>CM057002.1:66611309-67884669 GCA_029891345.1 Dryococelus australis | reverse complement strand
TCTCGACAGTTGTATATGGTGTGAGCTAATTATATGATGTCGTGAGAGGATTGGAACCACTTTACGTCTAATCAGCAGCCAATGAACAAATTCTGCTCTCTCTTTGATTTAACGTACCATGAAGTCTAATGTGACGTATTTTGTAGATCGGTAATAATGAGTGTGTCTGACTCCCTGGCAAGGATTAGGAGGTGAGGATCTATACTTTCAGAATGGGCGATTGTGGGTGGGGAGTAATTTTGCAATAGTGCAGTTGTCTTTCTAGACTTTATGTTAGGGGAATGGGATAGGTACTGTCTCATTATAATTTTAGGAGACCATATACAATGAATAAAATAAAATAAGTAATTTTATTTAAAACAGTATCCGCTGTAAGGTAATACCAGTGTGACGAGTGAGTCGTCATAGGATCTTTTCAAACGCCTAGTTCCTTTTTTCAGAGGTCGGTAACGGCCAGTTGAGCACATGTGACGTTAGATTTAGTCTTTTTAACTGTCAATATTTTTTATCCATACCCGTATGCCTATTTTGTAAATTATTGTGTGGCTAGCCCTATAAATATTTAGTATTACGTAGAAAATATTATGGTTTTTTATAATATTGCTTTAGCACATATTTTATATAAATATTTTACATTCTATATATATGTTGGTACCCAGAGTCGCCGCTTGGTTTCGCTACATGTCAGGTGGCCGGTCGTAGCTGTTGGCGACGCCAGTTGTGTAGCAGTCGGTATGTAGACAGCATCTAGGCTGAACAGTGAGAGCCTTTCTAGCGGTGTGTCCGATGCAGAGAAATTCGCCTGGTCGTCGACCACTGGATATAAGTGGGCAGTGTGCCTTCGCGAGATCGTACTACGGGAGTGACGTGTTACAGGCTGTAAGTTGTAGCCTCCTGTGAATGATCGTTTGCTGGATAATAAACTGTATGGTGTGCGTATTGCAAGAGGGAAGCCGACGTATGGTTAGTGTGGTGATCCAAGGCTCTCCGTATAAGGACTATCCAGGCTTTGGAAGAATTACTTCATAGAGGAGCGTGTCCACATTATTCTGCGGGATTGTTTAGGGCGACGACGCATCAGTTGATCTAGCCGGCCGGAGCAGTGAACGATGCAGCTGAGGGAAATGGGACTAAGGTCGCCTCTCTCAAGGACGTCGTTTCCGATGTCTACGCCAACAGCAATTTTATTACTTCATGTATTGTCTCGGCATTGCTTAGTATCACCTTAAATTTCTGACCAGGATACCAATTTTTTGATGTGCACATCCTATTTTTAGACATTTGGCCTGGATACAGATCGCGGTAGTCAGGCTACGGCTCTCCTAGTATTTGTTAAGTATAAAGTTAATATTATCAAATATGCTTGTTAGTATGGAATACTTTTATATATACGAATATTCGAAATTATCATATTTTGTTGTGCCTTTTTCACTGAAGTAGTTGTTTTTATTTTATGGGCAAGAAATTTATGAGAGGTCTTTTAAATGTAATTTTAAAGAGAGCGTGTAAAAAATTCAATGTAAGTGAAGACGTGCTGCAATTAGTAAATAAAAGGCCAAAAGTGAACTATGCGGTAGTGAATCAATAAGAATTATTTACCAAGTGACTATTTTAAGTTTTGCAAAACGAACGAAAGCATCAATTTAAAATTTAAGTGAAAGAGTCATTAGAATCAGGCCAAATGAAAGAAAATACATAACCAGACCCGATATCATAGGTATAGTTAAATGCATGTAGCAAGAGCGAGGCAAATTAATTCCCAAAACCCACTGTAAGGAGTCTCGCCAGTGTTGTTGTTCGACGAAATAAAACAAACAACACAGTTTTCCCGACACCATTAAAGCCATGCTGTCATGTTCTTCTGTCCATTTGGCACAACATGGTCCTTGACGAACCCTGTAAATCATTAAGTTCTGTGCTACCTGCCACCGGGAATGTAACACCAGCCCTCTCAGCTGGTGAAGTGTACATATAAGCAAGTACAGTGCTACCGCCACCGAATGTTAACCACTAGCCCTCGTAGCTTAGTGAAGTGTACATATAGAGGCCAAGCACAGTGCTACCTGCCACCTGAATGTTAAACACCAGCCCTCGTAGCTGAGTGAAGTGTACATATAGAGGCTAAGTACAGTGCTACCTGCCACCGGAATGTTAACCACTAGCCCTCGTAGCTGAGTGAAGTGTACATATAGAGGCCAAGCATAGTGCTGCCTGCCACCGGAATGTTAAACGCCAGCACTCGTAGCTGAGTGAAGTGTACATATAGAGGCCAAGCACAATGCTCCTGCCACTGGAATGTTAAACACAGCTCTTGTAGCTGAGTGAAGTGTACATATAGAGGCCAAGCACATATGCTGCCTGCCACCGGAATGTTAAACACCAGCCCTCGTAGCTGAGTGAAGTGTACATATAGAGGCCAAGCATAGTGCTGCCTGCCACCGGAATGTTAAACAGCAGCCCTCGTAGCTGAGTGAAGTGTACTATAGAGGCCAAGTACAGTGCTACCGCCACCGAATGTTAAACACCAGCCCTCGTAAGCTGAGTGAAGTGTACATATAGAGGCCAAGCACAGGTCGTGTAAGAGCTGCTTTACCGCTGTCTTCTCATCTCGCAGGCGCAGACCGTCATGGCGATGTTGATGTTGATGCGCTGCTTGTGCTCGCCTGCCGCGCGGATCGCCATCTTGAGATCTGCGAGCGCCTCTTGACACATCCGTCCCCGCGAGCCTCGCCCACCTCCAGGATGCCGATCAGCTTCGCCTTGAAGCTCACCCCTTCTCCCAGAACCGGACGGATCATTCTTGTCTGCAACACATGACACGTTCTTATACAACCGCCCATTCACTCAACAACACATGTCACATACACCTTGGTTTTTCAAGACCTCCTTGACACATGCAGCGTCCCTCCTCCCTTATCACCTTCGTTCCGCAAAACTCACGCAGCTTCGACGTGCCCATCTACAGGGGGCAGTCAGCCCGAACAGGACGTACGCTCCCTCTGCTACCAGCTGGGTACTGCAGGAGTCAGGTGATCTTCCGCTTTCATTCTCTCAAGAGAGATCTTTTGAGGGCGTGGTAATTCCGGCAATAATACTGCCAGGAGATGCCCCCAGTAAGAATATCGCTGGGGAAATGAATGCAGCGAGGAGTACACCGTGGTTACAGTGTTCACGAAACCCCTTGTGTACCCCCTCCATTCACTGTTTGTGTCCCCGTGCGTGTGTTGTGCGTGTATGCGAGTGTATAAAGTATTCAGTAAACACGTAAACAAACCACTTGTTGATTGATGTGTTATAGTATAAGCGGGCTTTTATAAATAACGTGTTCGAGCATGGCTACCCACATCCCTCCTAGGGTCAGAGTGGACTCGCCCACGGCAAGCCACCCGTTGATACCCTCAAATTTACATAAATAAGCGTGAAAGTGATTTTGAGATTATTTAAAATAATATAAAAAATATATATAATATATATAATAATTAGTTAAAATATAAACAAAGTCTTATTATGTGATCAGGTCTTAGGCAGACAGCCTGCCTGATCACACATTTAAACATTAAACCAGGACGCAACGGAATTGCATCGACTCATTGCGAACAAATCAGGTGAAGAAACCCCCTCCACAAGGCAACAATCGGGACGAATAAGCCCAACAACACGCCGATATAGGACAACGTCACGCTGAATGCAGCGTTTCTCACCAGGCCATCGCCAAGAGAAGAGTAAAGAGATAGGTATGTCCGATCGTCGATAACCGCCTACCAGAGACAACCTCTAGAACCATGATTCAGGTAGGGACATTCCAGTTAATTTGTCATAATAGTGGAATCTGGTAAACAAAGATAACAGGTTAAATTAAGAATAAGGAATTAATTATAAGCTCCCCGAGAAATTAATATTCACGTAATATGTGTATGTATGTTCATCATGTCAATAAACGCCATCATTCACACTTGTGCTTTACCAAATCATGTGTCGTTATTCAGTTACTCCCCTAGCCCTTTCTTGTATGAGTATGACCATAAGTTATATTAATAACAAAACACAATGTACACGCAACAGACTGGGAGAGACAGCCTCGAGGAATACTTAAATTAAAACTACTAAAATACTAAAATTAAAAAATTAATAGATTTGTCTGTACCAAGAGAAAAAAAAAATTACAAACATGAGAGGATACACGAAACAATGTCCATAGTGGCCTGTATATATCAAAATATAAAAACCAAACCGCCTATACAACTGTCAAGAATTACGTTCTCAGAGAGTAATGAGGATCTTTGATCACAAATATTTGTTTATCAACTAATTCATAATCTTAGAAAATATTTATCGTAACTCATTGAATCACAGATGCATATACGCTTTTGTTAGTTTCAAAGAAGAAAATATTTGGTTTGGAACTGAAGTAGCATCAGTAAGGTTTGGAACTGCATTAGCATCAGTAAGGTTCGGAACTACATTAGCATCAGTAAGATTAGGAACTGCATTAGCATCAGTGAGTTTTGGAACTACATTAGCATCAGTAATGTTCGGAACTGCATTAGCATCAGTAAGATTTGGAACGGCATTAGCATCAGTAAGGTTAGGAACTGCATTAGCATCAGTGAGTTTTGGAACTACATTAGTATCAGTAAGGTTTGGAACTGCGTTAGCATCAGTAAGGTTTGGAACTACATTAGCATCAGTAAGTTTTATTCTACTAGGGTTGGGAAGATCAATGCTTTTAGTTTGGCGACTAAAATTTTTCGCCGTTAGGTAATTGCGAACTACTTATGTGTACCGGATTTCCTCTATATTCACCATTATAAAACAAAACAATTGTATTAACCGTAAATGAAGTATAAAATAACTTCGTAAGTAAGCAAAATATATATTTTTTACTATTCGTGTAGCAATATAATGTTAACTATGGGTGGCCTCTTTGGAAGTCTGAGGCACCTAACGACGTAGATTGTCCCTATGCCAAGCTCTCCAATATGAGAGCTCGTTTTGTTCCTAACGTGGGCGGAATGGACGTTAGCATCCGTACAGAGCTGTATTACATGTCGGGACCAAACATCCATTGATGTGATTGGCACTGGCTGTTCATGAGACTCGGAAATGTATAGTCGAAACAGCGGGTTATGTCTTAAGGTCCTTACGCAATTGAAAACTTTAACATTTGACTTCGTGTTTGCTTTACATATTATTTCTTATGGAACTTGACACAATGGAACTCTCATAGGTAAAGCCAAGCGCTCTTGACTTAAGGATTTCGAAAATTTGATGTTTAAAGTCAAAGTCAAGCAGCCATTTTGCCGAGAATCTAACAGGGGTTATATGGAATGACTTTTATTTTATTTTAGGGCTATTTTCATCTCGGTATATTAAACCAAGCTTGTCTAAATTCAATCAATTTTAAATTAATTCAATGTGAAGAGGAAGTATATGATTTATAATTTTGAATAAAATAAACAAATGAGTTTTTTGTTTTGAAATGAACTTTTACATTAATTTTTATGCCTTTTTAAAAGTTATACGTGAAAAACATTCCTGGATAATATGATAATGATTTACACGTTAAAATATACGTTTTTAAAAAGCTAGCAGAACTGATCTTCGACTATACAATTGTATTGTGTTTTTGGTGGTTTCGTCTAAGAAAAGGAAATGTAAAGTCAAATGCTTAAGTCTCCTATTGTGTAATGGCTTTTACATTATGTGAGGAATTTCCCTCACTGAGAAAAAATACTTCTAACCTTCGGCCTATAAAGTATGTTAGTGCACAGCTGTTATAAGGTATGTTACTGCACATATGTTATAATAACTTTAACGAATTTTCCTTCTACAGCCCATTCAAGTTACTTGCGACTTTTCTAAAGTCCTGCTAAAGTCCTATCTTTATGTTCCTCCACCTCATGCAAACAAAGTTGATTTAAGTCCAGGAAATTACACCAAAAGGAAAACGAGATGCAACTGTACACACTCAGTTAAAAAAATATTTTGATAAGAATTATTTCTTACTAAACGCGCTCTCTCTCTCTCTCCTCTCTCTCTCTCTCTCTCTCTCTCTCTCTCTCTCTCTCCTCTCTCTCTCTCTCTCTCTCTCTCTCTCTCTCTCTCTCTCTCTCTCTCTCTCTCTCGCTTTTTATTCCTATTAAAAATATGAATGAAATATTATATTTAGATAATACATAGGGAAAAGTTTAATTTAACAAAAAGTCCTGCTATATAAGGAGACGATCTCTGTCTGTCCGCCTTTAATACTTCGAAGTCCCTTGAAACTCAACAGAAGTTCTTCAAATTTTGCAGAGCGAATCCTCAGAGTGTAATACAGGACAAGTTCGAATTTCAGCATGATCAGATTACGCAATCATGACTTTTGACCTTAAAACTCATTTCTAGTTACTTTTCTTATGAAAGTTTTTTATTAATGCATGGAGATTATTGCATAGAGATATGAAGGTAATGGAATACAATTTTTTTTTTTACTCTAAATGTCTCGCTTCAATGTTGAGTTAATTTCACATCAAGTGGGGCCTTAGTGGCCCAGTGGCTAGAGCGATCCCAAGTGGGGCTGCACAGTTGCTTAGTGGATATAGCGATTACAAGTGGGGCCGCAGTGGCTTAGTGGAAAGAAGTATATCAAGTGGGGCCGCAGTGGCTCAGTGGATATAGATATATATCAAATGGGACCTCAGTGGCAAAGTGGCTAGGGCGATTCCACGTGGGGTCTTAGTGGCTCAGTGTATAGAGCGATTCCAAGTGGGGCCGCAGTGTCTTAGTGGATAGAACTAGATCCAATGTTGAGTTAATTTCACTTTTTTTCAGTCCTTGTATTATAACAAAATTTTGTAACATTGTAACTATTCTAGGTACGTGACCATACTGAAAACACGGACGTTCTGTTTTAGAGTATGAGAATCCTCATTGGCCAAGTTAAATGGGATAGTAGCTTCATACATGCATGACGGTTAATAAGAGAAAAAAACGGTCGGAAATATGTACAGTACGTAGAATCCTAGCAAACAGGCTACTTTTACCGCGATAAACAATCACATCATATCTACTTAAATGTTAACGCCTATGGTACATGACATGTGTAGGAGACTACTAAGCATGCCAAACATAGGCTGATTTTTCCAAGGTTTGATTGAGAAAGTGTGGACATGCCGCTAACAGACTATAATGGACTAGGCCCTACTTGACATCGTATTTCATTTTACAACGTCCGTAAAAAAGTAAATGCTACTGCTTTCTACAACGTCCCGGCTTGATAATTTCAAAGGCTATCAAAGACGACATTTAATATCTTACTAAAGAGGAAGCAGTGAAATTGCCACAAAACTATAACATGTCTACTGTGAGCTTGTGAAAACTGTATTGCAGTTATTAACAATCTTGAGTTTATAAATCTAAAATTTAAAACTTTTGGCGAATATAATATTTATTGAAGGGATTGTTTATGCTCATACTTAGTTTTACATTCGCGAGTCTCGACGCATGAAATACAATACAGACCACTCACATTCGCTGTGCAAATTTGTTTGACTTTGTTGAAAATAAGAGCATTTCATTGAAACAACTACACGAATGTGTGTACCTCGTACCTAGGGACAACCCCCTCATCGTGCCCTGGGCGTAAAAGGGCAGTATACACTGGCATGAAAAAAGTCATGGGATACCTGTCTAATAACGTGTAGGGTCCCCTCTAGCCCGAAGAAGTGCAGTGACTCGACATGGCATGGACTCCACAAGTGGACGGAAGACCTCTGGAGAGATGTTCCGCCATGCTATCTGAATAGCTGCCCAAAGTTCCCTGGTATTTCTAGTTGCAGTATCTTGGGTGCGAATGGCTCTCTCCATCACGTCCCATATGTGCGCTATTGGGTTCATGTCGGGGGAACGTGCTGGCCACTCCATTCACTGGAACTCTCCAGAATGCTCTTCGAACCAGTCCTGGACATCCGCAGGCCGATGAGACGGCGCATTATCCTGTTGGAACATTCCATCACTGTCGGGAAAACTGAAGTCTGTGAACAGCTGCAAATAGTCACCAAGGAGAGTTTTGTTGCGGTTACAGCTGAGTTTTGTGGGTACGTGGACAAGTGGACCCAACCCATGCCATGTGAACACACCCCACACCATTATGGAACCACCACCAGCCTGCACGGTGCCTTGTTGACAACTGGGATCCATGGCCTCATTGGGTTTGCGCCATACCCGAACCCTGCCATCAGCCCGAAACAACCTGTATCGTGACTCATCGGACCAGGCCACATGTTTTCAGTTGTCCAGGGTCCAATTAACAACCTCACGAGCCCAAGTAAGGCGTTGTACCCGGTGTCATGATGTTAGCAGGGGCACTCTGGGGTCTTCTACTTCCATATCTCATGGAAGCTAATGCACATTGCACAGATCTGCTAGATACATGTCTGACACCTCATGCATTTAATGTGACTGTGATTTCAGCAAGCGTTCCTGCTCTGTTAGCACAGACAATTCTACCCAACCTCCACCGGTCACCATCATCAAGTAAATTTGGACAGCCACTGCGTTGTCCACGGTGGATCGTAATGCCTTGATTTTGATATTCCCAGTGCACACATGACACCGTGGATAGAGGAATATTGAAAGTCCTCATGACTTCTGAAATTGAATGTCCCATCCTTCTGACACCCACAATCATGCCCCTTTCAAACTCTGATAACTCATGTCGCCTTGCCATGAGCATGTAAACAACACTGAGTCCTAATGACACGACCACCTGTTCATATCTGATACTGGTTTAAACCGTGTAACATCGTTCTGCAGCGGTGGTTCCACAAGTCTTAAAGTTACATAGTGCTATCCCATGACTTTCGTCATGTCAGTGTATCTATACTACACTGCAGTCTATCGGTACCGTCGCATTCGAAGGTGTCGGTATGAAAACGTCATGACCAGTATCCAGACAAGCGAGAAGAGTCTGCCGGGGTAACTGCAGCTGCAGCGCCAAGCAGTGCTTGCCTGGACTTCGTCATGATCCCAGTCTTGCCAGTCAGGCCCTCCTACCTAAATCACACACATTCAAAAACAGTATCTTGTAGACCTCTGCCAAGGTCTAGTCCAGTTCTTGGGAGTTTCACTCCCGCCATCATCCACTTGCATACTCTGGAACCATCGCTTGGTTGTAATCAGGTTCCTGGGAAAAGAACAAACGTCATATTCAGGAAGTGTCTTATCGAGAATGGGGGGATCCATTGTCATGACCGGTTGGATAGTGTCCGAAGAGAAGGACAAGTACCTTACCACAGTGTACCCTGTGAAGGGATGGACTAGTACCTTACCACAGTGTACCCTGTGAAGGGATGGACTAGTACCTTGCCACAGTGTACCCTGTGGAGGGATGGACTAGTACCTTGCCACAGTGTACCCTGTGAAGGGATGGCTGCAATCCTAAGTATGCCTGCCGTAAGTGCGGACGGCATCTTTGAATATCTCTTCTGGGCAGAACCTTTCTCCTCTGCATCAATAACACTCAGTGAGTAAACTGAAGGGTACTTCCTTGATGGTGGGCAGGCCAACCTGGGCGACAGGAAGCCTGTTCACGCATTCAATGTAGGGGAAGAGTATTTAATCAACCCCCCTCCATTGATCTTACGAGGAAAAGGGGCAGGAGTTGTAAGATGTGTAGGTTAAACTCCGCAGTATTGTGTACACTAGAACTTCAGGTATTCTTTTATTGGCTGCCGACTTAGTGGGTACGCAGTTTTAGCCTTGACTAGGTAGCACGTGACTCGGTGTTTGTTTTCAAACAGGTCTGCTATTGGCCAAGAATCGTCGACGCCGTGGCCAATAAACTATGAGCGAGTCATAAAAGTAACTGAGATATACGAGTGTTTGAAGTTTATCTTGTCCTCAGATCCATTCTTGGAATTTTCCTGTCCGTACTGATACTACACCCATGAATCGGCACCGCTTGAATTTGGCCATCGAGTATAAGTTGCTGGATGGATTTGCCTTCTTGCAAGAGTGAACGTATGTTGAATGTATATGTGATGCACGTGCAGGGTGCGAATTAAACTTTCCCGGGCATTTTTATAAACTCGAGATTTTTTGGAAATTCACGTTTTTCAGCAAATTAGTTGATATCTGCTGGTTGATATCCGTACTAGCTTATTCGTTATAAACTAAAGTGGGTCTATACCAAGGGCGGCACGGAATTATGTGCTACACCGAAAACTTGTGCTCTGACAGTGACTGTATGCCAGTCATCTGTGGCAACCAGTTCTTTCCACCTGGATCTAGACACTAAGCTCCGTTGTTATAATTTGTGCTTGGGGAACGATTAGTCTGAATCATCGCGCATCATCACTATTCAGGGAGGGAAATCAGTTTACCTGATGACAGGTAAGTAATCTTTCTTGCGTGAGCCACGGAAAATATTTTATGAGGGAGGGAGGGAAATATCTGTCATTCCCCAATTTATTAGAACACCTTAGAATTTGTGTACATAAATGTATGAGGAATGTCAATATGTTTGCATAAATGCAAGTATCACTGTTTTTATGTTTTATGAATGTATTTGTGTATGTATGAAAGTATATATGGATGTATCATTTACATAGTAACAGCTTAATGTGTCATCGCCGACAACATGTAGTGTATATCAAAGACTGAAGGAGCTGCTGAGACTCTGAGGATTGGAGATCGAATTGGTCACGGTAAGGAATCATCGCAACATCACATGTAGTGGGTCCAGACAGCCATGTGAAACCTAATTGAATATGGCTGGAGAGTAAACGGAAAGCGGGTCCTCTATAATGTGAATTTAGTCTGTTACCTTGCTCTGGCAATATGTTCGGAGTATTTAAACTAAATCAAGCATGTTTCTACATGACGAACTGTCTTGACCAACGTAAGGATGATACCCAGAATTATTTCGATGGGATAACTTAACTTGATGACAGTGACGCGTTTTTACCTAGTGGTAGAGACCTAAGAATTTCGCGGATACATTTGGCAACAAGCTAGACTCCATAGTCCTTTGTGACCTTGAGCCTCAGTTAGTTGTTCATTGGCTGTTTCTCCAGTTTAACAACTGACCAGGTAGCACGGGGTTCGGTCCTTTTTCCCCTACATGTTCGTGATAAACCTGCAACCAACGCTGTTTAGCGCTCACATGGCCCGGCCCCTCAACCCTCCCCCCGTCCACGCCACACTTGCCACGTGCAGTCCCTCTCCAATGTACGACCAGTTCAACATCTCCAACTGTTGACGCTGTGTCCTCTCTTGCAAGGCCAGGGGCGTGAAGTTAATGCCGGGTAATGATCACCCTAGCTGCGCAGAACAAGTCTCCATGAAGCAACACTGAACTGATTTTTTATTTCCAACACAACTGTCATAAACGACGTGGCTAGACCGTGACATTACAGCACTGTTCAGTAAACAAATGCTTTGAAGTGTTTGTATACTTCCTCTAACCAAGTTGTAATGTAGGTTCAGTGGACATATATGATTCGTATACCGATAAACTGCAGATGTGTCATGCAATTAGAAAAGTGTTAGAAAACCATAGATGTTTGGATACTAACGTGGCACGCCATATTTCCACAAAAAATCACAAATCTCCCCATGCGGAAGAGTTGAGAGGCACGGGATTGTTTGTTTCCTTGTATAGACGAAGTAAGGCGAGACCGCAGAGGACCTGCCGCCCTTGTGCAGCAACTCACGTGATGTGTCCAGGCGAGTGTTCCTACAGCACACGCACACACGCACACACACTAGCGCATTGCATCGCTCCGTTTATTGACAGCCTCCAGCTCGAGTTCGTGCACGGCTGACTGGCTGCTGTACAAAGTATATCGATTCGAGAACAAAGTTCTTGCACGTCCTATCATATCTTGGATATCTTGCACACAACAGTACGCTAAAAAGTAAGCTACTTCTTGATTTTGTGGCACCATTGCCTTCAAAAATTGTACAATTATTGTGGTTATTTTTACAAATATTAGAAAACTGGTTAAAAGGACTCGTAAGTAGGGTTTACTAGTTGCCCTTAAATATGTTTATAGTGGAAATCGCTTGAAACGTGTTAAACCATGTATTGCTATATTGTTCTTTGACGGCCACTAAGAAATTATTCCTTAAAATTTCATTGTACCAAGCCAATGGACAAATAGCTGAGAAACAGGTAAAAAAAAAAAAAAAAAAGCACGAGGAAGGCTTATGAATGATTTCGAATAATTTGTTTTCAGAAATTATTGGCCAAGCCAAGTAACTGTCGCAAATTAATCGAGACAGAGTATTGTTTTATTGGTGATATATTTAGCTATGATTTATTTAATTTACAATTAATCATAAATATTTTAACGAAGTTTCCCTTGGTTCTTTTATTTTCAATTATTTATTTGCCACCTCAGATACTTCGGAGTTATGTATCTTAGTTAGTTGTGAGACATTTGAAAATACTATAAACTATTTCCTTCTGAGAGTCTCAAGGGATTTTCTATAAATTTCTGATGCATATACCTACATACAAACATGTTACATACGTACCTGCACACATACGTAGACATTCACACACACGTACGTGCATACACACGTGCATTCACACATACATTCCCTCTGCATACCTACATACAATTTATACCCCCATATAAACACATGTAGGCTATATGTGTTCACAAATATAGCAAACCTATGAAGAGTAATGCTGGGTATCGAAGTAGACTACCGTAGTCGGGAGATCTCTGCTGACGTATTGAGACCATCGCTTCTACTGCAAAGTCCTAGGTAACACTGCCAGAGCAACGTCTTCATCGTGGCCTCAAGTGCCGACAACAACTATCTATATTTTCACACCATTTTATTATTCTGACGTATTATATAAAAGAGTAATACGATCGAAGTATAAAATAACTAGGAAAATTAATTTACAACAATCAATTGCCCAATTTATGTGAATTTCTAATCTATACGTTTTGCAATACATATTTCAAAATTTTGCAGTATGTATGTTCGGCTACAGTTAAAGTAAATTGTTGATGTGTTTAGAACAAGATAAAGTAAATTGTTGATGTGTTTAGAACAAGATAAAGTAAATTCATGTACATTCTTTAAAATGTTCGACCGCAATTTTCATAAAGTAGGCTAAAGTTTTTTTTTTTTTTTAATTATTTGTCATGTTTATTTATCTTGTATTCATATTATTCCACCAAACCAAAGATATTTTAAAAACACAGAAAAAATTTTGGGCACTTGAACAGCTTTAATTTCAGGATTTCACTTCTCACCCCCCCCCCCCCTTTCGCACACCCCTTGCAAAAAAACATAATCTGCCAGAGCTACTCTCGTATGTGCATTGTTCTACGTGGTTTCAAATGTATCTATCCAGTCGTCCCGTCTCTCGGTACCCGGAACTGTGACGATGTCTTCAATACAAACAAGGCTCATCTGATACTATAGATTGTTCACGTGATATATGCTCTTTTGAAAGCCCTGCTTATGGTCTACTTTGTATGGACTTGTGTATTCTTTCACCTTACATCAAATTATCATTTTTGTGTGCTTCATCACTACATTCATGCGCCGGATAAGTGAAAATGTGAAATTATTACAAAAGTAAATAGTTTATCAATATGCTCATTTTTACCCTTCGATGCACTAAAAACAGAAAGCGAAAGAAATAATATAAGTTATCACAAATGGTTACGTAACACTTTTTGTTCGACGTTAAGATACGGGACTACTTCCCACCCATCGTTACCAACTTTACAGGGCGCATGTCACTCAGTGCGCCTGTTAAAATATACGCAGGTGGGAGCAGAGACATTTTCTAAATTTGATTTCAAAAGTGCTAACTTTATCGTGAACCGCGTTTATAAAAAGAAGAGTCGCCGGGATAAAACTGATATTTTCGCTAGTGTGAGAGAGTGGCTTTATTTAGGAGTGAAAATCAAATGGTACTTAGGGTGTCTTATTCACGAAAACAACAAACAGTTATACACCACGTTACGCTAAATGCCACAGAAACATGGCAGATATGGTGAAATACTATTTAAAAAACTAGTTATTGAAATGTTAAGAAATTTCTCCTCTGTCAGTTGAGATAAGTTGGTGAAACAGGCTTGTTCTCGTAGGAAGGCAAGGGTGAGGTTACATTTTCGTAGTTCAGTACATAGAGAGAGAGTTCCCTTCATTCTCGAGGGAAGATGTTGAAAAACCGATACCTGATAAATATACAACAAAGTTTGTGTTGGGAATACTGCATGATCGATTGGTGGTTGTAACAGATCACTTTTGAAATACTTTTTAGACCTTTTTTTCTGCCCTCCCTATAACCATGTTGCATTAAGAATTTAACACAGTGTTTAACCTGGCGACCGGTTCTGTGTCTAACTTAAGACTTGGCCTTAACAAGCCATATCGATTTATTGGTTTCTACCTTGTTTCAGTTGTTTAAGGACACTTACAGAGAAACTACAATATTATG
Source organism: Dryococelus australis (assembly GCA_029891345.1). Classification (NCBI taxonomy): domain Eukaryota; kingdom Metazoa; phylum Arthropoda; class Insecta; order Phasmatodea; family Phasmatidae; genus Dryococelus; species Dryococelus australis. The sequence goes on along the minus strand of CM057002.1, from coordinate 67,870,211 downwards.
CCTCTCTGGAGATATACAGTATACTGTACAAAGGCATGGATTATGAACTACTGTCAAGTAATTACGGCGTAATCATCATTTTTAAGTTGTCTTGCTGTTTTACATTCACCAGGTAGCTGGTAAATATTTAGTGGCTTCACAGAAAACAAAGTTACAGGACATGAATGGAAAATTGAAGATGGCTGATAATACCGACACCTAGATCCTTATCTAGCACAAACACTGATATTTCTACGTGAGACCTAGATCCTTATATAGCACTTACACTGATATTTCTACTTAAGTGTATAGTATGTCCATGGTAAAGTTAGTACTTTCACATGTCCTGCATAAGATATAACTTTTCTCCTCGTGTTATATACTTCCACCACATGTAACATTTACATTGCAATGGGCCTGAACACATTATTCATACTTATAGTAGAGACAAAACGTGGCATTGCTAAGACCTATATGAGTTACTTATTATATGCAAGTTTCTACTCTCATGTGTATAAGGAAGAAACATTAAAATTATTTGCTATGAAAATAAACATTATACTCGCGATACAGCGTACAGATTTCAGAACTGTTGTTATTAGTTCGCTGAGAAATTAACTGGGAGGGGCCGCGGTGGCTGAGCGGTTAGACTGATCGCCTTTCATCAAGGTGGGCTCACTCATGGATTTTCGCAAGTGGGAATTATGTCGGACGACGCCGTTGGTTGGCGGACTTTCTCGGGAACTCCCGTTTTCCCCGCCCTTTCATTCCGACGCTGCTCCATTCTCATATCATTTCACCCTCATCGGTTTTCAAGACCTCGCTATTAAGAGCAGCTCATCTCCACTCTATTCCACTTAAATGGCAGTGATTTTTTGTGATAGTTTATTTCAAATATGTTCGCATTACTGTAAACATCCTATGAAATGTATTGATAATAGCATTTTTTTTATATACCACTTTTAAGAATATGATAAATAGAGACTGATGTGTGACGAGTCTGAAACAGAAAGAAAATTATTTAAGTTACAACAAAATGTAACAGAACACTTCGAACGTCAAGACATGACGTATCTTCTTTCTTTTCATTGCCAACATGACCGCTAGCATGACTGGCAGAGCTGAGGGCAGGGATTTTCGTGTTCGAATATTGTTTGCAGGTGTGCTGAGTGCAGCGGCGAAACACACGTAGCCGCCTTTCCCAACACATTTTTTACTTCTCTTCTATAGTATTTAATTTGCACACGACCAAAACCTAAATTACACGCTGCATAAAATACAGAGAACAATCTACAACCCAGAAGCGAATATGTATATAAGTGTCAGTTGTGCATTATAACAATTCATTACAGATTGTCCACAATATATCAACGAATCTTGGTGCACAAAAACAGTTTGGATGACCATTTACTGTCATTGTGACGCCCGTTACTCAATATATAGACAGGAGCAATGTATACCCAACCTCGTAGTTGCCTCGCCATAACCAGTGCAAGGCGTATAAGTAAACACCCTATAATCTCGCGTTATAACTAGGGATAGGAACATTTCTCAAGTTGAATGGCCTGCTGGCTAGACTCCACAGTCCTGTGTACACTTAGAGCGTCAGATGTTTGTTCATTGACTGCTGTGTAGGCAGTGTCACACTACATCTAGCATGGCGCTCGCTACTTGTTTCCTAATGAACTGTCATCCAATTGCAGAGGTGACTTCAGTGTACACGTACTGGACGTCTATCTCATCCTGAAATGAATTCGCTTAATTTTGCTATCCCTAGTTATAATTCATTAGTAAGGGAGAAGTCGTACTATAAGTATACATCAATTCATTCAGACCTAGTGTACACAACTGTGTACATTACGCACGTGTAGGTAAGTTTCGGTCCGTACTACACACTGTGAAGCTCAATGACTACAGACCTGCAAATTTAGCGTTATGTTGTGACTGCAGACTGAACTGCAAGATGTTGTGAGCTCATTCCTCTTCTGCCATTGGCCGACAACTTGTGTGGCTCGTCTCTAGCAACGCTTTTAGCCAATAGCTAGTGTAGAACTGCAGAGCAATCAATCAGCACTGACGCTGTATAGTTGCCAGTAACCAATGGAAGTACGAATTGCACTCAGACAGATATAGGGCATTGAATTACGGCACGGTACCAAATAATAACGCGAATTTTGCAGTTCTCTATCAATGACCAATGACTGGACCTACGTTCATAACACGCTCTGCAAGACTCAGGAACAATAGTAAACACTCATCGCTCTGGTAAAACACGCCCATGGCTACTTCCGACGTTTAATGGCAGTGGTGTATGAAAGCAGTACATTAACCCAATTTTCTACATAAGTCGTTTTCCAAATAGTTTATTGTGATTTTTGGCTCAACAAGACGTAAGTAATAATTTTAAACAACTTTTTACGGTGTTAGATTCCCACTGCCTTCATTGTTCTCGGAGCACTGATTGAAGAAATGAAAGGATTTTTTTTTCTCTTATCTTCAATCAGAGCTCCGAGAATAACGAACGCAGGGAATTTTTAAACATGTAATACGATTTCCAAAATTTTTATTTACGTCTTGTTGAACCAGACATTTCGAAAAATCCCTTGTAAAACAGATTGTGACAAAAATTATATAAATATACGATTTTCGTTCACCATTACCCTTAAGAAGATCTGCTGAAGTTTTACTCCCAGGCTATTCCACCGCATCATCATGTGAACAAAGCTTCACAAAGTCTAGAAAGGTACGCCAGAGGGACAACGCAACCAATCTTTGCACACTCATTTTCATAATTAATTCTTAGTACGCATTATCAATACTCTTACTTCCTCTGCTTCAGTCATATTTTTTTTAAATGAAATATAACGCATGAATAAAATACAATGAAAATTTAATGTACTCAAAAAATAATGTTATGTTCACAGACATATAGAACGGTTGAGACACGTGACATATTTAGGAATACACCAAACACGTCATACATGCAAGTTTTCTCGAAGGTTTTATTCCCAATGTGTGAATAAGCCGTAGTAGACTATAACTTCATCCCCAGTGACTGGGTGCAACCGTAAACTAAAGATGAGGTAAACCGATTACTCGTCTGGTGCCCATGTACTCAAAATCGACCTATCACAGCGCAAAAGAAATGTCAATGTCACATAGTCAACAGTGACTAACGTGTTTGTTTATATGTTAATTTTTAAATGACAAGCAATATTATACCAACAAATACTTTCATCAATTTGGAATTAATCAAACTCCATTCCAAATTTGTTAGAGGAAGTACACATGCATCTCAAATACTGGTTTACTAATCAGTAGAACCACGAGTATTTCGCGAATTCATTCGAAGGCGAGGTAGACTCCTAACACTGGTTCTTCTTTCCTAATGTTTTGATTGGACGACGGTTCTTCAGACACACCCCGTTTAACTGTGAGCCAGTAATAAGCAGGAAGCAGTAGTGTGAGTGAGTGTTTAACAGTCCTGCACAGAGGCCTCACAGCAACCAATAAGCATGCGATAATGTCTCGAGTGTACAGAGGGCTGTCCAGCTTAGCTCAATCCGCGAAATACTCGGGGCTTTACTAATCAGTTTTCTAACCTCAAATCCAATCCATGCTGTTTTTGTTAGACGTGATGGCGGTAAAGTAATTCAATGTTGGGACTCGGAGAGTGTTTGTGCGCAGCTAGCGTGATCGCTCTACCTCATCTTTAGTTACGGCTACAACAGGAGAATGAGTTATGCCAACTGCTCATAAGGCGAGACGGTTAAGGCACATGTCTACGTGTGAGTGGAGAGATTTGGGAGGCTCTTGACATCGAGGTCTTGAGAGCCGATGAGGGTGAGTACGGAGCCGGAGGTCCCCGAGAAAACCCGCTGACCAGCGGCATCGTCCGGCTCCATTCCCACAAGCGAAACTCTGGGAGCGATCCCGCAGGGAATCACACGGTTGACCTATATGTGAGACGAGTAGTCTAGCCCCTAGACCACAGCGGCCCCGTCTACGTGTGAGCAAATTTAGCAGAGGGACATAGGAGTGTGTGTGTGTGTGTGTGTGTGTGTGTGTGTGGGCTCGCTGTCTGCTCGAGGAAGCCGTACGAGTCAGTAGGGGTTGGTTCCCTCATCCGAGCCATGCCATTCCTGCTCTTTTGCAGAAACTGCTAGAGCGACACTAAGCAAACACATAGTAGGTAGGTAGGCATGGTGACGTCTCGCGAAAATGTCCGACTGTAGTATATTCATGGTTCCTTCGCACTTAATTTAATCAAACATTCCACACATCACCCATTATATGAAGTGCTTCGCTTTTCCCTAAATATGTCATGCATAGAGACCTGAAGAATTCGTGAGTTCAATGACCTGCAGGCTAGACTCTACAGTCTTATGTACAAATATGGTGACGTCAACTGCACATTGGTTGTCTGCTGCCACAGATGAAGGCGACGATTCGGCCAGCGTTCTCAAGGAGGTCTCAAACACCGTGTGGACCGATGGCTGAAGTTATATAAACGCATGTGTTTTGAATTATAGCTTATTCCAAAAATAATCCGCGAATTCTTCAGTTCTCTAGTAATGTATCAAAAGTATTCTACATTTATGTTAACGGAAATTTATCTTACATTGTGTTAAATTTAACTTTTACGTATATTTTTATAAGTTAAAATTTTTCATTTACAATACATACGAATACAAATAGAGACCAAATAGGTGTATTTGTAATACTTAGTGAGAAATAGTCCTTATGCATAATATGATTAAACTGAGTGCGCACGAATGCGGTACGTTGTCCCTTTGGCGAGATTCCGTATACTCGATTAAGGCGGAGGAATATCCTGGAAGCAGGACTCCAGCACGACTTCAGCACGGCTTCAGGAAAGTTTGAAGTTATCGTGAATGGACTATGCATGCGAGCTATTGTTTCCTTGTCTGAATGGCCCAATGAGACTTGTGTTGCTCTCCCACTGGACGTACATGATTCGCCTACGAAAACCTGCGAAAGTGTCAGCCAAGGACAAAAGTGTTAGGATACCGTAATAGGATTTAGGCCCACCTTGGTACGAAAAATTTTCGAGGTGAATCACAATCTATAGTAATTGGCTTTACAAAATAATTCGTTGCCTAAACGAAATTAAGAATGGGGTGAAAGTAATTTTGTTCATTTAACAAAATTTACACCATGGTCCGTTCGAGATTCCACAAAAAAAATCCAGCTCGCTCGGTTCTGAATTCATTTATGAACGCAGGAGCTGCAATGACGTAATATACATGATGTGCGATGTGCTTGTCTCAGGCGCGATTCACGCAGCCAGTGTACGACCTGTCCCGGGCTCCTTGTTGTAAAATGTACACAGTTGACTGTGCAGTTTTGTAATCAACCTCTGAGTAATGTCACTGCTGTGCCTTCATGTACATTATAACGACTGGCATGCATCCAGTAAAGTTGGTAATGGCAGACAAAAAGTAGTTCCATGTATTAGTGTTTAATTAAAATTGTTGGGTTCACATTTGTGATTACTGAAACAATTTAGTTTGCCTGCTGCATTTTTAATGCATATAATCGTAACAATTAGCAAGTTTGTAACATATTTACTTTTCTAATAATCTCAGTTTTACTATACTCACACGTGAGTAAAGTTCTCAGGTCTGTGACAATGTTAATGTTGCATCTAGTGAAAGAACACAGTGTGCACGCAAGTAGATCTTAACCCTTTCAGGACCACTTAAGTTTATGGTTCCAGGCGTTTCAAACAAAACATTTTATGGTGCGTGCTGTACTTAAATCGGCATAACACTTATTTCATTGTCACAGCCAATGAGCTGTAGGCTACAGCTCATTGGGTAGGCTATATGTTCGTTTACAGTAATATGAACCAATAATGACCTAGATCAGTAAGACGATTTGCGAATCAATTACCCACAGGTATGATCATTGGTCATTGAGCTTCGCAGCATGTAGTACAAACAAAAATTACGTACACGTGCATAATGTACACAATGGTGTACTTTGTGTGTGAATATGTTAATCAGGGCTTTCTAAAGTGCCCAGTTATCCATAAGAAGCCTGTATCAGCATTGAACATTCATAAACAAGAAGTGCAGAAGCTTCCGGGAATCACATTAGGTTAGTTTCTTTCATCCAAAAATAGTGTAGTGCAATGTAGTGTAGTGTAGTGCAGTGCAGTATAGTGCAGTGTAGTGTAGTGCAATGTAGTGTAGTGTAGTGTAGCATAGCAACACCAGCTTTCTCTCTCGGTGCAGTTACAAGTGCACGGTTGAAAGAAACATATGTTGTGCAGCTCTCACCACCATTTTGTTTCACAACTAACAAAACGTATTTTGTGTGTCGGAATTTTTTTAATACGAGAGTACAATCGAATTTGATTAATCAATTATATCACGATGCATTTTTTAGCATTCGGAAATTATTTCATTAGCAGGGAATTTGCAATATTATTCCTGTGTTATTCTACATGCCTCACAGATATAACCCTATTATTTTATACTTCCTGTTCAGCAAATTGAATACAACATTTTCCCCGAAGTCTCTAAGTAAATTCGTAATAAGTTGGCGTTAATTGCTAATCGTATTTTCATCAAAACAGACAACATGGAATATTAAAGGTTACGTACATTATCTTCATATAGCTTTAAAATACGCTTTATTTCTAGCTTTCATTAATTAAATTACTTCAACCATAAACAACAAGCACTTGACAGATATTCACTTCGTTATGTTTCCTCAGTCAGTCAATATGCAAGTGGCATACTTCAAGGTCCCTCTTTTTATGCGTGTGTGATCATAAAATTACCTCTTTTTTTTCTATTTGTATTGGACTTAAGTTATATTCTATCTTTAAAATATAGTATTTCACTTATTATTAATATGACTAAAAACAGCGAAGAAATATGTGTGTTGGAAACGCCTAGTAGGAACTAGTTCTTATGCAAAATAATATTACATTCTGCACGTGCATGCTTGGCATGCTTTCCCTTTGGCTAAAATTTTCTAGACATGATGAAGGATAATTCTATTAGTGTGCGGGAAGATCAATGTTAAAAGTTGGTTATCGAAAATTTTCGCCACTAGGTAAGCGCTAGTGTCAGCAAAGTACCACATTTTATCTGTTATCTACCTGCTCGCCTCCCACCAAGTCGAACCGGGTTCAATCCCCGGCCGGGTCACTCCTGGATATTCGCATGTGGGAATCGTGCCGGACAATGACGCTGGACGGCGGATTTTCTCGGGGATCTCCCGTTTCCCCCGCCCTTTCATTCAGGCGCTTCTCCATACTAACTTCATTCACCCTCATTTGCTCTCAATACCTCCTTGTTAAGAGCCGCCCGTATATGCTAACATACTTCGTAAATAAGTAAAATATTTTCCTTTTATTATTCACGTAACTCCCATGACATATCTCGTCTTGTTTGCAGAGGCTGAGGAATATCCTGGAAGTATAACTTCAGCAATTCTTCAGGAAAGTTGTAAGTAACTATGAACAGCTTACAGCTACAAGTACGACGCCTAAAGCTTCGGCGCAGAGTGGAGACAATCACAGAGGCGGAATGGCGAGGCTGTTCCTTTGCCGTGTGCGTTGCAGACATATTGCTGGCGTGTGCGGCCGCAGTTCGTGGAACAAGGTGCTGTTTCACCTTTGTACTCTGAACTACTCTGTGACGACGTAGCTGTGTACATCTCCCGTGCTCTGGTACAGTGGTGTGTAATGAGTTTTTTTACAGGGTAAGCATTATAATAGCCCCACATATTAGAGTGTTTCAGATAACATTTAGTTAAATATCATTAAAATATGATACATTACACACTTTAAAATACAATAAAAGGTTGATATACGCCAGGCCGTAGTTCCATTTTCAATTATTGTTAGCAAACGCAACTTCCAACTTTCCTTACTCTCCACATTTATTTGCCGTTTTATAAAGCCTAACATTAGTTATAAAAACGGAAACGAAATGAATGTAATAATAATTAAACTGAATATTATTTAGAGAGCATATTACAAATGATAAGAAAACTCCACTTTCCAAGAACAAATTTAGGATTGGAGGAGGCAAGCAGAACGCCTGTGTATGGAATAAACGCCACTGCTCTGATCTAGGTCATTGATCGGTAAGTAAGAACATGACAACGAAGGATAAAAATACCGATATCATGTGGCGGTTAGTTTGTGCACGACCTCTAGTTCATGTTAAGTGTTCAGTCGGTCTGTGCACTGCCATGGATATGTTGCAGCTGAAGGAAATGCATGACGAGAGCTGTACACAGCTAGTATCATGGCCCAGTACAGTCAGTGTCTTCCTTGTGGGTGAAGTGGTCAATGAACATTTCCACAGTCCTGGTGTGCGAGTGGTTCTACCCAGTGTCTCCAACCACCAAACACACATTTCCACATTCCTGGTGTGCGAGTGGTTCTACCCAGTGTCTCCAACCACCAAACACACATTTCCACATTCCTGGTGTGCGAGTGGTTCTCCCCAGTGTCTCCAACCATCAAACACACATTTCCACAGCCCTGGTGTGTGAGTGGTTCTCCCCAGTGTCTCCAACCACCAAACACACATTTCCACATTCTTGGTGTGCGAGTGGTTCTCCCCAGTGTCTCCAACCACCAAACACACATTTCCACATTCCTGGTGTGCGAGGGGTTCTCCCCAGTGTTCCCAACCACCAAACACACATTTCCACATTCCTGGTGTGCGAGTGGTTCTCCCCAGTGTCTCCAATCACCAAACACACATTTCCACAGCCCTTGTGTGCTAGTGGTTCTCCCCAGTGTTTCCAACCACCAAACACACATTTCCACAGTCCTGATGTGCCAGTGGTTCTCCCCAGTGTCCCCAACCACCAAACACACATTTCCACAGTTCTGGTGTGCTAGTGGTTCTCCCCAGTGTCTCCAACCACCAAACACACATTTCCACAGTCCTGGTGTGCCAGTGGTTCTCCCCAGTGTCTCCAACCATCAAACACACATTTCCACAGCCCTGGTGTGTGAGTGGTTCTCCCCAGTGTTTCCAACCACCAAACACACATTTCCACATTCCTGGTGCGCGAGTGGTTCTACCCAGTGTCTCCAACCACCAAACACACGAGAGCCGATGAGGGTGATTGAGGACAGCACGGAGCAGCGCTGGAATGAAAGGGCGGGAGTAAATAGGAGATCCCGGAAAAACCCGCCGACCAGGTGCATCGTCCGGCACGATTCCCACCTGCGAAAACCAGAGAGTAAACCCGACAAAGGATTGAACCCGGTTCGCCTTGGTGAGAGGCGAGCAGGCTAACCGCTCAACCACCGCGGCTACAAGTTCTCTCTCTCTCTCTCTCTCTCTCTCTCTCTCTCTCTCTCTCTCTCTCTCTCTCTCTCTCTCTCTCTCTCTCTAATGACATTCTTCCACATCCGACAAGTACTTTCCTTATTTTACTTACGTTTCTAATGTGTATTTTCTTAAAGTGAAAAATGTGTAATACAAGTCTTTCACAATAATATGCAGCACATCTTTATTATTTCACATTAAAATGATAAGTTCCCTATTGAGAATCTCAAGAGACTAGTCTACGAGAGAAAGACTAGTACATTGCTCATAGAGGCGACGAACCATGTGACGCGCGCAGTTAGGTCGCCTTTATTGCTACCATGCTTCTGAACCTTACGGCGACTCGCACAATAACTTGAGGCAGACGGTGCCTTTAAGTGAGCTTATCACCAAAGTCATTATGATATAGTCGTACAAAATTACCCTTCGCCTTGTGTATTTCACTTGTAAGACATGGTGGTTCCTCGCGTAAAAAATAAATAATTAGACCGCGTAGTTTTTGCACCGCAGTACGTCGAAACCACAATTTAAGGTTTTGTACAGTATTAGAATTTAAAAAAAGGAAAAAAACTTCAGGATATACAACTAGCGTCACAGAAAGGTAATGAATTATTTCATTTTAACATATACTTAGCGGAATCTATTTTACAAACAGATTATAGTCGGCTACAAATAAATCATAATGCAAACATTTCCTAAGTTGAAGCAATTTTTAAATTCTCGAAAAATATTTCATAGCAAGATTTGAAATATGTATTACTTGTGACTCGTGTCTCATTTCGTTGTGTTTTATCTCATTTTGGTATGCAAGCTAGTTTCATTATTGGTACGTCCAAAAATAAACTAAAATTGTTATTTTGACCACCATTGTGCAAAAAATATACGGTATACCATTTTTTTACACAAAGAAATAATACTAATAACTGAGTATAGTCTACAAGTTGAACAGAATTTCGCACGAATATGAAATAATGTTTTTTTGAGCGACCATCAATCTTAAGGCTTGGCCTTCATGCGCCATGTTGAATATCAGGTTTTGAGCTACTTTCTATTGTTTAGCGAGACTTATTTAGAAACTACAACTATACCTCCTTGGCAACGTACATTATACGTCTCACAACAAGCGTACATTATACGTCTCACAACAAGCGTACATTATACGTCTCACAACAAGCGTACATTATACGTCTCACAACAAGCGTACATTATACGTCTCACAACAAGCTCTGTCGAGTAACTACGGCCTCACTGGTGCAGCTTCATTTTTAAATCATCAATGAAAAGAAAGAAAGCTTAAGCAAATCTAGGCAACTACGCCAAAGGGACAAGCCATCAAATTCGTCCGTACACGGTGTAATGCCATTTTTCATCAAAACTATTTCTTACTAGGCATTAACAACACAACTATTTTCTCCCCGCTCCAACCATGTTGTTATTAAAATATGAAATATTATATTTTATAGGCAAAATGCAAGGCAAAGTTAAGGTACTTTTGCGCTAACAGGAATGTAAAACTCTTGTGATAAAATGCATATTTATAAAACAACTAAACACAACACACACGGGGTGATTTATTATATTTTATTTATAAAGTGTGGAAAAATCGCGAGTAATCTATACCAGATATAGGGGTAAATAAAATTTGACGACTATTAGAAGGCATTTGTGAAATATAAACGTGCTGTAACAATAAAGATTTAGTTGTTTCATTTGAAGTGATGGCACATAAGTGGAACATTTTATATAGCGGAGAAAACAAAAACTCAAGAAGTATCCTTCGTGAAAATATTTTAAACGCTTCAAGGTCACGTGTGGCCATGAGGAAGCATTGTGGCAGTATCTCCCTGGACTTCGATATGTATTGCCGGGAAACCATGTACTCCAGTCGATTAAACTAAGCTATATTTGCCACTTTGATTTGTTATCCTCTTCCCTAATGAAACTACGCTGGAAAGAACTGTTTTTCCTTAACTTACAAGTAAATTTTGCATTTCAAGTGTTGCAACAGTAGGAACTTTTCGGTGTGTCAAGTCTTGCTAATTTCTTATAATAGCCCACACTAAGGAATACATGAAAAGAATTTCTCCTTGTTGATGGCACTGACTGCAGCCATTTGTAAAACGTGTTCGTGTGGCAGCAACCGACAATAGGATTATCGAGTGAAATGAGCTGTTCGTATTGGTCCTGGCTTGTGAACACTCAAACCACCAACCACAGTCTTACCTGCTATGCAAAGTGTCTACACAGATCAGTAGCCTATACCCGGGATAAAGCGTGAAGGGGTTATATAAACTTCGTCGGATAGAAGCAAAGCATGGTGGTTGTAGATAATCGTTTAATACCTTTCCTAGAAAAACTCGAATTTCCAAGATATTCATTTTCTGAGATACGTGTACACTGTAAAAAAATTTCTGGTTAACTTCTTAAACTGTAATGGAAGTTTTTAACCTATACACTGTATGGTAATAATACCACACATCAAGCTGCAGATATAGGAATGTTTAGCAGCTCTACTATGCAAAGTTAGGAACTTCCCTATGAATTTGACTGTTTCCTGAGCAAATGTAGGAACGCTATAATGAATGTATAGGGGAAAACATTATCATTCCTGCTTTTTCACTAAGCGTATACACTGGTATGGTACATTTCTGAATAATTTCTTAGAATGTATATACGCGCAAATATTGATTTGTGCGAAAGTCAATGTAAATTGTGCCTGAGTGGCAAATGGCTGGAGAGTTGGGCGGTGACCTGCTCTGAGGACCCGGAGACAAGGACGCTGTTACCTGGGAGCCACGGTGTTACGTCACACAGTACATAAGGAGCACTCACATGCGATATACCATGCTGGTTCCTGTCACGTGGCTCTGGGAACATGCCTCGCGTCTGATTGGCTACTTCGTGCTCCATCTGCCTGCTGGGTCGTGAGTAGGTCACCAGGTGCTGGTCGGTCAACATGTCGCTGGCCACTGGCGGCCATTTTGCTAGCAAGTGAGGCTATAGTTCGCGATACAAGCTGTGTGTTGTGAAGGGGCCCGCCTAGCTGTCACTTGAGCTGCACTGCAATGTGTTTGAAATACACGTTCACTTTCTACCACGAAACTATTAAAGCCCATTCGCTGGTTCTTCGCCCTTTTTTAATCAAACCTTTGAAAAAACACCCAAAGTATGATGTGTTATGTTTCTTCCGAGAAAATCTTACGTATCACGACCGTCTTATAGTTGTTTTAACATAGAAGTGTCTTGTTTTTGGTTAAATTTAATTTTTACTTATATTTCATAAATGTAAATTTCATTTATAATTGATATGAATAAAAGTAGAGAGAAAATGTATGTATTGATACTGCCTAGTAAGAAATAGTTCTTCTACAAGATATTATTACAGTGAGTGCGCACGAGTGCAGTGCGTTGGCCCTCTGATGTAATCTTCTAAGCCATTGTTTGCATGAGGCGGAGGAATATCCCGGAAGTGGAACTTTTGCAGGGATTCAGAAAAGTCGGAAGTAACCGTGAAAGTGGACTACAAACGCGCGTCCAATCTGCAGATCTACGATAAGAATGTACACTTCAGACTCATGATGGAAATATTGTCGGCGCTGTAGATGTTGTGTCGTGGATTTGCTGTGACACTTTCCATTGTCGTCACCAAAGTGTCACTTGTAATAAGAAATTAGCAATTGCCGACCACACAAAATGTTCTTTTGCAACACATGAAACGAAAAATTAATGTGTACGTTAAGGAGTAAAAAATAAACACCGTTTCGGAGCATTACTGCTTTGCAAAAAAAAAAAAAAAAAAACACTTTTCAAAAGCGATGTATCCCGGCATACGTATCGCATAGGTAGAAAGGTAACTGAACGGCCCTGTCTTGCTACATAGTTGACACGACTGTTGAGAGTGCCATAGGCAGCACGGCGAGAGCACTGCGCTTAGAGGCGATGTCGCACTTGCTGCGCGTGGCAGTCTCGTCCTTATATCGCTGCTGAGCCTGAGAGGCAGCTCGAGGTAGACGAGGTGTGGCAGGTACTCACACTTGCAGGGGCTTGTCTTCTTGCGCAAGGTCTGCATGTGCCGGCGACGACCGCCGCGTGGTGCTATGGCACACCCACGGCGCACACCGCACACCGCACATACAGCGCACACACTGCGACTCGAGCCCCTCGCGGCATTGATCTGCGACTCGCCGACTCGGAAGGGTTATATACATTTCATTGATCGTCGCCGCTGGGAAGTAGGGGAGGGTGGTTGTAGGGGAGGTTCGCCCCACACTCAGCTTCGCTGATCAATACACAGTGCCGCAGTTCTGCTGTCCCCACAACATCCCGTACACTGCTCCTCTATCACCCAACCTCACTAGAACATCATGCCTGCTCATTCAGCACTAGACTACACTTCTCAGTCCACCACTCTAAGAAACTTATGTCAGCAGAGAGAGAGAGAGGGAGAGAGAGAGAGGTGACAAATGAACGGTTATAGTCCATTCGCGGTTTCTTCACACTTTTTTAAACAAACCTTTTAAAAATCACGACACATATGACGTGCTCAGTTGTTTCATAAAATGCCCTGTCTGTACGTATGCCACAAGTGTTTTATACGTCTGTTAACATAAGAGGATATTTTTTTTTATTGCATTGAACTTTTGCTTATATTGTAATAGATAAAATGTAGTATTTCATTTATAATAAATAAGAACAAATACTGCTGCAAAATACGTATGTTGGCAAAGCCTGGTAACAAATAGTTTTCATGCAAAATATAATTTTATTGAACAAAGTGCGTACGATAGCGGTGCGTTGTAATTTTCTAGCCTTGGTTAAGCTATGCTATCGTGAGGCGGAGTAATATTCTGGAAGTAGAACTTTATTAGGGCTTCAGAGAAGTTCGAAGTAACACGAATGAACTATGCGGACATAGTCCGTACAGCAGAGTTCCACTACCCCTGCTACAGAACAGAAAGTACCGTCTACAGAACAATCTCAGTGATATTAGTATTGTTTCCGCAACAAACACAACATAATGACGCTGTTACAAAAGTCTCGTTGCTAGAACTATCAAACCAGATTACATATAATCCATTCACGGTTATTTCCAATTTTCCTGAAGCCCTGCTGAAGTATGACTCTCAGGAAGGAATAGGAAATTGTGGCATGAGTATATACACTGAATAAAATATGGATGTAGGGACCAAATTTGTATTCTCTGATGAGACGTCGCAGAAGAGTTGCTACGCAAATGCTTAAGCGAGTACCACAACTGACATCGCCTTTCTCTGGCCAGTACGAGTGTTTGCTGCTCACACACAGAGTTCTCAGGCTGTTATCTGCAGAACCTTGGCTTCTGGGTAGCAACCCCGTCACTGTTATTTATAACTGTTATAACTGGTTGCTCCTTGGACTTACTGAAACCCTGACGGATGTTAGCAAATGTCAGTGGTTACAGTATATGCGCAAGTACTTGTCATAACATTAATTCCTTCTGTTGCAACACCTGGAACGAAAAATTAATGAGTTCGTAAAGGGGCTAGAAAAGTTATTTTCGCCTCTGTAGACGGTCTAATGCTGCAATATTCTGGGAAAGGAGACGTTGTCAACTTCACAGTCTCCTGCTGTCACATCCCGGTAACATTTTGCGCAGTGCGTGGCGTGGCATGCTAGTCGCTCTCGCGCAATCACTACGGAAGTCGCGGTTTTGTTATAAACTATGGAGGGAGGATGGAGAGGGGGGATCCACGGACTTGTGTTTTTCTCCAGTTGTTCCACGGGTTTTACACCAATCTGTTTCAATGCACATAGTCATGTCAATATTTATTTGCCGACTGTAAAATCCTACGGTAAGACTACAATACGGGGTAAACATGAAATGCCAATAAAACTCCCTAGTATCGCCTTGAAAAGACACCTGACTCTCGCACTATTATATCTGCTGAAGCTGCACTTCGATATACTGCAGTCACACCTCAGGCGTTTCTCTGGTTGGTGGCAGGGAAGAGGTCGTATCGTGCTCCGTTGTTAAACAGCGGCAGGATAAACTTCACAATAGTTGTTTACTCTAGCATAGGCAATTGTAGCGCCGGTGGTATTTCGTATCAAGGCATTCTTCAATCCTCTATGGTTTCCTTATACCTTTTTATTGGATGACATATTCGTAGGTTTCCACAGGTGAACCGTGTACAGAAGTCTCACTGGGCCAGTCAAATATGGTAATAGTATAGCTTACACAAGTACTGCAGCCAGTGATGAAAGTAATTTTGCGGACATATGCATAGGACGTTGAAACCTAAAGCCCCTGTCACACTGTCAAGATTTGCCGTCAAGCTGCTTCCAGTTCGTTTGGTTAAATAAAGCTGGATAGTTGTGGCGTCACCGAAACACCATAAACGCCGCCGAATATATGTCAAACAATTGAATGGTTTCAGTTTACATCAAACGCTTGAAGGTGTAGACTGGATCGAATCTAAAATTTCTTTGGAGTTTGGCGGACTCAGCGAACCAGAATCAAGCAAAACAAAATTGGTAGTCATGAAACTATAAAATAACGAACAATTGCTGGATACGATGTAGTTAAAGAAGGTAATTATTCTATGTAGAACCTATCTGCACATAAATGTAATTTTAAGTGGGTTTTGCCCTCAATATTCAGAACTCTGAGGGAAAACCTGTTATAAATCAAATATGAGTTTAGTAAAGAAATGGAAATAAATCACAATGTTAGTTATATATCTTCGTGTAATGGACTGCTTGGAAACACAACAAAAGTATTTCACATTCAATATAATTAATTAATTAATATTCAGATTAGATGCTCCTAGTGAGATGTTTTCAAACACAGTCAAGATTATTTGACAAAATTTGTTGAAAACAAAATTTTGATGGCCGTATTTCTTCTTCTAATGATTGTCAAACATATTTGAAGACAAAATTGGACAGTGTGACAGTGTATAGTGTACCAGTGGACAGTGTGACAGTGGACATTGTGACAGTGGACAGTGTGACAGTGGACAGTGTGACAGTGGATATGGTGACAGTGGACATGGTGACAGTGTACAGGGTTACAGTGGACAGTGTTACTGTGGGCAGGGTGACAGTGGTCAGTGTGACAGTCTACTGGGTGACAGTGGACTAGGTGACAGTGGACAGGGTGACAGTGGATAGTGTGACGGTGGACAGGATGACAGTGGACAGTGTGACAGTGGACAGGGTGACAGTGGACACTGTGATAGTGGACTAGGTGACAGTGGACAGGGTGACAGTGGATAGTGTGACGGTGGACAGGGTGACAGTGGACAGTGTGACAGTGGACAGTGTGATAGTGGACTAGGTGACAGTGGACAGGGTGACAGTGGATAGTGTGACGGTGGACAGGATGACAGTCTACTGGGTGACAGTGGTCAGTGTGACAGTCTACTGGGTGACAGTGGACTAGGTGACAGTGGACAGGGTGACAGTGGATAGTGTGACGGTGGACAGGGTGACAGTGGACAGTGTGACAGTGGACAGGGTGACAGTGGACACTGTGATAGTGGACTAGGTGACAGTGGACAGGGTGACAGTGGATAGTGTGACGGTGGACAGGATGACAGTGGACAGTGTGACAGTGGACAGGGTGACAGTGGACACTGTGATAGTGGACTAGGTGACAGTGGATAGTGTGACGGTGGACAGGATGACAGTGGACAGTGTGACAGTGGACAGGGTGACAGTGGACACTGTGATAGTGGACTAGGTGACAGTGGACAGGGTGACAGTGGATAGTGTGACGGTGTACAGGGTGACAGTGGACAGTGTGACAGTGGACAGGGTGACAGTGGACACTGTGATAGTGGACTAGGTGACAGTGGACAGGTTGACAGTGGATAGTGTGACGGTGGACAGGATGACAGTGGACAGTGTGACAGTGGACAGGGTGACAGTGGACACTGTGATAGTGGACTAGGTGACAGTGGACAGGGTGATTGTGGACAGTGTGACAGTGGATAGTGTCAGAGTGGACAGTGTGACATTGAACAGTGTGACAGTGGATAGTGTCAGAGTGGACAGGGTGACAGTGGACTAGGTGACAGTGGACAGGGTGACAGTGGACAGTGTTACTGTGGGCAGGGTGACAGTGGACAGTGTGACAGTCTACTGGGTGACAGTTGACTAGGTGACAGTCTACAGGGTGACAGTTGACTAGGTGACAGTGACAGGTTGACAGTGGACAATGTGACAGTGGACAGGGTGACAGTGGACAGTGTCGCAGTGGACAGGGTGACAGTGGACTAGTTGACAGTGGGCAGGGTGACAGTGGACAGTGTGACAGTGGACAGTGAGACAGTGGACAGTGTGACAGTGGACAGTGTAACAGTGGACAGTGTGACAGTGGACAGTGTGCAGTCCAACTTTGTCATTGGAAGTCACTGTTCATTGGTGCGATCTCTGTCTCCTCTTCCACTCAGCCCGAGTGCTTATTGCTGTGGACAAGAGAAACTAACACACATCAACATTATTTTCCCTCGGGCGAATAAAATGTGTTGCCAAAAATATCAATACCTATTTTTAGCGCCATCTGTTTTTCACGAAAAGTTTTAATCTCAATCTAGACTTCAATTTCTTACATGCAAGCTTGCAAATTTCCCTTGGTTATTTGCCGCATATCTGCATGAGAATACATTTTCTACTCGACTGGGGCAATTCGAATAAAGTCACCCTGACACCGAACGTCCGTGATTGGCTGGCACACACTTAGCCACGTGCGAGTTATAATAATCCAATCGCGGCATTGGTTCTGTACTAACGTGTTTTGTAGTACAACTAGTCGTGAAATATTTTCGCCTAAAACAGACGCCGCTGCCTTTTTAAAAATATATTGAGAATATTGCCAATACGCGAGTATCTGACTGCTAAAGGCTTTTCACGATAAAGTGAGCACTTTTTAAATGAACCTTAAAAAAAAAATTCACTGACCCTACATGCATACATTTTAATGAGCGCACTGAGTGACATTCGCCCAGTAAAGTTGGTAACGATGTCTGGAAGGTAGTTCCATATCTTAACGTCGAATAAAAAGTGTTAGGAAACCATTTGTGATAACTTGAAATTATTTCTTTAACTTTCTGTTTTTTTAATGCATCAAAGTATAAAATTGAGTAGATTTGTAAAGTATTTACTTTGTTAATAATTTCACAGTTTCATTTGATCGAGGCATGGATAAAGTGATGAAGCCTATGGCATTGTTAATTTTACATAAGGCGGAGGAATACACAACGTGTATACAAGTGTATCTTAAGCAGGGCTTTCAAAAGTGCTCATTTTACCGTAACCGCCTATAACACCCTGTAATTCGTTGCGTATATGATAATGAAATAAAAATGATCGTGAAATATGGCGTTAATGATTGGTGTAGAGTCCCGCGGAGCTGTCACGGTGTCACGTTGAAGTGACAAGGACATGTATGGTCACTGACTACTCGTCTTTCTAAGGAGATAACTTTCTTATTTGACTATACCAAGGATAATTACGATACTTCACTACTGATGTCGTGTTACAACTGGCACTTTTTGTTTACAAAATGTTTAAGTGACCCGATTTTGTCAACAAAACAGATCAAGCAGTTTTCTAATTTGTGTTTTGTTAACTTCGAAGCTGAAAAATTGCAAAAAAAAAACCAAAATAGCGAATCACCGCCGTATTAGATTTGCCTGTTCGAAACGTTTTAATTCCTACGTATGCATGTTAGTTTACTGGAATAAACAAATACGTATCGTATTCACAATAATTATGTCACAAAGCAAGATAGTGAAATATTCTTGAAACACGTATTTTTTCATTAAACTTTTTTTTTTTTTTTTTTTTTTTTTAAGTAAAAATTTCACGTCGCAATTATTTTAGTAAGTTGATCTTAAACATTAAACGGTTCTCTAATAACTTTTGGGAATAATTACCGCCTATTATAAGACTTTGTGAAGTTTAAATTTTTCAGTTATGATACAAGATAATAATAATACCGTGGTATATTAGACAATTGAGTGTGGTAGTGTCCCGACATAAACCTTAAAAAATGCTAAATACTAATGACAAAATAAGAAGCGCTAAACGAATTGGGAAACGGCCAGAATGTCTGTGATTCGCGGGCAGATACTTACAACGTGTACCAATCAAAATCATCGCAGTTACGAATATTATTTTTTGAGATACAGCTTGCAGTGAAATATGATATATAGGTCATTCATGTTTATTTCACACTTTTCTAAGCCCCTGTTGATGCTCTACTTCCAGGATATCCCTCCGCCTAGTACAAACAAAGCTCAGAAAATTACACCAGACGTGCTGCAATCATGCGAACATCGTTTAATTATATTTTGATTAAGAACTATAATTATCATATTTTGTATTGCTAACACACCTATTTCCTCACTGCATTGATTCATATTAATTAAAAATGAAGTATTATAATTTGTAAATAAAATATAAATAACATTTCAATTTATGCAAACGTAAGGTAGTTGTATGTAAACACAAATATATAACACTTGTGATACATTAGAGTACATATTTAGGAAACAGTCAAGCATGTTAGGCATATGTTTGATTCAAAAAGTTTGAATAAACTATGAATAGACTCGTGCTCTTTGTGAAATTCTGTACGGAGCAGACGGGGCGACGTCACGATGCTATTTCCATTATATACTACACGCCACTTCGCAGACACACAGCCATCTAACACATAAGTCCGCCTTCTCACACCGATGTAACTAGAAACATACCAATCAGACACATGCAAGAACTTATAATAGAAACCTGCACCCAACTTTGACACAGATTTCCTACCACTCAATGTATAATGTCGTCTACTAAAAGCTTCTTAGTTACACGCAGCGCGAGGGTAAGCCAGCACGCTAGTCTACTACGCTGCATGTAAGGGCGACCAAAGAGAGTGTTTGCGTGCCCGTGGTCGCCCTTACATGCAGCGTAGTTACAGCACCTCGGTCGAGCAAATTAGTTCCAGGTAGACGGCAATCGTAACTTCCTTAGCCTCCATCACACCCTCATAGCAGAATTAACGTGCTGAAGCACACGTAAGTGTAATACTGTATGTTCATACTTACGTCGAACTTGTTTGAAGCTCCGCTCGCTCAAGTTGTACATACTTCCGGATCCCTCGCGACGTATCCTGCTACCGCATGTTAAAACTACGTGAACCAGCCTGCCATAAAACGCCGAGTTAAACAGACTACCGAAAATAAATAGTTTTTATTCTTAACAATTGAATATATTTCTAACAATGCATTCATGTAGACGTAAATACGAATATGAATTAAAAATCGGTTTAATTTAAAAGAAATACAAAAGTTTTCAATTTTTAAAAATATATAACATAAGAACTGTTTATTAACGACCATTACGAGGAAATCTCTTTTCTCTCGCTCGGTATTTCAAATTATTAACTATTAGCGGAGTGTAGTGTAAATGTTTACCCGACTACGAGGTCTTGGGAGCCGATGATGGTGAGTACGGAATGGCGTCGGAATGCAAGGGTGGGGGAAACGGGAGATCCCCGAGAAAACCCGCCGACCAGCGGCATCGTCCGACACGAATCCCACATGCGAAAATCCTGGGAGAGACCTCGCCATGGATCGAGTCCGGTTCTTCGCCCAGGTGTGAGGCGCGTAGTCTGACCACTGCACCACCGCGGCCCCTACCTAAGTTTCTGTGGAAGCGGAGTGAGTATTTTACAACGTTCTGCCAGAGTGATTGCGTCACGTGTCACATGACGTGTGTCTCCAGCAAGTGGGGCGAGGGAGGATGGTGATTCATGTGTCATGTTATCATCCCCTAGTAGTGTAGTGATCTCACTAGTCGATACTGGCAGGATAAGCAAATGCCTTTCGTAACGACATTTAGGGGAGGGAGGCTCACATATGTTTCTTTGTGACGAATTACAGCCCTTCGTAGCAGTTTCTTTCGCCGTGACATTTTCATGCCACGCGAGCACTAAATATGAGTTTATAGGACGGAGAACACGTTATTATTTATAAACCACACGTATACGAACATACATCTGCGCTACTGTAATATTTTATAGGCACGGCAATGCAGTAAATATTCCTCTCTAAATTTAATGTATAAAGACATTATCTACTATTTCGTGTTATAAAATGGAGTCATGCTAAAATTCGCAATCACTTAACTACTTAAAGAGTTGTGATTTTTTTCATCGCCGGCTGCCACTCCCCCGTTCGACTTGGCCAAACGAAATGAAGCCACCAAGAATGGTGCATGTTTAATGTTGGTGCAGAGTTCTGCAGAGCGTGGCCAATGAACGGAGGTACAATGCCACATGTTTAATGTTGGTGCGGAGTTCTGCAGAGCGTGGCCAATGAACGGAGGTACAATGCCACATGTTTAATGTTGGTGCGGAGTTCTGCAGGGCGTGGCCAATGAACGGAGGTACAATGCCACATGTTTAATGTTGGTGCGGAGTTCTGCAGGGCGTGGCCAATGAACGGAGGTACAATGCCACACATCAAGCGACACATACTTTCATGACACCCAATCTGTCACTGAATTATAAGGCGAAATAATTGAGTCTCTACTAATATCCATGAAGACAACAGACAATGGGAAAGAATACCTGCTACTATGTGCGTACAGCAATGCAGTCTGTAGTGTGCTCTTCTCATAGTGCTCCCGGGCGTGTATGATAAACTGCGGACCAATGAGAAACACAGCTGGAACGTACACGAGTTTGAAGCCCAATTTATCCTCACGTGGGTTTCCGAAAGTCCCAAGTGACAAGATGCAAGTCACACGACATGCTTCTAGAGTGTTTGGTCTCACACTAGATGAGTATACGAAAGTAAAATGGCGTGGCGGTTACTTTGAATCTGTTATTTCCTCTTATTGATTGGTTGCGCGACTCCCTGTGAAAGGGCCTAGTGTCTGGTTAACTGTTGCGAGAGGTGCTGTATGCTAGGTATATAAGAGTTTCGCTAATTGATTTGAGGACAATTAGGATTTCAAACAACACGCGTATTTGAGTTAATTTTGGATTTAATTCATAGTTTATTAGACACGCTGTGTGGACCAATAGTGGGCCTGAATAGAAAGAAGCACCGAGTCCCGAGCTCCCTTGTCAATGACTGGCTACTCCGGCAGCCAATATACAAACACTTGAGTTTCAAGTGTATACAGGACTGTGGCGTATACCCTAAATATCATTTAACACAACAACATTTTCCAATCCGTGCCTATTGAATAACAAGCAGGTTACCAGACGCTGATAGGCCAACGACTTTTTGGCGTGTTGCTGTCCAACGACGCCATTTTGCTAGAGTGTATGGGATAAGTTGGTGTAATAAGAGGTTGTTTCACTCCTGTGTTCTTATGTATCTGAAGAGTGTGCCCAATACTAGCTCCGGCCAACTGTAATATGACCATTTCTCTGTCCTTGAATGCAACACTAGCACAAATATACTTCCATTGTTTCGCTTCTTTTTGTAACAATCTTACTCATTGAACACTATTAAACATCAGTTGTAATTTTTGTGTTTTGGTCAACAAAATTAACAAGATGGAGGTATGTTATGTAACACATGACAAGTCACTATAATTGGCCAACGGCCGGCACATAATGAGACTTTAAACTTTGATTAGAGATGACAGTTTATCGCGAAAATGCCTGGCAGTAGGTATGTTAGACTTCAATGTGCTGTGCATGTGTCTGCAACTTTTCTCTCCACACTGGATGCTGTGTATGTGAGGTGCTACTTCCGTATGTGACTGGTCCAATGAGATTTGTGCTGTTCTCACATTGAACGCACATTTTCCACATGCGAAAATTTGCAGATGTGTCATCTATACTAATACTATAAAGAGGCAGTGTTTGTAACTTTGTGTGTTTGTATGTTTGGATGTAGGAGATAATCTTCGAAACTACTCATCCGATTTTAAAAATTCTTTCACCAGTAGAATGCTACGTTATCACTGAGTGTCATAGGCTATATTTTATTTTAAAAATCAATAGGGATCCCTACTAAAACTCCAATAATGTAACCCAAAGTGTAAATAAATGACCTATAAAATTCCTTACATTGCGTGCGCTGCGAAAACTATTGATAGAACAAAATAATGTACTACGGCTTTGCAGAACACATCATTATCTACCAAAAGTGTCGCGACACCATATGTCTAACTATTATAGTTATGTCACAATAACTATTTTTTTATTTTAAAAACTGAATTAAAACGCCGCCGCTAGAAAAGGCACTTTATTTGTACCTTGGTATTAATCTTTATCAAAATTAATTACTTCACATTCAAGACTGGTTCAGTACCTGTATACTACTTTTTGAATTATTCAATTCGGACATTCCATTCAAAAGACGTCATGAGTATAAAAATGTATAATTTAAAAAAATAATTAAAATCGTTAGATGATGTTTAACTGGTCATATTATCAACAATGTATTAATACTTATAAAAATAAGCACTTTTATCGGCACCATTACTAAATAAATGTGATTTTTGCTTTTTACTGCATACTAGAAAGAGACTTTCACTGGTTGTGTTCCAGGGCAATAGTATCGCCTAGGAACGACACTGTCAATGAAATCAACAATTTCATTACACAAAGAGTTCCCGGCCAAGTCAAAACCTATAAGTCGATTGACACAGTCACCAATGTTGACGATGTCGTCCACTTTCCTCAAGATTTTCTAAATTCGCTTAATCCTTCTGGCTCGCCACCTCACGAACTATCATTAAAAGTCGGTACTCCTATCATGCTATTAAAGGAATATAATCCCTACTAACATGTGTAATGGCACAAGATTGCTCATTAAAGACTTGAAAGAAAATTTGATTGTCACGACCATCCTCACCGGTCCAGCAGCCGGCCAGCTGGCAAACATCCCGAGGATTCCCATGATTCCCACGGATTTGCCAATATCTTTCAAACGGTTGCAATTTCCCGTAAAAACATCGTTCGCGATTACTATTAATAAGTCCCAGGGTCAAACTTTCTCTTTAGTTGGAATCGACCTACGAAAAGAGTGTTTTTCCCATAGCCAACTATATGTTGGTTTATCACGAGTTGGAAGTCCCGAGAAACAGTACATTTTGCTACCAAACAATAACAGGACGTCAAACATTGTCTACAGAGAATGTCTTAGCCAATAACATATTAAATACTTCTATCTCAGATAAATTGCATTGTAATATAATGTATATTAATATGAAAAATTATAAAAAAGTAAAAAAATATCAAATAAAAATAGCAAAAAAACTTTAAACTATAAATTATTTAATTAATTATTAAATTATAATGTGCTTTTTTTAATGCTTTAGGAAAGTTTACCCAACCTAATTAACGCCGGGTTAAGAAATTTTTTTTATCTTAATTGCACCCTTGCGAAGCCGGTGCGGGTCGCTAGTCTGTTCATAAATGAATTAGAAAACTGTAGAGGTGTGGAGACTACACTGTTACGAAATATTTCCTGGTAAAATAACTATCTCTAAGTATGTAAGCATGTATGGTGTCATTTAGAGCAATAGAACGCTGATAGACGGGGATGCACAAACCATCATGTGTGGTACTCTTGTATCTCTCCTGTATAAGCAACTCACTTCCGGTTTGTCGTTACTTCCGGTAAATATGTGCGGGCCTCAAAGTGTCAAGTGGTGCGCGATATGTGGTTGACATCACGTGACACGCAGCAAGTGTGACGTCGCTGCAGCATGTGCTGCAAGGTTCCATGATGGTGTAGGTGTGCTGTTGGAGACAGCTTTGGGTGTATTCTTGGTCGGCAGGTGGAGGATCAATATGTCGTCGTTCATTCCGTGCCCTATCTTGTTCAGAGTGACGTCGCTCCACTCCTCCTACTCCAACCTCACTGACGCACACTCGCAGAACACACAAGTACACATTTACGTAATGACGTCACAGTCCTTCGTCTTCACGCTGGAGAACTGGGTCGTTCATTGGCTCTCGCGATGCCAGACACGAGACACGACACAGTGGCCCGCAAATGTTACGAGTTCATTTAACAACAAAAGTGAGTGGTGTACGAGTGAAGAGACTTGGTCAGCTCTTAACAACGTTTCAATAAAGGTGCCTTCCTTCATTTCGATTCCTTTCTTTGTCAGTGTTGTTCACCTTCTCCATACTCTTACATCTGGACGATGTTATAGCATGCTTCGTACATGTTTGAAACACTGCTGGGCGACATCACGTGAGGGAATACTGTCCTGTCCTTGATTTTCGCACATCCTGTATTTATTTATATTTTTTGTACGTGAACATTTCTTTAGTAAACTCTAGTAAACAGCCGTGACTATGGTAAGTTCAGGAGAATTACTGGAGTTTATCAAGCTTTTACTTTCGCAAACCTCGGGCAAAAGAAATAAATTAAAACGCAAGGGATAAAATATAGCTAAAGTCAAATAATACGTATCTTTGCACCACTGGAATGGTACGGCGAATTCGTTATCTGTAATAATTGTGTTCTGTTTGACTACATGCAGAATTGTGCACAAATTCGAGTATTGCTACGCTTGGCTGTAGTTGGAAAAGGGAGGTAAACCAATAAATACTTATATTAGATAAGACTTGTAAACTCCATCACATTACAAACAGATATAACAAAGATTTTCAATCAAGGCATGAAGCTGATAAAATATTGTAAAAAGAAGCCAAATAAATTATTTTAGGCAATGATACTTCAATTGGGGGGGGGGGGGAGATAACTTCGGCGACTGTTGCTGGAACTACGTTCCCAAAACGAAAGTTAAGATGAGGTTAAAAATTGTAATAATAAAATAAACAAAATCTATATTAATTTTTTATATGTAAATGAAGATTGAACTATAAAGTTTGATACACAAATCCATCAACTGAAGGAATTTGGTATTGATAAATATTTAACATCAGCTCCTCTTCAGAAAAAATCTGGGGAATGTAAATCATTGAAATTAGCACTATTTTAGCTATAATAAAAAATGTAATCACTGGAAGGAGAGGAAGAGGACTACACCAGAGTGGATTTTATTTTTATTCCAATATTAGGTGCATTAGGTGTTCGTAACATTTTAGTACGAAATATATTTAACAGTTGTTGATATGTTTACGGTTATTTCGATTGTAGCACGGTGTT
The DNA here is from genome assembly GCA_029891345.1 of Dryococelus australis. Lineage (NCBI taxonomy): Eukaryota > Metazoa > Arthropoda > Insecta > Phasmatodea > Phasmatidae > Dryococelus > Dryococelus australis. Next base: position 67,843,771 of record CM057002.1, on the reverse strand, counting down.
TAGAAACAAAAACGGCCATGGACAGACTGAGTTACTTGGCTCGCAAACGGAGGCGAACACACATAAAGCAATGCAGCTCCGAAAAGCGGAGATAATCTCGCATCCCTTCCTTCATTTTGTTTTGTTCTATGTACTTAAGGTTCCCGCCTACCTGCAGCTCTGAGACCGAGAATCGTGGGAGTGATTAGGGCGACACTGCCACGCGTATCAAGCGCGCGGTCGCCTCTAGGCGCAAGGTTCTGGAATGCAATGCGGTTTTCTCGTAGTGTAGTATGTACCTATGATAGAGATCACCGTGTGAAGTCTGTAGGAAAGTTTGATGCAGGAACCGCAACTTGTTTTGCATGTATCTGTTCCGTATATTTTCAGATACAGCGACTTAAAAAAACTAGTTTTAAGCTATGTTGGATTGGTGTTAAATGGTGTTTTTTTAATGTGCGCAATGTTTTGAAAGCACTCAACAAGCCTCGTTCGAAGTACGTGCTATTTTCGTAGATAAACACGTTGGAAACATGTTTAATATTGTTTCGTGGTGAAACGTGTCTCAGCTACACTGTGCAGCCACACAGTTCAAGCGAACACCAACTAGGCAGGCATCTGGGAGCTCCATAGCAACGTATGTTGTTAGCCCACACAGTAGACTCTAGCCAGTGTCATATAGCAGCTAGTAGACTGTAGCTTGTGTCATCTAGCGGATAGTAGACTGTAGCTAGTGTTATCTAGTGGCTAGTATACTCTAGCTAGTGTAATATAGCTGCTAGTAGACTGTAGCTACTGTCATCTAGCAGCTAGTAGACTGTAGCTACTGTCATTTAGCCAATAGTAGACTGTAGCTAGTGTTATCTAGTGGCTAGTAGACTCTAGCTAGTGTAATATAGCTGCTAGTAGACTGTAGCTACTATCATGTAGCAGCTAGTAGATTGTAGCTACTATCATTTGGCGGATAGTAGACTGTAGCTAGTGTTATCTAGTGGCTAGTAGACCCTATCTAGTGTAATATAGCTGCTATCAGACTGTAGCTACTGTCATCTAGCAGCTAGTAGACTGTAGCTACTGTCATTTAGCCAATAGTAGACTGTAGCTAGTGTTATCTAGTGGCTAGTAGACTCTAGCTAGTGTAATCTAGCAGCTAGTAGACTGTAGCTACTATCATCTAGCAGCTAGTAGACTCTATCTAGTGTCATCTAGTGGCCAGTAGACTGTAGCTAGTGTCATCTAGCAGCTAGTAGACTGTAGCTAGTGTTATCCAGTGGCTAGTAGACTCTAGATGGTGTTATCTAGCAGCTAGTAGACTGTATAAAATGTCATATAGCGGCTAGTAGACTATAGCTAGTGTTATCTAGTGACTAATAGACTCTAGCTAGTGTCATCTAGCGGATAGTAGACTGTAGATAGTGTCATCTAGTGGCTAGTAGACTCTAGCTAGTATCATCTAGCAGCTAGTAGACTGTAGCTACTGTCATTTAGCGGAAAGTAGACTGTAGCTAGTGTTATCTAGTGGCTAGTAGACTCTAGCTAGTGTCATCTAGCAGCTAGCAGACTGTAGAAAATGTCATCTAGCGGCCAGTAGACTGTAGCTAGAGTTATCTAGCGGCTAGTGCACTGAGTTCACGGTTAATCGAGCAGGTTTAAAAGCCCTGATAAGAGATCTACTTTTCTCCGAATTTTGTAGCTTTCCGTCATATGAAAATTGTAATTTGTCATGGGCTAATGACACTATTCATTCGCCTGCCAAGCGATGTCGTGAAATAGTTGTGTTAGTAAAGTGTTAGTTTGTACTATCACATGTCTATAAAGAAGAAAAATAACATCACCTTAGCTTGCCATAATTATAAACGTCGCACTCTCAACACAGCTTCAAGGCCTAGGAAATATGTTATTTAATTCTCTGCCAACTTGAAATGGAGTGGGCTTCCGGCCTATACAATAACATACACGCTGTCAACGGGTAGTGTTTTTTTTAGAAAGGTTATTTCAGAAATACTTGCTTTACTGAAAAACAGTCTATACCTATCACGTGCTATTCCAAAGGGCAGAAAAGATATTCCGTATTTGTTCTATGCGACATTGCCCAGTGTCAACTGTAAATAAAAATTGACATTATATCTGATTTAATAGCTGCAAACTTTATATAATTTTGCTTTACGAGTATTAACTCTTAAATGCAATTAAGGACGCGTCAGGTGAAAATTCTTTGATTCTGCGAACGTATGAGCAAGTACATGAACAATGTGATATTACTCCATGGCACATTTCAATAAACTCAAGTTTTTCTATCGCGATAAGCGAAATTATATGAGTTGTGAATATAATTTATAGAAGCCTCGCATGAAGTACAATGTTAAGAGCACACCTGTATTATTTGCTCACATGATTAAAAATGAGGGAAATATGGGCTTGGGAAAGATTCACTCATACAGCGTAAAATAATTATAAGGCATTATTTTATTAGTTTATTTATATAATGAAATATCACACACACTACAAGAAATATTTACATTTTTGGAGGAAAATTAGTTACTCGTTTTGTTCTGCATAATATTATCACACTTGGACATCAATAATTTCTATAGCAAATATTATATTGATTTTGTTCTTTTGGGGCTCATTTCCTTTTGATAACTTTCAAAAGCGACCAAATAATTGCCAGGCCATGGTTATTTGGAGGTGTGTTTTAATAAACTGCGTTCATCTTGAAAACTTTTATGACACAAATTGTCTGAAGCCTTCAGATAAAAATTTGGTTCAGCCAAAACAAAGAATTTTGCACAGCCCTTGGATATGAAATTCACTAAAAATTTATTTAAGTGAATATTTTCCACATTCAGTTTTCTTTCTTCAGCTTAAACTCAAATAGCGTAATTTTATCCTTTTGACTTCCGCTCTCGAAAAAATTTCTTTGACCGGGCAAAAAACAACCATTTGAAACTTCTCACATTAACTTAAATACTGACAGTAACTTTCCCAGCATCTGCTCATCCAGAAGAAATGTTTTTACTTGAAATGCAGAATTTTTTTTTTTTATTTCAGAGAAAGGTTGTGAGACTAGAATTAAATTTTCTTGTATGCAAATTTTCGTAATAGATGTGAGCAAAAGAAAAGAAGAAGAAAAATTGTTTACATGAGTTTTTTTTGTACGTGACATTTTGAACACAAACTTAGAAAACACACCTTCAATATAATATACTTCTATGAGATGCAATGAATAATGTATAAGAACGGGAAATATGAACCAAGAAACGATGTAAATTCAGGATTGCGTGAAATGCCCCCAAAAATGTTTTCAGTCTACAGTCCATCTTGATTGCGATGTTCGTTGAAGTTTAAAATAAGTAAAGCTAGTATCTAACAGTCTCTCTAGAACATGACATATAACGAACACATTTCCATGGAGAATTGTTTTCCTTTTCTTTCACAGTACTTGCAACCTGACAAGAGATGTTCGCTGCTAGTGATGCTGCTGTGTCTCATGTCTGACATACACTAGCCACAATTCTCTACGCAAGTCCCCACATTATTAAGTGTCTTAGATGCCACGGAACTTTCATCACGGCATTGTGCGGCAAAATTACGATAGAACTTGCATACTATAACTGTTCTGTATAAGTTTCGATGCGGAAAAGAACAGAAAGGTGTTTTTTATTATCGGATAACATGTTGCTTAAAAATAGCCCCCAAAGTGCCTGAAGATTTTCAAAATCAGAAGTGAACGAATAATGGTACAAAATAAAACACTTCGCATTGTATTATTGTAATTAATTGTGTTTGTGAAGATAGGATGACAGCGGACAGGCTTAATCCACGGAATGAGCAAAACGAAAGATCTAAGGAAACAGTTGAAAGGTCAAGCAGAAAGAAAGACTTCCTTAAAAGACTATTAACGTTAAGAATTTAAGAAGTTATAGAATGAATTCGCTGCAATAGTTGTAGGAGGGTTAGAAGAAGAATACAACCAGTGGTTGCGGATAGAAGAGAGTGACAATTATTGACCCATGATCAGTTATTATCAGACATGAACTGAACGACTCCAACCCTACATAAAACACTGACGGCATGCCACGCCACCTGGCCTGAGTTAAAAGTAACTGCTTAATGGAGCAGTATTCTTATAACTGTAGAGTTCATCTTGTAGATCTTCAGACAGCGAAGATTTTATATTTGACCATGAAGGTGGCCTCTGGTAGAAATGGAGAATTTAGAGTCTTTACTGGCTGATGAAGATGACAGGTTTAACTGAGAACTTGTAAAAATCAATGTTAGATGAACACGCTAAGAAAATATTGAAGAAAGGAGAAAAGAACCAAGAGGAAGACAAGCAGTGTGCAATGCGTAACTCACTGGAGTACAGCTGAAGTGAAGAGCAGGATGTTTGAGAATATGTCAAATTTTGGGTCTTCGGGTATGTTAGATACAGTAGATAGCTATTGCTGATGGGCAGAGACACATGATTCTCGTGGAAATATTTCTGCAAAGGCTAGATATCAACGTCCTACTTCCACTCGTGCAGCTCTCATTCAGTCCTTGGCTGCATGCTTTGTGGGAAGGCATTATCTTTCTTCATTGGGCCTGTCAGAAAAATGTTACTCGATAATGAACGTCTGTGATTGGTGGGCAGACACCTAAGATATGCTATCATTATGATCTTGAGAGGTACGTGAATCTCGCAAATCCAGATAGGAACTGCCTACACTTTCTAATCCTTTATACACTCTGGTCATGGCTGTTTATTCATTGGAATGGTTTCATGTGATACACTCGCAATATTGTTTGATGTCCATTACTAGCCAGAGAGTCGTGCAGTGTGTATCGAAACTACTGTGGTACAATCATAACAACTACTCTAAAGGTCAGGAGCTTGAAATCTAAAGTTACACCGAATGAATCTGCGAAGTTCATATACTTCTGAAAATCGCCAGAGACACAGGAATGTCTCGAATTCAATTAAGAACAAGTTAGAAACCAACCATGCGTGCATTTCAGCTTCTGCAGATATTGGACGACAGAGTGTTAGATTTGCCCCAGAAAACTTTCAGCCAATAACGAACCTACAAGGAAAACAAGAACCGAACTCGATGCTATCTGGTATGGGAGCAACAGCCAATGAACAACTAACTGAGGCCCGAGTACACTGGGGATTGTGAAGTCTAGTTTGTTACCGAGCTAGTTTTGGAAATTCACGGACGGCTAGCAATGAGCCACATCTTACAACACAACTAGTGATGAGAAGTCTCCGCGGTGACGAGGTGCAGGGCGCTGTGGCAGGCCTCGTCTAGGGCCTCAGCCTCTGTAGGGAGGGTCATCGTACTCGTAATCGTCATCGTCCTCACTGACAGGCTGGTACGTCCTCTGCGTGGTGGGGGCAGGTCGGCGATGTTGCAGTGGGATGTTGACCTCCTCTGGAGAGCGGAACACCTGGTTGTTCTGCACTGTTGTCCTCAGCTGTATTGGGGGTGCAGTCTGAGGTGCACGTGGAAGGGCGAGCTGCACCGGCCTCTGTACAGCCTGGAACTGCACTGGCTTGGCCCTCTGAGGCGCTGGCGCCACAGCCTGCAACCACAACAACTACTCTCATAGCCATCTGCACCATTACACCATCTGGACCAAGCTTCACTGATTATATATCAGAAATGATCCACAAGTCATATTTACAAGTGTTGCACAAACAAAACTTCAGGTTCCTTGATGTCTGGTACATGAACCGAGGATGAGCCCAATAGCCAAGCTGACAACACTGTACACGTCAAACAAAACTTCAGGTTCCTTGATGTCTGGTACATGAACCGAGGATGAGCCCAATAGCCAAGCTGACAACATTGTACACGTCAAACATTTAACCAGAGTTCGCAAAGAAGTTAACCGTCTCCTGTACTGCTTCTCTGCCTACGGACACTTACCCAAACTATGAGATTATATTGGGTTTATAGAAAATGTTAAAAAGACTAAATATATATCACTAACTCTTTCGTGCTCATTGTAGCCAACTATCTAAGTGTTGCAGAGGAAGGTAATGTTTGACAGGCACTATACTTTAACGAAGCTCAGTGCCCAGTGACTTTCCCTGGGAGTGACTGACTCGTAGACTTTGCTACTGATCTGTGTTCCGACTGGTTCATATCACTACCCACTGAACACAATGCCTACAGCTCATTGGTCGTGATAAAGAAACAAATTCTTAACCAACTTAAGTACAGCACATCTCAAAAGTTCTCTTATTTGTGACACCAAAACCATAAAATAATGTGGGATTGTAAGTCTTAATAGTACATTTTCAAGCTGTTTTAGTTTTTATAAAAAATAAGTCATATACTAAAATAACATCCACTGAGAGAAACTATTAGAAGAACGATTATTTCTATTGTATGTGCATTTGTGAAAATAAATGTGTGTTAAAGGACATTTTTTTAAAAAACATATTAAACTATAAGTTCAAGTTGAATGAAAATTATGAGTGTTGTAATATTTCTCTATGGACATTTGCACTTCTTAGTAGGTTTCAACTGTTGTTATATTGATGTCATTCGGTGTCATTTTAACCAATTATAACTATTCTTAAGGTCTTGTAATACGAGTTTTATTACAGTTTAATTGACTAAAATGATTGATAGAATAATGAAGCATGAAAAGTTTTGCTGCTGATAAAAAATCCAACACTGCTGTTACCGATTGGAAACATTGGTTCAAGTCATTTACAAATTTTATTTCTGGTCTTGACCCAGCTTTAAAAGAGTCAAATAAACTCGACATACTAGTGAAACACGTTTTCCCCAGCATTTATGAGTACGTAAGTGATTTAAAAAATTATAATGGTACTATTTCAGTCATTGAAAATATCTTTGTTAAGCCTGTCAATGAGGTTTTTACTCGATACAAATTAGCTAAGCACCGACAACAATCGGATCAATCAATATATCGGTACTTACAAGCTTTCAGACTGTATAGCCATGATTGCAAGTTTAAAGCTTTTACAGCTGATAAAATGGGAATGACTTTATTCGAGATTCTTTTATATGTGGCCTCCAGTCTACGGCAATACGCCAAAGACTACTAGAACAATTCTTATTAACACTGGATGAAGCCTTCGATTTTACTCACACTCTATAATAAGCTCAGCAACAATTTTTGTTGTTCTACTCACCGCATCTACCCACCAATACTGTTGGGCCACTCACAAGTCAAGATCCTATTCTAAATTCATCTGAACCAGTCAACATTTCCGATTCAATCGTTGCTGTTGTAAATCCTAAACTTTTTTCTGTGGTAATGAGAACACCTGCGCATTAAGTGCCCTGCAAAAATGTTACATGTTATTCACGTGGAAAGCATGGACACTTAACAAAAGTGTGCAAGTCTGGCCCTGATATAAAAACTAAGCATTCAAATGATGTTTCGAGTTCTGTCTCACATTACTTCCTTTCCTGGTGGCATGGAGAAGAGCTCTGATCAAGCGACCATCAATGGAAAGAAAGTATTTGCTTTTTTTGATACAGGTAGCTCAATGAATGTTATACATGCAAAAGCAGCTCAAGTAATTAATTTAACTATTTTTCCATCTTCAGATATTGTGTCTATGGCCTTCACTTCGATGATATCCAGTATTCTAGGAAGGTGTAAGGTTAACATGGGTCTTCTTGATCATTTTTACTAAGATGTAGAACTCTCTCTCATATCTGACCTTTGTTCTGATCTCATCATTGATCACGACATTTTAAAGTGTCATTCCTGTATTCAGTTAGAATTTTGAGGAGATAGAGAACCTACTTCCATCTGTGGTCTTGCTACCGCCCAAATACTGCCTGGTTCGTTGTTTAATTACCTCAAGTCAGAATTTAAACCTCTTACTGTAAAATCGAAACGACACACAGGTAGCGATCTCAAGTTTATTTAAACTGAAATTATACATCTTTTAAAAGAAGGCATGTAGGTCATCTCTTTACATATTGTAGCCGCGTGTGCTTGGTTTACAAATTTTAACTGCCGTGGTGGTAGCACAGCCATATTTGTCTACGTGACTTTGACATCTGATAGTTCGTGAACGTGTATCATCATTAACATCCGCATGAAATGGTTTATAAGGTAGTATTTCACCTTCCTGATTATGATTTATATCCTCTCAAATGAAGTTTTGGAATTAAATTAGTACGGGAAAACAACGCAAAGAATATCATTAGCCAAGAAACGAAAACAATGTTGAAGTAAAAATAAAATACAGGCTCGCGAAGTCATGTGCGTTGCCGCCAACATAACGAAGTGTAAATTTGTGGTTTACTCTTTGTTTTTACGTTGGCAGTACCATAGAACCTACCTGCGCAAACGAATGAATAGAATAAGGTTATATCGTTCTATCACTGAGTTGAACTTTTGACTTTTGTGCTCCTTGCAGTTATGAAAATAAAATTCTAAAAGAAAAATTAGTTTATCTTATATTTCAATTTGAGTGATAAATATGATATTGTAGATTTCGTAACGGTGTTTTTAAATAACATGTCGAAATTAAAACCACTGCATTTATAGACTTATATAAACAACACATTCTAGCAAACAAATGCTAGGGAATGTCCTCTTAGTATTTATAAATTTCAATTGAAGTTGGCAAAACAGCGCCGGAAGTCCGCAACTAGTCGTATCTGCGTGCACAGCAAGTTGCATACCACAAAGGCGAATGCAACTGACTCGCCGTGGTAGTTCCGTTCGCCTGCGTGGTATGCAACTTGTACTGCACGCAGGTACGTATAGCTGCGTACTCCCTGCGTTGTTTTGCCTAACTTCAACCTTTCCAAACATTTTTGTTACCAGGATTATTGTTTCTATTATCCGCAGATGCTGTGATTTTAATTTCGACATGTTATTCGAAAACATATTTTATTCATAGTCTAGTGTATGTGCTAGATAATAAGTATTGTGAATTGATTTGCTGTGTTTTTAGATTGTTATGTGTCACTTTGTTACTTATTCACAAATGTTTTATATATGTGCTGTTTTGTATTTGTATAGTATTATACCGACAATTTCTATATCCTGACCCATTACGATAAACATGGGATCAACGGAACGCGCGTAATAAATAAAAAAATATTACGCTGATTAAAATATGTTAAAAACATTTTTGTTTTGTTATTATTAAAATTTAAGTGATAATTATGTGTGCTGTATGTTTTCTATAGGCTATTCACAGTAAAATTAGCACTTTTGAAAGCCCTGCTAAGATGTACCTGTATGCATGTTGTGTATTTTTCGGTCTTATGTAAAATTAACATTGCTAGGATATCATCGCTTTATTCATGCGTCGGTCAAGTAAACTGTGAAATTATCAGAAATGTAATAATTTGTAAAATTTGCTCGTTTTTTTTTTTTTTTTTTTTGCACTGAAAAACTTAAAGCGAAAGATAGAAAGAATATAAGTTATCACAAATGGTTACCTAACAGTTTTAATTCGACGTTAATGTACGGAACTGCTTCCCATCCATCGTTAGCAACGTTACTGGGCGCATTTCACTCAGTGCGCCAGTTAAAATATACCTATGAAAGTCACTGATCCAGTGACTTTCAAAAGTGTTGACTTGGTCGTGAACCGCCTTTAGTGGTATGTTACGTGAGGTGTGGTGGGCAGTGTGTACCTGGACGGGTATCCTCTGTGGTATGGGGGACGGCTGTTGTAGCACCAGCTGCTGCACTTGCTGTACGGGCTGTGGTTGCGCCTCCTTGTCCTCGTAGAAGGTATCCGGGTAATAGCGATCAGAGTACCTCAAGGTCACGTTGGGGCGTGTCTGCACCTCCTGCGTGTTGATGGGCAGGTACAGGTAGTCGTTCACAAAGTGGAACTGCGACGACTGCTTGCAGATGTTGTCTCCGCTCGGCGGCATGCAGATCAGGTGCACCTGCCGCCACACACACACACGCACTCAAACACTCCTCCACTATCTACTGTAGTTCCTCCACTCACCTCCACAATGCTCTGAGGGAAAGGCTAATGTGTGTTCGTAGGTGACCAAAAAGAGACATAGCTGATCTAACTAAATAGTTTGATGAATAAACCAAATCTGAAATTCAACATAACTTATTTGGTTTCGTTAACAAAGTAAACACTCGAACCAACCAAACCATGTAGTTGAACCAACTAAACCTGCCTGACAACAAAATATTTGATAGAATTTGTTTGGCCATAAACAAGCACACATTTGCTTGACTCAAGCAAACCTCTCTCTCTCAGTGTGACAGTAAAGTCAGCTCCCGCACAGCCAGACACGCGCAGTTAAAAACACTCAACAGTCATTCGAAAACACGTAATTTAACGAACACTCAGTCAGGCATGGAATTATTTTCCTTATTCAAAACTGCAGATGGATAGGTGCCAGTAAAATGTTTCACTACCAAACAATATCATTTCTTACAGTAAAATAACTAATTCCTCTTAGCAATTTGAATCGATCAGTTATCTGGCTGGTACCATGAATATATGGATTCTACAGCCTGGAGACATAGTATAGAGTCGAGTGAAAAATTTCCCGACCGCATCGGGAATAGAACTCGATAAACTTTGTTTCCCAGATATTCCTCCACGTATCTATAATGGGCATATAATTATCTGATAGACGTAATTCAACCTAAAAATATCCTGGTTTGAATTGGGTTAAGAGCAAGCGAGTTTAGTGCCTGAGTGACTTTTAGAGCAAGTCTTTTAACTAAGTGACTTTGGATCAGTTACTCGATGGGAAGCGATTTTACACCAAGTGAATTTTGAACGAAATAACTTTAGTCAAAGTGATATTAACACCATGTGAATTTAAAGCCAAACTACTTCAGAAAAAAGTGATATTGAAACCCAAGTGGCCTAAGCTAAGTGTCTTTTTGGCCAAGTGAATTTTAGGGAAGTGAATTTCAGGCTAAGTTGGCTTAAGTCCAAGCGAGTTACGGACAAAGTGAGTTATATACTAAGTAACTAAGACGAAGTGATTTTCTGGTTTGACATTCTAAGTCGAATATGTTATAGATGGAAGAAGGCGATGGTGGCGCTACCTGGTGGAAGAATGTGGGTATGATGCTACCTGGTGGAAGAAGGCGGGGATGGCACTATCTGGTGGAAGAAGGCAAGGATCGCGCTACCTGGTGGAAGAAGGTGGGGATGGCACTATCTGGTGGAAGAAGGCGGGGATGGCGCTACCTGGTGGAAGAAGGCGATGGTGGGGCTACCTGGTGGAAGAAGGTAGGGATGGCGCTACCTAGTGGAAGAAGGCGGGGATGGCGCTACCTGGTGGAAGAAGGCTGGGATGGCACTACCTTGTGGAAGAAGGCGGGGATGGCACTAGCTGGTGAAAGAAGGCGGGGATGGGGCTACCTGGTGGAAGAAGGCGGGGATGGCACTATCTGGTGGAAGAAGGCAGGGATGGCGCTACCTGGTGGAAGAAGGCTGGGATGGCACTACCTTGTGGAAGAAGGCGGGGATGGCACTAGCTGGTGAAAGAAGGCGGGGATGGCGCTACCTGGTGGAAGAGGAATCCCTCGGGGCAGATCCAGGAATGACGTGCGTTGTCCTGGCAGTAGTGGAAGACCTCGCAGTTGAGACCATCGTCGGCGTAGTAGCCTGTCTTGCCCGTGCAGTCGAACTTGGACTGCGGTAGCAGCAAAGTAAGTCTGTCTGGCTTCTCCTCCTCCAGCTCCTCTTCTGATAGCGCAGCCTCCTGTCACATGCACACACCTACCTTACCTACACGCTTCCCCTCTGTCTGCACATACACTAATCCACTTCAAACTATAGATTAGAAACCAGGTGCTGCTTTAGTCTGAGTTGACCAGGTCGTGACAGAGAAAGTAATGATGCCCACACTTATTTCGATTTATTACTCCCATTTTAGCATAGATCCTGGTGTGTATATACATATATAGAGTAGTGACATATATGTGTGTGTGTAAGTGTGTGTTTCTCCCACTGATGTTTTTAGATCCAAATCACACAACGCACAATCCGGGTTTATCCGTTATTTTGAATACGATCAATGAAAGAGCATTATGTCACCTACTTTAAGACCCCTCCTGTGAAATAATTGTTATTCTTTTAGGGTTTCGACAATTTACTTTGTAGATATTTCCGCTCTGAAGTTGGCACCACTGCTACTTCGGCCAGCCAACACACAATATTTCCCTCGTCATAAGACGGCAAACTTAACCTAGACAGACATATTCTGGACTCAACTGTCATCAGGATACAGATCTCAGTGCTCAGGATTACATGCTGTATACGGGATGGAGCGTAATTCGACTGACAAACTTAATGAGGTGTTTCCTTATACAAAATTAAGTGGGAAATATAAGGAACCATTGCTACCTAAACTGAACATTAAGGAATTGAGCCTTTTTTATTTAAATTATAAACAGGATTTTTTTGCAAATATCATAAACGAAGGGAAATTTATTTACAATTCCCCGAACACTGTTTTATATTATCGGTATCTTTAACATAAGAGAAATCTCACATTAATACCCCCTACCGTAATGTAAACAACATGAATGGCCTTCGTCTTATTGCGTACAACAATTTTTACCGTCGTGAATAATGAATTTTTGATGCTGGTTTATTGAGCAGTATAACCCAATGAACATAAATATTCCCTGTGTCATTACTGACAAGGAGCCTCCGTTTTCATGTAAAACGCACACAAAACTTGAGCTGCAGTAGTATAGAAATGCCGATTCGAGCGCAGCCGCAAAAAAGTGGCTCAAAAAGTTGCGTTTGGGTGCATCTGCAAAAATACGAGTAAAAAGTTGCGTTTGAGCAGAACCGCAAAAAAAGTGACTCAAAAAGTTGCGTTTGGTTAAATCGTAGTCTTTAGAAAAAAAGTTGCGTTAAACTTTGTGTTTGAGTGCATCTGGAAAAATATGCGTAATAAGTTGCGTTGGACAAAACTGCAAAACAAAGTGGCTCAAAATTTGAATACGTAAAAAATAAAATATTGTATATAATAAATGGACGCAAATAAAAATCAACTGATGTCTAATATGATGACGACCATGGCAATAAAAAAGGCTAACGCAACTGGTAATGTTTGGAAAGAATATAAATTTAGGAAAGATGTTTTTTTGGCAAAAGAAAGCAGAAGAAATCTCAAGAGAAGTATGTCAAGTGTGAAACTTGTAATCACTTTTACAAACCATCTCTCATAAGAAGTCACTTGAGAAGTATAATTCGTAAGAACACACTCATATTCAGTGTAGAAGAAATCGAAACAGCATTTCAAAGTAGGATCAAGACTTTTGCTGTAAAGAATGTGAATGCATACATAAACCCAAATCATTTCCTAAACGATGTAAAAGAAACTGTCACGGTAACTATTTAATAAACATTTAAAATCACTCAAAGTGAACATGAAACTCTTCACTGAGCACAAAAGGGGAATTGGTGAGAATATTGAATATGTAGAAAGCTCCTTAAAAACAAAGAACAAAATTATACTGAAATCGACTAATCTGGAAAAATATTATGACAACAGCATATCGAAAATCATAGCTGAGATGGGGGCTTTCGAAGATAAGCGATCTCAGTGGGAACTCAAGAGAATACTTAAACGAGAAGTGAGAATAAATAAATATGTACCATTCAAGGGCAGTTCATATGTTAATCTCCCAGAAAAAATCAAAGCTAAGCAGGCAGTAATTAATGTTAACAATAATGATCAAAAATATTTTTTTGTGATCTGTTCTATCTGCATTGCATCAAGTACAAAGAGACCCCCAAAGAGTGAATAAATATATAGCTTACGAACATGAGTTTTATGATGCACTTAAGGGTTTGGAAGTTCCAATGAAATTGGGTAGCATACCAACCTTTGAGAAAAGAAGTGGAATTTCTATTAATTTATACACATTTATACACAGCTACCCATTGTCATATATGTGAAAAGTCTTTGAATGGTGATTCTGTGAGAAATCATGATCATCTTATGGGGAAATTTAGGGGAGCTGCACACAGAGATTGTAACTTATCGTATAGAAATCCATGTTTTATCCCAGTGTTTATACACAATCTATCTGGTTATGACACACATTTATTCATAAGAGATCTTGGTATTGATGAAAATAAAATTCATCTAATTCCCAACAACGAAGAAAAATATATTTATTTTACGAAACATGCATGTAAAAGTGTAAATCTTAGATTTATTGACTCATTTAAATTTATGGCTAGTAGTATCGATAAACTCTTTAGCAACATTTCCAGAAGCCAATTCCGAGAAACGTGTAAGCATTTTTCCAATGAACTTTTTGACTTTGTTATAAGAAAAGGTGTTTATCCATATGACTACATGGATAGCGCTCAAAAATTTTGTGAGACATCACTTCCATCCAAAGATGCATTTTACAAAAACTCAATAAATGTGTCATTACAGACGAATATTACAAATTTGGGAGAAAGGTGTGGGAAAAATTCAACATAAAATCTCTAAGGGAGTACACGGAACTCTATAACAAATCTGATATATTGATGTTGTCCGATATAATGGAAAATTTTAGAGATGTATGTCTCAAAACATATAAGCTAGATCCAGCATGGTATTACACAGCCCCAGGGTTAGTGTGGGGTGCTATTCTCAAACATACTAAAATAGAACTAGAATTATTAACAGATTACGACATTATTTTGATGATAGAAAAAGGTGTTCATGGTGGAATTTCACAACGTTGTAAGCGATATGCTAAAGCAAATAATAAATATACGAATGCCTATGATAGTACAAAGGAAATCTTTTATCTTACATACCTGGTTGCCAATAACGTATATAGACGGGCTATGAGCCAGTATTTACCCTATGGTGGGTTTAAGTGGAGAAATACAAATACAGATGTAACAAAAATACGAGTTGATTCTAGAAAAGGTTATATATTGGAAGATGATTTGGAATACCCACATGAACTACACGATCTCCACAAAGACCTGCCATTGGCACCAGAGAATAAAATACCAAAAGGTTCAAAAATTCCCAAACTCTTAACTACTCTGGATGATAAAGAAAAATATGTACTACACTATGTAAATCTTAAGCAATATCTATCTCTCGGAATGAAGTTGAAAAAGATTCATAGAGATCTGGAGTTTTATCAATCAGATTGGCTCAAGTCTTATTTTGATCTAAACACAAAAATGCGAACAAAGTCTACAAATGACTTTGAAAAAAATTTCTACAAATTAATGAAAATTTTGTTTTTGGAAAAACAATGGAAAATATTATAAACAGAGTGGATATACGGTTGTGCACAAGTTCTAAGCAAATTGATAAACTAGTGGCTAAACCAAACATTAAAGATAGAACTATATTTACTAACTCTTTGGTTGCAGTTCATATGATTAAAACAAAACTGTGCTTTAACAAACCCATTTATGTTGGAATGAGCATACTTGATATATCGAAAGTCTTAATGTACGATTTTCACTATAATATAATACAACCAAAGTATGGGGAAAATATTGAACTGTGCTGCCAAGATATTGATTCATACATCTATTATATAAAAACATCAGACTTCTACAGTGACATGAAAGAAATGGTCGCTCATTTTGATACTTCTGACTATAAAAAAGATAATCCATATGGTATACCATTAGTTAACAAAAAGATTATTGGCAAAATGAAAGATGAATTTAATGGAATAATAATGGAAGAATTTATTGGATTCAAATCGAAAATGTATGCAATAAATGAGGAAGGTGGTGTAAAGAAAAGAGCAAAGGGTGTGAAAAACACTGTAGTCAAAAATGAGATTAGTTTTGGTGACTACAAAATGTGTTTGGTAAAAAAAAAGTGTTGTTCAAAAGTATGAATCTTATTAAAAGTAAGAAACACGAACTCTATACGATTGAGATGAGAAAAAAAGCATTGAGTTTCGAAGATGATAAAAAATTTATTCTTAAAGATGGTATTAATACACTACCACGGGGGCACTACAAAATTGAAAAAGAGTGATACTATGAAATATGATATAACAGTAAATGTTTTTAATGGATAACCATCCTTTAAAAACTAATAACCATACATGTTTGTGCACTATTGGACATCGGTGATTCTTTCACTTTTAACATAATAAATTATGTTTCTTTGGCTACTACTAGTTCCACATTTCAAATAGTTGTAGCTGATATTGGTTTATTAAAATCAACTGTAAGTTTCTGATTAGTTCGATCTTTTACAATATCGATTTTTCTGTAAGAACAATCAATAACATACAATGGTCTTCTTCCAATAAATGACCCAGAGTTGAAACTCAGTTCATTATTATGATAAGGGGTATCTAGTTTAGTCTTTGAATATCTAAAATCGTTGTAAGCAATAGACATCTTATCGAAAATTTTATCATCAATGTTTAAATTCCAATTCTCTTTGGGAAACACTTCATTCCGTCCATTCTTAATAGAAATATTCTTGGTAAAACAAGAGTCAAACATTGAACCGTGTGTGAATTGCCCAGGATCTTCTTTTCTGTTTTGCTAAAAACCAACAATGAAAAAGTCTGGCATATCGAATTTTATTGAATTGAACTGATCTTTTATAACAAACTGAAATGAGTTTGCATTAGTAGGCACTGGTTTTTCAAGACATTGCCAATAATTAAAACCAATTGGAATTTTGGGGTGTTCATATAGTTTTGCTTTAAATTCGTCTCCATAAATAGGATCCTATTAAACAATTGGCCACAGAATTTCCATTTTCTCAATAACAATTTTACCAGCATTTGGTATATTATCTTCATCATCAGATCCATCTGCTTTATTTGGAGGTCTTCTGTAAAAAGAAACATCATCATTTGAATTTCGAATGAATGTGATCTTGTACCCACCTTTCCAGAATATTTCATTACAATCTCTCATAAACCCAAACAAATATCTTAATGGATAGGTAATTTCGTTACGCTTATCTGTCCTGACATATTTACCTAGTTCTATCCCTGACATTTGGAAGTATGCTGATTCTGATTCCGAACATAGCAATGTATGCATCATTGTTGAAGTGATACCAGGGTTGTCAATACTTTCGATTATACAACCATGTTTAGAGATCTCTAATCTTGAGAACTGGATTGGGAAAAAATTCTCACAAAGTTCAATAGTTTTTCCATAATCTGCATTTGTGTCTCTTTTAGTTAGCTTATACTGTTTTTATACACAAGCTTCATTCGGATGTGAAAATGCATCGCCAATAGGAATATCGAACTCAATGAGCTTATTGTATTAATTCCAATTATTTTTGTTTGGTCATTTGGCGGAAACGACAGATGCTCATAACTTTCAATTTTTTTGTTGATCCATTTATTATATAGAAAAAAATTCTTTAACAACTACACTTTTCTTATCGCCCAAGAATTATGACTACTATCAAAACCTAACCATTTAATTAGCAAACTTATTTCCTTTTCTTCGCAAAACTTTTTCCACTAAGTAGTCTTTATCATATTTAGTCTTAAGCAGCTCTGGCTCATAAAAAATACCTTTAATAAGTTCATTTTTTAAATCTTCTATTCTACATGTCGTGGGGTCTGTGCACAAAATTTCACACACCTCAAATACTTCAGTGGACCAATTTGGTGTATATCCTTTTTCAAACAACTTTTTACTTTTACTTATACGAACTTTATCTCCTATTGCAAACTTTGGTTTAACCATTTTTCTTTCTCCTCCATACATGTTGATTAGAATAGAACTTTCATTCTTTGCGTTTACATTGGTGGGTTTCATTCTGATTGTACTGTGAATAGTGTTATTGTATTCACTTATTAATTTAGGTAATATAGCCACCCATTTATAGTTTCCCTGCACAGTAAATATCTTCCACATTTTCTCCTTCAATGTTCTATTAAATCTTTCTACAAATCTAGCTTTCTTTTCACTGTATGTTGAATAGTGTGTTATGTTGTTATTGACCATTAATGTCATAAATGATTTATTGTAAAATTCTTTCCTTCGTCTGTTTGTAAATGCATGGGTTTGCGATCATTCAAAATAGTTTTAAATGCTAATGTAACATTTTCGCCAGTTTTATCTTTGATTCGTATTGCCCATACATATTTGGAAAATACATCTATCACAGTTAACATATATTTAAACCCTTTGTTAATTCTGTGTACACCTTTTAAAGATCCAGAATTCATCTCAGCTAAATCAGCTTGCCAAAGATCATTAACACCAAAAGATAGAACAGATCTTCTGGGAAAGTTTTTTTTGCATTGGTTTATGAATTTAATTTACAATATCGTTTTTATACCCCCACTAGTGAATATTGAGTTATTGGTAACACAATATCTACAAACACATTTAATTCTTACTTTGTTATTATTTGTAAGTTTATATGAACTTAGTGTATTTTTCATACATTTGAGATGGTATACATTTAAGTTATCACTGTTCATTTTATTTATTTATATAGTAAATGGATCAATAAAAAGTGTAAACAATATAGAGAAGAATATAGAGAGAAGAAGATGGTTAATTGAAAAGTTTAAAACTTTTAGAAAATTTCGCCAAGATGAATATGATAAAAATAAAAAACACGAACAACCATTGATAGATGCGATAAAAGATTTGGGACAAAAAATTGGACATGTAACAAATGAGAGTAAGAACTTAATAAAAGAACATGTTCCATTTGCTGTTAAGAATTTTGACTACCCACAGACACCAACAGAAACATCTTTTGTGATAAAACTGTTTGGTAAAACAGACACCAATGAATGCTGTGACAATGGCATTAAACGAATTGGCGATGACGATGAACGCTATAACGATGAACGCTATGACGATGGCATTAAACACATTGGCGATGATGATGAACACTATAATGATGAACGCTATGACGAATGCTATGATGATGGTGTTAAACACATTGACAATGACGATGGATGCTATGACAATGAACACTATGACGAAGCATTGGAGCATTTGAAAACTGATATCTCACTGTTAACTAACTACAAAACAACATTTATTGATAAGAAAGTGGCCGATTTCTAAATTGAATGAAAAGACGATGATTTTGGACTAAAGGCTGATAAAGGTAGATTGTATATTGGTGATAGCGAAGTAACATTCACCAATGACAAATTTACTGTAAAAGGCCGGACATACACTGTAACTGATAGTTTGATGAAATTACTAACTAGTAAGAAAGTAACAGAAAGTGACTACACTGCAACCGACTATGAACACTATAGTCGTATCCTAGCAGATATAAATGCAGTTTTTCAAAACAATGATCCAAACTTGGGAACGCCAAAATCGAGTAAAGGGAATAAATGTAAAATTATTGTTAAACCTATTTACGATTCGATTAAAAATAAACGTCCCTCAACTAAAAAAGGGAAAGGTATAAAGAAGTACACAGACTATCCCAAACAATACATATGGATGGATGATGTTAGGATGCTTATTGATCGACTTCTCGTTATTTATAGCGAAGAGAATGCTGGAAATGATAGCTATTACAATGATAAAGTTGGAATAATGAATATGCTCAACAGTAAGTTTAGTGACTTTGTTGTGAATAATCCAAAAGGTATACCATATCTGATATGAATGTTAAACACAATACCACATACTTTTTGGGAGTCGGAGCATCACGGAAAAGGGTTACTCAATGACATAATAAATTCACTACCTTTTGAGTTGCATGTGCTCGGTTATCAGTACTTGGGTACTAGACTAAAAGAGAGAATTGAACGTGGTGATAAACCCATTAATCCACTATATGCGGCTGCAATGGAACATGATATAGCTTATCATCATAAAGATTTAGCTGAAAGACGTGTAGCTGACAAAGAATTAGAAAAGAAAGCGTTCAAAAGATTGTTAAGTTCAGATGCTGATCTCAATGAGAGATTGTGGGCTTATGTTACTGGATCTGCGGTGCATATTAAACGTAAGTTTGGCTGGGGAATTAAAATAAAATGAAAAAAATATTTGTTATAATAAATGAAAGTAAAAAACATTGTATTTCAAGTTCCTAACGAGGAGTTGAAGGGTTTGAATATTGATTCTTTCCTAACGAAAGACCAACTGGAACATAAAAACAAGAAGCTAAAGGAGGACAAAGGGTTGGCTATCACATTTTCAGTTCCAAAACTTAATAAAATGTCCAAAGAAATGAAAACTGGAAATGGTCTGACAGTTCACAAGGGTGGATTTTAACCCTTAATTTCCGCAGCATTGGGAGCTCTAGGAGCGTTAGCTGGTGGCGAACTTCTATCACTACATCAGTAATTAATGCTAAGAAGAAAAACCAAGAATTGGAAGAACAACGCAGACATAGTTTATTTATGGATGAATACGGCAAGGGATTGAAGAAAGTTAAGTGGGGTAAGAATGTTAAAAAAAGTAACTCCACTCAGTAACTTTGATATTGATAAAGTGGCTAAAAAATTAAACATTAAAAATTTTCGAGGTGTATTTATGATCGATGAGCTACTTAACATGCCACTCGATAATGAATGTGGGATTGTTAATCTAGATGTTTCAACAACCTCTGGTACACACTGGGTATGCTATTGGAAAAAAGCAAACAACAAATATTATTTTGATTCATTTGGCAGAACCCCAACCCGACAATTAATAGCATATCTCGGAAGTAATATTTTTTTAACGATAGTAGAATTCAAAATTTCAATCAAGTAACTCGTGGTCATTTGTGTGTAATTGTGTTAAATAACTTTTCACATAATTTTAAATTTCCAAAAATTATTTCGCTTTTAATAAACAATGGATATGCGTGGAAATGCATTAATGAGCTCTTGGATTGAAGATCAAATTAAAGAACACACGAACAATGATACAACTACTGAGAAGATCAATCCTAATGATTTTGTTTCCTACATAGTTCAACGACTTTATAGCCACACTGACAAGAAATAAAATATCATTGGATAAAGCCTATCTTACTTACTTGGAAGTAGATAATAATATAGATTTTGAACAAAAAAGTCTAAGAGATGTGGGAGATCCCATTGCACCTATGGATGCAATCAATTTAGAATACTATCAGAAAAACAGAATTAACATTATTCATTTAGTTGGAAAATACAGTTCAAAAGAAATATTATTTTACTTTGATAATCGAATAGAATATTTTTTTATGAGAGATGGAACTATAGTTGAAATAATAATATAAAACTGTTATCAACTTATACCATCAACGGAAAGAAATTGACATGTATAAAACTGTTAAAGTATAGCCTGACGATATGATATATTATAAAATACCAAAAGCCCACAATGTACCCGAAGGTACAATTGTGTTTATTGAACTAGTTATGGTATACCAATACGTTTAAAAATATCAGATTATGTTGGTTTTTAATGGAAACACTTCCATTAAAAACAAAACTTACTTATAATCCAAGAATTTAAAAAGTCTTTAATTATATGAAGGTACTTACCATTATGTAACTTACGAGACATATCTATTGTAACAAAACCATATTCATTATTCCAACATTTTGAACAAGTTTCCCTAAATTTCTCAAACGACATATCACCACCAACAAAATCACTAAGAATATGTTTAAGATTTGTATCGTCTTCTCTGAATATGCAAAGAAAATTGGCATTGTCTCTTATAAGCTGCTTAGGTACTGTTGAGTATGTCTGGGCTAAATAGAAGCAATCAATATCTTTGTGTCTACCGTGAGTAAAGTAATCCGTTACCATATTTTGATTTTCAAGTATGATATCATCGAAAACAACTACAGATTTTATGACATTCTATTACATCAACCATCTCTTCATTTGATGGAAAGAAGTATGCTATTGGTTCATTAAATAATTTTGATGCTACATCTATATCTTTCTTTAAATTGATATATTTTGTTGGTCCAGACTTTTTGAACACACATAGAGAGTACCAAAGTCCAACCATCCCTAAACATATATAAAATTATCTATCATAAGTGTAGTTTTTCTACAGTTACTAGGACCCACTATCAAACATATAATAGTATTTGGTAATAATTCTCCATGACGTTTTGTCGATACAGTCTTGTCCGGTATTCTTATTTTAATATCTCAGTCTACATGTTTCATGCTTTTCTTGCTCATTTATTAATAGATTTTTTTGATAATATAATAAATGAGTAAAATATTCAAACTAACAGATAACAAATCAGTGTTGAAGAAAAGTCTACGTTACCCTTTAGAGATAGAGGGGCACTCATTGGCTCATTGGGAAAAATAAACTATATTTTGTGGGCCAGAATGATATGCAATCAGCAATTGATGTTCCAATCGGCCAATATAGCTTAAAAGATCTTGAAAAAACTATAGAAACAATTTTTACATTTAGTGTAGATTTAATGGGTGGGAAAGAAAATTATATATATTTCGAGCTGGATAAAATAACAAACAGAGTGAAAGAAAATGTGCCCTTAAATTACAGTTTGGAAAACGGGGTTCAATAGGAAAGCTTTTGGGTTTCGTAGAAAATAAAACTCTGAAAGCAAATGTGGACCATCATGGCGATAACATTTCAAAATTTGCTCCATTTGAAACAATAAATATACACTGTAATATAGTAAATGGTATGATATTAAAACATGATGAATATAATCAAAGAGAAACTAACATAATTACCACTTTTAAATCAAGAACAACATTTGGATTTGGCGAAACGATTTATTACGAACCAGCTTGGCCATTATTTTTTCCAGTGCAAACAAATCTAGTTAATGAAATAATATTTGAAATTAAGGATGATAAAGGTAAGTTAATTAACTTTGAGTTGTCCGAAAAAACAGTGGTATTAGAGATGAAACCATGTATATTTTTTGTGTTGGAAGTAGTCATATTCTATATATAATAACGTTAATAGTTTTTAAACTATTAAAGTTTCATATGATAAAGATGAATAAAATTTCTATAGAAAGTGCAATGAAAGATTTAGAAAAAGAATTCAATGTTTCGGCTACTTTAATATGTCGAATTTGGAGATGTGTATCTAAATTTTTAATTAGACTATTTTGTAGCACATTGCCGAAGTCAGAGCGATAATTGTGTTTTAATGATTCGATAACCATTAAAACTTTATAGAGATATGAGCACAAATAAAAATCAACTGATGTCTAATTACACGTTGACGATCATTTACTCTTTAAAAACCGAATAGAATGTATTTGTTTAGCACCACAATCCACCAATCCATCATATGCAAAACTTATACCTCCACGATTAACATCATTAAAACTTTTTCACTGAAAATCTGAACATATCTGTCTGGTAAAGTTACTTTAAAATTTCCAGAAGTAATTACCACTTTGTATCCATACTGTGTATAATTTATTTCAGCATGGTTTATGGGATAGGACTGTCCAATTGTAAGGTCGGAAAGTTTCTTAAATTGTTTGGTTCCGTTTAATACATTTAGCAACTGATCCATCTTTATTATATACAATATTTTATTTTTTTAACGTATTAAGATTTTCTGAGCCACTTTATTTTTTTAAACTGCGCCCAAGCGCAAATTTTTTACGCGTATTTTTGCAGATGCACTCAAACGCAAAGTTTAACGCAACTTTTTTCTATAGACTACGATTTAACGCAACTTTTTTTCTATAGACTACCATTTAACCAAACGCAACTTTTTGAGCCACTTTTTTGCGGTTGTGCTCGAATCGGCATTTCTATACTACTGGTTACAACAAAACAGCGCCTACCACATAGGCAACACTACGTACATGTGTGTGTATGCTGTGCCCACTGCACAGACGATGGTAGATGGTATCTGTCCGTCTCTGACGACAGTCAACGCCCCAGGGATTCCTGGATCAATGGCGACTGAGAAACACTGAACTTTTGAGGCAGAGTTTCCAAGGTGAAGTTAAGGCCTGCCAACCCAGGTGAGATATACGCGTGTGTTTGACTTCAGTATGTTAACTTCCCTGCAGCACAGTCATGCGCACACTCTACACTGAACAGTTAACTTCCTCAACTGTAATGGCATTTTTTAATCTAAACATAGCATAGACAATCTACCATGTATCAGGCTGCGAGTATAGAGGTGCTACTATACAGTAAACAGTTGGGAACTTCAAAATGCATTTGACACTTTCCTGTGCTAATGTAGGCAAGCTGCCATAGTTGTATCGATACTACTTTGTCATTCGTTCTTTCACAGTACGCGTTTACAGTGTTGTGGAACAGTTACACAAGGTGTCTTATGCCCGGTTAAACCAAGATCTATCCTAGATAGAATGATTATAGTTCCGAAACAGGATCCAGTTTGATCTTGGTTCCAATGTCAATGTGTTGCACCAACGACATTTCATGATTTTGGATCTCCGATTCATCGATCTTGGTTCCAAAGTTAGAGATAGATATTAAGTATGAGACAAATTTTGCTATTGGTTCGTAATATATGATGTCATGGAAGTAGGCGTATTTTTCATTATAGATAGAACTAGATGTGCGATGTTTTATCTGTTTTAAGTGAATTATTGTTGTACGAATTTTACTGAATAATATCCAAGTGCGTATAATGTTGTTTTAATTTCCCAAGAAAACAATCGAACGTAGTTATATCTGCTGGCGTATTTTCAAACTACATTTGTGGATGATGGCTGCTGATCTCGGATCTAGTTTCGAACCACGATGGTACAACCGGACATTAGAGTAGACCGAGTACACCGTTCAGCTGCCTGCTCATTGCTGCGGTGCCAGCAGTGTGAGCTGACTGAGTGCACTTCGTTGTCGAGACATTGGCGCAGGTTATGCGGCTACAGCTGGCCTTGACTTGGGAGCCGAGTAACTGCCTGCTCGAGAGATAGCATACGTCGTCGCAGGTCACAGAACATTCCTGCTGCTGCTCATAAGGCAGAGACACGACGAATACTCAAACATTTACCGATTGGTATAGATCTGCGAATTTCGAATTACTCTTTCCTTTGGATAATATTTATTGTGACGAGTCCTGGTTAGCTCAGCGGCAATGAATCAACACTTCATGTTGGCATGTGCGTGCTGTGCAGTCAGAAGGGAAGCGGCTTAGCATTGACACAGCAACCAGCAACGGCTCCAGTATATACACCACTGTGAAGTCTTGTCTGATGACAAGTATTAACGTGAATTGCACAGTTCCCTACATATTTACGAAGAGGACAGAGACAGGCATGTGGGATGGAATGGGCTAGAAAGAGAAAGAAAGAAAACTTCTTGCGCGCTCTTGCTGAGATAGACGAGCAGAGAGAACAGTGAGGTCTTCAGGCGCCACGATTATGTATGGCGATTCTTCCACTATAGTATGTACACCAAGAGAACGACGGGGAGTTGTTATGTTGGAATAGTCACCGGTCTGTCTTCGCCACCAAAACATGACATGAGCACATGACATGACATGACGTGAGCACAGCCTCAGATCACCGTTTCAAAACTGCGTAATTCACTGTGAATATGCCCTTCTGTCAGTGATTGCAATTATTGGTGATATTTTTATGACGCCGAAAGTAGTTTTCATAGATTTTTGTTGTCACATGTCACTGACACGAAGCAATATTCACAGTTTCAACTTAAGATTAACGTCAGTTTGAAATTAGCAAGAACGCATTGTCCAAACTCTCTTAAATAATAAAAATGACGTCGTTATTGAAATGTTAAATCAGTATGTGACTCCCTGCGAACTTGGCAGATGTTTGTCGCAACTCGTTCGCTGGTTCACAGTGAAGAGTAGCTGAGTGCAGTGATAGTTCCAACACGACATGCAGTATCACTCCGCTAATGCAGTGTGTGGTGCACTCTAGGAAGCGGGGATTACACCACTGACTGACGCAGAGTGTGGTGCACTCTAGGGAGCGGGGATTACACCACTGACTGACGGGCTTCTAGACGGAGCCCTGACTACATGAAGACCTGGAGTGGGGCATTACCTCCATGTATAGAGGAGAGAGGACAGGGAGACACTCGGGTCTACAACTACCCGGACCCTGACTGGCCAGTGACAGTCCTTCATTTTGCTGGACAGTGAAGCTTGTTTATTTATTTATTTCACCCTATTTTATGTGGGTGCAGTTAAGGAATAATTTATCTTCTTTACCAATGAACATTGCCTCTGTTCTAGCTCTGAAGT
Organism: Dryococelus australis; assembly: GCA_029891345.1. Taxonomy (NCBI): domain Eukaryota; kingdom Metazoa; phylum Arthropoda; class Insecta; order Phasmatodea; family Phasmatidae; genus Dryococelus; species Dryococelus australis. The sequence continues at coordinate 67,817,693 of CM057002.1, read as the reverse complement.
GTCTGTCGTAGAGTATGTTATCAGTGATGGACATATCATAGAAACGCCGAACACATTACGGCACTGCAGCCGCATTTGTTGTTCAGGTCAGCTAAAGTATTTAACAAGGAGGACATGTCTTTAATCCATGCAGCCCCAGTGACACAGTGACAGTGTACATGTTGACAGGAATGTTATGTTTGACCGGCACTGTACTGTGAGATGCTCAGTGCTCTATGATCTTCCCTGTGTGCAACTGAGTTATAAACAATGCTACCGCTCTACACTACGACTGGTTGGTTCATGTCACTATAGATTGTTCACGGTAAAATAAGCACTTTTGAAAGCCATGATTAACATCTATTTATATGCAAGTTGTGCACTATTCTCCTTTATATGCGAAATTAACATTGGTGCGGGCCTACTCACATATTCATGCGTCGATAAAGTAAAGCTACGAAATTATTAAAAAAGTTAATATTTTATAAATTTGTTAATTATTATACTTATATGCATTAAAAAAGAAAGTAAAAAATAATATTTTGGTAATTTACAATTGTTTACCTGGCACTTTACAAACACAAGTGTTGCAATAGTATATTGTTTCAAAGTGTAGTGCACTTGTGTAGAGAGTGCTTTTCGCTAACAGTGAAGAACGTATTATTTGTTCGTTGATGTGAGTAAGGACCACTCACAGGTGCAGAAAAGTCAATACATTATATATTTCGTACGGAAGAATTTCGAATCACTTGTCACTGGTATGTTGTCGCGAACAGTTTCAACCATAATTACTATCTGTGTGCAACACAACACGGCGTCCATCATGGGAACGGAGAGTGCACGGGTTAAGGTCCCCGCCTACCAGCCTGCAGCTTCTGCCGCGTCAGAGGCCAAGAAGCGCGGCAACGATAAGGGCTACACTGCCACGCTCTTCAAGTGTGCCATCGCCCCCTAAGCGCAAAGCTCACAACTGGCGTGCAGTGTTTTCGTCACCCTGCTTGTTCCTGTGCGTCTTCAAGCGGCGATCCTGATATTGTATTGGTGGAAAGTCTGATAGAAGGTTCAGTGCAGTGTCCTTGAGTAGTTTTGTACGTATCTGATGCGTATATTTCGAGATACAGATCTTCGAAAACCCCGTATTTAGCCGTGTTCGAGTGTTGTGAAATGGTGTTTGTAATGTGCGTGACGTTTTGAAAGCACTTGACAGTCGTCGCCTGTTACATTTGACAGTACAACAGACAGCGTGTCTAGGACAATCGAACACTGGCCAGAAACATAGGCCAGGTTGCAACAACATATTCCCCGATCCGCGGTCGAACGATCCTAGTTCCGAATCAGGATCCAGTTTTATCTTGGTTCCAATGTAAAAGTGTTGCACCAATGAAATTTCATGATTCTGGATCTCCGATTCCTCGATCTTGGTTCCAATGTGAGAGATCGAGATTAAGTATGAGACAAATTTTGCTATTAGTGTGTATGTATATATATATATATATATATATATATTTATTTATTTATTTATTTATTTATTTATATATATATATAACTAGATGTACTATGTTTTATCTGTTTTAAGCGAATTATTGTTGAACGAATTTTAATGAATAATATTCAAGTGCGTATAATGTTGTTTTAATTTCCCAAGAAAACAATCGAACGTAGTTCTACTGTTGACGTATTTTCAAACTACATTTGTGGATGATGGCTGCTGATCTCGGACCGAGATTTCAAACTTCATCTCGGTCTCCAGTTCAGCTCTGAACTCGAATGGTGCAACAGTTTTCTGTGTCGATCTTAGATCCGATCTCAAATCGAGTTTCGAACCACGGTGATGCAACCGGGCATAAGGAATACGAGTATGGCGATCCTAGCAGGCCGCTGCACCTGGCTGCGCTCAGCTGGCTGCAGGGAACGTGCAATTTGAAACACTTTCTGTGCACTCCAGGAGGATCGTGTAGCGAGCTGCCGTTGTAGAACTCGTGCCTGGGCCATAGCCTTCTACCACTCGTCCCTTACGTAACTGACCCGCCAGTCAAAGCTATCTCCTTCTTGCTTACCTGAACACTATTCGCATCACTTATTAGTTTTATTTCCTTTCTGACCATTCTTAGAGATGCGGAGACATTTCGTGCCTAGGTAGTCTCCAACACACTGTGATTTGCTAATACTTGTATGATTGGATCGCAGCTGTTCGCGGGCTGGTTATTTGTGTTGAGTAACACGAGTCTCATTGGGCCTGTCAGACGTACTGCGGACAGAGAGGGAAGAAATATACATGCATATGACGTTTAAACATAATATGCCGTTCAACATTTTCGCGACAAATCCCCATCTGTACTGGTACTACGACAATCTCGGCCACAGACGGATCCAACAAACGAAAAAGTTTTATTTATTCTTCTCCCCAACTTGCTCAGAAAGCCACCGTTCAAAAGGACTCTGTCAACAACAGGCGTTTAATGATTCCGATTAAACATACCTCGTGTCCCGAGTTTCACATTACACAACCTTGCCGTAGAGGAAGAGTACGCTTGCACGCTGTTCAATAACAAACTCATGCCAGTCACGTGACTTGGAGTCGAGTTGAGTGATTTGTGCGGGGTCTTAACAATGACGTCTTGAGAGCAGATGAGAGAGAAATCATGTGAATATGGAGCAGCACCGGAATGCGAGGACTTGGAAAATGGGAAAACCCCGAGAAAACTCGGAGACCAGTCTAATCGTCCGTCACGTTTCCCAATTGTGAAAATCCGGGAGTGGCCCGGCCGGGGATTGAGCCCGGTTTGCATACTCGATTATGATATTTATTACAGCGAATAGTGAGCTAATGTTGAAAACACTCGCGGAAGAATAACATAATTCGACATGCTTTATGAACCTAGTAGAAGAGAGCTTAACTAAACCTATGCTCGATTTCATAGTGTAAATAAATTTCGTATTGACGAATTGACATAAAGCACTGCTTTTAAACAAGCCAGCATTCTTGGTGTCAGCAATTATTACGACTTTATAGCCAGCAGGAACTACTGAGGCACCTGGATTCCTATTCATTTTCATCGTCCGTTAGAGATTTTATATAATTAGTTTCCTGTTGCACACACTCTCACCGGGAGACTGTCTCGAGCCCTCGACCTACATGGAGCGACGACTCTGGAACAAAGGCAAGCCTCGTCAGCAATATGTGGCTGCTGGAACCTGCCTGCTTCGCCGTTATCGAGCGCCCGTGGAACAAGTCTCGCGGACAATTCCCTCGTCACAACTGCACTGCGAGTGTTTGATCATGGAAGCTGACTGGCCTTTGTCTGTCGTGTTGGTGATGAATTGTGGAAAGTAAGTAGATATTTATGTGTGTGAAAAAAAAACATAAACACCTCGAGCACGGTTAAATATTCTTTGATATTGAAGACAAGCTAGAAACAAGTCTTCTATACCCAGTACTATAGGAACAACAGTTCTGTTGTTCTCTGTAAAGCCACTCGCCACACTCCTACTTCTACACACTACACTACACTATACTACACTACACTACACTACACTACACTACACTACACTGTACTGTACTACGTTCATCACTCGCTGGTTGTCAGCAAGTGGCGTGCCGAGTTGATTCTGCCCCAGTCAAGCATCCTTTATTGTGCAAAGTATTTATAATCAGTGGCGTCCTTTTAGAGGTTACAGAAATGTTTTTTATGTGGGAAATTATTGATACAGGGCTGTGAAGTTCTTGTAACACTGATGGATAAGTTCCTGGGGGAAATTAGTCAAGGATGGAGAAGCCCAGGAATGCAAGGGCGGGGGAAATGCACTGAGAAAAACAGCAGACCAGCGGCCTCGTTCAGCACTATTCCCACATACGAAAATCCGGTAGTTCCAAAACTTTTGGCTGGAATTGAAATATAAATATATAATCTAAGTAGTAGTAGTGTAGTGTCACAATATAGACATAATATAACCAATAGAATAGAATGTCAATAAATTGACCCCCAAGCTGCTAGGGGAGTCAGGGTAGAATGCAGGAAAACCGCGCCACTCTCACCTTCCAGGCAACATGGTGTAGATAGTTGTAATAGTATATAAAACTGTAATCCATTAAAGGCTATAATGAGAAAATAAAGTATTAAATAAAAGAATAAACATATATAAAAAGGAACATGTCACACCCCTGTATTATCCAGAAAGGGCACAGGTACGGGGTGATAAAAAAAATGCATGATCGGACTTTGGCTGGACACGAAAAAAAAAGAAAGTCTGGCCACTACCCTACCGCGGCCTTTGTACGTCTGTTTCGTGCAAAGGCTCAAGAGCAAATGGTTGAGCTTGTACGGACTTACAACTGATAAACATGCTACGTCATGCATAGAACAACAGCGCTGGGGTGTGAAACCCCATCAAAGAGATAAGCTAAACAAACAACTGATGAGAACTCCCAGCCACAATGTTATCTTCAATATCAAAGTTTATTTGGGAAAAGGCAAACCGCGGCATGCCATTAGTAATACTAGGTAAAGCATGACACATAGCTGAGAAATTTTCTAAACCCATGACCTTGAAACAGAAAATGAGAACCAGTGAACCAATTTCGGCCAAACACACTTTATTGGCATGTATGCATTTTACACGAGCTCCACATGACTATGAATATTGCAAATTGCCAGATATATGAATTAATTTTTTATATATTTATATATTATTAACAAGCTCAAACTTCATCTTCTTACAAAAGAACAAAACACATAATAAATAAGTACGATTGATAGCAGTTTGATTGATAACACTTCGATGAGTGAGCATCCTTAAGGCAACATCCAACATGGTACAGAGACGATACCGCACCAAAATATGATCCACGGAAAGTTTATCGAAATATCCTAAGTGTATATTATGGCGTAGATTGCATATTTACTATCAGTTTATCAATCACGCTCACTCACGTATTTGATGGTTAATGGTGTTCATTGCTGTGGTACTGCCTTCTCCCAAACCCGATAACAGCAAACATATTATATATATACATACATATATATGTGTGTGTGCTAAAGTATGTTAAAAATGAATAAAGTGTTATAGTAGTTGGCGTAATTTTCCGTGTTATTGTTTTGAGGAATAAGTATGCTTAAATTTGGTTTGTCAAAAACCAGTAACTAGCAAACCAAGCTATTTCTCTGATCTCCAAAACTTAAATAAATCAAAGTGACCTTTGCATTTAACATCTAGCTTATTAAAAAAAATTGTTACACCCTCACCCCATAGACTGATTAAAGGCAACTACACAACAAAGGCCAGTTTAACAGCGAGGCCATTTTGGAAGCATATTTCATTTTAAAGGCATTAAACACTTTTTTTTTTATTTCGATGAGTGTAAAATAAAAGTATAGACACTGGCAACAAATAGTATCTTCCTGTTCACGGCATTACTGCTGAACATCATCCTGAATCATTCGAAACAGCTTAAGGTTTGTTACTGCATCAAGTGTGTCTCGTTTCAGCACCTTCGAGCTACGTACATAGTTTGAAAAGGCACATCGCACTCACAGTAGGTTGTGCCGTAAGTCAAACTATTGGATTATCACTTCATTCTCTATACATAATATGTGTAAAAACCCCATTTTCATACTTAACTAATATTGTAAACATATCGTATTTAAGCAGAGTTAATTGGCCTTTAATTGCAATTATTTATTAACATTGGTATTGGAAAGTGCTTATTAACGTTCCCCGGTGTTATGCCTGAGGACTTATCAAGGGGAGGTTTACATACGAACTTATGACCTAACTTAAACTAACACCCATGCCTTACTTAGGATTCTAAACCAGGACCTCCCTCGCCGTAGACAGGCGACGCACCAACCAACTGCGCCACGGGAGGTCCGCTATTTACGAACAGTGCGTGGTAAATAAAATACCCTTCTAATACATTAATTGAAGTTTGCAAGTTTCTGGGCAACATAGAAACATAAAGAAAGAGCAGCCGTAGACAGCAATGTCTGCCAACTTTGTAAGCAGATATTTCGGTGGCAAGATACAATTCTTCAGCAAAGTATCTCACTACGCACTTCAACGTGCAAATATATGCTGTAAGAAACAGCTCGAAAGTGATGCAGGCCACTGGCAAAATATCTGCCCACAGAGGAAGCAAAAAATATTATTTAGGACTGCCATGACTTGGTTTTTCTATATTCGCTTCCGTGGACCTGCAGATCTCAATAGAAATATTTTTGTTTGTTTATGTACAATAATAAACCATGTTAACTTAATAATGTTGTGTGCGTCGCTCTAACTAGTGAAGTGTTAATCTTACGACATAATTTAACTTGAGGGCAGTGGCATAACCAGAAATGTCTCAACGCGGGCGAGGAGTGGCAAGCTCAAAAAAAGGGGGGGGGGGGAGAGGTTACATTAACTGAAGTGAAGGGAGGGATTTTATCCGGCATAAGTGGTGTTGATCCAGGTGTCGATTACCATAAATCCTAGCAGAAAATTGTCTCTCAGTATAATAAAATGCATCACAGTGAACAGCAATAGCATATTTTTATCACCAGAGAGAGGTACGTGAATTTTGCGCATTCTCTCTGAGAAATGCTACACTCCAAGCACGTATACTTTAGTGTGACTGTATCAGAGTGGTTCTGGCATGCCATGAACTTGTGTTTAGCCAGTAATTATCAGGAACTAATGATGAGACATATCACGTGCTACGAACTTGAGTAAAGAATAAACTGCTATCACCTCGCAACAACCAATGAATATTAAACAATCGTGACTCTAGTGTGTAGAAGTCAAGGCTGCTGACCAATGAATCCAGGCACTTCTAATTATCACAATTAAAAGCATAATTATTTTGATACCAATTTTTGACTACCTAATGGGTAGAGACCTGCAAAATTCGCGTTATTATTCAGTGCAATGAGAAACTTCAATGCCCTATAAGCATTTGAGTAAAATGCATGATTTCTTTTTCGTTGCTGGCTTACAAATACCCATTGGACCATAAGGGTCGCGATGACTGAGCGGTTAGACTGCTCGCCTCTCACCAAGGCGAACCGGGTTCAATCACGTCCGGATTTTAGAAAGTGGGAATCGTGGCGGACGATGCCGCTGGCCGGAGGGTTGCGGGGTTTCCTCGGAGATCTCCCGTTCCCCGCGTCCTTGCATTCCGATGCTGCTCCATTCTCCCTTCATTTCTCCCTCATCGGCTCTCAAGACGTCGATGTTAAGAACATCTCAAATTTATCGATTAAACTCACTAATCCGTTTGACATTGCGACAGGAAATTAATCACTTTACAGTTGGATATTTATTATTGGCTCAAAGAGTCCTACGGGCTTGCCACACAAATTGGCAGCCAATGGCAGAACTCAAGACCGCGTACAGCATTTCTCAGTTTAGTGTATTGCCAGAAAATATCGCTTCCAAAAACCTGACGATTTCAATGCATGTGTTTCGTGTTTATTTATGTAGCAAACCGTCTTAAATTTAGGTATGAGATTTATAACATGGGCTGTATTCTACTGAAGACATGATTTTACTAAGGGCAGTGAATTAGCGAGACATTTGTCCACCGGAGGACATGATGGTTAAATTGAGAATGCAGTGGTGGCAGTGGCATGGGTGTTAAGGCTGTTGCCTGCTATAGAATTTGGTGTAGAGAAATACATGTTAATGAAATGCGGAATTTTGGAGTTGCTCTTATATACATATATATACTCTCACACACACATACACCGTCAGGGACTTTTTTAAGCACATAAATACGTGCTTCTTTGCTATAGAAGCCTTTTGTAACATTAATGTATATCCTCTTTCTGAAGAAATTAAAAAAACTTAATAATTAACCCGTTCATTCATAGTGTCCACCATTGTGGACATGCTGCAACTAAATGCAACTTATGGCCAGTACTGTACACGTTAAAAAACAGTGGCAAGTAATATGAGAGTCTTCCTTGCGGCTGATCTGATGTGTGGGATTATCTACACCACTGAGTAGTGAATGGTTAGAGCCAATGTCATAGAGCACGCAGGCAGCTCGTTGTTCTCTGTCTGCAAGACAGGAAGTGCTAGACACGAGTAGAGTGCGTACCAAAATATTACGTGTTTGCAACACTGGAGCTCACAAATTAATGTGTTACCGATCGGATTAAATGAAAACTTACTAAAAAACAAATGGTTATATTTGTCTCAATACAGAGCATGAGAGAATCATTTCTCACACATAGGTTTTCCATGCACATATATTTCTCGATGCCATATTCTCAACCAGGCAACAGCCTTAAATAGGACAAATTCTAGTAGTTCACTGCGGTGCAGTGTGAGGTTATGTACAAGCCCGGCTCCCTCCCCTGGCTACGCCCCTGGCATGGTGTCTGACCTGGGGCTGCTGCTGCTGCTGCTGCTGCTGTCCTGGGGGCGGCGGGGGACGGCGCACCTGGGGCAGTGGCTGTGGCCGCACCTGCTGCTCGGAGGCGGCGGAGTCCCGGTAGCGGTAGGCGCTCTGCCCCGACAGCACCACGGGGGCGGAGGACGGGGTGACAGTGTTGCGGCTCAAGCCTTCGTCGTCCTGATAGGCGAACCTAGGAGGTGCCCTAGACTGCTGCGGCGAGGATAAATAGTTGCCTGTCTGGCGCGAGTCTCTCAGCTCCTGGGCCGTAGTCGCTGCCAGCACGGCTAACAACGCAGCCGCCACCTTCATCCTGCACAGACACATACATGTACACCACTACAGTAGCCACACACACAGAGACACACACACACACACTGATAGAGGCTGCTCACGCTCGCATGAGCACTTCTGGAAACAACCTTTGGAAAATGTCACCACCACTACCTGCGCATATTTCAACGGCCATGCTGAGTAGTGAGTGTTATAAATAGATACGTGTGATATTCGCGTTATTTTGTGACTGCAGACTAAACAGCAAGATGTTGTGTGCTCGTTTCTCTTCTGCCATTGGCCGACAACTTGTGTGGTATGTCTCAGAAAACGCTTTTAGCCAATAGCTAAAGCTGAACTGCCGAGCAACCAATCAGCACTGACGCTGTACAGTTGCCAGTAACCAACGGAAGCACGAATTACACTCAGACAGATATAGGGCAATGAATTACAGCATGGTACCAAATAATAACACGAATTTTGCAGGTCTTTAGGTACGAACCCAGTACAGTTGGAAACGATGCACGGAGGGGAAAGTAGATCTATGTACTAACGCTCTGATTAAAAGTGTTAAGTAAATGTTGTGAATATAATTATTTATTTTCCAATGATTTCGCAGTTTCACTTGATAGACGCTTGAATAAAGTGATTAAGCCCTTAACAACGTGAAATATGGATACGGTACAATGATGCAATGCAATAAGATAAGTACATACAAAGCAGGGCTTTCGAAAGTGCTGAATTTACCGCAATGAGCACTCTCAACATGATGCCCGTATACCACGAGTAGAGACCTGAAGAATTCGCGGATTGATTTTGGAGAAAGCTGCAATTCAAAACACGTGTGCTTACATAACTTTAACAATTGTCCATACAGTGTTGACACCTCCTTGAGAAGGGTGGTCCTGTCGTTGCCTGATAGCAGACAACCAATGCACTTTTGACATCGACATATTTATGCATAAGATTATAGAGTCTAACCTGCAGATCATTGAACTCGCGAATTTTGCAGGTCTCGAAGTCCATGAGGCAGTTGTATACACAAGATTTAATTTTAGACAGGGCCTGAAGTTCGATTTATGAAGTGAACACTTTGCACACTACGATAAAACCCATTTCCGTAATGTAAAATATATTTTACTTTCAAGTGCACGCTCAATGGAAACTTACTGCAATCGGCTATTTTAATTTCCTGTACATAATAGCCAGTTATTTTTCCAAAATTTGTTCATATTTATTTATATCTGGACTTTCTGCGAGTGGCAGTAACGTCTTCTGCTACCACCTTGCTTATGTCGCTGCCTCGCAGGCAACGATTAATTAGTAATACCCAAGTTTTAACTACCCCATGCATTTCTCTACTCAATTCCATAGTAAAGTATGTTAAGCAACAAGCAAAGAAATGAATATTTATCCATCAAACAATACCGCTGGGCCGAATAAAACTCGTCACTATAAAATATGGCCAATGATCATGAAGAACTTGTAAACACAATGTACAAGTACGGCCATAGTGACACAGTATTGGAGGACGTGAAGTTAGCCACGCCCTCCATCAGGGCGTGTCAGCAGGTCACTTCTGATTGGGCGAGAAGGCTGTCTGGTGCGGTGTTGACCAATAGTACGAGAGTACGTGAGCAAAGAGACCAATAAAACACTGTGTTATTGCAGCGGCTCACTTGTAGCTTGTTTGGAATTCAAGTAAAAGTGTGCCGACCTCAAATTATTAAGGATATCTAAGAAATCCTATGATTTGATGCCATACTTTATTGACAAACTAGGCGTCATAAAATTATGTTAGCTTTATGTGTGACATTGGACCTCCGCTCGACCGACATGATCTCCATTACTCTGCGCCAATCGTGTAGCACCCTTGGAGACTGACTGTGGCAGTGGCCAGTGAGAAAGTGAGATCGGCTTTAGTGTGTAGACGACTGTGGACTCGAGCTTCACGCCGGTTTATAACGCGAAGTGATGGGGTGAATCTCGGAAATCTAGTGAATTCGTTTGAGAAGCACATGTAAGTACATTTGAGTATCCGGTCCTATTGGACCAAAGCTTGAGAGACAAGTCCCCGGCCACTTAGTTAAACTGGAGCAACAGCCAATGAGCAACTAACTGAGGCTCCAGTACACGAAGGACAGTGGAGTCTAGCTTGTTGCCTAATGAATCAGCGAAATGGCAGGGTATGTATGGATGTGTAACGGCGTGTGTGTATTGCTAAGAACGCCCCCAGCAGGTGGCGGGGAATGCGCAGGCGTGTTGCGCAAGAAGTTGCTGGCGACCACGGTCAGTGGCCCTCGCTCCAGTTCCAGAACGCCTGGAGCCCGGCCAGCCACTGGAGAAAGTTGACAGCTCCTGTTTTTACCACCTGCCTACTCGGCTCGATAACTCCGCTTCCTGGAGCAGCCCGGCACGGGTTACGGATCGCAAATCCGCACTCTTCTTGTCTTCCTCCACAGACAGTTCGCTTTCCGCAAGGTGGCTCCACCTTGCACACTTCCTTATGCGGGCGACTTGGCGTCTCTCTATAACACCGGGGGTATAAGTTTTCGTCCATAATAAATAACATAGGCGCACAGAGCATAGGACATAACATAGGCGCAGAGCATAGGACATAACGTAACAGCAGAATATTCACACGATCGAAAACCATGTGCAAAACTGATTGATTCACTGTTGAAGATTATAAATTATTTTTAGCCAATGTAATTTTGCAACGAGTCTCACATCAAATGGCAGTATCGGTAAATAAGATTTTAATGTTCCGGTTGTCTTTACACAATTAGAAAAGATTTTAAAAACATGTCATGATATTGTGTTGAAAATAGACAGTGGTTTAAAATAATTGGCAGTTATCTAACTTCACATGCTATCCACGTTTGTACTGATGGTGATATTCGATGCAAAGCAATCCATTGCTGCACATACTACATAAACAACGCTTCTTTATCAACACAGTCAATCCATTGCTGCACACACTACACAAACAACGCTTCTTTATCAACACAGTCAATCTCAGTGTTTTGTTCTATACTACACACTGCGAAGTTCACTGACCAATAATTTTAGTCGGGGTAAATGATTCGCAGACAGTCTTACTGGTCTAGGTCACAACTGGTTGGCATTACTGTAGCCGAACATATAGCCTACGGCCCATTGGCTATGACAACGAAACAAGAGTTATGTCAACTCAAGCACAGCACTCATCATAAATGTTTTATTGGCAACACCTGGAACCGTAAATTAAACTGGGTATGAAAGGGTTAAAACTTTTAGTCCCATATTAAATGACTGACAGAAGCAGCAAAACATATTTATTAAAACCGTATTTGCATGCATGCTGACTTGTATCGAGATATTTACATCACAAAACCCACGAACGGCGAGCATAATAATATTGCAGTGATAATCTGACAGCCTGGTGTAGTGATAGCCGCGGGATAGCGATAGCCAATACGACTTAGCAGTTGTGGTTTCCCACTACCTTCCGCTGTACGGCTTTTCTGGAGGTTTTTTCTTAGACATACACAGTGTAGGCCATCGTTGATCAGCCGTTTTCGATAAACATGTTTTAAGTGAATGGATTATCTGAGTGTTGATGAGCGGGAATACGATAACGATTCAAATGTTCTCGTCATTTTCTGTTTTACGTGAAATGTTTATCCAACAAACTAAAACCGGACCAACATTTCAATGACAGATTCGATCGATCTTTTGAACAACGGGACCATGTGATGTGTATATGTGTGTATATATATACATATATACACACACACACACACACACCTGAATGGATAAAACGAGACCAAACCAATTATGTACAATCACAGTTGGTGCAACGGCTTAACGAGAGAAAACTTGCTTAACGAGAATAATTAACCCGCTCTCGATACCACTTTCCCATATCTTCTGTTGGGATCAGAGTTATTTACATCGAGAGTGCTAACGAAATTACGAGTGAAGTGAACAATAACCGTTAGACTTAGTACGTTTCTTAACACAGGAGACCTGGCGCAGTTGCTCCTATGTAACGTCTCATTAGGGACAGGAATATTTCGAAAATTGATTTTAGGAAAAGTTAGACTTCAGACAAATGTACACTTGAACAACTTTTGCAATTAGCACATAGTTTATAGCACACGCCGTGTATGAGTGTTAGCCAGTAGTAGAATTGCTTGATAACAAGCACCGAATCACGAGCTATCTCGTCAAGGATAAAACTGGCCACTCACTAGGACGGTAGCCAATCAACAAACAGCTGAGACTCCAGTGTACACGTGACTGCGGAGTCTCTACAAGTCTTTCAACTCGCGTCATTTCCTTATCGCTAATAGGTAATTTTCCAGTCGTGAGCTTCTTTTGTGCTCTCTTCAGCTGAATGGCGCATATGCACTGAGTAGGGACTTGCAACATTAGTGTTATGCTGTGTGACTGCAGACTGAACTGCAAGATGTTGTGAGCTCGTTTCTCTTCAGCCATTGGCTGACAACTTGTGTGGTTCGTCTCTAGGAACACTTTTAGCCAATAGCTAGCGTTGAACTGCAGAACAACCAATCAGCACTGACGCTGTGCAGTTGCCAGTAGCCAATGGAAGTATGAATTGCACTCAGGCAGATATAGCGCATTGAAGTCAAGCACGGTAACAAATAATAACGCGAATTTTGCAGGTTTCTAGCACGGAGTAATTGTAGGAATCCTACCTTTTCAAGAATTTTCATTACTGTGTTACTTTTATTCGTACTGCTTCAGTCGTCTTTACTGAACTTTTTATTTAAGAAACATAAGTTAATGTAAAGCCTGTTCATGATAAAGTGAACACTTTTGAAAGCCCTACCTGCATATATTTAAACGGACGCACTGTGTGACATTCGCCCAGTAAAGTTGGTAAAGAAGGATGAAAAAGTGTTCCATATCTTAACGTCTAATAAAAAGTGTTAGGTAACCAATTATAATAAAATTAATAATTTATTTCCCTTTCTCCTTTTTTAATGTATATAATTTTTTTAATTATCAGATTTTTAAAATATTTATTTTCCAAATAATTCTACAGTTTCACTTGACCGACGCATGAATAAAGTGCTAAAGCCAGTGGCAATATTAATTTTACATATGGCGGGAGAAGACACGACGTGCATACAAGTAGATCTTAAGCAAGGCTTTCAAAAGTGCCCATTTTACTGTGAACAGCCTATAGTTTGTAGAGCCGTCTGTGGCGGTGGCCATGGTCTACATTCTCACGTGATGGAGGACCGGCACCTTGATGCACTCGAGCCTCACGATGTCAGTTACATCCGGTTGAATCACAATGTCCCGAGTGCACAACTTGCAATGCAGTTTTCCTTTGTTATTAATGGACTCACCTGTTTTGCGTTGTATGGTTAATGCGCAGGCAATATCCCTCGTGCTCGCACGCTTTCTTGCCGTAGCTAGTGGCCGCATGCATTTACGAGAAGGCAGTTCTTTATTTGATTGGACCAATCAGAATTAAGTTACTCGAACACTAAAATGTCCATGATTCGCTGACAAACGCCTAAGACGCGTGACGGTTCAAATCATTCAAGTACCAAATTCGTTCTGAACTAACACGTTTTGGAGTGTAACTAGTCATGGAATCTTTCGTAAAAAACAAGTCTGCAGAATGTCAACTCCAGACTTTTGGAGACTTCGTATATGATATGATATGTTTTAAAGCTAAAATAACATACACAACATTTGTAATGATTGAAAAATTTTTTTGTCGTATATCACACCTAAAGTAATAACAACGTGGATATAATAGATAAATTACAATATAATATATATATTATATAATAGCGTATTCAGAACTATCAATATAAATCCAATAGGTATAAGTTATTTTATGATTGATTTTTATCGGTACAAATTATGGTCGGTAATGTAAGATAATCACACAATTCACAAACTTATGCGAGATAGAAATAAATCTAAAGAAACGCGTTATTCAATGTTTTATCCTCAGAACTCTTTTGCTATAGCACGGTGGTTATATGTTATTCTGAGAAGTATTTTAAGTTGTTCCATTAAGACCCGATTTAGGAGCAAACGTCATTAAAATCAGTTCGATATTTTCTGAACGATGCGGAATAAACAGACAAACACACATTTACACACACAAAGGAGAATAAGAATTTTATCGCAGTAATAATTGTGGCTAACATACCTTATGTGTCACATTCAACAAAACACTTTGAAAGAAAATATATTAATTAGCTTCGTTGTTATAATTTATACGTATGAACGATTTGTCTTACCAATAATTATGCATTAATAATAGGGTAACTTGTTTTTCGAGAAAAGATTTCAGGGCAAGTTGTGTTCCAAAGCGCTTCAGTTCAGAACAATTTTCGTTATTAGATAATCTGAACTGTTACGTGTCTGACCTGTCTACCCACGAATCACGGACGCTCACTATCGGGGAAACTAAATTCTGATTGGCTCCCTCATGTAACAGACAGACTTCACACAAAGACAAGCGGCCAATAGTCAAATTAAGAGTGCAAGTGTGCACATAGAATAGTGAATTCTAGTCTCTGCGTATTTTTATTTTTATTTTTTCAAAAGACAGGGGGGTGGTGGGCTGATTTTTAATATTATATCTCTTCGGAGAGGAAAATCACTTGCCAGGAAAACGTATTTTTAGAGGGGCGTTTCCCTAGCACCATTGCCCCCTCAGTATTGACTCACCTACTGGTCGCTAGTTATTATCCGCGCTCCTTTCTCATACGACATAGCGGCATCTGACTGCACCAATCAGAGCTAGGCTACTCTGACACTGAACACCTGTGATTCGCGGCAAATATAAGAAACGTGTTAGTAATTAAAGATAATCCACTAACAAAGTTAACCTGAGCTTTTAAGTGTTGCAATACAACTAGTCGTAACATGTCGTGTAAAAAAAAGTGCTATTACCAACGAGCAAGATCTAGTGAAGACTAGATTGTCTGCCACCGGGTTGGCTGTCAGCTACCATGTGTGGACAACAGAACAAGGGCGGAGTCGTGACTCTGAGCTGGAGCGGTGCGCCAGCCAATCACAGGCGAGATCCCGAAGACAATCGAACCAGACCAGAACATGTGCAAATGTCATGCGCAATCACTCAGCTAACCTAGATTCTCACATGGCATGACGTCACGAAGTGAGGTAACTTCGCAGCAGTCAGATATGTTCCTTGTGAACTATCTCGGTGTGAAGCCGGCGATATGCAGCTCGCTTGGAGCCAAACGTATTTGTCAGCGAACTGTCATTCGAGACAGTACTACCGCCTTAACGCAACAATGTCGTGATTGTGATTATAGTAGTGGAAAAGAGAGGATATTATTACATTTCAGCAGTAACTGATCTATTAGGAGGAGAAATTGTGAGCGACTGATCCTCGGACTTGAAAATGATTGCATGTGTCTGACAAGTAGAGAGCAATACGGAAATATTGACCATGCAGTGTCAGGTTGTCCAATACTGTTTAAGTGAGAACATAAATTCATCTGTGAAAAAAAAAAAACATGTCTATCTCTACTGCAATATAATAAGATGGAAATATGACAACCCAGTTAAACAGCGCCAATAATTTGAAAGCATAATATGTTAACCATCCTATGGGACTAACCGATATCACGAGAATATACTTGCAATAAATTGACGTAGACGTACCCAACATGACAAAGATGGAGCGCTTCTTTATATATGTTGCCATGCCTAATTACCAGGATACGATCGCAAAAGAAGCAGAGATGTTCTCGAAATACGAATATTTGGCCATAGAGATGCAGATAAGCCGGCGTATGAAAGGCACAGTGTGCCGCACTGTAATGGACGCCACAGGAACATTGGACCGGTCCGTAGGAAAGATGGTCTGTCAACAACCTCGAAATTCAAGTTTCCTGGAACTACATGTGATTGCAATTCCAGAGACCTCCCACATTTTGAAAAAGGTGGGTCACAATGACGCTGATAGCTACTTCTATACTTACGGGTGACTGAAGAGTGAAGAGATTTGGGCTGCTCTTAACATCGAGGTCTTGAGAGCCGATGAGGATGAAGCGAGGTAAAGTAGGGAGCAGCGCCGGAAAGGAGGGGCGGAGTAAACGGGAGATCCCCGAGAAAACTCGCAGACCAGCGGCATCAACTGGCACGATCCCCACATGCGAAAATCCGGGAGTGTCCTGGCCGGGGATTGAACCTGGTTCCTTTGGTGGAAGGCGAGCGGGCTAACCGCCCAGCCACCGCGGTCCCAGGCGGTGGCTGAGCGGTTAGCCCGGCTCGCCTTCCACCAAAGAACGAGATGTAAGGTATCCTTTCTCGCAGTCCTTTAAATTCGTGTGACCTCCCCTGCCGTGACTAGTAAAGAGTTAGCGCGAGGTCTCTGGCTAATATTACTGTTTGGTCATGGTTCATGGATGTGGCACGCATTGGAAGGGAAAGTTCATCTTTTCGACGAAGTGTACGCTGGACATCACATTCTTGGGGAAACTAGAGCCTCAGGGGTGTGAAAAACTGGCGTGACAGTATTCGCATAGATTGTTCTGTAATACGTCTGTAATAACCTCGCTGTCGACGAAACGTTAAGGCCTAGGCTACTTCACAACTCAACTGTGCGCTGAGCTGCTGAAGGATAACTGTGCGCTGAGCTGCTGAAGGATAACCGGCGATGAGAAGGTGAAAGGCGGAAGGAGAGATTGGTTTTTAATTGTTTCACGGTTTATTGGACACTCAGCTCGTCTCGGTTCCTCCATTGTGTTCCTTCCGCTACGTGCAAACATTGCAACTATAGACGACTAGTAACACTGCGATCATCGATAGTCTCTGTCGAACAGTTACATAAGTTTCTTATAGTCCATCCACGGTTACTTTCAACTTTTCTGAAGACCTGCTGAAGTTCTACTTCCAGGATATTCCTCCGCCTCATGCAAACACTAAAAGGACAACGTACCGAATTCGTTCGCACTCAGTGTAATAATATTTTGCATAAGAACTATTTCTTGTAGGCATCATCAACACGCCCATTTTATCACTGTTTCAATTCACATTATTTATAAAAGAAAACGTTTAAAAACATTCAATTTAACCAAAAATAATGTATTTTAAAGTTGCCACAAGCGTAAAAAGTTTGTGAGTTATGACTTAATTAGGAAACACCCAAATAAGTTATACCTGGTGTGATTTTGAAAAGGTTTGATTCCAAAAGTTCAAGGGAACCACAAATAGATTATAGTATCGGTAGGGACAAGAAAAATTCGCGTTTTAAAAAAGCTTAAGGCTAGACTCCACTACCCTGCGTATTTCCGAGCCTCAGCTTTCATGTCATTGGCTGCTACTCCAGTGTGTAGCCAGGTTTACCTCAGACCAGGTGACATGGGATTAGGCTCTTGTTTACTCACGGGTCTGTTATTGGCTCAGAGTTCACCTGGGCGTGTCTAATAAACTGTGATCAAACTGCAAATACGACAGAAATGTGCAAGTTTTTGACATCTAGCTAGTCCTAAAATAAATTCGTGAAATTTTCCGGTCCCTAACTATCGGATTAGCTGTTGCCGTAATGCTGTAGGTTTCCGCGAGATATATCCCATCAAGATGCATGCTCAGTGCAAAGCTCGGCTGCAGTTTGTCTCAGGCACACACAAGCTTGGTCGTTCCTTTGATGTGTGCGAACACTGTCTCTCATTGGCCGCACGAAGCTGTGGGAATGACCCTTGAGTCTTATTGGATATTGCACGTTATGTTGCCTGGCATGATAGTGTCAAGGAGCTGATTGGTGAACGACGTCCCTCCAATTTGCTGGTCAGTGACGCCATATTGCTGGCAAGTGTGGTTATAGTTCGCAATGTGAGCGGATGTATTCCTATTTGCTCTTCTCACTGAGGGACCGACTAGACAAACACATTCATTTCTCGTTTCAGGTGTTGCAAATGAATAAATTTCTGTGTGAAAATTACTTACAAATTTCTTATCACAACTGACATTATGGAACCTATGGAAAGAGTTTCAGGAGACTCATAGCATAAGAAGCAATCAGTTGTAAACTAGTTTGTATGTCAATAGCAACCAATAGCATTGCTCATGGAGAGGCGCTGTTCTTATTAGTGCTATCTTCTGGACTCGCACTGCACCGACCACGACTTCGCCTGTTCTGTGGCATGCCAGGTGTGAACGTATACACTCGTAATAATGCGTTAAGGCGCAACAGCTTTTTTTTTTTTTAAGAGTATTAAAATTTTTACAAACAAATTATTATAGCAACGTGTAGGGACACCCGAATTAACACATATGATATATATTTCAATACTCTACGATCATATCAGCAGTTTTCATGTGCTGATTAATGGCGTGTATTTGCGAGAAGACATTTTATTTCTTGACTGGCCAATCAGAATTAGGTAACCCCGATTACTGTATGTCTGTGATTTGCGGACACGCAGTTAACATACGTAACGCGGAAACCGCCCAATCACGAAAGTGATGATTTCACGATTTAAACACTTTATCTCAGATGCACAAGTGTTTTTGTTTGAAAGCGATGTAACGACAGGTTATCTTTGCCCGGAACAGATTGCTAGGGGAAAACCGATTTCCGCGTGATGATTTCACGAATAAAACACTTTATCCGAGAACAGTCCAGAGGAGAAACATCTTCTCATACTGCGAACTTCAACTGCACTTGCCAGCAAGATGGCGTCACTAGCCAAGAACATACCAGAGTTCTGATTGCTAATAAGCGCACACGCCAGCCGGTAGACCGGCCAATAGGAAACTTCTCGCGAAATGCAGTAGCCAGTTAGACACAAGGCCCATTCCCAAAGCGAGTGAGTGAGACCTCAACGTTGAAGTATTGAGAGCCGATATTCCAAAGGCCTCGCACAGCCGGAGAATGGGCTATTCCGCCTCTGTGTAGCTAGCTACTCTGTCGAATTACTGTTCCGAGACAGGCGACACCACATTGTCCTATATGTACATAGCCAAGCACTATACACCATGCCAAGTCCTCTACGTGTGCGACAGGGATACAGGCAACGGGATACTCTGCTCGTGATATTTGATTGTTTTTAAAGGCCTGCCAAAATTCGCGTTATTTTGTGACTGCACACTAATCTCCAAGATGTTGTGTGCTCGTTTCTCCTCAGCCATTGGACGACAACTTATACGGTACGTCTCAAGAAACGCTTTTAGCCAATAACTAGAGCTGAACTGCTGAGCAAACAATCAGAACTGAAGCGGTCACAGACATTAATGACTAGAGCTAGTGATTTTTCGTGAAAAAATATTAGTAGACGTTAGACTTCAATACTATAAGCATGCAACAGCAGTTGGTTTATTACCATTGGTTGATGTCTGATTGAGAAGGCGTCTTCATATTTGAACGGGCCACTCAGAATTCGTTAACATCGGCACTAATACTACGTGATTCGTGTGCAGTCAGTCAACATGCGACAAAAGTTATTTAGCCAATCAAGATAGGTAGAAGACTCTGCAGTGCTTTGAAATACAACCTGTCTTAAAATATTTTTGCGAAATTTCGCTACCCCTATTAATGAGGCTGCATAGTTGCCAGTAGCCAATGGAAGTACGAATTGCATTCAGACAGATATAGGGCATGGTAGCACAGATTAATACCAAATAATAAAGGAAATTTTGCAGGTCGCTATTTATTGTTCTCTGAAAGAGTTATTCGGGTTTTACTCCACAAATTGTCGGCAAGTGACAGAATTGAAATCAGAGTACAATTTACAGTTTAGTCTGTTTCGAAACCATAATGCAATTTTTGCAGGTCCCTGATCATAGGCCTATATTTAAGTTCCTGGACACAGTTTTAAAATGTACGTGTTTTTTTCCGCCGTGCCTCATTGAACTCTGCTTTTACAATTAGTTTCAAATTCTGGGTGGCAATTGTACAAAACATTTAACAGTTAAGATATAGGAGGACCGCTGCTGAAGCTTATGTTAACTGGCCACAGTGAAAGAGAAACCAGATGCGTGGCCAGCTGTTTGAGGAGAAAATAGCCCTCGCTTGCACAGCCGGTGTCGGCTGTCCTACAAAACGCCCGCCGTGAAATAAAAACGGACGAGCGGTGGGGGAAAAATTGTGAAGAAATGGGGCGATACGTGGCGAAGAAACTGTCAGTGAAAGCAGTGAAAGTGGTCGCTTCGGTTGAAAGAGATTCTGTCGCGGGCTTTCTGATTATAAAGGCGAGGCCCGAGCTACCTCGTCATCCTGGCCCCTGCCTCAATGGCTGGTACAGCAGCGTCCATACAACTGTGGATTTCACACGATTACAGGACATTCCCACTTGGATTCATAGTTTATATTGTTGCAAATAAGTCGTTATTTGTTGCGTGCTGTACTAGTAAAGCTGACAAAGATCTTGTTTATATTGACAACACCAACAAGTTGTACTCTTTGTGTTCACTGTGACGAGCAGGGACAGGAAAATTTCGCGAATCGACTTGAAGACAAGCTATACTTCAAACACACTCATATTTCAGTTACTTTCGCTATCGGCTCATAATTAGGAACAGCCGAATTTTCCGTAAACACTTTAGCTCAGCTCTACGCTGGTTATTGAATGACCACCTTGTTACGCGCCTTAGATGTCAGCCAGCGAATCACAGGTTTAAAATTATCGGAGTTACCTAATTCTGTAATTCTGATTGGCCAGTCTAGTAATAAAATATGCTCTCACGAATACACTCAGCCAATAAGCAAAAGAAAGCTGATGGTATGCCCGCAGAATATTATAAGTTTGCGAGCGTGGAAATATTTGGTGAAATTCCGTTGCCCCTACTCACAGTTTATTAGGCACGTCGTGGACGACTCTGTGCCAATAGCAGAGCTGCATGGAAACCAGCGTCCAATCCTGTGCTGCCTGGCCAAGGCTACAACTGGCTACTCACTAAGGCGTCAGACAGCTGCTTCATGTAGAACCCCTTGTGTGTTATAGCAGTAAAGTAATACAGTCTGTATACACAAGAACTGAATGACTGAACACTATATTAGTAAGGGGAACTGCAGCTGTCGGTAGAGCCCTGCGAAATTAACGATGTTCTTTGGAAACAGGCTAGCTTGCAATTATTTGTACTCTCATTTGACTTCTACCGTTAAGTGACAAATCGTGTGGCGTGCAGCTCCGAAAGGGCTCTCTCAGCAAATAATGAAATGTCGTGAGTAGAATGACCAGTCGCCTCATGAAGGTTGGCTGCCATATCTCGTGGAAGGTTCCCTATTGACTGGGTGTACCGGCCGGGTAATTCCAGTATTTTCGCAAGTGGGAATCGTGTCGAACGATGCCGCTTGTCGGCGGGTTTTCTCAGGGATCTACCGTTTCCCCCGCCATTGCATTCCAGCGCTGCTCCATTCTCACCTCATTTCACCCTCATTGGCTCTCAACACCTCGAAGTTAAGAGCCGATAATCGGCATCGTCCGGCACGATTCCCACTTGCGTAAATCCGGGAGCTCTTCGAGAATCGAACCCGCTTCGCCTTGGTGAGAGGCGAGCTTTCTAACCATCGCGCCACCGCGGCTCCTATGCTGATTGGCGAGGGGCGTCTAACATAATGCTGGCCAGTGGTTGGTGTGTGAAGCTGGAGTTGGCGATAATAGCTGCGTCTTGTGTACTTAGCCACTCTGTAGTGTCAGGCAGATGCCATCGCAACAAACTGCAGTCATTAGTGGCCCATAGAGAGGGAGGTTTCTGGCAGCGTACAAGTACTAAGTATATACGTTCTCTGCATCACCGTTCCTAGTTCACTACCTCGTTAACCAGAACCGAACTGCGTACTCCAAAGGCTAGGCTCGAGGTGCTGCTACAAAACAACCGACAACACAGAAGCCAATCTGCTGTGTGTGACCGAGCTCCTGTCACAAAGGCACTGGCTCAGCGACCAATCAGTGCTGAGAGTGAACCTGCCGGTTGTACGTTGAACTTACAAGAAACCGCCAATCAAACACAAGGCCCGCCCCGGGCAGCACGTGTCCTGAAATGTATCCAGGTATTATTTCCCGTATGTGGCTCGCTCCTCGGTAATGATTGGTAGACACACCCGGTTTTCACGAAAATATTTGGTGAATCGAAACACTTAAGATCAGATCCACTTTCGTGATTGGATGATTTCCGTGTTACCCGTCTTAGATGTCTGCCCGCGAATCACAGACGTACAATTTCGAAGTCACGTAATTCTGATTGGCGAGTCAAGTAAGAAAACTCCTCACAAAGACACGCCGGCGCTAATAAGGAAACATAAATTGCTGGTATTAATTTAGGGCATTGAAAATCAACACGTGCAGAAATCTTTTCGCGAAATTCCGGTGTCCCAAGTGAGTGAAGAGATTTGGGTGGTTCTTAACATTGAGGACTAAAGAGCCGATGAGGGTAGCGAGGCGAGTACGGAGCAGCGCCGGGGATTGAACCCGGATCGCCTTGGTGGGAGGCGAGCAGACTAACCGCTCAGCCACCGTGGCCCCGGGTGTTCCTGGTGATTGGTCACTAGACGTCCAGCAAGTATCAGCTACACTGTCGTTATTGCAGCGTACACACAAATACAAGGTACGACACTTGTGCACTCAGCTTAATAATGTTTTGGATGAGGACTATTTCTTACTAGGCGTTACCAGCAAACCTATTTCCCCTGTATTTTTATTATTTTTAATTATAAATGAAATATTATTATTTATATATAATATAAGTTATAGTTCAATACAACAAACATTTAATTTAAGACACTTTAATGTTAACACACGTACAAAACGCTTGTGATATAAGGATTACTTAAGAAACGCTAGTAATGTAATGATTACTTAAGAAACGCTTGTGATATAAGGATTACTTAAGAAACGCTTGTGATATAAGGATTACTCAAGAAACGCTTGTGATATAAGGATTACTTAAGAAACGCTCGTGATATAAGGATTACTTAAGAAACGCTTGTGATATAAAGATTACTTAAGAAACAACCAAACACGTCATATATGGCTGATTTTTCAAAGGTTTGAGTCAAAAATCGTGTAGATATCGCGAGTAGACTGTATCTCCCGTGCAAGGATACAGGTTTGGAAGTGGGGGGGGGGGGATGCCCTCACTCAACCTTTAGACAAGGTTCGGGCGTGACCGCGCGTCTCACCCCTTTCAGAATGTCGTGGGTTCGACTCCAGGCCAGCCTCACATACCAGGTCTTAGTACTTACCTCAGTGGTTTCCCGTCCCCTTCTCCCGCTAATGTTAGTGCAGTCTCGCCATCACCTACCTACCATTTCTTGTATAAACGTTGTATGAAAATAATAGTTATTTTACACTGATGACAAGATTTATCTACCTCAAATTACGTGTGATGTCCTTTTCAGCAAGTTTGCTTATTTACATTTCAAATTATCCACTGCAGTGCTTTTAGAGCACATAGATAATAAAATCTATCTCTCCTTCAGACACAAAATTAGTTACATTTAATTTATTTCAATTAGTTCCAGTAAGAAACATAGGTGATTACATTTATAAAATTTCTGGACACGAGGAAACATTGTGCATGAAATTGCGAGCTACACTGCAACCGCACACACTAGCCAGCAAAATGGTGTCACCTGCCAGTAAGATGTCGGAACACCAATCGCCTGGCGACTGAGCCTCGTGAAGCCAATCAGAGACTGCCGGGTACGCCCACATTCAAGGAACCACACCGACATATCGCCTCTTTGTTCCTATCTATTCTTTGGCTTTGTCAAGTAGCTGTTCCTGAGTTCTTGTAAAGTAACTTTAGCTGACCTAATCTTAACACGAATTTAAAAATTGGATATATATTTTCGAATTTCATTTTTGATTTTGTTGTAAATTATTTGGGCAATATTATTTATGATTTCTAGATACAGAAAATTTTAGCATATGATTGTGCAGAAGCTTCCGACTAGTCTGAGAATCTTTTCTTACTGGGAACAACACTGCATGCAATTGGCACTAGTTGAACAGAAACTACCACATATATAATATAAATGGTTGTTATTTTCCGCTCAGCCTATGATACACGTGTGCCGGACATTTAAACTGTACGAGAATTAAATCAGTGAATGTAGGTACCTCAAAACATTTTTCTACTAGGTGCACACCTCACACTGCTAGAAATACATCCTGATAACTGCTTTTCATTGTAGTTAAAAACAGCATTTTCATACTGACATATCTGCCAGAATTTGATTTTGATTTTAGGATAAATTTCTATAAGCGGGTAAATGTACTTCTCCCCATTATATTACAAGTTCAACAGCTAAATGCCATAAAGTTGCACTTTGCTAGTCTTAAACACAGCACGCGTTCTCAGTAACTCCTTTAGAGGCGACGAGGCGTACTTTGAGTGTACCTGAGTCACCCTTACCGCCCCCACTTTTCTGGGACTCGGAAACACAGAGCACTTATGTGCCAGTTAGCATCAAATACGAAAAAGCTAATAAATATTGTTAAAGGCCGTTCACGATGTCGATAAAGTAAGCTCATTAGAAACTAACCTTAGAAGAAAGTTACTGCCCCTGCCTGCACATATTTTAACGGGCGCACCGATTGACATTCGCCCAGTAATGTTGGTAACGATGACTAGAAAGATGTTCCATATTTTAACGTCGAATAAAAATTGTTAGTTAACCATTTGTGATGACTTAAAATTATTTCTTTCGCTTTCTGTCGAAGTGTAATAATTAGCAGATTTATAAAGTATTTACATTTTTGATAATTTCACAGTTTCACTTGACCGATGCATGAATAAAGTGATGAGGCCAATAGCAATGCTAATTTTACATAAGGCGGAAGAATACCCAACGTGCATACAAGTAGATCTTACGCAGGGCTTTAGAAAGTGCTAATTTTACCGTGGACAGTCTATAGTTTACTTTCTGTATATTTTATGTACTTAACCCTTTCAGACCCAATTCACTGTCTGGTTTGAAGTGTTTCAAATGAAATAATTTTTGGGGCGTTCTCTAGTTGAGCATATGGAGTACATGTTTCATTACCACAGCAAATGAGGCGTCGAGTTCATTTTATGATGTAGTGATATGAACCAATCACATCCTAGAACTGTAGTAAAGTTTACGAATGAAATACCAGTTTCGAGATCCTAGTTACTTTTTTTACTATCAGCCATGGTTATCCTTCCAAACCTTTTTTAAATAAATATTGCCGTGCATGTAATAAACATTGTCTATATATTTTAAAGGAGTTGGAAGTTAATGGCTAAGACTGCAACTAAATATATTTATTGGTTATTGCCGGAAATGAGAGAGCTTCAAAAAGTGCTCACTTTGCCGTGAACCGCCTATAAAATATTTATGCTCCTAAAAATTCTATAGTATTTCTACTTGATCGATGCAGGAATAATGTGAGATGGTCCACGTCAATTTAAATGTTATACATGGCGGTATCCTGCATAACAAGGAGGTTACTAACAGTATGTAAAGTGTTAGTTGCGCCGCGCGCGAACATGCGCTAAGTACAGTATAGGAGCGTACACTCACCTGAGAACGTGCGAGAGAAGATGTGTGTGTGTGTGCTGTAGCTGACGACACCGGCACCACATTCAGTAAAACTCCCGCCCTGGCTGCTGCACTTGCTTATATAGTCCAGCCACAGACGTCGTGGCCTCCCCCCTCCCTACCATCTACCTGCTCCAGGGGGAGAAAGGCGAGGCAGCGCGTCTCCCGGCTTCTCACTCACTACCTCCTTCACCGCTCCTACTCTGCTGCCGCAACACACGCTATACGCTCTCCGCGGTAAAATGAGCACTTTTGAAAGACCTGTTTAAGATCTACTTGTATGCACGTTGTGGTAATCTTCCGCCTTATGTAAAATCAACATTGTCATTGGCTTCATCACTTTATTCATGCATCGGTCAAGTGAAACTGTGAAATTATTAGAAAAGGAAACATTTTATAAATCTGCTAATTATTACACACTGATGTGGTAAAAAAGAGAAAGCGAAATAATTAATTTAAATTATCACAAATAGTTACCTAACACTTCTTATTCGACGTTAAGATATGGAACTACTTTCCATCTATCGTTACCAACTTTACTGGGCGCATGTCACTCAGTGCGGCCGTTGAAGTATATGCAGGCATGGGCAGTGCATTTTTTGTAAGGTTTATTTCAAAAGTGCTCACTTTATCGTGAACAGCCTTTAGATATCAATGTGAATCCCTGTATCATTGATATATCTACCTAGTTTGTGCCTTTAAAAAAATTAATTTTCCCAAATATTCCTATACCCAGCTAGGTATTGACATTACACTGCAGGGTGGCTGAGCGGTTACACTGCTCGCCTCCCACCATGACGAACCGGGATCATTCCCCGGCCAGGTCACTCCCGGATAATCTCACGTGTAAATCGTGCCGGACGATGCCGCTGGTAAGCGGGTTTTCTCGGGGATCTCCCGTTTCCCCCCGCCCTGCTCCATACTCACCTGGCTTCACTGCCATTGCCTCTCAAGACCTCGCTGTTAAGACCCGCCCACATCACTCACTCCCATCTCACTGCAGTACAGACAAGATAAGGGAACTGCCAACTAATAATTACGACACAATTTTAATCCTAACAAAGTTGGGTAAATGCTGTTCACGATAAAGTGAGCACTTTAGAAATGAACCTTAGAAAAAAGTATCTTCCCCTGCATGCAAATATTTTAACAGGCGCACTGAGTGACATTAGCCCAGTAAAGTTGGTAACAATGGATGGAAAGTAGTTCTACTCCTTAACGTCAAATAAAGAGTGTAAGGTAACCATTTGTGATAACTTAGAATTATTTCTTTCGCTTTCTGTTTTTTTTTAATGCATCGAAGTGTAAAAATGAGCAGATTTATAAAGTATTTATTTTCTTAATAATGTTAAAGTTTCATTTGAGCGACGGATTAATAAAGTGATGATAAGGCCCTTAGCAGTGTTAATTTTACAGAAGGCGGAAGAATACACAAAGTGTATACAAGTAGATCTTAAGGTGGGCTTTCAAAAGTGCTCGTTTTACCGTGAACAGCATATAAAATCAAATATTTTGACACAAATAGGCCTACGAGACCGCAGTCCAGTCGTCATGGCTGAACAGCAGTGTAAGGCCAGCAAGTAGTTGGCCAGAGATGGGAGTCATTTCGAAACGTTCTTTTTTCAACATATAAACCGGCTAGAGAAACTAATAATACAATGATGGCCCGGGGTGGGGCGGGGGTCCCTATAACAATACAGAGTGATATTGCCGCTTGTGACACAAGTTCCAGCAGCACACGGCAGAAAGATGACGTCATGGGCGAGCAACATGGCCCAACATCGTCCAGCTATCAGCGCGGGGTAACTTACTCACCAGCCGGCAGCCGGACCAATAGGGAATATTAAGAGGTTCGCAGCGGCCAATCAGACGCGAGGCTCGCCACGCCATCTTGGCTGGGCTGGACGGAGGTCTGAAGGCAAATCAACTGTTAATTCCAAAACAGGAGTAAAGCAGGATGTTGGCACTCCTGGCTGAAACATTGCCAGGTTAAGCCAATAGTAAAGCGGACAGACTAGATATTTAAAAATAAAATTATAGGCAGTTATATAACCAAAATTAATATATTTTTAAGTGTATTACTGCTGGAAATGGGGGATGTCTTGAGTGATATAATTCTGTAAGATAGGCGTGCGGTCATTTGGAAGTGTAGCTCCACGTCCGGTCCTAGGAGTAAGCTGAAGTATGCAAGATGAGTTGTGCAACCTGGAGCTTATCTGCTCCACCGAACAGCTATTTAACTTTCCTACTTGATATGCCATTCTAATACATAGCTTTTAACTTTATGCACTATATATGTGTGTGTATTATCATTAGAGATGATGGTTTATAGCGGGAAAAGTTGACTGTTTGCTAGGATTCAACGTACTGTACACACGTCAGATAGTTTACTCTTCTTATTGGCTGTCATGCATGTATGTAGCTACGACCCCATTTCACTGGGCCAATAGGGATTCTGAAACTGTAGGGCAGAACGTTCGTGATTGGTCTGTAAACAACTTAGCTGAGTCTGACCTTTGCTCATCCAATCATGAAGGAATAAACTAGTTAAAGTGTTATAGAAAATACGTTGGGTGAAAAAATTGTTGCGATTTTCCGTCATCTCTAAATACCACCAGTATAAGTTTATGAACGTCACACATTCATTCAGAAGCAGGTCGGACTTGAAGAACGTAGTATACTGTAGTGCTTCTACTGTTATTGTTTTCACAACTCTTCAGTTCGTGATGTGAAGTGCAGATACTTGCGAGGCTCGGCCCGCCTTGTTTGGAGGTGATTAGTCTAACCACTAGACCACCGCACCACCGTATTTGTAATTAGTGTTAGCCGGGTTTGATATAACTGCCATCTGCGAATATTTGCCAGCTGATGGCGTCGTCCTTCATTAGGAAACTGGAATAAGGAGGAGCCACGTTATTAAGAGTGGGCTGGACACCCGCGTTTTTTGTGAAATTATTGTTTGCGCGAATACGCTCATCTCGGTAAATAAATGTTCTGCAAATACGACCTTTTGTCAGAAAAGTTTTAAAAATGCTTTTATTTGATTACTTTTGTCAAATTAAATGCATTTTGGGAACAAAAATGTGCGAAATTGTCAAATATCGCATTTCTAAAGCTTGCCTATGCAGTTTCCTTAAGCGGTCAGAGAAAAATTCAAAAATTACAGGCGTAGTTTGATCTGTGGGCCTTCATCGCGTGTTATAAAACCCTCACATATGTTACAGATCTAATTTACACAGTACAGTGTCACGACCAGGGGCGTATCATGGAAATTTTGGCAAGGCATGCAACACGAAACCTACTGTGGCACTTTGCACAGAGGAATTAAATATTAATAATAACAAAATGAATATAAAAGGTTGCTGGAAATATCTTTAAGTTTTTTAGTAATTTTTTCCTTTTACTCTAACCTTCATCTGGATTGCTTTGAAACACGAGAGAATCACTAACCTTAAAATATGCCCGTATAAAGCTCAAAAGCTTCTTCAGATTTAAATAATACCCTCACATAGGTGTACGTGAAGTGTTAGAGATCTGTAAACTGTTAATCCTGAATAAAATGGAAGTATTGAAGTAATACAAAAATATCTAAATCGCAACACTCAAACACTTCGACACATATTACTGAACATAATTAAACCCTAAATGAAATCAGTAGAGGCACTTTAAATTAAGACAAATCATATACACACTCCAGCATGTAAGATGAAGTAAAGAGCAAAACTTTCTCCCTAGAGTAACATGTAGTGTTAGTGCAGGCACCAATTTAAAAAATGTATAGTAGCCAGTTTTAAAGAAAACCATTTTAATGTTCCAAATAAGAGAAAGTAAAAACATAAATCCAGGTGTCAAATAGCGACATTTACTGGTCAACTCAAATAATTTTACATTTTAATTTGAAAAGGTTATAATTCATTTAAACACCCAAATTCACAAAACATTAAAATTCGCTAGTAGTAAATCGCTTGAATTAGGGCTACGGCAAAGTTACTTTTATGCTTGTTAGCAAGAATAATCTAAAATATGTTAAAAACTTTAATATTTGCCTGTCAAAAACATAATCAAAAAGTAAAATTACTTCTGAAAGTTCACAAAACGTAATATTTACCATTTGTTGATAAGTAATCATTTATAATTATTGTAAAGGTCAGGATTAAAAGTTCGTGCAAAGTTTCTGACTTTGTTCCCTGTCTTTAAATTGTTGAGAGCGGCCGTAGATCTCCAATTTTTAACAACTTCTAATTTATCACTAAACTAGCACAACTGGAACGATTTATTAAATACACTTGTTGAAATGTTACTTATACAGTCATCATTTATCGTGCGAAACTACTTTTTAAAATACTAATTCAAATATAACGGTAGTATACGCAACCCATCAGTCACTAAAAATTGAATAAACTTATTAACTTGCTCGCTAGCACGCAGAATGCAATGTCTCCTTGTGCATGCTTTCGCCCACATTTCGCGCGAGCTAGCTGTGACGTCACACCAGCTGAACGAGTGTTAAGAATACTACAGCGCTATGCCTCGGCGTTTCAGGGAACTATTACGCCGCCACCCTCAGCGCCTTGCTACGAATTTTCGAGAGAGGTGACAAGACACGTGCATTTCAGTCCCATGTGTAGCAAGGAAAGGAAAATTAATTTTTAATTCAAATAAAAATGGGAAGTATATGGTTAAGAAAAGTGTTTGTTTTTTAATTTTATTAAAGCATGCACTGCATGCATTCATGGAGAATACTCGCGCTGGTCACGACGAAAAGACTGAACGCCTTGTGCGTAGGAGCGATGAGACACTCACTAGGCGTGCGCGTTAGTGTCGCCCGTATTGCTCCCTCGCTTCTTGACCTTGGACGTTGTGGTCTATGACACTCTTAACTCTTTGACATATCGATATTACCCAGAGTACACTCGTCCACGTCTGACATGTTACGGATCACGTGACATCATGGTCGGTGCTATACAAGTACCAAACCTTAGGACAGGTGTTTCTTGCGGATATATTTCACGACCAGTTGTACTCCAAACCAGTTTTGTTCATATGCACTTTCGTGGTTGGATGATTTAAAATTTCACGTGCCTCAAGTGTCTGTCTGCGAACCAAGGACGTTCGGTATCCCAGAACTTTATTACGATTGGCCCAGTCAAATAGCCACATGTCTTCTCAGGTAGACGACGCGGCCTATAACCAAAAGGAAGTTGTAGCTGTGGACGTAGGATATTGAAATCTAGCATGGCCATAAATATTTTCGCGAAAAACGCTGTCCCTGAGTAATATTATTGGTTACCGCTTACACGTCAAATATCTTATAATTGGTTGTTTACTGAGCCGTGGATTTACTGAAACTCTTTCCATACTTTCAAAGTGTCACTTGTTACAAGAAATCCGCAAGTACTTTTCCCACCGAAAATGTCTTCTTTTGCAACAAATGAAACTGAAAACTAATCTGTACGTCAAGCGGTTAACCGACAAATGACTGCTTGCTACCTTAGTTGTTGGTATGAAGAGGGAGAGATAGATTTTCAATATATTTTGTTGCATTTTAATTGTTGTCTGAGAGTCTTCTACTACGTGACGAGTAAGTCGTTGACTAAATGCCAAAGTATCATGACATTAAGTGTGTCTGAAACGTGGCTTGTGCAGTGAGAAACAGGTTTTTCGCAACCAAATTAATTTTTTGTACAGGGCAATAAAATAATTAGTAGTTGAAAACAAATTATTTTGCTGTTCTTATTTGTTTAACCCTAATTATAATATTTAATTGGTTAAATTTAAAAAAAAACTTTTTTCGCTCTACGTTCATTGGACAGTTTTCTCGAGTCCTGAGCCTGACCCATTTGTATACACGAGCTACGGACTGGACAATTCTACCAATCAGATTAGCCATAAGGAGGTCTCTCAAATGATTGGGCATTGATGCCTCGCTGAATACAGCACAGTTCATAAGAATAACTCATATGCAGTGTGTACATGGTCATGAACACGGTGAATGATCGAGTAAAGCATCAACAAACGCACTAACAAACACGGTTACTATCTTAATTGTGGCAGAAATTCCAAACAAACTTAAGTGACCAAACTATTACATAGTCAGTGAGTGAGTGAAGAGATTTGGACGACTCTTAACATCGAAATCTTGAAAGCCGACGAAACTGATTGAGGTGGGTATGGAGAAGAGCCGGAATGAAAGGGCGGGGGAAACGGGAACTCCCCGAGACAACCGACCGACCAACGACATAGTCCGGCACGATTTCCACTTGTGAAAATCCGGGAGTGACCCGGCCGGGGATTGAACCCGGTTCGCCTTGGCCAGAGGCGAGCGCTGGACACCCCCCCCCCCCCCCACCTCCTTCCTTCTTCTTCGCAACCTGCTCACAGACTCAATGAACAGATACGTATAAAGTTAGCGGTTTAATTTTGGCTCTCTGAGAGAAAGTTTGTTCCAGAGTACAAAATCATTTTGTGTATATTTACAAAAATATATTTAGTACTCCTAACAAAATATTTCATTGAATAAACAAAACTCGAAAAACAAAAAGTGCACTTGTTTCATCTAACCAAATACGCGCTCGAATAAACAAAATCTCTCAGACTTCCAACAAAGTATTTAGTTGACTGACCCTATAGGGGCCACGGTGGCTGAGCGGTTAGCCAGCTCGCAACTTTCATTCCGGCGCTGCTCCATTCTCACCTCAATCACCTTCATCGGCTCTCAAGGCCTCGATGTTGAGAGCCGTCGAAATCTCTTTCTCTTCACTCACTAGGGGCACCAGAATTTCGCGAAAATATTTCTGCACATTTCGAAATATTCTTTTTTCAAAATATAAACCAGCTAGAGAAACTAATAATACAATGATGGCCCGGGGTGGGGCGGGGGTCCCTATAACAATACAGAGTGATATTGCCGCTTGTGACACGAGTTCCAGCAGCACACGGCAGAAAGATGACGTCATGGGCGAGCCAACATGGCGCAACATCGTCCAGCTATCAGCGCGGGGTAACTTACTCGCCACCTCTCTATAGTCTGCCCACGGTTCCCCCACATTTTTGGAATCAACACTGTAAAAAATGTTCTAGTAAACTTTCTAAACTGTAATGGAAGTTTTTAACCTAAACACTGTATGGAAATACGACCGTTCATCAGGCTACAAATACAAGCATTTTTAGTAATGCTACAAAAACCATAATCGGTAACTTCCATATACATTCTGCTGTTTACTGAGCAAATGTAGGAACGCTGCTATGGATGTATGGGTAAATACTTTACTACCCATTCTTTCTTAATATGCGTATTAACTAGTGAGGCATATTTTCGAACTATTTCTTTGAGTGAGCATTTGAAAAATATCGCCATGCATGACGTGTTTGATCGTTTAGTAAGTACGTCACGTATCACACGCGTTTTATACTTTTGTTAACATACAAGTATATTGTTTTTGTGTTAATTAGATTTTACCTTTGTTTGACATATAGTATATAATAATTTATTTGTAGATAATATAAGTAAACACGGGGGGGGGGGTAGGTATGTTGGTAATGCTTATTAAGGAATAGTTCTTATGCAAAATATTATTAAACTAAGCGTGCACGGATATAGTGCGTTGTCCCTTTAGTATACTTTTCTAGCCTAGATTAGGCTTTGTTTGCATGAAGCGGAGGAATACACCGGAAGTAGAACTTTGGCATCGCTTCAGTAAATGTGTAAGCAATCTGCACGAATGGACTACATTGTGAAGTGTGGTGTGGCTCAGCCATGCAGTTGTGAGAGACGACGGCAGTTTCGCAAGACGTGCTCTTGCAGAAAAACCTCGCCCTCCCTCAACAGCTGGCCTTCGTGCAGCAGGAATGTCGCGACAGTGCTGCGATCTAGGTCGAAGATAACGCCCGTAATCCCACATCGCCTGCGCGCACGTGACCGTTTTCGTGAACACCACACCTCACGGCATTTGCACTCCACCCTCCAGCGAAAAATAGTTATTATTTATCTGCCTGTAACTCTTAATCGTTTTCACAAGCCAGAGTGAGCGCCTACGACGTAATACTGCGTCGTCTGAATTTAACTGAGTTGTATGGCGTTTGCCATAACATTACGACATTCTCATTAACTGAAGTGGCCATGTTGGTTGAGCGATTAACACGGTCGCCTCCCACCAAGGTGGACTGGGTTCACTCTCCGGCCGGGTCACCGGATTTTCAAGTGGGAATCGTGCTGGACGATGCCGTTGGTTGGCAGGTTTTCTCAGGGATCTCCCGTTTCCTGCGCCCCTTCTTTCTGGCGCTGCTCCATATTCACTTCAATCGCCCTCATCAGCTCTCAATACCTCGCTGTTAAGAGACCGCCCTTACGTCTTCACTCATTCGCTCATTAACTGAAGAGATGGGCGAATAAACATTTCTTAGCCATCCGTTTTCATAAGGTTCTCTCAAGCGGAATAATGCGCCTTCGTTACTGGAAATGTAAACTGCTCAAATAAATAGGATGAATCGCATTGTTACGCCCTCGGCGTTTCGACCAGTGCGAGCGAGATAAGAGGATAGAAAGAGTCGTTATTCGATAGCGACGGCAGAGGAATGCCAGGCAATGACGGGTTTCGAATTACAGCACGCGCACCGAGGTCTCTGGTCGTATTGTTTTGAGCCGATATCTGAAAAAATCTCTGGGTTACTGAGC
Organism: Dryococelus australis; assembly: GCA_029891345.1. Classification (NCBI taxonomy): domain Eukaryota; kingdom Metazoa; phylum Arthropoda; class Insecta; order Phasmatodea; family Phasmatidae; genus Dryococelus; species Dryococelus australis. The sequence goes on along the minus strand of CM057002.1, from coordinate 67,782,875 downwards.
TCATTCTCTCAGCACGTCTCGGGTTGCGGTGAACCTTCCAGATGGTCGCCTTAGAGTATGAATACCGCCACAGGCCTTCGGGTCGCGAGTTTGTGTTAAGAGTTGATGAACGAATGAGTGGTTGAGTTCCCAGCGATAGAAGAACGAGCGGCTACCAGCGGAGGGGAAGTCTGCGACTGCGAGTATCAAGCAGTGAAGTGTGTGGCTGACAGGCTGGACTATTAGACTAGATGCGTGAGTGAAATACATTATAAATGATGTCATTAGATAGACTGAAGACGTGTTGATAATGAGTATGAGTTAATTGACTATAACCAACAGATATAATTAAGAAGGACGTTAACTAGAGTGTAATTGACGTTAAATATTGCGCTCACTTTTAAATAAAAAGAGTAAAAGTGGACACAGCTAATTAATGGTGTAGATTATAGCAAAGGGATTAAATTAGAAATCAAATTTATTTCTTATATTTTTTTTTTTTTAAGACCTCCACCCTTGAAGAACTCAGATACGCACCTCAGGTGTCCTCGTATGCGACAGCATAATATTGTAGGTAGGAAAGGACGCCTGACTGGGACACTTCCAGTCATCAGTAACGAGGGTTGTACAGTGTAGTGAGTGTGTCCGGTGTTTAGTGGGCCAATAGGGCGACTGTTAGTGGGAGACCAACATAGCTGATGGTCATGCAATCGTGCGTGACTATAGGCCACTCACTGCTGTCATCACTTTATTGTCAGTATATCGGTACTAAATTCAAAGTGGTATAGGTAAGTGTAGGAAAAATACCGTGAATTCATCCTAGGACAAGCTAGATGTTAAACACATGTGGAGTACATTTCTGTTGTGTTTGCAATTCTAGGCACACCCACCCAAGTGAACTCTGAGCCAATAACAGACCTGTAAGGAAACAAGCACCGAAGCCCGTATCGCCTGGAGAAGGATGTTCAGGGGGTGGGGCGTCTCATTTTCCTCAAATTCTCCACCACTCCGCTACGTACAGCACGTCTAAAACGTTTACTGTTCACGACCCCCGTACTTCCGCAAGTTCTTGCGAAATGACTTTCAACTACGTGAATCAGATGCCCTACTTTTTGTAACGGCCAGCGGAGAGCCGCACACGATAGTACATGTTAAGGTACGATGCACTATGGATATTGAATGCTTGTGAAACATCAAACTGAACTACTGAGTGCGCACAGCGTATATAAGTCCAGGAATGATGTCCCCCCTCCCTGGCCTAAACATTTTTCTTCCGAAGATTCACACCGACACCAGAGGCCTGACACCGACACTGCGTTAGTAACAGGATATGGCAACAAGATCATCAAGACATCGAAGCTTGGAGGAAATTCCAGGTCCTCTTCTGTGATATTGGTCAGAATGCCTCGTGCAAGCAGTTAGGTCGCAAGTCAAACTTTGAGACCCCTCCAAATCCCCCTTAAGAATAATTATTAATAATTGTCAATACTAGGGACTTGATATTATTCCAGTATTGTGACTTAACAGCACCGAGTCGCTTGTGTATAACTATCAATCGGGTATTGTGTGTACTTAGCAATCTGTGTAATGTTCTTTATCATTCCTATTTGCACTTATATAAATATTCATATTAATAAAGAGTTGTTTTTTTATGAACCCCGGTTAGTTAATGATATCATAAGCTACGCCCGACTCTCTGATGTACGTTCCCCCCTTTCCTTGTATTGGAAATACTTTTATAAATTAACTTGGTTCAGTGGTCAGGGAAACGTTACACGTGGTATGTGGAAATAATACGTCGTTCTCCTGCACTCCTCTGGGAAAAGCGGCCATAGTGGCTGGTCAAGATCGGGCAGAGCGCCTATGTCAAGACGCCCATGCCGGCAGGACAATTTGGGGAGGAGCTCCTAGGTCAAGACGTACATGTCAACTGGGCAATTCGGGGCGGAGCCTCTAGGTCAAAACGACCATGTTGTCCGGGCATTTGGGTCTGATATTTAAGGTCAAAAAGGCCATGGTGGCCGGGAATTTTGGGGTGGAGCTCCTAGGTCAAGATGGCCATGGCAGCCGGGCAAGTTGGGGTGAAGCTCCTAGGTGAAGACGACCATGGCGGCAGGGCCATTTGGGGCGGAGATCTCAGGTGAAGACGGCCATGGTAATAAATATACCTTCTTGTATTGCACCCAGTCGTTGCTTATATAAAAATATTTTTTCTTATAAAATAACTCCTGTTCATTTTAAGTCATTCAACAAATACTTATACTCTGTTGATAATGCTGTCATTAAGAACGAGATGTTAAGTTAAGTTTAACTCCCTTGTGACTCTCTGGTTAGTGCTACAGGACGTAGCAACCTGGTCCGAGGACGAACTGGCTACACACTCAGGCAGCAAACTACGATCACGATGCTGCGGCTCGCCGATACTCAAGTCTGTGGAGTATAAACCTACAGGTCGTTTCAAACGCGATATTTACCTGCCTGTCTCTAGTTATAGTCTCAAAGAAATAAAAACTAATGTATGATGAGCAAGTATTAAATGCAATAATACTGCGTGTAGTGTGGAACGTAGAGCCGAATACCTGACGTCATCTGCCATGTGGCCGTTCTTACTTGTCTCATTACTTAGCAAATGTGGTAATTCGTGTGTTGCTTTTTAAGTTTTGTGTTTAAATATGATTGTTTTATAATGAATGCCACAAAAATAAGGTGAGGCAAGCAGCATATGCAGTGAGAGTACTGGTCTAGTCCCTCTGTGACGTTGTTGGGACTAGTGAACTGTCTCGAGGTGTGCAGCTGCATACTCACAACTGTACATTCTGCGCGCACGAATTATGAACTAGGGTACAGCCAGGTTTAATGGATAAATTTGGGCGGCTCTTAACATTGAGAGCTTGAGAGCCGATGAAGGTGAAACGAGGTGAGTATGGAGCAGCGCCGGAATGCAGTGGCTGGAGATCCCCGATAAAACGCGCCGACGATTCCTACGTGTGAAAATCCGGGAGCGACCTCGCCGTGTAGGAGTTTCCTTACAGGGAATCTCCGCATGACACTTTATTATTTCTAAATTTTTACACACACCAGTTATGGTTATTTAAATATTGTGAAAATATGTTATTAAATTAAATTGAATGTTTTAATTTAAATACTTTTACATGTCATATTAATTAACAGGTATTTTCACATGTTGAAATTTATTTAAATCAGTCAATGTTAACTATGTCAAACACAATACTGCTACTTTTATCCACACACTAATAGGTTGAGAGTTTAGCTGCATAATTTTTAACGATGGAAATTAGTGTTTAAATACTATGTTATCTTTTTCTAATTGGTAAGAGATATATGAAAGTGTGCCCAGCAGAAAACAAATTTAGTGGTTTTGGAATGTAACAGTGCAGACGTGTTTTTGTTTGTTAGGAAGGACTTTACTGAAAAATTTATGTTGTATAAAAAGATTCTAAAGAAGAAACAAATGACCTCCATGCAGGAGTGGCATGTATGACTAATGCGTCTGATGTTAAATGAATTTAATGTAGATGTTTCAGTATTGAGGCTAAGCAGTATTAAGTATCGCTGCTAAACACACCGGAGAATATCTACCTGCAGGAGGATTATTCATTATGAATTTCCCTGTTGGTGTTCTGAGACAGTTTGGCATATCAGCTATTGTGCATTAATATCTGCAGAACTCTTCAAGTGAGGTTTTTCTTTACTATTTTGTCATTCAACACATTGCTATGAAGTTGTAAGTGGAATTTAATAATATGTAAGTCCAGTGGCCCGAGTTAGTGGTTTTAAATTGCCATGAGCGAATTTAAACGTTTCTTAAGCTCCACTGATGAACTAAGCCTGTTTGCCCTCATAAGAATATTCGGAATATCCTTCAGTAAATTTTAGTAGTCAAATAATATGTTTGGTAATTTATCAGAGCTATTGTGTGATTATTTTTGGGAAACCAATTGTTTACTTTGTCACAGATTAAATTTTTTTTAAATAACATATTTTCCTTTGACAAGTGACAGTAGTATATTTAAATATCAGATTTCTTCTGTTAAAAAGGGACTAAAGTTGTTGCACGTAAGTATAAAATGAGATTTTCCATTATTCCTTTAATTATATTTTCATAAGCTTTCTTCAAAGTGTTTCCTTGTATTATGTTAATAATAAGTATTTCTTTTTTCTGCAATATATAATAGTCTGTGTATAATAATCAATTTTCCTGATCATGACATGGGAAAGAAGTGGTACATATTGCTATGATTTGTGCTGATTTCCACATGCACACATCTAATTTTGACTATATATATATATATAAATTTCTGCAAAGTTAATCAGTTTCCTAACACACCCCATTACAGAAATAATTGGCTTTCCCAACGTCGGGGCTTTAACATCGCCTATGAATTGTGCCTGTTTAACATTCCTATCATTTCTTTATACAAATAATTGACTGCCCAATGTGTAGGCATATTTGTTACATGTTGCCGCTCATTTCTTACAGCCGGGAATTGAACTAGGTTCGTCTAGGTGGGAGGCGAGTAGTCTACCCACGAAACCACCTCGGCCCCTACAACCATGACAACTTCTCATTACTTGCTATGCCATGAGTGTAACTTAACTCCATTTTGTGGCACGTTAATTTTTGAGTCATAGTCTTCCAAAAAATGCCACGTAAGACGTGAACAAATTGGTAATTTACGCTCTCAGGACCTCTCTTCACCCTTCTAATCCACCCTCACGCCCATTCTACTATCTGAATGTGACTCGAACAAAGAACGTATGTATCAATGTCAAAGTAATACTTCTAATCCACCCTCACTCCCATTCTACTACCTGAATGTGACTCGAACAAAGAACGTATGTATCAATGTCAAAGTAATACTTCTAATCCACCCTCACTCCCATTCTACTACCTGAATGTGACTCGAACAAAGAACGTATGTATCAATGTCAAAGTAATACGGCCACAGGTGAAAAGTAGTTGTTCGTGAGGAGAGCATTTTTAAATAATTTCAACATTTACCCTTTGAGGAAAACAAGTTTTCCAAATATACCTGTTTCTCCGGTCAATATTTTTCTTATACTGTGTACTTATAAACATTACAAAGGCAACTATGTGGCCATACTATTGTCCCAAAAAAGGAAGAATTTACAACTTGCGTCCAGCAAAACATTTTTGTTTCATTGCTAGGGACATGTTTATAGTTTATTTATACTTGGAAGACTGGAACATGATATTTCTAATTATTTCTTTATCTTAAGTTCGCATCTTTACTTGTGGTAGTATTACTTTCATAGTGTGAAACATAAGAATCTACCTGTCCTTAAACTCAAAAATTGCTAGGATAATGATATGTTGCTTCGGTGGGTTTTCTCGGGGATCTCCCATTTCCCACGCCGTTGCGTTGAGGCGCTGGTCCATACTCGTCTCGCTTCACTCTCATTGGCTCTCATGACCTCGATTTTAAGAGTAGCTCAAATCTTTTCACTCACTCGCGCATACAATAAATATATGATCCTTCCTGTTCATATGAGTAATCCTTCCTGTTCATATGAGTGATCCTTCCTGTTCATATGAATAATCCTTCCTGTTCATATGAGTGATCCTTCCTGTTCATATGAGTAATTTACACTTCCAATGTTGCTGGCGTAATATCAAGTTACAGAGACCTTATGAAAACTGCTACTGAAGTAATATTTCTTCGCATGTGTCTTCAGAGAACGCAGATATAATGTTACAGCAAACTCCACTCACCTCGGTTACATTCAGGCTACTTAATATTACATAGGCAGTACTATAAGTGTCAGGATAAAATTGGTACACTATAAGCTGGTCTTGAATGCCACTGAATGTGTGCACAGTGCAAAGTGTTAGTGTTCCGCCTTCAGCGTGCACATATTTTGCAGGTTCGTGAGCTCTGAGGGCGAATATTGTTCATTCACCATTTGTCTGATCGACTCTACGCACTAGGCGCTCAACTGACGTGCAGTATCTCCCTGGGCGACTCGCCTGGACACGTGACTTTAAGTTTCTGTATATAAAGTCGAGCAGCTAAATTTGATCCTGAAAACGCCAGTTCTAACCACTTTCACAACCACATAAATAATCCTTGGAATTGAAATGAAAACTTGAAACCCGTGTTTGGGGATGCAAAGTTTCTTAACACATTCAGACTTAGTGTACACACTTCTACTTCCAGAATATCCCTCCGCCTCATGCAAACAAAGATTAGCCAAGTCTAGGGAATCACGCCGAAGGGACAACTCACCGTATTCATGCGCACTCAATTTAATAATATTCTGCATGAGAACTATTTCTTACTAGGCACTATCAATACGCCTATTTTCTACCGGTTTTTATTGATATTAACAGTAAATTACATACTATACGGGGTGAGTCCTTTGAAAGAGGCCCCGTCGATGCCATACAGCAGCATGTCCTCGCTCGTGCCTGTCACAACTTTTGGTGTCGTCTGCACACCTGCATCGAGGTCAATGGCGGCCACTCCAACACCTACTCTAGGTATTTTGTTGTCACACTGGACTGTATTTCCTCATTCCCTCCCTCCGTTACACACATGTCCCACGGGCCTCTTTTAAAGGTCTCACTCTGTATGTTATACATTAAATAAAATTACTATTTAACATAAAAATAAGATACTTTTATCTGAACACAAATATAAAACGCTTATGATGCACGTCGCATATTAGGAACCAACCAAACACATCGTGCATGGGGAGATTTTAAAGGTTTGATTCCAAACATGTGAAGAAACCGCGAAAAGCTGTATGTCATAATTGATTGATAGGTATAACACTGTAGGGGAACATATAGTCTACAGCTCATTGGCTGCGACAACGAAACAAGTGTTTGTGTCGCCTTAAGTACAGCACGCATCATACATTTATTTGTTTGCAACATCTGAAACAGTAAACTAACCCCGTAACTAACCCACATTATCTCGGTTATACTCGTTTACATATGACATGTTGTAAAATAGGCAAAATCGTGGTCTTTGCTGAGCAAGATCAGAAGCTAGGCCCAATACAAACAGATGCTTTCCTTGGACAATGCTATTGGCAGCTGCTCACACACAGACTACTTTATAATTGATTGCTTATTATGTTTGCATCTACTGAAGCCCTTTCCATGGGCTACAAATTGTTAGGTGATATTACAAATTCGTAGGTACTTTACACACCTTGTATATCCCCTTTAATAGCGCCTGAAATGAAATAATTAGTGTTTACGGTAATGTGTTAAAGTGTTTCTGGTCAAAGCATCTTATACGGAAGTTCACTTGAACAGGAGCAGTTCGCACAGAGGAAGTGCCAGCCGGGCCCACCACGTGTTTGCTAGAGCAGGAACTCGAACTGAACTAACCCGTGTGTGACGTACGAGAAAGCTGAGCCTCGCTAACAGAGAAACACAAGTTGGCAGCAGTGGAGCCAGATCAAGCGCCCACAGAGAAATCCCCACTTTCTCATGATTCCACGAGATGATTAGTAAAACATGATCGCCACTGTTCCTTCACACGCTTGCATCAACGCCTCCTTGCTCTTTATCGAACGTCAGGCAGCAATGAAGGCACTTTCATTTACTTACACAAGCTCATTACTTTTATCTAACCACGTGCTTCATGTCTACAACATTAACGTTATTTAGGGGATCTACCTGACTGTGTATTGTGGAAGAGAAGACAACGATTTGGAAGATTTGAACGCGCCAGATGGCACGGTGCTTGTTTTCTTACAGATCTGTTATTGGCTCAGAGTTCACCTAGGCGCGTCTAATTGCAAACATAACAGAGAAGTACTTGTGTTTGATATCTGGGTTGCCCTGAAATGAATTCGCGAAATTTTGTAGTCCCTTGCTATGTTAGAGCGTTTGGAAATGGTGTTTCTAATGTGCGTGACGTTTGGAAAGTAATCAACATGCATGTTATTAAGTGTGTTTTCTTTTCGTAGATCAACACATTGGATACGCATTTTATAATTTAAAAAAATAATCTGAGTTTAATCACTCTGCAACGCAGTTCAGGGGGCAGGAAGAAGGCGTGCTCTCACAAATACACCAGGACAATCACTAAGATGGAACTACACTTGCCCACATAGCGTGTTGAAGTCTATCCTGTGTGAACAACAGGAGGCCCTAGTTACGACTCGTAGGCTTGACTTTACAGTCATTTGTCTGAGCGACTGGGCGATTGCCACCACAGTGGAAGGTTATTACATCATCACCACATTCTTCTTTCATTTTCATTACAGCCTCCGAGATTTCTATAACCTGTCAAGTAAGTTCGTGGACCGATTGCTAGGTACACCTGGATTTTTGAGAAAAGAGTTCTACGTAGTCTAGAGTTCAATATGCTAGTGCGCAATTGCAGTTATTTGTTATTGGCCGTACGTCTGCGTGAACAGATACTGTCTGCCCCAATCAGAATTTGATTTTACCCGGCACTGAAAGTCTGTTATTCTCGTACAGACGCATAGCAATTAAAAAACCACCCAATCGCGAATGTAGACGTTACCTAAAGTAATTTTAAAACGCAACTTAACTGCGACGCTTTTCGCAAAAAACGCACGTCCCTATGCATAAGTCATCAAGGCTTCAAAACGCTAAAGCAGTTTTTCAGAATACATAATGAGTCTAGAATAAGTACACAGAAGGCTTTACAACCACGAAAGTGTCTATTTAATTTAGGCTAATCCTCTATAGTGACTAAATAAATATTTTTTTCAATATGCTACTATTTTCATCGTCGGTTTCTGAAAGTAAAGGAAGGGTTATCCAGTTCCAAGGACGACATCCGATACACTTTGCAACATGGCCGGCCAATATGTATGACCCTAGTAACGATAATGTTAGCCTTGAACAAGGTATTAGTGGCTGAGGCAAGTTACGAGTGGCAGAAAGGAGAGGCAACGCCGGACTTGCAGAAGTGTTCGTTGATTACGAAGGGGAGAGAGGGAGGGAGGGAGGTGTCTAGAAGTCACCTCCCAAGGCGGCCGCTGCTCGTGACTGCAGTAGGACCTGGTAACGGTGAGTTCGTGAGCCACTCCACACTCCACAGTCATGGCGGTGGTTTTTGCTCATCCAACTGAAAACGAAAGGCTCCCTAAAGAGAGCGCCAACTTTCTCAAGGTCACCCAGAGGAGGTCGAGCATCGGCCCAGAACAAACCGGCAACAGCTACGTCTGTCCCGAAATACATCAGTTTTGACCAGCAACTGGGCAGGACGTCATTCGCCAGTCAAACTTGCCTCACGCTGAACTGCCCTATGTGAAACCTTCCTTGCACATACTCGATCAATGAGTTGTCGACAGTTGTGGTGTTTTCAAGTAGCACTGTTTCCTATGTGCCTTACTACAACCTCCCAAGGGTGTCGTTTCTAGGTCCTACTTCGCGTTATGAGACGCACCCAAGCTGGACTCCACATTCCTCTACATATTCTGGCAGAGGTCTCATGTTCCTCGTCTGCGGCCACATACAGAACTCGTTCTCCTGTTACACTGGTGGAGGACATCTTTAACATATACTGAAAACCACGTGCATCATATACTAATAAACTGTCAGTACTGAAACTGCCTGTTGGTTTATGGTGACAGCCAGTGTTCAGTTCCTTCCTTGCAGGGAGTATTGACATTGCCTACGCGCCTGAAACTATACCGCGGCCTCAGAAAGTTTGTGTGCAGTTTGCACGAAAACGGCGCGTCCTGGGCAGTTGGTACAACACGAGAAGTATTTTTTATTAATTAGACCACACTGCTCATTCAATCAGCACCAACATTCATAATTACTAATGGTGAAAATGTTGATCGCACCCGTGTTATGTTCATTACGTCGGGAGACATAGAAAGTGAATTTGTTCTTAGTGTTAGGATCCGAGTAACCTAAAATAATGTCTAGAGAATTTTAATTATATCTCTATTCGTTTCCGAAATGTCGTAAATATACAGTTAAAAAAACGCTTTATATCACGGGCATGTATATCCTTGAATATACGATTGTATAAATACTTGGTGTTTAGCCCGTGAGCTTGTTTTCAGTATGGTCACGTGCCTAGAATATTTACAATATTGAAAAATTTGGTTATCATACAAAGATTGGAAAAAATGATATTTCTCTATTCGCTGGGCCACTGTGGCCCCACTTGGAATCGCTCTAGCCACTTGTCCATTGTGGCCTAATTTAATTAACTCAACATTGAAGCGAGACATTTAGAGTAAACAACAACGATATTCCTTTACCTTCATATCACTTTGCAATAATCACTGTGCATTAATACAAAATTTTATTAAGAAAAGAGTAAGTAAAAAAATGAGTTTTTAGGGTAAAAGGTAATGATTGCGTAATATGATCTTGCTGAAATTCGAACTTGGCCTGTATTTGACTCTGAGGATTCGCTCCGCAAAATTTGAAGAACTTTTCTTGAGTTTCAAGAGGCTAAGAAGTATTAAAGAGGGATAGACAGACAGACAAGATAGAGACCGTCCTATTATATAATAGGGTTGTCTCGTTTATTTTCCTCTTGACTTTTCACAAGAAATCGCCTAACGAAGTTTGTCTGTTAATTCCCTCTACCATGCACATATATCTACAAATATATTTACATGTATGCCCTATGTTACAATTCATTTTATGAGGTGTTGCCTAAGAAAGCGAAGAGTGGATCCCCCCCCCCCACCCTCTAGCGAGGATTATTCCGCTAGGAGTGTGACAGAATTGTTACAGTAAAGTCTCGGTTATTTCCCACTTTCCTGAAGCCCTGGTAACGTTATACTGACAGGATATTCCACCGCCTTATACTAACAAAGCATAACCGAGTATAGAAAACTACAACAAAGGAACAATGCATTGCATTCCTGAGTACTCACCTTAATAACAGTCTGAATAAGAACAACTTACTACTGGCCATTATCAACACACCTACCTTCTCACGGTTATTATTTATATAAATTATAAATTGCATATTACAATTTAAAAATGAAATATAAATAAAAATTCAATTTAATAAAAAGTAACGCACTGTTACGTTAACACGTGAATAAAACGCCTGTGATAAAATGCATATTTAAAAAAAAAAAAAAATTAACATTTATGCATGGTGTGATTTTTCAAAGGTTTGGTTCAGAAGATGTGAAGAAACAGCGACTAGACTATAAGTTCTCAGAAATAAAGTGGCATGGCATTTACTTTGGCGTGAACGTAGCCACTCGCTCATTAGCTGGGCGAGATTCTAGAAGCAGGCTTGTTCCTGACTGGCTGTCTGCATGTTGGGGGAGATTCCCTATTGGCTGTACTGACAAGCTAGCTAACAGTGATGCCACTATGTGTGGTTGGAGTCCACAGTACGAGACGATGTCCCACTGCAATATTCTTAAGTGTTGTATGGCGCAAGCAGTAGACGTTATAACACTACATTGGTTTCTTAGTAATTTTATGAACTCTTCGTATTTCCGAAAATAGACCAACATTAAGTGTACATCAAAGAGTTTTAAAAGAGCAGAGAGCGTGGACACAGAAACTTTATTTTAATGGCCGTTATGCAGGCGCACATAATTAAGAAACCATGTATCTAAGAGATAACTACCCTCGTTGTTGAGATGTTAGCTGATCGTTAGCTCGGTGCAGCTCCACGACTCCTGCCTAATGAAGCTGGAACAGTTTATCTCCAGGCTACACTGCTAATATCGCAGTGAACACGCCGTATTGCCAAGTACACGCTCATTATTAGTTTCCTTGAGGGAAAACAAAGGAAGGAAAAGGAAAACGTAACTGCAATTATATAGCTCTGAGTATGAATTTGATATTTACGTTTTACGTAGGTCAGAACAGACTGTGTGCTCATTTCATTGGATAAGATTATTCTGCATTATATACATAGGGAAAACCGATTTTCGCGAAAAGATATCACGATCAGTTGAATTTCATAACACTTAAGCTTAGACCCACTTTCGTGATTATGGGCCTTATTCATAGCCGTTTTTAGTCCGGACTAAGGATCATTCCCCGACTCAAATGTTTCGTATTCAGAGAGCCATATTATTACTAGCCCGAGGATCATCTTTCTTTAGTACGACCTAACTTTTAATTCGAATGTATGGTAGAAATAGGACTAACGACGTATTAAAGTAAAAACGAAACGTGGCGCAAATAAAATACATTTTCGCTAAAATTTCATGCGAGTGAAATCTATATGAAGTTTACGAAACACAAAAAAAAAAATATGTTTAAGGCCGATTCTGTCAATATGTATACTAAATATGCCGATATAATGGATGAAATGTTCCGTGAATAATATTTCAAAGGAAATATTATCATAATACATCAGTGTTAAGCTACAGCAATGCTTTTCTGTTTCTCTAAAAAGAGATTCTTACAAGACGTGATATTAATTTTTTCGAAGAGAATTTTAATACATATCCAACTTTGAAAATAGATATAGTAAAGTATTTTCTTCAAGTATATGTGTCGGCAGCTCACTGGTAACATCGTGGGTTGATGTGCACAAGTATGCGAGTTCGAATATTGTCTGGGTAAGAAATGTTGACCAGTTTATAAGGTATTTAGCATTAAAATACATATTTATCATCACTATAAATATAATATTAGCATAAGAAAATAAAACCAGCCCATACTACCAGTGTATAGCGGTGTGCTATGAAAAATTAGCAAATCAATATGGAATAACATTTTAATGCTATATTAATGTTTTTTTCCTCCATCCTGCAGTATTACAATATATGATGAGAAATCGATTGTATAAAAAAATTTCAAATATTTTTTTTTGCTATTTAAAAAAAAAAAAAAGATTTAATAAATTCTGATAACATGTTCTTGCCATCAAGACAAATAATAAGAAAAATTGAATGAACAAGTGAGATTCTAATCTGCAATTCACATTCACAAAGATAGAACCTGATCTGCTGCTCTACCCAGTTATATACGATTTCGGCTTGGCAAATTAAAATATTACACATTTTTACATCATAAATTACATATTGAATAAGTTTCAATTAAAGGGAAAGTTGATCATTAGGTAAAATAACAACACCTGTTTGAATTTATTGAAGGTACGATTAATATGTGTGTGTTCTCAAATATGATATTCCTTTCGTAGTAAATGTTTTATTAAAGACGAGAATGGGCAATGCGCATGCGCAGTAAACCTGGCAACATTGTACTTCAGTGATACTGAGACTAAAGTTAGTCCCACTCTAGTCGGGGTTTATGAATACGATATAGTTAGTCCACCCTTAGTCAAACGTCATACCAACTCCGAGGAAGATCATCTCTGGATCATCCTTGGACGAAGATCTGACTGCGAATAAATCCCTAGATGGTTTTTATGTTGCGCATCTTAGGTGTCTGCGCGCGAATCACAAACGTGCAGTACTGAAGTTACCTAACTCTGATTGGCCAGTCAAGTAGGAAAATGTTTTCTCACTAAGACACGTCGCCAATAAGGAAAATGAAACTGCTGGAGCGCCCGTAGAGTCTTACATGTGCGCGCGAGTGCCCCTGACAAGTGACAGTTCAGTTTCTGTGTCCATAATCGAGGACATGTTGCAGATGAAGTATATGTATGGTCGACACACTACACAATGAATCAGTACCCTGTATTATGAACGTCTTCCTTGTGAGACATCTGATTCGTCGAGTTTTCTGCACACCTCATTTGTGAATGGTCAACGCTGACGTCAACGGACAAGCAATACGTTGATCATTGGTTACGAGTTGCGCACTCGACACAAGTACTTGAGAGATCTAAATTATTTCAAGACTGGGTGGGTTTTAAAAGACGCCAATTATGTGATATTTTCTGGGAGGAAATTACACTCGGAAATTACGTATTTGTTCGGTACGGCTCGAGTAACTCTGAACTTACTATCTCTGTCGCCATCACTTTAGAAAATTACGCTGTCGACAGGGTAAAACCCAAAGGTTTGATTAAAAAACGTGTGAAGGTACCTCGAGTAGACTATATACAGGATGTATCTGAACTTCGTGCAGAGAATGAAGCCACAGCACCTGTGGACCTAAATAACAAGAAACTCCTAGTAACAAAATGTCCGGAAAAGCAATTTTGTATATCTATATTGACGTCGAAGTTAGGCCTAAGAGGACACTTGGTACTTACTTTATTTTGGTGTATAATGCATGTACTACACTTTTTTGTGTTGAATAACCATCCCTTTGTTTATAAAATGTAATACGTACACTCGTATTCTGCATGAAATTCAGATACATTCTATATAATGCGAACCACAGTTAAGTATACAACGCCACGATGAAGGTAACGCGAAACTTGCTGGGCCCTAGACGTCGTGTCGCCATCACGTGACAACGGAGGCAAGAGACTTGGTATCGAGGTTCCCACACTTGTGTCTAGTCACTGAGCTGTGCAGTGCTTAGCTGGGCTCAGTTTATATCTGTCATCAACTACACGATGAGGCGAGGGAGTGAAGCTCCGCTCCAGTCTCCCGACTGGCGTGTTGTTGTACCGTCATGTTTGTACAACATGTTGTACTGTTGTCGGCAAGTGGCTAGTTAAACTAGTGTGTAGTATGGCGGTGAGTTCCCTACAGCCCGTGTTGCTGTTCATCCTTGCGCTTGGGTCCGGTGTCGCGCACTATAAATCCGAAACTGTTATAGGCTGTTCACTGTAGAGTGAGCACTTTTAAAAGCCCTCTCATTTGGAACAATAGTCAATACATATATTGTATTGTGTTTATTCCTTATACCGCAATATTTATTTGAAAAGGTGGTTAGAGGATACGAAAATGGCTGAAAGAAAAAAGTAACTAGGACATCTAAAGTTCTCACTTTACCGTGAACAGATTACAAAATAACTCTGAATCAGCGAATTTGACTGCAGAACAGTTGGGAGTGCAGCTCCACTTGGATCGGCACAATTCTACATATAGATAAGGTTCAGTATTCACTAATATAACTGATTTCTAATGATTCCTAATAAACTGCGCTGGACTGACAGTAAAATCTCAGTACATACCACCGATCCGCCAGTAGATAACAGCTTATTAACTGAACATTCAGTAAAATTACCCTACTGATTGAAATCATTGATTCAGATTTTAGAGTGTGCTTATATTCTATGGTCATATTATTGTGCGTCGTTCGTGGGAGTAAAACAAACAGTATGTTGCTGGTGCCTATTGTAGCAAGAATGTTACTAGCCCTGGGCAAAGTTACGGATAACCTGTGTTGTAGATGTGTCTAGAGACACCACTCTGATTGTTTCGTTTTAACTTACCCATAATCAGTTAGCAGTCTAATGAGGAGCTACGCTGCATATACAAAGAAACTATCAAACTTTCAAAGTTGTCTCATCCATAACTTTGAAGAGAGGGCTTGGCAACGAGACTGTGCTATAGGCAGATACTCGTGTATATATTCAGTAGCAAGATATACGCCACAGTCCTGTGTGCACTGGAGCCCCTGCCGTTACTGCAGTTTATCCACAGACCAGGTAGAAAGGGACTCAGTAGTGGCGGTTCCTGTCTCTCATTGGTTGCGCAAGCCTCTGTCTTGATACCCCTCCTAATACGTCATGGCTTTCTTTTTGATGTGACGTGGGATAATGTTAATAAATTAGCATGCACACCTTTCTCTCTTTCTGTTTATCCCGCCACTGCGATGGTTGGCACGTCATACGAAGCCACGTCTATGATATTATTCAACAGCTGAGGGCTGTTTGTCTAGGCACTAAGCAGTTGTGATTTACACTCTGCATTCGTCGACAACGTTAGGTGTTTTAAAAATGCTGTTTAAATGAAAGTGGCCAAGTTGAAGAAGAGCGTTGAAATGGTGGCTGGAGGATGAATTTCTTCTAGTTTGGGCTTTGGTTTTTCTATCATGCTGTGTCTTGTAGTCGTGTGCTAGTATTGCGGGGCATGCAGAAATTTAGGGTTTTCTAAATTCATTTTTCGTTTGTACTTTCTTAATTTTCTGTATAGCGTAGACTAGAACGGGTTGCTGCATGTCTTGTTCTGTGAGTTTGTAACGTATAATGTTTTGTCCGACTGCAGCCCCATTTAGTTGGTTCAACCTTGAAAATGTTAATGTTCGTTTTCGTCCACAACTCATTTGGTTTCACGTATTTTAAAATGCGTCGTCAGTAATTTTAGAATTGAGAGACTTGATTTTGTTTTTTTTATAAATTGCCTCCCATTTCATTAGTTTTTAATGGTGTTTTAATAATTTTTTTTCAGTCAATTGTTTTACGCGAGGAATCCTTCATGGCCCATGTCTGGGTGCCATTTCTCGTAACCTGAGTTCATCTGTAGAAGATTGTGAATTTCTTTATTTATAAGTATTTACAAGCCTTAGGAAAATTTAACTCATCATTGCACATGCATTAATAATTAAAGTTATATAATATTAACTATTCATCACTGCAGTATTGCGTGTCAATTTTAGGAAATCTCAATCTACTTATTTGTCAACGTTTTTAATGGCTGTTGTGTTAAAGATTGCGCTAGTTTATGCCAAACGCCTTTTATTAAGTTACAAGGCGTAACAGTGGAACTATTTCAAGAGCCGTTTACTGAATTGGGTAATTCTATTTAATCAGCTGTAAGCTGTAATAAAAGTAACTGTGATGCTTGTGTGCTTTAATAGCTCTTTATAGTTTTAAACACGCCTTTTGTTTTAATTGGTTTCCATATGTTTTATCTGTGGCGAGATTTCCTGAATATTGTCATAAGTTGAAAACATAGTCTACGTGTGCATTTTATTGTCTTGTGTAACACGGGCAATTAGAAAATAAGCGAGTGAAATATTGTTATATGCATTACATTTGTTTGTGTCAGTTTGGCTGCTGCGTGCTAAGGAAGATTCCCTATTGGCTGGAGTTCTGTGTATTCAGCGGGATGACGATGACGTTTCAAGCCTCATGTTTATCCACAGAGACTGAGATCGCATTGCATGAGAAGAGAGCATCGTTTGTAAGCTCTCACTGCCGTCCACAGCTATAGTCCGTCTCACGATTAGATTGCAGTACAGGGCTTCTGGCGCTCACTGTTGCCAGATTGCTTCAGGTTTGTGACGTAACTGGTAAGCTGAGAAACTAATGGGCGGTGAAGGAAACGGCCTGATAAAGATAATTTTTATCTGCTTACCTCACTGCCAACTCGTAAAGAAATCCAATCCTGCTACGCAAAGCTAAGCGGCTCCTTTGAAACTGAATCTTGTGAGAAAACCTATCATTGTGATTGGAAGGCGCGCACTCAACGTAGATAGTTTTCTTTTTCGAAGTTGCAAAAAATAACATATCAGGCAACAGCGGCCGCAGGAACAAGGACAGAGTTAACGACAGAAACCATGTATTGGAAAGAGAGAGCGAATGTCCATTACACCGCACACTGCAATCTAAGAGTGAGACGCTCTATAGCATATGAGTTTGCCGAACAATAGATCTGAGTGACCACTAATTAACAATAATAGTGGTTATAGACTGTTCACGGCTAAATGAGCACTTTTGAATGCCCTGTTTAAGATCTACTTGTATGCACATTGTGTATTCGTACACCGTATGTATCAGTTAATGTTACCGTACGCCTAATCACATTATTCGTGCGCCGGCCAACGGCTACTGTGTACATGTTTTTAGAAAAGCAACTATTTTACTTTTTTTTATTCTTACAATTATATGTATTAAAAAACGAAAGGTAGAATAAAATATTTCAGAATTCACGAATGTGAAGTTGATACACGTTATTTAACATTATAAAAATTAGAACTACTTTCTCTCCGGCGTTGCCAACTTTACTGCTCGCGTGTCATTCAGTTTGTCCGTTAAAATGTACGCAGGCAGCGGTAGCCACGTTTTTCAAAGGTTGATTTCAAAAATGCTCACTTCACCGTGAACAGCCTTTACCTTGGTAAAGCTACGTACGGATAGCAGCACACGTATTACACAAGTGTCATTGTCACGTTGGTATCTCCGGTCGCAGTAGCATAACAACCGAAGGGAACAGGGTACACGTTCACTCTCCCTAAGGGAGGCCGCGGTGGCTGAGCGGTTAGACTGCTCGTCTCACATCAAACCGAACCGGGTTGAATCCCACGACGGGTCACCACAAGTGGGAATCCGAGCCGGACGAAGCCTCTGATATGCGGGTTTTCTCGGGGATCTCCCGTTTCCCCCGCCCTTGCACTCCGACGCTACTCCATTCTCACCTCATTTCACCTCCATCGGCTCTTAAGACCTTGTTATTATGAGTCGTTCAAAATCTCTCTAATCAACTCTCCCTAAATGAAGTAAAGAGCACCATAATGATAGTACATGGGCACATAAACAGATGTTGTTCACTGAGATGTGCAGACATGTTGAATACAGTCTCTAATATAGTAAATTGTTATAATTTATACTGTACATCTCCACTCGTGGGGGGCAAAATATCTGAACAAGGCTGGCTAAAGAATTGCTACCTCCTAAGTTAGGAATATTTCGCCACTGCGGTTGTGGATGGACAATAATAACATTTATTAAAGGCTATTCACTGCAAAGTTGGAGTTTTTTAAGGCCATCACAACAGAGATTGGCCATTAACAAATATATTTTATTGCAGCCTCAGACGTTAATTTTTTTAGAGTGGTGAGACCTATACACCGTAGTCACGTGTCTATGTTTACGTTAAAAGTGGTGAACAGATAGAAATAGGTTAAAAAAAATACAATTTAGCACGTCCTTAGAATGTGCTCGCTTGACCGTGGATAGCCATTAATGTTTGTTTGTGTACTTAGGCCTTGACCTCGGATAACGCCTTGAAATTAGCATATGTGATTATCTGGAACTTCGTACTGAAGTCAAAGGGTGGCTCATTTCCTTCTCTGGAGACATCCCCTCCCCTCATATGTGCAAGATGGCGACGTGGTAGAAGAAGTTTTCAAGCGACGACTCTTGGCGAAACCGTCGATGTCATCTTCAACGTCAATAAATCTACTAGTTTTTAATCAAAATCTTATTACTCGAAGTATTTATGGCAAGGTAACTCAGTCTCCGGATTTCAATCGCGTCTTCTTCAACAGACACGTTGCCGACGTGTGCGGCTACATACAGTTCATGGTTCCACTTCTGTATTGTTGTCTATTCTGTGCCAATGGCGTACTTGTAACCAGCTGAGCTCTGCTCTCCTCGCCAAAGTACGAACAACGACTGTCGACTTCCACGAAAATATTTCATCACGAAGTGTGTTTCGTAACACTTTAGCACGGATCTAATTTCACGGTTGAGTGATTTCAATTGTTACACCTGTGAGATGAGATGTCTGCTTGCAGAGCTTGGTTTTCTGTATCGGAGAGACAGAATTTGGCCTTTCCAGGCAAATATGCAGGTGTCTTCTCACAAAAACTCGTGGACAACAACCGAAAGAAAGTTGCATATTTGAACATACGTTATATCGTTTCCATAAACAAATGTGTTTGTGAGCACTAAACAGCTTTAACACTTTCTGTCCTTTATTAGTTTTTTTTAAGTGTTGCATCCGCGTGACATTTTGGTTCGTACTGTACCCACACTGATCCAGCACTTACTTCATTCATGCAACCAGTGATATGTGAGCTTGGAATTTAAAATACTTTGGGAAAACTTCTCACATACCAGAGTTGTATAAACGTGCACAAATCAAACAACCCATATGCGTGAAGCTGACTGTATTCGACGATGGCCCTAGCTGTGTGCAGCTGCTGTCATGTATATCGTTCATCAGCGACATGTCCACTGTAGTGGACAAACGTACTGAAGAGGTTAATACCTTTCAATATACGTGTTATTTTGTACCACAATGCTTCTTATCAGCAACAAAATTTCTCATTGACAAGCATCGACCGAATAGTTTTTGTAACCACTAACAAACCTTTACTTCAGTTAGTTGATTTGAAGCAAACTTTGGTTTCTACAATTTTATATTTTAGATATTTCATTTCCTGTTGATTCCAAATGTTGTAGCCAAATATACCGAAAACCAAATAGGCATATTGCCATCAGGGTTTATGCTCTGAAAACACTAACTTCCAATACAAATCGCACGTTCTTAAGAATTATAAGGATTGTACCAAGTCGTAGGGTAAATGTTCAGTTATAACATTATTACAAAAGAAACTTAGAATAAACGGGAAAGGAATTACCTCGACAGAACGGATACAATGCAGTTTAAATGTTGACAAGAATATGTAACAGACGCTACACCGATCTCAGCTTCATTGCACGACAATAAGGCTTTCACAAAAGTTTTATAAATGTCAGTATTGAATGTTGTCACCTTTGTGTATATAATCATCTTCGTAATATAATAATCCACGCAAAATTTACGCCACCTGCCCTACATTTCACTATTTGTAAGTGTTTCATTCGCAGCTGAGTTGAGACGTTGTGGCATCTGGTGTTACACACCGGTAAGAGAGAAGTGAAGTGAGTATGGAGCAGCTGGAGAAGGCAAGGGCCAGGGAAGAGGGAGAACCCTGAGAAAACCCTCCGGCCACACCATCGTCCACCACATGCGAATATCCTGGCTTTGCCCCCCGAGTAGGGAACCCGGCTCACCCGGGTCAGAGACTACGCTGTAAAAAATTGTTATAACGGAACTGACAAAATCTTGTATTGTTACAATATATTGTTTATTTACAAAGGATTATTTTGTGTATTGACAACGTTTGTTCATTTACAAGAATATCATTAGTGTGATTAACGAAAGCGTTTGTATTGTTACAGAGATAGTGCACATACACAGCCACCCTTCTACAACTTTGGGCATCCGGGACGAATATCACCGAGTTTACGCGAATCTTTCTTCGCCTCCACTGGAACCAGAAAAATTATCCTTTCTCCGGCAGTTGCTGTTGTACACTTCACTAAGGTGTATTCTTTCAAAGATTAAAAGCCAGCATCAGACGTCTGTAACATTTAACAACAATTAAAATACACTAACTTTAGTAGAAACTGAAAAGTTGCTACGTGACTTTAGTAGAAATAGAAAAGTCATACCACTGACGGAATGTGAGGTTTGCAGATGTGTGGATGTCCTGTCCCCATAGCTCAGGGCTGACTTGTAGAAGGAGGGTCATGGGCTTGCGCCCCGGTGCCTCATCAGATGCGGCATATTTTCAGTTCGTCTATCGCACTGTGAAATTGTCAACAAGTCGGTCTCACTAGAGCTTCGTCAACATCAAAATGCCACAACAACGTAAAGGAAAAAAAATAATAATAGTGGTTAGCTTGCTGCAGAATGTATCCACGAGTGTCTGCCCATAGCACAGTCTCGTTGCCAAGCCCTCTCTTCAAAGTTCTAAATGATATAACATTGAAATTTTAATAGTTTCTTTGTATATGCAGCGTAGCTCCTCATTAGACTGCTAACTGATTATGGGTAAGTTAAAACGAAACAATCAGAGTGGTGTCTCTAGACACGTCTACAACACAGCTTATCCGTAACTTTGACCAGGGCTAGTAACATTCTTGGTACAAAGGGCGCCAGCAACATACTGTTTGTTTTACTCCCACGAACGACGCACAATAATATGACCATAGAATATAAGCACACTCTAAAACTGAATCAATGATTTCAATCAGTACAGTCATTTTTCTGAATGTTCAGTTAGGGGCCTATAGAACAAGGTCGGGTACCTCAGTCTTTGCCTACAGATAGGCACCCATAGAACAAGATATAGAACCTCAGTCTTCGTCTACAGTTAGAGGCATATATAAAAAAGTCGGTACCTTAGTCTTTGCCTACAGTTAGGGGCCTATAGAACAATGTCGAGTACCTCAATATTTGCCTACAGTTAGGGTCTTATAGAACAAGGTCGGGAACCTCAGACTTTGCCTACAGTTAGGGGCCTATAGAACAAGGCCGGGAACCTCAATCTTTGCCTACAGTTAGGGACTTATTTATCAAAGGTCGGCAACCTTAGTCTTGGCCTACAGTTAGGGGCATATAGAACAAAGTCAGGAACCTCTATCTTTGCGTACAGTTAGGGGCTTATAGAACAAGGTTGGGTACCTCAGTCTTTTCCTACAGTTTAGGGGCATATACAACAAGGTCGGGAACCAAAATCTTTGCCTACAGTTTAGGGGCTTATAGAACAAAGTTGGGAACTTCATTCTTTGCCTACAATTTGGGGCTTATAGAACAAGGTCGGGAGCTTCAGTCTTTGTCTACAGTTTAAGGGTCTAAAGAACAAGGTCGGGAACATCAGTCTTGGCCTACAGTTAGGGGGGGGTATAGAACAAGGTAGAGAAACTCAGTCTTTGCCAGCAGTTAGGGGTCTATAGAACAATGTCGGGAACATCAATCTGTGCCTACAATTAGGGGATTATAGAACAATGTCGGGAACTGCAGTCTTTGCCTACAGTTCAGGGGCATTTAGAACAAGTTCGGGAACATCAGTATTTGCTCACAGTTAGGAGAACCTGTTTTTCGGGAACACACGTGTGTTTTTCTAAAGCATGTAATTGGAAGTTAAGGCTTAGAACTCCTTTCAAATCGTCGCTAACAAATTTACTGTGTGCATACTGATCAATGTGCCCATTGAAATTGTGCAAGCAGGGACAGCGACATTTTTCAAACATTGATTTTAAAATGGCCAATTTAATGGGATTGGTATATGCCGACCAGGAGTGACTGTACGTAGGCACCATAGACTAAAGATGAGGTAGACCGCTTATTCGTTATCTATGTATGTACTCAATATTGACATTCCCCAAAGGAACCCAACTATCAGATACACATGGTCAACTGTGATGAACGTGTTTGTTTATGTGTTATTTTCAAACGACAAGCACGTTCAACGATTTGATTTTAATCTTACTGCATTACAGACTGGTTGTACGCAGCCAGAGAGAGCACTCACTCTACCTCATATATAGTCTAGGGAAGTGATACTAGCAGCAAGGGGGTAGTTGGTTGGACAAGCGAGCATCGCTGCTGCGGTCCAGACTACACACGACACAGAGATGCTGCGCGGTCCATCCATGGTGGTAAGAAGTAGGCGTCTTGCTTAAATCCGGAAGCCAATTGAGTTTTTGGGACACACCTCCTCTGACTACCAAAACAAAGCGATTTTTCACTAACTTTAGTTGTGTTATTGGCATGAATTGAAATGTGTTAGGAGAATGTTCACAATGACATCGTGTTCTGAATATGAATGTACAAATATATTTTTTATAAATCTGTATAGAATAGCATTTCATAGTAAAGTGTTCGAAAAATATGAGTTTCTTTATCGCCTTTTTTATAGCCTGTTGTAACCACTGAACTAGGTACTTATTGGTAGGAACCGTTACTTGGTCGAAGTTTACATATATTTCTTAATTATTTAATTGTAATTAAAATTTTGTCTATTTGTTTATCTATCCTGTTTAACAAAGTCACGTTTACTTATGCAAGTGTCCGCAGTAGCTTGTGTTTACTGTGTAAACACAGCCTGAAATATACGTCCATAAGAATAATGGTTGAGATTTATCATTGAGGCATATCTTGAAGTAGGCATATCTTGAAATAAGGCATATCTTGAAAGGCATATCTTTTTAAGGCATATCTTTTTAAGGCATATCTTGAAATAGGATACATCTAATGTAAACGAGATTTATTTTAATGCTGAAAATACGACTGACTATATCTGGCTGATGCAGAGGAGGGGTGCACAACCTTGCCCCGCGAGTGTACATTGTGAAATAAATAATTTTTTTTACGATTGATCTATACTAATATAATAAATAGATAATGTCAGTTTGTTGGTTTAGTTGTTTATATGTAACAGCTAATCTCGGAAACTACAAGGCCGATTCTTATGATTCTTTCACTGTTAGAAAGTTACGTTTTTTTTTTCAGATGGAACAGGCATATACCAAGTGGGGCCTTAGAGTCCTAGTGGAGCCGCAGTGGCCCAGTGTGTAGAGCGATCCCAAGTGGAGACGCAGTGACTCAGTGTGTAGAGCGATCCCCAGTGGGGACGCAGTGACTCAGTGGATAGAAGTATATCAAGTGGGGCCATAGAGGCCCAGCGGGTAGAGTGTTTCCAAGTGGGGCCGCAGTGACTCAGTGGATAGTAATATATCAATTGGGGCGACAGTGGCTCAGTGGATAGAGTAATGTCAAGTGGAGCCGCAGTGGCCCAGTATGTAGAGCGATCCCAAGTGGGGATGCAGTGACTCAGTGGATAGAAATATATCAAGTGGGGCCACAGAGGCCCAGCGGGTAGAGTAATTCCAAGTGGGGCCGCAGTGACTCAGTGGATAGAAATATATCAAGTGGGGCCGCAGTGTCTCAGTGGGTAGAGTAATGCCAAGTGGGGCCACAGTGGCCCAGTGGATCTTAATATCGTAATTACGCAAAGTTGTCGCAAGTTGTCGCAGGTAGTCGGGGTAGTCACAAGTAGTCGCAGGTAGTCACGGGTAATCATGAGTATTCGCATGTATTCGCAGGTAGTCGCAGGTAGTCGCAGGTAGTCACGGGTAATCATGAGTATTCGCAGGTAGTCGCAGGTAGTCACGGTTAGTCACGGGTTGTCACATATATAGGTATGTATTTCAATAACTCCATAAAACCCGAGCGAAGCGATTGCGGGCTGCTGGTTGATAATAAAGTAACAAGTATTTTGTGAAAAATTTACGTGTATGCCTAGGTAATGTGGCCAACAATATAACAAAACCTAATCTAACCTAGGATATTTTGATGGTTGCATACTCTACATATTTTAGAACAATGTGCCTAGAGAATCTTTTGGAAGTGCAATGCAAAACACTAATGTTACTGGACACGATCGTGTTGTATATATGGTACCTAGGCCTAATAACACTGTCAAATAATGTTTGTCCAATGCCGTTATCTTGTTTAGTCAACATGAACCTATAATATTCTGCTTCTACAGCTATGATGCATGATATTGCCACAAAAACCAATGTGGTTATTTTATAAAAAGAATTACATGGGAATATATAGTACAAAACCCTGTTTCTGTTATGTGTTATGTGTCTCAATGACTTTAAGAAATGCATGTAGTAAACGTACAGTAAGATAGCATTCTCTTAATGCACGCACATGATAGTGGATTCATCGTAAGGAACCTTGTTGAGTAACACAATTTCCCACCTTACAGTCAAATAAAAGTTAATTTGTCTTCAAAAACGGTTATTCATCTTGAAAAATACAATTTTTTTAGAACGTTCAGTTTTGGAAGCAACATGATGTTATATATATATATATATATATATATATATATATATATATATATATATATATATATATATATATATATATATATATATTCAACATTCTTGAGGTTCTTAAAAGAGATTCCTGTAACAGCTTGGCTAATTATAAAATTCCTATTGTTTCGATGTTTGGCTCTGTGGGGGATGATAAATACATATGTACTGTTAAGTACTTTAAAAATGCAGTGCCTGACACGTAAACTAAATACAAGATTTAAAAGTCGTAGAACTTAAAAATGTGCAACTAAATAATGAAAAACATAATATTATTAACGAAATTTTCTAGGCTACCCTTCAAATTTTAACTGACAGATTACAGGTAGCTGTAAGGAATCGATACCACATATCTTGGTCAGTGTATTTGTTTATACTTAACCAACTCGGGGTTCATTTAAAATACAGAAACCTCTAATGCAAATTCTGTTCAATGTTATATGCAGTCTCGCATTAGAGCTCTGCAAGCTAATATTTTAAGAAGATAAATAATACTACCTGTCTTGAAAATTTATTATTGATTCCTTCGAAAAACGCATCCAAGTTTATTTACTCGAAACTCGCCCATTATTGTAGACTACTATTTTCGGTCAGTAATGGACGGAAAATACGCGTTTCTAGAACATGTAAACATTCAAGTCAGTGATGTTTTGGAAGCAAGAGGGGGCGTGGTCATCCCCACCATCTGCGCCAGTCAAATGCGGTGGAAAGGTTGCAGACCCCTCCCCCTTCCACCAATCTACTTCTTACCATAGTGGGTCTCTGAGCCGCTCAAGTGTGGCGAGGCACGCCGCACAGACTACACTTCCTGACCGCACGACCTACCTCGGGGGAAAACCTAAGCTCGTCTAGTTGGCAGTTCAGCACTTCACCACGGTTACCAACACCAGCCAGTTCCTTTCCTCGCCTGCTATGCGGAACCGCCATCCTTTCCTTTCCTTCCGTCTTCACTCAAGTTTTTGTCGCAGACTTTTACTATCTTGACAAGTTAAAAGCCGTGTAATCTCCACTGGCAGATATTCTAGTTTTATTGTCGGGAGGAAACCGAAGGGCAGAAATGAGTTGGCGGTACTGGCGGCAGTTTCACCTCTGTATTGTTAGCTACCCTGTGACTGGCGTCGCTAGAGCAAGACGGCCTAGCGATAGAGAAGGCCTGGAAGAGGGACCATGGATGTAAGAAGGACGAAACACAGTCACTTCCGCCGTTTGTCTTTCATAGCGATAAGTTCGCGGATCACGTAGTGAAGATGTGGCGCAGAGCCAGGGAGCTCGCAGCTGGCCTCCACGAAGACACGTGTACTTGGCGACTCGCCTGCCCTCATTAGCTACGACGGAATTAAACGTTTGTAAATACTCTCAGTTTCTATAGCGACGTAGTGTATGACCAGCCACGACACGATCTCAGTGTCTGACCACACTGAGGTGAGATAGCCTCTTACTGCGCCAATTTCAACCGCATTAACCCGCAACATGGCATCACTGGCCATCTGCATGTCTGCCAATCAGCGCACGGTTGCCTGCCGGCAGCTCAGCCAATGGGAACTCTGACGCAACATGCAGCAACCAATGTTCTTTCCTAGAGCCTAGCGCTGCCAATCAGATCCTGGGTAAGCTCACATCACAGGAACTGCCACGCTGTGACATAGCAGAGAGCTGGACAAACGATTTTAACTGAATAGTTTATTACTTTTGTTTGTTTCACATCTTGAATTAACAAGTTTTAAAACTTTGAACACACCCCTTGTGCAACTCGGTCTGCGTTTAGAGAATCAGGAAATTGCGCAGAAATTTTTCGAGCAAACTTATAGTCGCAGGCATGGTATATTCTTTTACCTTTTGTCATTGGACGATGCATTTTTTACTTGGCTCACTTCTTTGCAACCCACTCTCAAGCGCCGGGTACTAGAATATCAGAATTCTTATTGGCTTAATAAAACTGAAAAAAAAAAAATTAATAGATTCATGTACATGCGTTAACAATTAATTAAATATAGGAAAATCTCGTGAGTTGGAAAATGTGCAGGCTAGACTCCGCAGTCCTATGTACACTAGAGACTTGCCTGTTCGTGCATTGGTTGACGCCTTTGAGAGGCGAGAGTAACCAGTTGTATCCTTGACAAGGTAGCACTGCAATAGGTGCTTGCGATCATGCAGGTCTGCAATTGCTCGAGAGTAACCAGTTGTATCCTTGACAAGGTAGCACTGCAATAGGTGCTTGCGATCATGCAGGTCTGCAATTGCTCGAGAGTTGTCACTGATTCGAATTAAGCGTACATAGCACGAGAAGTAACCAATTATAGAATAGTTGGTATGTCAGCGGCGAGCAGTAGCATTTCTGATGGAAATGCGCTCGAGGTCTGTATTGGAGCTAGCTTGTGCACTCGCGCAGCAGCGACCATAATACCACATAGTCTGTAACTTGCCAGGCGTGAACGAGTATACTCCGGATCAATACGAATGGTAAATCTTCCCTGGGCAGTTCCCTTGAGGCAAGGAACAAAGTACTCTACTGTCACACATCTGGTAAGGGAGACATTCATCTCTCAGCAAACACATATTGCAGTCTAGGGAGAGCCTGTCATAACACTTCCTTCGTCACCTCCAGGCGTTAAGAATGTCTACTAGGGATGGCAGACTTCTCGAAACTATTCGACGTTCTGTCCCCCCCCCCCTCCCCCGTCATTCACACACACTCACTCTCCAAACCCCGGCCCATATATAAATTAACGCTGAACTTTTAATTACAATGTTAATTCCATTTCTAGAGACGGTGGTCACCTACCCCCCCCCCCCCATCATTAAAGAATTATTTCGCGTCAAGGTAGTCTCCGAATATCTATGGTTTCCTAATACGTTGATCACTGGATGACACATGCTCAGATATTCGCAGATGAGTCATGTACGTCCAGTGTGAGAGCGACACAAGTCTCATTGGGTCAGGAAAACAAGGACACAGAAGCTCACATGTACTGCAGCTAGAGAGGAAAAAAGAAATGTTGCAGACATGGGCCTAGAACGCTGCAACCTAACATGATGTCAGACAATTACATCTATCTCTATTCCCTAACTTCACAGTAGTATGCATGTATGTGTGTGTGTTTGTATAGGTATTAATAACCTATTGCAAATCATAAATTTGAGTGGAGGTGATCTCGTACAACAGAATATAAGGGGAGAGGTCATGGGCTCAAAATGCTAAGAAGCTCTCGGCTATATAATGTTACTGATTCTTAGTGCTGCTTCTATAGTCCATTCACGGTTACTTTAAACTTTTCTGAAGCCCTGCTGAAATTCTACTACCAGGGCATCCGCCTCACGCGAACAAAGCTTACCCCAATCTAGAAAATTACACCAAAAGGACAGCGCACCAAATTCGTGTGCTCTCAGTATATTAGTATATTTCATAAGAACTATTTCTTAATAAGTAATACCAACACACCTGTTTTCTTGCTGACGGTTTTTTAATTAATTATAAATTAAATAATATTTTATAGACAAAAAATAAGTTAAAGTTCTGCTTAACGAAAAATAAGTTACTTCTTTTTTAACAGAAGATTAGAACGCTTGTGATACAAGGCATATTTATACAACAACCAAATACGTCCTCCATGGGGTGATTTTTCGAAAGGTTAGATTCAAAAAGTGTTAGAGAAGAAACCCAGAATAGAGTATAATAGCGTACTTCCTTTGCCACTTACAGCCGAGAGAAGTGGTTCGGTGGTAAACCTTAGGGCTCCCGTCTCGAGGACCTGTGTTCGAATACCAGCCCGATCATGCATGGTTTCCCAAACTCACTCCAGACGAATGATGGTTCCTTCCCCACAGTTCCTACTAGTTCCTGTTCCTCTGAGCAACATGCTCAGTATGTAATGATCTCACTGTCGACGAGATGTTAAGCACAACTTACCTCGCCACTTGGCAGCGAGTATGTGGATGTGAAAGTTAATGCGTGGAACTTGGCATCGGAGCACCTTGGCCTTATTGTGCTTCCTACGCAAGCAGACAATATTTGAAGAGAAAATGTTTTTGTAATGAGCCAGCACTGTCTGCTCATTCATGCTAACTTTCTTCATTTTTCTACGCACACAATCCATGATAACCTTTCCAACTCCGTACACAGTGGCGTAATTAATTTACTACAGTCAGGAAAATAATATTATATTATAATATATAATATATTTTATCTATTTATTTCAGAAATTTAAAGTGTCAGCCAAACAGACCTAAGGCCCTAACTAGGCTGGCACTGGCGAAAATACAGACACTGAATTTTATATACTATTATAGAAACATAGATAACAAGGAAACACACTAGCTATTAACTACTTTGTGTCCCCGAGCTAGAGAGGGTGTTGCTGTTAGCATGCCTTCCTACCACCGTCACTCGGGCACATTCAGATAAAGAATAAGAAAACAGAAACCCGCCAAATAAAGCAAACAAAAAATTATAATAACTCGGAGTTAGCACAGTCAATCAGGCATTAATTATCATGACGGTACATAAGCAGATCATGCATACTTAATTTTAAATATTTGACAAAGGTATCTATATATTTACAATAGTAATTACTATTGATTATACATATTTTACTATGTTGGAAGAGGTTTGTGATGCTCTGAAGGTCTCAAGATTTCTTTTCCTGTGGGATGGAGCTCTTAAACATGTGTTGTTAGTAATTTTGCTGCATTCGAAAACAGAGAAAAAATTCTTTAAAAAAATAGGCATCTAAAACAGAACGCTTATGTTTTAAGGTGTGAGATTTGTAGTGTAATAAAATGTATTCATAGTCAATATGTGTGCAAATTATGTGAAAGCTGTTCTGAATAATTTTAAAAACTCTAATCTGAATATTTTCTAAACGTTTATAATCAGTCTCCGTGATGGAGTTCCACTCTATATTCTAACTTAGATTGATATTCTAATTTAGATCTATATTCTAACTTAGATCTATATCCTAACTTAGATCTTATTAAAGAATAGTACAGACATAATAATGAGTCGCTCTTGGTAGAATATCTGGTAATATAAGTGATAAGGCCTACAGATATAGACCGTTTCGATATAACACTATCTATCTGATGATCAAAATGAAGCTTCTCATAGAGAATAACACCATAATCACGCAAGTATGATACACGTTTAACTTGAGGAGCCGCGGTGGCTGAGCGGTTAGCCTGCTCGCCTCCCACCAAGGCGATCTGGGTTCAATACCCGGGCGGGTCACCGGATTTTTGCATGTGTGAGTCGTGTCGGACTATGCCATTGGTCGGCGGGTTTTCTCAGAGATCTTTCGTTTCCCCCGCCCTTTCATTCCGGCGCATCTTTATTCTCACCTCATCAGCTCTCAAGACCTCGATCTTAATAGCCATCCAAATCTCTTCACTTTCCACGTTTAACTTGATGATTATTAACGTAATAACTCTTGTGTATGCATCCAGTTTTTCTAGTAAATGTAATGCACTGTATTTTTTAATAACTAAGGTCCTTAGAATTTTCAACACACCGTTTGTATAGCGCGTTAATATATTGTTGCAGTTTTCAATTGATCACGTATACTAAAAGGCTTTTATATAATTTAATAGCATCATCTACGTAAATCAAAATACTTGAATTATGTATAGCAAAAGTTATGTCACTGAGAAATATATCAAAAAATAAAGGAGATAAGGTACCACCTTGTGGAGCACCAGAATGTTTGGAATAACTATTTGAAAATGTATTTACAATTCTTACCTTGAAATTCCTTCCGTTAAGATAAATAACAAACCAATTAACAGAAGTTTGATCTAGGCCACAAGCTGACAATTTTTGTGTAATGAGAGAGTGTTGACAAGTATAAAAGCTTTGGTTAAATTAAATATAATATAATCTTATAATATACTCTAGTAAAAGTATTGTATTATGATTGCGCACTTATTTTTCTAATATTTACCCACTGTATTCGTTACAGAAACCAGAGCACATTGGTTTAGTTATATTTATATTGGCTGCAATATGTCTGGAAATGCATTTGGTAAAAAGCTGAGAAATTTAAAAATAAATAAAAATAAAATAAAATAAATGAATAGCTGATAACTTTACTTATATTCACGGTAAGTTTTACGGAAATGTATAGATAGAGACGCGCAAAATTCGCGTTATGCTGTAACTGCAGACTAAACTGCAAGTTGTCGCGTACTCGTTTCTCTTCAGCCATTGGCCGACAACTTGTGTGGTTCGTCTTAAGAAACGCTGTTAGCCAATAGTTAGAACTGGATCGCTGAGCAACCAATCAGCACTGAAGCAATCACAGACATTAATTACGCTGTACGGTTGCCAGTAGCCGATGTAGGTACGAATTGCACTCAGTCAGATATAGCGTTTTTAACCTAGGATATACAGTGTATGGACATAGTACTAGGTACGAAGCTGAAAATATGGGAATGTTTGGCTTCGCTACTATACAAAGCCCTCAATTTCCCTACGCATTCGAATCTTTCCTGAGCAACTGTAGGAACGTTACGATGCATGTATGGGGAAATAATTTACCATTCACGCTTTGTCACTATACGTATACACTGATATGGTAAATGTACAAACTATATATATATATATATGGAAACGCAATCCGTAATTGCGAAGAACGGACCTGAGTTCGTAAACATAAAATACGCAACATATAATTTCCCATAAGGGAAGAAGCAGTTCCTCGAGTCTGCGCCAAGTGTTCTTTGTCACTGGAACCGCGGTGTCCCTTGGCCATATGACTACAAACATCGAAGATTAGCACAAGTCACCTACACCAACGAACTTCACATCAAACACTCAAGTATTCTTTTTAAATGCGAATGTCTTGACTTGCATTTGCGATAGTTAAGGACAGCCGAGTTTCGTTAAAAGATTCCATGACCAGGTGTGTTTCACAACACTTCAGCTCAGATTCACACTCGTGATTGGTTTCCACGTTCCGCATCTTCTGCTTTCTGGCCACGAATCACAGACATGCAGTAATCGGAGTTACCTTATTCCGATTGGCCAGTCAAGTAATAAAATGTCTTCTCACAAAGACTTGCCACCAATCAAGAAAAGAAAACCGTGTGTATGTCCATAGGGTGTTGAAATATAGCAAGTGTGGGAATATTCTCGCGAAATTCGCTTGTCCGTAATAACAGTGTGTTAATACTGAATTTTGTTAGTAGAACGTTGTAGTCGAGTGGTAAGCGTGATTTGTTCCGAAAATCTTGAGTCAAGTTCAGATCCTACAACAGTGCAATATTTGTCCGATGAAGGAGCATTGTATAGTTCCAACTCTGCCTAATGCAAACCAACAAACCTTAACAAAGTCTGCAAGATAACATTGAAGGGACAACGCACAGAATTTGTGTTCACATAGTCTGATAATATTTTGCAATGAGAATTATTTCTCACTGCGCATTACCATACCAGCTGTTATTTTTATATACATATTGTGACTGGCCTATGCTACCTGGGCATCGCTTTTTAACTCTTCCACATTAATTCTAAACATTACTTTACAAACAGTTTAAAGTGTATAATCATGACAATACAATGACACGTAAAGACAGCTTATACAAAGAAGACTCTGCTACCGCCATGAAAATAGAAATATACAAATGAAACATGTTTTTATACTATATCTAGTAAAGAGAGCAATTACATGAATTTTTATTGAATACTTACGGTATTTAAACATAATTTATCGGCTTAAATATGTAATATTATGAAAAAATCAAAGAACATCGCGTGAAGTGGAGAGATTTGAGAGGCTCTTAATATCGAGGTCTTGAGAGCCGGTGAGGGTGAAGTGAGGTGAGTATGGAATAGCGCTGAAACGAAAGGGTGGGAAAAACGGGAGATCTCCGAGAAAACCCGCCAACCAGAGGTATCCCCGGATTCACACGTGCGAAAATATGAGAGCGACCCCGTTGGGAATCGAACCCAGGTTCGTCTAGGTGAGAAACGAGTAGTCTGTCCACCACGCCACCACGGCCCCAAGTAGACACTTTACTTGAGGTGTCTTGGGTTAAGCACTCGTGTTCCGTGTTAGAGTTAGGAGGGCGTGGTTTCTCTGCAGGACCAGTGGTCGAGGGTGATGCTCATTGATGGGCGGGTGCGGGGTGATGCTGGGTGGAGTGTGGTCCAGAGCAGGAAAGCAGATCAAGTGTTGTGTGTTCCGTGTTATCCATGAGGTAACAGGCTCTCTCTGCCTGCTGGCGAAACTTTCCCCTGGGCTGGACCCGCGCCTGCTCTGGGCTGGAATGTCGCTAATAGGCTCGGCCCGCATTATTTACCATACCAAGCCCACCTCACTTCCTTTAGTCTCTGGGCAGCTTGCCATCCCCTGCCTCCACCTACATACTGCACTACTACATCACACTAGTCCTTTCTGGACTCCAGCGCTGCCTGGAGCGACCTACGTTATGGAAACTCCAGATTTTCGGCCGTGGGGATCCAAGGATACCTCTGGTCAGCGTGTTTTCTCGGGCGCCTCGCCAGCTCTCGAGACTTTGATGTCACGAGCTGCCCAAATCTTACTACTCAACTTCAGTTGTCTACACTGGGCATGAAGGCCTTAAATGGATATAAATTCCCCCTTCTACTGTATCCACTGAAGAGCCTATTCAGAAATGGCATTATACACCTACAGGAAGGAAGATAGAGCTAACCGTAATTAGAGATGACAGTAAAAAAAAATAAAGATTATGATGATGATGGCAAGCCCATAAACAAACCAGAACGCAACAAGAAAGCCCAATAAAGACATACTGAACTTGATGAAAGAGGTATATCCCATCATACACAAGTAGGATTTGTATGACATAGCACAAATCATAGATGAGATTTACCCGATTAGTGACAATGAAGATGATGGCATGGAGCGATGGAAAAGGGAAGGGAGTTTGGCTAAGTCTGGTCCACTGAGATTGGACTTGCGGTAGCTGAAGGGTACTCTCCTTGAGAAGGATCAACTCAGCTCCGGCACTGTCCTAGAGAGACAGTAGAGGCTGGGTAGTACCACGGCCGGACCACAGGTTCCTCTGGGTGTGCGGCTCCTACGTGGATGTGGGAGGAGAGCGCATCACAGCACCAGTACGGAGCTTGGAGCTGGTCAACTGCGATGTTAGCTGGATGCACCTTGGCTGTGATTCAGTGTATATCAATCCTTGTCCATGGGAGCCACTGATACAGTTGCTGTCATGTGCTAACAGGAGGCCGAGTACAGGCGCTTGGCGAGAATCCCCCCCCCCCCAAGCAAAGCGCTACCATGAAGCGGCTATGCCATAGTATCGATAGATTTGTCATCGAGTGCATGTGCTGAATTCACGAATCTCCAGTAATTACCTTTGTAATTAATTTCTAGCTGTTTCCTTGCACGAGTCTCAGTGAACACAAGTTAGTAAGTGAACAACTTTGCACGTGACTTCGCCACAGAACAGGTAAGAATGGAGAAGCGAAATAGCATGGTGGGTCGTTTGATTTAAGCTCACTCACGTTGATTGGCTGTGCAAGTCTCTGGAAACTGGCATGGAATCTTATTGGCTATTGGACGTTGCGGAAGATTACCTATTGGTCGTGCTACCGTCTGAAATGCTAGTCTCGAGGCGCTGATTGGTGAACTGCGACCCGCCATCTAGCTGGCCAGTGAAGCCAGTGTGTGGTGGGAGTCTGCATTACACGCCGCAATCTTGCTTCCGCCCTTCTTGAGTACTTTGTAATTTGGCACACAGCGTTCCTTGCTGATCGCTGTGACATAACTTCCCAAAGCTCGTCAACACAACTACGGTCCAGTCTCAATATTAGCGTGATGCTACTGGTGCTGTATGTCAAACCTAGCCACAAATTTATTCACAATTTCTTTTAATTATTGCAACATATGGATGTCAGTGAAGTTTGCTAACTCCCCGGTATCAGGTCGTACTCCAAGACGTTTACTCTGAAGTTTCTTTTTGATTGCAGATTACCGCAAGCTACACTTGATTAGAGTACTCGTAAGTGTGTAGAGAAGATTCACTGTGTTGAGTGATATGTTTTAAATAATCCAGAGCGAACTAGTTACCGATGCAGCAGGTAATATGAACTTCAGACAAACCGAGTTCACGACTGAGGATATATTCCAGGTGAGGCAACTTGTCACACCAGAAGTCGAGGTGCCAACATTAAGACGAAAAGGAGGCTGGGTCGTGAAGTTACCGCCAGATCTCGACTGCTGATTGCAGGTTTGCCACCCTCATAGCTGTGATTTACACCAGCTCGCCCCGACCTCGACCTACATGTCAGCTGCGCCAGCTACCACGCCAGTATCTCCCCTACGTAAGTGCAGTCAACGATACAGCAACACAGTACATGCGCCACTTAAAAAAGAAACATTGCTAGAGTACCCGTAATTTCGCATTACAATGTGGCGACAAGCTAGCTATCATAGAACTGTAGGTGAATTATGATTACGGAACAAGACATAGACATACACAAGCTTCAGGTGAGGCAGAATAACTATTAATGTAAAGAAGAACGAATAGGACCACAAATTTAGGGCCAAGGACTAAAACAAATAACTTTTTGCAAGGACGGAAATAAAGCAAGAATGAGCTAAAATTATTATACAATCAGAACAACAAACGAGAGATGGAAGCAGTGAAGAGACAAAAAATTATTAACCAACTACATTAGGTCAAAAGAAACATAATTTGTATGCATGTACTTGGTTAGCACTAATTTTTTATAAATGTTATTTTATTTTCCTTTTTGTTATATTATAGTACCAATATGGATATCTTTATTTAAGTTCACTTTTAATTAGTACAATTTTTTTGCCTCTAAAATTTATTAATTGTTCTGATTGCTTTTTCTAACAGTTTTTTTTGTACAGTATTCAAAAATATAAAATATTCTCAAAGCAGTACACTTATAGAGTGATCAGAACATCATAGCAGGTTGTTAACCTATTAAACCCCAGAAAAAATATGTTGAAACTAAGTGGCGTGGTGGAAAGTGGAGATAGTTGAGCGGCTCTTAACAACGGTGGGGCTAAAATGAGGTCAGAATGGAGTAGCGCCGGAATACGAGGGAGGGGGAAACTGGAGATCTCCAAGAAAACCCACCGACCAGCGACATAGTCAGACACAATTCCCAATTGAAAAATTCGGGAGTGTACCGGATGGGAATATAACTCAGTTCGCTTTGGTGGGAGGCAAGCAGGCTAACTACTCAGCCAACGTGGCCCTACATAAGTATATTATCTTACTTAATCTCGATGTAGAACATAACTCTTCGATTAAATATCGTAACCGCAGCGATACAAAAAAGGAAAGAAGACGACACGAGCTAACACTGAGGAAGATTTCATTGGCTCTTGAGACCAAATAAAGAATTAAACAATTCCAGGAATAGCAGCCAACATAGTAAATGCTACTGAGTACAAAGGTCGTGCCCTGTGTACAACAAGTGTGTATCAAAATCCGAAGGACGGCGGTGCGTGTGAATACAGAGAACAACATAACTGGTATTCCTACACTACCAGATATGGAAGACTTGCTATTCCTACGTTCCTAGATATAGGAGACTAACTATTCCTTCAGTACTAGATATAAAAGACGAACAATTCCTACAGTACTGGCCATAAAAGACAAACTATTCCTACAGTACTACATATAACAGAATATTTATTCAAACAGTACTAGGTATAGAAGACTAACTATTCCTGCAGTAGTAGATATAGGAGACTAACAATTCCTACATTACTAGATATAGGAGACTAACTATTCCTACAGTACTATATATAGGAGACTAACTATTCCTGCATTACTAGCTATAGGAGACTAGCTATTGCTTCATTAGTAGATATAGGAAACTAACAATTCCTTCAGTACTATATATATATATATATATGTGAATAAATATTCCTACAGTAATAGACATAGGAAACCAACCATTCTTACAGTACTAGACATAGGACACTAATGATTCCTATATTATTAGATACAGGAGAAGAGATATTCCTACAGTACTAGATATGGGAGATTAAATATACCTACATTACTAGATATAGGAGACTAAAATTCCTTCAGTACTATATATAGGAGACTAACTATTCCTTCAGTACTATATATAGGAGACTAACTATTCCTACAGTACTAGATATAGGAAACTAACCATTCCTACAGTACCAGATAAAGGAAACTAACCATTCCTACAGTACTACATAGAGGAAACTAACTATTCCAATAGTACTAGATATGTGAAAAACTGTTCCTACTTTACTAGATATTGGAAACTAACTATTACTACAGCACTTTATATATAGTAGACTAACGATTCCTTCATTTATAGATATAGGATACTAACTAATCCTTCATTACCAGATTTAGGGTACTAACTATTCCTTCAGTACTATATATAGGAGACTAACTATTCGTACATTACTAGATAAAGGAGACTAACTATCCCCACAGTAGTAGATGTAGAAAACTACTTATTCGTACATAAATATATATATAGGAGACTAACTATCCCTATAGTACTTAAATGAGATACAAATTTATCCTACATTACAAAATATCGGAAACTAAATATTCCTACACAACTAGAAACAAGAAAAAAACTATTCCTACAGTACTAGATATAGGAGACTAACAATTCCTTCAGTACTATATATATGAGAATAAATATTCCTACAGTAATAGACATAGGAAACTAACCATTACTACAGTACTAGATATAGGAAACTTATTATTCCTACAGTACTAGGTATAGTTAACTAACTATTCCTTCGGTACTTGATATAGTAAACTAACTATTCCTACAGTACTACATATAGTAAACAAACTACACCTTCAGAACCAAATATAGGAAACTAACTATTCCCACAGTTCTAGATATAAGAGACTAATTATAACTACGGTACTATATATAGGTGACAAAACTATCCCTACAGTACTAGGTATATGAGACTAAGTACTACTACAATACTACATATAGGAAACCAACTATTCCTACAGTACTAGATATGGAAGACTATATATTTCTACAGTACCTAATATAGGATACTAACTATTCCTGCAGTACTAGATATAAAATTCTAACTATTTCTATAGTACTAAATATAGGAGGCCAACTATTTCTTCAGTACTAGATAGAGAAAACTACCTATTCCTACTGTACTAGATATAGGAGACAAACTATTCCTTAATTACTACATATAGGAAACTAACTATTCCTACATTACTAGATATAGGAGACTAACAATTCCTACAGTTCTACACACAGGAATCGAACTATTCCCACATTACTAGATATAGGACACTTACTATTCCAAAATCACTAGATATAGGAAACTAACTATTCCTACTGTACTAGATATAGAAGACTAACTATTCCTAGATTACTAGATATAGGACACTTACTATTCGAACATAACTAGATATAGGAAACTAACTATTCCTACTGTACTAGATATAGAAGACTAACTATTCCTAGATTACTAGATATAGGTAACTAACTATTCCTACTGTACTAGATATAGGCGACTAACTATTGCTACAGTACTAGATATGGGAGACTAAATATTCCTACAATACTATATATAGGAGACTAACTATACCTTCAGTACTATATATAGTATACTAACTCTTCCTACAGAACTAGATATAGTAAACCAACTTTTCCAACAGAACTAGATATAGGAAACTTACTATTTGTACACTAGTAGGTATAGAAGACTATATATTCCTTCAGTACTAGATGTAGTAAACTAACTATACCTTCAGAACATGATATAGTACACTAACTATTACTACAGAACTAGATATAAGAAAATAACTATTTCTACAGTACTAAATATAGGCGACTAACTATTCCTTCATTCTAGACATAGGAAACTAACTATTCCTACCGTAATATATATAGGAAACTAACTATTCCTACAGATGTAGATATAGTACACTAACTATTTCTACAGTACTCGATATAGGAAAATAACTATTTTTATGCAACTATATATAGGAGACTGGCTATACCTATGGTATTTAATAGAAGTGACAAAACTATTCCTATAGTACTACATATATGAGACTAACTATTCCTGCAAGTCATATATAGGAAACCAGCTATTCCTACTGTACTAGATATGGGAGACTAACTATTCCTACAGTACTTATTATAGGAGACTTACTATTCCTACAGTACTTATTATAGGAGACTAACTAATCCTACAGTTCTATATATAAAATACGAACTCTTCCTGCAGTACTGGATATAAAGGACGAACAATTCCTATAATGCTATATATAGGAGACTAAGTAATCTTTCATTACTAGATAACGGAAATTGTATATGCCTGCCTATAGTACTAGATATAAGAGACTACCAATTCCTTAATTACTATATATAGAAAATCAACTATCCCTACAGTACTAGATATTGGAAACATACCATTCCTACAATACTAGATATAGAAGACTAACTTTTCCTACATTAATAGATATAGGAATCTAACTATTGCTACAGTACTATATATAGGAGGATAATTCTCCTACATTCATAGATATAGGAATCTAACTATTGCTTATATACTATATATAGAAGACTAACTATTTTTCCGTTACTAGATATAGGAAACTAGCTATACCTACAGTAAAAGGAATAGGAAACTAACTACTCCATCAGTACTACAATTGTGAGGCTTACTGTTCCTACATTACTAGATATATTATACTAAGTTTTCTTTCAGTACTACAAATAGAAGACTAAATATCCCTGCTGTACAAGATATAGGAGAATAACTATCCCTATAGTAATATATAGAAGACTAAGTGTTCTTAAATTTCTAGAGATATGAGACTAGCTATTCCTACATTACTAGATTTAGGAGACTTACTATTCCTTTAGTACTAGATACAGGAAACTAACCGTTCCTACATTACTAGATATAGGAGACTAACCATTTTTACCGTAATAGATATAGAATCTAAATATCTTTACAGTACTAGATATAGGAAACTAACTGATCCTACAGTTCTAGATATAGGATACTAACTATTACTACAATCAATGATATAGGAAACTTTCTATTCCTTCAGTACTATTAATAGGGGACTAAATTTTCATACATTACTAGATATAGGAGACTAACAATTCCTACAGTACTACACATAGGAAACTAACTATTCCTACAGTACTAGATATAGGAGGCAAACGATTTATACTTTACTAGATATAGGAAACAAACTATTCTCACAGTACTAGATATAGGAGACTAACAATAGCTACAGTACTAGATATGGGAGACTAAATATTCCTACATTTATTAGATATAGGAGACCAACTATTACTTCAGTCCTATATATAGGAGACTAACTATTCCTACAGTACTAGATACAGCAAACTAACTATTCCAACAATACAAGATATAGGAAACTTCCTAATCCTACAGAACTAGGTATATTAAAAAAACTATTCCTTCAGTACTAGATATAGTAAACTAACTATTACTACAGAACTAGATAGAAGAAAATAGATATTTCTACTGCACTGAATATAAAAGACAAACTTTAACTATGGTACGAGGTATAAGTGACAAAACTATTCCTACACTACAAGATATATGAGACTAACTATTCCTACAATACTACTTATAGTAAACCAGCAATTCCAACTGTACTAGATATGGGAGACTAACTATTCCTACATTTCTTAATATAGGAGATAATCTAGTCCTACAGTACTATAGATAAAATACGAACTATTCCTACAGTACTGGATATAAAAGACGAACTATTCCTATAGTACTATATATAAGAGACTAAATATTTCTTCATTACTAGATAATGGAAATTACAGTACTATATATAAGAGACTAATTACTTCTACATTACTATATATAGGAAATTAACTGTTCCCACAGTACTATATATTGAAAACTAACCATTCCTACAGTACTAGATATAGGAGACTTACTTTTCCTACATTACTAGATATTGGAGACTAACTATTCCTACAGTTCTAGACATAGGAGACTTACAATTCTTATAGTACTAGAAATAGTACACTAACTATTCCTAGATACCTAGATAAAGAAAACTAACTTGTCCTACAGTAGTAGATATAGAATACTAACTATCACCACAGTACTGGTTATAGCAGACTAATTATTCTTACAGTACTATATATACGAGACTATTTTCTCCTACAGTAATATATATAGGAAATTAAATATTCCTACAGCACTAAGTACAGGAGACTAACTATTCCGACATTAAAAGATAAAGGAGACTAACTATTCCAACAGTAGTAAATGTAGGAAACTAACTATTCCTACAGTATTATATATAGTATACTCACTATTCCTACATTACTAGATATAGATGACTAACTATTATTTCATTACTAGATATGGGAATCAAACTATTACTTCA
Source organism: Dryococelus australis (assembly GCA_029891345.1). Lineage (NCBI taxonomy): Eukaryota > Metazoa > Arthropoda > Insecta > Phasmatodea > Phasmatidae > Dryococelus > Dryococelus australis. Next base: position 67,741,254 of record CM057002.1, on the reverse strand, counting down.
TTAGTAGATAAAGCAGACTAACTATTCCTACATTGCTAGATATAGGAAACTAACTATTCCTAAAGTACTAGATATAGGAGACTATCTACACTAAACAGTACTAGATATAGAAAATTCGCTTTTCCTATTGTTCTAGATATAATAGTATAACAATTCCAACAATACTAGATATAGAAGACTAACTATTCCTATATTACTAGATATTGTACACTAACCATTCCCACAGTATTAGATATGTGAGTCTATCATATTCCTACATTGCTAGATATAGTAGTCTAACTATTCCTACTGTACTAGATATTGGAAACTAACTATACTTACAGAACTAGAAATAGAAAACTAACTATTCCTACAGAACTAGATAGAGTCAAACTATTCCTACATTACTAGATATAGAAGACTAACTATTTATATATCACTAGATATAGGACACTAAACATTCCTACAGTACTAGATATAGGAAACTAACTATTCCTACAGTACTAGATAAAGGAGACAAACTGTTCCTACAGTACTACATACAGGAGACTGTCTATTTCTACATTACTAGATATAGGAGACTTACTATTCCTACAGTATTAGTTATAGGAAACTAACTATTCTCACAGTACTAGATTTATGAGACCAACTATTCCTACATTCCCAGATATATGAAAATAACTTTTCCTACTGTACTAGATATAGGAAACCATATATTCCTACAATACTAGAATTAGGAGACTTATACTTCCTGCAGTACTTTATATAGGAGAATAACTATTCTTACATTACTAGATATAGGAGACTAACTAATCCTGCAGTAGTAGATATGAGAGACTAATTATTTCTACATTTCTATATGGGAGACTAACTACTCCTACAGTGCTAGATATAGGAAACTAACTATATCTACAGTACTAGATACAGGAAACTAACTATTCATACAGTTGTGGATATAGGAAAATAAGTATTCCTACAGTACTAGATATAGAAGAGTAACTGTTCCTACAACACTAGATATAGGAGACTAACTATTCCTATAACTAATTATAGGTAACTAACTATTCCTTCAATACTAGATTTAGGAAACTAACTATTCCTACAGTACTAAATAAGTGACTAATTATTCCTACATCACTATATGTAGGAGGCTAACTATTGATAAATTAGTAGATGCAGGAGACTAACTGTTCCTACAGTAGTAGACATTGGAGAATAACTATTCCTACATTAGTAGATATTGGAGACATACTATTCATTCAGTCGTAGATATAGGAGATTAACAATTCCTACCGTACTAGAAAAAGGACACTATCTATTCCTACAGTATTAGATATAGGAGACTTACTATTCCTACAATACTATATATAGGAGACTAACTATTCCTAAATTATTAGATATAAGAGACTAACTATTCCTAGAGTATTAAATATGGGAGACTAGCATATTCATACATTTCTAGATATAGTGGTCTAAAAATTAATTCTGTACTAGATATAGGAAACTAATTATTCCTACAGAACTAGATTCAGGAACCTAACTATTCCTATAGAACTAGATAGAGACTAACTATTGCTACAATATTTGATATAAGAGACTATCTATACCTACATCACTAAATATAGGATACTATCCATTCTTGCAGTATCATATATAGGTAACTAACAATTCCAACAATATTAGATATAGGAGATTAACTATTCCTACAGTATTAGATAAGTAAGACTTACTATTGCTACAGTACTAGATAGAGACTAGTTATTCCTACAATTCTGGTTATATTAGACTAACTATCCCTACATTACTAGAAATAGGATACTAACCATTTCTACATTACTAGATATAGGAAACTTACTATGCCTTCAGTACTAGATATAGGAGACTAACTGTGCCTTCAGTACTATATACGGGAGACTAATTATTTCTACATTAATGTAAATAGGTGACTATCAATTCCTACAGTATTAGTTACAGGTAACTAACTATTCCTACAGTAATATATAGGAGACTAACAACTCCTCTAGTACTAGATATAGGAAATTAACTATACCTGCAGTACTAGATATAAGATACTAACTATTCCTACAGTTGTAAATATAGGAAACTAACCATTCCTACAATACCAGATATAGGGGAGCAACTGTTCCTCCAATACTAGATATAGGAGACTAACTATTCCTATTACTAGATTTAGTTAACTTACAATTCCTCCAATTCTAGATATAGAAAACGAACTATTCCTACAGTTCTAGTAATAGTTGAATAATTATTCCTACACTTCTACATATAGGAGACTAACTATTCCTTCAATACAGGAGAATAACTATTCCTACAGGACTGGTTATAGGAGACTAACTATTCCTAAGGTTATATGTATAGGAGACTACTTTTCCTACAGTACTATATATAGGAAATTAACTATTCCTGCAGTACTATATACGGTAGAGTAAGTATTCCTATATAACTATATATAGAAGACTAACTATTCCTACAATAGTAGATATAGGAATCTAATTATTGCTTCAGTACTATATATAGAAGACTAACTATCCCTACATTACTAGATATAGGAGACTAACTATTCCTACATTACTAGATATCGGGAAATAACTATTCCCACGATACTAATTATAGTAGAATAACATTTTCTGCAATACTAGATATAGGAGACTAACTATTCCTACATTACTAGAAATAGTAAACTAATTACTCCTAACGTACTAGATATAGGAAACTAACTATTCTTACATTATTAGATATTGGACACTAACTATTCATTCAGTACTATACATAGGAGACTAACTATTCCTATATTACTGAATATAGGAGACTAACTATTCCTACTGTACTATATATAGGTGATTATCTATTCCTACAGTAATATATAGAAAATTTAGTATCCCTACAGTACTATATGCGGGAGACTAACTATTCCTACATTACTAGATATAGGAGACTAACTATGTCTTCAATACTGTATACATAGGAGACTTACCATTCCTACAGTACTATATATAGGAGACTAACTATTCCTACTGTACTATATATAATAGACTAACTTTTTAATACTTACTAGGTAATGGAGACTATCTATTCCAACGGTACTATATATAGATGACTAACTATTCCTACATTGCTACTAGATAAAGGAGACTAATTATTCTTACATTACTAGAAATAGGAAACTAACTGTTCCTTAAGTACAAGATATAGAAGGCTATCTATACCTACAATACTAGATATAGGAAACTTACTTTTCCTATTGTTCTAGATATAGGAGAATAACTATTCCTACAATACTGTATATAGGAGACTAACTGTTCCTACTTTACCAGGTATAGAAAAATTACCAATCCTACAGTTCTGGTTATAGGAAACTAACTATTCCTACAGAATTATATTTAGGAGACTAACTTTTCCTTCAGTACTACATATAGGAGACTTACTATTCCTAAACTACTAGATATAGGAGACTAACTATTCCTACAGTATTAGATATGGGAAACTAACATATTTCTATATTACTAGATATAGGAGTCTAACTATTGATACTGTACTACATATAGGAAACTAACTATTCCTTCAGAACTAGATATAGGAAACTAAGTATTCCTACAGTACTAGATAGAGACTAACTATTCTTACAATACTAGATATAGGAGACTAACTATTCCTACATTTTTGGATATTACAATGCTATCATTTGTAATATTACAAATATATGTTTTGCAGTTTTTACAAGAAAACTGTTTGTAGTTTTACAAAGCCTTTTCTTGGCAACTGGGTTTTCAAGGAATTTTCTTGTAAAAGTAAAAAAGAAGTGTTTAGAGTGTATGTATAGGCCTACATGTATACATGTCGTGTGTCGGGTATCTCTCACAGCCCCCTTACACCCGTGCAAGGCAGGACAGTTCTGCTAGTAGCAAATGAAATTTACTATAAACAAACTAAAATGAATGACATCAGTGACAGTATAGTGTAAACGTAGACGTGCAATACTCGCGTTATTTGGTGACTGCAGACTATAATACAAGATGGCGTATGCTCGTAGTTTGACATGTGCCAGCGGTCTTGGGCTTGTGTTATTAGTCAGAGGCTCACAGTGAACATGCTGGACATATAACAACACATACACAACATTGAACACTGGTGTTGAGTGGGTTTAATCAACGGAGTCTAACAAGCTAACTGAAATCAAATATATCAAGGAATATTTCGTGGCACGCACTAACCAGCATCCGAAAGTAAACTGAAGACACGCTACTTAGTAACTGGTTCGTCTGTACTTATACACACTGCCTCGTCACATGACTAGGAGCAGGAAGTCTCACGAACTTATTTGAGATCAAGTTAGACTTCAAACATCCGTACATTGAGTTACATTTCAAATGTTTCATAATCAGAATCATGCAAAATTCGTGACATTACCAGGCTTCCTGTTAGACTTCACAGTCCTTTACTTACTTCAACCGATATCATTTGTGCATTGGTTGTTGCCCTAGGTGCGAAGACGTTTCCTTTGTGATTAACTTGCACGTGATTGGGCCATACAAATGTGCACTGTTTATTCATTAGGGTAGAGTTTTCCACTTCGTATCGGGAAATTATGATCCAATGGCAAACGCTACGAAGACGTAAGTTTGTTTAAAGTATAACCAGAGTCGCAATGATGAACGATTTTACAGGTCTCTCCTCTATGTACACCAATTCACACAGTCTACAAAAATTATAGGTCTCTACGCATAGTTTAATAGACACCCCGGTAGCGTGGAGATTTATTTTAACTGGCTCTCACTAAGACGCCATTTAATGTACGAATAACTAAGGCTCTAGTATACAGAGGACTGCAGAGTACAAATAAACTCTGAGGATATAGTGTACACAGGACCACGGAGTACAGATCTACTCTGGGGCTCTAAAGTACACAGGACCGTGGAGTACAGGTCAACTCTGAGGCTCTAGTGTACACAGGACCACGGAGTATGGAATCAACTCTTATGCTGTGGTGTACAGAGGACCGAAGAGTACACTTCAACTCTGAGGCTCTAGTGTACACAGGACCGCGGAGTGAAGGTCTACTCTGGGGCTCTAGTGCACACTGGACCGTGGATTACAGATAAACTATTAGGCTCTAATGTACATGACTGTGGAATACAGATCAACTCTGAGGCCCTAGTGTACACAGTATCGCAGATTACAGACCAACTCTGAGGCTCTTGTGTACAGAAGACCGCAGAGTACATTTCAACTCTGAGACTCTAGTGTATACAGGACCACGTCGTGCACATCGATTCTGAGGCTCTAGTGTAGTGTACACAGGACCGCGGAACATAGATCAACTCTAAGGCTCCAGTGTACACAGGACTGCGGAGTACATAACTACTCTCGAAATATTTCGGTCCTAATGCTGTAGTAATTAAAAACTAAAAAATATTCGCGTGTCCAGTTATATAGTGTTCACGGTAAAGAGAGCACTTTTAAGACCCTAGTTAGTTTGTTTCACTTATTTTTTATCCCTTAACCACCATTTAAAAAAAAAATGTAATGGAAATAACAAACACAGTGTATACATTCCAACGCACTCGGAAGTTAACATATATGTCTACAATAAAATATTTGTAGACTATTATCCCAACGAGACAGCTTTCAAAAGTGTTCACTTTACCGTGAATAACCTACACCTGCTCGCAAAAACTCTGTGTATATTGAAGCCTCATTGGCTGAACACAGACTGGAACAGCCTGTGACCGTAGACATCGCGGTGATATGTGACTGGTATAGACAGTTCCTTGTGTTTTCCAGTTATTATCCCGTCCACTCCTTGCACCATTCAAATGCAATAACTTCCTTTGTGCCAGACACGCACGCTCGGCCGTACACTTTGGAAAGTCCTTCCCTTAGTCCGCAGTGCATACTTCTACATACTCGTGTAAACATCGACACTACGCTGTGTGGTTATGGCTGTCCACCTGGTGTCACTGTGAAACTGCCATAGAAGTATAAATACGTCAATATCTGTGAATTATAACCCTAATGAGTGAAAAAAAAATTGCAGGTTTATCCTGGATTGGATATAAAGTGGATAACAAGTATAAACTTTGTGTGATGGTCTGTTATTAAAAATATTGTAGAAAACGTAGCATGACCTAACTACATCGTAACTTGATTTGTAATGGGACAGGCGCGCTCATGAAAACTGAGGATTAGTATTTGTTATTTACCAAATATGAGAAACTTCATGAACTAAACTACATATTCGTGAATAGTATTATCGTAATTTGATACCTGCCAAATAAGAACATTTGGCCGGGTGTAACATTGTCCGTCATTAGGTGTACAAGAGGGGGGGGGGGGTCCATCTCATTAGAAACTCAAGTGTCCAATACGGAGTTGTTTAGGGTTTGTTGTCGTGCATTAATCACGTGTACGTTAAAGGAACACAAAATGTTGACTTGATGCAACACTCTCAGCAAAGGTTGTTCAGAAATTATGCCACTTTTAAAGGGTGACGTAGGTGGCTCACTATGTGTGCAATCTAATGACGGATGTTGTTATCACACATCGAGCGTTCACAATAGACAGATGTCAATTAGATAACATTATTCGCACTTTTGTTCATTAATATCACTTAGTTTCTGAACTTTTGTAGATGAAAATCACTCTGAATGATAATTTTTAAAGGTGTATCTCTCCGTTATGATAACGTTAGATAATATGTCATATTTAGTTTTCGACCTTATATTTCTTAACGAATCATCTGACAAGTGTATGTAAACACTTCGCAGTGAGCTCTGTAAGTGTCAAGTGTTGAGTTGGCAGTCCCAGGGCGCGCTGAGAGCAACAGCCTCGTCTGTCTCACAGTACACACGTCTTCCTACAACCGGCATATTGGAACACAATTGACCTTCCTTCACGCCATATTTGTATTTCACCGGTATGTAGGTACACATGCCGTTACAAATAGTATCGTGTAATTTCGCCGTTTATGTTAACTCTTATTATTTACACATGTAGAGGCCGCGGTAGTTAAGCGGTTAGACTGCTCACCTCCCACCATGGCAAACTGGGTTCAGTCCATGGCTGGGTCACTCCCAGGAATCGTGCCGGACGATGCCACTGGTCGGCGAGTTTTCTCAGTATTTTCCCGCCCTTGCATTCCGCCGCTGCTCTGTACTCACCTCACTTCACCCTTTTTCGGCTCTCAAGACCTTGATGTCAAGAGCCGCCCAAATCTCTCCACTCAACTCCGGGTATCGAGTCATATTTAAAAGTTTGTAAATGTAGTTCAGGATATACTCCATACATGGTTATTTTTAACTTTTCTGAAACCCTTCTAAAGTTCTACTTTCAGGATATTCCTCCACCTCATGCAAAAAAAAACCTTAGATAATTAAACCAGAGAGCCAACGCACTGCATTCGTGCGCACTTAATGTAATAATATTTTGCGTAAAAATTATTTCTTACTGGACATTATCAACAAACCTATTTTGTCTCTGTCTTTATTCGTATTAATTACAGATTAAATTTTTTTATCTATAGATAAAATATAACTAAAAGTTATATTTCAGAAGAAATAGGGTACTTTTATGTTAACAGAAGTATAAAACACTTGTATTATATGAGGTATTTAATACATATAGGAAATAACCTGGTACGTCGTACACGTGGTGTTATTTGACAGGTTTGATTGAGAAAGTGTGAATACACTCACTATAGCACTGCGACGTGTGCTGCAGGTAGTGAGGGGTGTCCAAGGCCGGACTGGTTGTGGGTGGTGTTGCAAGGCGAGGTCCAGAAGGCGCAGTCACGTGGGTGTGTAGTGTCGACACTGCAACTGAGTGAAAGTGATCAGGCGGCGAGAAGAAAGAGCGGGCCCAGAAAATGTCCAGAAACACGCTGAGCTCGTAGACACACCGCGCCTGCTTGACCGTGTAGCACGGGCTGTTGCAAGGTGCCTCACCTCTGCACAGGAGCCACCAGTCCATCTCCCTTCCTCCCCTCCTACTCTACATTCTTCCCGTGTGTGGCCGCACCCTGGTACACGAACATTTCCCCAAATTTGTGTTACAAGTGCAGAGTACACACACTTGTTTACTTCAATCACTTTGTCGATTCCCTTATTGTTTATTAAACAGGCTGGCTATTCACTATGGCGGCAGCTAATGTACGAACAGCTGAGCCTAGCTAAACCTTACTAGCGAAGAAGTGAATAATTCTCATTATTACATGTCCTCAAGAAAGACTCCACAGTGGTGTATGTACTGGAGCTGTATTAATTTCTCCATTGTCTGCTGTCTGGTGCTGATCGCTCCCTTTCTGACTGTACGGCATATTATTCGCTACAACAACATGACGTGTTTATTCATTACCTCTGATAAACCCAACGCGTGTCATATTAAATATGATGCAATGGAAATGTAATTTATACATACATGTGCTGAAAGTATTGCGTGTCAGCAACAATAATGTGGAATTCGCAGGTCTCTACTTGTTAGTATCAAAAAAGTTGTGAACCTAAGTCAAACCGAGCTCACAGCATTGGTAGGCTAGAATCTAAACTACTAGGCCAAAGTGCGTTCGAGTTGTAATACTTCCACAATATTTCTTTATAATAACGACTTGAATTGTTGATAGCAGGACGAGCTTCCAGAGAGTCTGATGGTGGCGATGTCCACACTTGCTTGTGAGACTTCACACGACTCATGTCATTGCGAAGTGTGCGTACATGTTTGTCCTCGCCAAGCACGTCGCACGGAGATCCTGGTTGGTGTTTGTGCAGACAAGTTAATATATTTCCCATTTCTCTTGCTTTTGCTATTTCTTTTAAAAAGATAAAAAACTGGAAAAATATTAGAATCTATATGTAGATAAAAAGTGAAATTCTTATTAAACGAAAATATTGTGTGATGAATGTGGCATTAAGCCACATCAATCACATCGCATTCTCGTATTCTTCTGATACTGTTGTACACACAGCAAAAATGTTTTTTGACTTTTTTTAGAAAGCGTTCTTTGTGTAAGCTGGTTGCAAAATATTTTTTTGGAACTCTACAAGAAAAATATCGTATCTTTACCACACATTGGTTTATGAAAAATACGAAAATATTTATGCCACTCTACGTTTATAATAAAACTTGAAGTCCACAGCGCTTACTTGTTGCCAAGATTGATTTTTCAAAACCACAAAGTATTCTTTTAAAAAATACAGGAATTATTTCACAGTTTACAGTCGTGTTTATATGAGTCAGATTGGTAACATGAGACATGCCTTCTTGAGACGTGAGTGAGTGGGGCAGTTGGTACACGTGTACAAGCACACTCATTCAGCATACACGTGTGTACACGTGACGTCATACAAGGTGCACACACTACAATACTGGCGTGTACTTCAGTCTGTGAAGTACGGGAGTGTACCCGACGTAATGAGAACACTTTTCATTGTATTTGGGTTTCGTAAAATTTGCTCAAATTCGCAACATTAGTTTAACACATTCCGCATTAACTCGTTAGGCTGTTGACTACAAGATGACTTTCCAGCGGTATGTGAAGTCCCCTTGAACAAGCAACGTTTCGAAACAAAAGTGTCAAAAATAGCAAAACCCAGGCATGAAAAAAAAAAATCATACTAGAAATATGAGGGAATGAGGTGTCACACTGTTTGTGCCCGAACACGATTATTGCCTCGAAATCGTGTCAGTGTTTGTCGCCATCTTGTTTGTCGCCGTTAATGTTACGTAAGAAAATAAGCAACACGAGTTGTCTATAATCCATTCACGGTTACTTCACATTTTTCTGAAGCCTTGCTAAAGTTCTACTTCCAGGATATTCCTCCGCCTCGTGCAAACTAAGCTTTAACTAAGTTTAGAAAATTACACCAGAGGAACAACGAACCGAATTCGTGCTTAATGATGTTTTGCATGAGAACTATTTCTTACCAGGTGTTATATACTGTCCACGGTAAAGTGAGCACTTTTGAGGCCATAGTAACTTTTCCTTTCAGCCATCTTTTATCCTTTTACCGCCTTTTTTAATAAACACTGCAATGTAAATTATAAACTGAGTGTGTATATTCCAACTTACTCGGAAGTTAACGTCTAAGGATAAAATGAAATGCATTTCTTGACTATTATTCCAAATGAGAGGACTTTGAAAAGTGCTCACTTTACCGTGAATAGCCTATACCAACACATAGGTTTTCCCACTATTTTATTCTTATTTATTATAAATAAAGTGTTATAATTTATAAATAAAATACAGGCATAACATCACGAAAAATATGATACTTCCATGTTAACGGAGGTATAAAATGCTTATGATACATGCGGGCATATTTCGGGAATAACTAAACACGTCATGAGTAGGGTGATATTTCAAATGTTTGATTCAAAAAGTGCGAAGAAACCGCGAATAGACTATATGCCTACACAGTTTCCTCTTTTTTCGGTGTACTGGATGCTCGTCTGCTCTGGTTAAGGCCGTCCTTTCAAGAAGTAACCTAATTGCTATATAGAGTTCTCCTTCACCTACCCAGTTACACAGTCTGCACTTTCGTAGTTGGGAATATCGTCAACTAACACGAGTCCAACCATTCTCAGCTCAGACAACGTTAAAAGTCATCAAATCGACCTAATTACTGTCAAACATTGTGAACATTTATTATGTTTCGGTCTTTGAGTTATACCAGCACCGTTGGGATAGTTGAGGAATGTAAAACGAAGTATTTGGTAGTTGAAATATTAGACATCACAGGGTATTGTTTTAGTTTACATTTAGCCGAAGAATACGTTATCAGTAGGGGTCTGGGAAATTTTGTATATTCATTTTATAGCAAGCTGTACATCATACATATGCACATTTCTGTCAGGATTGCAATTGGATCACAGTTTATTATACATGCTGTGGATAGGATTTCAGGTTTATGTAGTACATTCATAGTCACTTCGTACTTTGCTAAAGCCCTGCTTAAGTTCTACCTACAGGTACCGATAGGCATGTGACCAGATGAGTGTGATACAGAGTGTCTACCGCGCAACTTGACATAATCAACAGCTGCTTGTTGTGTGCATGTGTTTATGTAAATTTTAGCGTACAGGGCTCTGAACTTGCACGTCACTGTTAAGAAATGGAGAGTAGATATACGCTTCTCTCACTCTCGGAAGAACGTTGCACAAAAACTGCCCACGACTAAAATTGATCAAGTTATTTATATAACTGGCCAGTCTACTGGTCATATTTCAGGTCAATCACAAATGTACAATTATCATGTTGGGCGCCGTTTGTAACATTTCAAGTTATATTCCAGTTGAATATTTCATATCAATTTAAACGTCGTCATTTTCATCTTCTGAAATAATATTTAATATTAATATAGTTTTTCTTTCCACAATATTAGCGCAATTATTAATTCCATTCTTCTCAACTATAATTACATTAGTATTTCTGATTATTTAGTTATTACTTCATCATCCTTCACAACTTATTGTAGCAATTATTTTAGATTTTCAATAATTAAACATTTCTTTCTGTACTGCTCACGTCCATCATTGGAATTGGTGAGAATTTTCCTGTCAGAAAATATTAGTTGTATTTTACTTCTGCCTTTCTTATGTTGTTTGCTGTCCTTCGATTGGCTGTCGTCTGACCATGACTTATCTCTCCGCCAATCAGCAATGGCGAGACGAGAGACAACCTGGATATATTTATTTAGTACTTTTGTTTAATAAATATTTAACGCTGGCACTCTCTGGGAATGAAATGAAACAATATATTAATACTGAATACCGTCTAGAAACAAATGAAAAATGATTAAACTGATTTGTATGTCAATAAGCTATTAAAAATACTGTTAACTCGTATAATAAAACGTAATTTGAAAATGATATTAAATAAAGTGACAACATGTGCAAGTACTGTGTAAGCAAATGTAATTGAAATATCTATGATTAACGTTAAACATTGCCCCAAAAAACTACAATGTTACATACTTTCTCAACCAAGCTTATTTTATGGAGGTGACCAGTGGCAGAGATAGATAGATAGATAGATAGAGAGAGAGAGAGAGAGAGAGAGAGTAGCTGTGTGCTTCAAGCTCAGGTGTTGAAACTATGCCCGAATTCCATTTCGAAAACTTGTTAAATGAGTAATACGTATTTTATTTCCAGAGGGAGGTAGGCTTATTGGAAGTAAGTGACGGGGTAAGCTAAGGACAGAGGAGTAAGAAGCCTGCAGGCTGCTGGAGTGAGGAAACACTCCAGCATTCACCTGGAGTGATGTCGGCGAACCACGGGAGACAGAAACCAAGATGTCCTTACCGAGATACGAACCCGGATCCTCCCGAATGTGACAGATGTGTCGCCACTGCGACACCTCGCTTAGTTATTTCTGAAGAAATATCGACCAACTGTTAATTCAGATTTTCTTGGAAATAGATTTATCGACCGCTAATTGCTAGACACACCTAAAAGTTGAAAATTATATTCACAAATATAGGAAGGAGATATCTGAAGCCTTTGTATAACAACTTCAGGGCCGCTTTAATTTTCAGTTTCAGAGGTAGCGAGCTAGTAATATTTTGACGAGTCAGCACAGTATTACAGTATAGTAAGCTGCACGGTTTACCCACAAGGAAGATGATTGGTCACTACAATGTATGTGCAGTGCAGGTCAAAAGTTAACTTCGTCGACATCACAGCCTGTAGATGACGAAGACTTATTTACGCATTCTACGTGCACCGGCTCACGAGTCGTGAGCATTGTTTAAACTACGTGTTTATAACAGCGATGTGCCGTTTGCTTACGTCAAAAACCAGCGTGGGCCTACATACTGTACAAGGCTGTTCTCTGTTATCTGAGCTTTTTTTAATGTTTAAAATCAACGTTTGCAAAATACTTGCATATGTTTTAAGTGGCACACGGAGTTTAGTACAAACTTCCAGCAAAGTTGGTAACTACGGAAATGAAGCAGTTCCATGTTTTGACGTTGAGTTAAAAGTGTTCCGTAAACATTTATAAGTACCGAAATAATTTATTTTGCTTTCCATTTTTTGAAATGTAAGTGTAAGAATAAGTTAGTTTGTAAAATATATTACTATCATAATAATTTCTCTGTTTCAATTGACCGACGCATGTTTAAAGTGATGAGGCCCATGGCAGTGTTAATTTTACATAAGGCGGAAGAATACACACTGCGCATATAAGTAGTGCCTCAGCAGTTCTACCAAAAGTGCCCTTGTTTAGCTTGAAAAGTCTATAGCTTGACTTTATTGTAGTTGCATTACAACTCGGTCACAAGACGCGACCTTACATCGTCGAACACTGAATGAAGTAAATATCGAGTAAAACTTAGTTGAAACCACTCTGTTTGTAACAGTTGTGATTTAAAAAAGAAAGTAAATCAGTGTTGCAAAGCCGATACGGTAAGGTCAGTGAGCCCTGCCCTAGATTTTCTCTACGAAGTGAGTGTTACAGTAATACGTATACACTTTCATAAGTAAAACGATTTCTCACCAGCGCCTGAATTATCCATTAATCTGCTACTACAAACGTTAAGTAACAGCGGCACCCGACAGCAGACTGTGCATCAACACTTTAAGTTACAGGTGCAGTGCCTTCCAACTGCACATTACTGTATAACATAAAAAAGTAATTTTAACGTATTAAAGGCTTTTCACGATAAAGTGAGCACTTTACAAATCAACCCCTGAAACATGTCACTGTCCCTACCTGCGTGTATTTTTAACGGGCGCACGTAGTGGCGTACGCCCTGTCAAGTTGGTAACTACGGAGGGAGAATAGTTACATGTCTCAACGTTTAATTAAAAGTGTTCGGTAAATATTTGTCAATACTACAATGATTTATTTGTATTTCGGATTTGTTTTAAATTGCATATAAGTGTATCGATTAGAAAATTTGCAAAATATTTACTTTCATAATAATTGTGCAAGTTCAAGTTACTGATGCATGAATAAAGGGATCATGTCCACGGCAGTGTTGAGTTTACATATGGTGAAAGGATACACAATGTGCTTCCAAGTAGATCTTAAGCAGGGCTTTCAAAATTGCTCATTTTATCGTGAACAAACCATACATACATACATTACCCCAATTGTAAGAAAATCACGATGCATGTTACATATTAAAGAATAATGCGTGTGTGTATATATATATATATATATATATATATATATATATATATATATATATATATATATATATAGCAACGCTGTAAGATATTTTATTAGAATAATAAATTTAAAAAAAAAATTTCAATAAATGTGTACTCATACGTCTTTCTTGTTAAACACGTAGTGGTCTTTTTTGGTTTCTTGGCAAAATGACTGCTTCCCCACTTACCTGTAAATATCCTCACAAGTATAGTGGAACAGCATGTTTGATTATCTCGTAGGTAAGCTCCAATTGAATTCTATGTAAAAATGTCGATCTTTCTATGTTAATTGTTACATGTATAACCAATAAATATATTTTATGTACGTGTTGCTTATAATTTATCAAGGCATTTATATAAAAATGTTATTTTAAAAATATCAAATTTTGCAAAAATTAATTTTTATCAAGCAAAGGTATATTAATAATCATTACTTTAATTGTGTGCAGCAAAAATTAGTAACACTGTATAAAAATACAGAATGTTCCAGATGTCACTCACCATAGGCTGGATTACATTATTTGTTAGGGGCCCCGGTAGTGTAGTGGTTAGACTACTCGCCTCCCACCCAGGCCAACCGAGTTCGATATCCGGCGGGGTCGCTCCCGTACTTTCGCAATGGAAATCGTGCAGAGCGATGCCGCTGGTAGGCGGATTTTCTCGGGGATCTCCCGTTTCCCCTGCCCTTGCATTCTGGCGCTGCTCCTTCCCTACATCACTTAACGCTGATTACGAATAATTGTGTTATTTGAAATTGTTTACCACACAATGTTCAGCTTGTACACAATATCTGTGACTGCAATTCTTCCTAGCAAAAAAAAAAAATATTGAGCGCGTAGTTTCTCCATAAATACAGAGCACAATTTTACTGTTTCAGAAATGTATAAATAGTGAAAACTAACTTATGTACAGAAACTGAAATTAGATGCCAAGAGATACTTTAAGACTCTATAGAATCGTACAAGGAAATGTGGTTTGCAATTTAAATTAATCGCTGAAATTAAGAAAATTATTGCAATATTTTGACTCGTGTCTACCTCTTGATCGATGTCAGGATACCTGTGATGTGAACTTTGTGACAATATAGCTTCAGTGACTATGTGTATGAGAAGGCTCAGGGCATAGCAGACTGTATTGCATTGATAAGAGCTAGGAGCAATATCTATTATATGAATTTGATGTCTATAACTTGAATGTATAGAATATGGTCATGTTTTGGGCTGCTGGTGTTGGCTGTGATATGAATTTGATGATTTCATTCCAATCGATTCGTAAACAGTGGTTCATAGACGTGGTACTTCATGAAGCTACTGTGCTACGTGATTTCATACTAGTTCTGAGTCTAATCACACTGAATGGGTGCAGTGTCGTAGTGAACGAGTTGTCACAAGGAGGTATGCAACTTATTGTTACGTTTAATTATACAATATTTTATAATGTTTTTGGGAGATGTATCAGGGCAGGAGGAGAAAGGAAGGGATATGTTTCGTACGAAATATACGTGGAAAGGAGGAATAACCAAGCATCCTGATATCATGCATGGTTTAATAGCAAATGAATGTTTGTATGTGTAGATAGCGCGATGTCTCTTCAAGTTATAATGTCGAGGAAAGCCAGAACAAAGGACCAGGAAAACTTCCAAAGCCTTCTCCTTTCAGCGACCACCAAGATGACGAGAAAGACGTGTTTACATAATATATTTATACATCATAAATTTGAAACAAATTTTACTATTTTCTATAAATATATGTTTTAGGGGGAGTGGTACCGAAGTTGAAGATCTAGAAGTAACAAAATTAAGTAGAAATTTGAATACATTAAAAATAATATAGAAAATAAAATCTACCGTTTTCGTATACTTTATGTTTCAATATTCCTCTCGTAAGTACCACATTATTTTGATATAAAGCTTTGTATCACTACGAATAGCGAAAGTCTCATTGTCTTTATGACGTTGTACTTATGCCTGATGTATTACTATTTATTACTTTATGTCGAACGGAAAGTTTCCTACGTCAAAATGCTTGGAAGTTGTGCCACTGCCCCTACAAACTTCCCCTCGTAGAGTTTCCCCACATAATTCTGTTCTACATATTTTTCAATAGTAAAAATATTTTTCAATGGAATCTGACCCTTATATCAGGGTACATAAAGTCGAGTTTCCTCTTTTACTAGTATCTTGTAAACCATGCAACCCTGTTCAACGTCTAGTATGGTAGGCTTAGTATGTTGGTTAACACTCGCCATCATGTCCGTCTTGAAGTTACAAATCGTTTGCATTGTATCCCATTTGGCATACGTATACCTAAAACAATTATTGGGACCTAATTCCTAACAGTTACACAAGTAATAGTGAGAGTAGTATGTTGATTGTATGAGAATTCTGTGTATGATCTCTGTGCTGGCGTTCATTTGTGTATTTATTATTTTCGATTTTATTATAGTTTTGATATTAACTGTGTGGGACAGGTCCGGGATGGTGGCAATGACCTGGAGCCTTCGTTGACATATTCTATTATAGTCTTGTTTCTAGATATTTTTTATTTTTACGAATTGGCGTGTAGCGATAATTTTATACTGCATTCCGACCACCATTTACCTACATGATTCGGTGGCCAGATCGAAATCAAATTCCCCCAGCATGTTTTGAGCTACTTGCACCAAATAATGCGTGTAAGGGCGAAAGTGCCGCCTACTGCGCGTCGGAATTATACCTTATGTGCCAGCGCTCCTAGACGCCGACATCGGAAACGAAGACGGCGGACGACGGTGGCGTGATCTAGCAGACGACTTGGGAAACAAAGATGGTGGGTGGCGATGGTAGCACTCCTAGTGGACGACAGCGACGCCCCTGGCAAGTAGGTGGGGGAGACGCGGGGTATGCTGCACTCTGGTGGGTGCGTGCGGAAGTATCGTGGTGGTGTATGCTAGCAGACTAGCCACGAAGGTAAGATGGCGGTCACTTACGGCGTACGCTAGCAGACGATGGTGAAGTCAAGATGGTGGGTGGCGATAAGATGGAGGCGTGATTATCACAGGAATAATTAGCATAGGCGTAGTTAGCATAGGCGTGATTAGCATAGGTCAAAGTTATCCAGAATGGCTACCGTGACATCTTCCAAGACGGCGGCAGTGGCTCCCCGGGTGCCCACCCTCCACACTGCAACCGAACGTGCATTTCTTAACTACTATTACAGACCAGCAAAAATATTTTACCTGCAGCATACATATTAATTTTTATTTTGACCACACAAAAGGACAAGATTGTTAGATAATAATTTCACTCAATAAAATACACATGATTGGAAAGAAGTAAATCCTGCACCCCACTGTCTGATGATAATCCCATAATGAACACTGTACAGTACAGTACAGTATAGAAAGCATGTCTCCATGTTTGAGGTGTTTTTTTGTTTCTTACAAATGTAATGTATTACAAGCCTTTTATACTTCTGTTGATATAGAAGTGTCTTAGTTCCTATTGAACTGAGCTTTTACATAAATGTTATTTATTAAATATGTTATTTATTAAATATAATATTTAATTTATAAATAACATGATTACTAGAAACAGAGAGGAGATAAGAGTGTTAGTAATGTCACACAGACTATTATTTCTTGACTTAGTTACACGCTTTATATGCGTGAGGCGGAGGAATAATATGGAAGTAGGTAGAACTTCAGCAGGACTTCAGTGACTTCAGGGAACTTGGAAGTAACCGTGGAATTGCAATGGCTGCAAAGATGTACTTCTCATGCACAATTTTGCCACAGTCTGTATTTTCACATTATTTGTAAAGTAAACGCCTCTTACTGGAATGTTTACGTTTGCATTCAGCACTGTAGCAAAAATCATATCATTGGTTATGTAAATTAAATATAGCGCACAAATTGTATGCGTAATTTCTCTTTGGCGTGTTTCTCAGAATTATATATATATATATGCGTGTGTGCGTGTGTGTCTTTTTTTAAACACGTGATGTAACTAACGATACGTGATGAAAAGTCCCAAAATATAACTGAAGCAAAACTTCAGAAGTCATGTAAGTAACAATGCTGGCTGGCTTCATGCGCAGGAGACTTCTTTGGCCATCACACGGTGAATATATATTCACGAGGTGAATATGGAGCATCGCCGGATTGCAAGGGAGGAGCAAACGGGACATCCCCGAGAAAACCCACCGACCAGTGGCATCGTCTGGCATTATACCCACTTGCTTAACTGCGGGAGCGTCTGTCCCCTCCGGGGCTGGAACATCATACTCCTGGGCGAGAGATCCGAGTGCTCTATACAGTATTCCACTGCGGCCCCCTGCGGTCACATGATCGCTTTGATCATGGTGAGCTGTGTTGGCGGTTACAACGGCTTCGAACTTGTTCCAATAACAATCACCTGTTGTTCAAAGTCAGCTGGTGGAAACTGGCTGTGCAAGTAGGTACATCAGAACTACTTTACTGTTGAGTTGTGCTCCGACTGGCAGCTGCGATGTAAGTACAAGGGTGATTGGAACTGATGTGTCTGTCTGCATTCGTTGAAGAAACTCATAAAGTGGAATATTTGATGTCAAAACAGTGAAAATAAGGTTAGTAGTATTTAAATGTTAAAATTTGGACATTTATAAATGTTGGAAGCTATTATACATATTACGTGTGTTTTTGAGGCGAGGATTAACTTTTGTTTACATACAATCACAGGTTGTTCGCGGTCAGTTGAGAATTTTTGAAAGTCATTTCTAGGCTCTGCATCTCTCCTTGTTTTGTATCCTTCCGCCATATATAAACAGCACATTGCGACGTCATTAGGGACTATCCAGGCACCAGTCAAGTGAAAATGTCAAACTGTTAGGAAACTAAGTGTGTTAGGTGCGCTCTCTAATGTGTAAACATAAACCAGCTCGATTTGTTTTTTTATAAAGCCATTAATTATAAATTTTCCCTCTCATTAAAACGTTAAGACTTGGAACTATTTTAAGTACAAGGAACCATAAGCACAGTAATAGTGTTTCGGGTCGTAAAAACACTAACTCACTTACCGAATGATATAATTCCCACAAAAAAATATATATAACTCGAGTTATTTCAAGAAGTCTTTAAAACCATGTTTTGGAATGTTTTCGCAGTTTTTAAAAATTGTGCAATGTATGGTAATTCTGGAATATTATTAATTTTTAGCACATCAAAATTTATTTTAATAAGTTTTGCTAAGCATATTTATAAAATGAAACTACACATTATCTGTGAGTCACCCTTGCTAAATTTTCTGTAAGATTCCGTATATTTTATTTGCACGTCTCAAAACACTAACATTATGATTAATACATGTTATAGTTTTAAAAAAATTGGGATCAAAAAATGGTCATGCTAGTAAAGAGTATACTCACAAGCAACGTATGATTTTCAGTAAGCAGCGACCTAGAGGGCACGCAAGAAGAAGGGTGTGTGGTCAGACAGGCCTGTAGTTGCGGTGTCTAGTGAAGGAGGATGTAAAGTATAGAGGGCAGGTAGACGAGGTAGTACAATAACACTTACTACTGCTATCTGCGGAGGTCCTGGTGAAACTACTGAGCCACTTTCACTGTCCTCGCAATCGGCCCAGTGTCAAGGTCACACACACACAGAGTAGGTAACTAAACAGAGATGAAACTGCTGCTAATACTGCTAGCTACAGCCGCCAATTTTATAACAGATTATTTTTGGAAATTAGTTGCCTAATAAGTTCTTATTAGTTACCATTACAAGTTAACACTTGTAAATTTCACGAGTGTCAGTACTATTGCAAGAATCTTTCTCTAGCTCTACAAATCCTGTTTTTTACACAAATACAAGTTAGATAGGTTGACAACAAATTGTTAAGTAATACTACCAGCATTAGTATTTTTACAAGAAATTTTCTATTCGAATTACAACTATTATTATTCCTGTATGGTAGCCGACTCGCCAGCCGGCAGCTCATACGAGCCAATAGGGAACGTTAAGCGAGACGCAGTAGCCACTCAGACACAAGGCAGAGCCCCCGCACAGCCAATCATGTTCCTCTTCTACAATGTGGACATTGACGTCTGTGTTGACCAGTGCGAGCTCTCGCTGTTACGTCTTTACATGGTTGAAAACTTCAACAGTCTCCTTTACGTTTCTGTTGTTTTTTTCCTCGCCGATACAAGTTTACACAACTGAACAATATATTTTCCAGTTTTCTTAAAAGTGTTAGTCGTCTTGTGTATATTATATGTATATATCACCAATGAATAAGTGTTTTATATGTACGTATTTATTATTATGTGACGAGCTGAGCTCAATAAGCCACGGTACACCACACCAAGCAAACAATATTCCTTCCAACCAACTGATTCTCGGCAAAATGGCTGCTCGATTTTGACTGTAAGTTGTAATTTATCGAAATCGTTTGCCACTGCACCGTGTTACACAGAAAACAGTGTGTTGGTAAACAAGAGTAAAGTCTAATGTTAAAGTTTACAATCGAACTTTACTATACCGTCATTCTAACCGTTCCAGTTTGTCGCTGCTGAATATCCACCTGAGATATAGCCTGTTCAGGGTTAATGAAGCATTTTCTAAAGTCTGCAAGTATATCACACTGACTACACTGGGCGCACAGTTACGTTGGCAACAACGGGAGGAAAGTAGGCCCATATCTTAACGTCGAATTATCAGTTTAAGACAAACATTTGTGGCTACTGAAACGACTTTTCTAGCATCTTGTCTTCTTTTCAACGTCTATGAGTGTACGTCCTCACTCAGCTTTTTCGTGTGTCAGCTTCCAAACTGCAAGTTGCTGTAAGCACGTCAGAATCCTGTCACTGATAATGTAGCGCGACCTGAAGTACTGTTTAGCCAATAGCAGCAGTTCAGGGTTAGAGTTACCAGTGTCCTGTAAGGAGGTCACACAGGAAAATGACCTCGTAGAAAGGTCATCGGACAACGAAATTATGAATTCTGCTCAGATATATCCGCAGGACAGTGAATTTTTATCTTGTTTCAAAATATTACTGTTACCAAAGTTATTCTGGCCACACAAGTGAACAGACTCGACGAGTATACATGAATATAAGTGAAATTTACTAACAAACATGGAATACAACTGAAAGTGCGTAAATAGGCGCCCAGACGTATGCACTGAACGAGGCGAAAATTAGCATTGTATATAACAATCTCACTTGAATAGTTCTTTAAATTACACTGAAACCGTCGTGTGTTATTAGCCAAAATATGTACATTCCCCACAATATTATTTATGCAACGTGAAGATGTGGACAAGCACATCGTTGAGAAGGGGCAGGACATCTTATTTGAATTTGGGTTGATGCTGGCTTAACCAGAGTGATGCTAGCTTGCAAATCACGCTGGTGATGGGAGTGGCTCAATAGATCCTGAAAACTTAAAAGAAAAGAGTCAGCTGCCAGTAAGTGTCAGCAGTGCCAACACTAACAGTATTTTGCTAATTCTAAAAGAGAAGAAAATTATATGTAAAAGAAGAGAAAATTAATAAATACCCTAAATAAGCATAATACTAAATCGAATTCCTCGGAGACATGCATATGAAGCCATGGGCTGTATCATAGTTAGGTTCGCCTTAGAACGCCGCTCGCCAGTATATACACAATGTACTCATAGTTTCCGGGATTCCCGGAAACTGCAGATGCCACGATAGACTATCCTTAAGATGCATCGAAAAAGGTTGTGCTTGTGCCTACAAAGTGCAGATTCTGCAGGAGCTGACGCCCGAAGACAAACCACGTCGACACAGTTTGCCTGCGAGGAGCTGGAGCAAATCAACTGAGACAACAACTATCTGACCAAGGTTACGTTCTCCACAGAAGCCACCTTTCAAGTTTCTGGGGCAGTTTACGCCACGGAAGTGCGACCTTCAAGACCTCCGTGCCAGAATTGTGAAAGCAGGCCTCATCGCTACTCCGGGCATGTTGCAGCGGACATGGATGGAAATCGAGAACAGACTGTGTCTCACCAAAGGAGCTCATGTAGAAGTCCACTGAAAATTCCTAAAAACATGAAGCACAAACAAATAGACTTCTGTTCCCGCACAATCAGAATCTTAGTCTGCTGCCGCACGATCAGTGGCCTAGTCTGCTGCCGCACAATCAGAGTACCAATCTGCTGCCGCACAATCAGAGTACCATTCTGCTGCCGCACATTCAGAGCCCCAGTCTGCTGCCGCACGATCAGAGTCCTAGTCCTAGGTGCGAATAAAGGCGGAGACTTGCATACACCGCATTACATTATAACCATTGCAATTTGTGCACCTCTCTACACTCTAAATATAAGTGTTTTTAATAAGTAGAATAGTTTTACTGATTCTGCAGTAAGTAATTTGTTATTTACTGACGAGAATCAGTGGAATGTACTGACGTTTTGCTGCCAAGTCAGTGTCATTTTTTAGAAATTAGCAGAATCACTATTAAATAGTGATTCTGATTCAGTGAATACTAGCAAATGAAATTATCAGTATAATATAACTATTTCAATGAATGAGCAGTTTTAACAGATCGGCCGTCAAATTTGCTGATTTGGAATAGTTTTAGTAGTTTCAAATTCTGAATGTGCCCATGAGTCCATCAGGTCACGTTTTCCCAAGTATTTGTCGAACTTTTTCGATGTTAGAATATGCTTCGAACACTTGTTGAGTGCAGAGATTTGGGCGGCTCTTAATAGCGAGGGTGATTGATATATGAGTATGCAGCAGCGCCGGAAGGAAGGGGCGGAGGAAAAGAGAGATCCCTGAGAAAATCCGCCGACCAGCGGTATTGTCCAACACGATTCCCATTTACGAGCATCCTCCGGAGCCTTGGTGGGAGGCGAATGCTAGCCAGCGCGGTCATAGAGCAGAGTGCGGGGACAAAGCAAGCCCCACAGCCTGTGTATGTGTATGTGAGGTTACAGTACACAGTAGATGCACTAGTTGACCGGCCGAACACTGTGTTAGCCACACGAAGTAGTCTGTGCCGAGGTCGAACGCTGTTTCGAAACGTGACACTCCTTGGTGCGTGTCAGCGCCGCCGGACACCGGTTCACGTCTTCACACTGGTTGTCGTTCAACTCCGCTTCACACACTCTTTACGCTTCTTCCATGTCCTGCTGGTTTAAGTGTTTGTGAAGTAAAATAAAAATAATTCTTGTATTGAACGTAAGCTATTACTAGGGGTCTGCAAAGCGCCATGGTGGCAGAGCGGTTAGCCTGCTCTCCTCCCGCCCACGTGAACCGGGTTCAATGCCCGGTTTTTCGCATGTGAGAATCGTGCCGGACAATGCCGCTGCTCCGCTTTCATCTCATTTCACTCTCGTCGGCTCTCAAGACCTCGTTGTATAGACCCGACGAAGTGTCTCAACTCAACAAAATCTTCATTTATAAGTGTTTTCAATGAAATGACGTTAAAATATTTTGGATAATAATTGCACTATGATCAGCTACACGAAAAATTAACGCTTGTCTTACATTTACAACTCGTCACTCGTCACTTAAATCTTTAGTCGATGAATAAAACTCGTGGGACACGCCCATGCTAAATGTCAGAGCGCATTGTAAGTCCGGGTGAGGCGTCCATTGACTACAGCGCGAGCGAGGTTTGTGCAGGACAGGACAAGAGAGGCTTTCACTCGCCGTGACAAGCGACTTTGATCACGACGTCACAGATCTGTACATGAAGCGACTCCTTGACCCGCGTCTGCGCACAACTGCGAGCTCAGCTGTTGCAACACAGCACTGTGGCCATGTGGCTAGTGCAGGGCCATCTGTGTTCAGGTCCTGGCTGACATACCCGCCTCGCACGTGAAAGGCTATTCACGGTAAAGTGAGCCCTTTTTAAGGCCCTGCTAAATTTCCCCTAGTAGTAGGGTTTGGTAGGTATAATGCAAGCGGATGGTGGATAGGAGCGCCGGATTTGGCCGCTGCCATGTTGTGATGTCAACCGACCGCCATCTGGGATGTAATTCACTTTTTACCCCTGACCCGTGTCCTTTAACCTTGATCTTTTATCTTGAAACTAACCCCCCCCCCCCCAATAAAACCACAAAAACCTTTAAAAAAAAAAAAAAATTATATTAAAAATCGTAAAAATTTATTGAAAATTTATTTTTTATTAATTAAAAAATATTTAACATTTTCCCAATTTCCCCAACAATTCCCCATTTCCCCTTCAAATTTCCCTTTTCCCTTGTGTTTTCCCTTTTTTCCCTAAAAGGCTTTCGAAAATGTAGCAACATTTATAAAAACTTATGTAAAAATTTATTTAAAAAACACGTAATTCCGGAGGTCTCCCCAGCACCACACCCAGCAGACCACTGCCTCTCTCACAACCACTCCCCTCGCCTATACTCAACCCGCAAAAACTGATTTATTTCGTTCGTCATTTGTTTATAGATTACTGGAGGCCACCATCTTGGTAGACGTCACCCATCCGCCATATTGGAAGCCTGTGACCGTGACATGGACCCCATGACAGTGGATGACCTTGAAAACAAAAACTCGAGAAAAATGCATGAAAGTCGGCAAGAAAAATACATTACTAATTACTACCACCATAATAAATGCAGAGTACCTCTACCGTGACCCCGTGACCTTGAAAACAAAAACTCTAGAAAACGTACTTAAAAGTCTACAGTTATAGACTTATATGTTAATGTATCGATTTAACTGCCAAGCGAGCTGTCGGGACATATAACTATAGACATAAAAACCTTGAATTTTCCATCCTATTATTTTTTAAATTTACAATCAGTTATAATCTACATACTTGATGCAGGACTTTAGTTACATGCTTAATTTATTAAATACATATTTTCCATTAAAAACTTTAAGGCTGATAGGTCACAATGCACAAAAAAAAAAGGAAAACGAATTATTTTTATTATAATAATTTATTATTTTGTAATTACATTTTCAGAAGAAAGCAGTTCATCACATCATCTGATATAACCCCTGTCCTCAAGTTCTCTTATGATAGAAACCACCTCTTTCATGTTCGAGTAATCCCCACGTTGTTGCTTATCGAGCAAAGTTCTAAGTCTGTCTACAAGTTTGTTGGGATCTTCGGTAAACCTATAGTCAGTTTACTTCTGCCTTCTTTACATCACTTGTCGAAGGAAACTAGTTGGTGAAATATGTGGCAATGTCGAGAGAATCATCATCGTCTTCAACACTATCACTGCCATCATAGTCATCATCAATGCTGTCTTTATGATCGTCTTCACTTCCTGCTTCACCCTCAATAACAAGTATACTTTTCTGTGTAGCAGGAGTTGTATGTTCATCAGTGTTGACAGCTGATGGTCGTTTATTTTTAAGTTTGTCGTCGTCACTCGAACGGCTTGCAAGTGTAGATTCCGCACAAACAGACTCAGTCATTCCGTCTTTAGCATTAACTGTCTCGTCATAATCGTCTGCGGAAACAGTACCCATCGATGTAGCAGGAGTTATTGACGACATCACTTGCTTACTCCCAGTAGACGAACACTTGGAGATCTGAGTGTGTTCCTTCATTGTATTGCCTTGCACAAACTGCATGTGCCCATTGTCGTAATGCTTTATCGCGTGAAAATGATTCTTCGTGCAGGTGGGTCTCTCATTTCGCTGGTTTCGGCAGTATTTGTTCAAGATATTTTCACTATAGCAACACTGTTTTTTATGTAATTTTCTAGCAGTGGGAGAAGGTACATCTGTAGAGGTACAATCATTGGCTTGCCTCATATTCATTAAAAAAAAATCAAAGTCCTTTCCACAGTGGCGACATATGTATCTACTTTGCCTGGCTACTGCTCTCTCTCTCTCTCTTATATATATATATATATATATATATATATATATATATATATATATATATATACAGACCCCTCACAAGACTGATCCATTGATCCATTGACCCTTGACACTAATGACTCCGAAATGATCCGTAATTGTGGTGGTGAAGGAGGAGGAGGATCCGATTGTAGTTGCAGAGAACCATTGCTAAAAGTTTTAAAATGTCTTTTCAAAATATTACTCCGAGTAAACTTCACTACCGTGGCCCCATGGAATAGTTTGGAGTAGCCCAGCTTCCCTATGTGTATTCGTACGCTATTCAATTTCATGTAGGTAGTGCGGCCACATGTACCCTTCCACCACAGCTATTTTGTCAGAGCAGAAAAATACGTTTGTAAACAAATGGAGCCCATTGGGTGTAAATGACAAGAGCTGGCCTTTTCTCAGTTGAAATTAGCTTCTCCACCAGTACTCCATCGATTTATTTTCCAAGTGAATGCTTTTTGTCTGGTATTAAGGGCAGTCCTAAGCCAACAGACGGATTTGGGTTTGGCGCCTGTGGCCTTCGCCAGCTGAAGTTTAACTGAAACTCAGTGTAGGCTCGTCACTTATGAAAAGGAGACCCTGGCATATATATTCGGACTTGAGAAGTTCGCCTCGTATATAGAGCATGATGAATGCGACTAGTATACTGACAACCAAGCCTTGATTTGGATTCTCAAACATCCCTAACAGCTTGGAAATTTGGTTCGCTGGGCCCTACGCCTCTCTCATTTTAGAGGCTCAGGTTAGAGGCTCAGAAAAAAGTGGCCGATGGTTTACTGAGAATTTAGGGCTCGCAAGACTTCGAAACCAATGAGCTATAGGCATCCGAGGCTTTCCTCAAAATCATTCAGGGTTTCCCTGAATTTATGGTCAAGTTTGCATCAGGCTCAGTGTGATGACATTTTTTTTTGTGCTTAGATACTAAGTGACCTGAATAATGGGGTCGCAGTTCCGTATGTTCGGGATAACGGAATTTTGTATTTCACGAGTAAGAGTGGCCATACTCGAAAAATTCTTGTCCCTATTTCTTTGAAATGTTTCGAATTATGGTAGTATATTACATACTTTTGTTTGTCATGTAAAGTTGATAATAATTTAGATTGATTTGTTTTTGGAACAAACTTATTTTCTGGACAAAATGGAAGATCTTTATGAAATGTATGCAATTCTTGCGAATATTCTAAATCAACTTATTTTATGTATACTTGTTGTGAATCATCATTACGATTTAATTTATAATTTTGCCAAAAATCTAATTTGAATTCAGAATAACCAACTCATTCAAAACCACCATGTGGTAAATATTGAGACATTGCACAACCATATAAATTATTAGCATCGAGATATGCTAAATAGTTGGACTCTTGATTTGGATGAAAATTTTTTTAATATTTATTTTTTGCTTTAACATATCGCTTACAACATTGTGATATTCAACCTCTTATTCCTTTTTCTATCATTAAAATCATATCATAATTATGTAATAAATCGAATGGTTGTTTAGTAATTTTTAACTTTGCTTCCCAGGATAAACCTGGTGCTGTAAAATACCAAACAGGGTCTAAATCATATGCATTTATACACGTTTTTATAAAATGTTCGAATATATCTGCTAACAATAATACATCACTTTTTAAATATAAGTCGTGATATTTACCACGATTCATAATATCAAATTGATTGCACACACATTTTGCGTGTTCATAATCATCGTCACTTACATCAGATTCGTTTAGTTTATTATAAAATTCGTCCTTTTGAGGAAGTTCTGTTTCATCAAATTTCATCCAACTGTCCATATAATCATATGGATAAACACCTTTCTAATAACTAAATCTACTTTATGTTTTGGGAAATGTTTCTGAGTATGATTCATTAGTTCTTTAGTTAAATTAGATGATAATTTATCTAAACTACTTGCCATAAATTTAATTGTTTCTATAAATTTCATTCTTAAATTATCTGTTGCTTTCCCAAAAGTAATATATTTTTCTTCATTATTCTCAATTAAATATTTTTTTCATCAAATCCTAGCTATTTAATGAATAAATGTGCATCATATCCAGCCAAGTTATGAAAATAAATTGGAACAAAATTGGGTAATTTTAATTGTAGATTTCAATTATTGCATACTGGGTTAATAAATTTACTAGTTATATGATCATGATGATGTACATCTTTATTTTGCTTCGTATGTTCACATTCATATACAACACAAATTTTTTTGATCTAATATATAGTGCTTTTTCTTCTTTCGTTAGGGGGTGCATTGGTTCATTTTGCGAATGCATTTGCCCAATTTCTTCTATTTCTTTCTTCGTCAATTCTATAAACTTTGTATGAGTATTTTGACCACGCTATACTACTGGAGACTTATAATCACCATAATTAGATACAATATAATAACAAAAACCAGATGCTTCGTGTAATTGATATTTCACAATGTGTGTTTCGTCATTCAACTTTAAATCAATGATTTTTTTTTATCATTAGTAATATTATATCTTTCTTTAAGTATTTCTGTATAAAGGCCATTATCAATATCATCTCCAGTTAAAATTGGATTTTTTTAAATAAGTTAAACTTATTTAATTCTCTTGGGTTTGGTTCAGTTGATGAAATTTTTGTTTAGAATTGGTTCAAATTCTGCATATATTGTAAAAGGAATCTTCATTGTATTTGTATAGTTCTTGAAAAATATTTGCCCTTCTTTCGAAGGTATACTGATTTCAACTAATTCATTTTTGAGCATTCTTCTGTGTGATTGTTTAATTTCTCTTGAAATAAAGAATTGATGACACATATCTCACATATACATTTTATGTTCATGATTTATCTTCTGTGCTGAAATTTGCCTCGATAAATGTTTAATACAACAGAAATGTGAGTTGTTAGTATTTTTGAAATGAAGTAAATTTATATGCTTATCCTTTTTATTTTTAGTAGTTTTTAGTGGATAAACTGTAGACTTGGCTTCAATAGAGTATACGTGGTGTATGCGTGGGCATAGTTCGTTAGCAAAGAATGTGTGACTTTCCAAAATTGCGTGTTTGGCTGGCTTCATTTACAAAAATAATCTTAAGCCATCATGCTCCTTTGTGCCAACTGGTAGAAATAGTACCCTTTAACTCATTAATAAAATTCCGTAGCTGTAGTCTCTGCAAATTCTGTGCTGCTGAGGGTTACGGGTTCAGTACTGCAGTCTTCCCTAATCAGGCGTATAACCTGGGTACGCGTGTATACAGTTTATCGTGTACCACTCAGACACACTCGGGTGGCGAAATAAAATTAATCATATAACACGTAGGACAGTGGCGTGTTTTTTTTTTTTTTTTTTTTTTTTTTTTTTTACGGGGTAAGCAGTTTCTACTAACAAACGCAACTTCCAACTTTTCTTACCCTCCACATGTATTTACCATTTCATAAATCCCAACATTAGTTATAAAGACGAAACGAAATGAATGTAATAATAATTAAACTGAATATTATTTTGAGAGATATTACAAATTGTAGGGAAACTCCCGTTTTCTTGAACACTTTCATCCACTTTCCAAGGAAAGACTTGAGGAAGCAAACAGAACGACTGCTTACCTTGCCGAAGGAACGCGGTCGAGCATGTGGCGTGTTGCTTGCGAGTTCGTTTGTGGAAATAAATACTAGATAGCAGCACTGCGTATACAGTACGGGAGTTACGAAAACTCTGTTTCACGAATCGGAAACAGGAAACTCAGAATTAAATGTGTTTAAAGTTACGGCAAAAACTATAAAGGATCAAACATTTCCAATATTTATAGGGTAAGAGTAGCTTACCTTGCTTCTATGGAATAAACGCCGCTAGTGTAGGAAGCACGAGCAGACTTAATCTTCTTCTCTTCCAAATACCGGCTTCACCTTCCGCCAGTCTGCTGACCAATCACGGAACTCGAACCAAGTTCCCTAGTAAGAAATGTAAAATTGTACCTTTGCCCTACGACACACGTCGCAGCACGCCTATCTATAGAAGAACCCAAGATAGCTAAATTCTTTCACTAACTGCTCATTCTGACGCTTACCTGAGCAGCTAATCACGGGGCGGCTACACCAACGAGGCTGACTACGTCACCTCGTTACCATAGCAACTCTCAACATATGGTTTCCTAATGTACGACCACGTGACATAAACAAATATCACATAAACTGAAACGCTTATAAAGTTTCAAAAATACAGAAATTATTATACACGACAAAGAAACTTTCAAAAACTAATATTCTGATTAAAAGTATAGTACAAAATAATATTCGTATATGCCACAAATGTTATATGCAAATTATTAAAATATTATCAGTTGATCGTAGTCTGCATACCAAACAGTACATCATAGTGGGCATAAATAATGATAAAAACAGAGGCGTTACAGACCAGATGGAGGATCGCTACCGACTTAATTCCCGGCCGCTGTTCGCTCCCCTGGACACACTCGCCGATTGGGACTATCTCCTCCTCTACACTTCGCGCCCCTCCACGTGTGTGTGTGTCTTCGTAGTGCTTTCTGATTGGCCCTGGAGGCTGAGTGCAACATACTGTTACAAGATGCCTGAGGGGTGTATCTGAATTCGTGAGGAATGGAGGTCTTAACAAAAATAAAAGAACTAAATTTAATTTGAAGTTTATTCACACAGGTATTATTCGCATCATTAATCTATCCATCTCCACTATTACTCATTTTGTTTCCGGGTGAACGCAATATTTAATTATTATTTTTACTCTAGTTAAATTCTAACACTAGAAAATTCTTCAGATAAACGCAGAAACTCAATACAGCCAAGGTCAACAGCGTTAACCACAAAACGGATTATCGTGTCAGCTCGCTTTTGTAACAGATACGTAGTTCCTGGTTTATCATACGCTTGACTTCAAAACCTTCCATTGTGGCTCATCACCGCTATCATATAACCGCTCTGTCCTTCACATCCACTCGCGAGCGCGTAACAATGATATACCAGGACGAGACCGATAGAGTCCCGAGGATATTGAATCTTGATCACCTTGAAGTGTCTTCTTCCTCTCCCAGGTGGCGAATCTTATTGTCTTGATTTAAACTCCAAGTTTATTGAAGCGAGAGTGTTTTCAATGTGACTTCTCAGTAGGCTGACACTGAACCATTTGCTAACTGTACGGTATATGGAACACCTTGTGCAAGACTGTCGTAATTACTACTGTCACATATGTGGGAAATAAGAGTTTAAAAAAATCATTTTTTAAAACATTTTACAGAACTGTCATACAGGAGATTAGAAATCTTCAAACTCTCTTAACATGTAACAATATGTCAAATCAAATCATTTTAAAACACATGTGTGTGTAAATATGAAAGTATGACAATGTGCACGCAGTGTGTATGTGCTGGGACGTTGTGGGCTGCACACAAGTACACAAGTGTGTCAGAGATCTCTACGATAGTGGCAGCAAGCGAACATTGCTACGGCGGCCGAACTAGTGACTGTTTACTCCTCGTGTATATCCGTGTCTGGTCGGTGCCACAATCCCTTAGGGCGCTAATTAAGAGATTCGTCGTTTTTAGGACCGAGGCAAAGAACTTGTTTGATATGCCTACAATAACTTCAAAGAACACTGGCTGTTGAAGCTGAGTGTGTAATTCGCGAATAGGGAATACATCGTGGAACACGCGCAACTATTCTGAGGAGTTCACTCTGGTCTCTACACTGACCTGGACTGTCTGCAGGGTTGGGGGCAAAGCTCCAAGGTCAGTGCACCTTGGCTGGACCACTGTACTCTGAGTGTGAGGTTCTCACAGTGTTGACAGGGTGAACGAAGGCGCACAGAAGTGCCACACTTACAAGGTAGAGTGTAGCGTACTGTCGTGTTAGCCTTGAGTTACCAGCGCTGATCGGGCATATGCCCATTACTCTTGCCCATTAGGGACCGTCCCTATAAATAATGCCTTTATCAGCTGGTGTTCGTGTGAGGGGAAGCTGGATATTCATACAGTAATTACTATATGTATAGTTCAGCTCTGTGGATACAATATGGTGACGTGCGCATTAGAATAAAGAGTAGCATCGATTTCTATAACTCTATATTATTTTTTACAGTGAGCCAGCCTTTAGTAACGAATTCTTGGTAGAGGTCCGTCAGCCGAGATAAAACATGCTGGCACTTAAGGCAACTCCATAGCAAGCTGAGAATACAATTATTTCCCAGGAAAGGTAAGAAACGTATCATCTATAGCCGCTACCTTTTACTTCTATCTTATTAAATATATTCAAAGAGAACATTTATTAAAATTGATAAAATCTCCATTTGTATGGCTATCTTGCGCAGTTCCCGTCACGGGAAGTACAAAGTAGCTTCTCTTGTTTAATCCATCGTTTCCTATAGCTTGTATTAATGCCCTACTATTACAAGTCTAATTTGCCTGAAATGAGACACCCGAGGATACATATTGTAGTCTTCAGCATATTGTAGTCTTTTGAGGGTCTGTCGCAGTGATTCCTTAATAAATAGACGTGACATTGAGTCGTTAGAAATTTTCTACTAAGGTCTTGTTCTTAACAGTGACATGGCGTCGTCGTGTCTGCCCACAACTACTCCGAGATATTGGACTTGTATCTTATAGCGAGTTTGCTCCTAGGACTTGTCTGGGGGGGGGGGGGAGGAGAGAGAGAGAGAGAGAGAGAGAGAGAGAGAGAGAGAGAGAGAAGAGAGAGAGAGAGAGAGAAAATTTGGCGCAAGTGCTTGCGTGTAAAAATTTCGTTCTTACATATTCTTGCTTTAATTATTACATTATTGCGTGTAATGTTCGGAAGTAAGTCTGGAGGGTGTTCAAGTGTTGTTGCGCACAACTCACTCCATGTTCAACTCCCTGGAACGAATGTAGAGAGGACACTGCCGCCTGAAGTTCTGCCTTCACTGCGCTGCTCTGGGGTTTGTCAGCTCATGTGCATACACGTGGCTCCTACAGCGAGGACCAAGGTGCATCTATCAAGGTATGAGTGCAGTAAAGTGTTATGACAACAGGGGAATTTTATAACGTAGAGCGTAGACCCAAAAATTAAACTTTGTTTTGCCAAATATCTATCTCATTCGCGAGAGCAATTTGTAATCTGCAGATGGGCTGTGTTAGCTAACGATAGGGCTATGATTTTAAGAATCAGTAGTGTATACGAACAAAAATATTAATATAAGAACATTGCATCTAACCAATTAGAAGAAGAATTGTTATTTAAAAAATTTCATGTGGAATTTCGTTAATTTAGATGTCTCATTTATTGTCAGAAATTAATGTATATGGATTAAAGAAAATGACCATAAAATGTACAAGAACTCCACCTGAAATTCTGTATTGTTGAACATTCTTGCACGGTGTAGCTACTATTTGAAGTATCGCAGTTCTAAATGAACTCCCAAATAATTCCTGTGTTTGCACATTGCACGATGCACATCCCGTGCAAACAGCCAATAAGAAATTACCTTCAGTAAGCATTCAACTTTCACCGCTACTGCATCTTTACATCTCCTTCCGAGTATTCCGCAATAACTCCAAGCAGGCGGTGTCCTTGAATCCCGACAGAAGCAATCGAATGTTGCTCTTTTTTATCTTGGTATCTGACGTGACGAATTGTATTCCGAAGACAAGGAGTTGGTCATTGTGTGTTTCAGGCGGCATTCCCGGTCACAGAGAATGGCAGAGTTCCTTTAGGTCGTCTGGCATTTGCTCCATTGTTGAGCTCCAAAAAAAAGCCCCATACATGCCGTCAGTTGAGGCACGGCAATAAAGCACATCGCTGAGGAGAATGTTTAGTTGAATTAAACAAAGTTTGCTTGCTGCAACCAATTCATTGTTTCCATAGATACAATTAATTATCGTGCTGCTGAAAGCAAATTTATTATTTTCTAATCATATGTAGTGGTTGACTCGACCAAATATTCGTAAGTATCAACGTACATTAAAGGGATTTCTGTTGTAATGAAAAATAATTTACTGTACGAGCAAATTTCAAACCCGGAACTTGTGTCCCCCCACCCACCACCAACCCAACTCACGAAAGTTACGACTTAACATATTCTACTAATGTGACTACAAACGAACTTTGAATGTTTGTAAACAAATAATGTTCTAATACAAGACATGCATATATAGCTTTATTTTTAGGTTACTGTTGAACCTGTTTTGTTGATATTGTTTATACAATTACTAAACCACAATAAATACTTTAAAGCTGGCGTCATAATAGTCCGACGAACACGATATGACGGACCCACAAGACGTCAGAGCTCGAGGGAATTTCATATTATATTTTATTCAGTGTTCACAATACTCCGATGAAATATGCTCGACAAGCGTGTTGGCACCATGCAGGATACGGGAACTACTTTCTTACACTGCACAAACAATACATATGACACTTGCTCCTATTACCTTGCCGATTTTTACACGTAAATAAATCTACTCTAACAAAACATCTTTAATACACTTAACAAACACTGCGTGAGATGGAATGGGGGTGAAACACGTGAAAATGGAGAACACATTACACAAAATACCCTTGCAAAGGGTCGGGGGGGGGGGGCATGAAAACACTTTAGGGTAGCAATGCATGTTATTACGTGGCTTTGCGTCCATGAGCGTTGGGAATATCTGCAACGATACTGCAAGCCCTTTTTGGGATCTACTTCCATATCACTGCGCGCGATCGTACGTGAATCCTTGGTCACATTGCAATTGTTGGCACTCACTTTGCTCTGCTCTACACTGCGCTATTGCAGCACCTGACCACTATGGTCGCAATAGTGGGCGGCATTTAAAATACACTCATTCTGGTTCTCTGCTAGACCCGGTGCGCACGAGCGCGCGGTAGAGTGCTTATGCCTGCTGTGAAGTATCCATGGTGGTCAAACAGGAAAGGGGAACGGGCGGCGTCATTCTTTATTATCCGTAAAAGTGTATTTATAGAAATTGCTATGTATTTGAGGAGACGAATGGGTTAAATAATAAACGATTCTAGTATTCCCATTGCGAACTATTGTTTTCTTTCGTGTTAGCCATTTTACACAATACAACAACCAAAGATTACACTACACACAGAGTAAGCACCACGACAGTGATGCTGCTCAGTTCAATACGCCACACCTCCCTCCTAAATCTATATTACTTGATACTAAGATACACCCGAACTAACAACACGCTGTAAGCTACAGTAACACTTACAATATATACGGCAAGTTGTAGTTACAATTACAAATCAATTCTCGCCACTTTCAATCTAACTCGAGTGGGATATCTCCTGGTGCCACCATCAACTGTCCCTGTCACACTTGGTGCTTGAGTCTAAACAGCCATACCTCTAACTTTCGTTTCTGTGTCTACCTGGGCTTCCTCCCGTCCTTCCTCACCTGTCTTTCCTGTAATTTCCTCAAGTGAATTCTCCACTCCTACTTCCTCCTGTACGACTAACTCTGATGCCTTGCTGCTTCCCTTCTCCTGGCGCCCATCTACCCCTGCTATGCCGCGCAACCCACCTTCACCTATTTCTTTTAAGTTACTTGAAACCATCTGATTTACATGTCTCCTTAATATTTGCCCAAATTCATTTTGCACGCGATACACTACAGCACCCTCCTTTGCCACTACTGTGCCATTCATCCACTTACATCTACCATTGTACATACATACTCTGACCGCATCCCCCGTCTGAAATTCCCTCCTAACTGTACCCGCAAGGGTTGTCGGAATGTGTTGCTGACGAGGTTCACCCCCTGTCGAGCATAAGTAGTGATACTCATTGCGTAAGTTCCTACCAAACATTAATTGAGCCGGGGATTGTCCTGTAGTACAATGTGTAGCAGTTCTCACATCTCGCAAAAACTGGAACAATTTCTCGGACATATTCCCACCTGACAAAAATAAGCTCTTACGTTTATACTTAAAAACTTGAACATTACTCTCTGCCTGCTCATTGGAAGGTGGTTGATGTGGAGGAGAAGTCACATGGTTTATACCTCTAATCTGTATGAAAGTCTGAAATACCTCCAATGTAAATAGAGGGCCATTATCGCTTGCATATAACAAACCTAGCCATGAGTGAGTTTGAGAAACGAATGGTATGGATAGCCGCGGTTGAAGGGACTTCAGCTATGCATCCACCACCATGAGATACAGCTTACCATTGCACTGGCCCAGAAAATCGACGTGCACTCTCTGCCAAGGTCTAGTGGCAAATTCTCATAGTTGGGGTTCAACGGTGGATGGGTTAGATCTAGCAGCTTGACATTCTGTACAAGAGTTTCCCAGTTATTCAATTCTCTTGTCTATAGATGGCCACCAAAAATACGCCCTCGCCAGCGACTTCATTTTTTGCGATACCCATATGACTGCCGTGCAATTTTTGCAGCAATTAGCCCTTACTAGAGTCTGGAATGATAACCCTGTAACACCACATTAATATACCTGACTCCAATGTTAACTGATTCCGAAGCCTCCAAAATGGTTTCATATTGTCAGGCACTTCCTTGGGCCAACCATACAAGATGTACCGAATAACATTGGTTAATAATGGGTCCATTATAGTTTCGTGACATATGGTCCTATTTGTTTCAGGTGGTGTACTGTCTCCTACATATTGCAAATATGTGGCATCTTCACCATCAATCGCACCTAGTAAAGGATCTGACACGCCCTTTGACAATGGGCAACTGAGATAAAGCATCTGCATTTCCATGCCAATGCGACTTAACAAACAACGTCCAAATTAAAATTAGACTGAAACACAGCATATCTCTGTAGTCGTGCTGCAGCCATGACTGGTATCCCTATCTTTGGGTCAAATATTGAAAACAACGGTTTGTGATCAGTAACTAATACAAATTTCGTACCATACTGATAGAAATGTATCACACCAAATACCAGTGCCAATATTTCCTTCTCAATCTGTGAGTACTTTACCTCAATCTTAGTCAGAGTACGTGATGCAAATACAATTGGTCACTCTGTTTTGTCCAGGTAAACTTGTGACAAAACTGCACCAACACCATAGAGTGAGGAATCACAGGCAACTTTCAAACCTAAACTAGGATCATAATATGCCAAAACTTCGGCTCGTACAGTAATTTTTTAATGTGCTTAATAGCCTCCAAACAGTCTTTGGACATTTTCCATGGTGCACCTTTTCGTAACAGTTGAAATAATCAATGTATAATGCTGGCGAGGTTTGGTACTAACCTTACATAGTAATTAATCAGACCTAAAAATGCTCTTGACTCATATACATTTGTAGGTATTGATGCTTCCAAGAAAGCCTGAACTTTTGTTGGTGTGCTGTGTGTGAACCATTTTTATCAAATACATAACCACCGTACCCCACTGCATGCCACATAAAACTACATTTATTATTTGGTTGTAATCACAAGTTTGCTGTATGCAATCTTTCAAACACTTTGGTGAGTCTTTCCAAATGTTTTTCATCATTATAAGCTGTGACTAGGATATCGTCCAGAAAAACAACACCACCCTCTATATCCACAAGTAACTGTCTTTGGAATATACCTGGCCCAGATGAAACACCAAAGGGAATTCGACTATACTGAAATAACCCTTTGTGTGTGCTAATAAAAACATATCTCCTTAAATTTTGATCCAGGAACACCTGCTGGTATGCCTGGCTCAAGTCAATTTTACTGAACTTATCACACTTGCCAAAGCTGTGCAGAAGTGTTGTCTTTTAAACACAGCGAGAGCAATAAATATTCGCTCCTAAGTTATGGTTTAATGTCTTCTTTATTTTCTTTATCTTTCATTTATTTACATAGAAGATACTAGACTTAAACAGCAATATTGACAACATTTTATGTGTAATAACAACATTCAAATTATTTCCATCATCTCCTTCGTATATGCATCAACATAAACAGGAAGGGATCACAGATATAACAAACATTACACTTTTGGGGACCTTCATAACCTAACATCCTCCCTCGCCAAAAGTCTCTAGTCTAGTTTCTTCAGAAACACATATCTCTGGTTAAACCTTTTGTCAAAATGTCAGCATGTTGTCTTACACTTTCAACAAATTGTACATCAATCTCACATTTCTTAATTTTATCACATACAAAATTATACTTCAAGGCAATGTGTTTTACCCTTCGAATATTTTCTTGGTTCTCAATTACAGTAATACAACCTTGATTATGATTATACATCGTAATCTTCTCTACGTTGACATTTAAGTCTGGCAACAACTTTTTCAACCATAAACACTCACAAGCTGCAGTACTTAATGCTACGAGTTCTGCCTCTGTTGTTGACAAGGCTACACAATTCTGTCTCCTTGTCATGCAGGAGACCACATTTTCATTTACCTTACACAAAAACCTAAAACTGATTTTCAATAATTTACATCTCCTCCTCAATCTGCATCAACAAAACAAGAAAGTTCAGGAGAACGGTTTCCTCTGTACATCAATCCAACTTATGTGGTTCCCGTAAAATATATCAAGACCCTTT
The DNA here is from genome assembly GCA_029891345.1 of Dryococelus australis. Classification (NCBI taxonomy): domain Eukaryota; kingdom Metazoa; phylum Arthropoda; class Insecta; order Phasmatodea; family Phasmatidae; genus Dryococelus; species Dryococelus australis. The sequence continues at coordinate 67,702,794 of CM057002.1, read as the reverse complement.
TTAATTGATACCATGCCTCATCAGTTGCTTGGTCTAGTATTCTACTGAACTAATTTCCAGCAAAACATGTGTCTGGTCTGGTACCCAACATCAGATACATCAGACAACCTATCAGTTCTCTACAAGGTTTCGTTGCATCGTTTTCATGTTTTCAAGGTTTTATGTTTAGCTTTGGGTCAATTGGTGTTGGTGATGATATACAATTCTCACATCCGAATTTTTTTTCAAAATTCCTTTAGTGAACTTTGTTTGGTTAGTTTTAAAAACTTTGTTCTCCCTGTCATGACTTATCTCCAACCCAAGCATATGTTACAGATTTCCTTTTCCTTTAACCTCAAAATTTGATGCTAGCTGAGACTTAACATAATTTATGAGATTAATGCTTGAACTGGTTAGAATAATGTCATCCACTTAAAGCAGTGAATACAAAATTTCATCTCCACTCATCAATGTATACAGACAACAATCGTTTTCAGACCTTACAATACAAAATTCTAACATGACCTTGTTAAACGTGTCATTCCAGCACTTAGGTGCCTGCTTGAGACCATACAAAGACTTATTTAATTTAAGAACAGAGTTAGGCTTACAACTAACACAATCTGGTGGATTCAAAGATGCAGTTATTACATCCAACTGCTCAAAATCATAAGACTTCTGATTTCCAACAGTTAACAATGCTCTTATGGTAGTCATTCTAGCTACTAGTGCATATATCATAAAACCTACATTTCCTTCATGTGCAAAGTTTCTTGCAACTAGTCTAGCTTTATACCTGTCACTTACATTCTCCTCTGCGGGTTTCAATGTGTATACCCACTTTGTATCAATAACTTTTACATCCTTTGGGTTTTCTACTTCCTCCCAAGTTCTATTTTTTTAATAGACTCAATTTCCCCATCCATAGCTTGAAACCACATTTCCTTGTCGACCTTTTTTTCTACATTATTATGGTTCTTTGGAACATTCTCTAAAAAACTCATCACATTATATGCCATGTAAATTTCATAGTCATCGAATCTTTTTGGCAACCTTACACTAGGTTTGTGATCCCTTCATACAGTTTCTCTTCTTCACTTACATTTACTGGACTGACACTAACATTTTCATGTTCACTACAGTCCCCAGCATCCTGTTTACATTCTACAAGTTTTCTTTCATTTCTTTCTTTAAAATATAAAATTACCTATGACATCATGTGACACTATGATTTTCCCTTTTTAAGATTCAATAGTCTATAACAATTTTGAGAATACCCCACTAATATACATTTTTCTGCCTTATTGTCTAACTTTGTATGCAACTCCATTGGTGCATGGCTGTATGATGCATATCCAAAAACCCTAAATTATTTTTTATGTTTGGCTTACACCCATACCAAATTTCAGCCGGTGGGCGTGACTCCTTCCACACGTGCTGTTGGACAACGATTTACAATATATGTTGCTGTTCTGACCGCTTCTCCCCAAAGTTGTTTAGGTGCCCCAGATTCAATGATCATACTATGTACCCATTCGACTAAACTCCTATTCATCCTTTCTGCCTTGTCATTTTGTTCACGCATATATGGCACTCTGCAATCAAGAATTATGCTTTTCTTTCTACAAAAATCAATCAATTCTTATGCAACATACTCTCCTCCATTGTCGCATCTTAGCTTTGATACAAACTGCACAAACATATTGCCTGTCACATTATTATGATATTGAAAACATTCTTTAACTTCTCCTTTTGACTTAATCAGATACACCATTGCAATATTTGAAAAATCATCTATGAATGTAACAAAATAATTATGACCCTCATTTGTAGTAGGTGAAATTGGACCACACACATCTGAATAAACTATATCTAACACACTGTTACTTTTTTTTTCTGTTTCCAAATGGTAGCCCTGTTAGCTTTCCATCTACACACTCCTCCCAGAATTCAACTTTGTTCAGATTAAGCTCCTTGTTTATCCCTTCCACCATGTTTTGAGTAACTGATTTTTTTCATTTTAGAATAGTTTAGGTGACCTAACCTTCTACGCCATATCTTATTTTCTTCACACTCTACTTTAGTCCCACAACTTTTAGCTGAATTTACATGAATTTTTAACTCATATAAATTATTTCTAACAGCCTTTCCAATTTGTGTCCCTGGAGGTACAACTGTGCCTTACCATTCTGAAAAGCAGCCTTAATATTAGCATTTTCTAAACATTTCACTGATAACAAGTTTTTTCTTAGGTTTAGTACATAAAATGCATTTTTTTTACAGTACATTCGATTCTTTTACCATCTACTTCCACAAATCCATCAATATTTCCTACACCTGTTTCCTCAATCACACTATTGGGTTTAGCTCTTTCAATTCTAAAAACTCAGAAAATACCATCCTATCATTCCACCCTATCATAAGATTTGTACACCCTGAATCTACACAGAAACTCACAAACGCATTTTTGCTAATACTATTGTTGTCTGCTTCTACTTCACTTATATAACAGATTTTGCTACAATTAGGATTACTAGTTTGACATTTGCCTTGAGAATCCATGTCAACATATTTGTTTTTGGCTCACCCAATGTTGAGTAATATTGAGATGGACATTCCTGACGACCAACAGCTTGGAAATGTCCACTCTGGTGAACATTTCCATAATAACATCCAGGTCGATTATATCCATGAAACTCCTCATGGTAACCCTGCTGAGTTGCACCTCATAAGCTGTTCCTGGGTAGCTGCTTACAGTTTCGACGAATATGTCCTTTCTTGCCTCACTCATAACATAAAATTTGAGTTTCTGATGAGAATGCTGATGACACCACTGCATTTTGTACATAAGTCTTAGTAGATTTGCACTTCAGTAATTTAAGTGTTAATGTTTCTGTTAGCATATTTCCAATGACTGTAACCTCTACATCAAATAACTTGGGTAAACTCAACAATAAATGGTATATAGCATCAGTGTCCTTTAATTCAGCAACAGTAAATTTTAACTGACTGACTACTTCATATTGTCTGTGTAAATTATCTACACTTTCACCTTCATTTAGTGTCATCGACTGTGGCGTGTTCCTGACGTCCACGTATCCCTTGTGCACGTTTGTTCCATCGCAGATGCATTAAACACACAGCAACACTCGACCGATCGACATTAAGTCGCGGTCTCGATCAGTGCAGGTCGACAAGAACGATGTTTACACTTCTCTTGCAGCCTTGTAACTTATGGCCGCTAGGTCTTAATATTTAAAATTCATCACAAGAGGTAACTCTTGTGATCAATGGATATGTGACCTAAATGAGTGTCTCCTATGAAGTCACGTCAGTTAGATGCAACAGCCATTGGAAGGAACACTGGGATAAGCAGTACCGCTTATTACCACAGCTTTCCGATGTACGCGATGTCGACGGGCTACGTGGCCGAATCCAGAGTGTGGCGTGGCTCCAAGTAATGTCAAAAGATGAGGAATCACATTCCCGCAAGAAGTGTAAAGTGGCGAATAGCTCCCTAGCCACATTAATTAATAGGAGCATTTTTAGGCAATTTTAGCAGTGATTGCACCACAATTAACTAGGGAAACTGCCCACTCCAGCATAGAGAGTAGATAACATATCATAGAAGACAGAGCAAAGCTCCAACCCTAGTGAAGAAATCTGTGTGTCGTCACATCCATACACATCCCTGTAATTATAACCATTACGATACATGCCGATTTTAATATGTTAATTATAAGAATGTACATGTAATCATCTATCGAGAATCAGCCTCCTGAGGCATCATTATATTTCATATCACCCTTCAGGTGCGATGACATACTCGTGACGTCACATTCTTAGCCATATCTAGGGCGCCGATGTTCACAAATATGTCACCAATGTGTTTTAGTTTAATAATCATAATAGTGTACAATGTCATTTTCATTTATCATGTTAGTTATTAAGTTATATTTTTTCATGTGTTCATTTTTGGCTACGGATTCGCCGGACATACGGCAAAGCCGACGCCATGTTGTTAGTCAGACTTCAGCATTCCAGACAACCAGTAGGGCAGACAGTAAGATCTACGTACCCCCTTCTACAATTCAATCTAGGCTACATTTTCTTTCATTACAATAGTTAACGTAACTCAAGAACATTTAAGTACTTTTAGTTAACCGAGGGGAGGTCTCTCTACTTCCTGAAGTAGCGTACCAGGACTTCACACGGAAGACTTGTTTTTAAGTAACTCGAACTTAAGGCCTACACCTTACTTTCCACAGTAGTGACCACCAGCAGGTCCAGAGTGCCGGGTCCGCTTAACCAAGGGTACGCATTTTCATGTGCAGTGACATTTCATTGTACCTTTGCGGTAATAATACAGTCATACCATAATTAGACATACTTCATTCTATTAACTCTCCAATGTTCAGCGGGTACTGCGCCCTCATAGCAGCATCAACTTTAAAGTGTTTTTCAGTGTATGTTTTGTATTTACGAGGCCTGCCTCCCTCAAGCAGAGTAAATTCAGTTATAATATAGGTGTGCGAAGTGGCCGACAGCTTCCCCCTAAAGGAAATATTTTACATTCAACATAACTTAATTGACAGTTAAATTAGCTCTCCTTCATATTGACCACATATCCAGAGTCGCTATAGGCCGTCGGCCGTATGACCCCATTCAATATCGTTCTCTCTACCGAATGTGGCACCGAGCACATCACCAGTTCTTGTTCTCCACCTGCTCTCAGGCAGGACACGAATACATCCCAAAAGCTCTGGAGGCGCAACGCATCAACTGTAACTTCTTCTTCAAATACAGTTGCCCAGGCAATCCGTTCTTCTCATACAGATTTTCTAGTCATTTTCACATTTGGTATGCACTTGCCTTATCCTGCAAATTATTTATTTGTGAATCATCAACACACTAAAAAATTAAGTTTCCAACCCGATTATCTTTTTTTCTGATCTGAATCACATGTCGGTTTTCAATCTTCAATTTCAACGTATTCCTTGTTAACAAACTTAGCAAAATAATTAGTAATTCGAGCCATTTAGTGGGTTTACCCTATTACCAACTTTATGTTGCATGTGCATTCTCTTTAATCTTAGAATAGCCACTTAGAACGAAAAAAAAACTAACTCTGACATCTTACCATCATTTATCTTGGCCATTCCCAAGACAATGCAATTCCTGGGGAAAACACTGGTGGTAGTGAAAATCAACATTTACAAAAACACAACATTACAAAAACAAAACAACCATCAGCACAAGGGTTTTTATGCATGGCATTCTTAATTCCTGCACACGTGTCCTTTTCCCGTGTCAAGGAATTCAATTTAAAATGTTACAAAAGCCCTTTTGTGCATGCCACACGTGGTAGTGTATCATTCTGTGCTTGCTCCGGGCTGCTCAGTGGATGTGGTGCTGCACCACTCACACTTTCCTGCACCGGCATTAACTTGTAACATTACTGCACTACACATCACTAAACACACAATCACTGCTTATCAGATGTCGAGTGTGGTTGCATGCAGCGCTGCCTAAGGCGGGGAGGGCCACATGTCTAACCTCCCCCCCCCCCCACCGTCATCAAAATCCCAACAAAACACTTTCTGAAGCAGTTTGTGGGCCGACGCCGCTATCTGCAACACTTGGGTGTCCTCGGGGTCCTCCGAGGGTCCAGGAAGTAGGCCCTTCCCTGTTGCACTGTTTCTCCTCCCAGTGCTCTGTTGTTCTTGCAGCCTGCCATGGGTGGCAGAGGCTCACCCACACTGACAGCACTGCTGCAGTGGGTGAATCTGCTGTGTTGTCCTACGGAGACAGAGTGAGGCGATGAACCTGCTGCCCTCACTCCTGCCATCGCTGCTGCTGCTACTTGTATCTCCTCGCCTGTTCCTGCTGTTCCTCTTCCTCCTGCAGTTCTCCTGCATTCCTATGTCCTTCTACGATCTCTGGAGGCGACCCGAACAATCCTCCTCCTCTCTTCCTGTGTAGTTTCCTCCTGCTCCTTCCTCTTCTCCTGTTGATATTTCTGGCCAACTTGCTGGCGTTCTTGCTGCTGGCAACCTTTCCTGAGATGCTGCCACAGGAACAGGTGCCATATCACTAGCGACAGCGCTTGTTGATGCTTTGCAGTTGAAGACACCTGGGTAAGGGCTCCGTCGCTCCCAGTCGGGCGTGGTGATGCCAGGCAATGCCGAGTCTTCTACCTCTTCTCCTTCTCCCTCTGCTGGAGGTACAGGTGTACCTCCCCTCCTCTCGCTTGCTCAGGGAGCTCGTCCTCCACGAGGTCATCATGGGGCTCACCAGGTGGTTCCCCCAGATGCATTGTTTGTAGTGGAGTTGAAGCTGCCCCTTCATCCTGAAGTGCCATTGCACCTCCCTCCAATCTTGCTGCTTCGGCGAATTCAGCAGCACCGTCGCCGTCCTGGGGCTGACCAGGGCAACGGGACCAACTTCATCGTGGACGACAGCCGGTGTGACCTGGATGTCATCTCGATGCACCCTCACCCTTCACCTGATGATGTGGGCCATGCAGGTGGTAGAACCTAAACGCTGCGACACCTGCTCAAAAATCCTTGTGTGCAGTGGATTTCGGATGTGTCTTGACATATACTTCCTGGCCGATCTGCGGCACCGGTGGTGGTCTTGTTGTGGAAGGCAGCCACTTTGCTGCATTGCATGCAAGTTGTTCGCATACTTGCTGTTCATGCCCCTGCATGCTCGGCGGTTGGCAACACTGCTGGGTGTATCACTGCTGTCTGGCCACTAGCAGTTACTCTTTCCTGGCAGACGCAGGTTCCTGCCCACCAAAACCTCGTGTTCTGCCGGTGGCGAGGTTGACACATCGGCAGAGTGTGTACAGGATAGCGAAATGATGTTCTGTCCATTTTGCATGGTGTTCGCCCACGTGGAGGCACAACTGAACTTTCAATTTTGGGTTTCGCCTCTCCGTGGGGTTGGCCCAGGGATGGTACACCACAGTGGTCATGTGTCTCACTCCCCACTTCGTACACAGCTCTCGCCACTGCTTCCCGGTAAACTGTGTTCCATTGTCAGTGAGTAACTTTCTATGAGAAAGCCCAACCTTCGACAAGATGCTGATGGCAAGACTTAACCATTGTGGAAAATTACGGTCCAATACAACTAAATCTTTTTCATTCGCTGATTCGGATAGGGTCCATCAAGTCGAGACACGCTGTTTGAAGGGTTCCTCGGCAGCAGGCTGTTGTTGTTACTTGCCATCGTCGCAGCTTTGACAAATTGCACTTATTGCATTTTGTGCCAAACTAAGTGTTTGCTTTGTTAGCCCTGGCCAAAAGAAATGCTCCATAATATTCCGTATAGTCTGGTCCATGCCGGGTTGTCCAGCTATGTTGCCAAAGTGTACATGGGCGAATAACTTATCCCGTGCACACATAGGAACACACACCCTCCATTTCCCTGGATTTCCCAGTGAGCACGTTTCTAAGCAGCCGTTCATAACACACCAGATGTCAACCATGCCTTGTTCGCATTGCCGAATTTTGTGCTGAGAGGTGTCACCTGTTCGAAAAGTTCCGATACTACCACGTCATTTTCATCGGCGCTCACTTGCTGTATGTGACTTTCAGAAACAGTTCCATTGTCCCCTGGTGGAAGGATTTCTTCCCATTCAGCCTCGTCTTGCAAAATATCCTGCTCATTTGGCACGCGTGACATAGTGTCGGCTAACTGATTATCCTTGTCTGGTACATGTTCTACACAAAAATCAAATGCTTGCAAATGCAGTGCCCAACGAGTTAATTTACTTCGTGCCTCGAGCATGTTATGTAGCCACAGTAAGCATCTGTTATCGGTATGCAAAGTGAAGCGTGATACTCCAGATATGCTCCATATTTCTTGATCGCCCATACCACAGTGAGGCACTCGCGCTCATTAACATCGTACCCTGCTCTGTAGGGCCTAGCTTGGCTCTAGCAGTCAATCACATTCCTCTCCCCGCTGTCAGCTAATTGGTATAGCACTGCACCTTCTTCCTTCCTGGCTCGCATCTGTCTGCAAATACAAATGTCTGCCCGTGTCGTATCTCGCCAGTGTCGGACATGTGCCGAATTTTTTTTTGATTTCTTGGAATTACTTTTCTGCCTCATCTAATCACTGGAAACGGGTCTGCAGTGAAAACAAACTTGTTAACGGTGTTGTGATTACTGAAAATATTTGAATATGTTCCCTAGGTCAGTTTAAGTCCAAAAAATTTGCAGAGTGATTTTCTTGTTTTAAGCCATGGATACTCTGCAATTAATTTAAGCTGTTCTGGGTTTGGCTTGTTATCTTCTGCGTCGATTACAGGTCCTGAAAAGTCAATGCTAATTTTCCCATTATGACAATTTTCTAGCACACACGTCAACACTTTGATCGCTAATCGTTCTAACACAACTGATAGGTGATGTAAATGTTCTTCCCACATGTTGGACCACACAATCACATCGTCCAGGTAGACCATATTGTACTCGCCTATTAATCCATCCAACACACGCACAATCATAGATTAGAACATAGCTTAGGTGTACAAAGGGCATGGCGCAAAACTAGCACGGTAATGGCTGTTTTCTTGCAGTCTTCCATTTTTACAGGCACTTGGCAGTAACCACTTTTAAAATCAAGAGATGACATTATTTTTGCTTGTCCTAGCGAATTTAAAGCATCATTCACACTAATAAATGGTGACAATGAATTTTTAGTTACTTGTTTGAGCGGCCTGAAATCTACGCAAAAGCACCACATCCCGTCCTTTTTAGGCGCATGTGTGATTGTGTAATTATACGTGCTGTCTTTGGGTTCTATAACATCATTATCAACATTTCCTGGATTTGTTGTTTTATTATTTTTGTGCGGTGGGGTAAATAATTACGTCACGGCATACGAATGTTTACGAACATGTTCATTATCTAACGGGTTTCATGTTCTGCTACTGTAGTCCGGCGTAGAGCATCCCGTGTACCATATACATCCCTGTGTTCATTCAACAAACACTGGAAGGTGGCCTGATGTTCGAGTCGTATGTCATGGTCAAGGTCATATAGCATAACAATCAATAAATTATTGGCTGGCTTCCTATCCAAGTTGTGCACAGTACATATTAATTTTTCTCCGAAAATATTCTGCATGCTGCCAGTTCTACAATTGTATTTTGCTCGGATAACCAGTGGATTCCTAAAATAATTTCCGCCCAGGTTTCCGGCATAACAATTGCTGTTGCTACAGTACTGATGTCTCTAACATTAACTGTGATTTCAGCTTGGCCTAATGCAGTATGTTTATTTTTAGTGGCTAATCTGGCAGCAAAATTTACATGTTGCACTTCTTAAGATTGAACAAATTCTGGGTGTATTAAATTTTGTGATGCTCCGGTATCTACTAAGGCTTAACATTTATGACTGTTCACCCTCACAAGAATTCGAATAATCTGTTGTTGACCATTACTGACATGGTGTAATAATGCCTGTTGTGGTGTCTGGTCAGGTAGTCTGCTTGGCGGGTCAGGGGTGGGAGAGACGTCCGGCCTCTTCACCTCTGCATTCCATTTCCCTGTTTCTTGTTGGCTGCTGCTTGAATATTTTGCAAATGTGGGTTGTTAGGGCATTTGTTATGCCAATGATATGCTGGCATGGGAAAATACTGACACAGATGTTGTGGCGGTTGATTTAGGTCCCATGCACCTGTCTGCACTACTGCACTGTGAGTTGCACTTTTGCACTTCCTGTCTTCTGTCATTGTGAAACGGCTGCCTGTTCACTTGCGGAGGTCGGAAAAGATTTTGTTTGTGTTGGTCGAATGCTTTGGTGTTTGCTTGTTGTACTGGTGGTGAGGTTGTGTGTCCCATTGTGTCCTTCTGATAGTGGCGCATCTAATTGCTCCAGAGTCGCGATGTGGTTGTTCGCAGTTGCGTCCCAGCAGTATCGCGGCATGCATGGCGTCATCGACAGTTCTGTTCAGTTAATGCAGCTCTAAATTTCGGTCTTGTAGTTTCTGCGATTATCGTTAGGATTTCCCGCTCTGGCAGCTGCGGGTGAAACCGGCGAATCAGGTGGATCTTGCGGGTGATGAATGTGGTTAAGAGCGTGCTTGACTATTGCTCTTCTAGGGTAAGGTGACTCTGTGCTTGTATCGAGCTAAATACATCTCGAAAACGGCTCTGAAACATGTGGTGAAACTCCTGCCACTGCAACCCCAGGACCGCGCATCTCCTTGAAGCTGCACACCAACACAGCTAGCCCATTCCTTCTGACTGACACCATATCTAGTGAACCTGCTGGCACAGTCCTCTAATGAGGCAGTGGGGTCCTCGAGGATGTTTCTGCGAATGTGGGCAATATCTGAAAACGAATGGGTGTCCTAGCATGTGCTTGTCTTGACGGTGTTATGCTATGATTAGGCTCTGTGGTTCTCATCTCTCTTGCCTGCTTTATTGTTGTTCTCATTGTTGGCATTACTCCTTCTACATGCGTTCCCATATAGGGGATGTTGAATGGTACTGTCGAGTATGGTGTGGGTAATGGTGGTAGTATGGACAGGTACAAGGGTGGTGGGTACATTGTAGGCATTGGTGGGAAATATGTGCTGACTGGTAAGTACAGTAAGGGAGTTGTATTAGGGTGGAGTGGGGGTAACATTGCTGAAACTAGCAGTTTATGTATCCCTCAGCTCACCCCATGAGCACTGTTTACATGTGGGTGTTTCTCTCTCTCCTGCATCTCTGCTGTATATGCGAGGCGTTCCTCCCCTCCTGTTGTCGGTGCAGTAATTCCCTGTTTCTACTCAATGCTATTTGCTACATTTCCTTCTTGATAATTCAAATTTTGAAGATTTTTCCACAGTTATCTGCCTGAATATTAAATGTTGACAATAAGTCCTGAACTTGTTGTTGCACATTACGTTGTATGTCACTGTCATGGCAAGTACCACATGTACACATTAGCCCACTTACTGTCGCCTGTTATTTTTCACTCGGACACTCTCAGTGAAATTTTGTTTTGCAGTCCCGACAATTAAGAATAATTGCTCCTTGCCCGTCACAAATGAGGTTGTCACAATAATGCAGCGCATGGTAATTGGGAGTCTGATTCTGCCTTTACTGTTTGTGATTGTGTGATTTCTGACTGTAAAATCCCACCTAGCACCACTGTCATGGTTGCTCGCGGTTGGTCACGACTCGGTTGTCTGATGGCAAGTCGGTACAGCGGTTGCAACTGCAACATTGTGTGCACCGTCCGAACTTGTACACAAAGTCCCTGGGCAGTGGTTTCAAACACTGTATACATAGTAGTGTAGGTGTTCCCATGGATGTAGTGTGGCTTGCCATAATTGTTTACGCAGCCACGTGCGTGGTGCAGCTGAAGGTCTAGAGACATGTGCGCGATGCAGAAGTTCGCAGTGCAGCTGTCCCCGCTCGAGCACGGGGCATGAGCGAGGGTCAACAATGCAGCGATGCTCTGCTGACCACCAGCGTGTGACACAAGCGCAGGGATGAAGGGGAACTTCTCCTCTCCTCATCCCTCACTCCTGTCCTGCTTCATGCGCTGCTGCTAGCGGTGAAGGAGGGGATGGCACGGGTACGCCCTCACTCCCTCTCCTTTACCACGTGTTCTGCCTGGTGGCTTGAGGTCTGACAACACATGCTGCACCAAGATTGCTGACTTCTCGCCCTTCTTCTCCGCTTCCCCCCTCAAATAGCGATGAACCAGATATGAGCGTCCTTTTCCTTGCAGACCATGTGGTACACTTTTCCGACATCTCTCAGTCATCTAGAAGGTGTCTCGGCACTGTAGATGGTCTCCTCTGCTTCTCCTCATTGCGGGTAGGCAGTTAGACAGGGTTAGGATGGTGTATGTGTTCAGATTGATGTGGATAACATTTGGAAAATTTTGTCAAACATTCAGATGCAGGTTTTGGCGGGAAATTTCGGAACCATGGGAGGGCGACAATTTGACGACTGTCATGGGATGGTATGGAGTCAATTGTGAGTTATAAAGGCGGCGAACAACTTGGAAGCAGATTGGTGTGGAAATTATAACTCGGTGGGGCCAGACGTAGCCATCGCAGTATAAATGATGATGCAATAGAGATGAGATCTGCTTGGTGCTCTCGGGGTGCAGCAGGCCGATCACTCGGCCACATTTTCCCATGATGATCTTGCTGTTGTTCATCTTGTGTGGGGGCCTCGTTTCTTTGTTAAACTTGGGGCTCTTTGGGCGGCCCAATCACCTCATGGCATTGTATATTATTGAAAATACTGGGTCGGCTCAAACACACTTCCTACACATCGATTTTTAAGGCCAAACCATGTGCCCATAAATGCTAAAAACGAACGTTTTAAAATATCTTTGCAGCACACATGAAAATTAATCACCCTTGAAAATTTTTCACATAACACTTGTATCAAAAATGGCGGGTTTTAAGGGATCTGTGCCCTGAAATACCTCTCGGCGACTGAAATGAAATGTACTGGGCAGTTCATGCTATTTTATTCAATGGCTTTACAGTCCTCTCCGGGAGGACTACTGACGATGATGCTCGCTTTGGCCTACGGTGAAGGCTACACTGATAAAGAGCTTTTATGCTATGTGGTAATTATGTGTGCTGTTCAATTACAAACTCCCAAGGCGATGCAATTATTGGGGAGGTAAGAGGGAGTGTCCCAAATGGCAAAAAAAAAAAGTTGAGAAAGAGTTGAGACCGTCCGGGCGGGAAAAGCGGGACCGCGATTTCACACACGACCTCCCCCTCTGGGTGCGACTTGCTGTCTGACTTCCCGCCATGGTGCAAGGGCTGGCGAACGAGTCCCACGCGCCGTGGTGGGATCTACTAACACACATGGAAGAAAATCTGCTGTTACATTATGGGAAACATTACTTAAAAACCTGCAGAATCACATAAAATAAACACAACTACAGACCTATATCTCTAACAAGGTGGAATGAAGTGGGCGAAACACTGGTGATGGTGAAAATAATCATTTACGAAAACACAACAATACAAAAACAAAACAATCAACAGCATGAGGGTTTCTATGCATGGAATTCTTAATTCCTGCAAATATGTCATTTCCTGTGTCCAGAAATATCATTTAGAATGCCTTTTTGTACATACTGCACATGGTATTGTAGCATTCCGCCCTTGCTCCAGGCTGCTCAATGGACATAGCACTGCACCCCTCACTCTTTTCCGCACCTGCACTAACTTGAATAGCTCCTGCACTGCACTTCACTAAATACACAATCGCCGTTGATCAGATGTTGAGTGTGGGTGCGTCCTGCACTGGTGAAATTGCCATTGTGACAAACAGCCTAAGGTGGGGAGCGTCACACGTCTAGCAATAAAACTCACTCCTAAGTTATTGTTTAATATTTCCTTTATTTTCTTGTTCTACCTTTTATTTACATAGAACATACGACGTGGGCAGACACTTAGGAGAGGTGTTGAAGGTGAATTCGCAGTGTCTATTATCCAAGACTGGGGCGAGTTGAATTACCTGGGTGCCAACCTCCATCGAGCTGTTGCTTTGCTGGGGTCGTGGACCAACGGCCAACGGGATGTCCCTCGAGTCGCCATCTTGCGGTTACTGCTTTCAATGGTTCGTCGTGTTTGCCAATACTGTTGCTAAGAAAGGTATCATGTGTTACCACTACAAGTTGCCAGATGTTGGCCCCTGGCACGCACTTGTTAATAAAACACAGATATTACTTGGCATTTATGGGTGCCGGTCCCGTAATAGCAATACCTTACTCATAGAATACTGAGACTACTCTGCCAGAGGGTACAGGTTCTGTAGAAACAACACTCTCTCTCCCTCTCTCTCTCTCTCCCTCTCTCTCTCTCTCTCTCTCTCTCTCTCTCTCTCTCTCTCTCTCTCTATACTTGGCTGCAGGGTGCCTTACACAAAGTTGAGACAATAAAACCAACAGAAATTGTGTTCACACATTTTATTATGGCTTTTCATGTACAAGAACATACCTTACACATATTCCTAAGTTGAAACGTATCTGACGCTCAGGTCTGAAAGTAACCAAAACTGCAATTCGGGACGAAGCCAATGAACTTAATACGTTTTACATTTTAAGAAAAAATTTGCAGTTGCCCCCTCGGCTCTAAGAATTGAATAAAAGGTACCTGTACATTACGTCTATTGATAAGATAGATGTTTGCAGGCTAAAAGATGTTGTACCAAGGGTTCGCACAAAGCATGCGACGGATGTGCTTCTTACTTACTCTGGTGGTAGAGACAGACTGCGAGCATGTAACCGCCCAGCCCTCAAAATGGCCGGGGCGTGCTCAGAAAGTACGACCTGAGCATCATTAATAATAACATATACACGTCTCTTAATGAAATTGCACATCAAACTCTTTAAACTTAAGTGCATTGCTTGCAATAACATGTTTGTGAATTAAAAATATCTACATAATACATTTTTATTTCTTCCCGTCGTTTTACTGCTAGTCAAAACATTGTCAGCTGATGCTTCCTTTCATGTTGTTACAGTGAATGAGATGTGAGAATCTTTTGAAAGCTTGGAGGCCATGGTGATTTTTGGTGTGATACGTCTAGTTCGTAAAGTCAGATTCACATGTATGCCGGTCATGCCGAATAGACAGAGCAGAAGACTAGAACAGCCAATCAGAAACCGCCCTCGGTTTCAGCGCGAGCCGCGCGAAAAAGTTGAGCTCACACCGATACTTTCTGCATGCAGAAAGAGCATGCTTCGCCGACATTTCTCAGAAGTCAACTGGTTCACATATTTTGTACTACTAATGTCTTGTATAATCAACATGTATACATGTAAATGTATAGAATAGTTCAATGTACATATTTATAATGAGATACGTGAATGTAAACATTAACTTTATTCAACATTTTGACGCCAACCACGGCTTTTCCCTAAATCGTTTGCACGCCTCAGCGAGGGACCTGCACCGATAGGACGTGCGCTCTACTCAGACCACAGCAGCGTGCAGTGTCTGGTGAACTGTGCAAAGTTAGTACAAAGCAGAGCAGTGTAGAATAGGGCAAGCGAGGTGTAGCAAGGGGCAGTTTAGTGTAGGAATGTGAGTGTGTGTACAACCAGCCAGCTACTCCGCGTGGCGGACGAATATGTAAGTAATGCGAATTGTGTTGAAATGTAACATATATGATTAATGCTTCATGCAATATGCAAGCCTATTGCGAGACAGTGGAAGAGATACATATCAAAGCCATTTTAAGGCATTTTAGTGTTCTCTATAATTTCTCTTTTGTTAACATTTTACGTGCTTCACCCCCATATCATCCATCAAGTTGTATTAAGGGTTAATTATGTTTGTTGAGTGTATTTTGTTTTATTGTGAGTCTCCTACAACTGTGACTGACCCCAAGTAAGTATCTCCGTACTTTGTATCAGACAGTTGTGCCACGTGACGTGCGGGCCCCCCACCTTCGGCCCTTGCACCCGCACACCAAATCAGCCATAGCGCAGCACCTAGGGGTGAGTCACTTTGTGTGTCGTGTCGTGTGTGCCCCGGTGGCATTCAATCTTTATTATTTATAGACTTTAGTTAACAGAATCTTTGTACACTTACCCACCCGGTGGCGTTCAATCTTTGTTACTAATAGACTTTAACTAACGGAATCTTTGTACGCTTAGCCACCTGGGACAACACCACTCCTCTCCCGAGGGGTTTGCATCGTCACTGGTAGCTTACTTATATCGTAACTATTGTGTAGCCCACATGGCTTTATGTTCTGTTGCTTCCTAGAGGAGTATGTAGATTCACATTCAACACATTCACGGACCAAAAAATAATGTCAAAAGGAACGTACGTGTTTGATTCTGTCTATGTGTTTGGGTGCATAAGAGCATGGGACCTCTATTTTCTGCCAATTCTAAGGTGTCCATTGTATGTAGTTATTTCAAGTGTGTTCTGTACTGCAGTATTTTCAATTCAATGTATTTGATTCAGGCGGTGTGTAGTCTGCCCTAAAGGCCCATGAAGGGGTTGCATTTAATTATTAATAATCATTCTATAAGGAGCAAAGAAAGTAATGCATTGTTCGTCGGCAAAACGACCCGGTCTATTAACAAGAGTCAGGTCTACAACTTTGGCACCACCTCTGGCGATGCCTGGCGCCAGGAGAAACCTAACCTGTTTACCACATTTCCACATAAATACTCCTTTTTCATTTCTCCATGCCATGGAGGCACCCAATGTGGTGTTAATTGTTTTAAATAAATGTAGGTTTCTTGAAAAGAAATATTAGTAAATAAGTCGCTTTGTAATGGCGTTAATAACCAGAGATGGTAGACGACAGTAGCTAATTTGTAATCTGTAATTTGTTTCAGAATCTTGGCTTTACAAATCAAGAATCCGGATTAGTGCGTTTATGATAACATTTCAAACTGGATTGAACCTGGAGTGGTCTGAAGAATCCAAATTAAAATATTAGTATTACCACATCCGTACTGGAATGAAGTAGGAGTGGAGTGAAATAATTCAGTATAGTTGTAGGAGGACTAGACTGTAGAATCAGGACTAAAATTTTACTTTAAACACTTAATAGACTGAAATTAGACAAAAGAAGAAGTGGCTGCCATATTCACTCATTAGTTTAGTTATGTAAGAGGTTAGAATCATTCTAAAACTAGGAAAATTGGGAGGCCACGAAGGAACTGAGAAATTTGTGGACAGTAAAATGTGTGAAATTAATTTTATATTATGTTTGTTTTATAGTTCTGCCAGTCGCCAATAGATGCTTCCATCCCATTTCAATCCGCATTCAGTCTTGTTTACATATTAGTCCCAGTTCGAAACTTTATCTTAAACATGTATTGTCGATATGAGTTCACTCCAAGTTCACAACAAGTTTGACATGGCTTGACTGGACAATATGGGGTTGATTGGGGTTTACAAAGGTGGTGAACATAATTTGGAAATGGTGTTAGGAATTGTGTACCCGGTAGGCGCCAGACGTCGCTTTGGCGGCATCACTGATACTGTTGCGGTAGAGTTGAGTCCTCGTAACCTCGGGGTGCTGTGGGCCGATCACCTGGATCACATTCCCGCGTAGATCTTGCAGTAGTTCACCTGCTGTCGAGGCCTTGTGTTTCCTAAATGAGGGGCTCTTTAGGTGGCCCAATCAACTCTTGGTATTACAAATTAGTATGACATTGAAGTAATCAAAACAGAACTCCCTACATGTGGATTGTCAGGGCCAAACCACATGCCCATAAATGCTACTCGCAGTACTTTGGTTAGGTTGCAGCACACATACAAATCAATATTTACCATTATAAATAAAAAGACACTTGAATCAGGAAATGGCTAGTTTTAAGGGGCCCGTGCCCTGAAACGTCTTGCAGCAATCGAATAAACACAGTCATCAATTCATGCGGGTTATTACAAACTTGAACATTCCCTCCAGGGGAACAGCTGATACACTTGCTCACTTTGAACCTGCGGCGAAGGCTATACAGTATACAAAGAAGCCGTAGGTTTGCACAAAGGTTATGTGTGCTGATTATGTTAAAAACTCCCCAGGTGATGGAATTCCTGGGGTGACGAGGGGGAGTTTCCCGGATGGCTAAAACATAAAGGTTTGTGATAATTAACTATTACTTACAAAGATGATCGGTGATGAAAGTTGATGCCGTCCGGGCAGGCAAAACGTGAATGCAGTTTCACACGTGCCTCCCCTTCTGGGTTAGACTTGCTGACTCACTTCCTACCGTTACATATTATCATATGTGGAAATATTGCACAAAATGCAAATTAATAGTAATTCTATAGCTTACCTTCTTGTTGAAATTACATGGGATGAATATAACATCGATGGTGATAAAAATAAACAAATGTGACATAAAACAATAACACTTTAAAAACAATAATATTGGGCATAAAGGCTGTGTAAACATATTTCACACATTTGCGTGTCACATGTCTATTACGTGACCAAAAATGTATGTGTGGAATTACTAAAGCCCTTTTTACCTAACACACGTGGCTGTGTATTCTTCCGTTCGCTCTTCTAGGCTGGTGGGCGCACGTGGCGCTACACTCCCTGCACTACACTATTCTTGCCCACTTCTGCGCCCACACTACACTACACTGCTCACCAGTAATCTGTCATCGAGTGTGTGTGTGCTGCGCTTGCGAGCGGCCAGCGTAACAAATGGCCTAGGGATGAGGGCGACATATGTCAAGTTGATTCCAATCTGTGTTCGATACAGTCCGAAATTTTACTCTAAAAACACTATATAACGTATCGTTAGAGAATGTCGTCTGGAAATGTACATTTTATACCTTCGTATATATATAAAATATAATTCCGAGAACACCTACTGTATGTTCAGCGTATGGCTGCACTTACCACAGCGAAATAGCTCATTGAACGAAAGCATTACAATTTAAGTCTCATTTAGTGATTCCCAGGTTTGAAGATAGGACTAAAATGTTGTATATAACGGATTTATTGGAAATTTTGTGTGTATAATATATTTATATTTACACTTGTTTATTCTTTTTTAATGTAACACACTGCTTAATTGATTACATTTTATTCTTTGTGTAGATTGTATAGGTTTATTGTAAATTAATATTATTTTTTATTAAAAACTATTTTATTTTGTAAATACTTTTTATTAAAGAATCGTTATCTAATTTGTACTTTGTAATTAGCTGAACTTAAGTTCTACTATGCTGAGAGTCTCATAATATCAAACTCTGTAAAGATATATTGAAATATTACTTTACCTGCAGAGTGTACCATGCACTCCTACAGATATCTTTAGTAATTACAGGCACTCAGGTGAGACAGGTATTCACTAAACTTATACTCTTCAACGGACAGTGACTTTACAAGAATGATATGGTAACACAACTAGTTAATGTACAATCCCACTATCGTTTTGGTAGTTTATCTTGGTGAAATATTCATGTGCCTCATAAAATCTGTGTTCTGTATTAATAATTGAGTGGATTTGTACCATTTTCCAGATTTTTATTTTTAATGCCCTATGCTTTACATTACATCGACGATATGTTTACATTTACCGGAACCTGCTTTCCATGAGCACACACAAAATATAATTTCCACATCAGTCTCAATACACGAAATTAATTATTTAGATTACGAGGTCAATCCACCAACTTTGTGGTTTGATGCCAGACTGCTGTAGTGTATAAATCTTTGCATTGCAGTTTCGAGCCGCAACACTACAGCCTATTGCACCTTTAGTATTCCCGAGCACTCAATTAAATGGATACATAAATCGCTTACATGCTCCCATGCATAGGCTTATACACTACAATATCAAACATGCAAGCTGAATTGATATTAAAACAATTCCTCACAAAAATAACATCACAACCCAACACTATACAACTTTTCAGCAGTTTGTTTTATGCCATCTTTAACCTTCCAAAAAAAATTTGCGAATTGTACTTTATTTCGAGCCATCAGAAGCATGAAAATGTCCTATTTTATTTTATTAGTCGATTATTTTGGGTACATATGTGTGATATTCGTTACTGCTACACCCTTCCGCAGTACTCTCTTTTGACTATGAATAAATGGCGGACAGAAGTACAGATGAGTAAATGATTTTCACTTACTTAACCATAAAAAAAAAAAATTATCTAAATATTAAATTTGTATTAGGACAATGTTCCTAAACTGCAGAACTTCCCACAATTATCAAATTCTGTCGGAAAACATTTACATTTGATGTGTGCCCATGTTAACACATTCACCTTAGCCCATTTGTCCGCCACACCAGGGGGGAATCGCAGTGTATGGGCGCGCTCTACAAGTGCAAGTGCAGCACAGTGTGACAAGGGACAACACAAGTGCAGAGCAGGATGAACTGCGACCATGTGTGCATGGCACAGAAATCAAAAAGTAGACCATGTAAAATGTCTGTTTAATAATTTCTGCATTTAAAGGGCAAGGTATGTATATGCAAGGGGACGCAACTAATAAAGACGCCTGCCATCAGACCCCTAAAGCCCTCAGTGTTTTCAAAAATTTTGAATATTTTCTGTTATGTTCATTCATGTGTTTTTCATACCACACCATCCTAGCAGTTGTAATGTTATGTCTTTATGAATATTAATTATAGGGTTATTTTTGTAAGAAATGTGTGACATACAGCACACAGGGTACGTGTCCGATTTGCAAATGATGTGTGCAAGGAAGTAGTGTAGCACAGGGCGCCAGCCTGCCAAACAGTAGTTGTTTCTCTTTATGAGGAGAGTGCCACATCACGTCGGGGCTCATGTTTTGCGCCCTTGGGCAGCCATCCTCATGTTGGACTTATCACTCCACTGCAATAGTTATTTAATATACCGGAACCTTTTCATTTTTCAGCTGCCCAAGACTTTACCGCCCCTTGTACCTGCCCAGTGTTTACATCACCTGGGTAGGCTTATAATGCACTGACTATTTTTTGTGTGGCCTCGTGTCGTTAAGCAGTATCACGCGAACTGACGTGTTAACAAGCAGCACCAATGTAAGTTTTCTCCTATGGAGATGTAGCACTGTTAAAGAATAAATCTCAGGAGTGACAAGTTTCCACTTGTGATTTATTTCTAGTTTGCCCCAAGGCAAGGTACAGGACTTCTCCTGCCAATTTTCTTAACCTGGAATTTACTGTACAGTTGTGTTTAAAATAGTCACGAGTCAGTGTAATAAGTAACATTGCTTCGTATGGATGTGTGGGGAGCCCAGATATACCACAATGCAACAAGTAAGGAAATTATTCAATCAATATTAATTTTATTGGAAGAAGAGACATCAACTACACTCGAAGGATCTGAAGTGGTCGTCGGCCGAACGACCCTGAGGAACGAGTCAGCTATCCGACTTCACGATATTATCAACCCGACAATATCGCACCCGGGGTAATTATCTTCACTGAGATTTCAAACTACCCTCACGACTCCTCACCTAACCAATATCCTTATTGACTAACACCTTGGCAGATGTCAAATGTCGCCCAACTTTGGTGAAAATCCTTGTCTTAGGATCTGAACAATTTTTTCTGCACTTTTCCCACACCAAAAATATTTTCCAAATTTTTCCAAAAACTTTTCAAATTTTTCCTGCAATTTTCTTCCATTTTCCCCAGATTTACCAACAATGAGGGAACGGCGTGATCAACCTGGTAACCTGCACAGCACATATCAGCATCGAGATGCCTTCTAGATGCCCCAATGATGCCAGAAAGGATGCACATTGTCAGCAAGGAAAAGTGCGCCAAAACAACAAGGCACTCTCCATTGCTCTGGCGAGGGTAAACAAGGGCAGCAATGCAGCCATTTTGAAAAATGAGGCATGACGTTACCGACACGACACCCCATCAGAAGGACAGAAGAACAGGGTAGTGAACCCATTCTACCTCTCCCTGGCCTGACATCACCACCCAGCCGCAGCCACGTGCTGAGCAGGAGGAGAAGGAGAAAGAAAACAAAAGTTGTTCCTCCCTCCCAAGCTACCCACTCACCGCACACTGGCAGTCAGCTATGCAGCTGCCATCCATTGACCCCTGCACCGTAATGCGAAGACAGGGGTACCATGTTGCATTCATGGCCGTACCATGCTTTTGCATCCGCGCTTTCGAATCCGCACTTTCTCATCCACTTTTCTATGTCCGCATGGTAGTGTTGACAAACCACCATGGCTGGCCAGATGCAGCACGGTGTACCGGCACCGCTGTGTCTGCAATGTGTATGTCAAAAACCACTGGATGTGGCAGACAGATACGAAATGGGGACCCGATTTGGCAAGTGCAATCGGAATATCAACCCGACAAGCAACCATGTCGCGAGCAACTGTGGGGAAGAGCAGACAACAGAATATTCAGACAGTATTAACGAAATTCAAAATTCATACTAGTTACATTTGTGCAGGAGAATGTTATGCACAATATTGGAAACCACACCGAGCATATGTGCACAGTGCCACATGTACATGCACAAGGATTGCATGAGCCACACAGAGTTATACATCGCAACTGGATTGCAGTTTATTTGCGACGAGCGCATTGGACAGTTGAAACCGACCGTGATCAACAACATTTCAACCTATTTACTCACGGGCAACAATCCCGGTGATACAGTACGGCAAGCAGAAGACAGTTTGGGGGATAACGTGCAAGCAACGGAAGCAGACAGAGATTGCATCACCATGGTAAACAGAGCATGTCATGTTGAGAGTGAAGGAACAGACGAAAAGGGAGCGCAAGCCGAGGAAGTAAACTGAAGCAGCCCAGACATTGCCAGTGGCCTGAAACGAACACCGACATGCTTTCAACATCTGCCTACATTTACTGGAATGGCAAGCGAAGACCTTAGCGCTTTCTTAAAAGAGTGCACGTCACATCTGAAATGCTATGAGGTGAGTAAAGACTAGTGGGCTAGCTGCATCGGCGGTTAATTGCAAGGAGAAGCAGGGAATTGGTGGGTGCAGTAAACCACTATGGTGTGCAGTGGGAGGAGTTCGTGCACGCTTCAGTGCCGATAGGGACACGTGTTTACATCCTTACAAGTGCAAAGCAAGTTACTCTGGCAAGAGCAGCAGCCTAGTGAACAACTACCGACGTTCATTATGCATAAGGCACATCTATTCAAGTGATTCCACCCTCAGCTGACAGACCGAGAGGCGCTGTAAATCATTGCCGAAACTGAATTACCGGAATACAGATCTGCACTGCTACCTTTTCTTAACAGCAAAATGGACGAGGCTTTCAAGACTGCTATCATTCTCGAGCGAAACCAGAGCTCATCGCATCGCGAGAGCGGAGCTGCACGATGGCATCACGAGACACACGGGAGTGACATCAACACGCAATGGGACTGGGTGAGCCATCCGGCGAAGCAGTTCGGGATCAAACCGGAATTGGACATGGCGTGTGCACACAGTGACAACATTCCATGCCCTGGTGATAAGCCAAGCGACAGTATGCGCAGGAACACTGGGCAAACACGAGTGCGGATCGATAAAAGCAAGCCACCCGTGAGTCCGTCTCGCTACAGTCGTCCAGAAACAGTTTTCTACTGGCATAGCGCATGCTCAAATAATCCGCATCTCGTCACCTACAGAGGGCCTACACCAAGGATGCAGGGAAACTGCCAGTAGGAGCGAAGAGGCCTATCACCATTTCTGCCCTGGTCCCATCAACAACAACTGACAAAACAACAACTGACAGCAGGGAATCATTCAGCAGGTGAGTGGGTGTCGGGCGAGGTTTATTCGCATCCTTATCAGCATGAACAGTTAACCCTGTCATGTGCTAATCGATATGGTAGTGTCACACAACTTTGTGTAGCCTCGTTACGTGAATCCCAGTGAGGCAACAACTAGTAATCATGTAATTATGCTCGCTACCAGCCAAGTATATAATGGAGTATTGGGCAAAGCAACAATCACGATAAAAATAGGGGACTTGGAAACAATATTGAGTGCAATTGTAACTGCAGAGGTTAATGAATATGCAATATTAGGCATGCCTTGGTTTGC
Source organism: Dryococelus australis (assembly GCA_029891345.1). Taxonomy (NCBI): domain Eukaryota; kingdom Metazoa; phylum Arthropoda; class Insecta; order Phasmatodea; family Phasmatidae; genus Dryococelus; species Dryococelus australis. The sequence continues at coordinate 67,679,300 of CM057002.1, read as the reverse complement.
AGGAACAGAATACCGTACTGGAACCTGCGGCTAGGAGAATTCATTTCGGGGCAAAAGAGCGGCGCACAGTATACACTATAGAAAGGGTAGTTGCTAGTGATTTACACCCGGTATCATTAGAGATATTCGATCATGAGATCCCGCAACAACATCAGGCAGCGTTCCAGCATATACTGAGTGAGAGGAGGGAAATTTTTTGCTAAAACAGATGGACTTCGAAGAACAACAGTAATTCGAACATGAAATCCCGCACCCGAAAGAAGGACCACGGTGTTACATGCCATATCAAACCAAAATAATTAGTAGGCAAGTTAGAGAGATGCTAGCAGACGGATTTATCGAGCAGACGTGCAGTAAATATAACTCTGCCATTACATTAGTGCCTAAGAAAGATGGAAGTGTCCATTTCTGAGTGGACTTCCATCCGACCAATCAGGTAACATGTAACGATCGGCCACCCTGCATCAGTGTAAAAGACACGCTCTCAACACTCGGCAAGACAATGGTAATGATGTCGCTAGATCTTAGAAGAGGATTTGGCAAATTGCCATCAAGCAGGAAGACAGGGAGAAAACCACATTCGTGACACCTGACAGCCAATGATTCCATTTTTGCGCGATGCCTTTTGGCCTCAAAGGAGCATCCGTAACCCTTCAGTCAATTATAGTCCATATGCTGGACGGGCTTATCGGCGACTTCATGCTAGCATACCTGGATGATGTGATTATATGGTCGAGCTGTTGGGAGGAGCACATGCTAATGCATGTGCTCCATGGTACTGGAGAGGTTCGCAAAATATGTACTGACCTGTACCGAGAATAAATGTAATTTGGGTAAAAGGAAGTTGAAATTTGGGTGGCACATTGTAGACGAGGATCAAAACACCCCTAACCCAGAGCAGTTAATTTGAATAGAGAAACACCCGGCTCCACACACCTGCAAACAGTTCTGCAAGATTTTTGGATTAATCAATTGGTTAAGAGAGCTCTTTCAGTATTTCACAATAATTACTGCTTCTCTCACGTATCTACTTTCGCCCCAAAAGTGGTTCATGTGGGGAGACGTGGAAGAAAATTAATTTCAAGCAACAAAGAAAAGTTTCGTTCTCGACCCAAACTATCACGTTACGATCCAGGCAAGCACCTCTACTAACAGATGGATGCCAGTCAAAAGGAGCTGGGTGCCGCCTAGTATCAATGTGCAGAAGATGGCACGAAACAAGCCTTCGATTTCGCCAGCGCGAAGTTGGGATAAGTAGAGCGCAGATATGACGTAAACGAGCTTGAAATTTTGGCAGTAGGGTGGGCGGTTAAAAATTACCCGCCCTACCTGGAATACAAACGTTTCATGTTACGAACAGACAACAGATGCCTTGTTTGGCTACACTAAATGAAAGAGACCCACAGTAAACCCACCTGGTGGGCGTTGCTCCTAAAGTCATATGACTTCACTGTAGAACATGTCCCCGGGAAGGAGAATCAACTGGCAGACACATTGTCCTGTGCGACCGATGCAAGTGTTGTGGTTACAGATGATGCAGAATGGGATGAAGTTCTTCTCCCGTCACACACAAGTTATTCCAAGAGCTACAGATGAATTAAGTACGAGCAGGGGGCGGTGATATTGTTGTAGATGCTCTGTACCAGGAAATAGTTGAGGCATAAGACAGCTGCATGGTAGCACGAGAGAGAAATAAGCAATGTGCGAGAGAGACCATGGAACAGTGGCATGTGATGGAAGGGAGGTTGGCAACGTGTGTGTGACAAACAACAACAAAAAATTGCTTCTGTACCGGCAACATGTAGGGCGAAAGTATTGGGACATGCAATCTCAAATCACGTAGCTGGACACCCAAGTACAGAGCAGACGACCCGAAATGTCAGACAGCATTTCTTCTGGCCAGGACTCTCGCATGATGTACAAAAAAACGTGCAAAAATATGTTATGTGCCAAACATTTCAATCACACAGGACAGATAGAGTGCAACTGCAACAGCCCCGCCTACCAAAAAGACAGTTCGAGATAATAAGCTCGAACCTGGTCAACTGGTGTATGTGAAGGCACAACCACAGTTGAGAGCCTGCCAAAACTTCTGTGCCGGACTAGCTGTCCGATGGACAGGCCCACCCCGGATTATCAAGGGTCTAGGGCCAACCACCTACTTGGTACAGGTGGGGAGGAAAACCAGCACGTTTCACTGAGACACCATGCATCTGTCACCTGGAGATGTCCGCGGAGACGAGTCCGGTGACAAAATCACCCACGACGACGCAATGCCTGCCGAGCCAACAGAGCAAGGGAGAGAAGACAAAAGTGGGGTGGTAACTTCCACATGTCGCAGATACCGGACGAGGCCATGTCCCCAAGGTATCAGGACAACATAGACCCGGATCATGGGGGGTGCACCGCACCAAAAGCCAATGCCACCTCAAAATCCACTGCAAACAGCACACAATAGACAGGGGAGGAGGAGCATTCGAGGCACGGGGGAGAGGCACAGGACCTGGAGATTCACAACGGTGCCATCGAGTACGAACTCCAGGAGCAAGCAGCGAGCACGAGAGGTGGGTCAGTACCTGCCTCAGGACCACCAGCAGTGGGAGGCCAAGGGATAATTTCGCCTTGTGCAATGGCACCAGTCAGGGCGCATCCGATGGCCGGCTCCGCAGAGATCGACAGCGCAGCGGCCACCAGAGTAACACAGAGAGATCTGGAACTGCAACCAACGGTGACATCTCTGGGAGTGGGACCCTCAGGAGACAATGCGATGCCCGTCGATTGGACGCCGCTCATCGAGGAGGACAGCATAACAGAAGAAGAAACGGTGCCAACACCAGCTAGGGAATCACCCGAGGTTGACTCCAACACCACAGTGGTGGCTAGTCCGACTAGCTACCAGCAGATACATGGGGTTGTAACTGAGTTTTTCATCCCAAATTGAGTGGAAGATATGGTGTTGCATTAAAGTCTCTTATGTTGCAGTGGGACGCCTGTGAGTGGGCAACCCGCCTATAAGCCAGCAGTTCACTCTTTACCACCCCAGAGCACTCTATTCTCTCGCCATGCCATCTACAATTACTCAAATACTCGGCAAGCTCATGAACTCGTCTTGCCAATAGGAGCTTAGTCTGCGAACAGAAGCTGGTTCCTGGTAACAGTGCACCTTGCCAAACACTCATGATATGCAGGTTGCCCACTCACAGCTGTCTCACTGCAACATAAGAGACTTCAAAGCAACACAACTCCTCTCTCTGAATTTGGGATGGAAAACTCTGTCACAAACCTGCCCTCCCCCCACCCCCCTCGGCAACATTCATCGACAAACCTAACCACGAAACATCTTAAAATTTACTAATAGCTAAAATATACAATAATAAAATTAATCACCATTAAAACACACAAGAATTTTAAAACTTTCACACTTTACAACAGATACTTTGTTTTATAGGCTGTTAACTGTAAAGTGAGCACTTTTTAAGCCCTAGTTACTTTTTTATTTTAACCAATTTATATTCTTTCATCACTTGTTTATGTAAACCCTGTAATGTGAATAATAAATACAGTGTATATATGCACTATACCCAAAACCAAAAGTCTGAAGCCACAATGAAATGTATTTATTGGTTATTATGTCTGAAAAAACATCTTCAAAAAGTGCTCACTTTACCGTGAACGGCCTATAGTGTTCCGTAGCTTTCATCAGTGTACACAAATATGTGAAGTTAGGTTACCATGATACCAGGTACATAATTGTACGAATATCAGTGTACGTACGTCAAGATGAGTGCCACGTGCTTGTGTTTACTTTTAGTGTTTACATTTGGTTGGTCAATGTTTATGTAGTGCCATATGTTATGGCAGTGTTTTATTTTCCCATGTTACCCATGTCTCGTAAGTATGCATCAAATTGTCTCTTCAGATATTACTGATATTATTTTGGTGTGTTTGAGTGTAATCCTATAAGTTCATAATTATTATAATGCTGCAAAATTCTGTGCTAGAGGCGTAATTTTGTGCATCTACTTGAACGACAACAATTGAAGCTATTGTGATGCGCAGATGACTCTATAATAATTATAATTATTATTACCAGTAATATTAATGCATTGCAAATCATTTCTTTAATATTTTATATTTTAAGGTGTCTTCGACCAGTACTGGCAGTATTGAAATACTGGACTTTCCTACCACTTTCTAAAATGACGCATCAAAGTGGACCAGTGCACATGTCCACATGGCAAATAGCCAATATAAAATCGTAGAAGTATTTTTGAAGTGTATTTATGCCAAGTAAGATGAAATCACATGTTTTGCCATGAACACAAATCAGATAGGTGTAATAAACTTGACTGGGGACAGACCCTATAAAGATATTATTGTTTATACGTGTCAATGTTGATGTTAGGTTGCCATGGCAATGTGGTCTGGTCGAACATTTGTATTTATTTTTATATTTTTAAAATGTGCTTTTATGTTTTTTTTTTGTTAAGAGTTTATTGACATGTACATCTCATCGGCATTGTGGAACCCATTTCATTTCATTCATTTTATTTCACATATGTAAAATGATGTCATGTGATGTTTGGATGGGAGCATTGGCCAGTGAGTGGCCTCCACGCCAAACTAGAAGGTAGTAGCATCTTAGATCTTGTGAGAATACCAATATCACCAAGCCACAGTGCTCTGGGCACTTTATCTTTCTTCATTTACCATCATGTAATTCTGCTTAATTCTCATTAGTATACCGGAATCTTTCGTACATGGTCTCTCACTCTCGGTTCGTCTTTTACATGACCGAGGCGTAATATACCACTTAAGTTCATAGGCCCTACAGCCATTTTCATATGTGTAAGAGCCCTCCTGGCTAAAACATCTGTATGAAAACTTCAGTGCCCCAATGGGGAAGCACTTATAATAAATACATACTGGTGGGATGCCGGTGTTTTATTATGATTAACCGCCTATTGGTTACTTAATCTTTTACGTAACATTGTATTGACCATGTGTTTTTAATTATGGCATTGCGTAACCAAAATAACCCTTCGGGAGTGAGCTGGCATATAAGGGGGCTGACATCTCTGACTAGACGAGGCGATTGGAGTGTAGTTTATGGCTGGCGGAAAGGTATTCCAACTCGTAAAATCTATCAAGACGTGTCCATTGCTGCAGGCCAACGGTCGTCTACCATCATGACCCGAGAGGAGGAGTCTCTAGTAAGTATAACTTCATGTTCGCACCATAGGCTAGTGCTCTTAACCCTGGCAAATAGCATTTCCTATCCATCACACCTCATTTCCCCCATGATCCAGTACGCCGAGCATCAAAAGGCTTGCCCAAGTGTATCCTTCCACTGGCATTCTTAACTGACACCAGTGCACCATACATCAGTAGTTACCTTCTCCTGAAGCTATATGATGTTTCGAAGTGGACCCAGCACGATCTGGTGAATTACACAATACTTATACGTGGACATTTTTTTGAGATTTTGTGATTTTTCTGCTTTACATAAGGTGACCCTATCCCCATCCTATCCCATGGTAAAATGAGGTTAGGATGGAAGATTTGGGGTAGTGGTTGACCCACCTGAGCAGAGGTGAAGTCAGGTTCAGAGTTGTGCACAAGGATTTGTCATGGTCGTCGTCCGAATGACCCTGGGGAACGAGTCAGCTGTCCGAATTCACGATATTGTCAACCTGACAATATCTGACGCCCTAGAGAATTATCTCCGCCGAGATTCCGAACTATGTTCACTATTCCTCACCTAACCAATATCCTTAATGACCAACACCTTGGCACACGTCACATTAAAAATGGTAAGTTGGCTAATAACAGTCATCAGCCAGTGTATCGCTTGTGTGATTTAGTGCAATGTTTTGTAATATTATTTTGAAGGTTTATTGTATTTTATTTGTTTCATATTGCACTGATAATTCAGCGAGTTACATACAAATGAAATAACCTATTATGAAAAATGTTAGGTGTTTCAATATCAGGATCAGAAAACATTATGATTGTTTTAAAATCAATTAACAAAATAGCAAAAATAGAAACATGAATGTCACATAGTTTCAGTCTATGATAATGACAACTATTAGTACTGAATGGTAAGAAATTATGAGAATACTCATTCAGGGCATAAAAATCATTACATAAAAAACATATTGCCCCTACAACACGCCACATTTACTAGACGGCACACTGTGTCCATGATATCTCCACAACAGATTGAATTAGAGATGAGTATTTTACATAAGAGGTAATTTACCACGAGCACAAACTTGTAACACGTATCTGTTACGAGTACGAAGACCAAGTAACAGCTGCTGCAAAATAGTGTATTACGACATCTAGTTATTACTAATTATAATGTTATCAAGGGGTTTGACTATCTATCACTTCAAGAGGTAAACAAGTTTTTATACCTTTGGATAAGCTTCAAAATTGTATCTCAAACATCAGGTATTGGTATTTTGCTTAAATGAGTGTTGATTTTGGAGGACATTATAAAATATGAATTGGAAGTTTTCTGCTTTTTTTTTTTTTGCAAGTAAACATTATGAATTTCGATAACGACACATAAGATTAGTTTTGGAAATTACGTGTTTATAGTTTTGGAAATTGTTTTATTTTTTAAGAAAAAATTTGGGAAAAAATATTTTATGAACACTTGGCTTAATGTCATTTTGAGGAATCGGATTCCTTGAAATTTGTGAAATAAAATATTTTCCCATTCCATTCTCGAAATATTTAAACATATAATTAAGAAACAAAGGTACTAACATCAATCTTGATTGGTAAGAAACCGAGTCTCATTCATTGTGATAAATTGTAAGGAGGTTAAGCAAACTGTGCGATAGTAGATATCACAAGTGATAGTAATAATTATGAACTAATATTTTTTTTTGCATGGATCTATAACGTCCAGTGTTTCATAGTTGTAAATTTGGTTCGTAGTTTTTATTTAATTCACTTTTGCTAAAGAATCATTCACAAATTTTTCAAAACACAACTCGCACACATTACGGACAACTAAACATACGCCATAACACCACAAATATAGTGACTTTTATAGCCAACAAAAACAGCAATTAACCAAAACCTTGGAATAATTATCTGAAGGTTAACTTAAATAATGTTTTTTCTATAATAATAAAGGTTGTAATAAAATAGCGTATACGTGGAATAGCTATTACACACACACACACACACACCATATTATATATATATATATATATATATATATATATATATATATATATATATATATATATATATATATATATATATATTTATATATTTATATATATATATAGAGGTCGTAATAAAGGCCCTAAATAAATATACTGCAAGCTTGGAAAAATTTTCTCATCCCTATATCTATTTGGCTTAACTATAATTTACTTACGTACAAATAAACACCGCAATTTCAAGTAAAAAATATTTTCCCCTACATGTTCATTCGTTTTCAATACTACTCATTCGGTAGCACTGCTGCCGCGGCTGTTTTGTCAGGTACTCCTACTCATACACAGACACGTGTTTCACATTGTGATCGATTGGTTGTACAGAGTATTTCGATACCTGTTTAATGTCATCGATTTTTTCTCTTTCAAATGCAAACGTGTTTCGTTCACTGCCCACTAGATAAGACGGCCTGTCTCGAAACGATATATGTTTTTAAAAAAATCTAAATAATTTTATTGAAATTATCTCGAGTGGAAAAGAGTACAGACTACAATATTGTATCTGACAACAACCATTGATACATCATAAAGACGGAGAAGAAATGAAATTGAGGTAATTTTGTACCGAAATTGATACTAATTTAGAGAAATGTGATTTTTGCAGACAAAAACTTTGATACAAAAATTCTTTTTCTAATAGGACAAAGCACTTCGTTAGGAAACAACCAACTATTGAACTGAATTCTTCTACAAGTTTGTACTGTTAAAAACAGACGACAGTGCATAGTAACAATACATTTTGTCAGATAAATAAAGATTTTATAAAATATGTTATGTATGATTTAGAAGTACAGTAATTTAGAGTACTTTTACATTGAACGCGTTGTCTACATAGAATACTGCCTGTCACTTATGCGATAAATATATCCGTGTAGATGGCAAGCTCGCTATGCAGACAATGCAATTATATATAAAAGTCTCACTAAAGAACTACCAATGGGAGATAACATTGAAGTTAAATTTTTCCACTTGTGTAAATGCTTCTTCTCATAGACTGGGGTATCGAGTATTAAAATAACACGTATTTTTAACAGGTACGTCTGTGTAACATTAACAAATACGCGTTGTTACATCAAAATGTGCACTTTTACCATATCTAGATTAAATACAAGTTCCTTAATATTACCAACCAGTGGCCATAAAGGAAAATCCCTAATGCCAGTCCAGATTGCTTAAAGTAATTTCCAACCCAACAAATATGCCCTTATTTATCCGGAAGATTTTCCGGTCACAATATATTCCTATTAGACTCCTCTAATTTAAATGCAGCTGGCCACCACTTTAAATTTAATCAATCCGCCACGTGGATAAGTACGCATTAACGTGCCTCGAAATTGCATTTAACTGTTACAATGTGCTGCTAGTTACCGACGGGAATATTGACTGACTTTTAGAGTAGTATAAAGTATTCTCACCAGCTTGCCTTATCTTTAAAATAATGCTCGAACCAATTCGTTGACAGTAGAGGACAAAAAATAATAAAACTCACTTTTATGGTGATCACGATTCCTATTAGGTGCCAAAACTCTTAATTATTCCAAAATTGCCTTAAGGCTTGCTGCTCGCATTTTTGTGCATACCATGAACACGTACGTAAGATACACAGTTTAGTAACGGAGCATAAACATGATTGTTAAATATTACTTGGATCCAAATATAATTTATATTTAAAAACATGGCAAACGCTGCAGCCAAAACGACCCATCAAAAGGCATTTACCATAAAAGCTACACATTAAAATTTATTACATTAAAATAATCCGACAGGCTTAATTAACACGATGGCACTCGATGAGAGTTTATGGGCCTCCAATGCATCGTGAAGCAGAATATTAAAAATTATAAAAAAGACAATTAAAAGGTTTCTGCTTCAGCAAAGTGTGGCCAGTTCGTCGTACAAACAACATTGAGCCGGGCCAGACAAATGGGGCAGCAGCTAGCAAACTAGACTATGTATCTGCAATACAAAATACTGAGATTCAAAATTGTTCACACCCATGATTGCCATTTAAAATTTAGAACCTGCAAGCCAGAAATTATACAAACATGCTACTCTAGAAATGAAGACCTCTCACCACCAAAATTAAGCATTCTCAACAGTTACAGGAAAATTACAAACTTGACCCATTATAATTTCTCAAACTGTCCAGCACTCACCGAAACTGTTCGTTCCTGTCGGGGCAGGCCATCTTACATAACTAAAATTAAAGCCTTTGCAAACAAACGATATCAAGCTGAAATGGACATTACAATTTCAATCACATATACATTATGACTGTCGACGATGCCCTCTTCACAATATGCAGATCATCTCGATGTGGTGATCGGCAGAAGAAAAAAATTTCAGAGATGTCAGTGCTCCTACCCTCCAGTAGTCACGTGACCCCCTCCAATGAAATTTAGTTATGTGCGGGGTGAGGAAAGGGTACTGGGTAAGAGAAAGGGGAAGGGAGGGTGGATCAGCTGGCCATGGAGAACGTCCTCACACACTGGCTGCGGTGGAGATGGTACAAACTAATCAAAAGAGTGCAGCACAGCTGCAATATATATTTTTGTATCACCAGAGTATTGACATGTGCAGGGTGCAAAACACAAACAAACTGCACAACCACGTGGTAGGACTTCACGTACGTGGAATATTCAAGTGATAATTGTCGTACGTGTTTTAATGAATGCGCTTACTTATATTGTTTTAAATTATTATTATTTTGAAATGATCAGTATCAAGGAGAGTATAATACTGGTCAATGTCAGTATTTCTATTACATGGAAACATTTCACGTAATAAATATTTGTTTTATGTAATATATTTCTACCAGGGTGTTTTGATTGTGTTAAGTGTGTAAAATAAATTATGTGGAAATGAATGCAGAGTAATCCCGGCATGAGTAGGGCCATGCCCGGGAAAACCATAACGCACCAAAGTGAGGTTAGGGTGTCCTACGTGGTAAGTTTATGTTCATGTTTTTATATATCATATTTTTCCCGTAATATTGAATTGTACCTTATAGTGCTGTGTTTGTATGTTTCGACATATCCATCTAGGGTCACGTTAATCCCTTTCATTTCACTTTGTTAAATTATTAGAATAAGTTGCTGATCACGTGATACAGTGGCGGGAGTTTGAGCCAAGAAGGTGGCAGCCCGCCACCATGTTAGTCAGTCGCCTCTAACCGCGTGTCCTCCCCGGTCATTTCAGTTTCGATACCAATCATGTAGTTCGTAATAGTTTTTCATGTAACTGACTTGAACCTTTGTTTTGCTTTAGCCTGGGGAGTGCACCGTTTCACATCCCCGTCAATTTTGTACTTGACTGGGACATAATAACCTTAAATTTCACATAACCTTTTTGCTGCCGTTTTCTCAGTGTTAGCGTGGACCCTGCTATAATAGGACGACTGTTGTTTGTGATCTTCATATGTAAATTAGAATAAAATAAGTATGTTCGCCGACTCGGCTGCTTTATATTTTAGTGGTCACTTCTTGACCGCACAACCAGTAATTATACCTATATTTTTTTGCATAAGGTGTAAGGCGGCCTATTACAGCCCCGGGAGTGAGTGGGCAAATGAGAGTAGCTCCGATAACTCTTACTAGACCAGGTATTTTTGAATATATCAAGGATGATTACTACATCTTCTGCAATGAGATGTTGGACGTCGAGGGGGGCCACATGTAGGCCGTCGGACACACGCCCCAACTGTGTTCGTGCTCTCTGTTGAGAATGCCCCCCCCCCCCCTGCCCCCTTCGAGGGAAATCAATGGTAGTTTGTTAAATCCTATCTACATTACCTTTCTCCTAGATGGTACAGCCTAGGAACGTCAAATGACACCCGATGTGGGGTTATTCTGAAAAGACCTACAAGTGTGGATTCATATCCTGCCAGAAGTTCTGAAAATTTTCCATGCCTTATGGCACGTAACTTTATATATAACCTGCAGCTTCACCAAGTTCTTATCAGTATTTATCCTTGTTACCGAATTCTAAATTTTCCTGCAAATATTCCTGTTCAAAACCACCTTTGTACATCACGTGTGCCCACATAAACCACACTCTTTTGGCCGTAATGGTTCCAGGATCGCTACTGGCGATTTTCCGGTAACTACCACGTAAGATTTGCGAAGAACGAATGAGAAAAGGGCCTTCAGAAATGGCAAGAAAGGAATTTGGCCCCAAATCGCCATTGGAGGGAGAGTGTGGTAAGTCAGCCATCTTGGAACGTGTCTTCTTCATGAGCACATGTCCATGACATCAGCCAACCACCATCTTTACACATGATTGGCTGAGGGGAAATGTGCCATCTGCCGCCACTCCTCCATCCATGCCACATCCTGCCGCAGGAACTACCCCTACCACTCTGTGCCATGTGGGTGTTGCCGCAAGCCGAGAGCCACGTGACCCAGTAGAAAACATTTGGACTTTCTGCACCAACCACGCCGCACATCCACGCCGGTCATCCACCGAACAACATGGGGTTCTATTTCAAACATGCAAACCGTTATGTGTCAACAGTGCAGAAAAGTGAAATATTCGGACTTGGGTATATTTGCTCCCTGCAACTGTTCATCAGTATTCCCTTCATTAGCCTCAGCATGGCTATCAATCGCAGCACAAGACAGCTAACCATAACAGTGAGCTGATAAACCAGCTCAAATATTCATACCACCGCAAATACAAATTCCAGTCCTTCAGTCAGCACGAAAAACAGAGCTGGAAATACCGACAGTAAGATCATGCATATTGACAACCAAAATGCCTGTTTCCAACACCGTGAACGAGGTGTGTGGATCCCGATCGCACCAAGTTGTCACGCCGACATCGGCGAATGTAAACAATGCAGCACACGTCCAGCCGGCCCGAACAATACCTCCCGCAGATGACGTGCCAAACCAGTGCATGACTCAGTGCAACAACGTATCAACTCCAACCATGCACAACAGTACAGCAGCAGACTGCTGGATGCAGTCACCAAAATCACGACCACCCCATCCCTGCAGATACTGTCCTGTTACGAGTTACCATTAGCAAAGAGGGTGTCACAATCGATCACGAAGAACAATCGTCAAGACTGTCAGGCACGCAGCAACACAGTGCAAACTGGTGAGTGAAAAGGAAATATCTGAACTACAACTTTCAGTATGCAATGTCGCTACGGAATGATTGACAAAAGTGACCATGCAGCAGAACATTGCTAGCACATCACCAATCGCCAAGTGCAAAACCAAAACACACCACACAATTTTCGCACCGAGTTTCGAAGGCCGCAGCCCAGCAGGACCGATGCAGATTCTGCTCGTGAAATATGTGCAACGTTTGCGACCAACGCCACGCTGGCGGAAACATAAATAGTCATTGTCCAGTAACAAGCAGCAAAATTCTTGCACAAACAGTTGTGTGTTTTAGTTTGGCGCATTGCAACGGAACATTGCGAACTTAGTACACAATGCCTCATTTCTGAAGATTCCTCACGTCATTTTATGCGGTCACAAAGGATGTATCCTTGCATAAAACTGAAACCAGTGATCCGGCCATCAGGGACGGACGAGAGTGATGAGGAATTGTAATGTTTCACCTAAAATGACATTCCGGCAATACAACATTTCATCCGCATTCTAGCCTGTCTGTCTGGAAGTAACAGCACGCACAATTCAGCCACATGTCTTTGTTTACATTTGGCCCAATTTAATTGATTGTTTATGCAGCAGAGGAGGGGCTGCTAGTCCCCCTGGGGACTCGGACTCCAGGGGATATTACAGAAAATAAGGTTGTTCAGTCAGAAATCTGGTAATGGGCGCCGGGAAAAGGTTGCATTACGGTAAAACAGCAATGAAGCTGCTGGGCCAAATAAATATGCCAATATTCCGTCGTGTAGATTTATTCAGACACTTTTTCTCATACAGAGCATAGAAATTAAAAGTTCGCCATTAAAGCAAGGCGAGCTCTGAAGCGGCAAAATGGCCATAGGCCTACATGAACTTACAGTGTGGTTAACGTCCCGGCCATGCACAATATGGTCCAGGTTGTGAGGTGGTGCTGACTACTGGCTATCAAGACGATAAACGGTTCCAATAAAATTACGTTACAAGACAGAAATTAATTACGATTAGCATTAATAGTTTAATTTCCTGGAGCCCCACTGCACGGCGGCCACCTCATGTGAAGAGGAGTACCAGACTAACTAGCCTTGGGTGCGAGGCCCTCTCATTTGTTTCTACTGCTGCCAACATATCATGTGATGTGATTTAACAAATATACCAAAATGAAAAGTGAATTGAAACATCTGGTTGGAAGGCCGATGGACTGTAATAACTAATACATACTTTCTTATAAATAAAAAATGTTATGTGCAAGAATTACCAAAATAAAGACATGAGTTCAACCATTGTGATTCCGTGGCAATCTAACCTCACTCTTGTAGTGGATTTCACAATCCAATTATATACGCTCCTCCCATTCTTGACTGGATATTTTAATACTCATCATATTCAAGGCAAAACATATCATAACTAATTTCAAGCCCTTACAACACACATAATAAAACTTATTAACTTTATTAATTTGCTGGCCACGTGGTCAAACACACAACGTGCACCAGTTGATTCTATAGCCAAACATTCAGTACCACCAGCATTTGCGAGTATTTCAGTGCTGTCTTTTTAGGTTATGATTGCCAGTTTATTATTGTGTCTAAATTGTCAAGAAATTCATACATTTATAATTTCTAACTAATATTGACACTCTGATGATATAGTTTCTTTACACTTTACAGGTGTCCATTTACGAGTGTCCTAAGTAGAGGGTGCGCAGAGCTCATAGGCTGTTATAGTACGTGACATATCATAAGACTCAATTAAATACAACAATTACTAAAACAACACATTAAACTTTTAAGGATATATGGAGACTAATTGTCTCCGTACTTACGTGTAGTCACATGGACTGCATCCCCCCCCCCCCCCATTAAGCCCATTCACTATGCCGCCATCTGACAGCTGCCCAGCCATCTCTGTGCCATGTGTGGGCATTGTAGCAAAAGCCACCATCCCATATGTGCACATGAATACGTCTAGTGCAGTACAATTCAGTATAATGTGTTTATGTTTTATTTCTATTTCTGTTCAGGGTAAGTGTTGTGTTATTATTAGAATCAGTGAGCACATTGTTATGTCATCGTCCATGTGATTCAACACACGCACCATTGTTTGCTTTTTCAGTGATTATGCTTTCAGTGATATGTTATTTTGAGGGTGATGTTATTATTTATTATCTTTTAAGTCAGTGAGTGTGTTGCCATGATATCGCCCGTGCCATTGTTTTGGTAATATAGTGTTTATGTTTTTCATCCAGAGTATTTTATTCCAGTTCATATGTCATGTTGTGTAGTACTTATTATTGTTTTCCCATGTACCTAAGACTTAAGTACCAAGACAAGTAGTCGCCTTACTTATTTCTTTACTTGAAGGGTCATTTGTGTGGTGACATTTGTATTTGTTTTAAAGTGTCACGTACCATAATGGCATGTGTGCTGAGTGCACTCTTTATATTGAATGTTTGGAAACAAACATGTGTAAGATATAAACAGACATAGTATTCGAGTGTTAATATTATTTATAAATTTCTGACATAAGAATTACAGGACTGAACATTACGAGGACAAAAGCGACAACCCTAACCTTCACAGACAGTATTGAGATACTGGACAGTACTGGCAATACTGAATGTTCAGCGAGTAAACCGATTGGTGCACATGGTGTGCCCGACCATGTTCCAGTAATTTTTTTGATGCAATTAAATTAGTTGTGTATGTTTTTGAGGGCAATGAGTAGTTATAGGATGTTTTGTTATTAATTGTACGTGTAGGAAAAATACTAGTTGAGAGGGGCATAAGCTCTGGCTCTTATAAACTGCCTGAAACCAGTCCCCCAAAAGCGAGGTTAGAAGTTTGCCACATGTTTAGAATGGTAAAACTGAGTTTTGTTTCTGGAAAATATTTTATTAGTAATTTGATGACTTTCCTAAAGAGGCATTTAAATGTGTCCATCCCATCAGCCTCATGGCTAACCATCTCAATTCATTTTCCATTTTTATATTAATTCTACAACATGTCACATCACATATTGGCGGCAGTTGCAGCCAATTAGAGGGCCTTGCGCCCAATCCTAGTCAGTCTGGAATTCAGCTCAACATGAGGTGGCTGCTGTGCCACAGGGCTCCGGGAAATTCACATTGGTTTTACCAATCGTCTTTAATTTCTGTTTCATAATGTAGTATAACCGGAACCATTTGTCTTTTTGCTCGCCCAGAGTCAGCACCGCCTCACAGCCTGCTCGTATTGTACATGGCTGGAATAATTTTATTACCATAACTCCATGTAGGCCCACAGCCTTTTGTGAAGTGTAAGAGCTCACCTGGCATTAAAGACGACCTCTTCATGTAAGTGCTCTATGTACAAGAAGTACATTAAATAAACCACATGACTGTTTAATCTGAATGATTATTTAATTCAGATGCTTCTCGGCTGCATATGGTAACCTTAACCTAAATTGTCTACGTAACTAATAATGGTGTTGGGAGGCCATAACAGCCCCCTTATGTGTGCATATAGGCATATGGGGGAATCCAACAGCCCCCACTAGACCAGGCACCATTGGATGTAGCTCAAAAGAGATCATCGACATCTTGGGGAGTAAAAATGGTAACCACTTGGTTGCCCGCCTTCACGTCTGTCACCGTCACAACTACCAGGAAGGCCACATGGGCCATTGGCCATCACGACCCCAACCTGTTCTCATGTCCTCTAGCACTGGCGCCCATCCCCGGATTTTTCACACATCTCTTTTTCATTATATCTTTCCATAACATTTCCCTGGAGTCATTTGCCCACAGTATGTAAGGTTACGAGGGAAACAAGAATAATAACAACACATGGCATGACACCTACACTGGTACACAATAACTATGAATGAAAACATAACGAGCACTGTAGAATCAAAACAAACAAAATGTGCACTGAATTGCACTGGTAATAGACATGTGCGATGCACTCACTGAATTTAAATAATATTTACCCTCAAAAATTAAACGTACAACTCTTTACACTAAACCGCACTGCACAGTAAGCACTCCTGCACACATGCAGGACGGTGACTTAGGCTACAATGCCCACATGTGGTACAGAGATGATTGTGGTGGTTTCTAGATGGCAGTCTTAGGGCCAGGGAACGCTGTCCAAGTCATAGTAAATTCACTTACGACAACCAAAATTTGTTCCACAACCGACAACAACTTCGGAATAATTCATATAGCAGTAAAATGTTCCAAAAGCGAAATACATGACTCACGGGCAGAATACTTCACCAATGTTGCCAGATCCACACATCAAATACCATCCTCAAAATCCACAGATTTCACAAGTAAACTCCATCGTTTCCCACAATTCTAGTAATTATACACACAACTCTAGAATGTAACATCATTCATAGTAAATAATGTGTTATAAAAATTTTAACTCAAACAACTGCATAAATTTGTGTAGTCAATGCCAGTGTTTTGAGAATTGTATTGGATAATGATGCATGGAAGCAGTACAGTAACATAATTTTCGCATCACGGTCATAAAGACAGGTCTGCCAACCGCTATCCTTTTGCCTTGATATAACGCGTATGCTAAGTGGAGCTCGTGGCGGCTAGTGCAGGCAGACCCGCTTTGAACATTGCAGTATATGGGAGTTACCGAGTTTTTGAATAATATTAAATAACTCCTCTTTATTTTCACATGTCCGTTCAGCATAAAGAATTGTGATATATTTAGGTGCGTTTGAAGTTGGTTTCGTTTACGATAATGTTTTGCTGGCGCAGCATACCGAGTTCGTAAAAACCTCTGCATCGCATTTTATATTGCACCATGTTTATTGTTTTTGTTTATTTTAATGAAGGTTGTGGTTCAACAAGTCCAAGTTTATTTTGTTCAGCAATCTCGTACATCGTGCCTAACAGCACAACACAATAGGACATGTCAGTAAATATTGTATAGAAATATTTTTTAGTATAAAGTAAAAATACAATTATGTACCTAGTACAAATATATATTACTGCATTCTCATTGCGTCCGCACATATGACAAAATGTTTTAAGTGTGCTTAACAACTGTTCAATAGAAGACACTCAGCAGAAGATATTTAATATATTTCTTAAAGTTATTTAATTTTATTGAGGTTATCGAGTCTGGTAGCTTATTGTGTATATGTATTCCTTTCAACTCAATAGGTACTTACTTCTCTTGCACAAATTTGTCCGGTGAAAAAAAACTCTATAGGTACTTATTTATATTCCTTGTGGAATAGTGACGGTAATCCAAATTTACGATACGCGTTTTGGTTTGAGTGAATAAATTAATAAGTTTAAAAATGCAGAGTGATCTGAATGATAATTGTAATGTTTTTAATAAAGGCCTGCAACTTATATTATAACTATTTACTTTCGAGGTTATTCTGATGGCCCTTTTTCTAGCTACAAATATTTTGTTAGCATAGTTGCAGATCCCCAAAATAATATACAGTATGATGATAATGCATTGCTCAAGCCACGATACACTGGTTTAAGGTCTTGGGGTTGTGAAACTTCTACTAGTTTGTGTGATTCATACTATTTTATTTGGATGTATTATTA
This sequence comes from Dryococelus australis, assembly GCA_029891345.1. Taxonomy (NCBI): domain Eukaryota; kingdom Metazoa; phylum Arthropoda; class Insecta; order Phasmatodea; family Phasmatidae; genus Dryococelus; species Dryococelus australis. The sequence goes on along the minus strand of CM057002.1, from coordinate 67,661,388 downwards.
TTATTGGCTATATTTAGAGTACTGGCAATATTTACAAAATAGTTATTAAATTTATTAGCAACATAGTGGTCCTGATATAATTTTATTGTTTCTAAATAACTGTATTTTCACATTTCCGCTATAACAAACCTTCAAATTTTTTAATTTTTTTTTCCAGATGATCCACTTAAAGAGCGAAGTGGCAATCCGCGATACCACAAAATAATTTCGAGTGGAAATAGGTACAAGCAGTAGGGCAATGTTAAAACCACTTTGTACCAGAAAATATTATGTAAAAAGGTATCTATTTAAAGATAGCAGCAGAGCAGTTGTGGCCAAAAAAAAATCCTGAAAACCAAAATCAATATCCAGAAAACTCATGACATTCAAATCTGCACCAATTAGCTTGCTGAGTACAGCAGAGTGTGTGCATGGTGGGGGGGGATTATGTGCTTCATACAGTTTCCAGGAGCTACATATATAGATAAATGTATATACAGTAGTATTGAATGTAACATGATTTGTCACGGGTATGCGAATAATGGGACAATGCACAATGATAAAGCAAACCAAGTGATTCGCCATACAGTTAATTAGTGATGTATGTTTGAATAGAATAAATGTGCACATTTACACTGCACGCTATTATAGGTTTCGAACAGACAGCTGACAAAAATATTCTCTGTCATTGGCCAATTCAACAGTTCTCATACGAGTCACACTTAGAAAACCTGTAATATAACAAATATTCAAAAATATCTGGCCAGGATTGCACCACCAAATTCATAAATGCATAGCTGATACACAACCTGTGAAGCTCTTGAACTTGTAGCTTCCATTCTATATTCACAAATATCAACACATTAACTGTTAATTCTTTGTACTGAAAACAGTTTTTCAGCTAATTGTTGCTTGTTAGTCCACAACACAGGGAAAATCACAAACATTTTCAAACACAAACAGATATGACCCAGTATATATTGGTAATATCTTGCAGTCAAAAAACTAACCATTTTCACAGCAGGGAACTGTGTAAACATAGGAATCTTTGTAACTGCTTGCACATAATTATTGTTGCTTAAGTTAATTAATTAATTAATGTATTTATTTATTTACTATCAAATATCTCCAGCGATCATATGATGAGCAGGAGCTCTGGAATATCGTATTAGTCAAAAATGTTACAAAACAAACATATGCCTATACAAAATATTGGAAAGTATTTCCTATGGCTCTGTTTGGAATCTGAAAACTTTAGATAGTTTGAGAAGAAGGTGCCCACTGAATGATACAGTATGATATAACAGCATGAAATTACGAAAAATCAATTTGTTTATGGGAGGATGTCTTTAGACGATATGATAAATTATGTAAAGTGTAGCATGCTGCGGATATTTTCGGGACTATGTTATCAATGTGAGTATTCCTATAAAGATGACTGTCAGTATGTAAGCCTAAAATATTGTAGGGTGGCTTTCTTTAATCATAGTTTCTATATTTCATTAAAAAGTGATAGTCCTGTTGTTTTTATGTGGGAAATTCCATTAAAACTATTTTATCCCAGTTTAAAGAAAGATTATTTGCTGTAAACAATTTATCTAGTTATGAATAGTCTCATTTAATGATACCATAAGTGCTGTCAGATTCTCACCTTTAAATAGAAATTTAGTAGGTATCATCCACAATGAGTAGAATGCTGGAATACAGATAATTTGTATCTAGCGTACTAAAAATAAATAAATATAATAGAGGGCAAAGAATGGAACCTTCGGGAACAATGTTTGATTACTTTACCCTTTTTTTAGACTTCTTTTTATATCATCTGAATTTATTGCAATTTTTTGATATCTATGAGACTAATAAGATGTAAACCATGATCAAATACGTACCTCCTTGGAGGGAATTCAGTGAGTAAAGATCAATTCAGTGAAGAGTGGTCCTTTTTATTTCACTACAGGTCACTTTACAGCCGTACAACTGTTTTGGGTCTTCTACCCGCTGCACCACTGCAACCTCCTGACAGCGTCTTAACTTATTGTGTGTGTCTGGCATGTGAGATGGCCATTCAACAGTCTCACTCAATATTTTGCAGTATACGAGAGGGCCAACACAGTCGTTAGGTAGGCATAACAAGTTTATTGCATCATTACAACAATGTCACCTCATCGCAGGGTGAACTGAGGAGAGCCACGTGGGCGAACGGCCCACACCCTGGATGAGTCTCTCGTGCTCTGGCACCCTTCGCGACTCTACAGACACAGTAGAAAGTAGATTATCCCGACTAATAGGGACCAAAGGTAATTCAGATAGGTAATTGGAAATTTGGACCATGGAAACATGTTGAAAATGAAGATTAAAAAAAACATTTTCACTCAACATAAAATTTACTAGACATGCATCGAACACTAACTTATCAAAAACAGAAACTGTACAAAAATATATTTTAAAGTGAGTTAACAATAGCCACCCTCCTCCCAGACATGTTTACTGTGAACAACACGTGAAAGGGCATATTACAGGAGTGTGCACAAGTGCTTGTCTCTCCTCCGTGGGTAAGGGAAACTTTAGTGTTTTTACTATTCTCTTTATTTGTCAAACAAGTCAGGGTAGTAGACTTTCTACTGTATTCTAAAACCTGGTTTCGTAAGTCAAACCTCCCTCCTCTCCGCTCCTGAGACCACGACATACCGTCAATGTGCATAATTTCTTGATCTATGGTGGGGAACATAAATAGAGTCTTATAATTGACTTCTTGTCTGCATCAATTGTGATATTGCATTTTACATGGGTCAGTATTATTTGAGTATAACATGTTTTGAAGTACAGTAAATAGTTTATTGAATAAATATGTATAAAAAATATACATGTACAGGTGAACAAAAAATTGATCTGGCTCACATGACCTGCAAGTGGCCATAACTGCGGAAAAAAAAAAAAATGGCCCAAACAAGATCACTTGACACAAAATTAAAAATAAAAAGCCTGTGAGTCGATGGAGGGATACTGTGAACACTGAAGGCTACACAAAAACAAAGTTCAGGTTACTAACGTTAAACGATTATGGCACACAAAAACTATCAGAACAAATGTAGATCACCCTCTGTGACGCGATTCGTGTGCAACACATACGGCCAGCTGAATCCGACCAACTGGGCGACAATTTGACTAGAACAATCCAGTTAGAACAAACACTGAAAATAATCCCACATAATTCACTGACTTGCTACATCCGTTAACACATGTTAATTGCTATAACGCATTGTACAACAGGCAGTCTGCTCAAATACGTGGTGCCTTATATGCTGATTCTAATATTTGCCCGTAGGGTTTAAAATACGTATGATTAAAAAAAAAAACATTTTGACGTAATTACTGAGTTTTCTCTACGCGACCAAGAGACATTGCATTGACTAGCTCATTCCATTAGTGAATGAATCACAGGACCTGTTCATGCATGAACGTTTCTGTCAAGCATGAATGAATATAGGACACGGGAATACTGGCACTAGATATAAGATTACTGTGATTTGAGTCTCCACAAGTTGAATGACGCAAATTTAAAATATACTAATCTCTCAAATACATTTTACTGTAAACAGTTACAGATCTGTGATAGAGAGATACTCTGACTATAACAACAAATATCAAAGTACGAGAATAGTGTCTCGCTGGTGAATACTGTGTCACCCGTATAAGGATGTAGTAGCCCTTGCCACCCCTACTGAAAAAACACTTTGAAAATGGTATGAAAACAGTTTTGTGTTCTGTTTTGAATTGTTTCTTAACTATTAGATATGAGCTTTTGTCTGTCTGAATAGTATCCATAATGATTTCAGACTGTTCTCAAACTGTAAGCTCTGTTCCATACTTTTCAAACTTTCAGAATATACCTACTGTTCAGTAATTATCAACTCGACAAAACAAACATTTATTTAAAAAAATGTAACAGCGTACTGACCATAGTGTTTACATACTGTGCTGAAAGTATTACTACACAATAAAATATCTTGCTTTCCTGGATAATTCTACAAACAAACTGTTACATAATACTTTTATACTGTCAAGTAATTTCATTATTTGGCAGCAGCAGTACAGCTGATGCTCACTGAGGGGGTACACTTTATTAAAGTATTTAATAATTAGAAAACAGGTTTGGTGTTTGAGGAGGACTACTTTTAGTGTACTTGTATCTAACATGATTCAGGTCCTAATGATGATACATTTTGGTTGCCTTCAAACTACAACAGTGTTGACTACTGGAACCTTCCAATTCTCAGCATATTTAACTTTGAAAAGTTATAGCTGATGAAATCTCCACTTTTATATGTTGTGGATCAAGATTTGGATAAAATACAATTTTATGAACTGAATAGTCAGCCCAGGACCTGAATTTTGTTTACAATTGTTGGTGTGAGACCAGCACTTATCTGTATGATCTAAATGATAGTGAAATATCAGCTCTTAATTAAAAATTTGTTGACCAATGTCATGAGTTCTTTTTTTTTGTTCTTTATATATTTTTTTTTTAAGCTACTTCAATGTTGTAGATTCAACTTTTACAAATTGTTGGGAAATACCCTTCCTGTTCTGCAAATTTGCTAAATTTTTGTCTATTTTTTCTGTGTTTGGTAGATAAAAGTGAATTTCCATCAGAAGTGGTAGGCATAATTTGCAGTCCACAATGCCTACTGGAAACCATTCTCCATACCCATCGTAGGTCTACCACTGGTCATGGACTCTCTAAAATCTTGAACTTAGTGATGATCCAAATTTCACATTCACTTTTATGATACAATTTTTTCAATGTGTTTTACTTGTGATTAATCACATGGTTAGTAAATCCTACTAGCAATTTTGAGACATTAATGGAAAATAACATGCAAATTATGCATCAGATAAGAAACCTGTTGGTGCAATGTTTACATAGTATTTGCTTGATTTTTTTTTTCTCCTTCCCCATTATGGGGACAAAAGAAAATATTTTGGTGAAAATCCACATCTTAAGTTTTAACAGTTAGATTTAAGGTTGCAATATTTAACCCTGGCATTTTGGACTTAGCGAATGGCTGACGAGAGGTCCCAACCTCCTGACGCCAGTGTCACGTGACTGCGAAGTGTGGGACATAAAGTATGCTCACTGAAAGCTGTCATACAATCCGTACACATAAATTGGTAACTTCTTACCTGATTTGGATTCAGTAATAGTATAACATAGAGCTTAACGTAGCAATATTTCATTGTATTATGATTTTGTCCATGTTTACATAATTAAAACTATTTACGCTGTGGAACAAACATTTGCCTAGCCAATCACGACATGTGAAAGTTGCATTTTGTCTTATATGCAGGTGTGTTTATACATCTCAGAATTTGCAATATAGAACAGTGCCAAATTGCGGTGGATTTTGCAGTGAAGAAATAAATGGTATTCCTAAGGAGTCGTAGTACTTTCTCAAATAAAAATGAAACTTTTACACAAAATAGTTTTGTTACGCAAAAAAATACCTTTATAGGTGTAATGTACATGTACACAATATGCGGATATTTACTTTAATGCATGTAAAAAAAATATCCTGTCCAATACCACTAGCAGGATACGAGGCTTAAGGTATAAGGAGAATTGAGAATTGGAAAGTGACAACTGTGGTGGATGAGTGCATGGACTGGGGCCACGGTGGTGTAGTGGTCAGACTACTAGCCTCCTCCTCCTCCCCCCCCCCCCCCCCCCCAACCCCAGAATGTTTGCACGTGGGAACTGTGCTGACTGACCAGCAGGTTTTCTCTGTTCCATTCTCATTGGCTCTCGAGATCACAATGTTAAGGGCTGCCCTAATCTCTCTACTACTATGCATGACATTTTTCCTTAGGAAGACCAAATATAGACCTATAGCCTATGTTCGAAATTCTCTGTTCAGTATCTTGGATTTTAGAATAAATAACTTTTTTTTTGTGTAGCATCAGTAATTTTTATATGGGTTTCTGAAAATTTTAGAAGTTCAATTATTATTCAAGGTTGGCAAATAAAAACACAAGAAAAAATTATTTATTTCTTTTTGCCCTAAGTTTCCTGTATTATTTTGAGTATTTTCATTTCTGAAAACCATTTCGTTACCATGAAGAAATTACCAGTTGTGGTGTGAATCAATGTAACCCAAGGTCATTGCTGAGAGGATGCAGCGCCTTGAGGCATTGCTGTAAACAGCAACATGCCACATGTTGAAAAGCAGCGTCAGCGACATGTGACTGGATGTGTCTCACCTTGGCAAGTGTGAGATCCTAGACTTTCATTAGGCGGTTGGAAACCTACTATCTGAACTGCCCCAGGACCTGTAGGTACAACAGTCAATAGTGGCTCATGGAATACTGACATGTAGCAGTACGTCGACTACCAAGTGAGGACATGCAGGAAAGCCATTCGAATTAACAATCAATGTATTTGACTTGCGTAACACTCAGTTTGCATGCTATGGCGTATAGCATTTCCTTGGAGATGTGTGTAAGTAGGTCACCATATATCACACACAACATGAGTAAACATGGGGTCAAATATGTACTGTACAGCCATGTAAATAAAAAGCAGTTTTAGTGCAAGGTGGTTCACGATAAAGTGAGCACTTTTGAAATCAACTTCAGAAAAAAGTCACTCCCCCTGCCTGCCTGCATATATTGTAACTGCAACACAGTGATATGCGCCCAGTAAGGATGGTAATGATGGATGGAAAGCAATTCCATATTTTCACATCGAATCAGAAGTGTTAAGGTAACTATTTGTGATAACGTAAATTAGGCCTATTTATTTCGCTTTCTGTTTTTTTTTTATGCATCGAAGTGTAAAAACGAGCAGATTTGTTAAATATTTACTTTTCTAACAGTTTCACTTGACCGAAGCATAAATAAAGTTATGAAGCATGTGGCAATGTCAATTTTACATAACGCGGAAGAATATGTAACGCGCACACAAGTAGATCTTAAGCAGCGCTTCCAAAAGTGCTCATTTTACCGTGAACGACCTATACTTACCCTTGATCCCTTCAGCACCCGCAGTTCTATGCATTCCCTTGATCCCGTCTTGAGGAAGTGGATATAATTTCAAATACCCATCTTTAGTTCGAAATTTTTAAGTTCCAGTGCATAAGCGATTGAAGAATCAATTAACTAAACACATTATCTTATGTTGTCTTGGTTTTTGTACGAACAAGTGTTCAGCTTACGACAGGAATAAGCTGCATAATTGTTATGAACAATTAAACTTACAGTGTAGTTCATGTGTAGAGTACATCGCTCTTGGCCCTAGTCAAATGGGATATTCAAGGTGCATCCATGCCCTTACCGCAAATTCAGTCGGTGACAATTCAACGTCACAGCCAAGATGCACTTTTCAGGGACACACAGACAGGTAAGGGCTAGTGGCTCGTAAATTAGAACACACGTCAAGTTAGTTTAAACAAACATCTTACTTTGTGAATGAACACTGAAATAAGGTGAACATTTTTTTTCTTTTAATAGTATCTGCTCATGCTTTTCTGTGAAATACAGCTTTGTAGGTATGAGTATTTGAAAATAGAATATATTTAATTCAACACGTTTTTTCCGAAGGGAGACCGTTTAGTGTGGATGGCAATAAATTGTAGTTTTGGCATGTTTTTATAAAAGACTATTGAGTACCCGACATGCGTTGCAATGCCACGCTAAGAAGGAAAGTGTATGTGTTTATTGAAGTGCTTTTGGATACACAGTATTTTTTGTTTTTCCGTCTGGTGAGTACACGAATAAGTCAGAAGGTTTTCCATGTGAGAAACATGGATTTTCCAAATTTAGTCCACAACTTGTAGCGATTGTCCCTGTTCATTGTTGATGGTAAATGCAAATGCTAGTCGCACTGAAAACTGCAAACGTTTGAACTCGAATGGCATATCTGTCGGAATCATTGGGATGCGTGGCCACAGTACATTTTCTCCTTTAAATTTTCCTTTTAAAATTCGATGATATTGTTAATCATCTTTTTCACTGAAAGGCTGGTACCGTTGCAAAGTCGTGGTGGAGTGATGCTTAAATTTAAGGGCACTGCAATACACGTATAATTTATCCATTTTTCCAATAACCACACTTGGATGAAAACTGTAATCACAATTAGCATCGTAATGGAATGCACCAATATTTACATCAGGGTGCAGTGTTCGTCTGGATCGAGCAGTGCGTACTCTTAACGGTTTCCAGTCTTGCTCCCCGTTGCTCGACTGTTTCGGACGATCCTCGCTACGCAGAATTTTTGGCTATAATTTAAGCTCAATTCGAAAATGAAATGTTGGTGTATGACTGGGCAATTTCTGTACTTCTGAAACATGCTATTTTCTATTATCTTATTTTGGTTACACTAATTATTGGGTACCAAATTTTGGCTCGATTCCAAGTACATTCTTTGGACAAAAACCAAATATTAACTTTAGTTGCTATGAAAACTTGTACGGAAAGGAAGACATTGGGTAATTTAATGAGTTATACGTTATCTTTAAAAGGCACCTTTTATCTACATTAAATCGCAATATTACTACACAACTCTTGCGTTATGGAAATTTTTTCTTGTCCCATTGTCACATATAAAGTTTTAAAAATAAAAACAAAATTCCTCTAATTACTATTACAACTCGTTTGTCACTTACACGTATTCATTCAGAATAAACACGATTGTTTACGTTAAATCGGAATACTATACCACAAGAATAATTGCATTACACAATAATCTTCTTTTAATTGTCACGTAGAAATTATTACAATTTAAGGAATATAAAACACAAAATTACGATAATTTTTACACGTATGACACTTGCTGTGCATGTATTGTTATGGGAGGAATCAGATTGTTTTGGTTCACACTTCTACTATTACTATTTCTACTCGAGCCTCACTAAGCGTACACAAAACAACGGCAAGAGACCAGACCGTGGTGCGACCAATCAAACTCCGTGTCCGAACATTGAACCGCTTTTCTGCCTACACGTCTAGCAAAAATGCCGTGGATTGGGTTTGAGGTTAGAACCAAGATCAAACTGAATCGTAGTTCGGAACTAGGATCATTCGATCTCGAATCGAGCAAGATGTTGATGCAATCTTTAACTTGATCTATTACCACTTCCCAATCCAGTTAGACATAGACGCTGGGATTACTGTTTGTTTTGCGGCTAAGGTCGAAGCCACAACACACTATTTTCGTTATTTCTAACACCAATGTTATTGATGAAGGTAGTGTACATATAATTAGATTGTGCGGTGTATTATCTGTTTTAAGTGAATTACTGTTGTTCGAATTTTAATGAATATTATCCAAATAAGTATAATGTTGTTTTAATTTCCCAAGAAAACAATTATATTTAGTTCTATCTGTTGGCGTATTTATTAACTACATTTGTTGGCGACGGCTGTTCTTCGTGTTCAAAATAGTTGGCTTGTGCGGAAAATTAGCACAGTTTCTTACATTCTGAAAGACTTTTCCAGTTTTACGCTGTGTTTACTTGGAAGAGTAAGCACGAATTTCGTCCTCTCTTTACAAAACATTAACACCTTCAACTAAATAAATGCATTTGTTCTTAAACCCCTGTAAAATGTCTCAATTTACATTCTCACATCGCTGCTGGCCAGTGTTGCCGACAAGGAATTAGTTTTTGTATGTGTACCAACATTACAATGTCCAACAGCTGTGCTTAGAAACCTAATTAAACTCGATAGCAAAATTATATGTGAACTTGTTATAATTAAGGAGATTGAGTGATTTCCATAACCAGTCAAGTCATACATTGATTTCTAATTTGAAGTGTTTCAAATGAGGAATATTGGAATGAGTGATGTAGTTAATGCGGCGCGGTAATAGTTCTCACAGTCAGTGGTGCGTGGTCTTGACTGCCGTGCGCTAATGACATGAACGTTTTATGTGTATTATGTAATTGATGGGTTTCAATAAGCAGAGCGAGGAAGATATGTCTTCATAAATAAACTGGCCATGATGTAGAATTCGTTAGTCCTTGTAGTTGGTTATTCGACTTACAATCAACAATTCCTAGAGTAGTTATTACGTAGAGACTGCTAGATACCTAAGTTAGGGATCGTGTGGAGGAGGTAGTTGTGCTCGCTTACACACGTAGAATAAAGATATCGTAGAGCGGTTATTCGTCTTCTGTGTATGTACCCAACACTTACCTACCCCAAAGGAACACAAATGTCAAAACCACATGGTCAACAGTGTTTGTCAACGTATACCCTCATTATTAACGCTAAGGAATCGTCTCCCGCAGTTCGGCACATGGTCGACGTTGTATAGTGTGTTGATAGGTCGGGGTGGTGTCACGACTGCACGAGCCACACTGACCATTGTTCTAGGAAGGAGGCCTTGCTCTTACGACCTTCATTATGCCGACTGTTCGAGACATTGTTGACACGCTCCGACGAAACTTGCCAACAGAGTTCTTGATAGAGGCTGTTCACGGTGAAGTGAGCACTTTCCATACCAACATTCGAACAAAATCACTGCCAGTTAACTCCGCATATTATGTACAATTTCACTGGCACGCCGGCACCCGCTTGAGGGTACATACAACCTGCCTAGCACTTGGGCTGAGTTGCACAGTGGTTGAAATTCTTATTTTTTGACGAAACTGTAAAACGTGCCCCCTGCAGTACGTTTACCTATGACAAATGCATCATATTCCAAGCGAGGACGGGATGGTACTTTAAAGTTACCACCCACGTTTTAAATATTATTTTGGAACCATCCAATGTAGTTAAAAACGGCTTTTCCAGACAGCCGTATCTTAAAACTTGCTAACTGGACACGAGTCGAACAACAACTCTAAATAATTTGCTACAGAATTCCCTTCAATAAGATGCTAGGATCGCCGCTGAATGAGAGTGCGATAGGTGGCCGCAGAGCTGCAACAACACATCACGTCAGTTCACAACCTTCGCGTGGAGGCGATGGCGTGAAACTATCACATTTTCATGCTCTAGAAAAATGCAAATTCGTTTGTGTTTTATAAATTAGTTAATAATGTATTCCTACTAATCAGTCCACTGCACTTATTGCGCGTGTCTGTGTTACTATGCATCCACGTACGCTAACAATGGAACTGTTGCAACTCAATAAAACAAAATGCAACGTGTCTGCATCCAAACAAGGCTTCTAGCACGCAGAATGAACAAGACACTTAATTATGCTGTAAACACTCTCAAGACTAAAATCATTGATTATGTTAATCAGATGACAGTTTCAAAATTACGAATTCACTCAGCGGAGCATTCAAGGAGGAATAATAAGGCGTGAATAGTGTCAATCGAAATGTATACATAATAATTCTTTAATGAAAACCAAAAAAAAAAAATAAAGTTTTAAATATTTTATCAACTAGAATTTAAAAATATCTTTTTAAGTATAGATGGAAATTAATGCAGTGACTGTAACTTCGTTCGAGTACACTTTAGTATTTGTTTCCATATTTTTAAAATAGAAATTATACTTCGTTCAGGTTTTATGGAGTTATTGAAATACATACCTCTATAATTGGTTCGAAAGATTGTTACTTTATTATCGGAAATAGTTTTTTCATTGAGTTAGTGTTGGTAGTTTGCTAATATGTTATTTTACTATGTTTTTCCAACAACTAATGTATCTTTTTCTATTATGCGTATTATATAAATGATTATTTTATAAAAACTATTATTATTTCAACAATGTTTTTGTAAATAATCATTTTGCAAAAAAAATAAGATATGAAACATAAAGAATATTATATGAAAAAAAATTCATTTATTTCATAACCATTTGAGATATCGAAATGAATTAGAGAGCAGATTTTAAATAGAAATAAACTCTATGATATCTGACAATTTTATCAAAATCGATTCAGCCGTTTCAGAGACTATTCTGGACAAACTTCCAGACAGGCAGACATACATAAAATTTAAAAACAGTTATTTATGCTTCAACATCGTTTAAATTGCATATTACGATTAGATATTGGTATTAAATTTTATTTATTAATATAGATTAAGGTATACTGTAAAAACACTTTCTTTGGTATAACACGTGATATGCTGCCAACAAGAAAAAAAAATTGTTTAAATATAAACCACTGCAGAGTATGCTTGCCACAAACATAGTTTTTGTTTAGTCAATATAGTAATGACTATGATAACCCTACTTAGTTGCAGTTTCGTAACTGCAGAATATATTGGTTTATGAATGATTTCGCTGTGATAACAGTTACGTACTGAAAACTACAATATACAACAGAAAACCTTTAATATCGCTAATATTTATTTACTGTGGACATAAGCAGATCACAAAATGTTCATTTTTAGCTATAAATGAAGGTGTTTCTGCCATAAAACAAAAACGTATAACGAAAACATTTATTAACAGTAAATATGTGATTCTGTAAACTTTTATTTGAATTAATGAAATTTCTTAACTGTAAACAAAAAAGAATTTAAACACCTCATAAGAAATGGCTTTCTTTGCCATACAGAAAACGTTGTAAGGATTTTTTTAGAGTGTAGTCATGAATATAAGGGTGTATTGTCACTCCCCTCTATTGTAGGGGAGGGAGAGTGACCCCCTTCCCATCCCCCACCCCCTCACTGTTGTAGTGTCCGGTATATAGTACCAGTAGGACGGTGGTGAGTGGTATTATAGACACCAACGTAGCTGCTCTTACTCTAGTGCTGGGTATAGGCCAGTAGCTAGCAGACTGTCTGTTAATGTCTGCAAGTCTCAAGTGTTAAATATTACTCTAGTGCTGGGTATAGGCCAGTAGCTAGCAGACTGTATGTTAGTGTCTGCAAGTCTCAAGTGTTAAATATCAATATGCATCATGAGAATAATTCTAATTTGTCTTGAGGAACCAAGAAATGTGCGAAATTCTCAGAGCAATAAACATTAATCTATATCATGCAGAAAAAAAATGGTCTGAAAATAATGGTAGCTGCATGCTCCTAACATCGCCAGACTGGAAGCCTGGATACCAGATCGGGCGAAGTTGAATAATGAGAACTGTTTAACTGTTCATCCCTGATTTTCTGCATGTACGGGGATCACAACCTTTTGCACTTATCATCGACTGTATGCTATTTAAATATCTCAGTTGCAATACACTTTTTAATATCTACTTTACAGAATTCCAAAAATATTTTTTTTATTTCAACGGTTGAATGCAAAGTCAACTTACGCTTCTTATACTCTCATTAGTAATCGAGAACAACATATGAATAATAGTTGGTTGCAATGATTTGATAAATATAGAAACAAAAAACTGTTTATTATGGATGTAACTATGTGTGAACATAGACTTTATTTAATGTTCTCTATGACTTTAATTTAATATCGTATAATTTGTGCTTGATATATTACTTGTAGCACAGCAGTATTAACTTACGCTATACCATTCCTGCTTACTATTTTTGCACGATTCAAAAATTAATTATTCCGGATCTCTTATTTGGCATGGCGAAACACTGTAACTCTTTAGGATCCTATGAAGTAGATCAAATCCTTAAGACTTAAAAAGTAAGTGAACTAAAAATACAATGTTATCACATTATTTTATTTCCTAGACAGTCATACTCATATTAGAATTGATTGTACTGTCGAAATAAACGTATGTTACAGGTTTCACTGTGTATTCAGTGTCATTTAATACTGTATGAAAAACATTTGCACAGACAAAGGTATCTCGATACTTATTACTTTACACGTTTAGTTATTTCATAAGGAAGTTTATGATTATTTTTTGAGTAAAAAAAACATACAAATTTCATATTGCACAAGCTAATAAAGTTTTGTTACAGGCGGAAAAACTAACGTTATGTAAGTTTAGAATGAAAACGCACAGTGTTTCTTTGCTGTAAAAAAATGCACTACACGACACAAGAATTCTAAAGTAAAAAAAAAAAAAATAGAAAAAGTAACTATACACTTTTCCACATCTTGCAAAAAAATCTTGCCGGCACATGTTCGCCAGTAGACTTGCAGGAATGTCTGTAAGATGCAAAAAATTGCATCAACGTGCACTGTGCTCAGCAAGCACGTACTTAACGGAGGCATTGTTGCAATGCGAATTATGCGAGTGACGCGTAGCCGCTGGCCGCAGAGTAGGCGAGTATGCAGAAGCCCAGCGGAGTTGACGGTTCTGATTGGCAACGCCCTGCTGTTGAAGGCTCCAGACTGGTCCGGTCACGTGGTTTCATTTCAGGAGAAATGAAGCAGTGTTTCCGTCGCGGTGTGCTCACGAACTATGGTCAGTCGAAGCGACATCTGGGACACAGAGAAGATTAGCAACTAGAGTCAAAATTATTGATTGTTTCGCTGATGTACAGGTCGTACTTCTCGCAGGTCCCAAACGAGAGGTGTCCCCGGGTCGGATGCCATACATCTTTCTAGTGGTGTGTCGAACTTGTCCTCGACCAGGGTTAACTCGGTACGTATTTCCTCCAGGTATTCCGGAGTTTCTCTGCATCCTTGTGGATTCCTCAGGTCGATGGTTCCAGCGGCCTAGGACATAAACTGGTGCGTGACGTAGGACGTGGTGGCGTGCGCGATCAGGGCGAGACTATTGACGACGTGCAGCAGCGGATGTACGAGATCATAGACGCAGTCCCAGGCCCTAAGGACTAACACCACGGCGGCGGACAACCAGGAGCTGTAGAGCTTCCTCCTCGCGAGCAGAGTGCCAACTGAGAGGTTGGCGGCTTGGCTGCAGCGCTGCACCAGCGAGGCTGCGCGGTGGAGATGTGCGGTGGCGTTCTCCAAGATGGCAGCGAGGGTGACCAGCAGGCGCGGCAGCCACCAGGCGAGCTCTACCAGCAGCAGCACGTATAGGAGAATGGCGGCGACAAAGTCCCGGAGAACGAGGGCGCCACGTACTGACGAGTTGACGGCGGCAGCGGCACCACTGGCCGCCCTTAGGCTGGTCCTGGCGGCGGAGACGGCAGTCTTGGCCGCCCCCTGGGCTCGCCGCCCCAGGCAGGCGAGGTCGTGCACCGCCCCCGGCACCCGCCGCCCCGCCGCCCCCGCTAGCCGCAGGAACAATATGAGGCGCCTGCCCGCCGCCACAGTGGACACTGACGCCGAACAGCGACGACCGCTGCTATAAGAACCTCCGCTTCCCACGGCAAAACAACGCCGTCGACGACATAGGGTCACGAGACTCCCTCCACCTGCGTCATCAGCTACCGTCTGCGCCACGACAACACACCCGCTCCACCCTCCAAAAAAACTTGATTGCTTGTGGTTGCCGTATTGCAACCCAAGGTCTCGTGTTTGGCAACGTTTATCACTTACCGTCCTGCCGTGCCTGCAGGTCCGCGGATTTCGCCAATCCGTCTGCAACAGCTTTTCCCAGAGCGAGGCCTTCCCATTAAAAAAAGGGGGTTTTCCCAAAACGATATTCATGCGTTCAGGGACTTTATAAAAAAATTGGCCCCAACATATAGTTTACGCACTCGAGTTCCTGTTGGGGCCGGGTTCCAGTTGGGGCCGCGGTGGCTGAGCGGTTAGCCTGCTCACCTCCCACCAAGGCGATCCGGGTTCATTCCCCGGCCGGGTAACTCCGGATTTTCGCAAGTGGGAATCGTGCCGGACGATGCCGTTGGTCGGCGGGTTTTCTTGGGGATCTCCCGTTTCCCCTGCCCCTTCATTCCGGCGCCGCTCCATATTCCCTTCAATCACCTTAATCGGCTCTGAAGACCTCGCTTTTAAGAGCCGCCCAAATCTCTTCACTCACTCGGATCCCAGTCGTTTATTCATTGGCTGCTTTAACTGCGGACAGTTAACCGCACAGAATCGAAACGGCGTTGTGGTTCATGTAATATGGGCGTGCCAGTTCTCTGACTGACCGCGTAAGACTCTGGGGACAGGCATTGTGTCTGATTGGTTACTGCCCACTGCGGAAGGTTCCCTATTGGCTAGACCGCTTTCTGTCGAGTAGGTTACCAGACACTGATTGGCGAACAGAGTTGCTAACATTTCGCTGGCCAGAGACGCAATATTTCTGGCGTGTGCGGTCGGAGTTCGCCGCGTATAAGCGAGTGAGTGAATATATTTGGACGGCTCTTAACATCGAGGTCTTGAGAGCCGATGAGGTGATTGAGGTCAGTATGGAGCAGCGCCGGAATGAAAGGGCGGAGGAAATGGAAGTTCCCCGAGAAAACCGGCGACCAACCGCATCGTACGACACGATTCCCACATGCGAAAATCCGGAGTTACCCGGCCGGGGAATGAACCCGGATCGCCTTGGTGGGAGGTGAGCAGGCTAACCGCTCAGCCACCACGGCCCCGCGTATAAGCGATGTCTCATCTGCGCGTTCTTAAGTAGGTACTTTGTTCCATAAGCTGGAGTCACAATACCCCGACGAACCCGAAACGACAACCCCGACACAGCGAAATTTGAATAGCAGCCAATGAAAAGCAAGGTCACCGTAACGTCAGTCCGAAAAAATCGCAGCCCCGACAGCCCGACATTCCACTTCTACTCTCCATCGCGCCGGACTCGTCAGGGTGCGCATAAAAAGTAAATACAACATTAGAAAACCAAATTTCGTGCGTATTTCCCTACTTTAGTAAATAATAATAAATTAACTGGCCGCCAAAATAACGTTCTGGTTTGTTTCTAAATACTTGTTATCTCTCTTGTCAATTAAAATATTTTGAAAAGCGAAATTATCATTCACGTTATCACAAGTTTTAAAAAGTAAATATTGGATATTATAAGGATAACTTGCGGTCTTGGAATTTTCCAACAGCCAAGCAATCTATCTGTAGGGTAAATTTTGTCGGGTATTGTGAACACTGAATAAATTTAATATGAAATTCCGTGGAGCTGTGACGTTATATTTGCCTGTCATATCGTGCTTGTCGGGCTATTGTGGCTCCAGCTTTAGTCCTTCACACAGAGCGAGCAGTCCGATTTCGGTTATCCGTGGTTCCTCGAAACAACGCGAATGCTGGGATGTTTCCTCACTGCATCTCTTCCTTGCTTCTGCTGACCTCAGCAATTTGGCCAGTATCTTGACCTCTCTATCAACGAGGCGTGAGGCCCTACCTATCTAAGGACTGTTCACGAACACAAGTGAGCATTATCGGAATCAACCTTAGAAAATAGTCACAGGGCGCACTGAGTGACGTTCGCCCAGTAAAGTTGGATGGAAAGTAATGATGGATGGAAAGTAGTTCCTTATCTTAAATTCAAATAAAAAGTGTTAGATGACCATTTGTGATAAATTATTCTTTTTTAGTTCGCTTTCTATTTTTTAGTGCAATAACATGTAAAAATTACAAGATTCGTAACATTTTTTATTTTAATAATTCCGCAGTTTCACCTGACCTACGCATAAATAAAGTGACAATGCTCATGCCAATGTTAATTTTACATAAGGCGGAGGAATACAAGCAGTGCATACAAGTAGATCCTCAGCAGGGTTTTCAAATGTGCTCATTTTACCGTGAATAACCTAACTAAACCTATCTAACTCAATCATTTATTCATCGAACCACATTTGTTTATTCATATTCTGCTATAATGGTGATACGTCTCTCTCTCTCCCTTCCCCCTCCCCCCTTTTTTCGACCGGTGTCGTGTTATAAGACCCAGATATTTCTCCATCTTTGCTATTGCTTAAGAGCAGAGATAGGTGTATTTATGGCCATGCTAGACTTCAATATCCTACGTCCACAGCTACAACTTCCTTTTGGTTATAGGCCGCGTCGTCTACCTGAGAAGACATGTACCTATTTGACTGGGCCAATCGAAATAAAGTTCTGC
This sequence comes from Dryococelus australis, assembly GCA_029891345.1. Lineage (NCBI taxonomy): Eukaryota > Metazoa > Arthropoda > Insecta > Phasmatodea > Phasmatidae > Dryococelus > Dryococelus australis. Next base: position 67,643,605 of record CM057002.1, on the reverse strand, counting down.
GATACCGAACGTCCTTGGTTCGCAGAGACACTTGAGGCACGTGACGTTTTAAATCATCCAACCACGAAAGTGCATATGAACAAAAGTGTTTTGGAGTACAACTGGTCTCTAAATCTTCTCTCTAGAAACACTTCTCCCTTCTTAAGAGTCTTCCAGGATGTGTGAAAACCACACAGATCCAACTACAAAAGGACCTTCAAGGTACAAGCGCTTGAAGTCTAACCTGCCACACGGAATGTACTCGCAAAACTGACACTGCACTTTTTGAATTGAATCTTAGAAAAATCATCCCAAGTGTGACGTGTTTGTAAGTTTCCTAAATATGTTATATATCACAAGTTTTTTTTAATTCTTATATATATATATATATATATATATATATATATATATATATATATATATATATATATATATATATATATATATAGTTTTGTTAACATTAAAGTATCATATTTTTTGGTTAATTTGTACATTTAAGTACATTCTACCTAAAAATTATTACTATGAAAAATATAGAGCATTATAGGTGTGTTGTTAATGTCTAGTAATAAGTAGTTCTCTTGTAAAATATAATTACACTGAGTGCGCACGAATGCGGGGCGTTGTCCCTTTGGTGTACTTACTTAGTCTTTGTTTGTATGAGGCGGAGGAATATCTTGAAGTATAACTTCAGCAGGGCTTCAGGAAAGGTGGAAGTGACAGTGAATGGATTATTTTTCATCAACCGTTTACAGCGGAAATTAGTATAAGCTGAAGCTCACTGCGATATCCAGGCATAGAATACAGACGTTTACAGAAGCGACAATTGAGCCACTGGCTGGCTAGCCGTTGCTCTTGGACTTGCAGCGTGTCTGATTGGATCTGCCGTGTTGTCTGTGGTTCCCTATTGGTTCACCTGGCGTCCAGCTAGGCGCTGGTTGGTGGATCACGTAGTTCTGCGGTTCGTTTTTAAAAATTCATCGGAAGTTCGCAACACACGCAGATATCAGGACTCGAGGTTTAACGTTAAGTGAATGGTGAAAAATTACTGAAAGGAAATTGACGTGAATCCCTCTGTTGCATCACACTTTATGCAAAACGCATCATTGTCATAGCTGGTCTCTGAGGTTAGTAAATTTAAAGTCGTTTATTTTATGGCCCCTGATCCTTAATTTAGTTACTTTAGGGTTAGTAAATTTAAGGATTCTAACCACAAGGTTAATGGCTTTAGGGCTATTTCCACAGTGCTAGTGATTTAAGTGTTAATTTCCACAGTGCTAGTGATTTAAGTGTTAATTTCCACAGTGCTAGTGATTTAAGTGTTAATTTCCACAGTGCTAGTGATTTAAGTGTTAATTTCCACAGTGCTAGTGATTTAAGTGTTAATTTCCACAGTGCTAGTGATTTAAGTGTTAATTTCCACAGTGCTAGTGATTTAAGTGTTAATTTCCACAGTGCTAGTGATTTAAGTGTTAATTTCCACAGTGCTAGTGATTTAAGTGTTAATTAATTTAGAGATATATGCTTCTTATTTAATTTTTTTACGCGTAGTAATAGTAGGAATTTTGACTAGTGACTTTAGGGGTACGAACTTCTTATTTAGTTACTTTAGGAATAGGGACATCACTTCTACGACTTGTGAGCTACGGACACTTTGTATTTAGTTACTTTAGGGTAGAGTAATTAATGGCTAGTGACGTTAGGACGACGGACTTTTTATATATGTAGTTACTTTAGACTTAGTGGATTTAGGGTTGATTCACGGCTGGTGTCCGTAGTGGGACTAGTGTCACAAGTGTTGTCAGATACGAGCAGCCGGAGCTTCACGAACATTTCCGATGAGCGGGAATGTTGTGGCGATCTAGACGATCGTCACAGCTGAGCTTTACGAAACATGACGCAGCAGACAGGTCGTCACACCTCAGTCCCAAGGTCATCCTCGACACCCACCAAGCAGATGAAGGATGACGGGGAGATGCCGTTCGCGAATAGAAACCCTTTTTGTGCCTAGCTGTCATTGATCAAAGTCGTGCGTCATGAAGCATTCCAGCATTAGCTCCTCTCACTGCCCGCTGAACCGCCGCGCCTCTTCCACGAATTGCGGCGCCAGATTATCCACAAGTGATGGGGCGGAATGTCCTGCACTGACGTAGACAACACGTCCACATCTCAAGGTCGGGGGGGAGGGGCTTTCTTTCTCTCATTAATCTATGCAAGACAACGCAGGTAAATTGGCCAATCCCTGTCACCATATATATTCCAACATCCATATTACGTCCCTGTAGTTCATTCAGGTCATATTGCTGCAGCAAGACACGATGTAAAACGATAATTGTTCGCACTAGCTGTCTTTATTAGTTTCGGTAATATTTTTGTTTTATTTGTTTGCGTCCTTACCGACAGCTATAGGCCTTGAAATAGAGATATAATAATTCTAACAAATCATAATTAACACAGGTAGAACCAGATTTAGGAACACGAGCGTACAGTTCTTAGGTAAAAAAAAAAAAGTAAATAACCTTCACTGAAAGAAGGGCTAGCGCGAAAATGCAGCCATCCAGCCGTCCAATCAGGGATGGTTAATGTCACAAGTACATAGTTCAAATATTGAAAAGGTTGCGTCCTCTGTACGCATACAGAATAATAAAGAATATAAAACCTTAATCTAAACTAATAATTCATTAGATATTTAAGTTTTACTCATTAATTTCTTGATATCCACATTAATAAAGTCTAGATTATGTGTAAAGATATCAAAGTTTGTCCACCATATAAATATTGAATACAAAACAGAACAGCTATTACGGCACTTGAAGTTTTCTCTCTCGGAATCAGGAAAACAATTTACATCAAGCTTTAAAAAAATTAAGCATTCACAACATTTCCTTCCGTGTGTTTTTCGTTTTCAGATGTGTCAGGTGATCTCCGGCAAACTTCGTTTAAAAATTAAATAAGCCAAAGGCTATATGAATATCCAAGTTATGCATGTTTCCTTCAACATAACGATAGTTTATTCTCTTGAGCCTAGTTTGATACGTGATTACCATCTGAAAGAGTTCGTGTTGTAAATACTGAGAGACTGCGTTTGGGGGGGGGGGGGGGGGGAGTTGAAGAAAAATAAATAAACCGTTGATGAAAAGCAACAGATTTCGGGATAGTTTGTCTTAGCCTTCGGGGAATGTTTAGCTTCGGATCAATTGTTGATAATAACCGCATTGCAGTCGTTCCGGCCAAGCAGCTATCCGGGTCAAAGAAACTTGAACTTTTATTTGTCCTAGAGAGTTGCTTGAAGTGCCGAGTTCGAGATGGCCCAACCGTTCGCTCGAATAGAGAACGCGACACTTATACAGAATTATTCAAAACAACAGCGACTACGCTCACTATGTTGTGCAGGATGGCATTTTTCTAGAGGGAGCCACGTTCGATGTAGCATGGTTTGTGTGACGTCAGAGTTTGACATGCATGCTACTGAGTGCATGCTACTGAGTGTACCTTCCACATTGTGTCACGAAACCATTACCAACCTGACGACAGCATCAATGAATTACACGAGGGGTTGGAATTGTCGAGCCGCTATTGGCGGTGCTGAGATTGACGCCAATGTGTTTGCGTAGTTTAGTCGCTACGTGGACTCATACGATAATGTTCTCCCCTGATAATACACGAGTTTCACACACCATACGTTTCATAGTAAACAAAAGAAAATAGTTATATCTGGTGTGTCAAATCTGGTGATCGTAGTAGCCATGGTACAGGGTCCCACAGCGCCGAACCCATGATTTTCAGGACATGAGAAATAATCGGTTTGCCACCCCGCACAATATAAGCCAATTCACTGTTACTTCAAACTTTTTTGAAGTCCTGCATAAAGTTCTTACGTTGAGGTTATTCCTCAGCTTCATACAAACAAGGCGCACTCAGTCTAATAATATTTTCTGTATGTAAGAATTACATTTCTTAATAGGCATTACCAAACATATATTTTTTCCCTGTTTAGTTCACATTAATTATAAATGAAAGATTGCAATTAATAGATATAATGAAAGTGAAAGTTTAATTTATAAAAAAATAAGGTTCTTCTATGTTAAAGCAAGTATAAAACGCTTGTAATATATGCGGCATATTATAAGAACAACCAAACATGTCATAAATGGGGAGATTGTTCATAGGTTTAGAGTCAAAAAGGGTGAAGAAACCGTGAATATACTATACAAAGAGTTTTCGGTATTGATTTGGATCATTCTGTATAGCATATTGCTTGATGTTTTCGATTTTGTTGTTCAAATACATTGTTCTGTTTGGCGACGATCGCACGGGATACATAGCTATGTACTGCACTTCAAACATGTTCATACTCTGCACGAGATTACAGTGGCATTGAACATGCTCCTATCGCAGTCACAGAGTCACCTGGTTGTGCAAATACATCAGAAATGTTTTTTCTCTCTGTTGCTACCATGTAAATAAGCTTTCTTTATAAAATGCCTGAAACCTACGGAATTTTCAACATTTCTTCAAAAATAAAAAGGAAAAGCTAAGTAAAATTATCTATATACTCTGTATTATCACGGGCAAAGTAAAGTTCGTTGCATTTAAATTACAAAATGATAGTACCTCGATATTAATACGTGTTGGATGGGACTATAGAAAATTACAGGAGCGTATTTTTTTTTTTTTTTTTTTTTAGTTAAAGATTTCGTTTTGTTTTTACATTCAAATACAGAGGTACAACTATGAGGACTTCTTAAATGAACGTGTATATATGAACGTGTTTAAATGAACGTCTTTAAATATGTATGCCGTAACTTATCCACATTTATCGCGGTCTGTGTTTCGTACTTTGCCATTTCGCTAACTAAAATTATATCGCATATTAAATAAAGCCAAATTAAAAGTCATGTGTATTGGTTCAGTGTAAAAAAAAAAAACAGTTTTCCATTGCTGGGAAACAAAGGCAGGCACAGAGTAGACAACTACACAGAGACGGAGTGGAGTGGCGGTTCTATTCATGTGGGTGCACCCACTCTCTGATTGGCTGCCTGAGCCTCTGGGAGCGGGTCTTGTGTCTCACTGGATATTGCATGCTGCGGAAGTTCCCGTATTGGTTGGGCTACGGGTTGGCGAGTACGTGATTGGCGAACTACTTTCCAATATGTTTGTGGCCAGTGACGCCATTTTGGTGGTGTGTGTGACTGGAGTTCGTGCTATAAGCAAGTGTTAAGTACTAAGTTAGTGGCGAACCGAGCACTTTTGAACGCCTCATGTAAACTCTACTGGTATGCACATTGTGTATTCTTCCACCATGAGTACAATTAACATTGTCATTGGTCTGCTCATCTTATTAGTGCGTCGGTCAAGTGACACTATGAAACTTTTAGAAAAGTAAATATTATACAAATTTATTCCTTCTTGCACAAATATGCATGAGGCAGAGAAAGCTAAATAAATCATTTCGGTTTTCACAAATGTTTACCTAGCACTTTTAGTTCGACGTAAAAACATTGAACTATTTTCCCTTTGTCGTTACCAACTTTACAGGTCCCATGGCACTCGGTGGGCCTGCCACAATATACGTAGGTAAAGGTTGTTCACGATAAAGTAAGCACTTTTGAAACCAACCTTAGGGAAATATCACCGCCCCTACCTGCAGTAATTTTAACGGGCACAATCAGTAACATGTACCCAGTAAAGTTCGTAATGATGAAGAGGAAAGTAGTTCTACATGTTAACGTCGAACATAAAGTGTAAGTCAGCCATTTGTGATAACTTAAATTATTTCTCTCGTTTTCTGTATTTTCTAATACATCGAAGTGTCAAAATGAGCAGATTTGTAAAATATTTACTTTTCTAATAATGTCACAGTTTCACTTGACCAACGCATCAATAAAGTGACGAGGTCCATGGCAATGTTAATTTTACATAAGGCGGAAGAACACACAACCTGTATACAAGTAGAGCTTAAGCAGGGCTTTCAAAAGTGCTCATTTTGCCGTGAACATCCTACAGGATCAGTGATAGCACATAATAAAACCACGTGTACGCAATCGCACGTGGTACACCGGCTAATAGCCTGGCGCATATCGTAAGGGAGAACTTCGCCCATGAAAATAAGAATTAAAAATCGTATTTTTGCAAAATATCATAAATTAATTAGAAATAAATTACAATCCTCCAGACACTGTTGTACGCTGACGAGATCTACAATCTGTGAAGAAATCGTTAGTCTATTCACGGTGACTTCGACGTTTTCTGAAGCCCTGCTAAAGTTATACAGTCTGGATATTCCTCCGCCTCGTGCAAACAAAGCTTAACCAAGTCTAGAAAATTATACCGAAAGGAAAAGGCACAGCATTACGGCGCGTTCAGTTTAATATTTGTAGAAGCCATTAATGAAATATTATAATTTATGAATAAAATATAACTAGAAGTCTAATTTAACCAAAAATATGATATGCTTGTTATACGTTTGTTATACCTGACATATTTATGAAACAACCAAACACATTATATATGGGGTCAGTTTTGAAAGGTTTGATTCCATGTGTGAAGACAAGGTGAATAACACATAGATAAAACTAGATTGTCAGACTACTCTATCCGAAAACTTACTAACTAATACCAGGACGCGGCAATTAATATGGGTGAACCTTCCAATAGTATGACGAGAGTACCAGTTGTTTAGAGCGAAATAGATGCGAGATTGCCGACTGCCAAGGTCTTGGAGCATAGAGACGATATTGCATTAGATGCGGTGGCAGACGTCGCACTTAGCTACTCATTGCCTACGTGTCCAGCAAACGTCCTACAAGGCAAGACACTACAGGAGAAAACTTCTGTGTTTATTGCATATTATTTAATTTGTTCTAATAGCAGTAATGATTTTTGAAAAAAAAACGTTCTGCTAAGCACACCATTTTGGAAGATAGCACTACGTGAAAAATAAAATTCTAAAATTATTTCCCGGAAAGGACTTAACAAGTGGTTTAGCCGGGGGGAGGGGGGATATGACCCAGAGGCGCCGGGACCCTCCCCAAGACAAATAAATAAATTGAGAATATAATTGTTATCAAACATAGATATATATATGTGTAATGTGTGAAACTCTTAGAGCAGATGTTAGGCTTTTCAAGCTAAGGTATAATAAAATATAATATAACACAATTTATGAACTTGGCGAATGCTGAACTTCATTTAGAATATCTATCGCTGCATTGTGTGATTTACTATTGTGTGATTATATACATATTTTCTGCTTTCATATTATACTTTCTCTTTTTTTGACTAATAATGTTGTTTGGCATATTTGGTATAACAATTTTTGCAAATGTTAAATTCTTATATATTGTGTTTTTATGAGATGCAAAATAATCGATAGATTTATTCTCCTTGCATAACAAGCATGTCTTAGTCGAATGAACACCTTGTAAAATTCCATATGTATTTTGCAATTTAGTATTTTTGCGCTTTTCGAGATTTACCTTGCAAACAGATTTTCCTCATTCGCATATTACCTTCTCTTTATTCACATTATAGTGAATTCTAGAATATTAACTGATACATTTTTACAGATATTAGTGTGTTTATCTATTATGTGTTTATGTTGTGGAAAGCATTCAATGTTTAAAACTTCAGCACATGTTTTACAATGCTTGCATATGGTATTATTTTCATTTTGTAAGAAGGTGACGTTCCATTTCTATTTATAAGACAAGAGATATATTAAGATAAAGAAAAATAAAAACAATCAACAAACTGCTAAAAATTTTATATAAACCATATTCATTAACAAATAAAATTGATATTTTGTTGGGGGGGGGGCATTTCGCCCACCATTGGATGACACAAATATAATGATTATATTCAATGCTCTACTAATTTTTTTAACACTTCTATTTGCTTTAGATATTCGCCCATTTCTCGAGGTTCATATTTGTCATCAATGTTATCTAAGAGTGATAATTGTAAGCTTTTTGAATTAAATTTGTGAACTAAATTGTTAAGATCTTCAGAGGCTTTATCTAATCAATAGGAGGGCGGTCGCGAGCCACTGCCACCTTTTAAAATGCTGTTCAAACTGCAGGGGAAGACAGGCGAGGTCATGTTTATTTATAAAGAAACAAATTTACTAAAAAGAACAAAAAATAAACTAATGTTTAAAATGCACTTAAGAGCACTCTAGATCATGCATAAATTTTCCATTTTTCATTTCTTTTAAACCTTTATACGACATAGAAACTTCCTTCTCATTTAGTAGTTTCAAAGAATTTTTATCTAATATCTTCACATAGCACTCTGGTAATGTCATTTTCAACTTGCCATCTAGAATACAATTAATTTTTTTACCAAAATTTGATTCATAAATTTCAAAATCCGTAGCAGTAAACTTTTTTTTTTTTTTCTATATCTTGTAGTTTGGTGAATTCAAACGAATTGCTCAACTTGTTGAGCAAATATTCCATCTTTGATTTACAAAGAAAAAAATTTAATAAGAAGGAGAAAAAATTTGGTGCTGAAATTTTATTAAGATAGGCTGATTTATCTTGCAGATGAGACATAAAATATAGACTGCTCTAGGAGCCTGAAGCATGTTGAAAATTGTTTGGAAGCTTCCCTGAGCCATTCTTACAACCTGTTGAACATTTTTTGTATATAAATGAAAACTTATACAATTATACTGGCTATCACAAATATAATTTTGTGCTGCCCAAAAAAGAGAATCAGACATCAATTTTTAAAATAAATATGGATATCAAGAGGTTGATTCAATTTAGCTTTCAAAAATTGACAAAGAAAAATTTGAAAGTTCTTTAAGAGAATTTCTAGAATATCATAATACTTCTTCAGTTGATGGTAAACTCAATGAAGAAACACTTAGTTTAATCAACAAGCCAAGATGTGATGTTAAGGATGAGATACATGTTGACCTTTCATTAACCACAAAATGGAATTTATAATTATTTAAAATGGAATTTTGCAAATAGCAAATAAATCAATTACAAAGTTAGCACAAGAGGCTTTCGGCATTTGGCAAAAACACACAAATTTGAAATTTGTTTGATACTAAATTTCCAGTTATAGTTAGGCCATACAAAGAATATCAACATAGAAATCAGAAATTATCTGGTCTTTGTCAGAATAGATTTTATCCACATGGTAGTTCACTAGCACATGCATTTTTTTCAAATCAGCAAGAAGGTCTTGAAATTCATATCAATAGGCAGGAATATTGGGATAATGATGGGAAAAAACACTCCTGAAAATAAAGTTAATTTACTAGCAGTTTTGATACACGAAATCGTTCATACATTAGGTCTTCAACATACAAGTGATAAAAATGTGGTCATGTATCCAATTCTTAACAATGGTTTGTTTGATTTCCAACTAGATGACATCGAAAGCATTCAAAACTTTTATGGACCACACCAACAAAATAATTTTAATGACAATGAACCAATTAATTTATGTAAAAGCAACTACAAAAAAGCATTTTTAATTATTGCTGGTGATTTGTATATTTTTTACAGTAAAAAAGTTTTCACAGGAAGTTTAAATTACAAGAAAATAATCAATAAGCCTTTTTCTATTACAGATTGGTTCAAGTTTTTACCAAAGGATTTCAATAATTTTATTATATACTAAAGGCCTTCAGGCGAGTTAGTTCTGTTTGTAGATTATTAAATTTATATGGTTGATTATACTAATTATCGCCCTATTAATGGATATCCGAAAGGATTTTCTTCGTTGGGATTAACAAATGAATATAAAATAAACGCTGTTTTTAATTCATATTCAGGAAAAAACTTTTATTTTCTTTGAAAAGGAACATTATGGTGTAATAGACGAATGTAGTTTCCAGGTAAAAGAGACTGGTCTAATTAGTAAACGATTTTCTCATTTACAAAATATGATAGAGGCTGCTTTTAGATATACAAATGGTTTACTGTATTTCTTTAGCAACGAAACTATTATGGAATATAACTAATTTACAAAGATATTGACAACAGTTGGAAAAAATAACATTTCCATGTTTTGTATAATGTGTGAATCTTATAACGAAATTATAAATAAAATGAAATATGTAGTTAATGATTTAGAAAATTTAACTCCTTAAGAGCTATATAATTTCAGAAAAATATAGAAAAAATTATGACGATAAAGGGAGTAACACCACATTATTTATTCCCTTCAAATATGCAAGCAGATACAATATTTTATCAGTGAATTGGTATATATGTTATAAAATAGTATTTTTTAATTTTTCATTTTCTTCATAAAAAAGAATATTAATAAAATTACTCATTACAACTCTTCAATTTCAATTGCGCATAGTTTCGCATATAAAAAAAATGGACTCAATTCTAGACATAAATAATAACAAACTTATTTACAAAGGTAAACAAGTTTTTATGATTATTGATGAGGAAAATAATCCTTGGTTTAGAAGAACTGGTGTAACTAGGCTTTTGGAATACAGAAAATCAATAAATGCATTATACTATAATGTTGATAATAATGATAAAAAGAAATTTACTGGCCCTAAAATAGGAACGCTTTCAAATATGAAACCAAATGCAATATTTATCAACGAATAGGCTCTGTATAAGTTAATATTTAGATCAAATATGCCTCTAGCTGAAAAATTTACTAAATGTATGACTAAAGGAGTTTTACTAACAATTAGAAAACATGGTGAATATATGATTCGAAAAAATATACGGCATTTATTCAAAGGCCAAATATAGCTTATAAAAATTAACGAAATTAAAGTTAATCATTTAAAAGATATAAATAAAATGAAAGATTATCATATTGAAAATTTAAGAGGGTCTGTTGATATGACTTTCGTTGTAATAGTTTGCAGATATGAAGAAATCAGAGAAATGTCTCATGTTGTACCACAACACAAAATCAAAATTTAAATCCAACTTTTGTTCTTTTAGAATTATTTGATGATGATTTTGAATATGATAACTATGTCATAAGAACTCAAAGAAAATATGTTCAAAGACAATTGTATAGAATTGAAAATAGACAAACAAATTGCAAAGAATTATTGAGATTTGATATACCAAATTCTATAAATTTATATCAAAGAATGAAAGAAACATTGAATGGCCACATTGCGTGTTACCATTACTAGTTTTATATTGTTGGAAATAATTATACTCAGCAACAATTGATTAATGATATAGTTCGAAACGAAAAATCCTCTATATTTATAAAATAATCTGGTCTATATAATTTTTTTCTTTAATTTTTCATTTTCTTTATAAAAAAGAATATATATGAAACATATTTCCCTGCATGCAAAATGGCCGAATCACTAGAGAAACAACTAGAGAACTTGAACCTAGGAGATAACAATAAATTGACTGCATTACTTGATTTACATAAATTAATTTTTAATGATAAGAGGATAACTATTGTGTTAGATAAGGAAAATAAACCTTGATTTTATGCTAATCAAATAGCGGAAGTATTGGGTTATAAATGAGCTAGGCAAGCTGTATCTGATAACATTAAAGAAAAATATTTGAAGTCATATGATGAATTAGGTGTCAGTAAAACACTGACACCTGGTGCCATTAAAAAATCTATCCGTTTTGTTAATGAACCAGGTCTTTTTCAGTTTCTAGTCACATCTAAAATGGAAATGGCTGAAAAATCTCAAGACTGGCTATATGAAGATGTTTTGCCATCAATTACAAAACATGGTGAATATAAATGACAAAAACCATCTAGTTAAAAGACCAGCGGATAGAAATGTTAGAGCATAAATCTGAACAACTCGCTTTAGAAAATAAAAAAACTAGAGCATTCTAACATGAAAATGAAAAATTGTATAGACAAAGTTAAACAGAAAACAAAGAATGATTATAATTGCAGCATTGCAACATCTAAACAATATGCGTCAATTAATAATTTTAAAGTTGGTAAAACAGATAATTTAATCAGCGGAAATGCAAATTTCAATTCTTAATGAACAGGATAAATTTTATATTTGTTTCCATAAGAAAGTTTACAGCGTAAACAAAACAGAAAAGGCAATTCATGAGTAATTAGATGATTTTTGCGATAAAAAGAATAAAGAGATATTTGTTTTAGATTACACTTATTTACTTGAAACTGTATAAATGGTAATTGAAGACACAATTAAACATTTTGATAACACCAATAATTTAACTAAAAATCATTTAGCATAAATGTATTCTTTAACACCAGTTATTCCAGAGCCAGTGTCTTTAAGTAATGATGGTAAATTGACATTTAATCTACAAACAAAATTATTTAAGGTACTAGATAACTTCATTGCTGAAAAAAGAATTTAAAATATCATGCGAATTTATACAAAAATTTGGACTGAAACAAAACAATTATCAGATTGGAATGACGGTTAAAAACCACTTTCCTATAACAATACAGAAATTATAATTACATATAATAAAGGGAGTAACAGGCAGTTACTACTATAAGCAAAAATATTTAAATTCACAAACATCTGTTTTATTAATCCAAGAGTTATGTAAGTTATCAAAACCCAACCATTTTACATAAATTTTATTGCCTTTTGTTTTTAAAACTTTTTTAACCAAATATTCATCCGGATAGTCAGTTTTCATAATTCTGTATTCATAAAAACTTCCTTTTATTTCTTCTCCATTGGCATCTTTCAGTTTGTAAGTTAGTACATCATAATTTAAAACTACAAAAATGATAAATAATTCTGTTGTCCAATTAGCTGTATAACCCTTTTCAAAGATTTGTTTACTCTTTCTTAAGCGGACAATATCTCCAACTTTGTATTTCGGTTTAGGGTCTACAAAATTTTCTTGTCTTAATTTTTTTTTTATTGGCTTCAATTGGTTTCATGTCAGTGGTACTTTGCTTTGTGTTGTATTCTTTAACTAAATCATCTAATATATTTACCCATTTGTAATTGCCATTCAATACAAATCTCTTTCACATGTTATTCTTCATTGTATGATTAAATCTTTCTACACAACTGGCTTTAAGTTTACTGAATGTAGAATAATGATTGATGTTATATTTTTGCATAAGTTCATTAAATATTTTGTTATAAAATTGTAAGCCATTATTGCTTTGTAAATTAATTGTTTTTTTTTTACTAATGCAGATTCTAAAGCAATTGTTACATTCTTGGCTGTTTTATCTTTAATTAGTATAGCAAATGCAAATTTTGAGAAAGCATCAATAATTGTCATAATATATTTATATCCCTTATTTATATGCGAAATCCCCTTTAAATCTCCAGTATCCATCTCAACAAGATCAATTTACCTTAAATCATCAATTCCATACAAAATAACTTTTCTTCTTGGAAATTTTTTTTTGCACTAGTTTATATAACTTATTGATTATTACTTCTCTCGCATTCTGACAATTTTTTTTTTTTAATTGATTTATTAGAATTGCATATTGAACATATACTTTTCTGAACTAATCGCCCATTTTTAGTATTTTCTGTTTTTATATTATTAATCTTAGTGACTTTCTTGCACTTCAAACACCAAGTATTCTGCATTTAACAGTAAAAAATTGATAGTTAATTTTGGATCTCGCGAATATTTCTATTGCTACCACCTTTCCAACAGCATAAAGATTTTTTTTTAAGTTAAATTATTACATTTGATAACATCAAAGAGTTTGCTGTGATCTATTTTTGTATTACTCTTAAAAACGGCCAAATTATTATCAAACATGAGAACATCGGTAACTATTTTATAAGCAGTAAAATCTATTAAAAAAGTAAAGAAAATTTGATCATTATCTGAGTGAACAACATTAGTCATTTTATTCCACTCTGCATGTAAATAAAATATATGAGATTGGTTCAAATATTGTAATTTAACATCTAATTCTTTATCGGAAACTTCTTTACTTTTTTCAACTTTCAAATCAACAAGTTTATCAAAATAAGTCGAAACTTTTTGGCTTGAATTTTGTAATTTATCGGCTATTTCTTTATAAACAACTTCTTTGCTTTTTTTCAACGTTCGAGTCAACAAGTGTATAAGAGTAATTCAAAACTTATTGGTTTAAATATTGCAATGTATCAGCTATTTCTATATCGAAATATCTTTTATTGACAGCATCTTTTCCATCTACAGGATCAGCCATATTATTAATTCTACGATTTTGAATAGAAACATAGTCTGTTGTATAAACAAAAACTTTACTAAATATATCTCGTAAAGCTGAAACAATGATATTATATTTTGAATCTACGTATGTTTTTTAATCAGAAGCACTAGTATTGTATTTTGATTCGTCGTCGGTTTTTAAAGCATAATCAGCTATTACTTTATCGAAATATCTTTTATTAAGTGCATCATCTTCATCTATAGGATCAGACAGACTAGTAATTCTACGATTTGAAAATAAATATAACTGTTTGAATAAGTAAAAACTTTACTTATTTGATTTTGCAAAGCAGAAGAAATATTATTGTATTTTGAATCTACTTCCTTTTTTAGTGCTTGCTTTGCATTATTTATTCGTTTTATACAATCACCAATAGTGTTACAGAATTTTAAATTTATGTCTTTTTTTAAAGCATTATCAGAAACAAAATTGCTGTATTTCGAATCGACATCCTTTTTTAATACATAGTCTGCTATATGTATAACAGAAAATCTTTTATTGGCGGCATCTTTATTATTTATAGGTTCACCTATATTAACAATTATACGTCCTAGAAAAGAACGATACGTTTTTGTACAATCAAAACACTGGAATTGCATTGTGAATCTATGTGTAATTTTAAAGCATGAGCACTAATGTCAAAAGTTTTATTAAAGATTTGATTAATGGTTTTCCTAATATATTTGTTATTTAATAACATAGAAATTATATCTTTAAACTTAAATTCTCTTGAACAAAGACGTAAAACAACTAAACATAAAGGTCCACAAATAACTGAATTAGAATTCTGAATTCGATCATCATTGTAATAACAATTTATATTTTTGAAATAATTAATTAAATTAGTAGGAACTATGCCTCCAAATGAATCGAAATAGTAAACATCGTTATTTTCTTTAAAATAGCAAACCCAATGAGTGCCAGTTTTTGTTGAATTATCGAAATTTACCACAGCACATTCATTTTTGAGTATTATTTTTGGTAATTCGTCAATCATGTAAACATTTCTGAATTTTTTAATATTTAATAGTTTTACATATTTTTAATGTCGATATTAGATAGCGGGTATACATTCAATTTTTTGTCTTCCTCTTTTTTTTTTGCAACTATGCCACTTCCTGCTTTATTTTCCATTGCCAAATTGTGTCTTTTTTGTTCTTCTAAATATTTTTTATTTTTACTAGTTTGTTATAATTCCTCCATAATGTAAACCACTTCCAGATTTTTCTTTTAATATTTTTTTGAGTATTGGTAATGACAAAGATAGTAAGAAACCTTTGCCTTCTTTCAAATTTTTATTTTTTCTCTCAATTTGATCTTTAGTTAAATATTTATCTGTACCCAAGTTTCTTAATTGGACAATGGGTATATAGAAAGTTAAGTTTTTTATCTTCATTTATATAGATGAAAATATTGAATAAGTAAAAAAATATATGATTAATTACACATTTGAATGCCCCAACCTAAATGTCTTTTTGTAAACATGATTGAGGCAACAGCAGCAGAAGCTATTTTTCCTCATATTCGAGAGTTTTTATTTAACATAATTTCTTTTGCTTCTTTTTGTAAAATCTCATCAGCTTCATGCCTAGATTCTAAATCTTTGTGGTCTCTATATGCAATATCGTTATATTTGCATTCTTCATCTGATTTATTTATACCTTTGTCACCTCTTTCTAATCTTTCATTTAATTTTGTAAATGGTCCACAATAATTATAACCAGGCAAATGCATTTCGGGTGGATTTAAATCGTTTAATGCCCAATTTATAATTCCTTTGCCATGATGTTCAGAATTTCAAAATGTATGTGGAATGACTTTTAAAACTCTTATAAGATACGGAATTCCTTTCTGGTTATGAACAACAAAATCAGAAAATTTTTTGCTCAGCGTATTCATATGCTTACTTTTTCATTGTGAAAAATTTCCAGCATTTTTCACGATGAATAACTAATAATTTGTCTATTAAGTTTCTAACATCATTCATCCAAATATATTATTTTGTCAAACTGTTGTATTTTTTATACCTTCTCCAGATCTAGGAGTTCATGGAGAAATCATTCTTTCTGGTGTATTTGGTAATAATTTTGACTGTGATTTTTTTTTTTAATTTTTCATAAATTGGTTTAATTATATCTGCATACTTCCAATTTTTATTGAAGTTTACATTCATTTTTTGATTATATTCTTGGAAAGCAGCATTGGTTGCTAAAATAATATCTCTGTAATTTTTTTAGTCATTATCGGTAAATTTATAATCAAGATATTATTGTTTATTTTTGTTAGCAAATTAGAGAGCCCTTCTGTTAATTCATATTGTTAATTTTTAACATATATTTTATCATCATCTATCTTCATTTTTGTATCTCCAATGTAAAAATTATGTCCATCTCCACATAAACCATATTGTGCTTTAACAACATTTATTCTTTTTGAAATTACTTTTCCGATATTTATAGAAGAAACAAGTGCGCGCTGCGCCAAATTTTCTAATGCCACAATGCTCATTTCACAATGCTCATTTGGTCTTCTACATTTGGAAATTTCGAGAATAATTCTCTTTCAAAAGATGTTTCTTCTGGAGTTGGCGGATAATCTAGATTTTTTGTCGCTACTGGAACTTATGTGTTTATAAAAGGTTTGTTTTCTTCACTTATATATTCTACTTTTTTCCAATATTTCGTAATTCGTCAGTTAATGGCAGCTCTTTCTGCTTTTTTTTTTTTTTTTCATATTCTGCTTCATGGTGCTTTTTGTAGTTTTTATATCTTTCAATGAATAATTTAATTCGAGAAATATACTTTGTTTCTTTCATTTATATATAATTTTTTTTACTTATAAATGAGCTATAAAAGTATTGAGAGCTTTGATAAACCAACATTCCCCCAACTAAACAAACCAGGAAGAATTTAAATGTTTACAATAATAGAATCTAGTTTGATATTCCCATAGGAGATAGCTTTTCTTTTGTGAACGATGCTTATGTTTATGAACAATTTAGATTACAAAGAGAGGTAAAGTTGGAGATGCGGCAAACTATGATAAGTTAGATAACATTGATGTTTGTTCTAACTTTTTTCCTTTTTAGTTTTGTAGAATAGAAATCTCAAAACATGGATATATTATTGAGGCTTTTGATAATCCGGGTATAACTTCGACAGTGATGAATACTTTGTTAAGATCTCCAGGTGAACAAAATTATTTAGAATTATCTTGTGTTGATGATTATTGTCGAGTAAAAGCTACTCATAGTGCTAAGCCAAATGAAATAATTTATCCACTGAGATATATGTTTAGTTTTATTCGAGATAACAATTAAATTTGTTGGAAAGGTGGTTATAAAATTACTTTTATTCGTAATTCATCTAATAGCAACTGTTTATTTGTCTTTCAAAATAACAAAATGGTACACTAAAGAGAGATTATGCTGATCCAGGTTAAATTGTTATTCGAAAATTATAAATTATGTGGCCTATTGTTGAATACGAAGCTAATGCAGCAATTGCAATTAAAGAAAAAATATACAAAGAACCAAAAATACCTATTAGTTTTGATTATTTGGCAATTTTAAGAAAAAGAAGTTCCCACTCGAATAACTGTACAATTTGACATGCCTGATTTTGTAATTGTGGGGTTTCAAACTAATAGAAAAAAATCAAGCTGAACAGTATGTTCACGCTTCTATGTTTGATCACTGTAATGTGAGAAATATTTGTGTTAAAAATGGTAGAAATGAAATTTTTCCAAAGGAAAATTGGAATCTAGATATTGGCAATAATTGTTGTTATAAAGCATTTCTTGCTTGTAGCGATTTTAGATAGAACTTCTATGACAAAACTGGCTACTGTATATAGAAATAATGAATTTTATTATAAGCCGGTTCTAAACTTTGATGGTAAAACCAATTATTATTAATTTTATCATCGAACACCTTTGTATATTAATGATTGCTTATATAGAAAAATAACTGTAGTTAAAGAAAAAACAAATATAACAATTAGTGTTTATTTTGATAAAGCTGTTGAAGCACATACAATTTGTAATGTTATTTTAACTAGCCAACGGATTTTAACCAATGATTATATGAAAGAACGGATTACTCAAGATATATAAGTTTTTAATTTTATTACATGGAGTATGTAAACGATTATACAGAAACAAGAAAATGTTTCGATATTTTAATACAATTTTTTAGATCTATTGTTA
Source organism: Dryococelus australis (assembly GCA_029891345.1). Classification (NCBI taxonomy): domain Eukaryota; kingdom Metazoa; phylum Arthropoda; class Insecta; order Phasmatodea; family Phasmatidae; genus Dryococelus; species Dryococelus australis. Next base: position 67,625,257 of record CM057002.1, on the reverse strand, counting down.
AGTTGTTTGATCGAATAATTTTTTTTTCTTTTTTTTTTTTTTACTGAATAAGCTTTTTTCTTTCTCTTAATAAATTTTTCTTTTATAAATAAAGATACCCGTGTGGCCTTACAGTATGACAAAGCTTTTCAAAGATGGTTGTAAATCAACTACGCCTTCCTATAAATTAGATAATGCCTCTGATGAAATCAAAGACTTAGTTTACAAATTTCATAAAAGTCTACAAAGTTTACAATTAACACTCTACGAAAAGATTAACGAATAATTTAAACTTCGTGTAATAGGGGACGATTTTGGGAAGATAGAAGAAATTTTTAAAAAGTTAGTAAAGCTTCGAGCATAAACATTTTATGTGTGTCAACTTTATTTGTGCTAATTTTATTTGAGCATTCTTTGAAAAGGATCAATTGTGTTTACATGTAAACATTTTTTATAAATTCAGTGTATATTGCAGATCCTAGCACAACTCAATCATTTAATTAAAATTCAAGCAAATTTCTCACTTTCAAGCAACTTTTTTCAAAATCTTCTGGGGACATAATTTATCTCTTAAAATTTACCCCAAATTTTATTCTAAAAATCAAGCTAATTTGATCCAAATCTGAAATCTTAATGAAGCGCACTTCTTTTAAAAACATGATTCGTTCATTCTTTGAGCAGTGTCCTTCTCGGGAGTGAATGAGGCCAAATTTAGGTCAAAAAATCCAAATTTAACCCAAATTTGCAAGTCAAATCAATTAGTCAAAAATATATCACAAAAATTTGATGAAAATTCTTGGGATTTCATGAAAAATATGATGATGTAGCTTGCAGATAAGGCTTTAAACAGGCCCGCACAAAGAGTGAACGCAAGTTGAAAATTGATTTTGATTTTGGCCTTAGATTTGATTGATTTTGAGTTGCACTTTGAAAGATTTTACAGGAAATTAGAAGTTTGCTTGAATTTTAATCATATTGTTGAGTTGCGCTAGGATCAGCAATATACATCTACTTAATGCAATATCGCCTCTACGCGCAAGGCACCTGGCGGTCTGCAATCTCGCAGTTATTTCGCTCTAAACAACTGGCCCGGTAGTCATACCATTGGAAGGTTCATCCATCTTAATTGCTGCGTCCTGTTATAAGTTAGTAAGTTTTCAGAGAGAGTAGTCTGGACATGTGGTTTTGTCTATTCTCTGTTAGAGGTGTCTTCACAGATTTGAATCAAACCTTTGAAAAATCAGCCCACGTATGACGTGTATGGTATTTCATATATATGTCAGATATAACAAGCGTTTTATTCTTTCTACGCAAGATCGTCTTATTTTTGGTTAAATTTGACTTCTACTTATATATTATCCATAGATTATAATATTTCATTTATAACCGCTACGAATATTAAACTTAGTGCGTCAATATATTGTGCGTTATCCTTTTGGTGTAATTGTTTAGACTTGGTTAAGTTATGTTTGCATGAGGTATGGTGGATGAACATTCTGTAAGTAGAACTTCAGCAGGGCTTCAGAAACGTTTGAAGTAATCTTGAATAGTCTATATTAAGCACGATGTACTGAAAGAGTCTTTCTTTACCCATCTCAAAGGTTTAACGCAGACTTGCTAATTGGTTCACACATCTCTCACTAATTGGTTCACACATCTCTCACTAATATTTTCGCAATCAGTCTATTAATCGGCCAACTCATCTCGCTATAACAAGTTTACTGTTGTTTAAGCGCTCATAATTAGAAACCCTACTATCTGGCGTAATGAAACGGCACCAAACAGGACTCCACAGTCTTGTACACGCTCATTGGCTGCCGTCAGAGACAGAACTCATCGTCCAGTTGCACTCAGCCACTTACAATGAAGTTACTACAGTGCTGAGTGTTTGCTATTTGTCCCAAGTCGTGCAGTGACGGATATAGGAGGCTCGCTCATAACTTGTATTGGATATCATTAAACGTGTGCAGACGTCAAAGTGTTAACAAGACAACCAGGAACAAACTTGTTTGTGACATTGACGATGAATTCAAGTACAAATAACGCCATTATACAAAGTGGAGTCACGAAAGCGGAAAAAATGTTATGTTATTATGTTTAATGGACACTATCATGGCGCTAAGTATGATTTGGTTGTGGTGGGGGGAGGAGGAGGCTGAAAAGGTCAAGGAAATGATGTGGTTGTGGGAAAAAAAAACCCCTAGTTTTTAATGTGACTGTCGTAACTGCGTCGTCTTAAGAAAAAGTCGCTGTAAGTTGCTGTCGAAATGACTAGAGTACTGTCAAACTCACGTTTTCAAATGCACTTATTGTAGCAGCCATAAAATGTTATGCAAGCGTGGCCACTTAAAAATTATTACATGTTAACAAAACAAAATTGCCGAGATGTATTCCTTACGAAATACTTTCCACAGCTCACCTGTGGATGTATGTTCACGTTAAATCAGCCACCAAAATAATGATTTTCTTTGAAAAAACATGTAATTTATGAGTTTCATATATTTTCACTTACGTTGAAAAGCACACGCACTAGCATTTAAGAAATCTTATTTCCCTAAACACAGTGCAACCGTTAATACGTAATAACAATTCACGGTTTTATTATATATTTTTTTCAGTCCCGGAAGCGAGAGTAGGGGAACACACTACTTAACATTTCCTCAACGGGTGAAACTAGAAGGCACTGCGTCACCGTTTAGTGTTCACGCGACCTTGAAGTGGTGGCCATGTTGGTTTTGTAGGCATGTAGTATGTCAAATCGATACACGGGATGTGGGATCGAAGCCGCAACCGACTGTCAGTCATCTTCGTTCTGTCAGCCATTTTAACCACGATGTTGGATATATGTGACCTTGACCTTGACACTTGACCTTGTCCGCAGTGGACCTTTAACCAAAAACTCAAAATAATTATAAAAAAATATTTAAATATTAATTTTAAAAATTATAAAATTAAACTTTTAAATGTTTGGGCTTAGAGGGGACGAGGGACTGGAACCGAACAGACGCCATGTTATGACGTCACCCAACCAACATGTTGGACCCAGGTGACCGTGACCCTATAACCATGACCTTGGATGACCTTGAAAACAAAAACTCGAGAAAAAATGTAAAAATTGAATCAGTCCATACAATTCAGCGAGCATATTACATTACTGACTACTACCGTCATATTGTACCAAGGTGACCTTGACCTTTGGTCTTAATCCGCTGACCTTTGTCCTTGAACTCAAAAATCTTCACAAACCACCAACAATTCCTCAGAAGTTATAAAAAATTATTTTAAAATAATTTAAAATTGATTAAAATCATACATTTGCAGAGGTTCCCTTAGCACTATGTCCAGCATTAGACTGACCCGCCCCTTCCTATCAATCACATTGCAATAACTTCTCCTTCCCCATCTAATGTTTCTCATTGGTTAATTAGTCGGGAGGCCTCCCCCTTCCCACTCCCATTCTCATTCTGTCGAATGCACTCCACCAGCCATATTGTTTTTTTCGTTTGCAATTTGTTTACTTTTTATCACCTAGGTGGCACAATTATCGATTTTGTCACCATGCGAGCTGTCGGATAGCCACCAGGAGGCAGCCATATTTGTTTACATTTATTTTAAAGTATGGGTGGTACTGTCTATGCCTGACATATTGGATTCTATTTCCATAGCCTAGGGGGTGCTGACTTCTCTATTTAGCCACCAGGTGAGCTGGCAAAACAAACATTCGCTCATGCTCTGTTATATCGTGTTCATCATCTTTGATTTCGATTTTTTCTTAGTTGCCTTCCTTTCATTCTCTGTCGTTCCTTCTTAATTTTGTCACCATTATATAAGTCACCTGTATTCCACTCACCATCTTGCATTGTATTCAAGCTCTACCATTCCACCTTGATTACTTGGTCCCCTCGAACTACCATCTTATGGGTCCCATTACTTACGCAATCTTTGATTATGTCACATGGTCTTGACATTGAAACCATCGAAACCCATTTAGTTCCTCATTTGTATTACTAGAAAAATAACTGTGGCGAATTAGAGCAACATCAGTCATGTAGAAATTTATGAAGTACCTCTCTCCACCATATACCGCACTGATGCAGGTCTGGTGAGGCCCAATTCGACGTTCATCATCTCCCTTCCCTTCAAGTCTCAGGATCAAAGTTATACACTTCAACAACATAGTTTCATGTGTGTTGCATACAACCTGCTCAAAATGTATTAATATGGCAATCCTTTCTTATTCTGTATAGTTAATTTCAATATTATACCTTTATTGACGTATTGTTGACTCACACAGTGATGGGCCTACAAAAAATATTTAGGTGCTAACTATCAAATCATTATATTTTGACACACATTTTCATTTATTTGTTATCGTGCTCAACTGAGTACCATAATTTAATAAAAGACATAAAAACCAAAGCTATCATATTCTCTATATCAGGGACGCAGGCATGCTAGGGTACGGTACAACAACACCAGCGAGAAGTAAAAATAATTTTTTCATTGAGATCATAAATCTACACTATCTACCAAAAAGTAATTGGGCACCCGTGAAGATAGGTAATTCAGTACGTCAGTTGACTTGTGTTTCGCGGCCTTCGGAGTAGGACCGCTGGTGTTTGTCCGTGGTAGCATGAACACAGAGGCCTATTGTAATATTCTGGATAACGAAATGCTCCCAACATTGTGGCGTTTTTACGGAATGGACCCGTGTTACTTCCAGGATAACAATGCCAGGTGCCATGTTTCAAGGGCTACTATGCAGTGGTACGCCAACAACAATGTTCGCTGATTGGACTGGCCCATCCAGACCCCCGACCTCAACCCTATAGAACATCTTTGGGACGAATTGGATCGCCGGGTGAGGGCTCGTCAGGCGTGGCCAAAATCCATTGCTCAACTAATGGAATGGTTGCAAGAGGAATGGCGACGAATCCCCGTGGATGTCCTGCACACACTCGTAGAGAGCATGCCAGACAGGGTGGCTGCTGATATAGCCGCAAGAGGTGGCCCTACGAGATTCTAATGGGGTGACAACCACCGAGCAAACATTGTGGACAGGTATCCAATTACTTTTTGGTCGATGGTGTATTTACATACTTCATACAACAATCATAAAAAAAAAAACAAATCTCTGTAGTTTCCCTGCATTCGTGTAATGTATTTACATCAGTATGCGCACTTTTCACTTAGAGAATATAATCTGCTTATACGCAGCTGAAGGCAGTCTACACTAGCAAGCGTCCAACCAGAACCTGGGCCATTTATTCTTCTTCTTCATGACAAAATTTTTCTTTCGAGGACTCTACAGCCCCTGGGATACTATCAACATTGTGCAATGCTACGTTCGCAGTCCTGAATGCTCGTAGACTAATGACTTAATTTAACGGTTGTGACTTCTTGTAGGTACACTCCAGCTAAACATTATACTTAATGGGACATTCTTCGATTTCCCTCAATTAATTGATTTTCCTTTGCTTAATGTGGTCAAGGTCTGTAAATATGTATTTTTGTACCAAAAAAGTTATTCCCAAACATGTAATCTTTTGAAGTACCCTTGAGTGCTGATTGTTTGAAGTATAATCCATTCTATGTGGTTTCGCCAACAGTTAGAACAGATCGTTTCTTAGCAGCAGAAACTCTACCTTTACCGTTCCTCTTACTGCCTCTCTAGTTCATCACCGCGTTCGAACAGATGTTTGCACTGTCACATCGTTGCTTAGCACAAGAAGGATCCTCCACATAAGTAGTTTTTGGATGCTTCCTCGCACTTTAGCTGTAGACAAATATCTTGCCACAGTAAGGGCAAAGAAGCCTTGACGAATTATTCGATGGCTTCACTGCGGTAGGTGATCCATCCGACGAAGTCGATGGTGCAGCCGAAGCTATGCCTAAAAAGTCGGTGGTGCTGTCAACGTATTTTAATTTAATACTTTTTAAGTTAATTTTTTAATAATTTTTATTAATATTTGGAGCTTTTTAGAATTTTCGGGATTTTTGGGAATATTTTTGGTTTGAGGTCAAAGGTCAAGGTCACCGACATACAGCACAGTGGTTAAAGTGGCTGACAGAACTGAGATGGCTGACGGTCGGTTCCGGTTCCTATCCCACATCCCGTGTATCGATTTGGCGTACTCTATGCCTGCAAAAGCAATATGGCCGCAACTGCTGTGCCCTCGAGAAGCGAACCTCGCAAATCCTTCAGATGGATCGAAAAGTGCCTTTCTGCGGCTAGTTTGTGCAACTGGGAAGATTGGTGGTTTTTTGAAAGAAAAATGGGAAATTTTAATGAAAAGTGAAATTTTGAGGGGATAATTATTGATTTTAAGGAGAAAAATTTTAAGGGAAAAGGAAATTTCCATGATGGCGGCGGATGGCTTAGGCTCCGTTCCACATCCCCTTGCGCTAGACTTTTCCAAATCATTCTTCTTATATTTCAGGTTTATTGCGGTTGTTAATTGCCATCTGTATGAAACTCAGTTTCCAAGTTTACTGGAGCTGTGGAACTTCTGTCACATCAACAGTGAACCCTCATTGTTCTCTTTGAAGAACTGCATAGAGTAAATTATGATTCAGCCTATCGAGAAAGTTATACAGGAAGTTAAAGCATCATGTGTATAAGTGAGTAGTAAAAGTTATTAGAAAGAGGTGCAAAAATCTATTTTGTAATTATTTATGTATAGGTGGCTTTTAGGCTGTTCATGAAAAAATTGTTGTTAGAAGAAATTGTATTAATTATTGGCTGTTCTAAAATATACGGCCTATATATGTGTTTCAATTAAAGACTTATTATGTGTAAGAATTTTTTAATAAAGTTAAAAGTAATAAAATACCTAAAATTCCTATTAGTTATCGTTGTTTTTTCCCGAAAAGGAATTTCCTAAAAATTCAGTTGTTTATAAATTCGACGAAAAATTTGAATGTACGTCTAGGCTCTTTAAGAATACTATTCTTTGTTAATGTAAATATTCACGCAATTGAACATGTTTATCGTTCTTATTAAAACTTTCAAGCCAAAAAAATTGTTTTAAAAAATTATATATATATATAATTTTTTTTAAGGTGGCTATGCACAATTATCGAAAAAATATATTATTTTTTTTTGGAAAGAAATGGGTTATTTACATGAGAAAACACTGACAGAATTATTTTCATTCTGAAGAAAATTTTTGTTTTAGAAAATGGAAAATATTTTGCTATCCTTGAAATGTACACGATCGATTATAAATATTGTATTCCTACGTATTGGCTGACATAGATTGTTGCACTAGAGAACAAAGAAACTTTCTGGCTGCATATACTTTGAAAATTAACTAAAATAATGTTGAAACTCTAACAGAATTTCTGATTTCCTATAGGGTGGTTGTGATTCAGAATACGATAAGCTAATAACAATGGCTTTTGGGAAAAAAAATTCCTTTCTTCTTATTTTTAAAATTTTTAGTTCATGGTGTGGCTTTACTGGAAAAAATTGGTTTACTCGTCTTTTTTTTTTTCATTTCATTATTTGTTGTGGTGATTTTTTCTCATTTCCATTTTGATTAACAACTTAATCCGACAACATAAATTTTTCTGTGTTATTTACTCACATGTTTATTGAGTACATTTTGCACAGTGAACTATATATTTATAGTATTTTGCTTTATTTTAGTATGCAGATTATTTTGGGACAGTGTGTGCAGATAGTGGTTGTTTTACTTCACTCATGAGCCCAGTATTCACCTTGTAGGAGATAGGCCTACCCCATGGGGTTAGGAAGTATTGAAGGCGAACAGGATTTTCGCAAGTGTGAATTGTGCCGGACGATAGCGCTGGTGGGAGGGTTTTCTCTGGGGTCTCCCGTTTCCCCCACTCTTGCATTCTGATACTGCTCCATACTCACCTCGCTTCACTCTTCGGCTCTCAATACCTCGTTGTTGAGAGCTCAAATCTCTCCACTCGCTCACTTTTTTTGATGGATCGAATCTGTCTTAGCACTTGTCCACTGTCTACCTGCCAATCAGACCGGAAGTTATAGGATTCTGAGTGGCCCGGCCAGAGAGCAAATCGGTTTCTCATACAGGCAACTCACAGTGGCAAAATAAATCTCTGTGTGTGTGTATAGCATTGTATTGTACCCCATACTCGCTCGTTTCACCTAGAAGTACTGGCTGTATCAGGTACTGCTCTCCTGGCATCTTCTCTTGTATTCGCTGCTAGTCGTTTAGTCTGGTGCTTGGCCCCCAAGTGGCTGAGAATTCGTGCTGGTGATGGTTCGAGGACACCTCGGACATAAGTCGTTCATAGTGGACGTTGTATGCTTGTCAAGGTGTTTCACTCTCACTTTAACAATCTTATTTCAATGCACATTCACTGACTTTCAAGAAAAAGCTAGAAGTGTATGGGCCATATCGAACAATGCAGCAGCACTAGTTCCAGCTGCCTCTGTAGTCTTACTTGCACCGTCTATTGGACCAAACAACACTGGACATGTCTTATTGTATTACAAAATTTACAATGTTGGTCGGCCCTCAGCCGAAGAGTTACAATTTGACTACGTTCCAGTTAAACTATAATTGTATGTGTTAAGTAATGCATAGAATGCACTGTGTTCCAGGAAGTAATAAATACAACAATTATTTTCTTTGGTGAAAAAGACTGTTGGAGTATTGTCATGTAAGAGCTTGACAAACAAGATCGAACTACATACACGAGAAGTTTGTTTTCAAGGGCAGATAATTTTTTCTTGTTTTACTGTTGGTGCACGCGAACAAATAAATTCTGCAAAGTTATAAAGTTTATTAACTCTCCTGTACTTGGGAAGTAGTGGCCACCAAACACTCAACAAGCCTGGTCTTGTTACTAACACTTTTTCTCTCCCTGGGTGATGTTGCTGTTTGTTGCTAGTTCTCCAAAATGTTCTAATTGGTTGCTTGTGCCGTGGACCAGTATAGAATCTTCCCACATATTACATCGTGCATAGAATGGTGACGTTTCTATGTTTGTAAAACTGAAACAATATCAGTATAATCACACATGTATACAATGACCAGGTGCATGCAGTACAGTAATATTGTCTACGTGTGGCTGTAGAAGGACTTGCTGTGGGCTGGGAGGAAAGGCTAAGGAAGACTTATACAATCACTCAATTAGTAGACTATACAACTATGTGTTATGTACAAGTTCTATAATCCTCCCCGTGTCCCCCTTGTTAGTGTATGGAAATTCTTAATTCTTCGGCGTGCGAAATTCACGTGGAATATACGCTGACATGACAATATTCATGGGATAGCAGTATGTGAAGGCAACAGGGGGTGGAGCCGCCGTTGTCTTTTAAGCCTTGTAAGAGTCCAGACCTGCATCAGTTGTGCTCTGTGCTCTGTGCGTGTGTGTGTGTGTGTGTGTGTGTGTGTACTGGTCATGCCATTGCATTGACACACTTCATACACTCCACGAGTAGATGTCTATTGCAGATATTGGCGCAACTCAATAATTTAAATAAAATTCAACCAGATTCAAGATAAATTCAACCAATTTCAAGCTAAATTCAAACAAATTTCTAATTCCCCGTCAATTTTTTCAAAGCGCTACTTAAAATCAACTATATTTTGGGTCAAAATTAAAATCATTTTTCAACATGTGTTCACTCTTTGTGTGTGGTTTTTAAAGACTAGTTTTCGCACTAAATCATCATTACAATTTCTCTCTCTCTAGAAATTAAGTGGGCTAGACCAAGTTCGTTAAGGGATGGAGGTCTTAATCGAATAAAATAATTAATTATAATTTCCTTATTTTATTTACAATAACTACAGAAAAACTCTCTGAACTCAAATTCTCAAAATAAATTGAAATCACTTACTGTTCATAATTGACACCAATTAACAAAATTTATAATTACGACAAAGAAATCAATTAAATTAAATCATTAAATCTCAGTCCCAACAGACAGTGTATCAACCTATTAAATTTTTTTTATAATTTATGCATCCATATTTGACAGTTCGAATAATTACAATAAAATCAGTATTACACTTCCATTCAGTCCCATCTCAGTTCAGTCCATGTCCCGCCAGTCGCAATGTTCTAGAGTCCTCCAAGCGCCCTCACGCACAGTAGGCTTCACTCGTCGGTTTCACACCCTCTCGTCCATTCAAGCCACGAACACCTCACTCGCCGTCGTCCCGCAATCTCCAGTCGTCGCCCACACCTTACTTCGCTCGCGCACAATCAGCCAGGTGGCCTCCGTCAAAGACTGCCAGCCGCTGGGTTGCGGTAGTATACATAATCTGTTAAGCCGCCACCTAGAATCTTCCCCAACCCGTGCGGTACGTCGCGGAGGGCTGAGGTGCCAGCCAGTCTCACCAGAACATTCTTGCATCTTCGCTAAACGTATCAGAAACTCTAGCAGGCGAGAGGAGGCCTGTGACGCCAGCAAGTCTCGCCGCTGTCGGCATTCACGGAATTCCCAGAAGGGAGTCAGACAGCCACGAGCGCAACGTTCCAGGAAGAGGGGAGGGTGAGGTAGGTCTCCGATTACGGGGTGGGGCAGCTGAGTCGGCGCCAGTTGCAGCACGTAATGATGTTTGTGATGAAATTCCAAGAAATTTGATATTTTCTTGAGATATTATTCAAATTTTAAGTAAAAAATTTATCCTTTTTGACCTGAAAATTCGCCCTGAAAATGGACCACTGATCAAAGAGTGAACAAAGTATATTTTTAAAAGAAGGGTGCATGATTGAGGACGCAGATTTGGGTCAAATTACCTTGTTTAAGAGGTGAAAGTGAAGAGATGAGTCATGTTTTCGGAAGAGATTGAAAAAATTGTTGCTTGAAAGTGAGGAATTTGCATTAATTTTAGTTGAATTATTGAGTTGTGCCAATAGCTGCAATAGTTTTCTACTGATTTATAAAGAAAAAAGTGTATGTATAAACACTAGAGTAAGAAAACAATTTCTCTTAGATTTAAAAAAAAAATATTTTTTATTCGATAAAACAATTGAAATTGTATTAAAATATCGAAAAAATTTCTTTTTTCTGTAAAATCGTTTACATTATCCATTTAATAAAATTAGAAATTTATATATGTTCAGTAATATTATCTTTCAAATAATCATAAGTTAAATTTCGTTGGCTAATTAAAACAACATTACAAATTGTATTAGCCTCAACAGCTTTTTTAAAATCGACACTAAATTTATATTTGTTTTATCTTTAACCGCTGCTGTTTTTCTATATAGGCAGCCAATAACATATAGAGGTCTTCGTCCCCAAAATGAATAATAATTTATATTGCCATGATAGTTTGTAGTTGGCTTATAATAAAGTTCAATATTTCTGTATATAATATCTCATTTTGTTCTATAATTTCTAAAATCATTAAAAGTCACAAACATTTTAAGACAAAGATCATTTTCAATATTTAGATTCCAATTTTCTTTTGGAAAAATTTCATTTCTACCATTTTTAACAAAAATATTTCTCACATTACAGAGATCAAACATTGAAGTGTGCACATATAGCTCAGTGCGATTTTTTCTATTAGTTTGGAAACCCACAATTACAAAATCAGGCATGTCAAATTGCAAATTATTAAACTGATATTTTATATAAAAATTAAAAACAGTTGCCCCAGCGGGAACTTCTATTTAAAAAAAATTGCCAATACTTAAAACCATTGTGAATTTTAGGATTTTTAAATATTTTTTCTTTAATTGAAATTGTTGTGTTATATTTGTATTCAACAATAGGCCAGATAATTTCTAATTTTCCAATAACAATTTTACCTGGATCAGCATAAATTTTATCACCTGAACCATCGGTTTTTTTGGTTTCATAAACAGATAAACAATTGTTATCAGATGAATTAAAAAAAAAAAAAAAAAGTGATTTTATAACTACCTTTCCAGTAAACTTCATTATTATTGGGAATAAAGCCAAACAAATATATTAATGGATAAATTATTTCATTTATTTTATCGCTACGGACAGATCTTACTCGAAATTTATTGTCAACTCTAAATAATTTTGTTCAAATCGGTGATCCTAGCAAAATATTCATCATTGTGGAAGTTATTCCTGGAATATCAACAGCTCCAATAATGTGTCCATGTTTTGTAATTTCTTCTCTAGAAAACTGAAGGGGAAAAAAATTAGAACAAACATCAATATTATCTAATTTTACGTATTTTGCCTCATCTCGAACTTTATCTCTTTTTAGTAGGCGATATTCTTCCAAAACATAAGCATCGTTTGGAAAAGAAAGGCCATCTACTATTGGAATATCAAATTCGATTATATTATTGTAAATATTCAAATTCCCCCGTGTTTGATCAGTTGGGGGAAAGTTTGTCTCTCGAAACTCTCAAAGCTCATTTATAAGTAAAAAAATTATATATAAATGGCAGAATTAAAAGGAGTTTATAGAGTGAAATTGCTCATAGAGAAGTATAGAAATTATAAAAAGAACCATGAGGTAGAATACAAAAAAAAAAATAAAAATATATCTACCATTAATTCGTGAATTACAAAATATTGTCAAAAAAGTAGAACAAGTAAGTGAAGGAAATAAGATTTTTAAAACAGCACTAGTGCCTGTTGCTGCAAAAAAATTAGATTACCAACCAACACTAGAAGAAACATATTTGAAAGAGAATTATTCCCAAAATTACTTAACGTAGAAGATCGAATGGGCATTGTACCCATAAAAAATTTGACACATCCGGATTCTGTTATAAAACTCGGGAAAGAAAGTTCTGAAGAAATTGTTTTTAAAACACCATATGGTTTACAAGGAGATGGGCATAAATTTGAAATTTGAGATACAGAAGTAAAGATAAATAATGATAAACTATCTGTTAAAGGTAAAGAATATACATTAACAGAAGGACTTTCTAATCTGTTAACAAAAAAACAATCAGATCTTGAAGGTGAATTCACCGATAATGACTATGAAAATTATACAGAAATCGCTTTATCGACCAATGCTGCATTCCAATAATATCATTCTAAAAAGCCAATAAACTCGAATAGAAATTGGAAGTATGCAAATATAATTAAACCAATTTATAATAATTATATAAGAGCATAAAGATCGGCACCAAACACACAAGAAAGGGCGAATTTTACATATTCTCCCATATCTGGAGAAGGTATGAAAAAAGACAATAGTTTGCCAAAAGAATATATTTGGATGGACAATGTTAGAAAATTCATTGACAGATTATTAGTTATTCACGGTGATGAAAATGCTGGAAATAACCATTTTTACAACGAAAAGGTAAATATGAATATACTAAACAATAAATTTTCTGATTTAGTTGTGAATACCACGAAAGTAATTTCATATCTAATACGAGTTTTAAATGTTATTCCGCACTCATTTTGGAATTCTGAACATTATGGCAAAGGCATTATAAATTGGGCATTAAACAATTTAAGTTTACCCGAAATGCATTTGCCTTGTTATAATTATTGTGGGCCATTTACAAAATTAAATGAAAGATTAGAAAGAGGAGATGCAGGAATAAATAAACCAGATGAATCTTGCAAATTTCATGATATTGCTTATAGAGATCACAAAGATTTAGAATGTAGGCATGAAGCAGATAAAATTTTACAAAAAGATTCAAAATAAATCATGTTAAATAAAGATACACCAATTGGAGAGAGAGTTGCTTCTGCAGCTGTTGCCTCAACAATGTTTACAAAAAGAAGACTTGGTTGGGGAATTAAAACTTTTTAATGTATTAAAAATGTTTTGTAATTATGTTTTTTATTCTTACAATCATCTAAAACTCCAGACGGGCAAAGGTTTGCTTGTCTGAGATAATAGACATTTTTGATCAATGTTTCAATAATTTTTTAATTATAATTTTTTTACTTATAAATGAAGATAAAAAGCTTAGCTTTCGATATACCCATCGATCAATTAAGAGATATGAGTATAGATAAGTTTTTTAAAAAGAACAACTTGAGAAAAAAAAGATATATATATATATATATATATATATATATCTGAAAAACTGAAAAGGTTTTAAATTAACTTTGCCAATGCCAACAGTTAAAAAATGTCCAATGAAAAAACTGGAAGTGGTTTACATCATGGAGGATTTTAACCAATTTTATTTGCAGCTTTAGGAGCTCTTGGCGCAATAGCTGAAGGAACCAGTGCGATTTGTAATTATGTTGAATAAACTATAAATAAATAAAAAAGAATTAGAAGAACAACAGAGACACAATTTAGCTATGGAAAACAAAGCTGGTAGTGGTGTAGTTGCGAAAAAAAGAATACAAAAAAAATTAGCTCCTTTATCTAATATCAATATTTTAAAAAAGTAAAAAAAATTAAATATAAAAAATTTCAGAAATGATTATGATTGACCAACTACCAAAAAATATGCTCAATAATTAATGTGCTGTGGTTAATTTTTATATTTAAACAAATCCTGGCACTCATTGGGTTCGATGTTTTAAAGAAAACGCTAATGTTAATATTTTGACTCATTTGGTGGCAATATTCCTATTATTTTGATTAATTATTTAAAAAACGATAATGTTTATTACAATGATGATCGAGTTCAGAACTTTAATTCTGTTATCTGTGTACATTTATGTTTAATTGTTTTACACCTTTTTCTTCGAAAGAATTTAAGTTTAATGATATAATTTCTATGTTATTAAATGACAGATATATTTGGGAAACCAATAATTGAATATTTAAATATAAACTTTGGCAATATTGCTGAAGATTTAAAAAAATATATGTAGATTCAAAATGCAATTCGAGTGTTTCTTCTTTACAAACCGAACTGAGAACTTTTTTTGATTTAAAAAATCGTATGTCTCATTTCTGGACGAAGAATTGTTAATGTAGGCGAACCTGTAGATAGAAAAGATGCAATCAATAAAATATATTTCGATATATATATATATATTATATATATATATATATATATATATATATATATATATATATATATATATATATATATATATATTGTGTGTGTGTGTGTGTGTGTGTGTGTGTGTGTGTGTGTGTGTGTGTGTGTGTGTGTGTGTATGGGTGTGTGTGTTTTCTCCATTTAATTATATATACATATATATATATATATATATATCAGATTATGGATTAAAAAAGGATGTCGATTCAAAATATAAAAATACTGTTTCTTACTATGCTTTAAAAATGATCTAGATTCGAAATATAAAACTATTGTTACTTACTATGCATTAAAAAAATGATGTCGAAAAAAATACAACACTAGTGTTTCTGGTTTCAAAACATATTTAGATTCAAACTATAATAACATTGTTTCTACTTTATGAGAACAAATTAGTAAAGTTCTGGTTTACACAACACAATATGTTTCTATTCAAAATTGCAAAATTAATAATTTGGGTGATCCTGTAGATGGAAAAGATGCTGTCAATAAAATATATCTCGATAAAGAAATAACCGATAAATTGCAATATTACAACAAAGCAATTTTGAATTATTGCCATACACTTGTTGATTAGAAAGTTGAAAAAATCAAAGATGCTTCTGATAAAGAATTAAATGTTAAATTACAAAATTTAAACCAACCTCATATATTTTATTTACATTCAGAGTGGAATAAAATGACTATGTATTTTACTTAGACATGATCAAATTTTCTTTACTTTTTTTATGGATTTTACTATTTATAAAATAGTTACCGATATTCTAATATTGATAATAATGTGGCCGTTTTTAAGAGTAACACAAAAATAGATCACAGTAAGACCTTCGACGTTAACAAAGACGATAATTTTACTTTTAAAATAATAAAAAAGTAAAACATCTCTTTATGATGATGAAGGGGGAGTGACAATAGGAATATTCGTGAAATATAATGATTAACTATATATATAATATATATTATATATATAATTAAATGGGGAACACATGGTGCTTGAAGTGCAAGAAAGTCACTAAAAATAATAATATAAAAATGAGAATACAACACAAAGGGCGATTAGACCAGAAAAATATATGCTCATTGTCCAAATCTAAAAAACAATATTCTTTTTAAAAAAAATTGCTCAGTGTGAGAGAAGGAATAATCAATTGATTATATAAACCAGCATGAAAGAATTTTTCAAGAAGAAAAGTTATTTCGTATGGAATTGATGATTTGTCGCAAATTGATTTTTGTAGAAATGGATACCGGAAATTTAAAAGGTATATCTCGCATAAATAAAGGCTATAAATATATTATGACAATTATCGTTTTTTTTTCCTCAAAATTTGCTTTTGCTTTACCAATCAAAGATAAAACAGCAAAAAATGTAGCAAATGCTTTAGAAAATATGTTGATGAAAAGGAATCCAAATAATTTACAAAGCGACAATGGCTCAGAATTGTATAATAAAATATTTAAATAAATTATGGAAAGCATAATATAAATCATTTTTCTTCATTTTCTGAATTAAAAGTTAGTGTTGTTGAACGATTTAATCGAACTTTAAAAATGATGGCATGAAAAAATTTGCTTTGAATGGCAACTACAAATGGACAAATATATTGGATGAATCAGTTAAAGACTACAACAACACAAAGCACAGCACTATTGGTACGATGCCGATTGAAGTCAATAAAAAAAATGAAGAAGATTTATTGCAAACAAATTTTGTGTTTAAAAAACCAAAATACAAAGTTGGAGATATTGTTCGCGTGAGCAAACGGAAAATTAAAAAAAAGAAACGGTTATACTGCTAATTGTTAACAGAATTGTTTACTATTTGTAAAGTTTTAAATTTTGATATACCAACTTACAAATTAAAAGATATTAATGGAGAAGAAATAATGGGTAGTGATCATGAATACGAGATTATGAAAACAAACTATCCTGATGAATATTTGGTCGAAAAAGTTTTAAAAACTAAAGGCGATAAAATTTATGTAAAGTGATTAGGATTTGATAGTTCTCACAACTCTTGGATTAATGATGTAGTGAAAATATAAATATTTTTGCTTAAATATTTTTAATTATATGAATACGATTAACCACTTCGGCTATATCAAAATTTATTTCATTAGGATTAAACCTTATAAATTTGCAATTTATTTGTGTCTCTATATACTTTTGAGTACTATAGGTAGAGAATAAAAAATAAAAAATACATATAAATGACATAACAATGATCTTATTGCAAATATTATTAAAAAAAGAGAATATAATTCTAAAAATCCTATCGAGAATCTAGATGATTTAACAGTTGCCGAATTAAGAACTAAAGCTAAAAGCTTTAACATTAAAAATATATATGATTTAAGAAAAGCTGATTTAACTACAGCTCTTATGCCAATAATAAAAAAATGAACAAAGCAAAAGAAACTTTGCAAATTTGCTAAAAATATTTGAAAAGAAATTTTCCCCTTTCCCAATAGTGTATATGTGAACAACAAAAATAGAAAAACTAATAACACATATCAAGTTGAGAAAGCTTTCAAGTGCAGTTATCAACATACAACATTGAAAACCATTTTAATATAGTGTTGCCCAGAAATTGTTTAGCATCGGTAAAGCAACAAATATTTAAAATTTTACACGATCAACTTATGAAACTTAGAGCTGTAAAGTCTACCATTAAATTTGCTGCTCATTTTCGAAGCCGATAAACTGGCGAGATTCTTATTTTCAACTACATTTACTCACGCACATTTACAATATTGAATGAAGGAGACATTTTAAAAAATTTACAAATAAATAACAAATGAAATAGTTGCACGAATAGAAAACATTGAAAGAAGCACCTCAGATTGGTCTTTACTTAGCATAATTGGCTTGCAACTATCCATGAATAAGTAAAATCCATTAAATGGCTCGTCTTGTATTGAAATGCCAGACGTGATTATGAATAAAAAATCATGCATTAATGTGAAGAAAAATGATGAAAAATGTTTTCTTTGGGCAATAAAATCTTCACTGTTTCCTGCTGAAAAAAAAATCGAAGAATATCTAAATACAAAAATGTGGGTCTTAACGTTGAGAAAGCATTAGATAAATTTGAATATCTTATAAAAATTGATGATATACCGAAAATAGAAAACCAGATTGATATTTCTATAAATGTTTACTCTATTGATGACAAATTCAATGTTTATCCACTAAAGTTTACAGTAAATGAAAAGAACTAACACATAACATAACAGGACCCTGCTTGGTATTTTACAGCACCAGGTTTGTTGTGGGATGCAATGTTAAAAATGACTAAACAATCACTACAATTATTACATGATTATAATACGATTTTAATGTTTGAAAAAGGAATTCTAAGGGGTATTTCACAATGTTGTAAGCAATATGTTAAAGCAAATAAGTATTTAGATGATTTTAATGCTAACTAAGAATCAAATTATTTAGCTTATCTCAATGCGAATAAAGTATATGGATGGGCAATGTCTCAATATTTACAATATGGTGGTTTCGGGTGAGTCCACTATACATTAAATGATTTGGATTATTGGAGTAAAAAATATTAAATTTGAAAAATGATTCTGAGTTTGGTTATATAGTAGAAGATGATTTTGAATATCCACAAGAACTACATAATTTACAAAAAGATCTTCCATTTTGTCCAGAAAATCAGTTAGTTCCAGGTACCAATGAATCAAACTATTAACAACTTTACATAAAAAACGACAATATTTACTACAATATCGTAGTTGAAACAGTGCCTTAATAATGGACTGAAGCATACTATAAAAATACACAGAATATTAACATTTAATCAATCTAACTGATTAAAGAAGTACCATGGATTTCAACACATTGATGAGGATTAATACAAAAAATAATTTTGAAAAGGACTTTTATAAACTGATGAATAATTATGTGTTTGGTGAAACAATGGAGAATATAGGAAACAGAGTAAATATAAGGCTGGTTTCAACTGAAAAAATTTGCGAAAAATTAGTGGCCAAACCAAATTTTAACAAAAATACTATATTTAATGAAAATCATGCTGCTATTCACATGAATAAAACTAATGTAAAATTTATTAAGCAAATATACCTGGTCATGGATATTTTGGATATTTCGAAAGAATTATTGTACAATTTCCGCTGTAAAATTATGAAACCAAAATATGGTGATAAGATTGAATTGTGTTTTCAATATACCGACTCTTATTTTTATAACATTAAAACATAAAATTTTTATGAAGTCATGAATTCAATGTTGCATAAATTTGACACGAGTGATTTTCCAAAAGATGATATTTATAACATGCCACAAATAAATAAAAAAATGTAGGCAAAATGAAAAAATGTGTGTAATGGCAATGTAATTAAAGAATTGGTTGGTTTACAAGCAAAGATGTATGCATGCAGAGTTGAGGATAAACAAAACAAAAGAGCAAAAGGTGTGAAAAATGTGTTGTCGATAATATAATTAATTTTAATGACTTTAAGAAATGTGTGTTTGATGAAAAAATTCAATACAGGACAGTGAATTTAATAAGAAGCAAGAAACACGAAATAAATACAGTAGAAGTTAATAAAAATTGCTTTAAGTCATTGTGATAACAAGAGAATTATACTAGAGAATAAAATAGATACACTGCCATATGGATATGAAAATTTACAATTAATGTTTTTATTCTCCACTAGCGGTGTTTCACTGCCAGTCAAATCTTCATAATTTTTATTAATGTGAGTAGACTCGGCAGAATGCCGGGTCTGACATATAATGAAAAAAAATCAATTTTTATCATAGAATTTGGATACGAACTATTTCTGAAAGAAAAGTTTTATATTTTGGAGATATTAAGGGGGCCCTAAAGCATGATGTCCTTTATGTTTTCTAATAAAATAGCAAACATTGTAAACACCTTTAATTTCTAAAACAACATCGATATCAGAACCATCAAAATAAATTAATTTACCATTTTCATCTCTAATTTCTAAAAAAAAAATGCTGTTAAATGGCTCATTATTATTTTTATAAAAAAAAATAGGATATGGATGCTCATAAATAGCATATTCTCTAAAACTAAACATAGTTGTTGGTGGAAAACTAACCCTAATATTAGTCTCCAAGTGACTAGATTCGTCATATTTTTTAAACATACCATAAGCCAAATTACAATGAACATTGATTGTTTTATATGGAAAAAAATTAGTCAATTTAGTGCCTACAGAAATTTTATCTTTTCAATAGTTAATTTTCCTTCAAAATCAAGAATATCAGATAAATGATTATCAAGTTTAATATCAAACTTGGTTTTAATTGTTATTCTATTGTTCACATTGTCTATAGTTATTTCAATATTGTTTGTTGAAAATGGTTCGATCAAATTTATAGCTTCTTTTAATGATTCAACATCGTATTGGCCTCTGGGAATATTTATAATTGTATTTTTATCAACAACAGGACTCATTTGTTCAATTGCAGTTATAGTATTGTTCTCCATGTTTGGTGTTAGAAATTTTGCATGAAAACTAATTAATGCTCTCGATTGATCTTTATGAATTATATCATAGTTAGGTTTCTTCTTAACAATAGAACTATTGTTTGTTAACTTGAAAACTTTATTATTGTCCATTTATTACAAAAATTATTGTAATTGAATGAAAATAGTTAATTGGGGTGTTGGTGTTTTAATTTCTGAGGAAACTTCCAAGAATTCAAAAATGACGAGTTATTGCCCAATAATATTCGCGGGATGATAGTAGGGCCAAGCAACTACGGGAAAATGAATTTAATAATTAATTTTACTGTAAGACAGGATGGCTATATTTTAATAAACTCTATGTTTGCTCTAAAAGTTTGAATCAACCAAAATATATTTAATTACAAGATGATTTTCAAGTGATATGCAAAAAAGTATTGAAAAAATGGCTTATTTTTTTAAGTAGCAATGGTCACATGGTTTCAATAGATCAATGTGAAAATAATTCTCTCATAATTTTTGATGGTGTAATATTGGATGAGCAAAATGTAGTCTGCGAATATTTTACTAGAGGTCGGCATTAAAATATTAATGTTTTTTATCTTACGCAAACATATTCGAGTCCCCAAGCAATTAGTATGAGATAATGCAAATGTTCTGTGTATTTTTTGACAAGACGAAACAAATTTGAGATATATATATCTAAAATTATATATATATATGTCTCAAATTATATATATATACACATACATACATATATATATATATATATATATATATATATATATATATATATATATATATATATATATATATATATATATATATATATATATATATATATATATAGCGATTTTGTTGGAGAGATGAGTTTTGAGAAATTTAAAAACATATGTGCCAAGTGCTGGGACAAAAATTATGGGTTTTTAACATTAGATTTGAGTAAAAAATGGACAGTGGAAAATATGGAAATAAAATAAACAAATTTATATTTTAACTCTCTGTCTTTTGTGAATTTTAAACGAGAATTCTTTACCTGTTTTTGCGGCCGTAGCCTAGTCTACCGACTACAGGGGAAAAAAAAAAACAATCTTATGGTGCACTCTGTCTCTGCACAAGTTTTTGTTTATATGTAAGCATTTTTTTTATAAATTCAGTAGATGTATATTGCAAATATTGGTGCAACTCAATAATGTAACTAAAATTCAATCAATTTCATGCTAAATTCAAACAAATTTCTAATTCCCTGTAAAATATTTCAAAGTGCAACTCAAAATCAATCATATTTGGGGTCAAAATCAAAATCAAATTTCAACGCATGTTCACTCTTTGTGTGTGGTTCTTTAAAGACTTATTTTCAAGCTAATTCATCATATTTTAATTTTAATTCCAAGAATTTTCATACTTTTCTGGTGATACTATTCCAATTTTAAGTAAATATTTGCCCTTTTTTGACCTAATTTTTGCCTCATTCCCCTGAAAATGGACCACTGATCGAAGAGTGAACAAAGCATGTTTTAAAAAAAACGTGATCTTGATTGAGAAAGCAGATTTGGGTCAAATTATCTTGTTTTCGGAGATGAAATTGAATAGACGAGTCATGTTTCCAGAAGAGATTGAAAAAAATTGTTGCTTGAAAGTGAGAAATTTGCATGAATTTTAGTTCAATTATTGAGTTGCACCAATATCTGCAATGGTCTTCTACTTCCACGTACCTCCACAATTCAGAGTGCCATCGGCCGAAGTTGTCCATGAGGAACATTCTGGAGAGTTTTAACGAATCGTGTAGCCACCTCATTAGTCCAACATAAACCCCATCGAGTATTTGTGTGACATGATGATGAGGTCCGTTCACATCCAAGGTCCTGCACCTACAAATAGCAAGGAGCTGTGGGTGGCTGTCCAGACGGCATGGGTCAACATCTCTACATTGGTTTCTCGTCCTCTTGTGTAATCGATGCCATGATCATTAGCTGCAACTTGGCCAGGCCAGAGGGCTAGAGGATGGCCTACATTGTACTAGACCCGTAATCCTGGGACTTTTGCCATGCCATTGTATTGACTCATTCAGAAAGTTCAGCACTGCGAAGATAAATAAGCTTTCAAAGTTCAAAGTATAAAGTATGTATGAAAGAACAGTGTACTTTGTATGGTTAACAGTGAGAGCAGAGACTATAGTGGTGTACGCTCGCCGACAGTAGTGGATCACTTCGAAATACGAAGACGCATGAGCGAAAACTGTTTACCACGGACGACATATTTGCCTAATGTGCTTTGTTACATCCCCCATGGCTCTGTATGATGTATTCCAGGAACTGTCAGTAATATCAGCCAGTGAAATAACATTTACTGAAGGTCGGTTACGAAGCTACTGCCGACTGGCGAATCAAGCAAATGAACCAGGAACAAGTGATTTATATCAATGGATTTCTCAGCATTCAGTAGCTATTGTAAATAAATCAGTTACAGTCAGCCATCCTATTAATTAGTTATCTAGCAGTGATTATCAGTACCGCCATTTCAATTGGTTTCCACTGATTTGGTTCAATTCTCACTGTTTCAGGTTGAAAGTGTGAGACATTGCTCAATCTCGCAGGTATCTGGCGAGCAGTGTGGATACCCATGGCTGTAGAAGCCACTCAGTAAATAGCGCGTGTCTCTCGTACAAAGGCAGGCAAAGTCTAGCAGAGTGAATTGTATCAGTGTGAATTTGGCATGTATCATATTATACCTGGTTCATGATTAGTTGAATAATTTTGAAAATAAACCCAGAAAGAAAATATCCCTACCCAAGTTCTTACAAGTAATTTGCGTTGAATCAGAAAATATAGTTCTATAGTTTTAAGTGTTTTAATGATATGTTTATTATTATGTAGAAAAACATGTATGTCACAGTGATTATTTTAGTAATTATATATAAATTATCACGAAAATGCTTGTTGATGTGATGAATGCTCTTGTAAGATCACAATATCATATACATAGGCTTTATATAAGCTATATACATTGTACGTTTAAGATAAAATAGAATATAAATATATATTATTAATCCAGCATTATATTTCCATACATATATGTGAAAACTGATAAAAGTAAATAATTATTTTAACTTATCCGGAGGAAAAAAGTTAATTTGTGTACACAACTTTAAAAGGATTTATTTTGTTTCATTGCAATACTAAAACAAGACAACATAAATAACTAATAAATCATTATGTATAAAATAAATATTATATTTATTACAAAAATCTTAGATACTCATTCGGATTCTATACTATTTTCCAATGCACTTCACATATCACTCAAAAACAAAAACTTGAGTGTAAGGTACTGCGCTGCTATGTACTGTAGTCTCTGATTGAAGTGTAAATGTTCATATAAATATTTTGTCTTATCTCTCGTCAAAGTGGTGCAGGACAAATATTTATTATATTACAGTTGTGTCAAACACTGTGTAACTCATTAACAATGCAAGTGATGTCATTTCCAGGGATTAAAAAATATGTGCAACATTCGATAGTTTTCCCATGATTACGTAATATGTGTCAAAGTCAGTATTTTTATGTATTTAAAATGCAATAATAAAATAAACAAATTCTAAAGCATAAAAAAAAAAGAGGGAAAGATGGGAGTTTGGAAGGTGTCTTCTTCAACCCTTGAAAAATGTTTTCAGCAAATGTGGTTTGACAAAATTTCAGGTTCTGCCTCAGATCGAAAAAGTTCCAAATGTCCATTGAATTCGTATATTAATAAATGGAACAAAAACAATTACTTTTCCCTTTGCACTGTGTTGATAACTCTGTAGACGTGTTGGCAGCCCTGCAGCTGGAAGGAGCCCCGGGCAATGTCACGGTGATGCATACAGTGTCGTGCAGTGATTTCCCGTCACCACCCGCAGTCTGAGGAGCGCCAGATATTTGAACAATTCCCATGATCAGTATCGGGAATTAAACCCAGTACCCTGGGATGGAATCGTTGAATCTACAACGGGGTTGGTCTTCGCTGTGTTACTACCCGAATAGCTTGCAGTGGTTTAAGAATAATCAAGTGTCTATAATGTTCGTCTGTACTCTGAGGATGTTTCACTGTTTTGTGACATCACATCAATGGAACTTTGATAAATGATTATCCAGTAAGCTTAGTTTTTTTACTATATCGTAAATATGTGAAATTTATACTTCTTGTGTCAAACAACTTTTAAAAAATTATCTTAACGTAATTTTTTGTTTCATTGGTTTCGGCTTAACTATTTTTGAAGTCATCGGAATACCATTAAGCAAATATTGTAAATCCGATACTTAGTTTGCCTGTGACGTCTGGCTAATTTCATTTTGAAATTTATCATAAAAATTAACTGTGGCTGAACCACATAATAAATGTACGATAATTAATTTTGATGTATTGAGGTGACCTGAAAAAATTATTTTCAATTGCAGCCAAGAGTGAAAATTATTTTCAATTGCAGCCAAGAGTGAAAATTATTTTTACATTTTTGTATGTCATATATATATATATATATATATATCTGTCTGTGTATGTGTGTGTCTATATATATATATATATATATATATATATATATATATATATATATATATATATAGAGGAATTTCGCAATTTCATTTTTGAATAATAAAAACAATAGAAGGATAAAATTGAAATAAACTATAGGTAAATATAACTACATGTAAAGTTCGTATATTCCCCTGAATTGTTGTCTACGAATTTATTGGCCACGTTTTTGCATGTTCGTCACAGCACTATCTGATATAGTACAGTAAAAGTTTAAAATATACTTAAAGGTATAGGAGATATCGCTTTTTTAATTGAAAACCCATAGAGGTTATTTTTCAAATACAAAAATAACCCTTTTTTTTTTTTGCTAGTGAGTTGGTTTTTATCTACACGATTTTTATTCCTTGGAAATGATGTCATTTGTAATTCTACAGGTTGAAGAGTGTTTGGCATAAATATAAAATAATGAATTCATGACTATCTGAAGTCCTCTATGTGACTTTTGGACGTCGTCCCCTATGAGCTGATGGAACATGAGCAAGTCAGTCTTTGCTGGACAGCACGGGGAAGAAGGCCTCGATGGGAAGTCTGGGGTCATCTGTGGCCATGGTTATCCTGAGGGCGGGTCTCGGGCTCAGAGATGTCGCAGATTTGAAGTAGCCGCTCGCCGTGCCCGCCGAGGTCAGGCTGGCCACGATCTGCGACGGCGACTGCAGCTCCACGCTGCTCGGGGTCGGTGTCAACTCCAGCGACGACGAGGAAGACATCTCCGTAGCCAAGTTGGCCATCTCATCCTCCCTCGGCCTAGAGGAGAATACACTCTCCATCCCACTGTGGGAGTTCTGGAAGACAGTGCGGTTAGACTGGACTTCGTGCCTCTCCTGCGTCTGGTCATCCACAGACGTCGCTGTCAGAAGGTTGGCGCGTTCCGTGGTGCTGGGCTCCGTGCTTGACGACGAAGGCACCTCCGAAGTGCTCTGAGAGGTGATGAGGAAGGTCGGCGGAAGGGTGTGTACGACGTCTAATGCTCCCAGGTTCACCAGTTCCTCCTTGGCAGTAGCGTTCTTCTGGTCACTCGTGAACATCTTTAGTGGGTATATCCTCCTCATCGCTGAGAAAACTCCTTTCGGGTTCATAAGTATCCTTGGTGTCGTCGAGCTTGCGTGGCTGCCCGACTCCTCCTCTGACTTATCAGCTGATGGCGAAGTGCTGGACCTGTACCTGCTGTAAAACTTGCTGCTCCCAGGCTTAAATCTGCTCGTGCTGGGTCTGAAACCACCCTTCTCCGTAGATGCAGAGTGATCAGGCCTGTTTGTAGTGGTACTGGTTGTCCTGAACCTCGTACTGGTTCTCGGCCGATCTCCGGACCTGTACCTGGTTCTCGACGCTTCCGTCGTGGTCGATGTCGAGCCACTGGGGTCGCGTCTGTAGCTTTCGGAACCTCTTATCCGCGATGGATACCTCGCATGGTGAGATGTTGAAGATTTCTCGTCGTCATTCTTGTCAGACTTGGTATCCTGTGATTCATCTTCGTTCTGTTTGTTCAGCCGTTGTCGGTAGTCCTTGATGCTGAACCTGGGCCTTGACGAGTTAGCGCCGGCAGGTCGAAGTCGTGGTCGCAGTTTGAGTGGTGCGTACAGTGGGGAATGCGTGTCGGTACTAGTCGATGTTGAAGGAGCCGTGCTTGTCTCTGTTGGAGATGGTTCTGTTTCTGTCGTGGTTGGTGGAAGAACAGAGTTAGCGGCAGTAGAAGTTGTGGTAGAAGAGGTGGTAGTTGCGGAAGTGGTCGTAGTGGTGGGGGCAGTTGTGGTAGGAGCAGAGGTGGTCGTAGTCGTCGATGATGTCGCTGATGTTTGGACTGGTTCCAAGGTTGTAGTAAATTCAGAAGAGTACTCATCGGCATTATCGTGGGTGGAAGCACTGGCCTTTGTAGGTGCGGGATTTTTACCTTTTCCAGCATTTTTACGTTCGTAGTTTGTTGAAAATGTGTTATCTGGACGTACTTTGTAATCTGTTTGATATGAATGTTCATATGATTCAGCTTGGTCATAACTGAAGTCAGTATTATGAGATGGCAGGCTTGTAACAGGCACATCATTGAGTCCAGCCGAATGTGTACTAGACGGTACATTATTCCTATCTTTGTTTAGGCTTTGTTTTGATGGGTATCTTCTAGTTGGTCGGGTCGTTGTGGAGTAAATCTGCGAAGTAAGTTCGTTAGTCACTGCTGGAGAATCAGGCTGTATATCATCATTACTCGGCTTATTTAGAAAAGTTTCTTCTCGGCGTTCATCATAATTGTAGTTCCCATTTGCAGGTTTGCGACGACGATTGTACACATATGCGTTGCCACTGTCAGTCTCAGCTTGGCTGTAAGATGCTTGGTTTCTGTGTTTTTGGGAACCAGCTATCTCTGTTTGTCTTTCCGGCTCTTCTTCAACCTCTGTGGTGTCTGTCATTTTATTCTTCGTAGGTCTTTGCCTGTTGTTTGGTCGCCCCCTAGTTCCATCATATTCACTATTGGTATACCCATTGGTGGTATAGTGAGAGACTTGACTCCTAGTGCTAGATGGTCGTCTAGGATGGTGAGTTCGGGTGCCTTGATAGCCAAAGTTCTGGTCCAATCTGTAACTGTCGCTCTCTCTTAAGTCCGGATTATCACGGTGAGTTTGCGGTCTTCTACGAGAAATGAGGGGGCTGCGTGTTGGAGTCTGCTCATTGTTCCTTGTGCCATGCTGAGGCCGCGCCGTATGTCTTGTCTGTGAGCTAGGTCTGCGGGATGACTGTGCCTTTTCCTGACTGTGTTCTTTAACATCTGTGTCTTCTTCATAGTTCTCCCTCGCCAACTTCTGTGCATCAGGTCCCCGAGTGTAGTACGATTGTGTGCTGCTATGCATGTTATCTTCTGTCTTGCTTTCCTCGCTGTAGTCATTATCACTCTGATGTGCAGTAGGTCTCCTGTTTCTGATGGGTTTGGTCTTTGCTTGTTTTATCTCATCAATGATCTCCATGTCGTTTCCCCTTAGATCAGTTTCAATGTAAGGTCTGTGATTCCGTGGAGGGATTATGTTATGGTCACTTTCAAATCCATTTTCTGTCGCGACCGGAGAGCTGGTTAAATATTTATGTTGCTGGTTTTGCACGTGTTGAATACTATCACTCGGCTGTCTAGTTCTTTGAGGATTCATTTGCCGTTGGAACTCCTTTTGTTCAGGACTGCCTGAGTTAGTGCTTGGCCTTCTAGAAGGCTTCGGCCTTTGCCTGTTGCGATCTGGGATTCTAACATGAGGTCGACTTACTTCTGAGAGAGATTGTTCCTTTGTTGGCTCCGCAGTTGAAACTTCGCTCGTATACGTTACGATGTCCGGTTTCAGTGTACCGAATATAGTCTGGTCGGGTTCTTTATATCCGCTGGTTGGAGTTGGTCTGTTTAGTTTCTGAATGCCAAAAGAATCTATACTTGTTAAAGGTGTATGAGAACTCAGTGGATCAACAGGTGATTGTTTGAACGTCACCCGCCCACGACCAGGTATTGGAGTAACTTCATTCACATTTGAATGGGGTGATGTGAATCCTTCCTCATACCCTTGGACTGGAACCACAGTCTGAATTTCAGGTAGAACTGTGGGTAGGAATGTTACAAATGTATCTTTCTCGTTGTGAACAGCAGGTAATTTGTGAGGTATAAGTTGAGGTGGGGCATGACCATTGGTCACAGAAAATACTTCCGGAACTTTCTCATTCACCTTTTTATCACGAATATAAGGTCTGGGAATACGTCCATTCTCTCCCTGGGGTTGAAGTGTAACATAAGGGGGTGGTACAAATTGAACAGGGCTTAGTTTAAATTCGTTCTTAAGTGGAGGATGGAAGGTAGTTGTAGGAGCTTGTAAATTGTTCGTTGGGAATGTTGGTTGAACAAGCGGCAATGGCGTAGGCGATGTATAAACATGTGATGGATTAGAAAAGGGAGTTGTTAGCACCCCAACTTGATAATTGTAATTATTTGTTCCTTTGACAGGTAAATTATTGTAATTGAAATTTTCTGGGGCAGGTGTGGAATAGAGTCCCGTTTCCGGTCGTTTCTCGTGGACGATTTCAACTCCGCTCGGTGTCTTGACGTTGAACGGTGAAATGAATTTGCCACTGTAGTCGTTAAAATTTGTGAACTGGTTGGTGTTCACGTTTTTACTGTAAAACACCTCTTTCCCTAGTTGAACAGACTCGATGACAGGTTCGGCTTTCTGTTTCTCCAAAATCAATTGCTTCTGAGCAGTTAGTGCTTCGGCATATGCAGCCTTGTGCTTGTCGAAGAAGTCCTTGAAGAACTGAACCGAGTCCGGGAGGGATTTAAAGGCTTGCTGGCTGGACAGCGACGAGCCGTGGACTCTCTGACTGGGGTCCAGGTAAATGCCGTGGTTGTGCGTATTCGCAGACGCGGGAAACGCGCTGTGGTAGTTGTTGTTGAGGGTGAGAGGGTCCTCATACTTGGACGGGTAGAAGCTGGCTTGCTGACTGGAGAAGGTATCTCCAGCCGCGGAGGGGAACAGCTCCAGGGAGCTCGGCTGGCTGTAATAGTTCTTGCCACTCTTGGCAGGTGGCGTCAGGGTCACGAAGCCCTTGTCCTTCTTGTGCGGTAGTAAGGGCCGCTGCTCTCTGGCGGTGCTGAAGCCCTCAGATGCCGATGAGGAGTGCACAGGAGGTGGCACCAGCCGTGCAGAGTACACGATACGTCCTTGGGGCAGCAGCTGCTCTTGCTCTGCCACCTGTCGACAACATGTACACACACATACGTTACGGCTATGTCCATGTTTAAAAAAAAGTAGCTTAGGCATTTCAACACAAAATATAAAGAGATAGAACAGAACTGGGAGATTACAGATGTGATCGAGGTTGACAAGGCATACCTTCAGACTAGGAAAGTTTGGGTTTCCGCCCAATGTAACACATGTATGTTTGTGCCATATTTATGTGTATTTTCGAGTTCGTGTTTTATGTAACTTGTGCCCTATATATGTTCTAGACATGAAGGTGGGTAGGCAGTGCTCAAGGGCACTGCTGGTCAACAAGTAACATTTCATTATATCACACTTGTAAGTCAGTACTTATATGAGCTCTCTCCTCACATCCTCACATATCACAATCATAATTTTAGCGTTTTTGAAATGTACAAATAAAATTAATGAAATCGTTTACAGAAAAATTAACAAGACGATTATCAAGTCACACATTAATTCGTTTTAATATATGCTTGACAAAACTTACTTTACAAAAAAAAATATGGACTGCTACGAATAAAATGCAAAAAAAAAAAAAAATGTCATTTAAATCAATCTTTAAAACGTGAAAATATTTCATAGCATGAATTTAAAAGTTATTTTAAGTAACTCTTAGTAACTTATTTAAACGTCAATTATCTCATTTAGTGAGTAAGTTATTATTATCTGTGTGTCCCAGAAATATTAAATTTGCGATTTCGACAGGCCATTATGTAAAAAAAAAATATGTTGTCTATATTTTGTATACTACGCAATATGACTCGTGGGTAACGTCTATTGTTGAACAGCATTTCCTGCGAATGTAGAAGAATGAAGTGATGCAATCTCTGGTGACAAGATGCTGAGCTTGTCGCCGGCATGCAGCGAGGAGCGAGTCGCCCAAGAATCAGGAGCTGTGAAGAAGCCTGTGGCAAGCCATCACCTCGGCATTCGCCTGGGGTGACTCCGGGGAACTTGTAGAGACAACCGAGATCAGGATGCTGTAAGGACCGCGAGTCGACCGCGAGTCTTCGCGCCCACAAGTGCAGTGTTCCATCCCCCCTCCCCATCCCCTCTGACGCACTTCAAGTGTGGCCACAAATAAAAGTAATAATTAAGGACAGACTAGTCTCGCCAAAATAAGCAAAAATAATCATACATTGATAGATGTGCAGGATGTCCGAGAATTCTTTCCCTGATCACTTGCCAATGTACAGTTGCTTTTGCTTATTATGGTGAGACTACTCCTAAATCTCTAGCGGTCGATTTGACAGGGTGCTCCAAAACTCAGTTTGTGGAGTGCCGAAATTGAATGGGAGAGGCCACAAAAATGCATAAATTAAGGGTATTCATACTCAACTATCTCACTAGGGTGACCTATGGTTGTAAAGTTGACTAACTTCAATTTTCCTCTGATTTTTCCATACCATTACTTTGCTGTGGTCTTATAATGAGTGCTGCATTGGGTTATGTAGCTGAATGAAATTTGGCTTGAATAACTCTATAGTTGTGCTTTCGTGAGTTTTCTAAGACAAAACATCTTTACAGCGTCGAGGGTCGGGAAAATAACAGTACAGTAATTACTTCACTAGCCACCATTTTATTTACAATTCACTGACCTTGCAAATTATCATGAAATTACGTTATAAAGTTCTCGGTAGTGATAAAGGAAGATAAGAAAAAATTAACAGTTTTCGTTAACTATTCATGTTTCATATTTGTATACGCCACTGTATGCTAAATTCTGCATGGTTACAAACGTACACGTCGTAAGAGAGGAACAATTTGACCACTGAGCGATCTAAATAGTTTTCTGCTATTTCTTGGTAAGACAGCCATATCCCTTGTGTATATGTATTATTTTTTACTCGCATATTATAAAACTTTTTTTTTTAATGCCAGAGTGTAAGTAATTTTTGTTATTTGACAGTGGTCAGATTGTTTGCACACTCTACAATAAAGCTTTGTTTTAACCAAGACAAATTCATGTTTCATATCACCAAATATATATGTAGCCGCTCTTGTAAAAGTTATTTCATTGGTTAAGTAAAATCTGAATTGTAACGAAATTGGTTTTGTCACTCTAGCTAAATGTAAATTTCATTTGAGAAAAGAAAATTTGTGACGACATAATTTTCCAGAAACCATAGGCTTGGCTAATATATAACTTGTTTGGCCGTATCTAAACAAGCATTCTGTTGGCTAAAGGAAATTTCATTCTCACTGTGCGAATATTTTTTGTGTCTACAACTCCTTCCTAAACCAATAAACCCAGTGACGGACAGTTCTGTCTACAACTCCTTCCTAAACCAATAAACCCAGTGACGGACAGTTCTGTCTACAACTCCTTCCTAAACCAATAAACCCAAATTCTATTCCCACACTTTGTTCATGGTGGTTCGCCTATTTTCAGACGCACTAACAGCCACTGTATTACAAATGTAATTATGATTATTTCGTACCAATTCTCACCAACGAAAGCGATGCAGTGTTCAACTACTAAAACGATGCCCAGTTCTATGAAGCCATGTAGGATCGTTATATTTACTGATATTCAATTACTTGCGTGATATGCGCAGTAACAGACTCTTTCTATCAGAATACTGAACTTATCCGCACCTGTTATATTTGTGACTCCTGATTATCGCGAAATATATACCACGGGGACTAAAATCCAGTAGCTTACAACAAAACCTGAAGTTTTTCTTTAGTTATTGGCCGCGTGTCTTTAGAAGAAGAAATGTCTGTATTTTACTCAGCCAAACGTTGCTCTAACACCGGAAGTCACAAACAGGCACTAAGATGAGCAGCAGTTACAGTCACGGAAGTGGATCTTATCTCAAGTTGTTTCAAATACAACTAGACACGAACTATTTTCGCGAAAATCAGAGAACCTTTATTCTGGTCTTCAAGTAACTATTTACGCTGCCAGTTTGCATCTGTTGCCGTGAATGCAGCATCGTTGAACTGGAAAGGGTTAATAACTAGATAAGTGGACAATTCATGGATTTATGTGCGAACAAACTAAACTTCAGGCCTTGTATTTTACTTTAGTATTTCTAACTGGCTTACAACTTATTCAACACCTTCTAGAGGAATACAAGAGAGTAATAAACGTGCAAATGTTGGACCAACCACAACTTCCTACTGCAGCAGAAAGGAGTAATTGGAAAAATTATGTCTGCTTGAGTATACACATGAATATGAAGTCCATCCTACAAGTTTTCGAACCCGCAGAT
Source organism: Dryococelus australis (assembly GCA_029891345.1). NCBI lineage: Eukaryota > Metazoa > Arthropoda > Insecta > Phasmatodea > Phasmatidae > Dryococelus > Dryococelus australis. The sequence goes on along the minus strand of CM057002.1, from coordinate 67,592,375 downwards.
TTTCCCGATCTCAGTGAACCCATTCTTCAGTCGTGAAATCATTGACGAGCTAGCTCAAGTGTTATGTACAACGCTGGACTTGTGTGGAGAGTTGTTCTCATAGCCAGTGAGCAACCTACTGTGTGTTCCATTCACCAATGAGAGATGCAGAAACTTCAACACGACTCAGTGGTCGGCTTTGTGATACGACATGTCTTCGAGCATGTGTAGGGGACTGAGTGAGTTAATAAGACATTACAGTTTAGTGTTTGTGTGAAAGTAGAGTTACAGACGAACGTTGAGTTGAAAAATTGTCGTAGTATGGTAGGTAGGTAGCTAGGTGGAGGTAGATAGATACTTAGATTGCTAGCTAGGTGGTGGTGGGTATGTAGGCAGATAGGTAAGTGAATAGGTAGCGAGATAGATAGGTAGGCATGTATGTAGCAAAGGACGTGTATGTAAATAGGTAGGTAGCTAGGTAGGTATATAGATAGGTAGCTAAGTAGTTACTTAGGTAAGTAACTTGGTAGGTACATCGATAGTTAGATGCATAAGGTACATTGGTAAATAGCTAGTCAGGTAGTTAGTTAAGCATGTACACAGGTAAAATGCTACGTAGATATATAACTAGGTACGTACATATAGCAGGTAGCTAGGTAGTTATGTAGGCAGCGAGGTAGATAGCTATGTAGGTAGCTAAGTAGGTTGATGGGTAATTAGGTAGTTAGGTAGGGAGATAGGTAGGTTACCAGGTAGGTAGCTTGGTAGGCAGCTAGCTAAGTAGGTAAATGCATAGGTAGGAACATAGGTAGGTAACTGTCTAGGTAGATATGTAGATAGCTAGATAGGTAGCTAAGTATGTAGCTAGGTCGGTAGCTAGGTTGGTACCTAAGTAGCTAGGTAGGTTCATAGGTAGATACATACGTAAGTAGTGAGTAGGTGGCTAAACATTTTGGCATGTAGCTACACATGTAAGTAGTTAGATAGATTTACAGGTAAGTATCAAGTTAGGTATATAACGAAGAAGCGAGTTAGGTAGATAGGTAGGCAGCTAGATAGGTGGCTGGGTAGATAGCTAATTAGGTAGCTAGATAGGTGGTCAGGTAGATAGCTAGCTAGGTAGACAGGTAGGTTGCTAGGAAGGTAAACAGGTATGTTTCCAGGTAGGTATGTAGGTAGCTAGGTAGGTTGCTAGGAAGATAGCTAGGTCGGTGGCTATGTAGTTAACTAGGTAGTAATGTAGGTAGGTAGCTAGAAAGTTGGTAGGTAGCTACATATGTAGGTGTGTTGATATGTTGCTATATAGCTGGGTAGGTATGTAGGTAGGTAGGTAGGTAAGTATGAGCGAGGTCCTGAGAGGAGCACATGTCCAGGGCATGCAGTAAGGATTGGCACCTCACATCACTGTAAGACCTCACCTTGTTCTTGCGAGGGCGTGGCTTGGAGACGAGGCTGAAGGAGCCCAGTATAGAGGGCGGTGCTGGGGCGAACACCTCCACCTTGTTGGACTCCGCGGCCTCCGCCCTCTTCCTGGCCTCGTCTGCTCTGAGATGCTGCTGTACCTTGGTGTGCACAGGGTGTCGAGCTCCTGCCGTCGACTTGTACTGCCAGTTGGCTGTCGACACCACGGGCCGCCAGCCGTTCGACAGTGGCGCCTCCACAACAAACACACCGCATTCCCATCACCTTCCACACATTCACTTGTTTAAAGATAAAAAAACTAAAACTTTTAAATAAATAAAGTACCATGAAAAACTAACAGCTCAAGAAACTACGAAATTGCAAAAATTTATCAATTATAAAATAGTGTTTCTAGCCCACGCTGTTATAACAAACAATATTAAATATAGAAAAAAATAAAGTAAATTACTTAATTTGGGAAGAGGAACAAATTGATGCAGAGCTACAAAATAATTACTTCTAAAGCTACTCAAAAGAGTGAACTGCATCAGTTAAATGCACTCACACTTTCTGTCTACGGTTCTTGACCTTGTATTTGGATGGCCAAGTCGCCCTAGTTGACCGCGAATGACGTCAGTCAACAAAGGAAGCGCCGTCATAAAGTAAATACATGACAACACTACACTACCTTGTAGGTACATCTGTATGTATATATGTATATATCTGACTCATGGGTAACTGAGTGCTTTGTGAAAAACATTTTTTAATATCCCTGGGTTACTAATCACATGGACAGGATATAGTGAAGTGTAAGAATAAGCCGTACTCAGCGTGCTCTCACCATTCACTCACAATATACTACAACAACTGTCAAAACCACATGTTAAGATCTGTTTACATTTGGTTCTACAACAAATAAGCCTGATTGCAGCACCAGCACGAGATAAACTTACGTTGACTATTAAATCTGTTTTGTCTGACTCGCCAGAAACTAGATATAACTGTCAAGTAACAGCTTTAATGACTAACATGGGCAAATTTTCAATATAACAAAAGAAGGCAAGTTCTGAGGAGGAAGAGAAGGAAGAAGGGGAGAAACTACCATGCTCTGAATTGTCATAGTTATAGCATAAAAAGTGAAGGGTGTGCTGGCTCATACGCTATAAAGTAGATGAGAGTTGGGAGTGGAGAATCAGCGAGGGCAATCCATATATATAGGAGTCAGCATGTAGCTAGCTCGAACTTGTACGCTCTCACCTCTTTACCAGTGTGCACGAGTGTGTACAGGTTGTCAATATCTCGCATTTATTCTATATATTTATTTCATGCACAACACAAAACAAGTCACGACCAGAGACTTTAGAAAGCTACAGGGTGACCAGTATTATCCCTCGGTGGTTGGGGGCCGCGGTGGTAAAGTGGTCAGACCACCCCCTTCCACCTAGGCGAACCGGGCTCGAATCCCGGCGAGGTCTCTTTCTGGCTTTCGCATGAGGAAACCGTGCCGGACAAAGCCGCTGGTCGGCCAGGTTTTCTTAGGGAAAGGATCTTCCGCTTCCCCCGCCCTTGCATTACAGTGTTGCTTCATATTCACCTCGCTTCACCCTCATCGGCTCTCAAGACCTAGCACCGTAGAAAGTTTAAGGTTTACATTGACTCTGAAAATGAGGGAAGGGCTGTATAGTTCCACGTACAACACACTCACATTAGGCTGTATATGTTATTTCTTTACAACGTGCTGAGTATTATTTTTTTGTTTTTCATAGCATTATAGCTAAGTAGTGTAATGTACGTATACTCCTACTTTAGTAACTGTGTTATTTATCTTATTATGTTCTAAATATTTGTTATGACTTTGAAATACTTTTATTTCTCTCTGCATGAATTTGAAAACCGCAATAAGGATATTAATCGTAAACTTGTATATTTTTTGTTAGTGATTTAAAAAAAAATATATAGTAACTCGCCTGTTCCAAACTTTGTACTATGGAAAATACAATAAATAATCGAAATACCAAGTCGAAGAAGAAGATAAATAAATCCAGAGTAAGGTGCAAATGCCTTGACATCCGTCGCGAATCTACATATGAATGAACTCTGGAACTCATTTCAGCTCCCGCAAGTCATTGTACACAGTTGTAACGCAAGTGTAACATACTTAGTTCTTCAAAGTCGTCATGCACTTGGCGCGTTGACACATGCAAGCAAGGACTCTGTGAGTTAGCCAATATTACAACGTTATATTATTCAATGGCTCTCGTACCAGAGTGAAGGTTCGTGTCACAAAATTGTTTTTTGTTTTAACAGGAAAGCAAATAGGCTGTGAATACAAGGTTTATTTTTTTTTACTGTTGAGGTTAATATAATTTAGTATCGTCAGTAGTCGTTTCGTATTCTGATTTAGGTTGTGCTTATAAGAAGTTAACTCAAAATGTATTGAGATGAAATGTTATGGACAATATGGAAACAATCTGAATACTATTACCAGGATGAATAAAGCAATAGTGAAGGACATTATAAAAGATAAGCCAGCATGTAAAAAAAATTTACCTTGCATAAAAGATTTAAATGTCGCTTGAGTGGAAAACAGTTCGAGGCGTTCAGTATAGTTCGCCAAGGAAGTGAAACCAACCAGATGATGATGTTGAGACGATTTTATTGCATAAATCTTGTTGACTGCCACAATGGAAATTTTTTCTGACGGTAGTTATGATGCAGCTGGTGTGCCGAGCAATAAAGTAAGGGTTTTCTCCTAGTTATCCATCCGTTACAATGCAGGATGTCCGAGAAGCTCAAATGCTCAATTTTACAGGAATTTTCTCCATTGTTTCTGTAAGTGAAGGTAAGATTGCATAGTTACAAACAACACCCAACATTCGGGTTACTAATCTATGCCATCCCTGGCAATCTCGGCGCTGTTAGTTCAATAAGTTAAGTTAAGGGGAACAAGTCCTTGCCATTTTGAATTTATTCATTTTTGCCATTAGTCCCATTTAAGAATGTTCAATTACATTTTTCGCATGACACAGTAAAAATAGTCGCTTCTCGATATTTATCGAATTAGTACACATGCACATCTATGACTACTGACTGCCGGGCAATAAATAATGGTATTTCCTTGAAGGCTGTCACAGATATGACATTAACGACAGTGATCTAGAAATGCATATTTTAGAACATATGCGAGGCAATGAATGCTATATGCCCTGCCAATGCCACATGCAGCCCACTGGTCCGCGAACAAAACATTTTATCAAACATTATTTTTTTTATATTTACTTTTGAATACAATTAGTAAATTTGACGTCAAATTTATTATTCACTTGCTTAAAAATTGTAATACGATCATATGTTATTTCCTTCACGAGACTTACACATTGGCGCAAATAAACTGCTAAGAAGTGAGCTACGACTTAGTAATACGCGAGTCAGGCATTGCGATGATGTCTCAAGAGGCGCAGTGGGGCAACTAATTGGATGGTCCTTTGCCCGGTCCACGTGTAAAATAAAATACAAAATATATTAAGCACGTTGTTGGGTAAATGTAAGATATCGGGTAGTGAACCACCTTAAATCGTAGGGTGTTTCTGTGTATATCAGCACGTATACTCTACAATCTCCGTGTAATGAACAGTAACTTACCAGTGTGATCACATCGTCTGCAGGACTCGAGATGAACCTGTAGCCCCTGTTGCATGACGTCAGAGGCAGGAATGTCAGTGCAGCACCTGTAAACAAACCACACTGTCCTCAGCATTCCGTAGTCATGATTACATCTTCTACATATCCTTACGCTATGTATTTACAGTCTTTGGTTTTCGGCGAAGTTAAGATGATATACATATATTTGTTTCCACTTTTATCACAGTTACATATACGTAAACACTAAATTGTATTAACAACCTACTTAAGAAGTAAAATGAAATATTACGAGAGTTGTCTGCGCTAACACAATGAAACAACTGCACAGTTAACTTTACCACACACGTTGTAGACCAAATAATACAAATATTCTATGCTCGAACAAATCTTTCGGCGGTGCATGACCAGAATTTTCTCGACATTCCTTTGCGACTGTGTGTTTGCCCGTGTGTGATTATATGCTAGATTAATCTGTTAGGAGAGATTTATGAAGGACATGATAATTTGAGGAGATACAACACACACACACACACACACACACACACTAAACCAACAGAAAAAAAAAGTGAAAAGGGAAAGAGACCAACACGCTAACAAAACTGTTCACTTCGTACTCCTAATAAATCCTTTACAATGACGTATTCTTCCAAACACTAACTGTTCATTTCGTACTCCTAATGAAGCCTTTACAATGACGTATTCTTCCAAACACTAACTGTTCATTTCGTACTCCTAATGAAGCCTTTACAATGACGTATTCTTCCAAACACTAACAATCATAACATGAATCGGTAATAAAATAGTTTAAAATAACTGCCGCTCTTTCTTCTCAAGATAGAAAATAATGTGTGAAATCATTGGATTTGAATTCCATACATACTATATATATATATATATATATATATATATATATATATACATTCGAGGGAATGAGTTGGAAACCCGAGCTAATATGGCTAAGCTATTACATCATTACGTCATTAGAAATGAAGGAGTTCACATCTGTCGCGGTGGAGGTTCCATGATCGATTCCAGTTGAAAGTGATTTTCATTTGACCCATGTTGTTGTTCATTTTCACATCAGGGAAATTTCCTGCAGTCTCTTAACAAGGACATTCCCTATCGCCAACTCTTTGTTTACAATTATTGATCTGCGATATTTTTAAATTACCATCGATATGAAGTAGACTGTTAGGTTTCAATGCACTCTGTAAGCGAACTACAGTCTCACCCATGCAGCACGCTGGCCGGCAAGATGGCGGAGCACCGCCTGCCAATTTGCAGCCCGACCAATCAGGAATATTCAGCTGCGTGAAAGAACCAATCAGACACAAGGCCAGTTTACCAGAAGTTCGTATGGAAAATGATTTTCGCCATTTCGCTTCTATGTACTTACTATTCTGTGGCTGGGAAGAAACTGCGTTATCCACACTGAGAGAGAGGTTTGTTTCGAGAATCTAATATATATGTTTGTATATGTTATAATATATATATGTTTTATCTCTATTATATATATATGTTTTATCTCTATTATATATATATATGATCGAAGTAGATACATTGTTGGCAGTAAGGTTTTGTTTGCCCAACACAGAGACTTCGTCATCTCAACTTTACTAAACGAACTAGATTATTTTTGTTATTTATCAAGTTGTGTTTACTCAACAAAATATTTTGATTGAGCGACTACATATTTACATGACAAAGTAGAAATAATTATTTTGTCGGCATATGAACAAACCTTCCCTTCAGTGCAATCATACAAACAGTAAGATGCTACAGTGATCTGGGAAATATGTTGACTGTTAACATTTTCACAACTCTCCACGCTCACTCCTTATCCTTGAAAGAAAAGGGAAGTTTCCTAATTGACAATGCCAGAGAACTGACTGACTGTGCGAGCAACTTCTACTGTGTAGTTGGAGCGATAAGGGTGGAGGTGAACACAAACCTTCTCATGGAACACCAATTATGATACTGTACACTGTTAACTGCTTTACGATTTGATGACAAGTTATAGCTACTTGTGAATATAATTAAATTCTAATAATTGCTTTAAAACTTCTGATCTAAGGAATGTTACATGCAGTAAATAAAACAAATTTCATAACACAAATTTAATTATGAAGAAACTGTTCCAAATGCAGTTTTTTCCGCTTAAACTTGGAAACACAAGTTACATCAAATTTTCTAATATAAAATGAGTACATAATCTAATTGTGAATGTAATACTTAAAAGAAAATATACACTTTCTTTTACGTGTTTCCGGTAAGTATATCAACGTTGACATGGCCACTGGCAGTCAAGGTAGTGCAACTTTCACTATCTTAATAAATATCCGTAATAAACAAGGGTGATAAAAGCAGACTCGCTCCCCCGACCACATGTAACCCCGCCTATGAGTTAGTATTACATTACTCTCTGGCTCGTTAGCAGTTATCCTCTGATATCGCCGGGCCATTCCACGCCAACCTGCAGGACTTTGCTTGCTCCAGACCAGGGAACAAGGAGGCGATAAGGGTGAACATGGCCGGCGCATAAACTCTTGTGTCGCCACTACGGGCAAGGAACTCAGACTGGCCTGTTGTGTCATATATTGACGGCGATACAATGTTATGGAAAACGGAACTGATCTCTGTACTTACAAAACACGAAATATGCATATTTCCTGTAGCTTCGGCGGAAAGGAACCAACATTGACTGTACTTATGCCCAGTTGCACCATCGTGGTTCGAAACTCGATCCGAGATCGGATCTAAGATCGTCACAGTAAACTGTTGCACCATTCGAGTTCAGAACTGGACTGGAGATCGAGATGAAGTTCATTTCGAAACGCCGAAATTGGTTCGGAACTAGGATCATTCGATCTCAGATCGGGGAAGATGTTGGTGCAACCGGGCATTATTCGTGTACCTCCAAGTATCGTGAACGGCATGTAACAGGGTAGCGCTTCAAACACTCAGACGTAGCCACAAACTGAGAAGTCATGTGCGTCATATACGAGTGAACAACACATTTACAACACGCTCTTTGTATGAACAAGAAGGAGAGAATTTGGTGTCAGGCGAGAATATATCTGCTTCGTGTTGAAATATCACTCTGTAGTATTTTAAATTCCGTGTAATTTGTTTATACTCAGTGAAACAAACGTTTGTATATAAAAAATAATTAGTTACGCGTAACCATACATCAAAAAATGCAAAAACATTAAAAGTAAAATACTTTTCTAACAGTGTGGCAGAAAACTATTGTGATGGGTGTAGTAAACCTAAGTACAGAAGCTTTTACATATTTCCAGAAGGTCTGTTTCCAGATGCAGTCATCCAAAAAAAAAAAATAGTTTTTGGCTGTAGTGAAAGGCTCCGTAAAACCGTTCCCAATATTCAGGATATTTAAATATTTATATTCCCAACTCTCCTGGAGTGTTTTCTTTCGTAATAAGTCAGTTTGTAAAGATATTTACGAACTAAACTTATTTCTGAAGGGTACGTGCGTCTTTTTATGTGAATTCAAGATTTTTGGATATTTGGTGTAAATTCTACGGTATGGCCTAATTTTGAATGATAAAAATAATAAATACTGTACGCCGTCTGTAAAGTTTTCAGTTTCCTTTAAGTCGTATATTATAACTAACGTATAATTATGTATGTATATATATATATATATTTTATATATATATATATATATATATATATATATATATATATATATATATATATATATATATACACATACACACACACAATGGGTATAAGTAATTTTTAACGATCAATACTTAGCATTTTATATTAGTCGTTTAGTCGTTGGTGGTGACCTCATGTATTTTCCAACCAGTAATTTTCTCCTGGAGTAGGCATTAAGATTCGGTGTTATAATTTCTACGTGGGAACGACTTGTATATCAATCGTGCACTGTTACTCCTCGAGGAGATACATCACTTTCCCTAGCAGAGAGAAATAACGTTCCTTAGACGAGACAGGGATAGTATCCTCCCTCCCCCCCTCCCGGGGGGGAGGGGTCTGCACGCAGCCTGGAAGCACTCAGAAACAACGCTCGGCTTGTTACGCCCTCGCGTTTCCCAGATTGCGTGCGGTCTCTCACTGCTGCGAACACGCCACACGCAGAACAATTGTCGCCTCTGAGTTTACAACTTGGCGGAGACAAGTCACGTAAGAACGGGCCTGTCATTTACGTTTCGTAAAAGCGAAATAAAAGAAGACAAGCGAGGTTGTCTTCACAGTCGATAAATCTTGGATATGACGGCACTAATTCGTCTTTGGAAAGCACGAGCTAAGATTTTAATAAATACTGCCGCATAAACAAAAAGGAATCGATTTAAAAATGCTTGCTCACCATGTCGATTTATTGAATAAAGTACCAGACATATTTTAATAATTAAAGCACTGAACTACCATTTATTTGAAAATCCAGTAGTAATTTATCAAAAACACAAGGGAGAGCAGGCCAAAATAGTAGTTTTAAATATTTCATAAGCTCGTTCTGGTCGTTGCAATGTATGCTCTGAGGTAATTATGAAGTCTCAGTGAAATAGTCCAAAACATATTTGAGCAGTGTAATGTAACGAGAAAAAATGTTTAGCAACTCATCTCTTTTATTTTTTTTGGGTGGCGCCGGGGGGGGGGGGGGTTCCCGTCGTAGCTTTCGCCTCGCGCATGGCGCCTTTCAAAAGTTACATTGACTGTCCGGTACGAAATGAGACAATTACTAAACAAATGTTTATATTCAGCATCTCAGCGAACACGAAAAAATATGCAGTTGTCAGCTCACATGAGTCTTGGATCGACTAACAAGCAAAGACCTCTCATCAGAATGTTCGCCCCGAAGTAAAATTATATCGGGCGATAAAATGACTTGAGCTGGCACAAAGCAAAGATAAGTAGTCTAGCCAATACTTTACTCACAGCAGGAACACTAGCACATGGTAGGAAACAAGGGTTGTTCGCTTTTTTCTTGATAAGTAAATTATGGCAGTCGTGTAGCAGCGCGGATAGAGCTACAACGGAAATGGAGTGCGTAAAACTCAGTGTAGACCGTTCACGAACTGTAAATAACACGCAATAAAATATAGTACAGTCTATTCACGGTTTATTCACTTTAAAAAAAAAAACTTCGGAAAATTATTGGATGTATAGCGTGTTTAGTTGTTTGGTAAATACACCACGTATCATAAGCGTATCATATCTCTTGCCTTATGAGTGCCTTTTTTCTACTGTACTTGACTGCCATAGTAATAACGCATAAAAGCACTGAGAAAATATGTGTGTTGGCAGCTCCTAGTAAGAAATAGTTTTCATGCGAAATATAACCTTACAACCGAGTGCGCACGAATTCGGTGCGCTGTCCGTTGGTGTAATTCTCTAGACTTAGTTCAGCTTAGTGTGCAAGAGGCGGAGGAATATCCGGGAAGTTGATCTTTAGCAGGGCTTCAGAACAGAGTGCAGTAACCGTGAATGAATGGATTATATTGACGGAAGTGGGACACTAACTGAGACACGTGTCCACTAACTTCCTGCCTTCGTCGGCCTACGAGCTAGGATATATGTGGCAGTCATCTAGCGTTAAATTCTCCAGCCTCCACCCTAGTGTTGCCATGCGAGTCTTATTGTAAGTTATATTTATTATAAAAAACAATGTTATATTTTTACTATAAATTCTTTTTCTGGGCAGAAATGAGAAGTTAATGTCAAGATTTTGTTGCCAGTTCATACATGTGGTTATTGAAACATAAACGTGGTCGTTGTAAATTGTCACAAAGTCGTCTACAAAACCCGCTGTAAGTAGCCAGTCTCTGCTCACCATATGTTCATTTTCTTTTAAAACAGTGGTTGAAACTAAAGTGATAATGCAGTGCTTCTTGTGTTGAGGACAGACTGCTGCTGTTTTAAAACACAATAATCACCGCATAAAACTCGCAGGAAAAAGAGCAAAAGCGAAGAATGATTATGGTAATTTTTATCGACGTCACTATGTTTCCTCGTAACCGGACGTATTGTAAGATTTCTGAGAATTAATTATCAACTGCGAAAAGAAAAACGAAGGCAAAAACAAATTGCGGCGTGTGTGTGTGTGTGTGTGTGTGTGTGTGTGTGTGTTGATGACACGTGTGTGGGTTTTACGTGAATATCTTTACGTTAACGAATAATATTTCGTCTGGGATATGGCAATGAAATAAATGTCATGTAATGAATATTTGGATCTTATGGCTTACATCTGCAGATGTGGACGAGAAACCAGCGCGTTAGCAAGTCGGAGCCGTCAGATACACTGCCGCCTATACCACGCTGACACCCTATACCACATTGTAACCCTATACCACACTGTCGCCCTATACCACACTGCCACCATATACCACACTGCCACCATATACCACACTGTCGCCCTATGCCATACTGCCGCCCTATAACACACTGTCGCCCTATACCACACACTTCCGCCCTACACCACACTTCCGCTCTATACAACACTTCCGCCCTATACCACATTGCCACCTTATACCAAACTGCCACCCTATACCACACTGCCGCCCTATACCACATTGTCACCCTATACCACAACACTTTAAACGCTCGCTACTATCTCCGTTCACTTATTATGAGAGACCCGGAAATTTCATACTAGAAATTAATGGTAAACATTCTGTTAGCCCTTCTTTCCTTGAATATGTATATATGTATATACATACATATTCAAGGAAAGAAGTATATATATATTATATACAGAACTGTACAACGGAACCACCATTCAAAAGTAAAAATACCCTTAAATCCTGTTCGTAAACGGACACCGCTTTTTAAAATGTTTAAAGTTTAAATGACACACACGACTGGATCTGCTCTTAAGTTTGGTGGCAAGGTCAGGCGGCGAGGTCATATTCTTGCCTCGTCACGCGATATAATATATCTATAGAAGTTTTGTTTCAAAGAGACAGCAATAAACAAGCACTATGATTATAAAGAGTTTCAGGGCAACACCTTAGCTTTACATGAACCATACAATTCAATCAACCTTGACACCAAACCCTCCAGTGATTGACAAGCGACGTCAAGGCTGACTGTATTCTGCAACTTCACCATTGTGCAAACTTCGTTCAGATTTCTCATACGTGTTGTAGATGCGCAAATTATCATGAGACATACAACTGCAGTCTCGAGGTGCCATGTATGTGACATGTCGCTCCGGCAAGCGATATCTGGGCGCTTTCGAAAACCCTTCCCTCCCAGTCCACAGTGTGTCTGTCCTTTCACAAGTAGGGTCGCCAACTGTATGTACCGTATCGTACATTTCCCGTACTCTGGGCCTGGACGAACTATTTCGTACGGACATAGGACAGGAAGTCATTTATCCGCGACTACAGGTGCGCGTTTACTCTGATGTAAGTAGGCCAATGTCCACAGACAGTTCCAACTGGCGTCGACAGGTGGCGCTCGACAAGTAGCGCTTGCCGAGATGTGCACAGTATCGTTACTTCCAGTGTGTGTCGGTGTCATATGTTTTAAAGGGAATTAATTCAAAAATTCAAATCGCACTGAATATGGTAAATCTGATAAAGTTGGTAACCCTTATTCACAACCGTGGGTAAACGCTAGAAATGAGCTAAACCAGAATTTTTCAGGAATACCCCGTACTGTTCCTGTTCCCAGTCGATACCTAATACCTGTTATTCAGAATACATGTTAAGGGTGTAAGCAGTGTGCTAGGGGTATGCTGCGTGAACTGTCCTACCAGGGAAACATGACACACGAGGAGGTTAGATATCAGGAGGTATATCTCCTCGTATCTCATGTTCCCTGGTAGGACAGTGACAATAGCAATTTCCGGCGGCTGTGTTACTGTCACAGCGTGAGAGCATAAAAGAATAGTTAAGAAAGAGACCTACTAAACGTTTAATATTATTTCGTTGCCAAAAAAAATGTTAAAAAAAAATTCACATCCAAAATGGGCACCGCGAATGTGATTGTTAAATAAGTTCTAAATGAAGTTAGAAGCATACGTAATATTCTCGACCGTAAATACTATTGGGATGCAGTCAGTATTGGATACTAACTAATATTAGACTATAGGAACAGGTACGACGACTTGATATCGTAGAGTGCTAAGTAACAAGCGAGTACGTGTGATTGATTATTCCTGCTTCAGTAACAGGTCTGGATGGCAACAGGTATTGGAAATACTCCCCATCTCTAGTAAACATCTACACTGTAGTGCGTGCACGTGCACCTTTGTAGTACGTATACGTAACCGTCTAACGGGCTCTGTAGAATTGTTTGATATATAAGTATGTTACTATTAATGCAATTAAACACTTTCAACACTCAGCGAAGTAACGTACGGAAATGATGGCTTGCAACAGGTTAGATGCGAAACGTCTAGAGAAGTGTTTGCGAAGAGCAAGTCCTGCTGCAGTTTTATCCATATATGTTTTGTTTACTTCTTCACAGCTGATCAGATGTACCAATGGTTGGTTGTGAATGGGCCGCCATGTTCAAGGTTATGAACCCTCACAACAGTAGTGAACCGAATATATAGTGACACGTTGACGTATTATACGGTCAAGGCATGTTTTTCAACACTACAGTACATATTTACATACTTAAATAAATACATATTTGTCACTGCAACCGCCTTGCTTGCATGGCTAAACAATGATATTCGTTGCATGCGTGTTAGATATTGAAAATCCAGAAAATAGGGGCCGCGGTGGCTCAGCGGTTAGCCTTCTCGCCTCCCACCACGGCGAACCGGATTCAATCCCCGGCCGGGTCACTCCCGGGTTTTCGTATGTGGGAATCGTGCCGGATAATGCCGTTGTCTGAGGGTTTTCTCGAGCATCTCCCGTTTCCCCCGCTCTTTCACTCCAGCGCCGCTCCATACTCACCTCACTTCACCCTCATCGGCTCTCAAGACCTCGCTGTTAAGATACGCACAGTTCTCTTTGCTCATTCACTCGCTCACTCAAGTGTCTGCCAGTACGGCATACGGTCTGCGTGTTGGAAACGTTAATAAACCTGGTTTCAATTTGGCAAAAGGACTTGCACACTGCACCTCAGCTACAATTATCGTGACTGGACGACTGCAGCTGTCACTTGTTTTAACCCATTCAGACCCAGTGTACACAATAGTGTACATTACGCACGTGTAGGTAATTATTGGTCTGTGCTGCACGCTGCGAAGCTCAGTGACCAATGATCTTACCTGTGGGTAAATGATTCCCACACTGCCTTACTGGTCTTGGTCATAATTGGTTCATAGAACTGTAAAGCAAACGTTTGTGATTGGTCTGCAAAGAAAGTTAAAAACTTTATCACCCAATAATGAAAAACAAACTAACTAGAGTGTTATCGAGGATTTGTTGACTTCGCGATTTTCCAATGCCTCTGATAATAACAAAAGGAGTTGAGTTGAGAGATTAGGCGGCTCTTCACAGCGCGGTCTTGAGGGCCGATATGGTCGGAATGAGGTGAGAATGGAGCAGCGTCGGAAAGTAAGGGCGGGGGACTCGGGAGATCCCCGAGAAAACCCGCAGGCCAGCAGCATCGCCCGGCACGATTCCCACTTGTGAAACTCCGGGAGTGACGCTGCCGGGTATCGAGCCCGGTTCACCTTGGCGTGAGGCGAGCAGTCTAACCGCTCGGCCACCGCAGCCCCAATAACAAAATGAAATCTGCAGGTAACTGAAGTCTAGAGTATGCATAAATATGTCCCTCGCTGTTCAGTTCCAAGCACAATGTCTACCATAAATGTTGTCACTTTGCAGAATGTTGAATGTTTTTAGGGTTTGTTATTAAAAATGTAAGTGACTTAATTGTACATACACCGCCTCAGGTTTAAACGGGTTCAGGTGAAATGACAGCTGTATTATCTTCGCAAGTAAAACAGTTTCAAGTATATTGCCACTTACCCGACATGTTATATCACAGTTGTTGTATTGGATGCTGTGGCTAAACAGTGGGTATTGTTAGGAGTAGGAAGTGTGACTTTATAGGTCGCTTAGCTTTCCAGGATCGAAAGGAAAGTATCAACCTCGACGATGACAGTTAAACCATTTAAAGTGAAATTCTCTGAACTAAGCTCAATTAAATACAAATATGTGTGAATTTCTCAGACACGAATTAATTTTACGAGTCGAGTGTGTCAGCAGAGCATTAATATATGAAAAAAAAAAAAAAAAAAAAAAAAAAAAAAAAATTATCTTAGAACATTTAATTCATAAAAATTAAAATAGCATATTTACATCAATATTTTCCTTCGCATAACCAGCGAGGCATGGAAACTACTTTACCAACCGATAATATCGTACGGGGATAACTATCCAAAAATTCGAATTCTCGGGAGACGCGATCGCCCTTGATTACGGGGCGTCTGCACAGTTCTGGCATCTAGCGGCATGTGCGGAACTACGTCGAATTATTTGCGCTGCATTGAAGTTAAATTGGCGGGAAAATATTGAACGTTTGACTTGTTAGTATGGCTCTTAACACTCGTGGCGTCTGTACAGATGTTGTACGTTAAAAGTGTGGTTCATCGCGAATGTACGGTACTCCACATTTGTACGACAGAAACTAAGTTGTGATTTACTTCGTAAATGACATTGCTTTGACGAATTGTTGAAAAGTATAAATGATACATTTTCCAAATGAAATGTCATAGAAAACAGTAGACAGCATTTTATTTTTCGTTTCTTCTACAGTCTTATTGAACAAAGTCCTTGTGCACAAAATCAGATTATCGCCAAGGACTAGGAATTCTCTTTCTCATAATATTTTTTTCCTCTGGCTCGTGTAAGAGAATTATTTTCTTGCCAGAAAAATGAACTTCCTTCTCTTTTGAAGAGTAATAATGCACGATGGTTGAAATGACGAATTATTCCCACGCACAAATTATATAAACGTAGCTTAGTGTCTTCTTCATATGGAAAGTTCTGGCAGGAAAACACACGATGTCTCAGACTACTGAGATGTACCGACTGTCCAAACACGTGTTTCTGGTGTAGCGCAAAATTTCGTGCCATCTTTGATGTACTTAATTTCACACCTGGCAGGCACAGATTGGAGGTATATAACATTGTTGTTTGTTTACAACCTATAAGATAGTACATGCTTACGTCACTATATATCAGCCACTATGCTGGCAAACAAGAATTTTCAAAAGTCTTGAGTTCGCTGAAAAATTGTTAACACCCCCCCCCCCCCCCCCCATCCATCATCTTTCCGCCACAAGCTGTGCATGCATTATTTCCACATTAATAATGACTAAGGTCGTCTGCAAAATAGCACAATAGGAGCTTAAGTGAAGCCCCTTGTGGGCTGCAACCCGGCTACCGTGGAGCACCGCTGGCTGCCTATCTCGTAGGCGGTTCCTGTACTAACCGTGTTCGGGTGTTAAGGGGAGTTGGAAAGAAAGCCAACATTTCGGATACCTGATGACAGTGCTATAACAATGGGCAAATAAGATCCGAAATCCCTTAGCATGTCTCATAAAGACCAGCACGCCGAGGTTCCACAAAAATTAATAAATCTATAAGATACACAATATTAAATTACAAAATTGGCTTATCCTTAGGGTGTACCTGGGTATGTCCGGCACACCCTGGGGGTACGCTGCGTTGCGGATCTTACAAAGAAGACGTGGCGCTTTAGTACAAGACAATATAATTAGTGTCACAGGTCCCAGACTCCCTGATACAGTGCAGGTAGAGCTAGTGATATTTCGCAAAAACCTATGAGCTACGGTAGACTTCAATACTATATGCACCCACAGCAGTTTGTCTATTGCCATTGGTTGCTGTCTGCTTGAGAAGAAAGGCGTTTTCATATTTTATCGGGCAACTCACAATTCAGCAACATCGTGCCGGATCCTACGTGATTAGTGTGTAGCAGTTAACACTTGTCGAAAGTAATTCAGCCAATTAACGTACGTAAACAACCCTAAGTGTTTTGGAATATAACTTGTGTTGAAACTTTTTCGCTATATTTCACTATATCTAATTCTGGATTTACAATAACCCGGCAGTCCGACGAAACAGCCTCGAGACAGACGAAAATTCTTCATTAGCCAATCAGGAGCAAGATCACCCCGACAAATGCTGCCCAACAGACGCTGCCCCGACAAAAGCAGATTCTATTTCTATTTTCGTGGGCGTCGGACCTGTTGGTCTCACTTTTCAGTAGAAAAAAAAACAGAAACACAACCTTACAAAACAAAATGTCGTGCGGATTTCACTAATGTGGTAAATTTTACATTAAACCTATGTTTTTTTACGTGTACATCCTGGTTTTCTTGTAACAGAAAGCTAATAAATTTACGAAAATAAATATTCTTAGAAAAATTACTGCTCGAGAATCCAAAAGTACTTCGTTTACAAAGTTATCAAAACCAAATAGTGTACAATGATCTGTGATTGCTTCACACTCCATAGCAAGTTACTGGCCATTCTAGGATTTGCCGAAAGCCACTTAACACTTGTGAAGGAAACTATCGGGGTATCGTAAACATTGAACTAACTTTGGTGGTGGAAATGGTCGGGCTGTGACGTCGTGTCTGACTGTCGGGAAGACCTCGTCGTGGCACTGTAAATCCAGCATAACTGTGGGTCGTCTGTTTTGTCCGGAGCAGCGTCTAACATAAGACAAGACAAGTCCGTTGTATTTTCTCTGCGTCGCAGAACCTAAAGAGCGCATTCAGTAAGAGGCAGTAAGATAGAGACTTGCTAAGTAATACTACAGAGAGAGCGAACTCGCCCCCCAGCTGTCATTATAGGCTGTTGTGTCTGTTGTAATTTTGGGGGAAAAAAACTATTGAATATTTCTATGTAGTTCTTTTCTCACGTCGTATTTCGCTGCCAATTTATAAATTTGGTTATAAAAACATAAATGCGGTGGTTGTAAAGTGTCGAGATCAGCAGAAATCGCTGCACACGGCCAGCCTCCTCTGTGCGCGATGTTTGTTCTTGTGTAAAAGAGTATAGCGACAATGTTGTATCACTTGTAAACAAACTGCTACACCATAGCCACTGAGCAGAATGCTGGACAAAGAGAAGACACGGCAGGCTTCCTTCCTTATTGGCGGACGTGAGGTAGTGTTGCCAAAGCCGCGAGTGTGTACTACAACAGCCAAGTAACCAGCACACCATGCGTACTTATCTACTGTGCACTGCGATGCGACACTGAACTCCTTAGATACACCATTATTGTAACAGGTAGACAGGGAAGGCAACAACGTCATCAGTTATAGAAGGAGCAAGTTGATGCTGTGAAATGGTGAGGGTGGTTGTTCCCCCGGGCTATGCCCCACGTGCGTTCAGTAAAGACGTGCCCGGGCCAAGTTCCGGCGCCGTCTGTCATCCGCACAATGCACACAACAGCCTTGAACCATGTTCCCGCCGCCAGACGCGACCTGCTAACACGTCGGTCGACCTGTCAACACTCTCATTCTGCGCCTCTTTGTGCTACATTCACAGTTATTCCAAACCTTTCCGAGGCCTCTCCTAAATCTCTATCCCTCCGCCGCATGCGAACTAATCTCGACTAAGTCTACAATATGACACCAAAGGGACAAAGCACTGGTGTTTCTTAGCAGACATCACCAACACGCATGTTTTCTAACTCTTATTATTTATATTAATTGTAAACGACATATGTAACAGTTTATACATGAAATGTAAGTAAATTCTCAAGTGACTCAAAAATAAGGTACTTTTAAGTTAATAGAAATATTTTTAAAAAAATTGTGATGCATGACATACTTAGGAAATAAGCAAACATGTCATGAATGGGTGACTGTACAAATATTGAATTTAAAGAAATGAAAAGAAACCGCGTTTAGAATATACACAGCTAGCCATCCAGAACGTTCCTGGCCTAACATCGTAACTGTCATCAGGCCGAACACCCTCCCGTGAAGTTACAAGAAATAAAATAAACCGCTAAATAGCATTTTAAACACTATAAACAAACTGTGCCAATTTCAATTGAGACCATTCTTTAACAAGTGGCACTATGTGGTTGTCCCTAGAATATTTTTATAACTAGGTTTGTAGAAGGCAATAGTGCCCATTGTGATGTTGAGGGCAAAGTTGGCACATGTGTGTCCCTACGGTACAACAGCACCTCCCATCTTGTGCAGGGCAGCCTGAGATACACTACCATGTCTCATTAAAGGCTGTTCACGATCAAGTGAGAACTTTTGAAATCAGCCTTAGAAAAAATTCCATTCCCCTACCTGCTTGGCATACATTTTAACAAGCCCACTGACTGACATGCGCCCAGCAAAGTGGGTAACGGGGAATGAATAGTAGTTCCATATCTTAACGTCGAATAAAAAGTGTTAGGATATAATTTGTGATAATTTAATTTATTTCCTTCGCTTTCCGTTTTTATAATGGATCAAAGTCTAAAATTTAGCAGATTTGTAAATACTTACTTTTCTAATAATTTCACAGTTTCACTCAGCCGACGGATGAATAAAGTGATGAGGCCCATGGCAACGTTAGTTTTACATGTATTGGAGGAATACATAATCTGCATACAAATAGATCTATAGCAGGGCTGTCAAAAGTGCTAATTTTACCGTGAACAGCCTATACAAACAGTCGCCAAGTTAAGACTCCGCAGTGCTCTATATATACGAGCAGAGATCGCCTGCCCATTGGCTACCACAACACACAGAACTCAGTCTTGTGTTTGACTGGACCCGGCCACACTGAATGAAGTTACCACAGAGCTGAGACGTCCAGGATGTGTTGGTTCTAAGTCCTGCAGGATGTGTTGGTTCTCAGTCCTGCAGGATATGTTGGTTCTAAGTCCTGCGGGATGTGTTGGTTCTCATTCCTGCAGGATATGTTGGTTCTAAGTCCTGCAGGATGTGTTGGTTCTCAGTCCTGCAGGATATGTTGGTTCTAAGTCCTGCTGGATGTGTTGGTTCTCAGTCCTGCAGGATATGTTGGTTCTAAGTCCTGCAGGATGTGTTGGTTCTCAGTCCTGCAGGATGTGTTGGTTCTGAGTCCTGCAGGATGTGTTGGTTGTGTCCTGCAGGATGTGTTGGTTCTGAGTCCTGCAGGATGTGTTGACTGAGTACGGACAGGGAAGTTTCGTGAGTTGATCTAAGGACAAGATAAACTTCAAACACTCGTATATCTCAGCTACTTTTGTGACTCGCCCATAGTTTATTGGACACACCGTGGACGACTTTGAACCAATAGCAGACCTGCATGAAAACATACACCAAGTCCTGAGCTACCTTGTCAAGGATACGACTGTCTATAAGCTATTCACGGTAAAGTGAGCACTTCCAAGGCCCTCCCAACAGGCCTTCGCCACTAATAAATATATCTTATTGCAGCCTTAGGCGTTAACTTCTGAGAGTGGTGAGTTGTATACACTGTGTTTATTGGCCACATTACAATGTTTAAATTAAAAAGCAGCCGAAAGATAGAAATTGGGTGAAAGTAGAAATTTCGAAGGGCCTTAAAAAGTGCTCACTTTATCGTGGACAGCCTATACTCACTAAGACGGCAGCCAATGAACGAACAGCTGAGGCTCTATAGTGTACACAGGACTGCAGAGTTTAGCCTACACATCTTATAACTCGCGGCATTTTCCTATCCCTACAAGGGAGTGAAGAGATCTGGGCGGCTCTTAACAGTGAGGTCTTGAGAGCCGATGAGGGTAATTGAAGTGAGTATGGAGCAGCGCTGGAGTCAAAGAGCTGGTGAAACGGGAGATCCCCGAAAACAACCACCGATCAACGGCAGATTCCCTCACGATTCCCACATCCGGAGTGACCCGGCCGGAGATTGTACCCGGATCGCCGTGGTTAGAGGCGAGCAGACTAACCTCAGCCACTGTAGCTCTCAGTGGATGAGTAGAGCTCCAAAAAGATGAGGAATTAACACATACTTCTATGCCGTCTATGTTGCTACTGAATTACGTGAAATGGCAGGGTCGGCAGAGAAAAGTATAGGTCCGTGGTTTTGTAAAATCCATTCTGTGACAGGTTAGACTTCAAGAAGATACGATAAACCTAGTGCTCCTTTCGTGATTGGAGCACAGTCGTTTTGATACTTCCTCTACGACACCGTAACCAGTAAGAAACATGAATAAACACTGTGACAGTTTTACATGCAACCAGGTTAAATAAAAATTAAGGTCTCTCAGCAGAGACACCGGTATAGTGTGAGGCTCGAGTCTAGGCTGCTAGCAAACGACTTTTCGGAATGCGCATCTCTCGAACAATTAAATAATTGGAAAATTGACGGATTCATTTGGGAACAAGATAGGTTTCAAAGAATCGTACGTTTTGACGTGAATACGTCTTTATAGTCCATTCCCAGTTACTTCCAACTATTTCCTCTCTTGTTATGCATTGTAATTATAAATGAAATATTACAATTCATAAATAGAATATTTAAAAATGTTTATTTAACCAAAAATAAGATAACTTTGTGTTAACAAAAGTATTAAATGCTTGTGATATGTGATATATTGAGAAAACAAACAAACTTGCCATGCATGGGGTGATTTTCCAAAGGTTTGTTTCAAATAGTGTGAAGAAACCAGGGAGTCGATTAAATATAAGTACATGACATTTGCACCGGCGCAACGTAACCCAAATAAAACTCCCCTGCACTTGCGCCCATAACCACGGGTGCAACGAACGCAAATAAAACTCCCCTGCACTTGCGCCCATAACCACGGGTGCAACGAACGCAGATAAAACTCCCCAGCACTTACGCCCATAACCACGGGTGCAACGAACGCAAATAAAACTCCCCTGCACTTGCGCTCATAACCACGGGTGCAACGAACGCAGATAAAACTCCCCTGCACTTGCGCCCATAACCACGGGTGAAACGAACGGAAGTGGACAGGGCTCTCTTGGCCACACATTTTCACTCCCATTACCCGAACTACTGTGGCCAATGAAATAATTTGTTACAAGGTCTTCACGACCACATGGATACATAAGTTGCAAAGGATTTTATATGCACTACTGTGTTTTTAAGTTGCCGTGAACTATGTTTTTATCGCGCCTAAAAGGTGTTGATATTTTATAGTAGTTATATATAACCCAAATGACAACTGGCGGGTGTTATGTTTGTACTGCGATGTTTGGACGTGAAGAGCCGCTTATTTCACTTATTGATGGTGTGACGATTGGTGATTAATACGCGGACAACTACATATTTTTAGCAGACAAGAATATTAAAATTTTAATAGTGTAACATAATATCAGATACACTTGAGATTGTGTGTTTGATGTTATTTATGTTAAAGAAGAGACTTTATATCGTATATTATAAACGTTGATACGATTTGTGACTGTTTCGAAGTGCAACCGACCTAATATTGTGTTTACTTCTTTTTGTTTGTGTAGAAAACATGCTGTTCTTCATGGATTTTTTTTTTTTTTTTTTTTTTTTCCCCCATGTGGCTGATATTTTCTCCGCGAATGCAACAGGTGCAGTGCTCAAGTTGAATATTTAGGTTTACATGAGGTGTCTGTAGTTTATATTACATTCACAGACGTCTAACGATATTCGTGTTGTCGATATTGTCGTGCCATAAGCATTTTTATCGGCTATCATCGCCACACCCTTCGACAGTTAATGAAACAAGACTCTTTTGTGTTTCATAACAAATCTCTCTCCAAAATATGAAGCCAAGAATTGTAAGCTTCAGTAGAAATTTATTTTTGGACTGTTTTGATGGAAATAAAAGTGTTTTAGCTTATGTGAAAAGTTAAACCAGAAGCACCCTCAGAAAACATCCTTTCTCCATTCTTCCCACTTCAATTTGTTGTTGAAATCACTCTAATTTAGTAATATACACTATTTGCCCCCGACAACATTTAACCTAAAGTTATTTTTTGACAATTACTAAATGATAGTCATGTTGCTCGTCAGCTACATGTGTCAACTGCACATTCGCAAAGAAAGCAATTGCACTTGCGCATGTACGCAACTTTTTGCACCTCTGTTTTTTCATAGTTAATTACATTTTGGTGCAATGCAAGTGCAAATTAAGAGTTGCACCTTTAAAAACGTGTATTTAATCGGCCCCCTAGAGAGTAGTTAAACACGCGGTTTAAACGTAATGCACAGTGAGTGTCCGACCTCCGTATTGTGGAGTGTATGAAATTAAGAACTGCGCTTATAACTCGGACAATGATTGCTTTCATAAGCGAGTAAATGCATTTTGAAGAGAAACTCGATCGCAGAAAGACTCTTTGTTGACAAAAAGGGTAATGGAACACGGCCTCAATTCCATTCTGCCACTACATGATGCGCGGGAATTATTGGTAGTAGTTCCACCCACACCGCCAGATGCCAGCACTGGACTGCTCTCGGCAAAGGCGACAACGGAGGTGGAATTCCGCGAAAAGATTTCCGTTGAAAACTGAAGGGATTAAGATAGGCTTTCCACTTTAGCACTTAAGCCTCGAGCAGCAAGCATGGGGATTAAAAAGCGAATTCTAGCGATGGCCGTAAAAATATTAAATGTTAAGTTTCCACAATTAGCATGAATCATCATACGTGTTACAAAACATACCTTCTTTAAGTCAATAAAAAAAGTGATTGATAACTTGAATTCCTAGCATATAATTGTTCGAGTGTTTTACCGCTTTATTTTCATTCCTCTCACTAAAAAAAATATTACATTGTCAGAATAACAATTTTTATCTTGATTGGCACACTCTGCGTTATCTACTTTCGTTGAGTAATTTTGTAGTGTAAAATATTTGCAAAGTTTAGCTAACTTTAAAAATGTTGTATTTAGAGTAAGTAACAGTACGAAACCCGCCCCAATTGTGCTAAATATTCCGGTCGGACTTTCACCCTTGGTACTTTTCATTTTCATGGAGAAAATCAATAGTGTTGGGGAGAGGCAAGTAAATCCCCCCTCCCCCTCCCCTACCCACCACCCACCACCAAAAACACACCAAGCCCATGGTTTTCCAGATAATAGATTTGCTGGCTAGAGTAAGAAAATGTTTCCCCTCCTACAGAGAATAATTTCACTCTCCAAAATATAGTTACTAGTAAATTTGCCTGAAGTTAGGCGTGTTTTCCAATGTTATTTCACAAACTTTCACTTAGATGACAACGTTGCCTAATATAAATCACTAACTGTGTCGTTACAAGTAGCATGTACGTAAACCGTGCCTGTTTATTGTTCCACTTTAACATAACATACTCCAATGCATTACATTAGCTACTTTATATGGATTATTAAAAAAAAAAACTCTAATGTTTACAAACTATGTGCCTTTTATTTTAGCTTTCAAACAAACACGCTACTTTAGCGTTTACCAAAAAAAAAAAAAAAAATTTCCCTTTCAGCGAAAAGTATAATTCGTACCCTGGTATAGTTATTGATGTACAATGAAAACGTTTGTAATAATATTCACGTAATGTTTGCACATAATGTTATGCTCTGAAGGTTTTTAATGATAATAATAATGTATTTTGTAAGTAACAAACAAAAGTAAGGCCGTATCTGAAATGGCAGATTTTGTTAACAAAATGATTTAGCGACCGGATTTTGTATACACAAAATGTGACGTAATTGGTGCGGTAATTTGATATTTAGTATTTTGTATTTAGCGGATGATAGCAAAAATACGAAATTATAAAATCATCGCCATGTTGGTTTCTACCTTTAAAACACATCCGCGAATGCGTAAATAAAATTGTTTTTAAAACAAATAACTGTTCATAAAATACACCAGACATGTTTAAAAATGTAAGTGTTGTGCTTTGTTTATATATTTGGCAACGAAGATTTTTTTTTAAAGTTGTTATTGCATAATTTATTATTTCTTATTTATTAACCTATTTGCGGTATTCCAGTGATGACTGTAGAAATATTACGTCCGTTTTGAACATTAAAGTTAGATAAAATGATGTTTCACTGTTATTGTAATAATACGGTGCCGCGAGTGCTAAACAAATGACCAGTCCCGTCAATCCGTTGGTATTTTTAACGGCCCTGCCTACCCCCTGGCTGCCTGTGACTGCGACATTGAAATAGGAGAACCCATTATTAGTCTAATTTCACCTCAGTGCGTTAATTTTAAAGATAGACGTCTTCAAAAAATGTATTATTCACGAATTTTTTAGAAGTTCAATAACAATAACTTTTCTGGCTAAATAAATATTTTTGTTACATCTCGGCAAAAGAACAGGTATGATTGTAAGGTAGATTACACTAATAAAGACATTTGATTGGGACGAAATTAGCTCGGCGCCTTAGTGACTGATGACCAGCCAATAATGAACGCTGTAGAGCACAGTAGGCGTGTCCATTGTCAAGTTGGCCAATAGACTAGTAGTGAGTGAGAACACAGGGACCAATTGAACCGGTGTTCCTGCCTGCAGTGGTGGATATAAGATAGTTGTATTTTTTAATCCTCTCAGTTACAATATCTTATAAACTGGACGTTGCACACGGAGATGTTCTGATTGATGGTCAATGTTGCACTGAGAAAAAAGAATTGTTTCAGTACATGTTTCCGTGGCGTTTGTTTCAACTAAATGATATTTTGTTGCTACAACCAAGCTTCCGTTCCACGAAATGAAATAAATTTGTCCACAAAGCCAAATTATTTATTTGAAGTAATTTTGTGTAAGCAAACATTTCATTACAATTTGTCAACAAAATGATATGTTTAGTTGCGTACGATATATTTGAAAGAAAGAATTTGTTTGCAGCGACCAAAGATTTTGTTGGCGACTCGAATTCATTTGGTTGATTTTCGCCTTCTATGTTGGCTGCGCGTTCAAAGCAATCAATCGTCCACTTGTAAGTTAGGAGTCCTTTCACGAGGCTGTCTTCACAATGGCTGATGAAATAACCAAGAAACATTGTGTAAGATCGAGATTTACGTAGACGGCAGAACACAACGTCCAATAAGGAAAGTCTTTCAAGTATGGGAATTGTCATTCGTTGTTGAGACTACAGTGCTGCTGCCAATATCAGGCAGCACAGGCACTTTCTTATCGGTCCATGTATTTTCCCGACCGTTGTACCGATACTAGTATAGTTGAGAACAAAAATGTCCTCTGTTGAAACGCCTAAAACCATATATTAAGTTGTCAGGGAAAGGGTTAACTTTCCTGGAGATAAGGCCGTATTCTCGAGAAATTTATTTGCTGAGTAACAAGCACACATGCTTACAATAATTTGACATGCAGTATTTAACTAGCTAGTACTGTTAATTATTTTGTTTATTGTCAGTGTCATACATTAGTGTCGATCGACATAGATAAAGTGACCACTCTGGAAACAAACCACTGCCTATGACTTCATATGTGCTACAGCAGTACACAATGGAACGAAAGACACTAATCAAGTTGGCAGCGAGATAACGGAAATTGTTCCTACGGTTTGGCATTCTGTTACGAATGCAATGTTTAAATTTGTGGCCACTGAAGTTATATATGTATATATATTTGTTTTGTACTCATTAGAGTATGAATATCCATATTGTTTAACACGTTTACAATCGTGAAAATTACACGGTTCTACTTGTGTGGTGCATGAACAAAGTGATGAGGCCCATTGCAATGTTAATTGTACATATGGCGGAAGGATACACAACGTGCATACAAGTAGATCCTAAGCAGGGCTTTCACATGGGTGCTCACTTCACCGCGAACTGCATATTAAATTAGGGAAAAAACTGTCTCAGTCTGCCGGATATATTTTATCTAGTCACATGTTAAGATATATATTAATAGAATATCTCAATCAGTTGATATGTGTATTGATTTAGATGTAGCTCCTTGTAGGAATGTAAATATATGAATGTGAATGTAAGTGTGAATGGGATAGTGTGCCTAGCTAAATATGAGTACATTTTTACGAACTTTTATTTAACTTGCATTTTTTGTATGTACGGTGTCTGTCCGACCTCATTTATACATCTATGCACTGAACTGGCGTGCAGTCTGCCTGCAGCGCATTACTGTTGGTCAAGTTGCAGCCCGAAATGTGTTTAACAGAAAAATTTTAGTCTCTTTAGTCTCATGAATGTATAAATAGTCTACATATATAATAATAACGAAAAATTGTTTAGACTAAAAATTTAAAAATAAATTAACTATAAAAAACCTTTTAAAGCCAAACTTTTATTTATAAATGCACCAGAAAGAGTTAAATAACTATAGTAGTTACAAAATTTGTAAAACTTGTGAGACGTGGTCGAAAAGCCGTAATAAATTGTACTGCAAAATTATTATGTTTATATCAGTTTATATTTAGTAGATAAAAGCTTGGCGCGAATAGTTAAGAGCCTTATGCAAGATATGTTCTTACAACGCTTGCGGAAATGAAGTATACATTCTATATTGTGACAAGCTTTTATATATTAAATGTAAATTGATATAAACATAATAATTTGTACTTAAGTTTATTACGGCTTTTCGGCCATGTCTTACAAGTTCTACAAATTCTATAACTACTATATTTATTTTTCTCTCTTTAGTGCGTTCATAAATAAAAGTCTGGATTTAAAAGGTTTTTTATAGTTAATTTTTTACAGATGGTTTGAATTTTTGTCTGTGTGTGTATAAAACTACGAAAGAAAAAAAATCTACTCCCAAATCTTGTAATGATTATTGGTAAATTTGGTCAAATCATTTGCTCTATTGGCATTTCCAGAATGCCGCTTATTAACTTTAGTTGTACTAGTCGTAATAACTGACTTACGGTAATCTTCCCAATACATAAATATAATAATCTATTTAATAAGTGCAGTATTTAGTTTGCCACCCACGCATGATTAATATCAGGTGAACGAAAGCTATCTTACAATTCGCCGTAGTATTAATAAAGACGTTATGTAATGTAATATGTAAAACACGCAACCATGCCTTTCCCACAGTTTGAAACCAGAACACTACGGTATAGTTCAATCACGGTTACTTCATACTTTTCTGAAGCCCTGCTGATGTTCTACTTGCAGGATATTCCTCCGGCTTGTACAAACTAAGCTTAACTAATCGTGGAGAATTACACCACAGGACAACGCACCGAATTCGTGCGCTCTCAGTGTAACAATATTTCGCATGAGAACTATTTCTCACTAGGCGGCGCTACCAACATAGCTATTTTCTCCCTGATTTTCATTCAGGTTATTTATTAATGAAGCATTATAATTTATATATAAAATATGAATAACATTTCAATTTAACAAAAAAAAAAGTAACTCTTATGAGCACAAGTATAAAACGCTTGTGATACAGAGCGTATTTAGGAAATAACTGAACACATCATACATGGGGAGATTTTTCAAAGGTTTGATTCAAAAAGGCTGAAGAAACTGTGAATGTACTATACTCTCCGAAAGCAAGCGTTCCAGTAATAATATAAAGATAGGTAGATTGACTTGAGAGTTTTGCTAGTGGTTGTTGGCTGTACTGTCACTAATCTTAAGACTACAGACAAGGTTATGTGGTAAAATGCGATAACGCTGAAATGTGTGTTGATTCACCGCATAACACTGACATTTAAGTTAAGACGCTAAAGAAAGCCAAATTACCCAATATATTATATTTCATCAGTAAAACTGTAATTGTTTCTTCTAAAAGATCATATTCCAAATATTTATGTAAGTTACTGACCAAGGGAATACACATAGTCTAGAAATGTCAACATTTGTACCAGAAAATAGTTGAATGCCTACAACGTAAACATACTTCTTCCTTATTTTATATTAAACAAAGCGCTTACTATTCATTGCAGTAAAATCGTTTTAATAAGTTTTTCTGCTTAGTAAGTCATTTAATTTTGCACGTTGCCCGTAAAATCTCACGTGTTTACACAAATCGAAACAATAACACAGAAATCTTAAGATTATAAAACGAAATTATACTAAAAATAAAATCATAAAATGTTATCGCTACGTCTGAGCAAGTATTGTCGTGAGTGATGTATCTAGGCAAGCACAAGACTGCAACCCTGTACAATATAGTTACTCAAGAAGAGACTCGCTAGTTTGTCACCAACCAAGGTAAGTATCTGCCGCACTGACGCCCCTAGACCTCTTGCTAGCTCGAGGTAAGTATCTGCCGCACTGACGCCCCTAGACCTCTTGCTAGCTCGAGGTAAGTATCTGCCACACTGACGCCCCTAGACCTCTTGCTAGCTCGAGGTAAGTATCTGCCGCACTGACGCCCCTAGACCTCTTGCTAGCTCGAGGTAAGTATCTGCCACACTGACGCCCCTAGACTTCTTGCTAACTCGCCTTTCGACAACACCCAACTATGTACGTCTACGTTATATACTCATGTCCTTTCTTACAGTTTCCACAGTTCGTTAAATGCCCTGGGAGGTGGGGAGGAGGTAAGTTACTTGACTATTTGCGCCCCTCAAATGACGACTATTGGCGCCAGCCACACCCACTACGCCGTAAACTCGCCTCTGACCCCTGACTTTTGTTTTCAATTATTCTTTCAAGAGGCGCGTGAATTTATCAAACTAAAATTACACAGTTAATTATATCTTCCTTACATTAAAAGCCGGTCACAGAAAGTGTGGTAAACTGATAAAGCACGTGTTTCTCTTGACATCTGTGTTAACCAAAAGTTCAGAACATATGGCTGTGACAGGCGTATTAGCAAAAACAGTCCCGTGATGGGCGTATGTAAATTATGAATACGGTGCAGAGTGCGAATGTAAGCTGCGTAGCTTTCCAACATTGGACTGCTTCTATGTCAATAGCACAAACAAAAACAACGTGGATAGCATTCCAGGCCGGAACACTGTTCATAAGTTGTAAGTAAGTGCTTTGAAGCGTTTTGCAGTTCATCTGTCCTAGTTTGAATGCAGTTGAAGTATACTGTAGCCAGTGAAACAGTTTATTCATATAAAAGGGTGGGTTTGTCCAGACACGAAATGTAAACAAACACGTTCATCACTGTTGTCCATGTGACTTTGACAGCGGGGTAGGTGAGTGTTGAGTACAAGCGCAGAAGACGCAACTCTAGTGTACGTGTGTGCGGACTCAGCAGGAAGCTTGCGAAGTTGAAGAAGAATGTACACTCACCTATGAGGAGGATAACTTGTGCGTAGACTCCTCGCCTGCTTGGCGTAGACACATCCATCGCCTCACTTCCTACAACAACAACCACTTACATAAGCAAACTCACGCACGTTCTGCAGAAGACATAGTTAAAAAAAAAAAAAAAAAACAAAAAAAAAAACTGTAGCGTCACAGACTAGATAGGTACACAGCGAGCTTAATCAAGTATAGAAAATGACACCAAAGCGACAGCGCACCGCATGCGTCGCCACTCACTACAATAATATTTTGCATAAGAACATTTTTCTTCCTAGACATTATCGACTCCCTGAGTTTATTCTTATTAATATTACAATTTATAAATAAAATATATGTAAAGTAAAATTCAACAAAAACGAAGGTATTTTATCCTAACATAAGTAAAAAATACTTGTGATACATGGCGTTTAGTGAACAACCACGTGCATGGAGTGATTTTGCAAAGGTTTGATTCAAAACGCGTGAATAAATCGTGAATAGACTATATGTCTTTGGGGCCGATGCCACTTAAGGTCCCCGCCTACTTGCCTGCAGCTTTCTTCCGCCTTTGAGGCCGAGAAGCGCGGGAGCGATAAGGGCGACAATGCCACGTGCATCAAGTGCGTCATCGCCTCTAAGCGCAAGGCTCTGAACTGTCGTGCAGTGTTCTCGTCGCACTGCGTGTACCTGTGGCACTTTCAGCATAGATCCTATTATTTTATTGGTGGAAAGTGTGTAGGAAGGTTCAATGCCAGCCCCTTGAGTTGTTTTGTATGTATCTGACACGTATATTTTGAGTTACAGCGCTTTGAAAAAGCCATTTTGAGCTATTTCGGAGTATTCTGAAATAGTGTTTCTAATATGCGTGGCGTCTTGAAAGCACTCACAACACCCCTTGTGTGAAGGGTGTGTTCTTGTCGTAGGTCAGTACACTGGATGCACTTTTAACCGTTTCTTTGGAGAACTTGTAAGTGTTTGAAACACAGTACGACGCAGTTGAAGCGAGCCTCGCGTAGTTGTGGAGGTGACAGTACGGCTTTCTGTCGCGCCGTACAAGCAACCTGCGCGGCCTACTCGTGCTGTCAGCAGACGGGAAGACCACGAGGCCGCTCGGATCAAGGTCACAGCGAACGAACAGCAAACTCCCTTACTATTTCATTTACACTTCCCTGTACTCATTTGTTACTTGGCGTTAATCTTGAACTTTTCTGAGCTGTCCTTCACACTGTTGGGCATTTTTACGGAAATGTACAGTTTGTATAGGGAAACGCAGTCCCTACATACGAGAAACGGAGCGTCTCCTATCTCCTATAAGCTCGGATCTCGGGAATGTACAATGTAGAGTACACGTGAAGCTTTCTTCGCCACTTCATAAAGATGATCGTTTATGCGGCAGTTCGGTTATCGAAGCCACTTGGAAGTATTCCTTCAGGCGTCAAAGAGTAGCATCACGTACCTGCAACAGTTGACAACACTTAAAACTGCTCAAACAATGCTAGAGAGTTGGAAAGTTAAGTACCTATGTGATATTGATATATAAAAATACTTCATTTATATCCTGCATTGCCAAGATAAGGTCGTGGGTGAGAAGTAAGAGTCGTGGATTATGAATAAGTTTTTATTTATGTTCGAATCTCGTCCCAGAATATATCAAAAGTACACAGTTGTGTGAAATTTACGTAAACTCCACTACTGACAAATAAGGTGTCCGTAATTATATGCAGAGTTCTGAAGAATTTTTTTTCCGTAAAATGGCGTATAAATCTGTTACAAAGCATACAGACGAATGACTGTAAGATGGCGTATCAATCTGTAACAAAGCATGCAGACGAATGACTGTAAAATGGCGTATCAATCTGTAACAAAGCATGCAGACGAATGACTAAAAGCCGGGTAACTTTTGCCATAGAAACCAGTGACTTGGACATTCAGTCACTGTGTCCGTGATGATGGAGGACATGTTGCACACGAAGTATGTATATGACTGGCACTGTACTCAGCAAGGAATCGGCGACCGAAGTTTGGAGCATCCGCCTCGTGAGACATCTGATTTGTTGAAGTTTCTGCACGTCTCGTTTGTGAATGGTTAATGCTGACGTCATCTCACACGCAGTACGTTGTTCATTGGCTACGATATGCACGCTCAACATAAGAGTACAGCGCTAAGCATAATGTTTGCAACACTTGAGCTGAGCTCGTGCAGTAAGAGAGTGATCTCGTAAAATGAAACGTAGAACGTAGAAATGAGGATGGCCCCGCTTGGAATGGAACCCGGGTCCTCTTTAACGATAGTCCAGTGTGTTCCCACGGAGAGATACTTGAAACCGTTGCCTCTCTGACGTCCACTAAGCCCGACAAGTCTGTTGCCATGTCATTAGCAAAGGATGTGTTTTTAGAGGATGAGATTAATTTGTAAAAATCATAGTAGGGGCATCAAATTCACCTCAAAATTATTGAACACTAATCCTTAGAGACGTGCAAAATTCGCGTTATTGTTTGGGGACATGTTAAACTTCAAACACATGTACCTTTGTACTACGTTTGTCATTGGAACGTGCTTTATTTAACACATCCTGTGTATCTCTGTGCCAACAAATAAGCACTTGACAATTCTGTAGTTCAACGACGTGCAGTCAAGTCAGAAAGAGAGTGGCTTCACATTTATGCAGCAGCCAATAGAGAAAGGGCGCCGGCTCCAGTGTGTACGCACATTACTGTGAAGTTTAGCTTGAAGCCAAATAATGACGCGAATTTCGCAGGTCTCTGCTAATCCTTCCTTACTCTCGTCGACATCTTGGAGAGAATGCAGTAACGTCAGAGTTTCTCGTTTACTACCGCCATGATTGTTGGCCTGCTATTGCTGAAACCGCCTGTCCTGTACACCAGTGGTCTTAGTAGAAAGTGTAGCCTCCAACCCAGACGCCAGTACAACTATCATCATGATCAACATCAGTAAACACAGGAACACTCGTCAGTAATCTCAACTGCTGACGATAAGTAAAAGGACGCTACCTGTACAACATTGCAACGCTTACACGTACGTGCAGAGACCCGGAAATGTGAGGGATTCGTTAGGCGACAAGCTAGACGCCACAATCCTTCGTGTGTGTACTTGAGCCTCAGCTAACTGCTCATGAACTGTTGCAGCACGACATTGGAGCCTTGTTTTACTTGCAGGTTCGTTATTGGTTCAGACTTGTCTAGGGAAAGGCTTACAAATCGAGGACCAATTTGAGGAAGAAAGTCATATGTACATGTGTTTCAAGTCTAGTTTGTGGGGTGGAATGAAGAAGTTTGAGAGCCGGAGAGGTTGGAGCTAGGTATGGAGCAGCGCCGGAATGCAAGGGCGGGGAGAAACGGGAGATCTCCGAGGAAACCCCCAATAGCGGCATCGTCCGGCAAGATTCTCAAGTGAGAATATCCGGTAGCGACCCGGCCGCGAGCGAAGCCCAGTTAGTCGTGGTTGGAGGCAAGCGCTCTAGCCGCTGAGCCACCCCGGCCCCACATCTAGTTTGTCCTGAGATGGGTTGGCGGAGATGGCGGCTCGCTAAGTGCGGGCATGATATCGGCGAGACGTACAGTACATAGGTACTCGGTTCCTTCGTCGTGTCGGCGATCCAGGCGTCAGTTTCACACCCGGGGCCTGAGACGGTGTACGAACACTTTCTCCTCGCTATAAGCCGCCATTACTGGACAACTGCTGGAGCTGGAGAGAAAGTCTGCACAGGATGGCCATGTCCGCACTGTCGTATGTAGTAGACGCCTGCCTTCCAGCCACTGCCGCCTACACATGCTTCACATCTCTCAGTCATACTCACTTCTCGGGTGTGATCAACTGTCATGTTGGGGCCGCGGTGGCTTAGTGGTCAGACTACCTGCCTCACACCAAGGCTAACTGGATTTGATTCCCAGCGGGGTCACTTCCGCATGTAGAGATCGTGCCGGATGAAGCCGCTGGTCGACTGGTTTTCTCGGGGATCTCCCGTTTCCCCCAGACCTTGCATTCCGGCGCTGCTCCGTACTCACCTCGCTTCCCTCTCATGGGCTCTCAAGACCGCACTGTCACGTTGCACCCAAATCCCCCCCACTCACCCCACCCCCTCATCCAACTGCAGTGTTAGTAGCGGTATTATGGCGTATCTAGTGCATAATCTTCAAAGAATGAAATATTAGCAGCGCTGTTTCCCAAAGGTAACATTCTAAACGCAGTACACTATAGCAGTTTCCTTGAGTCCAGCTGAGAGAGTAGACGTCCATGTTTCCTGCGGGGAAACCCATGTTTTAACACGCACGTCCACATGTGTGGCGGGAAAAAGTGGTCACCGTGTAGCGCACGTGGCACTGCGAGACCTTGGCACATACTCCGTGCTCCTCTTACTGCGATTCTCACTTGTTTCCTCTCTTGAAACAACTACTCGACAACATGAGGTTTCATGATATTTAGAGACCGGGAAATTTTGCGAATTCATCTGATGACACATCAGAGTGTGTTGGTAATACCTAGTAAGAAATAGTTCTCATGCCAAATATTACTCAACTATGTGCTCACGAATGCAGTGTAACTCCCCTTTGCTGTAATTTCCTATACTCGGTTAAACTTTGTTTGTATGGGGCGAATGAATAATCCTGTAAATATGGTTTCTGCAGGGTTTTAGAAAACATGGACGTAACCGTGAGCTGGTCTTGGATAGAACTGAAACAACAGCCAATGAACAACTGAGTCTCGAGTACACTAAGTACTGTAGAGTCTAGTTTGT
The DNA here is from genome assembly GCA_029891345.1 of Dryococelus australis. NCBI lineage: Eukaryota > Metazoa > Arthropoda > Insecta > Phasmatodea > Phasmatidae > Dryococelus > Dryococelus australis. The sequence continues at coordinate 67,557,536 of CM057002.1, read as the reverse complement.
TGCCGAATGAATCCACCACATTTCCACGTCTCAACTGACAGGCCTTTTCCATAAGCAGAAAGCCTATACTGTAGTTAGGGATAGGAACATTTCGCGAATTCATTTCAGAACAGTATAGACTCCCAACGCTTGTACACTTAACTCACATTTCCACCTTGATCACAGTTCATTAAACACGTCCTGGACGGTCCTGAGCCAATAGCAGACTTGCAAGGAAACAAGTAGCGAGTGTCATACTGCCAGGCGTGTAGTAACACTGTCTACTCTCTGGAGCAGTAGCCAATGAACAAACATCTGAAACTCGAGTGTAAACAGGAATGTGCAGTTTAGCCAACAGGTCATTGAATCCGCGAAATTCTCCTAGCCCCACCTACAATGTCGCATTATAAAGCGGAACCATGCTAGAATCCACAGTCCTATCCAGACTCAAGCAGATCTCATTTTTTCATTGGCCGCTGACAGAGTCAGAACCAAGTTCTCTGTTCGACTTAAAAATGAATAATTGAGACACTAGGTTGCTACATGCTTACAGCTGGTAGGGACAAGAAAATTTCGCGAACTGATTCCAGTACAAGCTAGACTTTAAACACAGAGCTGATATTGCAATTAGTCCATAGTTTAATAGACACGCCGTGGATCGCTCTAGGCCAATAGCAGACTTGTATGAAAACAAGCGTCGAATACCTTGTCAAGGATGAAACCGGCTACATTCAGATTGTTTCGCGAAGATTCGTGGTTGTATAGTCAGCGTTCGTCAGTTACGAGGGAACTGTTAAGCAAATAAACTGCGTGCATTTCTGCTTGTCGTGAGTCGATGGTTTCGAGATACTCGGTCGATATAGGCCCGATCCATTAACACACTTCGAAGACGGCACACATTTACAGCCGTTAAAGACAAGGTAAGAGTAAATCACCTTAGGATAACCAGTTATGTTGTACTCTGTATCACCACTCCCCACCACACTGTCCCACTGGTACACACCACACACTACACTACACTACACTACAATGTACTGTACTACGTCCATTACTGGCTGGGAGTCAGCCCTTGTGGTGCATAGTTGAGGAAATCCTAGTCATCGTGGTCTTAAATACGCACAGTACATTACAATGTTTACTGTCTATCGAGTCATTGTAAGTCAATTTTTTTCAATAATATTTTACGTAATAAATTACTTTGCAATGGGGTGTACTGTCAATTGAACGATACTGATAAGCATTACATAAACACTTAAACTCTAACCGTGCACGTTTTGTCTTCTAAAAGAAAACTCCTTTAAATAGCGAGCACTGCTATTTCCCAATACAGGCGTCTCACTTCTAGTTTGTCTTGGTTGCCACTAAACCTGTACTACACTCAAAGTATTAAAGTGTTAAAGCCAATAAAAATTAATAAATTGATAAATTCATGGCCGTATTCTTATTTCCAACCCAACGAATTCACGACTTCTGGAAAACGTGTGGCACAATGACATCCATTTTAGGTGCCCAAATTGAATTATCTGTGAGTGTATAAAGCATGCTCTTGATGGGTGCGTGATCATTAAAAAAAATATCTGTGGCCCACCCTTCGCCGCTTAGCATGGAACATTAATGTCAATCGACAATGAGGTGGACATTGGACATTAGACTGACAGAAAAAAGACGATTTCATTACCACCACTCAATTAAATTACTTTTCCATAGCTTTTATGACTAGTAGACTAATTGCTTCAGTAAATTCAGTTGTAGGAGTGAACCATTGTAATCTCGTACAGGGCGCTGTCCAACAGCTAGATGTAACGAATACAATCTACCATCGACGTTCGTCTGCAGTATCAGAATAGTGGTTAAAGTGACCGTCTCTAAATACACCAACATACCAACACTTGCAATACCGAAATTAAAATATAGACCGTATCAACCTGCGACAGTATTTGTTCTGGTGGTTTGCAACATTGACCCGCTGTATTCAGAGATGAGGCACCATCTCCGAGTAGTAAGGTACTCGCATTCAGGAGCCCCTTAACAGGACTATGTAACTGTGTCCAAGGTCAAGAAGAGAGGGAGCGATACGGACGACACTAACACGCACGCCTAGTGTCTCGTCGCTCCTACGCGCATGGCGTGCAGTGTTTCCGTCCTAACACTGTACTGTGCAAATTAGATCTGTAACAGTGGCACTTTATTACACGCGATGAAACTACCTGCGTATTGTCGTACTTTTCTCTTACCGCATAAAGAAACTTCATAGGTAAGCTTTAGAAATGCGATATTTGACCACTTTCACGATTTTTTTTTTTTCATTAATACATGATAAAAGTAAAAAGATAGCGACATAGACAATATATTTTCATCCTTTGTGGCAAAACTTCGAATTCACAGAACATTTATTTATCGATACACGAGTTTAGGCGCAAAGAACTATTTCACAGAAAACGTTTCAGTACATAGGACACACAAGGCTTCGCACTTCCAACAGATATTCTTCGTTTTCACGTCACCATTTCGGATTCATGGTAGACCTAATTGCTGATCATGTACGAATATAGAACATTTACATTTTGAGAGTCCTTTGATATTTTTAGTGTGATTTTATTTGTGTGTTATCTGCTTGTTTTATTAATCAATTCTCAGATCTTTACAACAAGCAGGTAACACAAATTTCGCACACAAACATTCAACAAAACCGGAGGATTTATGCTGAAGGGGCGAAGGCAAGCCTTGAAGACAATTTTGTTTCTCTTCCAATTTAGTTGTCATTATGTAGTAATTGTATACACGTCTTCACTTCTCGGTTTCGGACTTCTCTCTCTCTCTCTCTCTCTTTTATGCAGCATGTAATTAGGGTTTTCATCGCCTGTACTAGCAGAACCACCCAGCTTTGCGTTCCTAGCTATGGGAGATGTACACGACCCATTTTAAGGATTTCCGTGCAATGAGGGACTGAAATCAATTTACTCCTTCAATGTATTTGGGGGGGGGGGGTGTTACTGAAGGACATTGCAGTCAAACTTGATTCAAATCCGTCAAATGGTGTACAATTGTGTAGAGAACAAACAAACATACATAGAAACCAACTTTGAGTGAGTGAAGAGATTTGGGCGGCTTTTAACAGCGAGGTCTTGAGAGCCGATGAGGGTGATTGAAGTGACTATGGAGTGGTGCTGGAATGAAGCGACGGGGAAAAGGGGAGATCCCCGAGAAAACTCGTCAACCAACGGCATCGTCCGGCACGATTCCCACTTGCGAAAATCCGGTGACCCGGCCGGGGATTGAACCCGGTTCGCCTTGGTGGGAGGCGAGCCTGGCCCAACAAACTTTTGAAGTTTATACATTTTTACAGACATCAAAGAATTTCGATGGGGAAAAAATAAGTTTGGGAGTAGGTTTACTCTCAGTATGACATCGTTGACTAAATTCCGACAGACAGGCAGGCAGGGGAGATGTAGGCTATAGCTGGGGCCTCTAGTAGTTAAACCACACAGTAGTTATCAGTAAGGCGGAGCAGAGTGAAATGATAGCGTGTGAGGTGGCTGGAAGTTGTAGGATACAGGCAGGGGAAGTCCCGGAGTGCAGGCGTGGGTTCTGGCCAAATCCGTTGGACCCGGACCTATCACCGCCCTCCATGACTCACTCCACAGCCTTCCTTATCAACAGAGCAAACTGAGCTCGACCATAGCCGCCTCTTGTATAGTGTACATATGTGCGGTTATCCTGCCTGCTCTCTCTCTCTCTCTATCTCTCTCTACAGCTGGGAACACAAGTTGGTATACGGATTTATTAAACCAACATCTTGGATAAAAGGAATGTATGTTCTATCGTACACACCCCCATTATGTAAATAATAGGGGTTGGCATCCTTTGATTGCATGTAACATTTACACCGTGAGGTTAAAGTGATTGTCGATACCATTAGATGAAGCAAGATATCGTAATTAGCAAATAAGCGCCCCTGGTTGCAACTCTCTAGGACCCACCATTTCCGTGTAAACTACAAACACACGGTACAGTGGTAGCAAGTCCATGACCTGGTGAGTAGGCCACACGTACTGCACCAGGCTTGAACACATGTTGGTGGTATGATACACGATGTCACACGTCGTGCCGGACGATGCAGCTGGTCGGCGGGTTTTCTCGGGGATCTCCCGTTTGCCCCGCCCTTTCATTTCAGAACTGCTCCATACTCACCTCAATCACCCCCACCGGCTCTCAAGACCTCGCTGTTACGAGCCGTCAAAATCTCTTCACGCATTCGGCGGGGACTCTCCGCTGAATTCCTCAGGGTGCAATAAGGGTTGCCTACTCACTAGATCATGCTATTGCCACCACTGGACCATTCGTTTGAGATCTAACCGGAAACGGTGGGTCCTAGAGAGTTCCAACTAGGGGGGCTTATTTGCTAATTACGATGTCCTGCTTCATCCAAAAGTATCCACAATAACTTTAACCTCACGGTGTAGATGTTACATGCAATCAAAGGGTGCCAACCCCTATTATTTACATGATGGGGGTGTGTACGACGGACTATGCCTTCCTTTTATCCAAGAGGTTTGTTTAATTAATCCGTATACCAATTTGGTTTCCTCTAACGCCAGTACTTTGCTTAATATCCCACGTAATATGCTTGTTGCCCTCGGCTTTAGAGGCTTCTACAGCTCTTATTGAGGTGGACCATGGATGTCCTATATCAGTCTTCCCCAAACTATTTAAAAACAACATCAAATCTTTCCTAGAGGAGTATTCCTTCTACTAATAAGAATAATTCTTAAATGCAGAATGTATCTAACATTATTCAGTGCAGACTTTTTAAAATTGAATTACATTTTCCACACTCGTATTGTTGTGTTGCTATATTATTGTACCCTATCAGTTTGAAAACATTTAGTACTATTGTGCTATGTTATTGTATATTATTGCGTATTTGTGTTTGTACATTTCGTATATTTAATGTGTGCTGTATGCTTGTGTTCGTACACCTTGTTGAAGTGCTCTAACACATTAAACCTAGTAAGGGTTATATTTGGTGATTTATGAAACGTAATAAATAAGTAAATAAAATAAACAAACAGGCAGCCGCAGTTGGTCGTGGCAATGAATATCTGACCTTCATCTGGCTACAGAACAAAAGAACGGTATGTAATTGGCGGACAAGATAGCCTGCACCTCAGACAGCAGTTGGAAGGAAGCCAACCAGCACAATTAGGCCGCCCGCTTCTTGTAGATGACTAGGTGTCTGAGGCTACTCTCATCATTGCCGAAGCTCAGAGCGGAGGGTGTGCTCGGGCCCTTATACCACCCATACGGTTGCAGCAATTGTATCTCTCTGCGGGCTGAGGAAGTTTCCCTCACCAGACCGCAAAGAACACATAGCCCAGAGGTCAGGACACCCTGCACGTCCCGGCGCAACTCAGACAGCCCGCCAGTCAGACCACCAAAGCCGCGGTTCTCTGAGGCTACTAGCACGACTAGTAGTGGCTATCCCCTCCTACAAACCACACAACTAATACCGGGGGTTTTCCTCCGGCCAAGACGACCCAGTTCCTGTCACGTGCCATCACTAGTCCAAGCGACGAACCCACTACATGAACACATAACTCTCCTGTTGCAGATACCTCAGGCTTACTAACTCATTGATCTCTTTCACTCGCGAAATAATTTACGAGCTCAAGTGTTGCTATCGCTTACAATTTCTGATGTGCACTGTACTTGTGTGGAGCGTGTTTTCTAGCTACGTGTGTGTAAACAACGTACTGTACTGTGCGTTAGTCAATGTTACCACTAACCAATTACTAATGAGAAGTACAGACCGTTCTCTCGTTTCTCGCCAACGTCACGCGAACAGCTATTGTAAGTAAGTTGTACGTGTTTCAAATAATTCACATGTTACTACTATAGCGCTACCAGAATAAATGTTAGCGCATAAGATACTATTATTTTTGTTTTATATTTTACCGTCATGTTGCAGTAAAGTGACAAAAAAACACACTCAGAAATCCGTATTTATATTTGTATAAATACTTGTTAAGTATGTTATTTCGTTGTTTAAAACAGTTGAAATTGTAAACTTACAGGTAAAATGCAACGTGGTTTTAGCCCAGGAAGCTACTATAACCTTATTCGAACACGGAAATAATGTAAACAAATATGGTGCCTGCGAGAGAGCGCCAGCGAGTATACAACTTCGAGCTCTCTTTGTGCTCTCGCTCTTTTGCACTCTCTCCGACTAATTGAGACGACCAGAGAACGCTCTCTGTGACGTTATCCACGAGAGAGAGAGAGAGAGAGTACGAGAGAGCTCTCTTTGGGTCAATTGAGACACGTCCTAACTCGCTCGGTCTGTCATCGTTCGTTCACTATGGCTTCCGTCATGGTGATAGGTGTTTATCTCTAATCGACTTGGTTACACATGATATGGTTGTAGTACAGTAGAATGTCGTTCATTCGTCAAGGTCAGGGCAACACCGTGACGGACAAGTAAACAGATTGGTAATAGAAACACATAACACTCCCCCCCCCCCCCTCCATACATGAAAACAAACCAAATACCTTAGCACATTACAGTAAAATATAGATTTAACGAAGAGGTTTCTATTAGTGCATTGAAATACATAATACAAATAGCATATTGCCATATTGCTGCAAGGAAATAAACTACAGTACCAACATGCAGTATTTTTAGTAAAATATTCATTTAAAATATGTACAAGTTAATTTAAACAAAATGCTCAAGTTAGTTTTTGACTGCAATGTCGTATAATAGGATCCACTTATAATTTATATTTTTCCTCTTTGGGGTTGACTGTTAATAGAGGTTGGCGGTTGACGGGTGACTGTATTGCTTCTCACTCGCCATAGTCGTGCCAAAACCACTGCGATCCTGTCGTACAAGGTACACTGAGTAAACATGATTTGATGTCTCAACATGCCACACAATGAATTCACATGTCAAGTCCGATTTACATTCGCTCTGATGACGCTGAACAGAGAGTGGACATAACCTACCGTCGTGCACATATAAGCATATTTGCTATGTAACCGTTTTTGAGTTTGTTGAAGAAGTCTGTTCTACAACCACGATAGTTCACTCGTTATTTCTAATTCCAATTTCCTGAGGAAAATGTTGGACAGAAATCTACAAGTCGCGATGGTTTTTCTGCGTTTTAGACATTTCAATGCGATACGAATTATCATTGAATAATATTGGCCTTCATGAGAAGGATATTACATTAGCTACAAGGAAGATAATGCCTTGGACACCATTGCATCGTAGACAAGGTGACTGGTCGTATTCAGTTCATTGACACACATCGGCTTATTTCCAAACTACATTTTTTAGTCAGTTTTCGAGTAGAATTCTTATAAATAATACATAAATTTTATCAACGTAGACTGATACACCAATATACTTATAAAATACATGAAAGGGCTGGTCCAGTGTAATAAGTGGCTTCCCTGTGGACAATACGAAAGCGTCATATCGCTATCAACGAACGTCATTCGTGCAGATAACTAGGGAAAACAGACTTTCGCTCGCTCAGGCTAAACATAAGCGTGCACACCAGCACATTTACTTTTGGCGGCTCTTAACAACGAGGTATTGAGAGCCGATGAAGGTGAAATGCGATGATAATGGAGCAGCGCCGGAATGCAAGGGCGGGGAAAGCGGAAGATCCCTGAGAAAACCTGCCGACCAGCGGCACCACCCGGCACGATTCACACTCGCCTAAATCCCGGAGCGACCCCGCTGTGGATTGAACCCGGTTCGCCTTGTTGGGAGGCGAGTAGTCTAACCGCTCAGAGAACGCGGCCCCCATTCCCTCTAGTTAACACGGGTGTGGTCACAGGTAGGTATAGACTAGTCACGGTAAAATGAGCACTTTTGAAAGCCCTGCTTCAGATCTACTTGTATGCACGTTATGTATTCTTCCACCTTATGTAAAATTAACATTGCTAAGGTCCTCATCATTTTATTCATGCGTCGGTCAAGTGAAACTGTGAAATTATTAGAAAAGTGAACATTTCATAAATGTGCACATTTTTACACGCTGATGCATTAAAAAAAACATAAAGTGAAATAAATAATTTAATTTATCACAGAAGGTTACGTAACACTTTTTATACGACGTTAAGATATGGAACTACTTTCCATTTATTGTTACCAACTTTACTGGGCGCATGTCACTCAGTGCGCCCGTTGAAATATGTGCAGGCATGGGCAGTGACTTTTTTCTAAGGTCGATTTCAAAGTTGCTCACTTTATCGTGAATAGTCTTTAAGTATAGACCATTCATAGTTACTTCCAAATTTCCTGAAGCCCTACTAACGTGATACAACATTCATGGTATTTCTCCGCCTCGTGCACACAAAACTTAGCAAAATCTAAAAAATTACAAGGAAGCGATATCGTGGCGTAATTGTTCGCTTGCAATGTAATAATTACAAGGAAGCGACATCGTGGCGTAATTGTTCGCTTGCAATGTAATAATAACAAGGAAGCGACATCGTGGCGTAATTGTTCGCTTGCAATGTAATAATTACAAGGAAGCGACATCGTGGCGTAATTGTTCGCTTGCAATGTAATAATTACAAGGAAGTGACATCGTGGCGTAATTGTTCGCTTGCAATGTAATAATATTTCTTACTAGGCATTACCATCACGTCTATTTTATTATTTTTTTTAGTTTATATTTATTGTAAATTAAATTTTATGACTAATAGACATAACATAAGTAAAGGCTGTTCACGACAAAATGAGCAATTTTGAAATCAGCCTAAGTAAAAAGTCACTGCTACTAACGTCATATATTTTTACGGGCGCACTGAGTGACATGCGCCCAGTAAAGTTGGTAACGACTGAGGGAAAGTAGTTCCATATCTTAACGTCAAATAAAAAGTGTCAGGTATTCAATTTGTGATAACTTAAATAATTTATTTCGCATTCTGGTTTTTATGCATCAAAGTATAAAAATAACCAGATTTGTAAAATATTTTATTTTCCAATAATTTCACAGTTTCACTTGACCGACGCATGAAGAAAGTGATTATCCCCATGGCAATGTTAATTTTACATAAGGCGGAATAATACATAACGGACATGCAAGTAGATCTTAAGCAGGGCTTTCGAAAATGCTCAGTTTACCGTGAACAGCCTATAAACGTTAAAGCGATCCAAGTATTAGATCATTTTATGTTAATAGTAATAAAAAATTCTTGCCATGCACGCAGACATATTTAGAAAACAACCAAACTCGTCATACATACGGTGATTGTTCAAAAAGTTTGATTCCAAAGATGTAAACATCCCCCCGAATATATTATACGTACAGTAGAAGACATGCCGCCGCTTCTATGGGTAGTTAAGTTATGTTAACTTGAAATGAAAATTACTTGATCGATTTCCGTAGAAAGAGAAATCACATTAATGTATGCAATAGCCTACACGACTCAATGTACGTATATTGCTAGGTGTATCACAAAGCTTACGAATCAATCAGAGTTCATCAGCCAGCTTCTATTTCAATTTGTTAGAGAAGTCATTTCTTAATCGACTGGCCCACTTATAATTAGATTACTCCAACAGCGGAAGTTATTTAATTGGCAGGCAAACACCCTAAATGCACCTAATAACTAAAATGACCCTATCAGGGAAGTTGATCTGAGCTGATGTGATTTGAAATACAACCAATCACTGATTTTTTTGGTGTAAATTACGTGTGTCTGGCTAATCAACTTTTGAGTTAGTTTAAATATAACACTAATTAAAATGTGTCATATTCGCAGCGACTGAAGAAAGGAATGAATACGAGATTTATAGTTTTCGGTATTAGTAAGGACATACAAATTCGCGATATCAATGATGTGTAGGATAGATTCCGCAGATACGTGTTAACTAGACAGGCATTGAAAAACAGCCTGCGCATAAATCTTTTGGGAAAAAGCCGGCTGCCCTGATAATTATTTATTTGAATTCTTTTTTATCGACGATTGTTTTAAAAAGTTTACTTTTTGTGGCTTAAATCGGCAGGTCTCGACGAGATGTTACGTTTGGCGCCAAAATCAGTGCGCTGGCACATCGCAGTAGCGATATATTGCCCTGAAAGGTCCCTCCTCCCCCCCCCCCCCCAAATTGCACACCACAACTAGCTCATGCGCGACTCCGAATTTGCGTTAAAGGCATACCTGTGCGTACCTGTCCCCGGAAATGAAATCATAAGAGCTGTCCGAATTGCGAGTGAAGTATGCAAGTATACAAGCATACGAATATGTATACTTCTCGCGTACTTGATGTATATGTGCCATCATTTTGAGAAGAAATTTGCAGGTTACTAATTGATATACGTAAATTTTTATTTAAATTTTAGTAGGTCTACCTTCATGCTTGGTAGATTGGAATTTTGAACTAAGTAAATAATTATCGTAAGGTGCGCCTTAAAGAAACGTCTAAACAATAAGTTCGCACTATACCAATGTTCATAACCTAAAAAAGTTACGGTAAAACAAACAATCAAAATTGAAAACTCACCTACAATCATCAAGACAACAAAAGTTATGTAAAATCAAATTTAAATATTATTAAACCCGATAACTTTCTGCAATTATGAAGTGATCAGCTGGCTAATAGATGTTACCGAAGCCAACTAGACTGACTGTCCTCATTCATCAAGTTGGACGCCAAGAGTACCTAAGTAAAGTATATAAGGATGAGTGACACGTGCCCAGTAAAGTTGGTAATGAAAGACGGGAAAATAGTTCCATATATTAACGTCGAATAAAAAAGTGTTTGGCAACCATAATTAAATAATTTTTTCTCGCTCTACGTTTTTTTTTTTATTTGTCAAAATAATAATAGATATTGTTTAATTATTTTCTCTTTTAACTCATTCGCTTTGTATCGCGCTTTTTCTAACCCAGCGCCCTCGGGGCAGGCTGCTTCATATCCACCCCCAACCACCCCTCTCCCTCTCCTTCACCTCCTTACTCTAGGTTCCACCCAGTTCCATCCCTTATTCCACAGTAAAGCGTTGTAAACATTTCTCTAGTTTATTAGTATTCTTATAGAAAGAATCTTCGCAGCTTGCCCTCAAATACTGGTTTCACGTCATCATCTGCTTATATGCGTGAGCTTTAGTTTGCTTTCGGTGACGTAACTTGGTGGTGCGAGTGTGTATTGTGTAGGTACTCTTACATATTCACTACTGTATGTGATAAGTAATAAACGTCCTATTTACATATGTCTTAAACTGAAACACTGTCATAATACTAGGTGCCACCCTGGCAGAAAAAAAGAGCTTATGAGAAGGTAATAAATGTGCAATTTGGCAAACAAGCTTATATCTAGCCTACGAGATCATTTTCAGTATAAAAGTTAGTGTTAAACATTTAGATGTGCGTAGTTTTTTGAAGGAATGGTAGTTGTTGCTACGATCGTACATGTTACCTCTCCTCCTTCCCCCACTCCACCAGATTCCTTAGCAAACAAGGACAACATGACGTAAGAGTGCTGTCTCTTTCTTTCTTTCTTGTGGACTCTGTGAGCCTGCGTGTTTGAAATGAACCGTTTCGAAGTGCGGAAAGGATTAGTAAAGTTTCTTTAGCATGTTTCATGACTACGTAGAAAATCTCCCCTAGCCCAAGAGAACCCAATGTCCCAATGTCAAAATGTAGCCAAATTGTGGTTCGATCTACTGACTATTTTGTCGTAATTATGTAGTTATATATTGCATTGATTTTCTTCCCCCCCCCCCCTTTTTTTTACTTTTTTTTTTTGCCATTTAAATACACGATTAATACTGCAGTCTTTGAACTCAAATGACTGTGTTTATAGGGCCTACGTCAGAAAGTAATTTGTACTGCATTTGCTAAAAATGCGCTATTAAGTCATTTCTAAATGAATGTTAGGTATTTACATCAATAAGAGGAATCATCATTGTATTTTGAATAGTAGTGTGCAAATTGTTCAGGGTTAGGTCATAGTTTGATGTCATTATTAACAGAGAAAAGGGAAAGTTAGCGACGTGTTTAATAATAAGCACGCGCACATATACGCACGCACAACTTTGCCCATGGTCTGTGGCGTCTTCAGCTCAGCGGCAATCAATACACACTTCATGTTGGCATCTTTCAAAGTTGCCAGCTAGCCCTTAACTACACGAACTTGTAAAATGGGACTACTGGGACACAGGACCCAAGTAGGATATAAACTTTCTTACAGTCCCGCTGAAGATATATAAATGAGTGGTGTTCACCTTATAAGACTAAGTACATTGAAAATAGCTGGAACAGGAGATGCCCAAACAAAGTCCATCCTGCATATTGGCCAACTCACCATGGGCTCTAAACTGCAGTAGATATCTCCGGATTGAATTCCCAAAGTTGCAGAATCACTTCAACAGTTCATCTCGACATATCATTTTACTAAACTCTTCTCGTGATGTAAAATAATATATTCAAAATGCTGGATAACGCTGTTAACATTCAGCATGAAATACTGCAAAACATTTTATCTACATACAGCGATAATTATTCCAGACATTCCAAAATTTCCTTTTTCTTGATTATTATTTTTGACTTTCAGATTTTTTTCAATGTTTCCCTAGGTAACTCAGAGAAAAGTAACATAACCCCCAAACATAACCCCAAACATAACCCCAAACAGAATTTTTGAATAGCAAATCTTAAACTGAATGGAAGGATGATCTAATTGAACATAGTTTTCACAAACATATGTACATAATATTTAATTGAAATGCAAACAAAAATTATTTAAAATTTAAATGCTAACATATTAATCATAAGAAAATTCTTTGCATCCTGAAACATTCTGAAATATTGCAACACTTCATGTTGGTGTGTGAGAATAACGTGTCGTACAGACAGAACACGATGATCTCAGGATGTAGTCTCCAGTATAAACACCAATGTTATGTCTGTCTTGACAAGAAATACAACGGGAATTTCGCAGCCACGCAGTAATTAGTAGTCGAATGTCGGGAAGCATCTATCGGACGTGTTGGTAACACAAGAGGTGCACCTCCCGATCCTGAAATTATCTATTATAACTTCTTATATATTATGTACTACGTTAAAAAAAAAAAGGCGGAACCATAAAGTTTGTGCCAGTCTGCAATAAATACGGCCACCATCCTTCTCGCCCGCCATGTTGAAACTGAGCTTCTCGACCGGGAAAGCTGCTATCGATAACACATTAGCTGTCGAGAGCTCTCGATCGTTTTCTCGCGAGAATCGAGAAGTCGTCTTTAATTTAGAATACCAAACACCGGAAATATTACGATAGTCGTTATTTCACCAGCATTCAGGGGCCCAATTCGTCTAGCCGGAATAGTTCGTCGTTCCGCTATCGGACCGCTTAGAGTCAATTTTTGAAAACTCGATTACGGAATTGTACATTGGAATTGAACTGTACATTCCTCTAGAGATTTATCTCTAAATATAATCGACGAAATAGAGTAAAAACCAAGGACCATTACCACATATCAAGTTATAATTGCTTTAAAAAGCTGGAAAAATGGCTGTAACGTAATGTTAAGTTACACACGAGAACTAGTAGGAATGATGTTAACATCAAGTAAATAAACAACACCAAACAGTTAAAATATAAAAAGGAATAATGTTAAATTTTCGGTAAAAACTAATTTTCAAAATCACTGAAATATAACAGAAGCTTGGCAGCTGTGTATAAGTGTTTGTCCTCGCATATAGGGATGGTCGTATACTCGAAAAAAAAATGTATAAAATCACACACATGTGTGCAAATCTAAACCTACGGAATTTATTATATTTTGGTGACAAAAATATTCGCAAGAAAATCATGGCATAAACAGTATTTAACTTTTGAAAATAATTAATATAATTTAACCTTAAAAAACCTACAATATAAAACAAATATATTAAAAACATAATGTTAAATACAATAAATATAATCGATAACGCTGTCTACCATCTGTATTGGTAAAACCACTTGCTTTTATAACATAAACGTACAAGTCTCGTCACCACATTATATATTTTAGTATTTTTTTAATAGATATAAACTGGGCGAAACCTTTTATCAAGTCACGCTCGCCTCCCACCAAGGCGAACCGGGTTCAATCCCCGGCCGGATCACCGGATTTTCGCAAGTGGGAATCGTGCCGGACGATGCCGTTGGTCGGCGGATTTTCTAGGGGATCTTTCGTTTCCCCCTCCCCTTCATTCCGGCGCCACTCCATATTCACTTCAATCACCCTCATCGGCTCTCAAGACCTCGCTGTTAAGAGCCGCCCAAATCTCTTCACTTTATCAAGTAAAACATATTTCTGTAATATAGAATTAATTTTCATGTTCACAACAGATTGCTTGAAACTCCGATACTTTTCATTTCGACAGTCGTTACGGCCATCTGAGGAATACACATTTTGTAATTCCGACACTCGCTACCGGAACAGTGCTGCCACTCATGCCCCCCCCCCCCTCCAACCTAGATCTTGGGTTTTTAATAGTCCTCTGAGTTTCTGAATTACTGTCCACATACACCATGAAGAGTTATTTTAACAACTTTTCAAATGCTAATAATCGATAGCACGTAGTAAATAAAAATATCGACGATTGTATTGTGGATTGAGTTTGGTGTTTCGATTAGTTCTTTGCGACATTTACAATATTGGCAAGTTGGCAACATCAGTGGCTGTAAGTTTTGAATGCAAATTCTTTTCGTTTACCATTTTGATGAAGTGTTATGTAGACTTTGGTACAATTTTTATTAACTTGTTATGGTTTTTATTTTCCCTCGTTTTGTGTTAGTGCATATTGCTTGCAAGTTGTACATTTTTGTGGCAGAATTTGTCAGCAATTTGGTGTAAATATTTTTGTGCCATTAATTATGGCGAGCGATTATGGTTTATCGTAGGGAAATTTGACGGTTTGCTAGGATTCAACGTACTGTACACATGTCCGACAGTTTCCTTTCCTTATTGGCTGTCATGCATGTATGATGATACTACCCCATTTCACTGGGCCAATGAATATTCTGATGCTATAAGGTAGAACGTTCGTGATTGGTCTGCAAACAACTCAGCCGAGTCAGAGCCTTGTTCATCCAATCACGAAAGAATAAAATAGTTAGAGAGAAGATATGTCGGCTTGAAAAATGTTTACGATTTTCCATCATCTCTAATTATGAGTGCATTAATTCCACAGCGATCTGAAAAAAAATGGTATCATCAAAAATTTATATTGTGACTATATGTTTTCTATTTGCGTCTTTACTGACAGTATTTTTTTTTTTTAATCGAGGACGTCTTGGAAAATTGATACGTGTTTGCGAAATTTGTGTAATATAACGATTTAATTGAATTTTTCCATGTAATTTGAGAACTTGGTTTTCTTTTTAAGATATGGATTATTTTTCCAGTTGGCAATCTGGGGTGTTCATAAACGTGTGAGTGGCAGCACTGTAAGTCTCTCGGTAGTTGAGCCCCCAGGCTGGTGTGTGACATTTCCCAGGAGGCTCTCTGTAGTCATGGTGACGTGGGGAAGCCCACGAGCATCAGAGCGTTGGTGGTTGGGGGAGGGGGGGTAACGCCGGCTGTGATGTGTGGCCCTGCCTCATGTGGCACACACACACGTCGTTGTGTGCGCCTCTCGCCACTGCCCCAGTGAAGCTCAGGTTGATGAAGGTCTCGTGAATAGCCACGCAGTATTTTCGCGAAAGAAATAGAAATGTTTTACGTACGCTACACTTCTATATTCTTCTTGAATAGCCAATCAGAGCCTCAACTGGAAACTTGCTTGCCAGCCAGTACGGATAATGCGGTAGTCAATCAGAGACAAGGCCCGTTCCCAGAGCTTCGCACTACCAATCAGTTGATAGGTACACCATTATTTTCTATTTTCGATAACATTTGTTACGGCGAAAAGTGCGAATACTATAAGTCAGAAAGCCAATGGTTAAGAAAGATGCATGGCATTTATTGTAATATGTGACTAGAGTATGTAGGACCCCACAGATTGACTGACTTTTCACATATGTACACGAATTGTGTAACCCAACAGGGACTGCGGTGGCTGAGCGATTAGACTGCTCGCCTCCAAACAAGGCGTTCGTTTGTTTCCCGGCGGAGTCGCTCCCGGATGTTCGCTAGTAGGAATCGTGCTGGATGATGACGCTTGTCGCTGGGTTTTATCGGGGATCTCCCGTTTCCCCCGCCCTTGCAGTCCGGCACTGCTCCATACTCACTTCGCTTCACCCTCATCGGCTTTCAAGACCTCGACGTCAAGAGCCGCCCGAATATCTCCACTCGCACACGCTGGCCGGCAAGATGGCGTCACTTGACAGCAGCATGTCGGAGCGGTGTTGGTCAATCAGGTGCCTGGTAACGTACTTGCAAGCCGCCGCCCAACCAATGGGGATCATGTTGCAGCACGCGTTAGCCAATCAGATACAAAGATCGTTCCCAGAGGCTCGGGCAGCCAATCGGTAATGGGTACGCCCACCTCAAAGCTACCGACACGCTATGTCGTCTCTGTGCTGGGCTGCTTGTGTCGTGTGCTAGTTTGTACGTATTCTTTCAGTGCGCGTGCGTTGCTGGTTCAAGTCCAGCAGGACGTGTCGTGTTTAAATTCGACGCTAATAGCTCTTGAACTCGCCGCATTTCTTGGCCTCTCACCACGCTAGTCATGCAAACACCTCCAGACGCAGCAGTCCTCGGTCAGCCGTCGATGTCTGTTCCGTTTTCACATTTGACACGTCCAAAGTGTTGCAATCGTAAAGTTTTTTGGTATGCACTGTACTTGTGTTCAGCATTTTGATCGCAGCCAGTGAACAACCTGTTATGACTAGGGACCTGCAAAATTCGTGTCATTATTTGAGGACATGTTAAACATATGAACACTTTTCCTTTCAATACGGGTGTCATTGGAACATTCTTTATTTGACACGCCTCTAGTAACTCTGCGCCAGTAAATAAACACTTCACAATAGTGTGCCCAGTCACGTGCAGTTCACTCAGAAAGGGCGTAACTTAACATTTATGCAGCAACCAATGGAGAAACGAAGCCGACTGAAGTATACATAGTACTATGGATTTTAGCTTGATGTAAAAAAATAACGCCAATGTTGCAGGTCCTTAGATATGACACTGGTATCAAGGATTCATTTGAAAGAAGTGCGGCAATAGCCCAGCCCAAGTCGTCTAGAAGGAAGACAGCACACTGTTGGCTAGCTGTGTTATAACTATCATTCATGGAGGCCACACGATAACAGAACGAGTTAATCTCATGTTAGTAAGTGTTTTGATACTCGCATACAGATGAGTTGAGAGAATTTGGGCGGCTCTTAACAACGAGGTCTTGACAGCCGATGAGGATGAAGCGAAGTGAAAATAGAACAGCACAGGTATGCAAGGACGGGGGAACGGAAGATCCCCGAGAAAACCCGGCGACCAGCGTCATCGTCTGGCACGATCCCCACTTGGGAACATCCGGGAGCGACCACGCCGTGGAAGCGCCTCGGTGGGAGGAGAGTAGTCTAACCACCCTGCCACTGCGGCCCCGTGAGCTCCTGGAGTTGGCGGAATAAGGGACTGAGTGTTTCACCGCCTTGTGCGCATCACGAAGACGCCAACCAATGGTAGCGCCCCTGAGGTGTGGTGTGTACACAACTTGCAAGATTAGCCTGGCCGTCAAATGAACCTGCGAACATTATGCGTCTCTAAATATCGTCTATGAACAATCCTTGCGACAGAGGCAGTGATTGAAATAAATATTACATCGGTACACGTCATTGCATATTTGTATTGTATGACTAATGAAGCCAGCATTGAAACATACAAAAACACGTCGACAAACAATTAAGTAATAATTTTTGTGTGTCCGCATGGTTTTATACCGTATAGTATTTTTGCGATGTGTAACAAAATTATGTGTTTGCTGAAGCCCCAAACAATAATTCATGCAATGGTTAATATGGAACGCTAACTTTACATTTGTACCGCCATTTTTATTACGATAAGTTTTATCTCTCGAGTACACTGGGAAAGTTATTAGTGAGTATAATAAACAAGGTACGTGTGTGAATTCATGTACTGAGATCATCTCTGCGAAGATAGCAAGGAAAGATACAGAGGTTTAAGTGAAGTATTTGTTTGGCGTGGAAATCGTCTAAAGTGGTATCAGGTATCAGCTATCAAGCGATCTGGGAGATCGCTTGATAGCTGATACCTAGATTGTTCAGGTTTTCTCACGCTAGCGTATTATCACGCGGAAATATTTCTTAGTTTTCAAGTCTCAGTTCCTCACGTAAAGCCCGTGAATGATATACGAAATACAGATGTACAGAAAATCGTGCTGTGAGACGGTGGTTCTCAGCACTTACAACAACTTCGTAGGAGTCACGTTCCCCAATACAGACGCGGGGCGAGTGTGGTGCAGTGGTCAGCATACTCGCCGGGTTCAAGTCCCGGCGGGGTCGTGCACAGATTTTCTCATGTGGGAACCGTGCCGGACGATGCCGCTGGTCGCCGGGTTTTCTTTGTGATATCCCATTTCCCCTGTTCTTTCATTCCGGCGCTGTTCCTGACTCATCTCGTTTCACCCTCGTCGGCTCTCAAGACAGGTTCCCAGATTTCATCAAGCATGCGTTGCTTAACCCGTCGCAGACGGCGCATATGTCTTCTGGCACTGAAGACTTTCTACTACAGCAACATCAGTTGTATTGATCTTGGCTACATTGCACACGCTTACTGTACTCTGCAACGTTTACCATTGGCTGGTAGTCGGCCAATGAAGCCGCGTCTTGAATGTGTACCAAATAATGTGTCGCGACAGCCGCAACAGGTTTTACAATCCATCGCGTTCATTCCAAAAATATTAAAACAAACAGTTTAATTCTTACGAGCTGAACTGTTGAAGAGTTGGGGGCCTAATTTTTTTCTTACATTCTGATAAAGTTCTGATAAACTATAAGAGTACATGTACGCGTGACTTTCGTGCATGGCTTGCTGCAGGGGCCGCGGTGTTGTAGTGGTCAGACTACTCCCAATCTTCGTACGTGGGAACCGTGGCGGTCGTTGCTATTTAACGAGATAGGGTTTCCAGGGGAAGTGCTGTATTTTCCATCACTGCGTTCTATCACTGCTCCAATTCCACATCACTTCATCAAAATCGACGTAGAAACTGCAGTTATGAGAATCCAGAACCGCTCACTCATGAACAGAGACCCGCAAATTCCGCGGATTCATTTTGCAACAAGTTATATAGTCTGTTCGCAGTGTGTTTGCACTTTTTGCAACAAGTTATATAGCCTGTTCGCAGTGTGTTCGCCTTTTTGTATCAAATTTTGAAAAATTCCATCTCAATCATTCAATCACATTCAGCAGTTGGAAAGACTGCCAGTATTTATTTACATAGTAGAGACAAACAGATCTGGAGTAATTTAAATGTTGCGTCCAATGTGGATGGCGATGTATCACCACTTGTCTTCCATTGGTTACGATGAACTTTAAAACATTAGTGTAAAACTACTGACACTACCAATATCCACAGCCGCTGCCGAAAGGTCGTTTAGTACTATAGACAGTACAATGACTCCGCTGAGAAACAGGAAATAGTTTACTGGATCACTGCATGAGTATTTCTATTAAAGGAAAAGCGATTGTAAGTAAAGAATTCTTACGCAGAATTGTGGAGCGTTAGGCCACTATGGAGAATGTGTCTGCTTTGAATATGGCCATGAACATTCAACACATCTTTACACTCTACAGGTATTTGACCTCACATTATATTTTTCAAGGAAAATATTTATTAATCTGAATGTAGCCGACATATTAATTTTCACACCCCTCCTCCGCATTGTTAACCGTTTCATTGCCACATTATAGTGTTGCAAATAATATTATTTTTATGCGTGCTGTACTTAAATCGACAACGTCTATGTTTTGTTAATACAACTTCCCGTGTAACATTGTCTACACTGGGAGTTACATACATACCACGTGGCCAACCCACCGGGGATTGTTTTCTGAGAGAATCACTACTATGCCGTCTAGGCCAGGGGCCAGTCGCTACATAGGGCTTTCGCTGCTCTTATCGAGCACTAACTATTCCGTTTGTACCAACATTGTCTACACTGGGAGTTACATACATACCACGTGGCCAACCCACCGGGGATTGTTTTCTGAGAGAATCACTGCTATGCCGTCTAGGCCAGGGGCCAGTCGCTACATAGGGCTTTCGCTGCTCTTATCGAGCACTAACTATTCCGTTTGTACCAACATTGTCTACACTGGGAGTTACATACATACCACGTGGCCAACCCACCGGGGATTGTTTTCTGAGAGAATCACTGCTATGCCGTCTAGGCCAGGGGCCAGTCGCTACATAGGGCTTTCGCTGCTCTTATCGAGCACTAACTATTCCGTTTGTACCAACATTGTCTACACTGGGAGTTACATACATACCACGTGGCCAACCCACCGGGGATTGTTTTCTGAGAGAATCACTACTATGCCGTCTAGGCCAGGGGCCAGTCGCTACATAGGGCTTTCGCTGCTCTTATCGAGCACTAACTATTCCGTTTGTACGAACATTGTCTACACTGGGAGTTACATACATACTACGTGGCCAACCCACCGGGGATTGTTTTCTGAGAGAATCACTACTATGCCGTCTAGGCCAGGGGCCAGTCGCTACATAGGGCTTTCGCTGCTCTTATCGAGCACTAACTATTCCGTTTGTACCAACATTGTCTACACTGGGAGTTACATACATACCACGTGGCCAACCCACCGGGGATTGTTTTCTGAGAGAATCACTACTATGCCGTCTAGGCCAGGGGCCAGTCGCTACATAGGGCTTTCGCTGCTCTTATCGAGCACTAACTATTCCGTTTGTACCAACATTGTCTACACTGGGAGTTACATACATACCACGTGGCCAACCCACCGGGGATTGTTTTCTGAGAGAATCACTACTATGCCGTCTAGGCCAGGGGCCAGTCGCTACATAGGGCTTTCGCTGCTCTTATCGAGCACTAACTATTCCGTTTGTACCAACATTGTCTACACTGGGAGTTACATACATACCACGTGGCCAACCCACCGGGGATTGTTTTCTGAGAGAATCACTGCTATGCCGTCTAGGCCAGGGGCCAGTCGCTACATAGGGCTTTCGCTGCTCTTATCGAGCACTAACTATTCCGTTTGTACCAACATTGTCTACACTGGGAGTTACATACATACCACGTGGCCAACCCACCGGGGATTGTTTTCTGAGAGAATCACTACTATGCCGTCTAGGCCAGGGGCCAGTCGCTACATAGGGCTTTCGCTGCTCTTATCGAGCACTAACTATTCCGTTTGTACGAACATTGTCTACACTGGGAGTTACATACATACTACGTGGCCAACCCACCGGGGATTGTTTTCTGAGAGAATCACTACTATGCCGTCTAGGCCAGGGGCCAGTCGCTACATAGGGCTTTCGCTGCTCTTATCGAGCACTAACTATTCCGTTTGTACCAACATTGTCTACACTGGGAGTTACATACATACCACGTGGCCAACCCACCGGGGATTGTTTTCTGAGAGAATCACTACTATGCCGTCTAGGCCAGGGGCCAGTCGCTACATAGGGCTTTCGCTGCTCTTATCGAGCACTAACTATTCCGTTTGTACCAACATTGTCTACACTGGGAGTTACATACATACCACGTGGCCAACCCACCGGGGATTGTTTTCTGAGAGAATCACTGCTATGCCGTCTAGGCCAGGGGCCAGTCGCTACATAGGGCTTTCGCTGCTCTTATCGAGCACTAACTATTCCGTTTGTACCAACATTGTCTACACTGGGAGTTACATACATACCACGTGGCCAACCCACCGGGGATTGTTTTCTGAGAGAATCACTGCTATGCCGTCTAGGCCAGGGGCCAGTCGCTACATAGGGCTTTCGCTGCTCTAATCGAGCACTAGCTATTCCGTTTGTACCAACATCGAAAAGTCATTCAATTGTAAACTAATTCATTCATCAGATTGGCAATCAAGCAGAGTTGCCCTTTTTTACGTTTAAGATCAAAACCAACTTAAATTGTACACACCTTAAGTACTAAGCAAACAATTTAATAAATGTTTTCGATTGTCAATGTTGGAATTATTCCATAAAGTTGTTTAAAAACTTCGTACGTGAATTGAATTCCAGTTCTGAAATGGGGAAAATTAAAAAGAAATGTGTAACAAGATGTTGGGTTCCTCACTGTGAAAATTCTAAAACAAGCATACTTGTGAAATACTTCACCTTCCCCAGCAATCCAGATAGGTAAGTTTCTAAACCGATTTTGTTTATTTTGACTGGTATCTAGGCTTGGTCTGTTTGTCTGGCTATGAACTTTCAATTATTTCCTATAATAATTCATACTTTGGCTAAATATTTGGGTCTTTTATTAAAATACTTATTTTAACTGTAAAAAAAAAATTGTTTTCGAAACTTAACTTTTTGGATTGCTGGGAATTTCGACCGCCCTGCAGAGTAAAAAAAAAAAAAAAAGCAGAAAAATACAAACCAATTTAAATACATCAGTTTGGTAGTTATTAATGCTACAAAAAACCTTACCATGTCCTCTCAAAATTATATTTTATCAATTTTAATTTTATAAAATACCCACGACAAAATAATGATTTGTTTTTATGTTGGTCGCACAAGATGCGTTAGTGGCTCGATCGTAGAGAGATAATAAGCAAAGAAGTTCAGTCTGGCAGT
The DNA here is from genome assembly GCA_029891345.1 of Dryococelus australis. NCBI lineage: Eukaryota > Metazoa > Arthropoda > Insecta > Phasmatodea > Phasmatidae > Dryococelus > Dryococelus australis. Next base: position 67,534,805 of record CM057002.1, on the reverse strand, counting down.
GAAATATCTTCTTCCCTTCTATACTCTTTGGTCAAGGCTGCAGGACAGTGAACCTGCAGGATAGTAATGCTGTGATGAGTCACAAGAGAGAGAGAGAGAGAGAGAGAGAGACGCAGCGTGTGTGAGTGGCTAAAGAGGTTACGCTGAGTGACGCAACAGTCTTGATAATGGGGAATTCCAGGCGGCTGTACACCACCGGACACATAGTGTGGGCGGGAGATGTATACCACCGCACACATAGTGTGTGCGGGAGGATGTTGCAGCCAGTGAAAACAACTGACGTAGAGAAGCGTCAATCTGTATGGACGCACCAACACGCACTATATCGTCACGTTACTCAACACATGAGTGAATGTCGCTATTCTAGCAACATAGGCGTGCGCCCTATTGGCACGAATATTGTTCCTGTTTTGAAATTAAGTCTGTTTATAGAATGGTTTAGGTGTCAGGATAATGTTGAAATGTGCAGTAACTATCTATGTACGTATACTCTATAGTGATCACTACTAACAATGCGTGCGTTTCAAATTTAAACTTGGTTTTGATAGATTTAGTTCATGCATGGAATTTCTTTTTTTTGTTTTACTTAAGTATTTTTTAAATAAAACTAATATAAATTTCAGTTAAATAATTAGAAGATCATTAAAATTAGTCGTATAAATGACTTCATTTCACTTTCCAAATTAAAAATCACTGTTTCTCACTATTTAGTTTTCTCTAAATATTTTTGAAAATTTTGGCGAATTGAGGTCTTCATATAACATTCTATTCTGCCATAGCTTTCCTGGAACTCTTACTATTTTATGATTTAAAATAAAAAAGAAGTCCCGAAGGAGAAAGGCCCCGACCCCACTTTATAGGCTGTCATCGGCGATTCTTTTTGTGCACATCCTGCGTGGAAGCTACGTGCGCCAATGATAAACTCCTCAGTCCTCATACTCGAGCCGCGGCTGATATTCATTGACGTCTATCATTCAACTTGGTTGTAGACCTGTTACCTGCCGTCCCTATATCTTCTTGCTTATGCCCTGCTTATAACGAACATTACAGTATAGGAGCTTGAAGTTTAATTTGTGAAATACACGTCCCATCTTGCGATTTCACTCAATAACGGAATATTTGTACAGTTAACCATTTCTGTAGTTTTACAGGATCATTTTTACAATACAACTAGTGAAAAAGAGTTGATTTCAAATACGTTTCTGTGGAGTGTGTAAAACTAATGTCGAATTTTATCCAGCAAGTGAAGATGTAGTGAAGAGATCTGGGCGGCTCTTAACAGCGAGGTCTTGATAGCCGATGATGGTGATTGAGGTGAGTATGGAGCAGCGCCGGAATGAAAGGGCGGGGGAAACGGGAGATCCCCGAGAAAACCCGTTAAACCAACGTCATCGTACGGCACGATTCCCACTTGTGAAAATCCGGAGTGACCCAGATTGAACCCGGTTAGCCTTGGTGGGAGGCGAGCATACTAACCGCTTAGCCACCGCGTCCCCAAGTACTGTGGTCATAGGTTCAATATAAACACGGAGATACATACATAATTTTGTGTATTTCATAAAACAAAGTTTTGTGAAATTAAATTTTTTTATCTGCAGTAAAACAAAAAACTGGTTAATTTGATTTAGTTTAAACTTTAAGACCTCTTGTTTACTGCAACCCCGAGCTAATATAAATTACCTTCAATCAATGGAAACTTATTCTCATACTATACAAAATAAGGTTTTGCTTAGTATAAACTGTGATAATATTTATTCGCCTACTGCAGTGCGTAACTTACGTTAGTTTAAACTATATAGCAAAACCATTATTCACTTAAGGGCACTGCCTACCGACTGGCAGCTGCGAAATTTAATAAATAGGAAATCCGATGTTAAGGGAACCTCACCTCAAAGCGTTAGTTTTAATGATAGGAGTTTCCAACAAAATGTATTCTTCATAAATTGTTTAGGAGGTGTTCCCTACAGTGGATATGTTTCCATGACATATATAGCTTGTTTCCATAACATGTATAGCTTGTTTGTAAGGCATTTTTAAAATTCCAAAAATGTCATGTTTCTATCTATGACGAAAATTTACACTCGTATGGATCTTCTCCTAAAACATTCGTGAAGAATGCATTTTGTTTGAAAAGCCTATTTTTTAAATTGACGCACTGAGGCGAAATTTTCTTAACATGGGGTTTTCTGTTTAAATTCCGCAGCTGACAGCCGATAGGCGGGGACAATGCGCCAGGTTTGTTTAGGTTAGAGTATAATGATTTTTTGACAAACGATAAATAGGGGGGGGGGGGGGGACAAATATTCGTTTCCAGAGACTTTGGTACTTGATAAATAAGGTGATTTTTAAAAGTTCCGAAACGAACGAGATTGTGTTCTATTCCGTTTCTTAAGCATACTGCCCAGTCGCGCATGTGCAGTGGTGATGTCCAGGTCGGAGAGTGTCTTCATGTCGACTTTCTACGTACAGGAGAAACCCCAGTCAGACTGGCTGCTTGCTGGATACGGCTAGTGCGTGAGACTTCCACTGGGGCGCCACCTGTACCTCCTACACATCTCCATCACTTTCTCCCTCCAACTGTGCCGCCCCACTAGTTACTAGCACTTCCACTGGGGCGCAACCTGTACCTCCTACACATCTCCATCACTTTCTCCCTCCAACTGTGCCGCCCCACTAGTTACTAGCACTTCCAATACTAGCCGACATTACTGTTCGCAACAGGCTACGTCTCACATATATACATACGTACAGTACAGCCTGTCATTTTCAGTTATAATCAGGCGTACGTGGATTTTGAAAATTCGTTTGGCAGCAGCCTGGAGTTCCTCGGATAGACTACTCGCCTCTCACCAAGGCGAACCGGGTTCAATCCCCGGTCGGGTCACTCCCAAATTTTCTCATGTCGGATGATGCCACTGGTCAGAGGGTTTTCTCAGGGATCTCCCAGATGTCTATGTTAAGAGCGACCCAAATATCTTCACTGCACTCTACTAATCTTCCCACGAGTGTTTGCTCATTGGCAGCTTGCATTCAACTTCGATGCACGTGATACGCTCACTATACTTCTTCTTGTTTGTTACTGTAAAAAAAGTCGAGGTACAATCATGCAAGGAACACTAGAACATGTGCTTCTAGTCTAACTTGTCAGCGAATACATTTGCACAATTCACGTACATCTAGTTATAATAGTGAAATATTAGATGTCATTAAAGTGTATGCTAGTTTGACGTGTGTCATGTATCATCGCCATACGGCACGCCCTGCACAGTTATCAACCAATAACAAAGCATTCTAAACATTTCATTCTGCATGACCGCAACGAACAGGAGATTCCGTCCTACGTCAGGCTCAAGTACACGGGAAAATAAGATAGCCTAAAATGGAGCCGTTTCGTAACGCGAGATGGTAGAGTGTCTACACATGTGTGTGGAAACATGATCACATCATTGGTCACGCATGTGTTCCTCTCCCTGGAAGCAGTCTAGGGATTTCCCGACGCGCCTGTAGCATCTTGGTTGATTGGCGGTTGCTGACTTTTCAGGGGTCGGTCCAGAACCTTGGATCTTGAAGCTGTACCACTCCTTCAAGTCTTGGAGAATTAAGGAGGGGGGGGAGGCATGTATGACATATCAACTGTTAATAAATAATATCTACTGATCATGATACTGGGTTCTCAAGTATTTGGTAGTCACTGCTGTCGGACACAGAGGATGTCAGAACCAATAGCTATTGTGTTAACACAGTCGTCTGCACACATTCACAACATCCACTGCAAGCTAGAACTGAGTGGAAATATTTGGGCGTCTCTTAACATCGAGGTTCTGAGAGCCGATGGATGAGAAGCGAGGTGAGTATGGAGCAACGCCGGAATGAAAGGGCGAAAATCCGGATGTGACCCCGCCGGTGATCGAACCCGGTTCGCCTAGGTAGCAGGTGAGTAGTCTAACCACTACACACCACTGCCATACCTGCAAATGATTGTTACATTTTCTGTACATTATCTCGTTTTTATTTATTTGTATGTCCAAAAACACTAAAACTGTGTTTAAACCATTATGCAAAAACTAAGAGTTTAATTTATTTTATGCGAAGAAAAAGAACTTAAAATTAATAGCTACACGTATAAAAGACTATTTTCTTCGTGATCAGGATAGGTCAAACTAACTGCCGTGAACAAGTGGATTGTCGACACGACGGTGGCGCGTCCTGGCGGGGAGAAGGAAAGTTATCCAAGTCAGACAATAAACAGTGCGATGAAAGTGGAGTAGGCCGGAGTTAGTCGAATATTCCACGACAACGCTCTCGCTTATGGGGCTTCCACAGGAAGAAAGAAGACCCCGTGGCTGATGGAACAGCTTGGCAATACCACCAAGTGCCCCTCAGAACTTGGCTAAAGTGACGGCAACCCTACTGTACACTGTGCACATTTATACTACTCCACCTGCAAACATTGGAAGATTACTCGTTTGGGTAAATTAGGTAGAAATTATAATACGACCTGCGTAGTAACGCGATTAATAAGGAAGAGGCACTCCATAGGCTAGAGATGAGGTAGACCGCTTATTCGTCTTCTGCGCATGTACCTTTCTCAACATTGACCTGCCCCAAAGGAGCACAACTGTCGAAGTCACATTGTCAACAGTAATGAACATCTTCGTTTATATTTTAATTTATAAAAGACTAGAGATTATTTTATTTAAAAAATTACATTCACAAATTTTAATTCAATCTTAACTGCATTCCAAATTAGTTAAAGGAACTACACTAACATCTCAAAGCACTTGTTTATTAAACAGTGTTCTAACCTCAAATACAATCCACGCAGTTTTTGCAAGTCGCATTGGCAGGCGAGTAGCTCAGTGTTGGGACACGGAGATTGGTTGTGCGCAGCCAGCGAGATCACATGCTATACCTCATCTTTAGTCTATGAGAGACGCCCTTCTAATTGGGAGTCAAACCATTCTGTCACCGTATCCAAGATCGTGGACACGTTGCAGACGAATGGTACCTGTGACCAGTGCCGTACTTAGCAAGACACCAGTGCTCAGTACTGCAAGACTCTTCCTCGTGACTAATCTGATTAGTAGATGTATCTACGTCTCTCTGACACGAGTGTTTACTGCCGTTGCCATAGAGCAGAGCACGTAGGCCACACGTTGCTCACTGCCGAGCACAAGTACAGCGCGTAACAAAACATTACGTCATTACGTCACTTGAACTCAGACATTAATGTGTGACCGAACGGGTTAAAACTAGTAATTTTCAAAATACCAGAAAATACAATGTTTTCTCGAGAACATGTCGCTAAGAGTGTTACGCCAAGGCAACGTTTTCTGTTCCTCTTCAACGTACACATGACTATTACGTCATAGTAATTGATAATAAATTACCTACTGGGAACACACCTATGTTGGTTAATAAACTGCACCCTCCCCCCCCCTTAATTACCTAACGACGGATGATGTCATTAGCTGCAAAGCACAGGTTGTCAGGTAATTTGCAGATACGAACTGCGCTACACGAATATGTGATTACAACTAAGTAGAAAATACTCTTACGTAAATATACATAAGACTCTTCGTTTGAGAGAAAAGCGCCATGAAAGTTTCTAGAACCATTGTAACAAACAAGTGGTATTCCAGTCAGATAAGGGTGAGGTGATGTGACGATGCCACAATTAATGTGTCGTCATTAGACATTCGCCAAGGGAACCAGCAGAGCTCAGTAGTGCCCATAAGGCAATGGAGTTCACATGCAGTGAGTACTGGGATATGGCAATGGCCATGGGTGCAATCAACGGCCCAGCTCCATGCACATGCCATGCGAAAAAGCGCGTTTATATGGCCAGAGCAAACTTTGAACACCTGTTATGACGTTTCGACATTTTGTTTGCTGTTGATGTACGTTGGGCTTAACGTGCAGTAAAGTCATTTTATGCCTTCCTCGGAAGACATTATGGTATTTGTCTGGGCCAATGAGAATTAGAATAAGAAAGACTTGTGAGTTTCTGCTTTTGTACACCACGCAGTACGTGTGTATGTGTGTGTGTGTGTATATATATATATATATATATGCGTGTGTGTATTATGAAATTTCATAGGCTTTGTGTATGATGGGGAGGGGATCAAGTTTTTGGTTACAATTACTACTTCAGACTGCAATAAATGTTTATAACTTACTGCTTACTGCTTGCCTCATGGTTCTCAAAAAGTATATTGCATGTACATTTATACACGGCCGAAAACAACAATTTTTTAATGCAAATTATTTTATTTAAATAACAGAAACTATGGTCCACATGAAATAATTGTTACATGAATGCATAGCTGCTTGCACAAACATACAACACGCAGAGAAACAAGAAATTATTGTTGCATTAATGCATAGCTGCTTGCGCAAACATACAACACGCAGAGAAACAAGAAATTATTGTTACGTTAATGCATAGCTGCTTGCGCAAACATACAACACGCAGAGAAACAAGAAATTAGCCCCTATCGTTAGAGATACCCGAATTTCGCGAAAAGATCTAGATATCAGTTGTATTTCATAACACTTTAGCTCAGATCCACTTTCCTGACTGGATGAACTAAGTGTGACACGTCTTAGACGCATGCCCGCGAATCACAGACGTACAGTATCGGGGTTAGCTAATGCTGATTGGTCAGTCATGTAATAAAATGTCTTCTCACGAAGATACACAGCCAATAAGCTAACGAAAACTGCAGGTACGCCCGTAGGGTACTGTAATCTAGTGTGCGCGGAAATCGTTTCGCGAAATTCATGTGTCCCTACCTATTGTAAACTGTAGGCGTCAGTGTCGATGCACCTCTGTTAACAGCGCCAATGACAAAAATTTTTCAAAGAAGTTGTATATTAATTTTAGGCGTTGGCAATTTCACATCTGTGTACGAAAAATAAAATTATAGACGGAAAGTTCGCTACTAAACTACAAAAAAACCTCGATGACGAGTTAAAGGAACTGGCAGGACTGACTTTGAGGAAACGTATAGATAGTCGTCAGTGCGCCGCCGGAAATAAAACACAGACGACCACAGACAGAAGTTCCGTGAATTTTCCGTTTCTGCCATTTCTATTTTTGAAATTATCTACAAGACTAAATATAGGACGCGAGATGTCCTAGAATTCCGAGTATAGGCTCGTGTACCATTAGACCTCCGCTCAATACAACGGGTGTAAGCTCTGTTCTAGTGTATTGACGACTGCAGTCTAGTTTGGTACCGTTTTACAACTCAGTTGGCAAGGTCTCTTGTGATAGGCAGTGAAGAAACATTTCTGTCCAGAACTCCTAACATTGATATGTTCCGATATTTGACAGTTTTAAGTGTTCACGTACATATATTTGGTATTACAAATTACACGCCGAATCTATCATTAGTGAGACACAAAAATTTCGCCGATTCAAAAAGTGAGAAACTTTATTTCGTGCACACTTACATTTGGGTACGACTATAGGGGCGGAGTTTAATCTGTGGCCTTTCAGCGCGTGCAATAAAGTGTCAGTGTTACAAATAAAATTTTCAGAGTACATCATCACAACGCGACGGAAACACTGCACGCCTTGCGCGTAGGGACGATGAAGCGCTAGGGGTACACGTTAGTGTCGCCCGTATCGCTCCCTCGCTTCTTGATCTTGAACGCGCAGCTACATACTATCCTTAAAACACATCAACACTGCACTCTATATAAAAAATTACATTTACCGTAAAGTCGTTAGCACCGAGTCTAGAACTGATTCGAGTAATACTGAATATAAAGGTTCGCATTCGAGTTCATTTGACCTGTAATATTAAATTGACTGTTACTGTGCCATACAAGATTGACTAAAAACACACAATCAAACAATATCATACGAAATAAATAGTGACAATAAAGTAAATAAACGTGTAGGAACGAGGTTAAAGAAAAATAATCTGTTAAATCAATGAACAAAATATTACAAACATTATGTTAGTAATGTAACCATTACAGAAGCCTCTCCATGCTATGTCTGGTTATTTGACCTTAAAATAATGTAGTACAGCATGATACAGCTAGTCGGTAGTCGCCTGTCTAACCGCAGTGTCTACTAGAGCATGCTGGAGGCACGTGAAAACATTCGAGTAGAATGTCGTGGGAGGGGGGAGTGCCACTAGAGTGTCACCTGGGGGGGGGGGGGGGTGACCGATATCGACGTAGGAGAGTAGAAACTGACGAGGTAGCTGTGACCTTGATGGGCGCGACGCGAGACAATTGTCGTCACTTTCCCCTCCTCCTCCTCCTCCTATTCCTTCTACTTTCATTCATCACTTGCGCGTCGTGTCACCGGCCTCCTAACTGTTCCTTCGTCAGCGCCGACCTTGTTCACGGCCGACCTACAAAACGATCACGTCATCAGTGGCCAGAAGGCAACCAGCCATTCCCTGCCGCCGCTATGTACCGCCTAGGCGCCCTCTGTTCGCTGTACACCCAGCCCTGCTTAACTACTTCTATAGGCTGTTCACGGCCAAGTGAGCACTTTTTAATGCTCATAAACTTTTCCTTTCATACAATTTCCATCTTCCTACTGATTTTCAATATAGACATTGCAATGCGACCAATAAACACTGTGTATATATTTCACCATCATCAAAAATTGATGTCTGAGGCTGCAATAATATATATTTATTAGCTGTTGGAAGGGCCTTAAAAAGTGTTCACTTAATCTTGAACAGCCTATACGCACATTGTTTCTTTATAAATAAACATAAGAAAAAATAAACGGTGTCATTGTGGGTCAACAACTTGGCATAGACGACTGCCAGAGAAGTCATGCATGTAAGCCTGAGATGGTTGGGTGGCAGTTCCAGCCTGTCATAGTCCAAGTGATACAATGCTTATTTCATCAGTTTCCCGACCCCCACTTACGTATGGTGGCAAGTAATTCCCTATTAAGACTAATCACTGTCTGGTTTGGATTATGGATGTGGCCGTAGCCATGGTAAGGCATTATTGGGGTTGATACGAGAACCCCAGACTTGATGCAAACATTCTGCGATGGCGTGGAATGATTAGACAAAACTGACTTCCCCGTGAGACAGAGAGGTATTTTGTTGAATATACAGATGGATTGGCCCCGAATGACGTTTTCCCGGGGAAGCCATTGGCCGAAAAAAATCTACAGAATCTTAAATGAACACCCAAACAATTAAAGTAGTGTTGTCAGTGCGTACGCCACTGGGGATTGGTTCTGCGGTGGTGAGGCCGTGTTCCCCTCTTCGGCCGGGAAATACAGTATCGTACGCCACTGGGGATTGGTTCTGCGGTGGTGAGGCCGTGCTCCCCTCTTCGGCCGGGAAATACAGTATCGTTCGCCGCTGGGAATTGGTTCTGCGGTGGTGAGGCCGTGTTCCCCTCTTCGGCCGGAAATACAGTATCGTACGCCACTGGGATTGGTTCTGCGGTGGTGAGGCCGTGCTCCCCTCTTCGGCCGGGAAATACAGTATCGTTCGCCACTGGGGATTGGTTCTGCGGTTGTGAGGCCGTGCTCCCCTCTTCAGCCGGTAAATACAGTATCGTACGCCACTGGGGATTGGTTCTGCGGTGGTGAGGCCGTGCTCCCCTCTTCGGCCGGGAAATACAGTATCGTTCGCCGCTGGGAATTGGTTCTGCGGTGGTGAGGCCGTGTTCCCCTCTTCGGCCGGGAAATACAGTATCGTTCGCCGCTGGGAATTGGTTCTGCGGTGGTGAGGCCGTGCTCCCCTCTTCGGCCGGGAAATACAGTATCGTTCGCCACTGGGGATTGGTTCTGCGGTGGTGAGGCCGTGTTCCCCTCTTCGGCCGGGAAATACAGTATCGTACGCCACTGGGGATTGGTTCTGCGGTGGTGAGGCCGTGCTCCCCTCTTCGGCCGGGAAATACAGTATCGTTCGCCGCTGGGAATTGGTTCTGCGGTGGTGAGGCCGTGCTCCCCTCTTCGGCCGGGAAATACAGTATCGTTCGCCACTGGGGATTGGTTCTGCGGTTGTGAGGCCGTGCTCCCCTCTTCAGCCGGTAAATACAGTATCGTACGCCACTGGGGATTGGTTCTGCGGTGGTGAGGCCGTGCTCCCCTCTTCGGCCGGGAAATACAGTATCGTACGCCACTGGGATTGGTTCTGCGGTTGTGAGGCCGTGCTCCCCTCTTCGGCCGGTAAATACAGTATCGTACGCCACTGGGGATTGGTTCTGCGGTGGTGAGGCCGTGCTCCCCTCTTCGGCCGGGAAATACAGTATCGTACGCCACTGGGGATTGGTTCTGCGGTTGTGAGGCCATGCTCCCCTCTTCGGCCGGTAAATACAGTATCGTACGCCACTGGGGATTGGTTCTGCGGTGGTGAGGCCGTGTTCCCCTCTTCGGCCGGTAAATACAGTATTTGGTTTTAGATATAATTTACTTGATTTTTGCCCACTTTATTGAGGTGAGACAGGATCGTCTTTATCACTTTACTATTAAATAATACTGAAAACAACAGAAACCATTTCAGTATTCAGGAATATTCACATGACACTTTAGCACGGAAGCACTCTCCCTCCGGTGTTACCAACTTACTAGACGCACGCCAGTCAGTGTACATTTTATAATAGTGCAGGTAGTGGCAGTGATAGTTTTCGAAAGTTGATTTCAAAAGTGCTCAATTAATCATGAAGAGAATATAGTAACGTGTATATAGGGCGAGTGAAGATATTTGGGTGGCTCTGAACAGCGAGGTATGTATGTAAGAAATCTTGTTTCTGTGAGACTGGTTCCAAGCAAATTACCATAATTGAACATCCTATATGCCCACCTGCAGATTTCCTTGACATAAATATCCTTGACATAATCGTTATTATCCGGCATCTGACTGGACTTCAAGTAGTGTTGCTCTCGTTCTACTCATGCCATTGCCTTGACAGTTTGTGTAATATGAATCTTCTCAGTTGGTAACAACAGTGCAGTGCAGATAGACTGGACTGACCTATGTCCTGTCACAGGGTAAGGCGACCCCAAACCGGAGCTTCAACTTTGTTGCAGTGTGCAGTTTGAAATAGTTTTTGTAACCAGTAAACAATCTTTTAAAGTGCTTATCTTGAAAAAGAAAACACACTTCAGACTAATTGTGTACGGTACTTTCAAGGCATCACGCACATTGAAGAATTATTTTAATGATCTCCAACATGTGTGAAAATGATATTTTCCGACAGCTGCTTTTCAAAATACACCACCCGGACTCATGTGGAAGTACGCTAGAGGAGTGCATTGGACTTGAGTAGAATTTCGCGTCCAGTAAAACTATAGTGTGACCGCTCCAAGTTCCAGACAGAACTGTGCCAGCAAGTAGACACAGCAGTTGACATCTGCCAGATTATACACATGAATATAATGAAATCTACCCTCCACGTGACTGAACTCGAGTATTTTTCTTATATCTAGAAGTTGGTAAGTTCTGCCAAGTCGTTTGGCGGCAGTTTATAGAACCAAGTCTTGGACCAGGAAAGGAATATCTCGGCTGTACCAACTGAAACCAAATTGAAATAAGAATAAATAAATATCACCACTTGCACACCTGTAACTTTTCTTCGGTTACTGGCCGCTTACGCTCACATAAAGTCAAAATAATTCTAACACGTAAGTAAATATGAGCTGAAGCACAGAGTAAATAAGTCCATAGAGATGACATGGTGTAGCGGCTCCTGTGATGTGGTGCCAACTAAATACATTTGATGGGCAGAGACTTGGGCGACTCTTAACATCGCAGTCTTGAGGGTCATTGAGTGTGAAGAGAGGTGAGCATGGAGCAGAGGCGGAATGAAAACTCGGGGGAAATGGAAGACCCCCGAGAAAGTTCAACACTATTCCCACATGCGAAAATCTAGGAACGATCCCGCCAGGAATCCGGTTTGCCTTGGTGGAGGGCGAGTAGTCTAACCACTACACCACCACGGCGAAAGTGCTAGTAAATGTAGTTGACGTTTCTGGTTGACATTTCCAGTGATACCAAGTACGAGCAGCGAGTAAGAATGTAGGAGTAACCAGGACGTAGGTAGCTAGCTACTCTCTCTATCCACGCCCTTCCTTCTTCAATGTTCACGTACGATACTAAACAGGAGGGAAAGTCAGTTAACGAGACTGGCATACCGACGCATCGCCTCGAACTGCGATGACTCCGCCTACTTGTTCTGCTCATACGGCGCCGTCTTACAATTCCCACTTATCCTTGATAACCTGCCCAAGTGGTTGATCTTATCTGCAAATTTGATTATTTCTTTCCCGATATCATTTTATAAGTTAACAAATATAAATTGATGATTCGTTTCGGCGACTAGGAATGTTTTGAGGCTATACCCATAAGGATGAAATTATTGTAATAAAAATGAATACGACAATTCTAATAACTATTTCGCAAAATTAAGTCACTAAAAATTAATGATATGTGAGTTTTATTTTAAAAAAAAGTATTGTCCAGTAACAATTTTATGTCGTAATAATGGTATTCTTTTGAAAAAGTTTCCACAATTACTTGTATACTTTATTATCTAAGTCACTTTGCGTGCCTTAGCTGCCTACCATCAAATCACGAGTGTGTAGTATCGGAATTTAAGTCTGACTGGCTTATTGCTGTAAGAAAACATCTCCTTGCAAAGTAATGCATCTAATAATCAAAGTGCTGTACACATTCACTGGCTTGAACTACGTCCATTATAGCCCGGATGTCCAGTATTACCAAACTGGATTAACTACGTAGGACTTCCGAGATAAACATTTGTAAAATATGACTGCATTTACTTTTGTACACTTATTTCAAATGGAACACTGGCAGACATGCGGCCAGTAAAGTTGATATTAACACAGGGAAAGTAATGCCATTTCTTAGCGTTGACTTATACGTGTTAGGTAAATTTTTGAGAATACTGAAATCATTTATTTCTCTGTTTGTTTCCTATAAACATAATTCAAATAATTAGTTTATTTGCAAAAATATTTACTTTTATGATAATTTTATAATTTTACTCAGTTGACGCATGAATAAAGTGATCAGGCCCACGGCAATGTTATATATATATATATATATATATATATATATATATATATATATATATATATATATATATATAGTAGAAGAATACACATTGTGAATACAAACTGATTTTAACCTAGGCTTTGAAAAGTGCTCAGCTTACCTTGAACAACCTGTAGTATTTTATTTGAATGCAAAACATGGCAATGTTTACTGATGCAATGTAAATTATTTTTGTGAATTCTTGCTAAACACTAGCGAAAAAAAAAAATTAACCTACAGTATATCCGTACGAGTTTTCCTTTAAAAGGGAGAGAAATGTCTATACTATCTTGGCCTTGACTGTACTTGAGGACACTTCTGAAAGCGGCCACCCATCTACACATACTGTATGTTAGCACACTCAGTCCAACCTGGGGAAGCGACTTTTATTTCCGCAGTTGACTTGTGAACGGGAGCTACTGTTACAGGTTGTCACTGCGAGAACTATTCCAAGTGGAAGTTATTCTGCTTAGTTAGTATGGGTTAATCAGTGTGCATACTTCATTATACTTCCGGCCAACCTTACTCATCAAGTTCACAATATCTGCAAAACAAATGCTACATTCTCTTGTGGTTCAGTTGGCGCCAGTGCGGGCGTAGGTTGGTACATATATCTGGAAGACGTGTAGTCTGCAGAATGGTTGTGATGAACAGGGAAAGGCGAACGTATTCCTCCAAACAACAGAAAGTAGCACGCTGCACCTCTAACACTTAGCAACACGTAACAAAACACTAATATTACTAGAAAGTGGGAATCTACGTGTGTCACATTTCTAGAAATAACATTTAAACACCATATTGTTACGTCATGTATGTAAGGCGAATGGTAAAATTCACGAGTTCTTCTCTTAAATTACCACTCCAAAATAAAATATTCAATATTTTTTAAATTTTATTTTATATACGGTGAAGCACGGGCGTAACTAGAAATGAAGATTTCTCGTAATTTCTTTTTATAAAGCAAAGAAAAATTAACTACTGTAGGAAATTACGAAGAGGTTTTGAGAATCGACGGAATGTTGTATGAGATTCATGGAAAAATCGTCATTGAAGAAATAACATGCCAGTAGTTTTCCCATAAGTGTATGGAAATATTTTCTCATAGTGCACGTAACGTACAGTAACACGAAGTAAGGTGGGGATATGTCAAGTCTGTGTATTACAAGATGTACGATGTGTATATTGTTTTAAAGCGACGTAGTGGAACAGGCTCGGGATACAGCTGCTCCGTTCCACTGCGCACACACGCGTGCTCTGAGTAAAGAAACAGCGATTCAAGGGATTACATTGCTTGCGTGTCGTGTCGTGTCTGCACGCGGAAGATAAGGACTGCTGTGATTGGCCCTGCACACAATACTAGCTTAGTACTGGTGATGACAAGATCGGTCACGTTCAGGCAGTCACAGTGAATGTAGCGACACAGCTATTGGCTGCCAGCTTGTGCCACACAGCTCTTGGCGGTCCGCTTGCTGTGAGCGTACCCGCCTCCTGATTGGCTGCCCGAGGCTTTGTGGACGGGTCTCGTGTCCTATTGGCTGCGCTACAGGGTGGAGAGTAAGTTACCAGGCACTGACTGGCGGACGGCACTCCTACACGTGACTGAGCAGTGACGTCATCTGCAACTGGATCTCAAGTGGCTACCTCATCACTGTGTTGCTAAGTAACATGTGATTGTGATACAAACTCCCTGCTACAACTCTCTATCTCCAGCACTGAGTGAAGTTATGTACTATTGTAAATCCGAATCAGTGATGTCATTCACTGAAATCCTACTCTCTGAAGATCTGTTTCGAAGATGTTCCAGACACAGACTACAGATGAGGTAGGGCACTCATTCGTCTTGTGCGAATGTACCCATCACTGACCTACCCCACATAAACACAACTGTCAAAGGGTCAACAGCGATGAGCGTGTTTGTTTTAAACATAATTTTGAATAACAATCACTAATATGCCAATAAAATACTTTTACTAATCTGAATTGAATCAAACAGCAATATAAAATGGTTAGGGGAAGTACAAAACCTTCTCAAAGCACTTGTTTACTCATAAGTTTTCTAACCTCATATCTAGTCCACGCCGTTATTGCTAATATGATATTGGCAGGTGAGCGAGTCAATGTTGGGACACGTAGTCTGGTAGTGCACAGCCAGCGAGAGCGCTCTACACTATGCAGAATGGACTGGGAATCAGTATCTTGGTGCGGACACACAGCAGACAACTACACACAACACAGAGACAAAATGGCGTAATGGCTGTTTCTTTGATGTGGCGTCCCCATCCTCTGCCTGCGCGAGGCTCTGTGTATATTATTGGCTACTGCATGCTGCGACAGGTTCCCTAGAACTAGTATAAAAACTTAAGCGTTTTGGCAGAAAATTGAAAAAACTAAATACAATGTTTGATATTAAGACAAAGCGCCCAGGCGAAACACAGCCTTCCCGGATCCGGGACCCCCAAATTTCCAAACCCACCGTAGCACTCCTTCAAAATTATTAGCCTATCTATTCTTGAAGTAATGTTCACTTGGGAGTTGGTACTAGAATTATTTTCCTTATTGAAATGTAATCAATAATCAAAGTAATACCTACCAATCTAATAATTGTTAATAGTATAATTTCCGAAGCTAAATTAATAAATGTCCCTCTTGAGTCCTTACTAACAATACATCACATATCATTATAAACAATAATATAATCTCGTATATTGATGTCGTCCGACTCACAAAGGTATCAATATTACAGATACACACAGGAACAAATAAACAAATTGAACAACACCTACACTGTACAGTACAACACCTACACGAACAACATTATACTTACACCAACAAAACACAGGCACAGACATCAAACACACGATGCGACAAATTTTATGTTTCGATTATTTTCCAAATTTATTTTAAATTGTAGTAACTAAGACCAGTTATGGCCTTGAGCTGTGTATCTACCGGTGCCATTTTAATATATATGTTCTGTTGTGTTCTGCGACAGGTTCCCTATTGGCTGCGCTGTCGGTTGGCAATAGGTTACCAATCTGTGATTGGCGAAAGGAGTTTGCACAAATATTGCTGGCGAGTGACGCCATCTTGTGGGCGTGTGCGGATGTGTAGAGTAGTCACATCTGAAGTTGCAACGTCAAACGAGCTCTGCTCCTTTCTGTCCACTCATGCCCATGCTCGTTATCTGGCGGCTTCCATATCAACCACGCCAATAATTATTCCTTTCTCAAAACGTGACGTAACGTGAATGTCCACCAAGTCTGAGTAATGTGCTCATTGCAATGGCAAACGAATACGAAGCCATTTTACAACGCCATGATGCGGACTTGAAAATCAGAGAAATTCAGCCGCGCTGTAACAGTAATCTCATTTCCTCTGGGTTTTATATGTATGGCTGTTTTTTTCACTATTTCAGGTTTTAAGCGAACAGCAAACCATTGCAATCTCCGTTAACATGTACACTGCATTTTGAAGTAACTCAGCGATATGCCGTGTATCAGCATTCGTGACTCAAGATAGTAAAAACATACGTTACGTCCATTCATGGAGGTGATTCTTCTCAAGTTCGGACGGAATGTCACCATCACAAAGTCTCTGATAACAACGAGGGGAGTCAGTGTGTTCATATTTGTGTCGGCAAGTATGTAACATCAAGTTAGATGACAGATAAGATTGTGAGTTTCTTTTCTATAGGCTGTTCACGATAAAGTGAGCACTTTTTAAGGCCCTCCCAACAGGCATTAACCACTAATAAATATATCTTATTGCAGCCTCAGGCAATACATTTTGATGGTGGTGAAATGTATACACTGTGTTCATTGGTCACATTGCAATGTTTATATTAAAAAGCAGCAGGAAGATGGAAATTGGATGAAAAGAAAAATTTATAAGGGCCTTAAAAAGTGTTCATTTTACCGTGAACAGCCTATAGGAAGTCGTGCACCGACCAGAGTGAGGCTTGTACAGCGGCACACACTAGGCGAGTAGGCCGGCACACACCAGCTACATGGTGGAACACAGTTCGTCTACAAGCTACTGGTAACGTACTCAGCCCAGCCGATAGGGAACATTCCCCACCACCCAGTAGACAGTTCGACACGACGCCAAGGGGCCACGGAGGCTGAGCGGTTAGACTGCTCGCCTCCCAACCAAGGCGAACCGGGCTCCGGCCGGGTCACTCCCGGATTTTCGCAAGTGGGAATCGTGCCGGACTATGCCGCTGAGCGGCGGGTTTTCTCGAGGATTTCCTGTTTCCCTCACCCTTTCATTCCGGTGCCGCTCCATACTCACCTCACTTCACCCTCATCGGCTCTCAAGATCTCGATGTTAAGGCTGATTCCCACCCGCCATCTTGAATTTATAGATTTTTCTCCAAAACTTTTATTTTAGAAAGCGTATTTAAATTCCCCGCACGATAGGCTTATATCCTAAATAACAACTTCACAAACTTTATAGAACTGCCACAGCTCCGCTACATTTATTCATTTTTAGCTGGTAACTGTCGGGGCGAAACACGAGATTATTTCTCGCGAACTATTAGAAAGGCGACGATATCAACAGTAATAAAGAAATACTGACCGTCGACAATACATTCGGCAATGCTCTGTGCTCTGTCGTTCCAAAAAAAAAAACATGATACAAAACTGTATTTCCAGATTATGGCAAAAATTCCATAAATCCAAGATGGTGGGTATTAATCTGCTTTAAGAGCCGCCCAAATCTCACCAGTCACTCACTCGCCCTAGTGTATGGGTTAACCACTAGGAAGGGCGTATAAAATGCGCGTTACTTGGTGTCCGAATGCAGGTTAATGTACAAGATGTATTCTCGCTTGACTCCTGCCATTGGCCGACAACCAAGGACGGATTTAGGAGGATGGAAAAAAGGGTAGTGGGTGGGGGTGGGGGTGGGGATTGTCAGTATGCCCCTGCCTCAGGGTTACAGCAGGCGTCGGATGAGGTGAATATTCTTAGACTGATAAAACTGTGGAATAAAAATTGAACGACTGAAAAGAAAAAATAACTGTGCAATAGCTAATAATATTTTGACTTTTACTCATTATTAGAGATGATGGAAAATAGCAAAAATTATTGAACCGACATTGTGTTCTATAACCCTTTAACTTGTTTATTCTTTCATGATTGGATGAACAAAGTTCTGATTCGGCTAAGTTGTTTGCAGACCAATCACGAACGTTTTACCTTATGGTATTAGAATCCTCATTGGTCCAGTGAAATGGGGAAGTAGGTTCATAAATGCATGCCAGCCAATAAGGATAGAAAACTGTTGGACATGTGTACAGTACGTTGAATCCTAGCAAACAGTCGACTTTTTCCCCGACAATCCATCATCATAATTTCTGGCCCGGGCAAAGGAAAGCCTAGATCCATCCCTGCCGACAATTTGTGTTGCATGTCCTCAGGTCAGTTTCAACAACTATTGAAGTGGCTCAGTAGTAAAGCGATCAGACAGGTAATTGACGCCGGTAATTGACAACAGAATCACCAATTCCGCTCAACTTGGTATATGACAGTGAAGTCTAGCATGTCATAGGCTGTTCACGGTAAAATGACACTTTTCAAAACCCAGCTAAAAATCTACTTCTGTACACGTTGTGTATTCTTTCGCCTTATGTAAAATTAACATTTCCATGCGCCCCGTCACTTTAGTCATGCATCGGTCAAATGAAACTGCGAAATTATTAAGAAAGTAAATACGTTACGACTGCTCATTTTTACACTCCGATGCATTAAAAAAAAAAAACAGTAAGCGAAAGAATTAATTTTAAGCTATCGCAGTTTGTTACATAAAACGTTTTATTCGTCGTTAAGATATGGAACTACTTTCCATCCAACTTTACTGGGCGAATGTCACTCAGTGCGCCAGTTAAAATATATGCATGCAGTGTAGTGACTTTCGTCTAAGGTTAATTTCTAAAGTACTCACTTTATCGTGAACAACCTTTACCAAATAACACCGAGGATTTTGCACGTCTCTAATTACATGTCACCACCAGCCGTCTGATGCACTGCAAATACATTTCATTTTACAACAGCTGTCAATCACACTTATGCACATATGGTGCCTGATAACAGTGAGTCACAGTTACACATGTTCTTCCATTTTATTTAGTTGTTCCTCTCCTGTTGGTTGTACTACCCACTTTCCTATGTACACAGTCACTTCCATTATCACTGTACTAAATGCAGTGTACTAATAGTAGCAGCGCTCCGAATTCTTGGTTATTTTGTTTGCCGTTATTTTCCGTATGTTATGTCACTGCGCAGTAGGCAGTGCTGCTTGTATTTAATTGGCTCGTATAATTTTACAGTGTCTCTTTTTTTTTTTTTTCGTTCAAACGTTGTTTGTAATATCTGCATTTTAAATAGAGGTTTTGGTTAATTTCCTCATGAACTTACTTGGTTAGTTTTGTTTCAGTCATTACACGCTACTTGCACTTTTTTTTACTGCATTTGCTGCTACCCTATACGACAGAAGAGCCTATTAACTATGGCTGGCATGCTGTGTTGTACTATTAACTATGGCTGGCATGCTGTGTTGTACTATTAAATATGACTGGCATGCTGGTTTGTACTATTAACTATGGCTGCCATGCTGTGTTGTACTATTAACTATGGCTGGCATGCTGTGGTGTACTATAACTATGGCTGGCATGCTGTGTGGTACCATTAAATATGGCTGGCATACTGTTTTGTAGTATTAACTATGGCTGGCATACTGTGTTGTACTATTAACTATGGCTGGCATGCTGTGTTGTACTATTAACTATGGCTGGCATGCTGTGTTGTACTATTAACTATGGCTGGCATGCTGTGTTGTACTATTTTGTTGTACATATTCTACACGTCATTATACATCACTATTCATGTCAATAAATCAAATTGTAAATCAAAATCAAGAAATTTCCAGACGTGGCGTTTCCTTACTTGTGTTTTTGGGCCTGTTTTTGTCAGGTCGTTGAACCCGTGGGTTTTTTTCCACTCTGTGCCAAGAAGCGACCAGACGTGCTTACTTCAGCTGCCGCACAAGTTTGCTTCTGTGTAAGTACGTACTCATTTACTGTGACAATAAGCTGGGAGATCCTGTGCTATTGCATGCAGGTTTAGTCATAGGCATCGTGCCAACAAAATACTGGAGCTCTCCAACCTTACTGCCACAAGTTGCAGTTTGCAAGCGACACTTGTATTGGCCTGTGTACATCTGATTGCCTCAGCTAGCATTCGCAAGTTCAGCTGTGTGTTACTGGGAGATCCTGTGCTATTGCATGCAGGTTTAGTCATAGGCATCGTGCCAACAAAATACTGGAGCTCTCCAACCTTACTGCCACAAGTTGCAGTTTGCAAGCGACACTTGTATTGGCCTGTGTACATCTGATTGCCTCAGCTAGCATTCGCAAGTTCAGCTGTGTGTTACTGGTCATTCTTAGGTGATTTGTATTACTCTCTGGATCTTTAACTCGTCCAGAAGCTTGGAACCTCCTTCACGTTACTTCTTTGCTATCCATTCTCTCGCCCAGTTGGTTTTCCCCATACTTCTTATCCGCAGTCCATCCTCACATAATTCCTCAGCATATACTTCGATGACACGGCGTATTGCCTTGCAAATATTCAGGATATAATCACACTTAGCACCGTATTCCACAGCAACAACACACTAAATGGCGCCAACAAAACATATTGTAGTCCATTCACGGTTACTTAACCCTTTTCTGAAACCCTGATAAAGCTCTGCTCGCAGGATATTCCTCCTCCTCGTGTAAACAAAGCTTAACCAAGTCTGGAAAATCACACCAAAGGGACAGCGCACCACATTCGTGGCCACTCAGTGTAGTAATATTTTGCATAAGATCTATTTCTTACTAGGCATTACCAACACACCTATTTCTTCTCTTCCGCTCGTCACCGGGTTTTCTCGGGGATCTCCAGTTTCCCCCGCCCTTTCATTCCGGCGCTGCTCCATACTCACCTCAATCACCACCATCATCGACTCTCAAGACCTCGCTGTTAAGAGCAGCCCAAACCTCTCAACTGAACAACAACTCAGCCCTATTTTCTTCCTGTTTTATTCAATTTAATTATAAATTAAATACTAAAATTCATACATAGAATATAAGTTCGATTTAACCAGAAATAAGGTAGGCTGTTCACTGCAAAGTGAGCACTTTTGAAGTCATAGTTACTTTTTTCTTTCAAAGAATTTATATCCTTCCACCACTTGTTAATGTAAACCCTGCCATGTGAGTAATAAACACAGTGTATACATTCACCATACTGGAAATCAAAAGTCCAAGACCCCTGTATTTATTGGTTATTATGTCAGATGAAAGAGCTTCAAAAAGTTCTCACTTTACCGTGAACGACCTATGCTTTCATGTTAACACAAGATATAAAACGCTTGTGATATACGGCATATATAGGAAAGAATCAAACAAACCATACTTGGGGTGATTTCTCAAAGGTATGATTAAAGAAGTGTGAACGAACCACGAATAGACTGTAGTGTGTATTTGCGTGTAGCGAGGCGAGGATGGGCTGTAAGTAGGTTGAGGCAACCAGAGCATGGCGTCCGCTGCTGCGTGGTATCTGCACACGCAACAGTCTGCACACGCAACAGTCTGCCTGCCTGCCGAGGGCGGCCATTACACATAGCACGCACCTCCCTCGACAACACTGTCTGCTGGGTAATTACGTCAAGACCATCTTCATTTCCTCTCATCCGCTGATGCTAACTGCGATCACAACAACCCTAGTCGCCGTGTGCACGATCCTTTCAGCATTGCACATGAGTAAGGACTGGAACATGTCGCGGATTTATTTTAGGACAAGCTAGTTATCAAACATATGTACATTTATGTTGTGTTTACAATTAGTTCACAGTTTATTGGACACGCCCGGGTGAACCCTGAGATAATAAGAGACCTGCAAGGAAACAAGCACCAAATCCCGTGTCACCTGCTCTGAGGTAAAACCTGCTACACACTGGAGCAGCAGCCAGTGAACAGAAGGCTGAGACTAGGAAATACATTGGACAGTGGAATACAGTTTACAGCTCTTTCAGAACACGAAATTTTTCCTGTCCCTACACATGAGTAGAGACCTGATGAATTCGTGGATTCATTTTGGGACAAACTATAATTCAAAACATGTGTGTTTATATAACATTAGCCATTGGTCCACACGGTGTTTGACACCTCCTGGAGAAGACTTGCCCAATCGTCGCCTTCCACTGTGACGGTAGACAACCAACTCACAGCTGACATCGGCAAATTTTGTACACATGGCTGTAGAGTCTAGCCTGCAAGTCATTGAACTCGCGAATTTATCAGGTCTCTACACATGAGTGATACTTGTGACTTGAGAGTCGGAAATTTCTCGCGAATTCATTTGAGGACAAGTTGAAATTCAACTACTTGTACATTAGAGTTTGTGCTTCTGTTGGAGCAGAGTTTGTTAGGCACAGCCTGGACGACTGTCAGCGAATAACGCGCATCCAGGGGAAACAAGGATCGAGCCACGTGCCCACTGAAGCGACAGCCAATAAGCAGCTAACTCAAGCTCGAGTATACAGAGGGTTGTGGAGTATAGCTTGTTGGCAAATGTGCCCGCGAGATTTCCGGGTGTCTCTACTTATGACCAGTATTGTACACAGCAAGGCTTCAGTGCCCAGTATTCCTTGTGGCTAACATGATACGTGTTAGTTCAGACACCCCCATGGTTGCAAGACAAATACGGGACACAAGTATAGCGCTTACCAAGCACTACGTGACTGCAACACTTGAACTACGTGACTGCAACACTTCAACTCATAGTTTTTGTCCCACATGAGAAAATTCGGCTACAAGTAGGGCCACCTGTTTCTCGTGAAAATATTTATGCACATACTAGACTTCTACTTGGTACGTGCAAACTTGAAAATTGACTTCGGCTATTGGCTGAGTGGGTTTGTGAGAAGACATTTCGTACTATAATTGGGCAATTATAATTAAGTTTTCCATACACTGAACGTCTGTGAATGGCTGGCAGAGTTGAAACCAACCAACCACGAAATAGGTTCTGAACTAACGTGTTTTACAATACAACTAGCCGAGGAATATTTTTGTAAAAAAAAAAAAAAAAAAAAAGAGCTGACCCAGCCAATTGGGATAGCAGCACGAATGTAATTGTGCTTTGTTTATAGCTTGTCTTGAAATAATTTAGCAAATCTTTCAGCTCTAATTATTGCGAAGAAACGTGATCAGAGGATGGTTTTGAATATCCTGTACACAGTTGTAGATAGTCTCCTTATTGGCTACCTTGAGTGTGAAAAGCTGTTTTTTTTCTGGTTGAGCGAGCCAATCATACTTGTCACTGCGGCACTGGATATTGAGCAGGTGTCTTTCACGTAGTAATAAATAAAGCCGCCCAGACATAACTGTCAAAGGAAGGCCTAGAACTTGGAAGGCTATCGTGTAGAGAAATACTTCAAATCACTGCGAGAGGTCCGTGAATTTCGCTATACTTCAACCTGTGACAGATTAGACTTCAAGAACTCGTAGTTTCAGTTTTCCTATTTATGATTAAACCATGGTTGTTTTGACGGTATGTAGACGAATCTTCAGTCAGTAGCCAGAAGGCAGTAATGTTGTGACCCTATAACGTGAACTCTAGATGAATGAAAATAGCCTATGACTAGAAACTGGAAATTTCGCTAATTCATCGTAGGAAAAGCTAGATGTCAAACACATGTATGTACATTGCTGAGGGTAGTCTAGCCTACAGGACTGTCCCTACTAACAACTAAGCAGCTGTGGCCTGAGTAGGTAAAGTACTATGAAGTCTAGCTTGCTCCCAAATACAATTGCGAGACTCGTGTACGTCTAACTACTGCCCATACTAATTGCACTAGTAAATTACTCGAACATTTTTTGAAGTCTAAATTGTCCTCAAATGGATACACGATATTCCGCCATCACTTACACGCAGTATTTCGCTTCAGGTATGTAGTTTGTCCAAACAGAACTGCTGTATTGCTCTGTTTGGATTTGTAGAGCGCTCTTTACTGAGAACGTGTGTTATCAGGCTCCGAGAAATCACCGATGTGAATGTTCATAGGCCTTATCCTGTAACTTTGTAAAGAACGATAACTCCCACGCGATTACTTTGAAGCAGATAAATCGTTTTCTGCAATGATACATGCCAACAGTATCCTAGGAAGTTTGATTTAGCAGGCACTTTCTGGGTGTTTATAACAGAGCTAACAATATTGTCCAAATATTCACAAACACACGCATATAACTACACAGAGCGCAAGTATGTATGGAAATCTCTAAATCATTTTATATAAGAAATAAAGAATCACTTTCCAAAAATTTCTTTAATACAAACGAAGCTCTACAAAAATTAAACGATTAGACAACTTTAAAGACCCCTGTGATAAATAAATGTTCCAGTACAAGAAAATTGTAAATATTTGGCCAATTAGAGTATTTTAAATACATTTTTCAATCCATTTTAGAAAATAAGCTGTGCACAAAAAAAAATGCGAACACAAAATTCTGGAACACAATTTTGAGTGATAATTTTAGGAACTCGGGCATTAATTTAATGCATCAATTTCAACATTTAGTTTTAATAGCTGTGAAAATAATATAATTTTCATAGTATTATTGCGGCACAAATATTACCAGCGGTATTTCATACTTTTTTTTTTAAGTTAACCATAGTTGTTTAAATCATTATTACAGTAGCTCCGCTGTAACTCAGGGCTCGGGAGCTCAGCCAATGTCGGGCCACTTCTCCCCCGGAGAGGAAACTATTGGACGTCGGTGGTACGGCAGGTGGGAGGGAGTGCCTATCAGTTACCTGTGCTTGGTGCTTTGCAAGTCGTTCTGCCTCTCTCTTTCACTCGGTAAGGCGGAGCCAAGTCCGGTCTTAGGCCGGTGCGACCATAGAGCTGCGGGAATGTCGCGAATTCACTTGAGGACAAGTTAGACGCCAACAACAAGTACATTTAATCTCGTATCTCTATTGGAGCACTGTTTGTTAGGCACGCCCAGGCCGCTTTCGACCGATAACGAGCGTGCAAGGGAAACGAGAACCGAATGGGGTTATATTGGACCAACAATCAATGAACAACTAACTGAGGCTCGATTGTGGAGTCTAGCTTGCCGCCGAATGAATCCGTGAAATTTCTGAGTCTCTAATTATTATGCATGCTCTTTAATACTCTGTGATATTTAAATGCTCTTTGCTCAATGCAAGATGATATGTTCTTGCAGTATAGATATAGTTTCGTTGTTTTGTTTGGAGGTAAATAGGCACCAAGTAACCAGTGTAGTTAAAGATGGCTGACAATGTGGCGCTGGTTCAGACTGGAGTGCCACCACGTGTCGACAAATATAGGAAAGGAAAGGAAATCCAATACAGAGCAGTCGGAATCACTGATGGGCAATGTCTACAGTGCTTGGCGTGAAGAGTCCCTTACATTATGGGCAATTCGCGGTCAAGTGAGCACTTTTTAAGGTCCTCCCAATATGCATTAACCCCTAATAAATATATTTCATTGCAGTCACAGACGTTAACTATTGAGAGTGATGAAATATATACACTGCGTTTGTTAGTCGTATTGTAATGTTTACACTAAAAAGTGGCGGAAAGGTAGAAATTAATTGAAAGGAAAAATTTAGCAGGGCCTTAAAAAAGTGCTCATTTTACCGTGAATAGCCTGTACAAACATATGCAGTTAAAACTTCTCTGTTGAAACTTTTCCACTTGACTCGGTGCAATTTTACTGACAATTTTATTTGCTAGTGAACTACTTGGCCAGACAGTGAAACCTCATGCATTTTACTAATCCGCTAGCAGATACATCTCATTCTCTCACTATCCAGTGAAATAGTTCTACTAATCCGCTAGCAGATACATCTCATTCGCTCACTATCCAGTGAAATAGTTTTACTAATTGAAATCACTGATTCATGAATATTTAGTGAGTAAATAAAATGAATATATCATTTATAATGTGTAGGGACTAAAAAATTTCGCGAATTCATTCTACGACAATCTAGAATTCGAACACATGCGCACATTCCTGCAATGTTTTCAATTGGTTCACAGTTTATTAGACACGCCCAGGAGAACTCATAGCTAATAACTGACGTGCAAAGAAACAAGCACCGTGCTACCTGGCTACACACTGAAGCAGCAGCCAGTGAACAGAAGTACACAGGACTGTGAGGGCTGAGCTGCAGGTGGTTTAAAACGCGACATTTTCCTCGCCCTGATAATGTGAAAACAAAGAGGACGTTGTTCTAACAGACGACAGCTGACGTCACATGTCAACAAGTGCGCGGACAAGCGAATATTACACACTAAGATATTATTTGTAAATTAACCACATCTGTGTATACGTACAGTGACAAGGCGTTTTGGTAAATTATTTTCCTACACATGCATCGTAACGTTCCTACAGTTGCTCAGGAAGGAGTCAAATGCATAGGGAAGTTCCTAACTTAGAATAGTAGCGATGCTAAGCATTCCTATCTTTCCAACCTGACGTGTAGTGCTATAGCCACACATTGTATATGTTAGAAATTTCCATTACAGTTTAGGAAGTTTACCATAATTTTTTTTATATTGTAGCTGTAACTTTGGAATGCATACGGTAGGCCTATAAGTACGCACAGTTCAGGGCTAAGTAAGGACTGTTGAAACAAATATTCGAAAAAAAAATCGCTGCACATAACTACTTAAGTACTGCATCACACAGCGGTATGCAGTTAGGTTGGCAGCAAAGTAATGATAATAGTTCCCAGCACTCGATGTCGCAGCCACCAATACGAACCGGGTTCAATTCCCGGCAGGGACGATGCTGCTTGTCGGTGAATTTACTCGGGGATCTCCCGTTTCCCCACCTTTTCATTCCGGCTTTGCTCCATTCTCACCTCATTTCACCCTCATCAGCTCTCAAGACCTCGTTAAGAGTCGCCCAGATCTCTCATTTCAACTGACCTCGTCGTTGTATTATGGATGGAATGTTTTAATTTATCGCCTTTGAAGTCTCAGCATTTCTTATTTTATTCCATTATCGAGTGCTAATTTTCATTTTGCTGACATATTTACATTCGCAACAATTCCACAGTTTTACTTGGGATGGGGCACGAATACAATCACCTGTTTTCCGCGAAAAGAATCTGCGACCAGCTGTACTCCAAAACACTTTGATTAAAATATTATTTTGAGATTCGATCTTCTTAACTGTCATGGGTCTCATGTGCTTACTCAAGAATCGCCAACGTTCAGCATAGAAGTACCTTAGTGCTGATTGGCCCAGTCAGGAAGGGAACTGTCTTGTCACAAAAGCACGTGACAAATCTCCAAAGTAAAGGCGGCAGAAGTGCGCATTAGTTACCTAAGTCTGGCGTGTTTATGTTTTCGCGAATAACTCGGGTGGCGCTGGGCATGCATAAAGTGACAACGTCCGCAGCAATGCAGATTTTACATGTGGTGGAAGGATACGAGAATGAAACGGAAAGTAGATCCGAAGCAGGACTTTCAAAAGGGCTGAACTAACGATGAACCGCCTATAGATGTGATGACAGGTCAAGTGTACGTGACGTCAGAGTGCGCGCGTTGTTGTGAGGTCGTGCGTGTGTTGTCACCGGCACAGAAACAACTGGCCTAGTCCTTGGAGCTGGTTAAGAGCGACCTCCACGCAGTGTTTGGAACTAGCACGTCTTGTTGGCCGACAAGACGACGAGCAAGCGTGTGTCCTGTGCGGTAGTGTTTGGAAACTCACGTGGCTGGCAACAGAAACGTAACTTCAGTTTGAGGTTGTAGCAGAGGAGAACTTTCGCGTGCAAGTTCCTTACAACTGACACGATAGAACTTGGGAGAGGAGAGGAAAATATTGCGATTCCAATCATCTCTACGCCATATTGCCTACTCGCGGAGTCTTCGCAGAACAGGTAGAAGGTATTCAGTGGTTTTTTCCTTTGAAGGTTCGTTATTGACTTGGACTACTAATAAGTAGAGACCTACAAAATTCGCGTTATTATTTAAGGACAGACTGAACTCTAAATTACTGTGCGTTCGACTGACTTCAGCCATTGGCTGGGATAATGTCTGCCACGCCTCGGGGAACTCTTGAACCAATAATATAAAGTCAGCGACAAAGTGGTCAATCGCTTTTAAGGGGATCGAGCAGATACGTGACGTTGATTGAAATGCAGCGGCCAATGAAACCACTGTCTGTGCTCACTTGTTTATACGGCAACGGAGTCTAACTTGTCACCGAAAGATAACACGAATTTTGCACGTCTCTACTAATCAGCGTGTCTTATAAATAGCGACACTCGATTTTCGCGAAAAGCTATCATGACCTGTTATACTTTATAACACTTTAACTCCGACTCAATTTCTTGAATGTACAAATTACGTGTCGTCTGTCCGCGAAACACAGTCGCAAAGTACCGTAGTAACTTAACTCTGGTTGGTCAGTCAAGTAAGAAAACGTCTTCTCACAACACCAAGCCGCCAAAAAGCAAAGCAATACTTGTGATTGATCCGTAGCGTATTCACATCTAACATGCGTGGAAATATTTTCGCGACGTTCAGGTGGCCTACTTATAACATGTGATCCAATAACGTATGTATGTTAATAGTTTAAAGTGTTTCAATGAAGTCATATTTTGGTTTGTGCTGTATTTATTCCGGATGTATGTACAGTAGATTCATTCACGCAAACAATAAAATATGTGCTTCGTGCCTAAGAGACATTGGGAAGAGCGCTCACAAACCAGAGCTGTATAAACGTCCACAGATCACATAACACACAGGGAATAAACTGACTGTGTTGCACAGCACCCCAGCTGTGTACAGTTCTGGTCATATATTTATTTTATCTGCAACACTTCCACTGTAGTGGACACACTTACTAGAAGGGTTCATGTAAACTTGTTTACAGTGTCATTTCCATGCTACAAGAACATGTGATCTTTTAAGGGCATTGAGTATTTTAATATTAGAGTGCATTAAATAACTGGCGTAATGATTTAAATAACCATGGTTGATTAAAGTATAAAATACCACTGTAACTATTTTCTGGCACAATCACACAATAAACCAAAAGCCAGCCAATGACGTTGACTTTCTCACTGGCATTGTATACCTCTGCTGCCACCTTGGAGTGGATGAAGTACAATGCACAGAACGGCCGCTTCCAAGGACGTCAAAAGAAGGGGGGAGGGGGGCGCTAAGGCTTGGTTCCACTAGGAACTTGATTTTACACTGGATTAGATAACATTAGTAAATACATATTTAATAAAGCGATATTTATACACATTTATATATTATGAGGAAAGTTTTCATTATTTTGGAAGTCAATTATATTTGCCTTATTACAAGAAAATTTGTAAAGGTGTCATGCCTTGCTTACTAAATATCTGTTAGAGAATGGTACACAACGACAGCTGTCTGTATAGGCGCTAACTTCCGCCCCCTTGCACTGACAGACTGCATCTGCTCTACAACACGTCGTACGTCAACGAGTATCTATATACCCAAGGGAAATACATCTTCCGATTGGTTAATGTGGGCATCTATAATTTATAGCTCGTTATGCCCAGTGTGAACAAGCAGTAATGTTACTTACGGGTATATTTAAGGATTCTCCCTTGTAGAAAACTTAAACGCGTCAAGTTTACGTCTGGCCTTAAGAAAGCATTGCTACGGCGCTGGGAAACAGCACGAATTACGTTCGTGTGTGTTATCATTCCTCGGCATTTTTGTAAGTAACTACAGTGTTTCAACACAGCAATATGTTCAGGAAAGATACAGCTTTGCTGTTATAGTTTAAAACGAAGTTTTACATAAGAATAAATATCATATGTAGAGGCGGGCTACTTACAGCAACTTTCGCTGGCTTTGACACTTTGCAACGACAACGTTAATATTTAAATAACCGAGTTTGTAAATTGGCAACAAAAAAATCTGCTTTCATTTCTGTCCTGAAAAATAGTTCAACACTGAAATATTGCATAGTTTTTAAAAAAATGAGAACATGCACAGCTACTTATAAAGAGAGCCATACGACATCTAGGGAGTAGGGCCTTTAAAAAGAGCATTACAGTTAATAGTTAAATAATTCTGTGCTAACAAGAATTAGACAAAATTATCGAAAAGTCTGACTACCTCTAAATTGCGAAACCTCGGCATAAACACCATGCCTCGTCGAGACGCCATGCTAATACCTTTGTTCCTAATTTGGCATGCCATATATAGCTCACTGATGGAATGTCGATGGAAATGACTCTGATGGTTGATAGTAGGTGACCTATCAATGGCCCATAAATGGTTTACCAACTGTATTCCAGCAATGGCTGCACATAACCTGTTCTTATTGTTGGTAAAAGTATGTGTATCCATCTATAGGCCATTCGATGGTTGTGAATTGGTACATCGATGGACCGTTGCTGGTGCAACTTGGCTTGTTATGGGAATTTTTATGGCCCCCATTCTTCGCAGACAGCTTCTTCAAATTACACGCACACATGTATATCTATATATGTGTGTGTCTAATTTAATTATAGATAATTTGTAAATATTTAGTGATGGAAATATTCATGGCAAAATGTTGTAAATACAGGGACTGGTATTGAATAATTTGACATATATAATGTTTTTCGTGTATGACTGCATATAACTAAAATAAGAAGTTAAAAAAATCACATATAACCAACTTTAGAAAATTAACTTTGAAGGGCTTTTGTTGTTTCACATCAATAAAATATTCATATATGCCGACTGCATTTCAAAACAGATGAATACCATCCAGGTGACATACATACTGCGAAAGATGACATTAAATGAAAGTTTTTTGGGTTAATATCGCGATTCATGTAGGAAGATGTCTCTCAACAACAGTGTTGTTTTCTTCATCTGCATCTTTTTTTAAAACTGATTTGTTCGAATGGTAAATTTTAAGACTATGGAATAATTGATGTAATTTATGCTATTTTTTTTGGTAATAATTAATGTCCCAATATATTAAAAATTAGTTCATCAAAGCATAACAATACACAGTTGAGTAATGGTTAGCATGCTGGGCTGTCATTGCAAGGGGTGTAAATTCGCGCCCCCTCTTCTGTAATGATAAGCATAAGATTTTCATGTCGTATAATGTGTTTAATAGTGAGATAGAAGAAATTAAAAACAAAGAAAAGTTGGTATAGATGGTCAAAATAATTATTTTTAAGAGATACATATGGCGGAAGCATGGCTAGCCATCAGTAGGCCATCAGATGGCTGTGAAAGATGGGCCATTGCTGTTGTAATCATATGGTCCATGTGTTCACCACACCTAGGCCAGCTATGGGCAGAGTATGTCTAGATAGTGGTGCCACTTGAGGATCAGCAATGGTGCAGGGTGCAGGCAAGCTGTTGGCCAACTTGTGGTCGGCTTGGCATCCGCATTGTGAACCATCAATGGGCCGTATGTGGTTTACTACATGGGTTTGTTCCTAGCTGGCGTTCGGCTATCCACTCATCATCATCAGTAATATATTTCGAGCAAAAAATTTGTAACCAGTTATATATCATAACACTGCAGCGTCGATAATCTTCCACGACTATTGGAATTATGTCTTGGCACTTGTTAACTGATTACCCTCGAGTCACTAGAGGTCGCGGAATTCTGAGTGGCCCGATTAATTATGGAAATAGCTTAAAAAAAATAATCCTTGTATTTGAAATGAAAAACAGAAACCTATCTTTGGGCGTTTCCTTTTCGTGTTTGGACAACAATACAAAAATATCCAGCATTTTTCAATCATGAAATTTTTTGACAAAACTGTGAAAAAGCACTTCATTCATCAGGCAGAGTTGTTAACAGATACTCCTTAGTATACTCCCTAGTACACTACCTAGTATACTCCCTAGTATACTCATTCACGTCTCACATGTAGGATTCAAGGTGGTGGCTGTATAATTCCAGAAGTCAGCGCCTTTCCTGGCCAATGCTCCAGCTTGCTGCTGACACAAACTATTTTATAGTTGGTTGTTTCCTCCTGCCGCAGATATACAGAAACCGTTTCCATAGGTGTCAGTTAAAAAAAAATTGTAGATACTTTTCAGTGCCAAACTTTATTTTGCAATATCTGAAACTAAAAATTAATGTGTACGTTAAGGTGTCCATCAAAGTTGAGGTAGTTAACTGGAAAATGTTTCAAAGTGAGGTGTGTCACGTGAGTCAGGCACGTTCAGCAACTTTCGTAACTAACTCACCCGGTAAAACAATCAGCTTGATTCAAGCTTGAATAAAGCATGTCATGGCAAGTATGTACGCTTTCTTGCTGTACGGGCTAGCAAGCTTGAATGAAGCTAACAAGTCTCCAAATGTCAAGTTTGTATCAAGATTGATAAGTTAAACTTGTAGCAAGTAAAATTCAAGTTTTCTGCAAGCTTGCAACCAGCAAATACGTGCTAGTCGTGAGAAATTAAGCTCGAATCACATATGATACGACTCGCTTGCTCGACAAGGAAAATTCAAAGTCAAACTACAAGCTGGCCACAGCCTGACATGTTTCTGGGTACTGACTGTCCCAGCGAAGTGAGGAAATATTTTCATGAAACTCACGTGTCCTGTCATATCACCTACACCAGTATTTCTAATCTAAAGGGTGGCAGAACTTTCCTTGTGCACAGCAGGAGGACTGAACAACTGGCAGTCGGCTGTGTTCCCGGGGAAATCGCGCCAAGTTCAAACCGTAATATGAGATAACGACGCGGAAACTCGCATGGGAAATGCAGACCTCCTGGTTTGTGTCCTGCCCCTAGAGTCATGTCTTATACAGAGTGCCAACCAATATACACGCCTGGCCTTTGCGGAGGCTAGACAACAATGTCATTACGAGTTCCCAAGATTTTTCGAAGTTTGCATATAGGTAGGTAAGATTTTTTTATGTCTAGATACCGTAAAATTGTGTGTTCGGTGTATGTTAGACTGCACATTCGTTGTTACACTTAGCATACTTCAGCTGCCCATTGGCTGTTTGCAAGAAAAGTTGACAAATTGGGATAGTAATGCAATACACGAAAGCTTGAAGCATAACTTGTCCCGAAATGAACATATTAATTTTTCAGATTTCTAGGTTTTTTTTTATATTTTTTTTTTTTATTAAACTATATTTAAAAATTTCGTTTCATTCTGGAAATTAAATTTTAATTTACAAATGCCTAAAAATTTTAGTGCAAAACTTGGCATATGACCATTTTGCAATGTGAATAGCGAGTTGTAACACGACCGTGACGTATCTAGCGTGGATGCTTATTCCACAGTGAAGCGGTGCAGCCGACTCACCAGTGACTAAAGCATAGAGAACACCTGTAGGTATTGGTTGTTCACGGTAAAGTGAGCACTTTTTAAGGCCCTTTCAACAGGCATTGACTACTAATAAATATATTTTATTGCAGCTCCAGACATTAACTTTCGTTAGTGGTGAAAAGTATACACTGTGTTTATTAGTCTGATGGCAATGTTTATATTGAAAAGTGACGGGAATATAGAAATCGAATGAAAAGAAAAATTCAGTATGGCCTTAAAAAGTGCTCACTTTACCGTGAATCGCGTATACACATACGACTATCGTACTAGGTGGCACCTTCCCATCTCATGCATGGGGACGTGCAACATTGGCGTTATTATTTCAATACAGGCTAGACTTCAAACACATGTGCTTCAAGGACGGCTTTTGACCAATAGGAAACCACT
The DNA here is from genome assembly GCA_029891345.1 of Dryococelus australis. Lineage (NCBI taxonomy): Eukaryota > Metazoa > Arthropoda > Insecta > Phasmatodea > Phasmatidae > Dryococelus > Dryococelus australis. The sequence goes on along the minus strand of CM057002.1, from coordinate 67,500,981 downwards.
AATGAGAGGCTGGCCCAATCATGCCCAACAAATACAAAAGCGGAAATGTGTACTCACTGCTGCAGAAGCCAATGAATAAATGACACCGTCTTGTATATGTATAGGAGGCTGGCGTGCTGCCAGAAATTAACGAGAATTTTGCAGGTGAAATTAAGAGGAGAGAGAGAGAGAGAGAGAGAGAGAGAGCAGAACGGGAGGATGAAAGCCGCTACTTAACGACGAGATGTAGACCAAAGAGAGACGAAATCTAGTGTATAAATGACATCCGCGACATAGCCCACAATACTGGCCACGGAGGCCTTCGCAAGGTAGCAGGCCGACCTCAGGGTCTTCCTCGTGGCGACTGTATAGTCTAGTCGCGGTTTATTCACACTTTTTGAATCAAACCTTTGAAATGTCCCCCATGTATGGCGAGTTTAGTTATATCCTAAATATACCGCGCATAACCAACGTTTTATACCTGTGTTCATATAAGTACATTATTTTAGGTTTAAAAGAAATGTTATTTATAGTTTGTCTAGAAATTACATTTGAATTATAATTGATGTGAGTAAAAACAGCGAAAAGAAAGGTGTGTTGGTAATTCCTAGTACTTAATAGTTCTTATGCAGAACATTACCACACTGACTGCGCACGAATGCAGTGCGCTGTCAGTAGAAGGGTAAGGTTCCTTCGGGTGCAGGATTCATTATTCAGGAGCAACCAGCCACGTTGGTTGCCGAGGTGGCTGGGGCAAACATGTTGTGATGGCACCTGACCGCCATATTAAATCTTGATGACTTTTAACCATGACCGTGAAAGTTAATCCATTGTTTGCTAGTGATTTCTTTCTTAGTGTCTGTCGATAGCTAGCTCCAATGTCGTACATTTTCCAAACCCATGGCCTCGGTGACAACGCTTTGTCCTGGTCGGCCTGAACCAGGCCTGAACAAGTCAGCTGATATCGCGTGAGGAAGAACCCCGGAGTCAAGTTTGGGATGCAGGAACAATCAGTTACGAGCACGGCCGTAGAACACAGGTCAGGACACTAGCTTGAAAAGTTTACGCCCTTATTGACTCATTTAGTTCATGAACCCAGCCGCAGAGCGCTACTACCGAAGTAGTGATGTTGACATGGCTAGCATAGAGAGGGGAATTGCAATTTTTTCTTAAAATGGGGAAATGGCGTTCAATTCTATATGGGTTTATCGCTATACCAGCAACGCTATCAACACTAATTTGCTTGTAGCGCTCTGCGGCTACTTCATGAACTAAATCAGTCAATAAGGGGGTCAATTTGCTAACATTGTTGATAGGCGAGTGTCCAGATCTGTCTACTACGGTAGTAGTTACGAGCTAAAGACAGGCGGCCGCCATGGTGCAATTAGATGTATGGTGCACTGTAATGGCGACCAGCACACCGCCATCTTGGACCTATGGCAGACCTTGTGTTCACCACTCATGTGTGACGCCTATCTAGCAACGACGTCGTGAGTCGGCAGCCATCTTGAAAAGACTTTAGCCATATAAGCAGCACCAGCCGGTCCTCGCCAGCATGCGTGTCTTCCAGTCTGCATATGCGATGTTTGAAAGAAGTTGTACCAGTCTCATGGCTACCAGCCGCCACAGCCGGTCCTCGCCAGCATGCGTGTCTTCCAGTCTGCATATGCGATGTTTGAAAGAAGTTGTACCAGTCTCATGGCTACCAGCCGCCACAGCCGGTCCTCGCCAGCATGCGTGTCTTCCAGTCTGCATATGCGATGTTTGAAAGAAGCTGTACCAGTCTCATGGCTACCAACTGCCACAGCCGGTCCTCGCCAGCATGCGTGTCTTCCAGTCTGCATATGCGATGTTTGAAAGAAGTTGTACCAGTCTCGTGGCTACCAGCCGCCACAGCCGGTCCTCGCCAGCATGCGTGTCTTCCAGTCTGCATATGCGATGTTTGAAAGAAGTTGTACCAGTCTCGTGGCTACCAGCCGCCACAGCCGGTCCTCGCCAGCATGCGTGTCTTCCAGTCTGCATATGCGATGTTTGAAAGAAGCTGTACCAGTCTCATGGCTACCAACTGCCACAGCCGGTCGTCGCCAGCATGCGTGTCTTCCAGTCTGCATATGCGATGTTTGAAAGAAGTTGTACCAGTCTCATGGCTACCAACCGCCACAGCCGGTCCTCGCCATCATGCGTGTCTTCCAGTCTGCATATGCGATGTTTGAAAGAAGTTGTACCAGTCTCATGGCTACCAACCGCCACAGCCGGTCCTCGCCAGCATGCGTGTCTTCCAGTCTGCATATGCGATGTTTGAAAGAAGTTGTACCAGTACCATGGCTACCAACTGCCACAGCCGGTCCTCGCCAGCATGCGTGTCTTCCAGTCTGCATATGCGATGTTTGAAAGAAGTTGTACCAGCCTCATGGCTACCAACCGCCACAGCCGGTCCTGGCCAGCATGCGTGTCTTCCAGTCTGCATATGCGATGTTTGAAAGAAGTTGCACCAGTCTCATGGCTACCAACCACCACAGCCAGCAAAGTATCAGTTCGAAGTCGATGACTACAACGGATATGAAGGAGAGGAAATTGACCTTCTTCCAGATCCCCGCCCAGTGGAAGATGTCGCTCGCGGCATGTTCGATCCTAATTCGTGGTATTATTATGTCTACACAAGCCAATACTGTGTAGAATATGACATCACGTTTAAAGATGAGTGTGGTGTTTAATTTTCTCAGCTTGACTTATTTTTTAAATGTAAAATGGGAATATTGATTTCTGGGTCAAGAGGAATATATTTTCACCGCAAGACACCTCCGCGCTTTTAGCAAGCTTCCTATGTGAAGATGGCAAGTGCTACATTCAGCTTTCAGTTTTACAATTCGCCCTGGCCGGACGAAATTGCCGAAAGCTGTAGAAGTACATAGCACGAATGGCATAGTAGTAAATAGGGGGGTGGATGGTAGCAGACATTAGACAAGCCCTGCGCATCACATTTGTGTTATGTTTACAGAGACGAACTGACATACGTAGTACTAAATACAAGCCACAAAAAATTGTTTCTCGCCAGTGCGACATAGACTGTGTGGACATGGAAGGTGAAATTACCTGCAGCAAATGTAAATGTTTCGTTGCTTTTTTTTTTGCGAGACAGTCTCGAGGAACTTGTTACTGTTTGCTGAGATCATGCAATGACGTCATAAACTAAATTTTATTTTGTAGCTAGTCACACTTAATACTTACCTTAGTGCAATGCTGTGATTAGCTGAGTATGCAGAAGTGAAATAGCGTGGCTGTACCTTTGATGTTGGCGAACTCGGTCTTCCATTGGCTAGACGAAGCTGCGGAAACGGGCCTTGGGTCTGATTAGTTGTCGCACGTTATGAAATACTCCCTCGGAGAGCTGATTGATGAACGACGTGCCGTCGTCTTACTAGCCGGTGTAACTGCAGTTCGCTACACACTTCACCTCTGTATTATCAAGTGTTCTGTGACTGTACTTTACGTAGCTGACAGCGGGGACTAATGCGTCACATTGTTATAGTTCCCTGAGATTTGTAGCAACTCCAAGCAGTCGACGCTGGGAATAGAACCAAGATCACGTGAACAGAGGCGACATTTAATGACGTGGTGTGTCCACAGGCGCCACCTAACAACAAGTGAGAGGATGTCGACAGTCTTCTGTGTAGTCCATTCGCGGTTTCTTCATACTTTTTTAATTAAATCAGAACTTTGAAAATTCTACTCATGTGTGACGCTTTTGTTTCATAAATATGCCATGTATAACAAGCATTTTATACTTGGGTTAAATTAAAATTACCTATTTTTGATCAAATTGGACTTTAATTTATACTTAATTATACAAATTATAATATTTCATTTATAACTAAAATGTAAAAAACTGAGAAAATGTGGTAATGCCTTGTAAGAAATAATTATTTTGCGGTGCGCAGTTCCATTGGTGTAGTTTCCTAGAACCGGTTACAACTTTGTTCGCATGTGGCGGAGGAATATCCTGGAGGTAGAGCATTAGCAGGGCTTCAGAAAGTAGGAAGTAACTGTGAATGGAGTATAGGCGAGAGCAATCCGCGGACTGCCAAGAAGAAGTGTGTGTGCTTCAGTAGTGGCAGAGAGGGAGGACAGAAGAGTCGCAGTTGTGACGCCTTATGCAACAGTACATAGCCGTTGATTGGTCGGTCGTGACGCTCTGACATCGACACTAACGTCACTCAGCCTGCGACTCACCAAACAACAATTCTGTTTGTTAGTGAACACTGGTCGAGGATGTCACAACCTCCTTGCAACTCACTCCCACATTTGCCGTCTCTATTAGTTTTGACGTTGGGTTTTTCAATATCTTCACTTCCTTCAATGCGGCTGGCAGTTGACTCAGTCGCATTGCTGGGGTCCTTGGTTCGATACCAATTCCAGGTGAGCTGACACAGCCCTGGTATGGTACTTTCTCTGGGTGCTCCCTCTTCCTCACTCTTTTACATTCCGCCGCTACTCCTCCTTACCTCCTACCTACACCACTCGTCAATTTTATTTTTAGGGACAGGAATATTTGGCGTTCTAAACTACCTTTAGGCTAGACTCAACTGTCCTATGTATTTACGAACCTCAGTTTTCTGTTTACAATCTGCAGCCCTAGTGTGTAGCCAGCTTCACCACAGACCAAACTTGTTTCCTTGCAGGCCTGTTATTGGCTCAGAGTTCACCTGAGGTGCGTTTAATAAACTGTCATACAATAGGAATATTAACAGAAACACACACATTTTTGAGTTCTAGCTTGTCCAAAAATGAATTCGCGATTTTTTTTTCATCCCCTATAATTTATGTATGTATACACAGTTATCTCCCTCACATTCGGCCCACGTCTACCTGACATCCATGTTCAGTTTTAGAACATCAGGATTCTTATACTCTAAAACTTAACGATTGTGATTTGTATGAAAAAAGCTAAATCAAGTAAAAATATGCATTATCCAGTCAAAAAATATGTGAGACGCTACAGTTTTTCAAAGATAAGTTGGCCCAAGAAATGTTTGCGATCATCCAGTAGTTTTAGCCTACATAGGCTATAAAATCTAGTTAATTAATGCCTATTAAGACATTAAAATAAACTGAGAAAAAAAGTACATGTATACATTAAGTGAGTGAAAGCGTTAAAGAATGCAACGATATTGCAGGTTGTAAGCAGGAATGCAGGTACTGATGTTCCTGTAAAGTTGGATAAAGGTGACTTACTCCGTACTTAAGACGAACTACTCCCCGCCATATTTATTTTGCCTATTTGTCACAATTTGGGTAATGAAACTATCTAATAAAATATTTTGCTCGATACAGCATAAATAATAGCTCCTCAAATGTTATTAAATTATTATACCTTTACCGCTCTTATTAATTTTGAGCTCGTGACTGCAGGTAAGGTTAGTTCTACTACAGGTTCGAAAGCTCAGTGTTGAAAGTTTGGGAAAAGGAACATTTTCACCATTAAGTAGGCGCTAGAGTCGGTAAGGCAGGACCATTTTTTCTCTATTTCCCACATTCAAGACAGGTTAATTACAATAATCATAAATAAAATATAAAATAACTTCGTAACTAAGTAAAAAATTTATGTTTTATAATTCACGTAGCTTAAGATTTAAATTAAAAGTTACCTTTTGGAACACTGCGCACCTAGTGGCGGAAAAATGTCACTATGCCAAAACCTCCCTTAAGAGATTACGTTCTGTTACGAAACTGTAGTTTAAATAACCAGTGGCGTGCGGTGAAGTGTTGCAAGGTAAGCTGGCGTTAGCTGTGCGCTGTATCCTGTTGCTTGTTAGTTTACACTTCCACTAGTACAACGTAGCTCGGCAGGTGACGTCACAGAACGTGTGTAATATGTCCCTTGCTGCTCGCTTGTGAGTGGTCGGAATACATTCTGTTTCCCTAGGCTCCATAGTGGTTACTGGCTCCTGCTGCGTGCACCGAGAATGTACAGCACTAAGCAAGCACCAGCTTACCTTGCAACACTTCATCACACGTCACTGGAAATAACCTTACTGTAAGTAAAATACAAAGTAATTATTTCTTGCAGTCGGTCAGTGTAAATGTTACCAGCAACAGTAGCTACGTAATAAATACTAGACCATGTGCAAAGTAATGCCATATGCCTTATATGTATGTGTGTGTGTATATATATATATATATATATATATATATATAACAAAATCTGTGGCGCAGGTTATGGCTAATAGTCTATAATTTATGACGTCAAGGGCTGATCCCCCAATGTGATCAGACCTCAAAGTAATTAAAAATTGTAATTTGTGAATTATTATTTACTAAATATTTTTCTTGTCAGAAAACTGGTAATTACAGCGAATATTACGCGTATCTTTAAGATGGTTGTTTGGCCGACGTAAGAAACACTAATGGCCATGTTTTTGAGATTTCCTTCCAGTTAAGTATCTCACATAAGGACACACGACGCGCGGAAAGAATAAGCTAAGTCGGGCTTATAAAGACATAACCTGACGTGTGGCAGGTCTGTTTCTGCTATTGTTAGAGTGTAAACATCACGTTGTTCGGTAACAGGTTATACTTTACTGTCATTGCCCTTATTGAGCACATTCCACGACTCCAATGTCTGTTGTCCTTCACACGACGTTACAGAAGATCGTCACTCCACTGTTGAACTTCCACCACTGGCCCGAGAATCCTTCGCGGCGTGCTGAAGTAATCAATACTCAGCCAATACCAGAAGGCGCATGAAGATATAAAATACACACATTCTTCTCAGTGCGCCACCGAATAGACGAGTGTACAGAGGTGAGACAGCCGCGATCTCCAGTTGCACTAGCTAGCAAAATGGCGTCAACATGTAAGGACGCCGTTCGCCAATCAGCGCCTGGTAAGACACTCGCCAGCCAACAGGCCAGCCAATAAGGAAACTTCCGCAGCAGGCAGTAGCCAATGAGACACAAGGTCCCTTCCCAGAACCTCGCGTAACCAATCAGAGCGCGGGTACGCCCTTCATCAGAGGAACCACACTCAGACAAACATATGCATATGGTTGAAGGAACCTTCTAGACTGTTGCATTAGGGACAGCCACTGATGGGCTGTACGCATCGTCTGAATGTTGTTAACATAGACAGCAATACCAACATAACACTCTGTTGTATTTCTCTCTGTGATTGTATTTGCTACTGTACATACAGCAGACCACTACGTCCCTACTACAAAACAGGTAGCCCTTCCAGCAAAACAACTTCAATAATTTTTACGTTGTTACCGAGCGAGGTGGCACAGTGGTAACTCACAGGACTCGCATTCGGGAGGACCCGGGTTCGATTCCCGGTCCGGCCATCACTCGGTCCGAAATCACTCCAGGTTAATGCTGGAATGAGTTCCAAACAAATCTCTCTTCCCTGTGCAACTTTCGCCGTCTCTAATGACCTCGCTGCCTACGAGACGTTAAGCCCACTTACCTACCTACCTTCTACGTTGTTCCCGCGACAATCAGAATTATCAAGATCTGTTGCTAGTGATGTACAGTTCTGTAAACGAGCTTGAGGGTAGCAACACAGCATTCTGTTTGGTTAATACAATCATATTTGTCGTGGGAACAGCGTAAATATTGTTGAAGTCGTTCTACAGTACGAACACAGTGTATAATAACTACATGTATAATAAGTAGGAAACAGGCAGTAATACAACAAACAGTTATGTTGATATTACTATATATGTTAACAGTATTTACGCGGTACTTACAACGCTGTTCCTATTTTAAAAGTCTACTATAGATTGTTCCTAAAACCATATTTTTATTTCTAAATGCACCAAACCATCTTGCCTGTGCGTGATTGTCTACTCTATGACAGTAGAGTGCAGTGGTGTGCAGCAGTCATACGGTGATAACCAGGCACACCTAAATTTCGCGAACAGATGTAAGCACATGCTAGTATTTAATAACCTACGGGCAAGCAAGCTGTTTTAATTTCCTTATAGGCGGCGTGTCTTTGTGAGAAGGAACTTTGTTACTTGACGGGCCAATTATAATTAGGTAACTCCGATACTGTACGTCTGTGATTCGCGGACAGACACCTGAGGTGCGTAACACCTAGATCATCTCGATCTCCAGTGGATCCACAGTTTGTAGTTAAATATCTTCGATCTTGTCTTGAACGTTTGTAAGCCTGTGCTGCGTCCAGTGTGGTTAACAGTTGTGGCTGGAATGTGCAGAGATGTGAGAAGTGTACACTCGGTACACAACTCTCTACAAAGGGCACGAGGCTGGTGTGTAGTTGCCAGTCACCTGAGATGGACGGCAGGTGGCAAGCGTGTGTCGAGACACTTCTCCTCGGGCGAAATGCTTCTGCTGTGTAACTCCATGACGAGACATATTCTCCACTTTCTCTGCCTGGTCGTCAGTCTCTGAGACGACTCCACTGCCACGCTCATCAGCCCTCACTACAACTACTGATTTATCTGGAGAGAAACCTTCGCTGCTTGTTGCCTTCCAGTATCCTCAGTGGACGCCTCACAAGGTCTACTAACTACTTTCGTTTGCTATAAACCCCCTTGCAACTTCAATAGATTTTTGAGAGCCTACATTGTAGTTAACAAAATACTCAATAGGTATCGCATGAGTTTCTGCTGTAAATTCATAGGAGCGCTTGTAGTTGTAGTGTACTATTTATTGAAACCTAAATTAATTGTATAATTTATTGACAAAATAGTCTTAAAAATTATATACTGTGTAATTAAAATTACGTTTCCAATTTACTGCATTCATTAAGTCCGAATATTACCTTAAAAATAATTTTAACACACCGAAAGTTTTTGTCTTCACTCAGCCATTTCATTGTTTTTTTCGGTTTAGTTAATCGGTAAAAAAATTTGATTATAGTCATTAGTTATATCGTCGTTGGATATAATTATCCGTGTGTTAACCCGCTCAGTCCTGGATCAATTTACGAGCTGAGTGTGGCAATCGTTAAATATTTTGATGTGTGCCGTACTCGTCTAGAACGTGCTTCTCTTGAGCTATGGACAACGCACTGAGTGTTAGTTGATGTCAGCATTGACCATTCACAGATGACAGCTGCACAAACTTCATATCTCACAAGCTAGGACTATTGCCTAATACAGTCAGTTTCTTCGCTGTGACTTATGTCATTAGTGGACATTTATATAGCTCTGGTTTGAGAGTTGTTTTCCCAATGTCTCTTCAGCACCACACACACACATTCCAATAGCTGCGTGAAACAATCAACTGTTGATTTACCCTTACATTACCATATTAATTAATTATTTCTGTTGTTGCAAATAATGAATGTTATGATACATGTTGTACTTAAGATCTCAGAGAACTGGTTTCGTCATCACAGTCAATAAGCTGTAATCTTTGTGCTTGATGATCAGTGATATTAACCAGTCATATCGTAGTTTGGTTTAGGAATCAGTAACCCACAGGGAAGGCCATTGGGCAACTGAACCTCGCAACGTACAGTACTGGTCCAATATAAGATTCCTGTGCAACATGTTGACGATTGTCTACACTGGGTATGAAATGGTTAAAAACATAACGACAAACACGAAAGTGTCATTACTGTAGTAGTATCACTGATTGAAGTGAAGGGAAGAGATTTGGACTGCTCTTAACAGCGAGGTCTTGAGGGCCGATGAGGGTGATTGAGGTAAGTATGGAGCGGCGCCGGAATGAAAGGGAGGGGAAAATGGGAGATCTCCGAGAAAATCCGCCGATCAACGACATCGTCCGACACAATTCCCACGTGCGGAAATTCGGGAGTGCTCCTGCCGGGGATTGAACTCTGTTCGCCTTGGTAGGAGGCGAGCAGACTAACCGCTTAGCCACCACGGCCCCTCACGGTACTGGGACCGGGGGGACATAGCGGTGAAGCAACATAAGCAAGCAAGCAGACGTCATGTCGTGGCAACTGCGAACTACACCTGGGGTCGCCGATGACGTCCATGGTGGTAGGTCGTGTGTCTGGCCGCGTGTACGACACACGCGACGCGTCGCAGCAACAGCTTTTAGGCAAACTGCCATACGGAGAAGCCAACTGCCTTATGTAGCGGCAGCGGCTCACAACTGTGTGCATACTCGAGCTATTACACTCTACTCGTTAGCTGCTGTCTCCAGCCAGAGGCTTATTTGTACAGACCCTGTCATTTCGCCATATAGTTCAGTAGCATAGTGAACGGAATATAAATAAAGTAAAGAAGTTAAGAAGTTCCCACTTTAGAACATTTCCTACTTACAGCTGTTCACGATAAAGTGGGCACTTTTGAAATCAACCTTGGAAAAGTCACTGCACCTACCTGCATACATTTTAACTTGCGCACTGAGTGACATACGCCCAGTAAAATTGATGAAGATTGAATGGGAAGCAGTTCCGTATCTTAACGTCGAATAAAAAGTATTAAATAACCATTTCTGATAACTTAAATTATTTCTTTCACTTTTTTTTTAATGAACCTAAAAGTAAAAAATAAGCAGATTTGAAAAATATTTACTTTTCTAACAATTTCACGGTTTCACTCGACCGACGCATGCATAAAGTTATGAGGCCCATGATAGTGTTAATCTTACATAAGGCGGAAGAATACACAACGTACATGCAAGTAGATCTTAAGCAGAGCTTTCAAAAGTGCTCATTTTACCACGAATAGCCTATAATAAGCTTACATAATTTTCCCCTGGTCAATAAACACATTTTGCCGGCTTAGTAGGCTTTAGAAAGTTGGCACTTGGTCCTTTACAAATACATCATTTTACGCTTCTCAGAAGTTTTCATACTTGATAAGCACACATTTCTCACTATTTTTCTGAAACGTCATAACGGAGTAAGATTACAAGTATATGCTAGTATGACGTGTTTCAATCGTCCAACACGTTCTGCAGGACTCAGGACCAACAGTAAACACTAAGCACCGAGTGGCCGGGTATAACAGAAGAAGAGTGAGTTCTGTCTGTGGCCGCAGCCAACCAACACGTGACCTCTGCTCGAGTGTGTAAAGTACTGTGGAGTCCTGCTTGGTGCTCTTTCATTACGCGATATTATAGGCTCTCTACTTATTTAGTTCGACTTTGCTGCACGTAATACGGACACCACATGTCTTCCTTGCTAAAGAACCGTCCAAGATGTGCGCAAACAACTGTGCTCCAATCTATAGAGTATATGTTTTTGAAATATTACTTGTCAAAACGTCACTTTCAAAACGCACTTAGGATCATCACGATTTGGAGAATCTACACTAAGAACCGTGCTTTGAGGCAAAATTCTTCGAAGCAAAACGCCAATAGGAGAATTGACTCAAGGGGGAAAACTTGAACTCTTTCGAGCGTAATTGTAATTGTAGGCACTGCAAGTAGAAAAGTGTAGTTTGGAACTGTACTGGTATCAAGTATTAACACTCTGTCATTTGTGTCGGAACCAATAGAGAAGTGTTTGTGTTTGGTGTTATTGACAACGGTTGTCTGTGAGACTACGGGGTACAATCTGTACAAATAATGATATCTCCCACATGCGAGAGCCTTGCACTCTAAATCCGAATCAATGATATCAATCAGTGAAGTAACGTTCACTGAAAGTCAGTTCATAAGCTACTGCTGACCGGCGAATCCAGCAAATTAACTGTGAACAAGTGATTTATAGGAGCGAAATTCTTGACATTATATGGCAAATCACAAATAAATCAGTGAAGTTAATCATTTAACTGATTTGTTCAGTTGTTCAATTCTTACTATTTCCACTGATTTGGCTCAATTCTCACTGATTGAGTTTAGAGTGTACTTCAGTTATGTACGCTGTTTTCTGCTATGTACAGTGTTTTGTATTATTTTATGTTTTAAAGTGTTGCAATCGAGTTATATTTTGGTCCGTACTCATACTCATCAAATACTTTCTTCAATCGTGGAACCAATAATATGTTTTTTTGGTGTTTAAGAGACTTTGGAAACTCTGTCTCAAAGCAGATATTTATAAACGTCCATAAATCGTATAACCCAAAGAGAAGAATCTGACTACATTGTACGATGATCCCAGCTGTGTACAGCTCTGGTCATATGTTTGCTTCATCTGCAACATGTACACTGTACTGGACACACTGACTGAAAGGGTTTCTGCTTACTGTACAAAATATCAGCGCCAGAAAGGAAAAGGTTGAGGCAAAATTATTTTAGGTAAAACGCTTTTAAGCGAGTCGCTGTGCAGTGATGCAACACGCCATTAGGCTAACCCAACGATGCCAAGCGTAGTTTTCCCACTTCAGACTGTGCTCCGTTAGCCAAATAGCCGTGAGGAGTAGCTGTTGGGCAAAATAACTTTTCCCAGAGGCTTTCAGGCAAAACGATACAAAACATATATCCAGAGCAAAATATATATCCAGAGCAAAAATTGCAGGCCTTCTTCCTCATAGAAGATGAAGTTTTCTCCTTTATTTATCGGTTTATTTCGTGTAACGAGCGTCGCCATTTGTTTCTTCTCCTTCAGTTCTCTGTTCGGAAATAAAACTTCGCCGTCAGTGTTGTCTTCATGGCGTCATCTATAGTTTTGTGCTAGGATTTGTATCTATTTATTTGTCTTTGTTCCTCGTGCGTGTGTTTCACGTCTAGTTTTGTTTCGTTTAGTCTGGGAGAACTCTTGACTAAATTCCTTGTTCACAATAAACAGCTTGTCTTGGTTTGTTTTCGTGTATAATTTTATTGTCATCCTCTGTGTTTCCCTTTGCGATATTTTTCTCCTCTGGCGTAGATACGAAGTATCAGTGAAGAGCTGCTCCATGCTCGCTGATGTCAACATTAACTATTCACAAATGAGAAGTACAGAAATTTCAACTAATCATCTATTTTCCTCAAGGAATACGTTCCAAACCCCGGCCAATGATTACCATCTTGTGTACAACACCGACCATAAACATTCTTCATGTGCAACGAGTCCATCGTGGACACGAAGTCTAAACGAGCTAATGAATGAGACTGCTGTATTCCACAATAGAACTTAGCTGGTCGTACACATTTAAGAAATTTCATTTCATTTTACGGCAATGAATGTCGTCATGAAACTGGCATTTGCTGTGCCACAAGTATCGCCCAGTGTTGCCAACTGTCTACGTGTTGAACAGGAATGTAATATTTGACCGGAACTGTGCTCTACGAGACTCAGTGTGGGTAACTTATTTGTAGACCTTGATACTGCACTGCGTCGCTATTGGTTCTTATCACTAATCACTGAACACAAAGCCTACAGCTTATTGGTGGTAATAAAAGAACAAGTTCTTTTGCCAAATTAAATACAGCATGCACAAAATATTCTACACATTTGCAACACTAGAAACCATAATTTAATGAGGGGATGACAGGGTTAAATACCCGAACGTGTGAACACGGCTATACTTATCTCTGTGAATTTATATAGCTTTTATAAAGCTCTCCATCAGAATATTTCGAAGTTGGGGAATGACGTTACGAAATCGTGGTTATCAGAGGAATGGTTAAATTGCCCCGCCAGGTAGAAGTGTACTTGTGCACTACCTAGCACCGAGTTACACACGAAGAGTACAGACAAAATGACACAGCAAGTATAAATATACGTAGTCGACTATTTAGCGGGGTAATATAATCTCGTGTTTCGCTGTAACACTTCATTATAACTTTCAAGGACACAGGAAGAGACCGCAGAGCGCATATAAATAGATTCATTATCCACATTTCCTGTCTTCTCGGAATGGGAACGAAAAAAACTAGATTGTAATGTGCATGTCGCTTTGCAGCTCACATAGCATGCTGGACTTCAAACGAAACACTGTAATATGTTTACCCTAGGTATCTATTTATTCGAAAGAACAAATAAAAATAAGTTAGTTGTATTTTTTTACTTAGATTCCTATAAAATCGAGCTAAACAGTCTAACAAAAATAAAAGTGTTGGTGTTGTCTTCAAGGGCAAAAAAAATCCTCTATCCCCTAGTATACACGTGCATACCCCTCAATGAGATGACTATTTCTTTATTCCAAAAAATAAAATAATAGAACTCAGAAAATCATAAACTGAATGCTGATAATTTTAGACGCGGAGAGATAATTATGCTTGTCACTTCAATTATTTGAACAACGCGCCCCTGGACGTTTGGGCGTATGCATCATGACGTCTTGGAATTACGGCATTTTGTCATCTTACTCGCAGTACACGATTACCGCTTGAGGCGATACAGAGGAACCATTTTGAAATATAAATATGGTTGTACCGCGAATGTAATTAACTAAGCTATTACTAGGGACAGTGATTTTTCGTGAAAAAATATGAGTACATGGTAGACTTCAATACTATAAGCAACCAACATCAGTTTGTCTGTTGTCATTGGTTGCTCTCTGCTTGAGAAGGCGTCTTCATATTGACCGGGCCACTCAGAATTCTGCAACATCGGCACGGCTACTACATGATTCATGTGCAGACATTTAACAAGTAACAAAAAGTAATTCAGCAAATCAAGATAAGTAAACAACCCTAAAGTGTTTATAAATATAACTTGGCTTAAAATCTTTTCGCGAAATTTCACTAACCTTAGTTGGTCGTGAGTAGCATCTGGAAAACGCACTTTAATATTTTGGGACAAGCTAGATTTCTCTACCCTGTAAACATTTGAGGATAATTCGTGAATTCATTGGTTGATCGTCCATATACGAGACCATTTACCTGTGCGATCGCATTACGGGAAATTTGAAGAGACTTGAAACAATCGCGAGTTCAACAACCTACATGCTGCACTTCACAGTATTACGTACATTCGTGCAGCCGAAACTGCTCATTGGTCACTTGCTGTTACAGTGCATTGAGGCTGCAGTTCACTGAAGGTTCATTGGTTACTTGCTGTTACAGTGCATTGAGGCTGCAGTTCACTGAAGGTTTATTATTGGTTTGTGGCTATCCAGGAGTTGCTGCAAAACTCGCGTTATTATTTGGGGACACGTTAAACCTTAAACACGTGTATCTTTGCAATACGTTTGTCATTGTAGCATGATATATTTGACACGTCCTGGGTGACTCTGCATTAATAAATTAACACTTCATAATTGTGTGCCCAATCACGTGCAATTCAATCAGATAGGGCGTGGTTTCATATCCACGCAGCAGCCAATAGAGAAACAACGCCGGCTCCGGTACATACTGTACGCAAATTTTGCGTGTCTCTAAAAATAACGCATGTACCAATTAAAAAAAAAACATTAATGTACGATTTTTTGAATTCCAACTTGTCTCTAAATGGATCCATGTATTCTTCAGGTCTTCAGGCCGACCAACGGGGCATCGTCCGGCACGATTCCCACATGCGAAAATCCGGAGTGACCCGGTCGGGGATGGAATCCGGATCGCATTGGTGGGAGGCGAGTGGGCTAACCGCTCGGCCACCGTGGGTCCTATATCACTAGTGAAACGCCTTTGTAACATCTAGCTTCACGTGACAGAACTTCCACACAATGTTTCCCGACCGAAGTCAGACATCGCCTCCTCTTCACCGTCTCCTAGAACCAACGACCAATGATCAGGATCTGTGAAATTCGCGTTTATTGTTTGTTTGCAGACTAAACTTCAAACTTCTTTACATTCATTGACTTCTACAATTGGCCGACAGCTTGTTTGGCAGGCCCCCTCCCCCACCTCTTTTTCTATCTTGCGAAGCGAAGGACTCTATATCTAATAACAAACGGCCAACGAACCTCCTTAATTCACGGTTTCAGGTGTTGCAAGCAAAACATTTTTATGATGATACTGTACTGAAGCCGACAAAACACGTGTTTCGTTGTCACAGCCAATGAGCTGTTCAGATACTGTTACGTGAACCAATTATGACCTATAGCAGTAAGACGGTTTGCGAATCATTTACCCACAGGTTAGGTCATTAGTCAGTGAGCCTCGCAGTGTGCAGTACAGAGCAAAACTTACATACACGTGCGTAATGTACACAATAGTGTACACTGGGTCTGACTAGGTTAAGTGACCTATGGCCTGTATCGCTGTCGTTGGAGACCTGCAAAACTTGCATTATTTATGGCCACAAGTTGTATTGCACTACGTTGTTCGTTGACCATACTTAATTTGACACGCCTTAAAAACTTTATGCCAATGGATGAACGTGTAATGGTGTGCAGTGTTGCCAGAAGAGTAATGTCTTGAAACCCAGATAGCAGCCAATGAACTAAAAATACCAGTTCCAGTATTCACAAGGCTGTGAATCTATCGCGATGCCAAAAGATAACGTGAATTTTGCAGGTCCCTAGCAATCAGAAAAGCAAATGAACTCATTTAGAGGACAGCTCTTGCCAATGAAACTGTGACAGAGTAGATCGGTAGAAAGACCACCTAATATCTTGGCGGTTCCTTTGACGTGGGCGTACCCATTCTCTGATTGGCTGTATGAGGCTCTGGGAACAGGCATTGTGTCTGATTGGCTACTGCATCCCTATTTTTGCAGGACTATAGCAATGGGGTTCAATTGGTCCCTGTGTTCCCACTCACTACTAGTCTAGTGGCCAACGTGACAATGGACACACCTACTGTGCTCTACAGCGTTCATTATTGGCTGGTCATTAGTCACTAAGGCGCCGAGCTGATTTTGTCCCAATCAAATGTCTTTATTTGTGTAAGATGCTTCACAATCACATCTGTCCTTTTGCGAAGATGTAACAAAAATATTTTTGTAGTCAGGAAAGTTATTGTTACTGAGCTGTAGAGTTCTCGTGAGAGCGTGTTAAACGCAGGCAGTACAACAGCTGCATTAAAATGCTAGTTTTCCTTTCAATGACAAAGAAACTTTCAATATATTTTCACTCGAACTACAGTCGAGCGTAGTCCTTAAAGTGTTAAACTACACTCATTGGATTCTGCAGATTTTTATTAGTCTTCGTGGCAAGGGTCAACTTTTTTTTTTCACAAAAAGATTCCACGTCCAGTAATACTCCAAAACACTCTAGCTACGATCCGCTTTTGTGATTGGATGATTTTGATTGCCACGCGTATTACGTGACTACCTGCGAAATACGGAGTGTCATAGTTGTAACAACTTAATTCTGATTGGCCCGGCCAGGTGTGAAACTGTCGTCTTACAAAAATACGCAGCCTATAACAATTGCAATCGTGCACATATGATATAGAAGTCTAGCCTACACTTAAATCTTTTCGCGAAAAACAGGTGACCCTATTCAAGGCTTCTTCGGGAAACATCGTCTAGGATCCTCACTCAATACCTCAAACTTCAGTCTTCCTAAAGGAAAGTCTATTATCCAATCGTGCTAGTCCAACTAGGAAAGTTTTGATCAAATCTGAGGTTCTCATATCACCACCATGGCTCCTGCACCCCCAACATCCAAACTAACCAGACCCCACACTAGCAAGAACCACTGCAAGACCAGGCCGGGGCTGTGTTCAAATTCACCAGCTAACGACCCTTACTTGAATTCGAGCTCTAAAAAATTGCATCGGGGCTGTGACGTCACATTTAATACTTTCATATCGTTTCGGTAACCCAACTTCCCAAACTCATATTTCAGTTAATTACTTATACCGAAACACGAAACTCAGTTTTGGACACATGTGTTTCGGGTGTTATTTTACCCCAAAATCACTGGTATTAAAATAATGGAATATTTTAATTTATTTGTTATACTGATACGAATAGGAAACACATTGTTTTACAAAAATACTAAATATGATTAAAAATTATTTTAAATTGCATACATTGCTTTATCAAACATATAATGAAAAGGTGGTATTTTATAACTTTGTTTTAAATATTTTATAATTACTGTGTATCAGTTATTCTCGTACTTACACCAACATTATATAAACACTTATTTTAGACAGTCAATTTAACATCTTGTTCTGCACTTCAAGAGATACCAATAGTACACTTTTTTTTTCATACATACAAACGAAACGGAAGTTTTGTTGTTTGTAATGCACACGAGACTTAATATTCGCCGGGAAACTTGAATTAGAAACATATTTCTGGCGATATGACGAAACCTGACTTTCCGAAACCCTGGTTCCAGCTGGCGTTGTGACAGTCGCAAGTTGTCTCCTGGTCAGTACAGATGCACTTAAATGTCTCCTCAGCTAAGCAACAAGTGACGTCCCCTTCACATCAACTACACTGCAATCTACGGTTTTTCATCTGTTTATAACAGTTTCTAGACGCTGTTGTTCGTACACAGACCAAGGCAGCGTAAGAAAATGCGTTTAAATAGTCGATTTTTTTTTTCGTGTCGTTGGAACGTGTAACAATTGCGAAACGAAGGCAGATGTTTGAAATGATATCTACGTAGACAAGAAGAAAGCAAGATGATGGATTCTGTATTATATGCATTCCAGTACAAAGAGGAACGTTTGCAACACGTTTGGGTTTCTAACATTTTCAGTTTTTCTTTTGACTGGCGCATGAATAATGTGACGAGGCCCTTGGAAAAGTAAATTTTACATGTGACGGAGGGATACAAAATGGAAGAGGAAAATAGATCTTAAGACACCCATCTGCCTTGCTCGCGACCTGGCCTGCAGTGTGTTTGTAATACACAGACACTTGCACAACTCTCGTATTCATTGCGACGCAGGCTATACTTTAACAAGTGAACGTATTCCGTATAACGTTTGCCATTGGACGATACTTTCCCAATCACGCAATGAAATAAACAGTATGTATTTGTGTGGCCCAATCACTTATAGTTTAGTCGCAAGGGGAAGAAGGCTTCGAGCCTACGCAACATCAGCCAATGAACAAATTATATTGGCTGAAGTAAGTATAGGACAGTGAAGTTTAACAGGACGCCCGGTAATATTACGAATTTTGCAATTGCTTAGTAACACACTTTTTTAAAAACAAACCTTTTTCTCGTGCGCACAATCTGTTTGCACACGAGAGCGCAATACAACTTTCAACACATCACGGTTATCGCAAACACTATTTTTAAGTACTTCAGCCTGGTTGAAAACAACATTTCCAGACTGTTTTAGCTTAAAATATTCTGTATGAATCCCTCCAAAATAAGTAGACGGCCCTTCGTTAAACCTTCCTACAGACTTTCCACCAATCAAACGATAGAGTCGCCTTTAGAAGTCCCATTGGCTCGCGCCGCACGGCGAGGACACTGCACGTCAGTTCAGAGGCTTGCGCTTAGAGACGATGGCGCACTTGATGGGCGTAGCAATGTCACCCTTACCGCTCCCGCGTTTCTCGGCCTTACTTAAATGTGGTGCCAACCTGCCTTGGCGCCTGTCTGCGGTGCGGGAGGTTCTGCGTTCGAATCCTAGGTAAGACTTGAGTGTTAGTTTAAGTTAGGACATGCGTTAATTTGTAAGCCATACACTGATAAACCTCCAGACATAACTCCGGAGGTCGTTAATAAGCCCTTTCCATTACAACACAATACAATACAATATAATACAATAAAATGTGGAAAACAGTTCCAGGTAGCCGGCTTCCTTGTTTGAAAAGTGTTCAGTTGACCTTGAACAGCGTATAAAGCTCAGTTGCAAGTGCCAGAGTACCGCCACAATAAACACCACTGTACAGCCGCTGGCACAACATGCTGCAGGTGGTAGACACTGGTGCTGGTGTTGTAGCGAGTTGGAATGCATTGCATATTTACCAACAACTGACCAATAAGAGAGCGTTCTCTTATTCTTATTAGTTCTGTGAAAGAACTTATAAATTAAGGAAAACATTCGTAAAAATAAATATATTGATATTAAGCTGATGTACTGTTACTGAGCTATATTTAATATTAATAACATTGGAAATCTGATGTGTTATAATATGAAAACTAAAGCAAAATATACGAGTCTACTGTATTTGAGGCAACCCATAACGAGTACAAAATTATGTATTTTCAGGCTTTTATGGAGTGATTGCATGAATATAAATTAATTTGAGTTAATTACATTAATATTGTTTTATATATATATATATATATATATATATATATATATATATAATGTTGTACTTTTAATTCTCCGGGAAAGGAAATAACTTATAATTTTTTAAACGTGGCTTATTTAAGTGTGCTTTATTCAAAATAAAAGAGGTTATAAAATAAGCAATAAAATGTTTTCCTGTTAATTTAAAAAATTCAAATTTCAGTAGTAGCCAATGTAAACAATTGATACGCCTTTCTTGAGAATTTGCTGCTATATGTTGGCACAGCCGCGAAACAATTTCCACAAGCGCTAACACCGACTATTGTGCCATGGAACACATCTTACACCAACACCAACACCAACAATAACAACCATTGGCCACCAGGAACTGCACCAGACGCTACAAGGCTCCTCCTACCTCAGCTTCAACAGCGTTGTCAAGTGTTTGAAATACACGGTTTACCACGGAACTAATAAACGTGCGTCCAACATGCTGATGTACAAAAACAACACGTACCTCAGACGACGGTTGTTAAGTGCTTGCAAGACGCCACGCTCATTATAAACACCATTCCACAGCGCACCAACATAGCTAAAACGGGTTTTTTCACAGCGCTGTACTTCAAAATATACGCGTCAGATTAATACAGAACTGCTCAAGGGCCATACACAGACCCTTCCTTGATACAGAACTGCTCGAGGGCCATACACAGACCCTTCCTTGATACAGGACTGCTCGAGGGCCTTACACAGGCCCTTCCTTGATACTTTCCACCAGCAGTTCAGAGCCTTGCGCATAGAGGCGATGACGCACTTGATGCGCTTGGCAGTGTCGCCCTTCTCGGCCTCACACGTGTGCAGGTGGACAAGCTAGAGGTACGTACGTACCTGCGGTGGGCCAGGAGGTGCAGCTCCCACGAGGTGTGTGTCTCGAGGTGTCCGGGGGCAGGTTCCGTGGAAGACTGGCGTCTAAGGCGACCAGTGGGTACAGTCGACTCACAACGCCGAGCGAGAAAGTAGGGCTGGCTTGTCCCACTTGTGTAGACTGCGTGCTTTGCCGTGCTGCCCCCTCCCCCCCCCCCCCTTTTTTCTTTAACCTTCCTGCCTCGCACGCCACTCGCAGACACCCCTACTTACCTAGGCCTCAACCCTGTCCCCCCCCTTCCGCTTAAACAATAACAATCCCCAACATCTTATATATTTTGCCATAACTAGAGATGATGGAAAATAGCAAAAAAATGTTGTGCCAGCGTATCTTCTATAACACTCTAACTAGTTTATTCTTTCATGACTGTATAAACAAGGTTTTCACTCGGCTAAGTTAGTCACAAACGTTCTACGTAATAGTATCAGAATCCTTATTGGCCTAGTGAAATGGGGTAGTGATTTCAAACATGCATTTCAGCCAATAAGGAAAGAAAACTGTCTGGCATGTATACAGTACGTTGACTCCTAGCAAGCAGTCAACTTTTCCCGCGATAAACCAATATCTCTAGCCATAACTTACATTTAAATTACTTTAACAACATTACTCGCACGACACATTATAAGTAACAGCTTTCGGAAACTATACAAAGTGGTCACGTTTTTACTGCCGTTATTAATTTTAACTAGTAACAGCTAGAAAGAACGAGTGAGTGAGTGAGTGAAGAAATTTAAGTGGCTCTTACCAGCGAGGTCTTGAGAGCCGATGAGGGTGACTGAGGTTAGTATGGAGCAGCGCCGGAATGAAAAGGAGGGGGGAACGGGAGATCCCCGGGAAAACCCTCTAACACGAGACCCTCTTCCGGCACGATACCCACACGCAAAAATCCGGGAATGACCCGGGTGGGGATTGAACGCGGTTCGCCTTGGTGGGAGGCGAGCAAACTAACCGCTCGGTCACCGCTGCCCCTAGTGGGGTTGGATCGAGGTAGGTGTGAAGGACAATATGTTATGGGAGGACAAGTATGTAAGGGTCTCCGGGCTCGCTCTCTCACTCTAGTATAAGGACACTTACCCCCAATCGCGGCTCGGAGATCGCTGTTCAGGGAGGACAGATGCAGACTGACACACCAGCCCTTAGCCGCCGTGTCCACCACACTTCTCACTCACTCCCTCCTTCTCCGATATCCTTGATTCTTATTGGCTCTCCCTTGTAGCCTGGGTGAAGTTTTGTGTCATTAGTTGTCCCTTTACTTTCCTTCATGAACTGACCTTGAGCTACATGAACTATATATACTCCCCTTAAGATTAAAGTGCATTCAATCTATAATTTATTTATATCCGTTTTATTACAATAATTAGTATTGATAAGTATTGATGTTTTAATATATATTATTTCTTTTTTAATTTTAATTATTTTGGTTTTGGGAGTATATCAATAGGCTCTTGCAAAATAAAACACCTGGCAACATTTTTTATGTATATAATTTAAGTAGTATAATTCACTATTATTTCTGTGCTGTAGTGGATCAAGTACCACCCCCTCCCCCTACCCATAGACCCTCATCGGCTCTCAAGACCTCGCTGTTAAGAGCCACCCAAATATTTTCACTCTTCACTCTCTCTACCCCTAGGTTAGGAAAACCAGTTGTTATAAGAAATTCATAAGTACTGTTAAAAAAAAAACCGACATGTCTTGTTTTGTAACAACTGAAATGAAAGGTAAATGTGTACGTCAAGAGGTTAAACACACGTACTGTACATTCTTATTACTTGTGTGATAGTGCCACTCGCATACCCTACAGTAAAGTGAACCAATCAGTGATACACGTGACAGAGCGAATCACGTACAATCTGGTAAAGGCTGTTCACTATAAAGTGAGCACTTTTGAAATGAACTTTAGAAAAAAACTCACTTCTCCTGCATGCATATATTTTAATGGGCGCACTGAATGACATTCGCCCAATAAAGTTTATAACGATGGATGGAAAGCAGTTACTTATCTTAACGTCTAATAAAAAGTGTTAGGTAACCATTTGTGATAACTTAAAATTATTTATTTCGCTTTTTGGTTTTTTAATGCATCGAAGTGTAAAACTCAGCAGATTTGTAAAGCATATACTTTCTTTATAATTTTACAGTTTCATTTTACCGACGCATGGATAAAGTGATGAGGACCATAGCAATGATAATTTTACATAAGGCGGAGGAATACATACACAACGTTTATACGGTTTTCAAAAGTGCTAATTTTACCGTGAACAACTTATACTTTTAGACCTCATCATTAAGATACAAGTCAAGTCTGAGCCAATAAACAAGTGACAGCGCCTTGAATATATACACAACTGTCGAGTCTGGCCTGTAAAATATTGGGTCTATTTAATATTCAGTAGAACTTGTCCTTCGGAGATTCGTCGTACTTAGGCTGCCACGTTGGACTAGCCAGTATGATATTAGCCCGGGAGAAATACCGAGTTTTCGTGTGTAGGTACCTGTGAGTATATGGTGTGGGTTACAGAAAAAATAGCGGTGACCTTTAGTAGGCCTTCATTCAACATTTCCAATAACATCAATACTCCTTTACTTAGTTTTCCAATCTCAATGTGGGTACAGCGTACTGGCATGAAATCTTAAATTTGATATTATAACCTACCATGTGTGCTGGCCATCTCTCAGCAACACTGTGCCTTGTCTGAGAGGGCTCGACTTTGTAGGACTTGCCACCAGGGCATTCACGTCGGACAGGAACACAAAATAGTACACAATTTGTGCACTTGAACACTTCAAGAGAAAATTCTTAAGCTATGCAAAATAGTAAGTCAGGAATAAGTAGAAGACTATGTAAATAGCACAAGTACCAGCCGCAGAAATAACGTAGACGTCAACACGGGATACCTATATATTTTAGTCCAGTTACTTTATTGAGGTGCTTAATATTTTCAGATCAATTTTGTTATTCAAATTGTATCATTATCTGGACTATCTCTAGACAAATATCCCCGTGGCAATTTGCCAAGATAAAAAGAAAACAACACATTCCTAATTACCATGTAACTGGCCTTACCTAGCCCTGAGTCCCGGGCCACGTAAAATTATGTTCACACACTGAGTTTTAAACTTTAAATAGTGTTTAAACTAAAAATAAAAATCGGTTCACTGCAAAATATATATTCAGTGTGCCTAGCTCGTGGTGATTGAGAAAATTACATTCAGGTTTGCCGTGGGCAAAGTCTTACACAGCTGGTTCAAATCATGTAGAAAACTTAAGATGGCGTCGCCAATGAAAAATTTAACCGTTTTAGAACAAGTCTGGGCGGACGCTAAAAGAAAATGAAATTTGTACTTCTGTATTATTTACTACACTTATCTCAGCCGGTAAATGGTGTTCTCCATGTTTACCTGCCCCGCTCTGACGTACTGCGTATTTAAATTGGGCCGAATGATCTCGTAACTGAAGGACCTTCAAATCCAAATGTGGGCGAGTCGACGTCGATTAATGCCGTCTCTCTTAAACGTTTCCCCCGCTCTTTCAATCCGGCGCTGCTCCATTCTCACCTCAATCACATTCATCAGCTCTCAAGACCTCACTGTTAAGAGCCGCCCAAGTCTCTTCACTCACTCATATAAAACAGGGAAAAGAACCGGGGAGGGGGGAGGGGTGCTGTTGATAATTCAAACGTAAACGAATACGTTAACGACGGTTGACTATGCAACTTAGAGACAAGTTATACTGGCGTTGGCCGAGTGGAGGTTGGTGACAGAACAATACGGAGGTAGATGTGAACGGTCTTATACGAAGGTGTACGACTGGAGCAGTGACCGACCAAGACCCAGTAGCGGTCACGGTGCTCGGTCACTGTGACCGACCACAACATTGCAGTGTTCCAGTGTGAACGCTCCAGTCGCCAGCCAGCCAGCTATGAACCTACTTCTAAGTCCAGATACCTATGAAGATCACTAGTGTCCCTGGGAGACAGAATTTTCTCCAAAAACCTTTCTGGTCATTAGTTGAGTATTACTTCGAAACACTAACTCATATCCATTTTCGTGATTGGTAAAGGAGTAGTGGAAAATTGAGAAGTTTGTGAGGAGGGGTTGGAGGATAGGAGCTCGGAGCTGTTCATGCTCTGTCATTCCGATCGAAAAGTGCCTTCCTGCGGCTCGTTTTTGCAACTGAGGACGATCGGTGCTTTTTAGGGGAAACGAGAAATGTTGAGGGAAAAAGGGAAAATTTAATGAAAGAAAGAAAGCTAAATGATGAATTAGAATTATTAAGAAAAGTGCCGGAAAGTGAAGTTAGTATTGACCAGGGCGCCTAGGCCCGGCGCCTGACTCGAAGTACTAGTGTGCTTGAATTAGACAACAAATCGCATCCTTATTAACAAGGACGATATGGCTGGAGAATTGCTTTCTAACACGCTCGTTGCTCACACTGAATACCAATCAGCGGCCGCGAATACCGGGACAGGCCCGCCAAAATAGGCAGATGCGCTTTCACAAGATGGCGCGGAGTCGCCGACCAATTAACGCCTGCCCCTAATAATTATCGGCTACGTCATACTAGGTACTTCGCCCAGTGACTGTAGTGATTATAACAAACTTATTCAGGGAATACGGTAGGTGTTTTACCGCGGCCAGTATGTTGTGGCCTCGATAACCTCAATGTCACGTCCAGTCGTAAGGAACCATTGCGGGAAATGACATAAACATGGAAAATAACATAACGAAGCTTCGCGTGTGTTCTGTTCGGAAAATATACAGCATCGTCGCATAGTTTAAAATACTGTTTTACAGATGAAGTAATATCGTAAACAGATGCCCACTCAGCGCGTTTCCTCCTGGCTTTGACGCTTCTCAACGACCACATTTATGTTTCAATAATCTGATTTAGAGACAAAATATCCATTTTCATTTCTGCCCTGAAAAAATGATTGAAAAATTAGTATTCCCTGGTTGTTTTTAAAATAATGATAAGACACAGCTGCTTAATACGAGACCTTATGACAACAATTGTCGCCAACAGAAACACTTCTAGGGTACTGCAAGCAATAAGTATGGATCTGCAAAACTCACGTTGTTATCTTGCGCCAAGCTAGACTTCACTGACCTTTAGATATCTGAGCACAGTCTGTGATTTCATTGGTAGATTGTCTTTGTCTGACGTCTTGCACCTGTTTGACTGCATTACAAGAGATTGACCAGTATACCGTTCAACTGTTGTGATTGGCTAGAAGATATGTCCAGGTCGTCCCACACAAACTGTCAGCCAGCGACAAGAGTCGAACGAGAGCAATAATACTTGCATTTTAACCTGCTGCTAGATAAAGGTCCAAGCTCAACTGCAGTAAGCACATCGCTAACACAGCACAGTATTGTACATAAATATTGAACCGTTTGTTTTATGTCAGATTAGCTACACAACGGCGCATAGAGATAAGCACTTACCTGAACACAGTAATAGTCACAAGAAAAGTTTAACTTGGGTTTACTTATATCGTCACTATCGCTGTACGTCGATTTTCAGCTCGTCAGAAGACCCGAAGCTTGGGAACTTGCTCATTTGACTCTTTGCTGAGATAGTGTAGTGCAGTTCCCCAATATGACGGTCACTCCTGGCTCACTAGGACTCGCTCAAACTCCATCGCCGCCAGAGTAGGCGCGCGTCCGGATATACTTATAGGCTGTTCACGGTAACTTGAGCACTTTTGAAAGCCCTGTTTAAGATCTACTTGTAAGCACGTTGTGTATTCTTCCGCCTTATTTAAGATTAACATTGTCATGGGCCTCGTCACTTTATTAATGCGTCGGTCAATTACATTATAAGAGAACTAAATATTCAACACATCTGCTTATTTTTACACTTCGATGCATTAAAAACACAGAAAGCGAAATAAATAATTTAAGTTATCAGAAATAATACCCTAACATATTTTACACAACGTTAAGATACGAAACTACTTCTCATCCATCGTTACCAACTTTACTGGGCCCATATCACTCGGTGCACCCGTTAAAATATATGCAGGTAGGTGCAGTAAAATTTTGCTAAGATTGATTACAAAAGTGCTCACTTTATGGCGAACAGCCTTTAACAGCATCAACCACAATGTAAGACTGTAGAGATGTCCTCAGTGCATCTCTGTATGTGAGAACATGAGAGGTCTTCTTATGTCTACTACGGGAGACGAGTGCCGTTTCTTCTGAATATTCAATACATCGTGTAAGTTAGTGCACCCTCACTGTGAGCTTCCCTTCTAAACTCTCCAGCAAAACTAATAACTTAATATCAGACTAAAACGTTACCAGAAAGGAAAACAAGCCTAGCTTTTTTTTATAATATTTCCATTGTGTTTCGTTAGAGTAACATAAACACTGACTTGCTCTCAGATACTCTTGCTTCTTCCATAACACTGTGGTTTAGACTATGTAGTGCTATCTAGTAGTGCCATACGTAAATATACTTATTTTTTCCTTTCTTCGTTGAAGGCATGCATTCCTTTTTTATTTTGTCAGTAGTTTAGTTTACATATTCACAACACCAGTATATAAGCTTAGTAAGAATGTACGGATAATGAAAGATATAATTTGAACAATTACATCGACATTAGAATGCCACCAACGCTCAGTATTCTTGTACTTGCATATTGATGTATGGCCAGTTTCCTTCACAGTGTACAGGTGAAGGCTACCTGGGTGCCTCTGAGCCAGTGAAGAAGCACATGTTGTTCATTCGTCGCAAAAATATACGATTGCTCCTTGTTGAGTGCAGTTTCCTTATTGCTCTGTTGGATGTGTCATAGGGGGAAAAGTCGTCATCTAGGAAAGAGCGGAAGTGAATGACTTATCGCTCAACTGATAGAGCAGTCGGAGGCAGTTCTGACCAGTTACTGCACTTGCCAGCGACAATATCAAGTTTGTATGTAGCGCTTGAGGCTCCCGTCTGTCTACAAACGATACGGGCGAAATTAACACGCACGCCTAGCGCCTCATCGCCCCTACGTGCATGGCGTGACTGCAGGGTTTCCCACAGATTATATCATTCCCGAATAATACTACTTTTTCCCTGCCGCTTAATGAAACTGCGTGGGCTATATTTAAAAAAAGGCGGTGTTTTACAATTTTCAAGAATTTTTTCCTCCGTGAATAACATTAATATAGTAAAAGCAAAAAAATTCGGACTTACTGATTGTTACCTTTCCTGAAAATAAATTCGTATTAGTAGAATATTTATTACTGAGATACGCATATTCGCGCAGACGACGATTCCACACAAAATATTTGAGTACGCCATCCTCTCAAGATGGCGTGATGCATTAGTAAACGTTGAACAAGGACCTGGTTGCGCTACCTTAGGTACAGACTGTAGCTACATCCAGCCAGAACAATGCGAGAAGTGAGACGTGTGGAATGGTAAGGAGGCTGGGGAAAACCCCGAGGAAACCCCGCACGACAAGGCACTGTCCGCCACATCATCCACATGAGAACAAGAGACCTCAGAAGTGACTGGTCGAGTGAGACAACTGTGGCTATACGGCACAGCAAGTGAATTTCTATCGACACTGAACACAAGGTGCGGTAAAGGAAATGGGTGAGGTAGTGTGAGACATCGTTCCTTGTTCACGGTGTATTTCTTACACGCCCGCTGCCAATAACATCGATCTCAAACAAGTTTGCATCGGCACTGATATACATCTACAGTTACAAACCACAATATTATTCGTTGCAGCACATGTGTATGTGTTTGTTTCGTTCGTGTGCGTGAACATATTGCAACTTCAGTGCGTGTACACGTCACGTAACTGCCACTCAGCACTCTTAGTAACCAATAAATACCATTCCTGTATGGTCGATGCTATACCTAAGTAGTAATAGTGAACTTCACGGGAGGTTCTCATTCATTCTAATAGCGAAGGGAGGGTAATACCATTCCTGTATGGTCGATGCTATACCTAAGTAGTAATAGTGAACTTCACGGGAGGTTCTCATTCATTCTAATAGCGAAGGGAGGGTAATATAATTCTATGTGTGGCGTCCTTCTTAAAACTTTTTTGTTCACGTATAAATTTCACTTTAGTGCAATCACGACGTAAAATACTCACTACATAAAATATACAGAAAAGTCCCAAAAGCTAGTATGTATATAATTATCAGAATTACTTCGTAACAATTCATTAGAGTATATAATTTATAAACGTCTCCCAGTGAACTAAACCTGTTTGGATGACCATTTACTCTCCTCATTCTCGCGCCTTGTACTACATTCCAGGAGGTGTAATGAGATTACTCCCCCCCCCCTCCCTTTTCGGGATAACAGTTACGCAATTTATGTTGTCCTAGAGTTGCTCTCATGATTTTTAGCCACCCGATCAAGAATTTCGGTGCAGGTAGTGAGTGTACCTATATTTTAGAAATTTTCGGGGATTAATTTGAAGGAAGGAAATACAGACAAAAGAGAAATACAATAAGCACAGTTTCGCTAGGAGACTGTTGAGCGAGTAAGAAACCTGCAAGGAGACAAGGAAGGGATTGCAAGGAGACAAGAAAGGGATGCCGCGCGCTGGAGCAGCTGACAATGAATGTACTGAGGCCCCAGATTATACAGCACCGTACAGTCTAGTTTGCAGCTCATTGTGCTTTTGAAGATATACATTCAAACACAGACTCCTTGGTGAATCACTGCCAAGTCACCAACTCTGCACCTCATAGGGCCGCGGTGGCTGAGCGGTTAGCCTGCTCAACTCCCACCGAGGTGAACCGGATTCGATCCTCGGCTGGTTCTCTTCAGGATTTTCGCATGGGGGAATCGTGCCGGACGATGCCACTGGTCTGTGGGATTTCTCGAGGATCTCCCTTCTTTACCCGCCTTTTCATTCCGGGCAACTTCCTACTCACCTCAATCACCCTCATCTGCTCTCAAGACCTCTCTTCACCCTGCGCCTCATCCCAGCAACATGGCGTAGAGATCCGAGGAGTTCTATGATTGATGATAACGTGACAAGTTAACACGTTGAGGTCTGTACATGTTTACAGATATTTTACGTCAAGCTAAAAGTGAATCACCTATACACCACAACAGGATCACGAGTTCTATTAGCTTCTGTACCGCCACTTAGCGCCGTCTTACTGGCTCCCTCCCTGCTCCCTACCAGTACTACTGTACAACGTTTGTTACTGGCCTGTTGTCAGCCAAGATAATGCCGGGTTCACAGTCTTCCAAACAAACGTTCTGTCATGTTTGGCATTATTTACATTACACTTTGTTCGTTTGCGTTGTCATACAAAAATGTTGTATTTTGTACAATAAAATGTTGATTGGTGAGTCTAAGTGTTTTCTTGTAATAAATATTATGATAAAAACTATGAAAGGAATGAAACTATATCCGCATGATTTTTACTTTTAATTATCCAGACATATCTAGATTTTTTCACCCGAGCTACACTTTGGCACTGTCCTCAATGCGTTAAGTACTCTCCGAGTGTTCCCACTTATACCACTTAGTCTTTGGAATTAAATAGCAGACTCACGAAAAATTTAGTGTAAGTAACAGCGATTTCGCTGCACAAGTTCGGACAGTGAAATACAATATTTAAGTTCATTGTTTGAATTCAGAATAATATTCATCTAGTCGTAATTTTGCATTGAAAACTTCTTTGTCTGCGAAAAAAAAAAGAAGAGAAAACATTAAATTTAACCGTTTGAAATCAAAATATAAAAATGTGTTCCATTTGACGTGTTTTATAGAACCGAATAATTAGCCAGTTCAGTTGTTTGTGGGCTCGAATTTGTACAATCATGCTGCTATAGTTAGAGACCCGAAAAACTCGCGAGTTCAATGACTTGCAGGCTAGACTCTAAATTTGCCAATGTCAGCTGTGCATTGGTTGTCTACCGTCACAGTGGAAGGCGACGATTGAGCCAGCCTTAACCAGGAGGTATCAAACACCGTGTGGACCAATGGCTAATGTTATGTAAAGACACGTGTTTTGAATTCTAGTTTGTCCCAAAATGAATCTGCGAATTCTTCAGGTCTCTAGCAATAGTCCGTCCACTTCCAACTCTTCTGAAACTCTGTTAAGGTTCTACTTCCAGGATCTTCATACGCCTCATGCAAACAAAGCTTAACCGAGTCCGGAGAATTACACCAAAGGGACGACGCACCGCATTCATGTGTGCTCAGTGAGATACTATTTTGCATAATAAACATTTCTTACTAGGCATTACCAACACACCTATTTTCTCACATCTTTTATTTATATATCTTACAAATTACTTGTTTTAATTTTTAAATAAATTACCGGCAATAGTTAAATTTAACCAAACATTAGATACCTGTATGGTAACAGCAGCATAAAACACACAAGACATATTTAGGATGTAACCAAACATAAAAATACATGGAGTGGTTTTTCAAAAGTTTGATTAAAAAGGTGTGAAGAAACCGCGAGTAGACTATACCATCTGTTCATTGGCTGCTTGGGGCAATGCAGTTTACTGCGTGTTTATTATTGGCTGATGGCTCAGGAGCGTCGTCCAATTACAGAAGTAACAGGAATGTGCTCGTTTTTTAATTCCAGCTTGTGTCTAAGACAATCCGAGAATTATTAATTTCTTCATTTATGCTTCTCTGTAATTTGTTAAACGTAATTCTTTGGCATGATTATTTTTTGTTTTCGAATTTTTTTTTAACAGTGAAACATAATATTTAGGCCGTAGCAAATCAATAGTGAGTAAATGAAGAAATTTAGGCGGCTCTTAACATCGAGGTCTTGAGAGCCGATGAGGATGAGGTTAGGTAAGTATGGAGAAGCGCCGGAACGCAAGGGTGGGGGAAACGTGAGATCTCCGAGAAAACCCGCCGACCAGCGGCATCCCCACTTGCCAAAAATCTGGGAGTATCCCGGCCTGGGGTTGCAAGTCTATAGTGCGCGCTTATACAAGCGCCAAGGCGTAGATAAGCTTCAAGGTAGTAGGTGCTTATGACTCAGCAGTTGTACAAAACCGCTTCAGTGTTTATATGGCGTGAGAGAACTCTCAAGGTTAGTATGTAGCGAGGTCATTACTGACGGAGCTAGTTGCTCAGAAAGCAGGAGCGGGAAAGAAATCTGCCATCATGGAGAGATTTCTGGAAACTATGGAGAATCGAAATGAGGATTTCTGGACCTGGAATTGAACCCCCGTCCTCCCGAATGCGAGATCAGTGGCTTATCGCTGCTGCGCTACCTCGCTCTGGCGGTAATAGCGTCAAACAACTGCAGACCAGCTGTACACAGCCCCTCCATGCCGACCCCGCCTGAAGGACAGCGACTCGCGGGCATTTGTTCCAGAGGCAATGTACACAGTACAAGATTGTTGTTTATGGTAAAGTTCAAATGAATAAATAATATTCGCGTAGTTTAGAGGGTGATGGCAGGGGGGGTGTAGGGGAGAGCTCGCCGCTGGAGGGAGGAAAACCACGTGACACTGCTGGCGCTGTACACACCAAACTGACAACATCGCTCTCTACTACCGCGGTATTAAATACCGCGCTGCACCACTTACGTTTATTCGACAGGTAATATGCACACGCTGTGCAGCTCTCGCCCACCCGCTCTCGGCCGCTGTCGCTACTGCAGTGAACAACCCCACCCCTCTGTGCAGCGGCAATGGACTGTCCCGACTAGCCCGGCGCGCTCTGCACTTCTGCGCGGTATTTTCTCAATCGGATTTCACATTAAAATAATTCTTCAGGAACTATCTGCCAACATTTTCTTACATCCCTACAATGAAATATCGTATCTATACAACACGCTGACTTATGAAACATGCAAAATCTTTGATATGTCTCAAGGTGTATAATACATTTGAATTACACGGTGTACTTGCTTATTTAATTTAATTTTTTTCTTGGCACACTCCACTGTAAAGTAAAAAATTTGTTGTAATTTACTTGTAGTGTTACAGAAATATTTGCATAGAGATGTGAGTGGTGTGCCACATGTGTGCTCACACACATGACCTGGCCGTCTACCGCCCACACACACACACACGCACACACACAACACACACACACATTGGATGCAGTGTCGTAACAGCTGAGCTGAGCGGCGGCCACAGATAACCAGGAGAATATCACGTGACCAGTGACTGCCGGAAGTCACTCCGAGAAAAACAACTCGCCATCGGCTTACACGAATATACACGTGTCACTAACCTTTCAGGGAGCCGAGGTGGCTGCGCGGTTAGACTGCTCGCCTCTCACCGAGGCGAGCCGGATTCAATCCTGGGACGGGTCACTCATAGGATTTTCGCATGCGGCAATCGTGCTGGACGATGTCTCTGGTCGGCGGGTTTTCTCTGTGATATCTCATTTCCCCCATCCTCGCATTCCGACGCTTCTCCATTCTCACGTTATTTCACCCTCATCGGCTCTCAAGACGTCGCTGTTAAGAGTCTCCCAAATCTCTTCACCTACTCACTCACTCGCATTAGTTTATTGTTAAGTGCGTTGCAAATGAGAAAATGATTAATGAGTGCTGTACGCCGCGCTTGTTACAAACAGTGAGTAGAAACACAGAGCAGTCAGGTTACAGAAGTGAAGTGTATAGAGAACTCCAACCACATATGCCAGCAAGATGGCGGAACGTCGGTCGTTCGCCAATCAGCTCTTGGAGACTGACTTGCCAAACGGGAGTCCAACCAACAGGGAAAATTCCATAACGTTCAATAGCCAATCAGACCCAAAGTCAGTTTCCACATCTTCGTGCGACCAATGAACGACCAAGGTGACTTACATCAAAGTAAGTGCCACACTATCGCACTTACTCTGTGGTACAGACGTGCACATCTCGCCTTGTTATTTGTTGGCAGGTCGTACTTCGAGCACGTGTATGTATGCACTACTTTTACATTGGTTCATTGTAATTAGACACGTCTTGGGTAGCTCAGCGGCAATGAATACAAACTCCATGTTGGCGTGAGAGACTAACGTGTGGCACAATCAGAAAGGAAGCGGCTTATTACTAGAGAAATCTCGTGGATACATTTGGCAACAAGCTAGACTGCACAGTCCTGTGTGTACTCGAACCTCAGTTAGTTGTTCATTAGCTGATGCTCCAGTTTTATCATAGTCCAAACGGCACAGAATATTGGTCCTTTATTACTTGCAGGCTTGTTATTGGCTCAAATTCATCCAGGGCGTGTCTTACAAACTGCGGTCCAATTGGAAAACAAAGTCAAATGTACACGTGCATGAAATCTAGCTTGTCCTCAAATGAATTCGCGATATTCCCGTGTCTCTGCTTATTACCGAGACACTAGCCAATGTACGAATGACTCCTGCTCCATATATACACCACTGTGAAGTCTACCTCGATGTCTAATATGTAAGGACAAAAAAATGTTGCGTTTTAAACGACCTGTAAGTTAGACTCCACTGCCCTATGTATTCCCTAGTCTCAGCTTGTTGTTCATTGACTGCTGCTCCAGTGTGTAGCCAGTTAGGGATTTGTTGTTTGGTTTCTTACAGGCCTGTTATAGGCTCAGAGTTCACCTGGGCGTGTCTACTATACTCTGACACAATTTCAAACATGGCAGAAATTTACGCGTGTTTGACATTCACTTTGTCGTAAGATGAATTCGCGAAATTTCCCAAGGTATAATAAGAATTGGATTTTGCCGCACCGACGTTTCAAGAAGGACTCCACTCTCTCTCATGCTCTCTGCCCCTCCCCCAAACCACTTTTTCCACCAACGGCATAGAAAAAACTCTCTCTCTCTCTCCTCTCTTCTCTCTCTCTCTCCTCTCTCTCTCTCTCTCTCACTCTCTCTCTTCTCTCTCCTCTTCTCTCTCTCTCTCTCTCTCTCCTCTCTCTCTCTCTCTCTCTCTCCTCTCTCCTCTCTCTCTCTCTCTCTTCTCTCCTCTCTCTCTCTCTCTCTCTCCTCTCTCCTCTCTCTCTCTCTCCTCTCTCTCTCTCCTGGCCACCTCAATTGTCCTCATAAAGTACGAAAGAGAGACAGTATATTTGATACTCTCTCTACATCTCCCTTGCCATCCACCTTGTTTATTTACAACTGCAGGTCGAGGTTATCGCAGGCCGCAGAAGAGTCAATCTTCGCCAAGACGTTGTGGTTTCGACGCAAGTCACGGTCTTGGGTAATATTCCTATTATATTGTGCAAATATTTTATCACAAACAATGACACTCATTTATAACTTAATGGTGTCACCGAATTATTAAATACGCCGTCAAAACAAAAAACTGTCTAGTTTGCAATATATTACAATATGGGTTTAATCTGAGTTCTCGCTATATTTTTCCGATGTGTACGTATGCGTTGATACACTTAAGATTACAATTTCTTTCCATACTTTTAAATAGTTCTTTGATAGACCATGCAGTTTCACCCGGGAATCCTGCGACTTCATCTAAGGACAAGCTGGTCTGCAAACAAGTGTATATCTCATTCCTCTTACAGTTGAATCGTAGCTTGTCAGTTACGCCTCCAAGAACAAAATGTACGGAATCCCTTGCTGCCAGACCTGGAATAAAGTCGTAGCATCAGCCAATGAACAGCTAGCTGGGTCTGAAGTACACATAAGATTGTGCAGTATAACTTGTTTTCAAATGAATACACGAAACTTCCTGGTGTCTAAGTTAACTATATGTTCGTTATTGTTTTGTTTCATTGTACAAAAAAGTGCTGGTTGAATTTCCTCCAGAAATGTCCGTAAACTCTCGGTAAAATTACGGACGTTAATTTTTCAAAAACGGACTTCATGAAAAATTGCTTAAAACTTTCCGTAACTTTATGTAAACTCCTTGTAAATCTACTAGCTAGTATTCTCTACTTCCAGATCCAAAACATAAATATTTTTAAAAAATCTTTAGTTTTCGTTTTGCAGGTATTTCGCTGTGCATTAAAAAAATCTTTAAAAAAGTTGTATTATTTTTTGCTTGAGCGTGATTTGAACCTGAGTCAAAAGGTTCTAATGTCCGCGAGTCTAACCTCTCACCTATTAGCTCCTTGCAACGACTGGCTATACGCCTTTGTTAAAGGCTGCCCACGATCAAGTGCACTTTTGAACTCAACCTTTGAAAAAAGACACTGTCCCTACCTGCGTATGTTTCAACGGGCGGACTGACACTGGCGTCCTGTCAAGTTGCCAGCGACTGAGGGAAAGTAGTTCCAAATATTAGCATTGAATTATAAGTATGAGGTAAAGACTTGAAAGTGCTGAAACAATTATTTTTACTTTAACTAATTTTTTTTTCTTTCATTTAAGTGTGAGAATGAGCATATTTGTAAAACATTTACTTCGCTGATAATTTCACAGTGTCACTTGTTCGATGCATAAATAAAGTGATCGGGCCCATGACAATGTTAATTGACCACATGACAGAAGAATACACAATGTGCATACAAGTAGAACTTAAGCAGGACTGTCGAGATTGCCAATTCCCTTGTGAACAGACTTGACATGTGTTGTAGTCACATAAACAACTTCTTTCAGTTTCTATTACAGTTAGTACATATTGCCAACAGTTACAGATGCACAATGCTGATTGTTGATGTTTCAGAGGACAGGTTTCGAGTGGCGTGTATGAGCTGAATGCCGCAGAAGCGACAACTATCTGCGGTTGCAGGAGCGAGGAAAGCTTCGTGCAGACTCGGCATTGTTCGCTCATGAAACTCGAAGTTATAGGAAACACGGACACTTTCTGTGTTTTGTATTTACGGAACCCACATCCGTCCCTCGTCGTTACGGATTGCGTTTCCGTAAATTTACTGTACATTTCCGTCAACATGTCTGTCAACATTTCCGTCAACATTGTGGTTGTTCTTTGTCTGAACTTTTTATTAAAAATGCATTTTTATGGCATGGTTAACACATTTTAAAATTGAACAAGTGCAGGGTCCGGGGTAGTATCTTATTGTATTCAGAATTTTTCTGCCTTCAACACACTTCAAACATCCGGTATTACAGTGATATCATGAAACCTGGACAACGTTACACTCTTCATCTACTCTAACGAAGGAAGGAAACTCATTTGAGTGCGCGTGTTTACACTTAACTTACACACTTACACTTACACTTACACTGGGGTTGTTCTTAAATAGGCGAGTAGTAAAGCAATTGCTTTAAAACTCAAACACACATTCCCATCTCCTTCGCCAATCAGATGTTAGAGAAACAAGAACAATCGCGAACAAAACAATTTACTTAGCTATTGAAGAGAAGCGTATTTACAAGTCTGTGAACGCTGCCGACAATAAACTGACTTCGACGTATATAGTCCATTCACGGTAACTGCACACTTTTCTGAAGATCTGCTAAAGTTCTACTTCCAGGATATTCCTCCGCCACATGCGAACAAGTAGGCCTATAGAATATCATACCAAAGGTACAACGCACAGCATTCATGTGCACTCACTGTGGTAAGTACTAGGCAATACCAACACCTGCGTTCATGCGCACTCACTGTGGTAAGTACTAGGCAATACCAACACCTGCGTTCATGTGCACTCTCTGTAGTAAGTACTAGGCAATACCAACACCTGCGTTCATGCGCACTCTCTGTAGTAAGTACTAGGCAATACCAACACCTGCGTTCATTCGCACTCACTGTGGTAAGTACTAGGCAATACCAACACCTGCGTTCATGCGCACTCACTGTGGTAAGTACTAGGCAATACCAACACCTGCGTTCATGCGCACTCTCTGTAGTAAGTACTAGGCAATACCAACACCTGCGTTCATGCGCACTCACTGTGGTAAGTACTAGGCAATACCAACACCTGCGTTCATGCGCACTCTCTGTAGTAAGTACTAGGCAATACCAACACCTGCGTTTCCTCTCTGTTTTATTCATATTAATTATAAATGAAATGTTATCGTCGATGGGCAGAATATAAGTAACAGTTTAATTTAACAAAAAATAATGCACTTTTACCTTAAGAGAAGTATAAAACCCTTGTGATACATGGCTGGGCATGATGGAAAACACAGAACATTTTGTTTTACCCAACGTATATTACAGGCCTATAACATTCAACTAGTTTATTCTTTCATGATGGATGCACATGGTTCTGACTCGGCTAAGTTGTTTGCAGACCAATCACGAACGTTCTACGTTATAGTATCAGAATCCTCATTGTCCCAGTGAAATGGGGTAGTGGCTTCAAACATGCATGACAGACAATAAAGAAAGAGAACTGTCGAGCAAGTGTACAGTACGTTGAATACTAGCAAACAGTCAACTTTTCCCGCGATAAACCATCATCTTTATACTTGGAATATTTAAGAAATAACACATACGTCATACATGGAATGATATTTCAAAAGGTTAATTATAAAAAGTGTGAAGAAACCGATGTTATGATATGATTTATGGCTCATTATCATACCTTAACGGGACTATAGTGTCGTAACAAGTTATTGATAAATTATGTAATCAACACTATAAAACATGAAATTCGTACAATATTATTACAATATAAACATACTTAAATATGCACGTGGAGGGGGAGGGGAGCTATACAAATATACTGAAGTAGTAATTTATATTAAATTATAATGATTTAACCAGCCACATTTTGAGTAATATCTAATTGGAGAGTCCTCACCTTGTACATTATTCTGGAGGCTAATTAAGATGGCGGAACTCGACGGCCGGACATACCCATCTTCAGTGATCTTCTCGTTCCAACAGCCCGACGACAGACGTCATCACCCACGCGCTACTACACTGCCCTATATCGGCTGCATTGTCCCCGTTTACTGGCCATTGGAGGGAGTTTCTGTGGTTTGCGAGTTCAGCAATCACGGCCCGTGTCCTGGATAAATATGTGATGGTGGGATCAGCAGGCAACTCAGATACTTTTCATGTGAAGTTATTCTACTAAATAACAACATATTTAATGATTGTTGACTTTTATTACTTTTAAACGCCCACTAAAGTTTGATCATAGAAACTAACAAAGGGCAACCCGAGGTAACGGCTTTTGGCCAACTTTGTCTGCGGCTGTGTTTCCACACTCGTGCATTTATTTCACATAATACCTTACGCCGTCACATCATGAATTCGCGTTATTATCCAATTACAAGCTACATGTCGCTGTCCTACACGTACCTGAGAACAACCCGTCATTTCATTGACTGCTGTGTAACCGCGTTTCAGGCGATTGGTTAGTCTACCGTCCAACTTGTATTATTGGCTAAAAGAGTCCTGCCAGATCGTGTTATGCAAAGGGTCGGCCATTGGTAGAGTGAAATGAAAGTACAACAAGATGCAGTTCAATCTGCTTCCAGATAATAAAGTGAATCTTGCACGTCCCTCATGGTAGTTTTCCCGCAAATAGGATGCTCAAGCGCTGAACCTCAACGTCCTTGAGACGTTGC
Source organism: Dryococelus australis (assembly GCA_029891345.1). Taxonomy (NCBI): domain Eukaryota; kingdom Metazoa; phylum Arthropoda; class Insecta; order Phasmatodea; family Phasmatidae; genus Dryococelus; species Dryococelus australis. The sequence goes on along the minus strand of CM057002.1, from coordinate 67,461,788 downwards.
CTAAAAATTGTTGGCCAATGCTAGAAGTAAAAACGAACACAGCTTCTTACATTTTAATACGCAGCTACATAATAACGCGTATTTTACACGTCCTTAAGGATTGCTCTTTATTTGTTTCCTTCTGTTGGCTTTAATGAAACTGTACCATTGAATTAACCTCTAAAGCGTTAAGCTACGTATAGGGTATTCACAGTAAAGTGAGCACTTTTAAGGCCCTACTTACTTTTTTATTAGAGTCGTATTTTATCATTTAACAACTATTGTAAATAAATACTGCCAAGTGAGTAATAAACACTGTATATTCCATCTAGAACTAAAATAAAACACTTTTATAGACTATTATTCCAAATAGTGGGCTTTCAAAAGTGCTCACTTTACCGTGAATAGCCTATACCACGTACTCCTAACTGTATGCAACAATAATAAACAAACAAAATATCGCAGTGTTAACAGTTCAGTCGATATTCAGTGCGGCACTGCGACACTGAACAACTTTCCTTTATCGCTACAGGCGCCATGATATCGCGTTGTAATTCAGTACCAAGGTAGACGATAGACAAGTGCTAGCTTCACGCCTGTCATTGGATCTCCGCTCATCCGACGACACACCCTGCAGGACTCGCGACCAATAGTAAACCTCAGCACTGGTAGCTTCATTCCGTGTGGCCAAGTCGAATAATAAGTGGTTGTGAAATCTATCATGATGCCGTTCTACGACATGGAATGCTAAGGCTTTGTTGGGAGGACGACAATCAAGTGTGTCCATTGAAACGTAAGAAGTTCGGCAGGGAATTTTTTTTTCTTTCAAAGTTTGGTTTAGAAAATTCTTACCACGCACCATCTATAGCTTTATACAGCATCATAGACGGGGACTTATTGTTACCATAAAGGGGCTAGTCTCAGATTTCTGTGACATTATCCATCTTCATTTAAATGTTATCTGCCTCGCTCCCCCTTCTCTCTTTCTAATACTGTACACTGTATGTTTGTGCACATTATGGACGACGAGGGGCTTGATCGCGCACCTCACTGACACAGCGCTGTCCTGACGCACTATGCGGTGAGAGGAACTAGGACGCCGTGAGGGTGGCAGAAGGCGTCCCTGTATGTCGGCCAGCCGTACTGTATATAAGGACGCCGGTGCATGACGACACTCCCCCCCCCCCTTTTTTTGTGTCGTCACCACATCGACGGCACATCGACGTCGGAGATCGGCGCGAGCAACTTGAGGGCAACACAACAGAGCGATCCGAGATTCTTGAACGACATCTTGGAGAGACGTGACCTGATCAGCCAATCACCACGACTACACGACATCACGGGGTGGAGGAGCTCCGGTCCGGTGTCGCCAAGAACCAGTGGCAAGGAGATATTTGGTTCTGGCTGCAGGATACATCCGGTAACGAACCTATGCGCAGCGAACCCTAGAGGTCCCTGTTATAGAGCCTTAATTATTGGTAACGATAACACTAGCTTGGAAGAGTCAAGTAATTATTCAGAGTTGTTTGTATAAGATATTTCAGATCATTTTTGTACAAGAAAGGGGAATAAAAGATTTAGTAGTTTTTTTAATAGCCTTGTATCATTGACCTAGGAGTTATTCCCCCAGAGTAAGAGTAATGTAAAGAGAATTCGCCTCAGTGTCTTACCCTGTTCACACTTAGAGATTGCGAGCTATATTTGGCTAACGTTACAATGTGGTTATGCATGTATGTAACACGTATTTCGTGTAAGGCTGGGTTTTAAGTATTTAAATAAAATAATTTCTACAGAAATATTGCATTTTTTTTGTTATGAAAAAACCTAAGGACAATATATATTTTGAAAAACACTACGCAAGCAATTTACAGCGTCGTTGTTATAAACTTCGGTATTTTTTCTTTAAACTAAATTGAAAGTAGTTGTTTCGAGCATGTTCAGTGACGAACAACTGTATGTATAATCATTCTAAGTAATGACTAAGGTGCCGAAAAGTGTAGTTCGCTAAGGAACGAGAATATATTTATAATAATTAAGAAAAGGAAGAATATTCGCATTGAAAAATGTTCTGTAGACATTTAAAATGGCAAACGGAGTGGCAGAAAAAATTTAAAATACCTGAAAAAAATACGTTAGTAGGAATATATGAGGGGGGAGGGGTATGCCTAGTTTAGTGTGGCGTGACAAATCCATGCATGATTAGCAGGAGAAAAAAAAACAGCAGGAGAGCCAACTGGAAAAAGGCAGTGGGAAAGATGACTCGGCGTGATGCAGGAATGACGAACGAGGCTCAGTCTACACATGCAGCTATGGCATGACTTGTGTTTACAGTGTACAACTATTTACACCCAGTCAGCAGACAGAATTACAGAAATTACAGAAGTTTGTCACCTACTACAGGAACATCAGTTATTTTGTTCTTTGTGTCCACATTCACCACTGTCCTGTGCTGATACACACCACACACTACACTGCACTGTACTGTACTGTACAAGTGTACAACTTTCATTATTGGCTAGTCTTCAGGCACTAGAATGGAAAGTTGACTCTCTCACTATAATTATATTTTCCATACTTATCAAATCATCTCTCAAGACCTCGCTGTTACGAGCTGCCTAAATCTCTCAACCCAACTCATACTTAATCTAATATTAATATACAATCAATCATGATCGTTTAAGTAACTATAAACAATAGTTTTTTTCCGATGTGTCTTGTTTATGAGATGTTGCGTTCTCGTAAGAGCAAGAAAACCATTAGTGGGAAAAACTTTTGAAATGCTTGAATTTTGTCTTGTTGAAGTGTAGAAATGTTCATACTAGCGTCTTTTGAGGTACACTAGAGTTTAGTCCTCCAACATTATTTCTTTGTATGCTTACTTCCTTTCTGTCATGTGCATATTTAAAACATTAGCTACTTGGGAGTACGTTTTAATTTATTAAATTCGAAGAAGAAATGCTGTTAATCATTTGAGGACGGCAAAAATTTTCTGGCACTGAAGACAAGGTTGAAATGAACTGCCTATATTCTTCATTACTGCAATACCAGTTGTGTTGGTCTCTGTATTTCCACTTACCATTGTCCCATTGGTCGAAGCTACATCACACACACTTATAATGTACTCTGCAACGTGTTATTATTGGCTAACCGTCGGCCAATGAAGTCACTCGTTGACTGACTGCCAATTAGCGTGTCGCGACATTTTTTACACGTTTTATAATCCATCGTGTTCATATGCAAAATTATTGAAAAGAACAATTCTATTCTCACGAACTGAAATGTTGACTATGGGTCGTTCACGGTAAAGTGAGCACTTTCGAAGCCCTAGTTACTTTTTGCTTTCAGCCATCTTTTATCCTTTAACCACATTTATAAATAAATATTGTCCTGTAAGTAATAAACAGTGTGTGTATATTCCACCGCACTCGGAATTTATCATCTAAGGCTAAAATCAAACACATTTTTATTCCAATTGAGAGTGCTTTCAAAAGTGCTCACTTTACCGTGAACAGCCTAAACTTGAAATTTATTTCTTATATTCCGATTAAGTGCAGACACAGCAAAACTATAAAAGTTTGAGTTCTGTCTTCCAGAGCAAAGAAATTTCCATATAAATGTAGCCACGAATATATACGTGCATTCTCCTCAAAGGGATTAAAAACAATGGCATCAACATATGTGTAAAGGCTGTTCACGATAAAATGAGCACTTTTGAAATCAACCTTAGAAAAAGTCGCTGTCCCTGCATGCATGTATTTTAACTGGAGCACTGAGTAGCATGCGGTCAGTAAAGTTAGTCACGAAGAATGGAAAATAATTCCATATCTTAACGTCGAATAAAAAGTATCACGTAACAATTTGTAATAACTGAAATTATTTCTTTCACTTTCATTTTTGAATTTTAATGCATTGAATTGTATAAATGAGCAGATTTGAAAAATACTTACTTTTCTAATAATTTCATAGTTTCACTTGAACGACGCTTGAATAAACTGTTGAAGCCCATTGCAGTGTTAGTTTTAAATAAGGCGGAAGAAGACACATAGTTCATACAAGTAGATCTTAAGCAGGGCTTTCAAAAGCGCTTAGTTACCGTGAACAGCATATACTTTAAAAATACATCGTGATGCTGCAAAAAAATCTCTCCGTCCTGACATACGTGACTGAGCAAAACGAAATATAAATTTCGCACATTCATTGTACAATCGAACAGGCTTCTCGGTCCGTTACATAATCGATCCACAGCTGTTTGTTTGTTAATTGGTGACTTCATTCATTTCGTTCCACGATAAACGGTCGCAATGTCTGCCAGCTTATTCCTGGCCAATTGCTGCGTGTGTATTAGTCGCTATTGTGGTGGCGAGTTGGTTTTACTGCAGAAATATATTTAACATCAATCGAGCCCTTTTTAATGTTTACAATAAAATCTGTTTAAGTCAGAAAAATTATTGTAGGATCCTGTTAAATATTAGCAGAACAGTGAATATATATATATATATCGATTTGAGTTACATTTCTAAATGCAAAGAAATTTTGAAGATGGCGTTCAATCTATACTCGAGCAAAGCCGTCGGTTCGTTAACGTGTTAGGTTGGCAATGCTGCACTGGTCAGTGTAATAATCAACCCGTTATTCACTTGTCTATTTGCACCTTCACAGCGCAGTTAGCAGCCTCCCTCACAACATGGGAGGACTTCCAACTAAGGACTGAATGAAGTACATACTGTATGTGTTTGTCTCGCACATACTCCCTTTCTTTAAGTATTCCTCTTTACCATTCATTATAGACTGTTCACGGTCAAATTAGCATTTCTGAAAGCCCTGCTTAAGATCTACTTGTATGCACTATGTGTATTATTCCGCCGTACTTAAAACTAACACTGCAATGGGCTTCAACAGTTTATTCAAGCGTCGGTCAAGTGAAACTATGAAATTATTAGAAAAGTAAGTATTTTTCAAATCCGCTAATTCTTACACCTAGATACATTTAAAAAATACAGAAAGATAAAGAAATCATTTAAGTTATAACAAATGTTTACCATACACTTTTAATTCGACGATCATGGAACTACTGTGGCAAACTGCCGCAAATTAATTTGTACACAAAACCAGATTCATTACATATATTTTAACGACAGCGCCATATATAAATACATGAAAATAATAAAACTTGAACACAGAATATTAAAACTTTAACGTTACTCGTTCCTCTATTTCTTATATGTTATAGTGGGCTATGCTCACGCCAAAAGCCAGAAATATTTCAATTCTTTAGTTCGAAAGGTATCATACAATTCATTCTAGAACCTGCTTCATCATTAAAGCTTAGAATTACAAGCATTGAAGGCTCAACAATATACAATAATATTAAAATGCCTTTACGTAAAACAAACGAGACCTTACTAAAACATACACCAAGTAATACTGAATTCAAAACGTGACTGGATTGCAGAATACGTTAATAGAATACTGATGTGGTATTAACAAAATGTAGTTAGGAACATGAATCGCGAGGAATGGCAGGCAATTGCGGTCCACCAAGGCCTTCCTCTTAGAGAAACGTAATTATTAAGACTTTATGAAACTGGCATTAGAAATTACAATAAAGGTGACAGTTCCAAGGGAACCCGAGCAAAGCACCTAAGTGTTAAAATATTACCAACCACACAATATTAAAAATGGCTATCCCACGAGTGAGTCGTGGATGGACGCATAGTGTAAAAATACTGTAATGCTTGAAAAGCCAAATGGGGCTGCAGAATTAATGCCCGGTTGCACCAGCCTGGTCTGAAACTCGATCCGAGATCGGATCTAAGATCGACACAGAAAACTGTTGCACCATTCGAGTTCAGAGCTGGACTGGAGATCGAGGTGAAGTTCATTTCGAATCGCCGAAATTGGCAGTTCGAAATCTCGATCGGAGATCAGCAGCCATCGTCGACAAATGTAGTTTAAAATACCGCAACAGGCAGAACTACGTTCGATTGTTTTCTTGGGAAATTAAAACGACATTATACGCACTTGAATATTATTCAGTAAAATTCGTACAATAATAATTGACTTAAAACAGATAAAATATCGCACATTTAGTGTAGTGAAAAATACGCCTACTTCCATGACGTCATATATTGGTGCAACCGGGCATGAGACAACACAGACACGTTAAAATTGCAAAACACACAGCAACCCGGTTAAGTTACTCTAAACAAGAATTTGAAACGTGGTTCTAAACCGAATTTGAAAAACTGTAGGAACGGCATGCCCCTCAAGACAACATTAACTACGCCACACAAATTACTAAAAGCATTCAACCAGCAAAAATGTATACAAGCGCGCCCACGACTCGCCATTCACTGGCGTAATGTGTATATATATATATATATATATATATATATATATATATATATATATATATATATATATACATATATCCTGCCGCACAGCCGCATGACACAATGAAGCCGTTAAAACTTTTAACGTTCAAACAGATGATTGATTAACGATTTCATTGATGGTACGTCATGCAGGTAATGTTGATGACGATCATCTATAGTGACACAAAGCTCAGACATACCTTCGACATGCAGTAAAGTAAGAGTATCCGGTAGAAGAGGAGGAGGAGAGAATTACATGTCCTTATATTAACAACCCCCTTAATCAAGGAAAAAAAGTGACACACAGGGAGGGTAGTTGAGGAAGGGGATTGAGGAGAGGAGAGAAGAGGGGAGCCCAGATGGTCACTAGGAAATCGCTGCCAAACTTATACTGTAATCGATTCTGGTTGATGGTGGCTACCATCATTGGTACCAACTTTGGGTGCAGGTAGAAGCAGTGACTTTTTTGTACTGTTCATTTCTAAAGTGCTCAATTTATCGTGAATAGCCTCTAATTACATGTTTTATTATATGGTCTTCACTTACCACAGAAATGAACAGAGTGCAAGGAACTATACAGGGGACGTTGCAAGAATGACAGTAATAGAAATCGTTGACAGTAAGTCATACTGAATTTTAGCTTGTGCGGAAATATTTTCATATTCTATCGACTTACTGCGAAGATATTAGCTCTGATCAGTGATATTGTGACCCCAAAGATTTCTAGGGCCACGTTAATGAGTGGTTAGCCTGCTCGCCTTCCACCAAGGCGAACCGGCTGTCTCCGGATATTCGCAAGTGGGTATCGTGCAGGGCGTTGGTCGGCGGGTTTTCTCGGGGATCTCCCGTTTCCCCCGCCTCCTCATTCCGGCGCTACTCTATAGCCTACTCACCTCGCTTCGCCCTCATCAGCTTGTTGTTAAGAGACGCCCCAATAACTTCACTCACTCGCTCAAGTGTTGGAATCCAACATTTTGATGAACTTACTTGTGTGAAGCGTGCTTCTCGTAACCAATGAACAATGAACTGCGTGTTCGTTGCTGTTTTTCACAAATGGGATATGCAGAAACTTCAACAAATCGAGTATATCGCAAGGACGACATTCTAAACACATGGCCAATGAGACCTTGTTGTGTACAGTGCCGACCCTCACGTGCAACATCTCCTCCATCACGGACACGCCGACTGAAAGGGTTAAGTACAGTACACATCATAGCATTTCTGGCTTGCAGAACAACGTGAAACTGTAAAGTGGGAGTGAAAGCAACAGGGGGAGTCTCGCGGCAAGCAGAAACCAGACAGACGTGGGTGGGACTTGTTTTCGGAGCCTCGTTCAGGCAATGAACGCAAAACACGATAGTAACCTCCACGCTACTCCGCTTCTGTATACTCGGCAGTTCTGTGTCTCGACACAGTCTCTTTCACCTCAACAATAATCTGTCGTTGCGACTAGTGGTGTAACATCTGTGTACTCTGCGTGGTGTATTGACTGCCGCCGAGTGCTACTTCAGACCTTGAACCTCGGAACACACTACAAAAAGTTATCTCTAGCACTTTATACACACATGCCAAATAGCTCACAGTTTACTTCGGTGTAGATAACGTAGTTTTGATTCAGGTTTTTGTCAGCGTGTTCTCTTGCCAGCGGTGGATTCAGAGCAAGGCCTTGGATGCGGAAACAAGGTCCATTTTTATACATTTTGATACCAATAACCAGTTCACTTTAAGTTCGTCAGTAAAATACACAAATAATTACGTCTTAACTATCTAGTAAGATAGAACAGCGTGGAGAATGAAGCTAATACTGGGTGCAAGCCGATGTGGCAGGGAGATCGGGTAGTTATTGCTGACGAGAACTGATATCACTGATGGTTGATCAATGTTCACCAGCAATAAGGGAACAGTTGTCAGTAAGCAGCAAATATTTCTCTTCGTCAGTAAATGGATTGTTTCGAAGAGTCTGGCAGTAGTATTCCCGCGTGCAGAAAAATATAAACAAGTATGGTGGACACACTAACCTCACTAATTTTCATACAGCATTTGGACTAAAACAGTACACATGTTACGCTGCACATTCTACTGCGTTTTGGTCTTCTTTTGACGTCGCCACAATATTACAAGTAATAGCCTCAACACCTGTACCTTCCTTCAGTATAATTTCCTCGGATATGACTTGAACTTCCTGTCAAACCTATGGTTTACCTGGCAACACTGACGGTTTTGGCGCCTGTAAAATCCGCGATCTCAGTAAGGGCTGTAGCCTCGCTCAGGGTACCTCTCAGATGCGAGCATCAGTGACCATCAGTGCCTTTAGCAGTATCGGAACAATAACTTACTTTACTGAAATGACTGACCAGTGAAATCAGTGAGTAACGGAAGGCAACCCGAGTAGGTAATCCAGCAGTTCAGGTCCCACTGTAGCCTCTTTAGCCTATCCGTGCGTAACACCTGATCGTAAACATTAGACTTACGGCTTACATTAAACCTAACTAAATTAATAGTAAACGCATTTCAGCATTTTGATTGCCAAAATGTAAATAATAACCCAGGGCAATCACGTGAAACCCATTCTGCGATATTTTTGATCGGGTGTGATCAAATACAGTACGGTATTCTGTGATGCAATGTATTCGTAGGAATACAGATATCGTTTCATCCTAAATACCATTGGATCTCGCTTTTGGTTGATATGCTCTCTGTATTTACAGCTGGTGTTTTGGTTGGCATGCTCTATGTATTTACAGCTGGTGTTTTGAGACAAATTTTTATTGCTTGGTGCTATCCTAAATTCGGTTACAGAAATCTCAAATGACGGTTACATAGCATAGTGAATCAAAATTGTCATTCTCTGGAATCGAAGGTAAATTCCAATATTTGGAAGCAAATCGTTACATGGCAGATAGTTCAAACTATTAAAGTCTTGAATTTCGAAAGGCTACGCTGATAACGGGAAGCTTAGGAATTCTTATATTGTTTTTCAAGTACGTCGATAACGAGTATAGTTCATTCCGTAGATATATTTTTTTTGTTAAGTGTTTGAAGTGCAGCAAAAATTCCCCGCAATTTAAAGGTTATTAATAAGGCGTGGTATATGCAAAGCACAATTTTATTTGATAATCGAGAAGTGCGTGGAATACAAACATGAATTCGCTTGGTTTTGAAAATAGCTTCTCTCCAGTGAGCTTCGACATTACACACACGGCTTTCTCTAAACAAAGTCACAACGGCAACTGAAAATGATGCGTGGTGTGCATTATCAGCAATATTTTGGAGGAGAGATTTTGCAGTTATGAAACTTGCGAAAACCTTATTACTTGGGATAGGAAAATTTCGCGAGTTCATTTCAGGATAAGATAGACGTGCAACACGTGTACACTGAAGTTGAGTTTGCAATTGGATCGTAGTTTATTAATCACATCCTGGGCGACTCTGGGCCAATAGCAGAATTGTAAGGTAGCAAGTAGCGACTCCCATACTACCAGGAGTGGAGTAACACAGGCTACTCTTTACAGCAGCAGTCAATAAACAAGGAAGTGAGTCTCGAATGTACACAGAATTGTGGAGACTAGCCTACAGGTAATTGAACTAGCGAAATTTTCCTATCCCTAGTTATTACTTGGTTCAGTTCCATGGTTGGCGGGCTTGCTTCTCCACACACAGCAGTTGTGCGCTCGCCAATCAAGATCCTTCTCGCAGCGAGTGAGTTTCGAGTGGGCTTGTAGTCCATTCTTGATTACTTCCAGCTTTCCTGGAGCTCTGCTAGAGTTCTACTTCCAGCCTATTTCTCCGCCGCATCCGAACAAATCTCGACCAAGTCTAGGGAATCACACCAAAGGGACAAAACACCGCATTCTTGGGCACTCAGTTTAATAATAATTTGCACGGGGACTATTTCTTACCAGGCATTGCCAACAGACCTATTTTATTCTTGGTTCTAATCATATTAATTATGAATAAATAAAATAACATTCTTATAAAAATATAAAACTTTAATTTGACTGAATAAAATGACTTTTACGTTAAGAAACGTTTGAAACGCCTGTGATACACGCAGACATATCTAGCAAACAAACTGACAAGTCATACATGGGGCGATTTTTCAAAGGTTTAATTCAGACAGTATTGAAGGTACCGGGAATCGACTTCAGGCAAGATGGCCGCCAGAAGAAACTTTCAAACACAAACTAAAGAAAGACCAGACCATATGCGATGACAGACATGACATAGTAATATCGGTAACAACGCAGACAAACCTGTTACAAGTCTAACGTTGAATTAAACACGTTCGGTGAACACTTTTAAATACTGAACGTTTTTTTAAGTTTTTCGAATGCATATAAATATAATAATTAGCATATTTGTATATTAAATCTACTTGTATAATAATTTTACAGTTTCACTTCACCGACGCATGAATAAAACGGTACTTGAATTCAGTTTATTGAAATAGAAAGTCAATTAATTTGCCTGTCAATGAATTGCATTAACTAAGCTTTAAAGTCTCCACATGAAAATTTATCCCAAAGTTTTTTATGAAATGAGTTTAAAAAATCCCAAAAGAAAATTTTTACAAGTATCTTTGAATCATGCGCGACACGAAAATTAGGTTAAAATACAGCAAATTTTCTTCATATTGAAACACATTTTCATTTCAACGTTCGTATGACATCATGTATCATTCAATGAATTGAATTGAATAAAAATCGAAGATAATTTGAAGAAAAATTTGATTGTGTCTTTATTTATGCAGTCTTCCGTGCTCTAAGAGTTTCGCACATTAGAGTGTTGGGTGGAAATAATATTCTCAATTAATTCACCACTCTAGGGGTGTCGCCAAACCCATTGTTCCAACCCCCTTCGTTACGCCACTGAAGCTACTCTACTATTTTCAGCCAATAGTAAAGGTTCGATGGTTGAGCGGCCAATCACCGCAACATTACTCTAAGAAATTATTCGGAAATTTACCATGCCAGTCTATAAACTTAGTGAGAAAGCCGCAATGGTCCATTCCTATATCTGCAGCTTGGTGTGTATTATTATTACCATACAGTGTATAGGTTAAAAACTTCCATTACAGTTTAAGAAGTTAACCAGAAAATGTTTTTACACTGAGCGATTAAAAACATAAACAATGTCTAACCAATGAAATCGCTAATTGGGCTGAGGTACGTAGAGAACACTGAAGTATAACATGTTACTATACAACACTAACGTAGCACGCCTGCGTGTTGGCAGCACTGCGAGTGTTATCAGTGTGTAACTGGTGTTATCAGCGAGTGCAAGTGAGAGTGTAGAACGACTGCTCAATACGTGAGCGGCCTAGCTACCCGGAATCCTATCAGGAGATATTCTGTCTGCAAACACTGTCGGCACGAGGCGCGGTATCTCTGCTATCAAATCGCACTATGTCGCAGGCTGATTTACAACGAAGCTCTTGTGATAAATACGGCTTCTCTTACTTGGAATGTGTCGTGTGGACTTCTCAGAACATTTAACAAGCCACGTGCTAAAACTAAGTGAAGCATTATTTGTGTGTAATGTACACATGCGTACATTACCAAAAATTAGGCCAAACTATTTTTTCGCAAAAAAATATTTGTTTATGCTGATGCTGTGAATAATTAGGTGCTCAATATTACTCCTACACATGTTAGCGATAAAAACACATCACTTGCATATGTTTGAGCACTTGGTTGAAGGCCCTAAGACATAGTCATTTATTCTTTATATTATTTAAAGTCATGTTTGGATAGCTTTCACAGTGATATTTTTAAAACAATTTTAATAGATTGTAATCTGCTGTTTAATGTATATCAGGAATAGGCTGTTCATGGTAAAGTGAGCACTTTGGAAGCCCTGGTTACTTTTTTAACTCAGCCATCTTTTATCATTTAACCATCTTTTTAAAATAAATATTGTTATTTAAGTAATAAACACTGCTTGGGATATTTTATACCTATTAGGTTGCTGGTGGCTGCAACTGTATTGTTCTTGTTTGTTTTTTATTTTGTAAGGTTGGTGATGGTGTTGTAACAAGACGACTGATGTGAAACAAAGATCGTTTTTGTGATAATTTCCAATCCGGTGTTTTTTCGTGTTACTTTGTGCAACCATCAAACATTATAAACAAACACAAGAGTATTTATGTAATCACATTCGGAAGTTGACGTCAAAGGCTAAAATAAATTACGTATATTTGTTGACTATTAATCCAAATGAGAGGGCTTGCAAAAGTTCTCACTTTACTGTGAAAAGTCGAGTGACGTCTCCCTTCTCCTTGAGACACAGCCCTAGCTCGCAGGTACGTGGCACGTAGTGTAGGGTATGTAACGGCCACGCGTCAGAGCACATGTGGTGGACGTGTTGCCTGGCTGACTCTGACAATACGCGAGTGTCTGTCGTGTATGCTGCTAACAGAGTCGCGTTGTAACCTCGTGATAGCCGGCCAGTCACGTGGACTATGCTCGCGATGACAACACATCACGTCAGCTCTCCCTCGCAACAACCAACACACTGCTCTTCTTTGCACTCCTCTGCATCGAGACCAGGTTGTCACACGTCCACTATACCAGTCTACACGACATTGTAGCACTCTCAGAGTCCTGAGCGATGTTGTTATGGCACACAGTTGTCTGTATTTCCACACTATAGGCTATTCACGGTAAAGTAAGCGCTTAATAAGGCCCTGCTAATTTTTTTTCCTGTCAGCCAATTTCTATTTCCCGCCGCATTGAATATAAACATCGCAATGTGACTAACAAACACAGTATGCACATTCCACAACTATCTATCAAAAGTTAACGTCTGCGGCTATAATCAAACTTATTTATTAGCGATTAATACAAGTTGGGAGGAGCTTAAAAAGTGCTCATTATAACGCGAATACGTGATAAATAAATATATGAGCACGGTGGCTGACTAGTGCTGGAGTGCCCGAGTGAAAGAATAGTGTCTTACATGTTACATGACTGTAGGCCGTGTTTCACCCAGCTTTCACCACATCGCTCTCATACAAGAATCACTTTGTCCACCTTTGACTGAGCCACTGTTCTACAAAAAGAAAAGTTTTTGTGTGTGAGAGAGCACATGTGCGCGTGAGTGTGTCTCGTATCTTTCATATTCTGCTTGAGTCCGCTTTACAGTTGGTTGGTAACTCTAAAGTATGTTTCACAGACAGCTGTTACCACTAACCTCAAGCACCAATTCGGTCTCGAAAGTCATTGGGAGCATAGAATGAAGAGTGTGTACTTATCGTAGGTAAAGCACACTGAACGGGCGTTTTATAAAGTTTCGTAAAAAAAACCTATTTCAAAAACTTTACAATGGTTTTCGAGCGCCGTTGGAGATGGAATGAGGTGAGAATGGAGCAGCGGAGGAATGCAAGGACGAGGGGGAAACGGGATATCCCCGAGAAAACCCACCGGCACGTTCCCCACATGCTGCAATCCACGTGACCTCACCGTGAAGTGAACACGAGTCCACTCTGGTGAGAGACGATTAATTATGGCCACCATGAAGCGTATTTAATTAGATTATGGTAAATTAGTGATTTGTTGAGAAAATAACATCGACCAGGTGTAATTATGAACGGGTAAATACAATAACCTATTTATTATTTTTCTTTTTGAACTTCAGCCTACTGAATGAAGGCCTTACGCACACGACACGAAAAAAGTATAGAAATATAGCACACGCCTACACGTACACTATGTGGTGTGAACAATAGCCTAGGAATACGCCTTTACATTTCCATACGTACACGTCTTACGTCTTACGAGTTCCATTTGAACTGGCCTTATGATATACAACTGATCGATGCCTAGGTTTTATGGTAGAAGAAATTCTGAAACAAGAAATACCAATTTCCCAAATATTAAGTTAACCCGACCACAAAGAATATCGGTGGCTTCGTCAGAGGGGCTGGGGTTGCGATCTCCCTGTTGCCTCTAGGGATCTCAACTGTAATTGACATTGTAAACGGCTTAGCTGGCGACGGCTTACAGACTAATTTATCACTTAACATAAATTAACACCCGGGATTCGAACCCAGAGCCTCCCGCACCCCAGATAGGTGGCGCACCAACCGACTGCGCCACGGGAGGTCAGCTATAAGGATACCAACAATTAGTAATGTTTTTTTTTTCGTGTTATAATGACTTACATTGACTAGTTTCACTGTAAATCCATTCAACACGTCCAGCCCCGGAATCTATGATGGAGGACATGTCGCACATGAAGCAACATTATGGCCGGCACTACGGGCGTCTTCCTTGACAGACATACGTTTTGTTTAAGTTTCCACACTTCTCATTTGTGATTGGTTACTTCTGACATCAACGAACATGCTTCAATGGCTGCTAGAAGCACGCTCCACACAATTACAGCGCACATCAAAACATTAAACGATTGCAACATTAGACCTCGTAAATTAATCAGAGAGTCGACAGGTTAAAGCGATGATATTCAGTATTCGTGTCTGATGACAACCAGTAGTGTAGTGTAGTGTAGTGTAGTGTAATGTGTGTCGGTAGGATAGTGAGGAGTGAGTGAGAATACGGAGAACAATATAACTAGAGTTACTGCACTGATACATCAGTGGAGCTGATAGTGTTAAATAGAAACTCTCCCACAGTATTTGGAAATATAGATTTTCAAACTATTTTTTTTTGTTCGGGATATAATGTTGTTCTTGCCAAAGAGCACATTACAGCTGTTGGAGTATGAAGAACGGCCTAACTGGGAAGGAAAGTCACGAAACTCGAGGCCACAGAATACCTAACCCTCTCACACCCAGTGTAGACAATAGTCTACATGTTGCAGAGGAAGGTTATATTTGAGCAGTACTGTACACTGCGGAGCTAAGTGCCCAATCATGTGAGTTGCTGATTCGTAAACCTTGCTACTGCTCTACATTTCTAAATCCGAACCTGTGATATCAATAAGTGAAATAACGTTCACTTAAAATCAGTTGGTAAGCTACTGCTCACCGTCGAATCTAGCAAATTAACTGAGAACAAGTGATTTATATCAGTGGAATTATTGACGTTCAGTAGCGAAATTCACAAATAAATTAGTGAAATTCAGCCACTATATTAATTAGTTATTTGGCACTAATTATCAGATTCTCGATTTCAACTGTTTTTGCCGATTTGGCTCAATTCCCACTGTTTCAAGTTTAGAGTTTATGTTATGACTTGTTCTGATCAGCGAACACAACTTCTGCAGCTTATTGGTTGTGATATTGGAATACTGTATGTTATTTGTGGGCTTAAGAACAGCACGCATAAACAGATTTACATCTGCAACATCAGAAGTCATAAATTATCGCGGGAATGAAAGGGTTAAGAGTACAGAAGTGAAACAACCTCTTAGCCACTAATTCCAGACGCACATTAACTGGCTCGCAACATGGCGGTCCACCGTCAGGCAGCCCGGCCAATAGGGAAGCTGCCGCAGCACGCAGCAGCCAATCACACGCAAGGCTCTTTGCGTAGGCTCGGGCCACATGAAAGGCACCGCCGGGCCAAGACGTTCCACTTGCCTGTTCTATGCCCAGACTCCACTGAAGCATCTTGGTGGAAGGGAAATACGAGGCTGGATGTAACGATGCTGTTGTTTGGGAAGTGCAGCTTCCTACAGATCTGCCCTGGCAGGGACTCCCCTCCCTGTCTGCAACTCCTCCGCAGAGATACCATCATCGCCTGGTATTCTCCTGTCTCAGTACCACCATACTGCCAACAAAAACCCCAGTGTCCCTAACGATGGGCACAGGCGAATATTTTGTATTCCATTACTTTTAATAATCGAGAACTTTAACTCGCAGCTTGAATTCGAGAACTGGCATGTTACGTTGTGGCATTCGTCTATTCGAATCTGTTTTCATTCGTATTATTATATTAAGATGCAGTATAGAGCAGTGGGTGAATGCTGATTCCAGACAACTATAAAAAAAACGCAATAAAATTCGAAACAATGTCTTTGAGTCAACAACAGACACAAACAGTGTCTTTGATACAAAAACTAACAGATTTATAAACTTTTCACTAACTATAAGTAGGACTGCAAAACACACGTGAAGACGTAGTAAACAGCAAAATAATGATAGAATTTGAAAAATACGATCATGTCTGCAAAGTGTCGAGAGCAAGCGTGGGACGAAGCCATGACATCTGCGTGAGAACACTGATAACTCGAGTATAAACTGCGTGAGAACACTGAGAACTCGAGTATATACTGCGTGAGAACACTGAGAACTCGAGTACATACTGCGCGAGAACACTGAGAATTCGAGTGCATACTGCGTGAGAACACTGAGAACTCGTGTACATACTGCGCGAAAACACTGAGAACTCGAGTATATACTGCGTGAGAACACTGAGAACTCGAGTACATACTGCGTGAGAACACTGAGAACTCGAGTACATACTGCGCGAGAACACTGAGAACTCGAGTACATACTGCGTGAGAACACTGAGAACTCGAGTACATAGTCGTGGCCTAGGAATGTGTGCATACTACCAGATCAATCGGATGAAAGTATTCGAATTTCCCAAGTCTCTTCCTACGTTTACAATCTGAATATTCTGTGCACGAGGCCGCAGTTCTGGGTCACTTTGACAACAAGTCTATTTATTCCTACTCTAATACATTGGGGAACACCATTTCAGTTTTCTGTGTATGTCTCTATATTGTTACAATTAGGCTCTTTAAAAATTAAGAGGGCTAAACAAAGTTCGTTAAGGAATGGAGGTCTTAATGATATAAAAGAATTAATTATAATTTTATAATTTCATCTTAATTAACTACAGTAAAAATTCTCTCAACTCAACTTCTCACAAGAAATGGACATCATTTACTGTTCACAATTGACACCAATTAATAACATTTATAATTACGACAGAGATGAATGAAATTAAATAATTAAAGATCAATCCCAATAGACAGTCTATTAACCAAATGAATTATTCTATGTGATTTATGTGTTCATATCTGACAGTTAGAATATTTAAAATAAAATCAGTATTACACTTCCATTCAGTCCCACCTCAGTTCAGTCCATGTCCCGCCAGTCGCAATGTTCTAGAGTCCTCCAAGCGCCCTCACGTGCAGTAGGCTTCACTCGTCGGTTTCACACCATCTCGTTCATTCAAGCCACGAACACCTCACTCGCCGTCGTCCCGCAATCTCCAGTCGTCGCTCACACTTCACTTCGCTCGCGCACACTCGCCAGACGTCCTCCGTCAAAGACTGCCGGTCGCTGGGTTGTGGCAGTATATATAGTGTCTTAAGCCGCCACTTCACACCGGACCTCGGTGCTGGGAGGATATACTTCCAATGGCATAGCCTGTCTCCCTTCTCAAGGGAGCAGGTCAGCCATCGAGGTTTAAGGTTGTAGGCGAGTCGGCAGCGGCTCGACAACACCGACTCTGCGATGTCGGGCGGTGGACACGGCATGTTGTCGGAGGGGAGCAGGGCCGAAAGGTAACAGCTGCATTGCCTGCTTCTTCCTCTGATAACACGAACACATCTCAACACAGCACACAACATAATGACTATCACACACCCAGCACAAAACACACAGCAAAAACAGTTAAAACGACACAGATTAGGAAACCACTTCCAACTGAGAACTCTTTTTCTCATTTGGAAGAAGCACACACCTTAGACGATAGTCATAATAGTAGTACAGGCACAGTAGTATTACAACAGCTCACATGTAAAACACCACTTGCCCCACCGGTTTACATAAGATACAACAAAATGGTTAAATGGTTGATTGGCCAGTTTAGTGAAGAATTTTTCATAAAATTCTCAATAACTAACAAACAACAGCTGAGAGTAATTGTCAGGATTAAGGATCACGCTCGTTTCTGTATATTCCTTCGGAAGAACTTCTTATCATATCACACATATACGGCGAAGGATGAAAATCCGATGAAAGTAGTTATAAAAGGGCTATCACATGGCTTAGACACACAATGCCTTAAGGAGGACTTCGATGATTATGGCTTTAGACCTATCCACGTATGGCAATTTAGAACACCAGCAGACAAACCTGCAGTCTATGGGACTGTTATACATCAAAACAAAGAGTATGATTTACTAAAAATTAGAAAACACTTCCACATATCAGTTCGATTAGAACTGTACAAACCCCGCATTGAGGACGTGGTGCAGTGTATGAGATGTTGTGCACTGGGCCACACTAAAAAATGCTGCGCACTTGGGTATGTCTGCATTTTCTGTACGAAAAATCACACCCTGTGATTTTTGGGAGCTGCGGCTCTCGGTATCACGACACACGTGTCATTCCGGTGGCATATGATGGTCGGTGGCGGCACCTAGAATCTTCCCCAACCCGCGTGATGCGTTGCGGAGGGCTGAGGCGCCAGCCAGTCTCACCGGAACATACTTGCGTCGTCGCTAAACGTATCGGAAACTCTAGCAGGCGAGAGGAGGTCTGTGACGCCAGCAAGTCTCGCCGCTGTCGGCATTCACGGGATTCCCAGAAGGGGATGCAACAGGCCGCGAGCCCATCGTTCCAGGAAGAGGGGAGGGCGAGGTGGGTCTCCGATTACGGCGCGTGGCAGCCGAGTCGGCGCCAGCTGCAGCACGTAACAATACATGTATTTTCGTGTACAGCTGTGTATTATAAATACGTGCGTCCTGGATGAACGATAATGTACAAGTATGTACTAAACAGAAAAAATGACTGAGTGTGTGTGAAGTTTTTCCTCGAAATACAGAGTGCGTGGTATTCATCTGGCCTTGATAAGTCTGAAGGAAGATGTTTATGTTTCGATGAACATTACAAGAAGCATTCAGAATAATTTTTAAGGAGCGGCGTTTCTTTTGTAAAAGTATTCGTGCTTAATTTACTTGAAAACCAAATAGCTTAGTTTCACATTTGTGATTGCATCAGTAGTTTACCGACTGTTGTTGATGTCTGCGTGCGAATTACATACCACCAACAAACAACATACGCACTTCCAGGTGTAACCACGTGATCTTGAAATTGATCCTATACACGTGCCATTTCGGAAAAAATAGTTACACATGCTTAAAATAATAGTTAGGGGGGGGGGGTGCAAAGTTCACATTAACACGCTAGTTTAATGTATTTAATTTTTTTATCTGAACCAAATTTGTTTTGACGCTCCTTTCTCTACGGATGTTACGCAGCTTAAATATATATTTTATTAAATATTAGCTCCCGTCTTCCTGGAGCCACTCTGTGAGTCTGGGTCACTGCAGCCAGGAAGCAATAAGGGCGACAGCGGGATTCGTATCCACTGTGCAACCGCCTCTAGGTGCTGAGCAATGGTTGGTCTGCGAGTAAGTATGAAACTTTGAGGAGTAATCCTGTCATTTTATTATTATGAGGCTTGTACCGAAGTTCAGTGCAGATCTGTACAGTTTTCACGTATATTCACGTGGCATATTTAAAGGTGCTGCAGTGAAAGAATTTAGATTTTGGCCTTGTTAAGTAGGACCAATATCCGCCAACTTTGATTATGAAATATTCGTCGCAGACTGCATTACAGATATCTTTGAGTGGGTTTGGTATTAGATATTGTTTTGTACATTTTTTAATGCTGCTACTTTTAGCACACAACTGCTCGTATAATCTATTTAATCCCCAGCACCAAATAGCAAGAGTTATTTCTTATCGGCATTTGTCAGTTGAAAATTAATAAACGCGGTGAAAACTGCAGTTTGTTATAAAATTCAAGAAAGTGTTGTATATACTATGTCGCACAAATAATTTCGCGGGATTGTATTTTTTTCATCTGACTCATAACAGGAAAAAGCTCAGTAAATTACAGAATTGTGTGTTTGCAACAGCACTGTTGTGCTGATCCTTGTAACCACTGGGAAGTTTATGTATTTTCTTATGGAAACAGTTTGTGAACAGGTACAGTAGTTATACTGTACTCTATTCCTAGCATTTTCACTTTTTTAAAATCAAACAGAGAAATCATCCCAGGTAAGACGTGCTCGATTGTTTCTGAAATATGTCATCTATTTCTAGAATCTTATATTATGTTCACATAAATTTATTTTATTAATTGTTAAATTGCACTTTTACTTATATTCTGTGTATAAATTCTAATAAAATAATGTATAGCTAATACGGATATCAACAGAGATAAAACGGATGTGTTGCAAGTGTCTAGTGACATATAGTCCTCGTTAAAAATATGATTTGAACAGCTGGGTGCGAATGTGATGCGCTGTGCATTTGGTAAAGTTTTATAGACTCGGTTAAGCTTTGTTTGCATGTGGCGGAGGAATATGGTGAAAGTATAACCTTGGCAGGGCTTCATAAAAAGTTGGAGGTAACAGCGAGTGGATTATAGCGCTGACAACGTGTGTTTGAGAGAGAGAGAGCAGCAGCAGCAGTGCAGTTGTGTTGGCAAGGTGTGTCAGCACCACAGAAAGACAACAGAACTGTCTCGTGCTCTTGTCAGTGTGTTGTCGACCGATATACGTTGAGTCACCCTACAAACTGCTCCTCTACTTGTTCTGACGCAACAGCCAGCTCTAGAAAATCCCACTAGTGTTCCCATGGCAACACCTTCGCTTCTACAGCGCCGATCTCTGGGCTGGATGGGAAGACTGCGAAACCCGTGTGAGAGTGCGGGGGGGGGGGGGGGGGCAGCGGCTCTTGAGAGGGTACGACCGCGGTTACAGGAAAGCTGTTACAACACATTCAGATGAATACATTCGGTAACCATGTCTGAACAAGTTTAAAAACATAACGTGTTTTCACAGTTACACGCCCAAAGCAGAATGAAATCAATGGAAATTCTAACCTCAACAAACAGTGAACTTAAAATGTATGATATTTAACTATAATAGACTCCAACATTCATCACTATTGATCTTTTTAATTCTTATGAAACATACACTTTTACTGTAACGGCATAATGGGTGGCTATTATTAGTACAGTCAATCTTAAACATAAGTTAATTCAACAAGTGCAGGAATTCCCGCCAAATACAGCAATGTTTATTACACTGCTTGTTTACTTCTAAGCAGCCAATAGGAGCGCAGCAGAGAAGAGAAGTCGCTAGGAACTACTTATGAAAACTGTTCACTTTGAACGAGAAACAACTACGATCGGAACTCGTTCGAAGGTAATGAAACATCTTCAATAGCTGAACTTGTTTGTGTGAAGTAGATCTGCATGCCATGTAACTGCGGCCTACTTCTACTAATCTAACAGCGTCTGTGGAAACGTAAACAAGTGTTTATCTCTAGTCGTAAGCACTTGTGATGACAACTTATGAGCGTGCAACACAATTTCGTCTAGGTAACAAATCGGTGACTATTATAGTCATTGAAAACTCTGGCGACGAAACAATTTATGACTGTGTTGGTGACTAAAGATTGTGCGCCTAGTGAGGGGCATATATGTGTGAGTGAGGTAACTAGGGGCGACGTTGACCGGCGTATGTACAGTGGTGTCGCCTCTATGCGCAGGCGACTCGCTGCAACATCACTTTGAGAGGCGGACGCGACTGTAGCTACAGTAGGTCCAGTACACATGTCTATACGCTGTTCACGGTAAAGTGAGTACTTTCGACATCCTAGTTACGAATTCCTTTCAGCCATTTTTTATCAACTAACCCATTTTCTTTTTTGATAAAGACTGCCATGAACACAGTGTGTATACTTCACCGAACTCAGTAGCTAACGTCTAAGACTAAAATAAAATATTTTTATTGACTATTATTCCAACTGAGAGAGTTTTTAAAAGTGATCACTTTACCGTGAATAGCCTATAGCATAGTTTCTCTTGTATCCGGTTCGTATATTTTGAGATAGAGAAGCCTGAAAATGCCGCTTTTAACTATGTTGGAGGACATGAACATAATGTTTCTAATGCACGTGATGTCTTTAAACTACCATTCTGCCATCGTATGGAATGTGCTTTCTTTTCGTTTCTAAACGTATTGGGGATACATTCAATAGTTTCATAAAAATAAATATTAAATAAACTCTCCAAACAAGCTTCAAGTGGCGGGTAGGCGCTCGTCCATCGCCGACACAGCTGTCAGTCCCTCGGCCATGACTAGTTTAGTTTAGGTTTCATTATTCAACACGACGGCCCTCTTATATGAATAAACTATGTTAACTAACTCCAGAATATTGTGATGACGCTGGAACAACGTCTAAAGAAGAGCACACATGTCATCAAGAGCTTAGTAACACACACAATGTCCTTATCTCGTATTCTGTCCACGTTGTTGTAGACTGTGCTGCTGGCAGCAACTAGCAATCCAGTGTCGGGACACACAGACCGTTTACTGCCTGCGCTGCTCACACATCTACTCTACGGTCCACATACACACACACTCACATACGGGGCCGCGGTGGCTGAGCGGTCAGACTACTCGCCTCTCACCAAGGCGAACCGCGGGTTCAACCCCTGGCCTATTCACTCAGGATTTTTGCGAGTGCCGGACGATGACGCTGGTCGACGGGTTTTCTCGGGGATCTCCCACTTCCCCCACCTCCTCCATGCTCACCTCACCGCGCCCTCATCGGCTCTCAAGACCTCGATGTTAAGAACAGTCCCAAACTATTCGCTCACACTAAAGTGTATTGTGAGTACCAAAGTAGCGAACCACCTGTATGATTATTCTCGAGTATTCTAAGTTCACAGCCGCCTGTTTACTTGCAAAGTAAACTGCTAATAGGCTTCTTGCTAACACAATGATAGTCCCTGACTGTACCTGTATATACTCACCTGTTTATTGTCAGCTGCTGTTTCCCGTGTGCTCCTACTGTCAAGACAACACAAAAGGTAGTGGCAGTAACCCCAGTCACCAGCCATGAAGTCAATATCTGATAAGTCACTAGCCATATAGTCAGTAGCCCTATGTCAATAGCATAAAGTAAACTACTATGAAATCATTGGTGCTAAAAACACCAGTAATGAATCAGCCCTAAATTTACCAACCCTAAAGTAACTAAATAAAATATCCGTAGCACTAAAGTCATTAGCCATAAATTCACTAACCCTAAAGTAGCTAAATAAAAAGTTCGTATCCCTAAAGCAATTAGTCAGTATTCTTGAAATCACTAGGCCTAAACTAACTAAACAAGAAGTATGCATCACTAAATTAATTAACACTTAAGTCACTAGCTCTGTTGTAACTAGCTACAAAGTCAGTAGCTCTTCAGTCATTAGCCATAAGTCAGTAGTCTTAGAGTTATTAGCCATGAGGATAGAATCCCTTAAGTGACCACATATGAAGTTAGTATTCCTATAGCAAGTAACATGAAAATTATGTTTGAGTGAGAGACTTAAGAACTGGTGCTGGTACCCGTCTGGTATATGCGCTAAATAAAACGATGGATTATTAAATACGAACTAATATTTACCCGAGTGAACGCATAATGAAGCGTTTTGCATAAAGTGTGATGCAACAGAGGGATTCGCGTCAATGTCCTTTCAGTGATTTTTCACCATTCACTTAACGTTAAACCTCAAGTCCTGATATCTGCGTGTGTTGAGAACTTCGGATGAATTTTTAAAAACGAACCGCGGAACTACGTGATCCACCAACCAGAGCCTAGCTGGACGCCAGGTGAACCAATAGGGAACCACACACAACACGGCAGATCCAATCAGACACGCTGCAAGTCCAAGAGCAACGGCTAGCCAGCCAGTGGCTCAGTTGTCGCTTCTGTAAACTTCTGTATTCTATGCCTGGATATCGCAGTGAGCTTCAGCTTATACTAATTTCCGCTGTTAACGGTTGATGAAATATAGTCCATTCACTGTCACTTCCACCTTTCCTGAAGCCCTGCTGAAGTTATACTTCAAGATATTCCTCCGCCTCATACAAACAAAGATTAAGTAAGTACACCAAATGGACAACGCGCCGCATTCGTGCGCACTCAGTGTAATTATATTTTACAAGAGAACTACTTATTACTAGACATTAACAACACACCTATAATGCTCTATATTTTTCATAATAATAATATACAAAATATTGTAATTTTTAGATATAATATATTTAAAATTACAAATTAACCGAAAATAAGATACTTTAATGTTAACAGAACTATAAAAATGACTTGTGATATATGACATATTTAGGAAACATCCAAAAGCGTAATACAAGGGGCGATATTTCAAAGGTTTGATTTCAAAAGTGTGAAGAAACCGTGAGTAGTCTAAAAATTTACTGCGCAGAATGTCTGTAGAGATATTTAACCGTTATTGTAAGTTGCTGCTCGAATGCTCCCTGTAGAAAATGGTGAAGTGCAAAGGAAGTCAGTTAGCCGTAACTTCGACATTAAACAAATCCATAAAAAATGTAATATTTCCAACGCTAATAAACGTGTCGGTGTAAGAGGGCGAATGAACTCCGGGTGGCATGTACATTACTGCACTACATTCCAGGCGGATAGTTGACTTGAGTGCGGACCGACTACATTTGCGGCAGTGACAAGGGAAGAGGAGGGAGAGTGGCTGAGTCACTTCCAGTCCGGAGTTGCCTGGGGAACATGTGACAGTGAGTCAGCAGGAATACCTCCATCACGCGACTATCTCCCCGTCCTTGTCGCCTTGCCTTGCAGACAGTGAACCCTGCATACACACTGCCGCCAACATACACTCTCTTTCCCCGCCCGCGCTGCCAACATACATAATGCTGTAGCGACACCCGAGAGCATGTAAACAATCTCCATTACAAATTGTCCTACAGCTAAACAAATTGGTAGATTTTGAGGATCTTTTGTCATTTTGTGACACGACGTCAATAATTATAAACATAACCGTGTTTTAATTTAAAAAAATTTATAAGCGTAAATATAAAAATTCAGACCTAAAATATTTATTCATACAAATTTCAAAGAATTATTAAAAAATTATGTTTGATATCAGCTATAGTGTTTATTGAAGCCAAAGAAATTTATAGAGGTAAGGTTTTCACTTCGTAGTATTCCGGCTTTAAATTATATCTGTAAAGTTCAAATGTAAATGCAGACGACCACATGGCAAATTTCGGAGAAGTGTGTTATTCACGACATCGGAATAACATGGAAAATATTTTTAAGCTGTTTTATAATGAATTAATTTTGCTAATTTTTTAAATTCGTAATTTAAAAAAAAATCAAATTAATCTGACATTCCCGCATATATTTTGAAATATATTTTTCCTTCATAGCCACAGACTATTATTTCATATGACAACGGAAAAGTATGTAATATACTACAAATGTATAAAACTAAGTATTTTAGATTCTAGAGTGGTGAAAACAACTGCCGTGGTGTGGGGTGCCATTTCCTGCCACACTGGTGGTGACTGAAGGATGTCGATACATCCAAGTTCTGTGACCTTGAGCTCCTGCAGCTTGACAATCCCATTCTCCAGGAGGATAATACCCGGTATCTCATAGCATGGGTATCTCTGACTTGCCTTCGTGATGTAAACATGCTTCCTTGGCCAGCAAGTTCTCCAGACCTCTCGCACATCAAGAACTTTGCGGGTATGAAGGGTCAGTTGCGCACTCTATGGCAGGATCTTCCTCAGCAGAACATCCGACGTCTGTATGCCTCCATGTTCGACCATATAACCGCCTGCTTCATGCTCCATACTAAGTGCATTCTGCAAGTGTTGGTCCCCTGCAATACGTGCTTGGTGTGCCTCTACAATCATTTGATGCTTTGTGTATACATACTACCGGGTCCCATGCTTCTACCGACTTACATTCCCATGCGAGAGTATCTCCAGGGAGGTCGATTTTTTTGCAAATGAGTGAAGACTAGCCTTCTTCAGATCGCAGATACATCATATTTAGTAGTACTGAATTACAACTTATCAAAGTTAAGCCTTTCTAAACCTCACTGTGAACGCAACTACGATTTCATAAAAAAAAAAAAAAAAAAAAAAAAAAAAAAAAAAAAAAAATGGACGTAGTCGCAGAGTTAAAGCAAAAGTGAAAATATAGAGCCCTATGTTAGCTTCATTGTGAATCAGCCTCAGCGAACTGTGATTCGTTCGCTAAGTTATCTTAACTAAAGGCTGTTCACGATAAAGTGAGCACTTTTGGAATCAACCTTATAAATAAATCACTGCTCCTGCCTGCATACATTTTAAAGTGCGCACTGAGTGACATACGCCCAGTAAAGTTGGTAACGATGGATGGGAAGTACCTCCGTATCTTAACGTCGAATAAAAAGTGTTAGGTAATCATTTGTGATAACTTATATTATTTCTTTCGCTTTATGTTTCTTTGATGCACCGAAGTGCAAAAATGAGCAAATTAAAAAAATATTTACTTTTCTAATATTTTCACAGTTTCACTTGTCCGACGCATGAATAAAGTGTTGAAGCCTGTGACGATGATAATTTTACATAAGGCGGAAGAATACACAGCGTGCATACATGTAGATCTTAAGCAGGGCTTTCAAAAATGCTTATTTTACCGTGAATAGCTTCCACAGGAGAGTCTGAATACTCGGATGATGTGGCGAAATGTTCTGGTCGTTACACAGTGTGGACTATGGTACAAATATTTTTATTACCGCGCACCTACAAGCAATGTCACTCCCGGACACCATAACTTGGCCTGAGATTGCGTCAGGCAGATAATGTAAGCCACTCTCCCAGTAACACTGCTTCGCGGAGATAGATAGATAGCAGTACCGGGTACTGCACCGCTTCGGCATAGTGCAGGGTACTGCACCGCTACGGCATAGTGCAGGGTACTGCACCGCTACGGCATAGTGCCGGGTGCTGCACCGCTTCGGCATAGTGTCGGGTGCTGCACCGCTACGGCATAGTGCAGGGTACTGCACCGCTACGGCATAGTGCAGGGTACTGCACCGCTACGGCATAGTGCAGGGTGCTGCACCGCTACGGCATAGTGCAGGGTACTGCACCGCTACGGCATAGTGCAGGGTACTGCACCGCTTCGGCATAGTGCCGGGTGCTGCACCGCTACGGCATAATGCAGGGTACTGCACCGCTACGGCAAATCTACAAGTTTTGTTTCTAGTTTGCTTAATATTTTTGTTGTATGAAAGGAGGCAGTGAACAATCTCGCTCACAATTAAGAGACAAGATCTACTTCAAAAATAAAGTAGCGTAGTTTACGTTTATATATCGGTTGAATTATGTAAGCGATGCGCCATATTGTTTACCAACACAAGTGTGTGTTATCCATTTGTTGCTTCATCCCACGTAGTTTCTGGCATTCTGATAACTCCTCGATATTCAAGGCGGACGCCTATCTTCCTCAGTAATCGCCCTAGGTCACAGCTCGTATTATTGTGTTTCCTACCGGACTTTCCATTATGAATAATCTCAGCGTAAAGTTAGTACTTGAAGTCCATGGTCATTATGTGCACGCACACAATTAGGTTTAGCGTGACAACATAACACGACCTATCTTGTTAACTTTAACGTGCTCTTGAATAATCCACCATTGGGAACCAGATTAGGCTTTGGTATAACGTAATTTTGTGCGAGAACACGTTGTAAACCTTAATTTCTCTATGGCATTATTTAATGGGAGCGACCAGTTCTGCAGTGGTTGCTGATATTCGTTCAACTACACATTATCTTGGATGTCATTGTGATATTATAAATACTTTCTGTATAACTAACAATAAACACGTGTTTCATCAGTTCGACCATCAAGGACACATATCACCCTTACGTAGACCACATTTCGCGTACTGTATACATGTTCCAAGTAGTTTCTCATAAGGAATATGAAGTCGGAATTTGTCGCTGTTTTCCACACTCAACATGTATATTAAGTTACGGATGGGATTGTTTTAAGAGATTACTTTTTAAATATGTCCACTCACCCTCTGAAAACCTTAGTTTCTCTGACTGGGTATTTATTTTATTTGGCCAAGTAAAGTTTTAAATACGAGAAAATAAGTTTTTCTGCGCATAAGAGAATACAAATATACATATGCGACACGCCTTTGTCAAGTCAAGAAAATATTTCTAGATGCAAAATATTTGGTTTAAATAAACTCTACGTATTTGTTTGGCCGTACAATAACAAAGTACACAGACTGGGCAAAGAAACAATGATACGAGGACGTCGACTGCAGCAACAAAGAGGAACAAGTTATCAAATATTGAGGTGAACGTTCACAACATCGTAGTAGCTAGCTATGCCTTGACATACCGAAGGCCGAAACTTTGTTACTTACTTTGTTTACATGCACCCATCATCGCCAATATATTGTAATATACACGTATTAGTCAAGTTAAGTAGATTACAAATTCACCCGTACATAATTTTTTTTCATACAACAATATAAAAAATACCCAATGACAACTTTATCCATATAACATTACATTAATATTCAGTCTCTACCACTCAGAGATCTGACAGTGAAACAATTTACGTGCATTTTAAGACACATATTGTCAAGATAACACAAATAATACAGTTCACCAAATATAGTGTTTAAAATTCACATGTCAAGAAGAAATGCAATTATAAGTTAGTAAAAGTTAAGGGAAAATCTTAATATATGCTATATTCTAATTACATTGTACAAATATGGCACCACAAGTGTGGTCCATTTCTTTACAAGCCTAATACAAAACACTTTAGTTCGTAATAAATATTTTAATAAAATAAATATAATGCAAAATAGTAATCGTAGTATACTCATTATAGTATGTGAACAATAGTGATCTTACATTGATAAGGTTTTTGGCAACGACACAATTCAACTTGTATGTCATAATGAACTGTCCTACCAAAACCAATAAAATTTAACTTCTTGTCCTAACATGTTATTCTCTGTTTACTTTATACATTTATGGACCCAGGGATATGTTCCATTTGCTTTGGTAAATTCTAAAAATTCTTTTAAATTGTCAGATAAGTATTCGGAAAATCCACAGGTTAGTCATGAACATACAAGTGATACAACATAGTGCACTAGATGCGTAAGATAGAGAATGATAGGACCATTAACCTGGTCTGATAAGAGCAACGCGGGTTGTTTTATCTCGACATGGGTTATCTACACACACACTCTCTCTCTCTCTCGCTGGATGAGACGCAGCATGCAGGTATCTCGCAGCTAAACCTCTACACAGTTCCGCCAACAGCATAGCAATCTTCACAACTACGTGGCTACAGGAGCTACTCTACGTTGGCAAGGCACATACTACAGGAAGCAATCTCGCGTGTCCTCTGCGCTTCACAGGACAGTGTTGTCCTGCAGGATGCGAGAGGCCAAATAAAATACTGGAGTTTACTTCTTAACCCGCCTGTCCTGGGAAATGTCATGCATCTTACACGTGAACACCACTGATATTTTATATATTGTCTATTCGTGTTTGCTTCTCACTTTTTGAATCAAACCTTTGAGAAATCACCACTAGTATGAAGTGTTTAGTTAGTTCCTAAATAGTCATGTGACACAAACGTTTTATACCTCCGTTACCATAAAAGTATATTATTATCCGCTAAATTGAAGTTTTACCTTATATTTTATTTAAACATCATAGTATTTCATTTATAATAAAACATTTGTGAGAAAACATTTGTGTTGGTAGCACCTAGTAAGAAACAGTTCTCATGAAAAATATTATTGCAACTGAATGCGCACGAATTCGGTGCGTTGTCCTTTGGTGCGAATTTATAGACTTAGTTAGGCTTTGTTTGCAAGAGGCGGAGGGATATTCTGGAAGTAGAATTGCATCAGGACAAGCTTCAGAAAAATGTGAAGTAGCTGTGAATGGATTATAATTTTGTCTGCGCTTAGTTCTGCATCAATGGTACACTTTTAACTTTTTCACAGTATAAATAATTACCGTATTGTACGTTAAAATTTAAAAATAGCTTTTAAAGTATAACTCTTTTCCATTTAACAATGGTGGAAAATCAGAATTGTCACGTTATGTATGTATAGATCTGTGAAGCCTAAGTTAGTTTCGTGATAAGGCATTCGGTTCACATGAAGAGAAACTAGTTGGCGCTAGCAGATAATACTTTGCAACATAACCACACATTCAAGTCCACTGGCACTACGTCTAGGATCGTATAAGAATATTTCGAAGCAAATAAAAAATATGGGTATATCAAGCAAACGTAACTTTTAAAATGACCTACTAGTGTTTGTCAACTTACAAATTTGCTATTTTTCATTTACATCCAGTAGCCTACTGGGTGCATTGTTTGTATAGGGTCGATTAAATATTTCGTTGCTGAAAACGAATTATTTAGTTTATTCTTGGTTCCACAAATGTTAAGTTTATCTAATGGCTCTACCTACATTAAATAGTTCGGTTATTATAAATAACAGTACGTACAAAACCGTCCTAAATGTCACGAAAATTACAACGCACCCTTGAATCGTATTTACGGGCAAAGGTAATCAAGCCAAATAAATGCTTAATTCTGGACCAAGCTGATTATTCCAAATAACAAAACTATTTATTCGCTTCAAACGAAATACTGATTTGACTGTGTCATGATATTTGTAATGTTTACGGTAACCAGACGGATTAGTCGAACATATTTGTAAGATAGTTGCGTGCTAATAGTCATATTGGAACGACTAAATAATTATTCAGCTCAACAAATTATTTTCAAATGCATTATTTGATTCAAAGAAACAAATGCAGATGGTTGGAACAACAGCAGACAACATGTTTGCAAAGACTCTAGCCTGGAAAATCTTCCTTATACAACAATGTTTAACAAACAACATATACGGAGTCTTTCCACAGACCGCAACACGAGATAAATACTTGTTTCCAGTGGATGATACCTCGTTGGTTGCACTACAGTATACTAATATTCTGGAAGTTTCCAGCTTCAAACACGTGCTCAGTTCAGGTCACCAATCACACTGCCGAAATTAAATATTGACGAATTGCCTCAGAGCACGGGACGCTTGTGAATACATAGTAGGTATTGACTCAGACTTATGGCCGTTACTGTACACAGCGATGGATTAGTGGCTAGTAGTTTGAAAGTCTTCCTTGTGGCTAATGCGAGTTGTGTAATGTTCTACTCCCCTTTGTCATCAAGCACCCAGCACCACATATGTTCCCCCCTGGTTGCAAGACAAGCGCTCAACACACGTAGGCCTAGAGCACATTGATAGTAAACAATTGTAAGGCCTAGAACACATTGATAGTAAACAATTGTAAAATCTTCAAGGTTCCGGCTGGTCACATTGTGACGTGATGAGCATTTCCAAGGCAACACTATACATTCCTGGCGAGCCAGATCTGTAGTAAGATATTATGTACACGCGATGTAAGTTGCCAGTCCTAAATCTCACGCTCCTTTGAAGGAAACTTTTTCTAATTCCTATGCCTCCCCTTGGAAAATATTTTTGTGATGCCCGTGAGCCCAGAAAATGGCAGGAAGGAGCTTAATAACTGTCAAAAATAACAGAGAAATGACAATTACATTGCAGGGTGGCATGAAGCCTGGTGAGGACAGATACAGCCAGAGAGAGAGACAGACAGCACACTACCAGACGAGGATGTAAGAGACTGTTGTCTGTTGTATTGACTTCATCGGCCCGGCGCCGCTTTCCAACAACTTACTCTGCCGGTAAACTTTACTTTTTACTGTCCCGATACACTCTGAGTAAATTTTTTACTAACTATTGGCTGTGTCTCAAAACTGCAGAGTAATTATTCTGAGAATATTGCAGGAGTAAAACTGTCACACGTACTACTTCAGCGAGTAACGAGGGGTAAACTAAAAATGGCGGGAAGTTGAGTAGAATTAATTAGACTGAAGGTAAATGAGGACGTCCTGGTTACAGACACACACGGCAAAATTACAAACTACGAGTGATAAAAGTCGAATTTTTTATTGAAAAATTTACTTGCATAACTGCTGTATTTTTGGACATAATGTTTACGATAAAGTTATGTATACGTAAACATATATTTAAATAAAAATTAGTGGAAAGTGATAAATTAATTCTGTAGTTTACATTGGTTGCGTCATCAGTACATATTTGTAAACACAGCATGCTATTTACATAATGGTCGTTCTAAAACGCCATTTTCTCTTGCCTTGCTCAGCTGTTACTACTGTAGAAGTGTGTCAGACCGCAGCCCGAGGAGAGTGCTGTACAAGGAACAAGCCGGGTCGTGAAGACAGACGAGATCATGTCTCCGGCTGCTGTGACGTCAACAGCAGCTCTAGGGGATTCCTCTTCAGCAACATTGTATCCTTGTTTAGCACTTCATGACTGGGGATTACCGCGTCCATCACACTCCCTCTCTCTAGCTCTCCTCCCCTTCACCCAACACTGTTACAGTCCTTACACAATTGGAAACTTTAACATTTGAATTTACATTTGTTTTCCAACACGTTGTTTCTTAAGGAGCTTGACACAATTGAACTGCCACAGGTAAAGTCGAGTACTATTGACTTTATGATTTCGAAAAGTTGAATTTTAAAGTCAAAGTCAAGCAGCCATTTTGCCGAGAATCTAGCAGAGGTTATGTGGAAAGTGCGTTATTTTATTGTAGGGCGATTTTAATATCAGTATATTAAACAAAGCTCGTCTTAAATTAAACAAATTGCAAAGAAATATAATATGAAGAGGAAATATATGAATTTACATATTTTAATAAAGTAAACAGATGAGATTTTTGTTTTGAAATAAATTTATGATGTAAATTTAATCCTATTAAAAAAAAAGGTACGTAAAATGCATTCCTGGATAATATTATAATAACATAACAAGACACGCATCTTTACGAAACTCGCAGAACCGATGTTCAATTGTCTGAACTCTGACTTCACAATTTGTATTGTGTATTGATTGTTTCGTGAGAGGAAAGTAAAAGTTAAGTCAAATGCTAAAGTTTTCTATCGTGTAAGAAGCTTTAAACATACGTAGTTGGATGCGGAACTGCATGTTTCAACCACACGTTTTAAAAATAGCATTAGTTGAGAGCATACCTACAGAGAGGGGTGCCTGTTATTCCACGAAAATGTTCCACGGCTAATTGTGCTCCATAACACCTTGGTTCGCTTCACATCCACCTTCTTGAGAGAACCTGCCATGTGTCTGCCCACGAATCATGGTCATTCAGTGTCGAAGTAACTAAATTCTGATTGGCCCAGTCGGGTACAGAAAATGTCTTCTCAAAAATATTTGCGGCCAGTAATTAAAGGAAACATGTATATGTATCTTCCCAAGTTTTAAATCAAACCTTCGAACAAAAAGTGTTTGTTGTTTCCTAAATATGTCATACAACAAGTTTTTTATACTTCCGTTAACCCAAAAGTATCTTATTTTTGGTTCAACTGGACTTCTACTTATATTTTTATGTATAAATCATAATATTTCTTTTATAATTAATGTTAATAAAACAGGGAGAATATAGGTGAGTTGCTAAGGCCAAGTAGCAATATTAATTTAATTGATTTTTGCGGAAAATGTTTCTAAAGTAAACAGCTATCATCATACATCCACGCTACAATACAAACACGGACACTAATTTTGAAAACTTCTTCTTTTGAACTGCCATGCAATTGGCATGAAATTTATTTTGTAAGATGTATGTAAATAAGCAAACATCCTAGGTTTATGCCACCAGCAGTGATCCACTTGAAATGTTTCGTTTGGTTCAGATTTAAGTTAAGTATAGCGTACTATAGAGTCATCCTGTGTTGTAAAGAAAATCTTGTTAGGAAGGTTTGTACATTGCAAATAGAGGGCTGATCTGTTCAAACTTAGTGAATAGGATATTAGGTCATTTTTCTGGCTGACGGGGACAAGTCTGCAAGGTTGTAGTACCATATTATGATGTAGATAACATTTTAAGCAATTCTATTTTTATACGTTTGGTTCAATTATATTACTGCCATAAGGTTTCAGGTAAATAATATCTTTCGTTTTCATTAAATAATTGTGTATAATTTAATAATTTACTGCTCCAGACTAACTCAGCTATTTTGGGGTGTAGAGTTCTCTTGGTCATTAATTTAAAATATGTTTTGGAATAACCAAGAGCCGAAAAAATTTCAGAGTGAGTGAGAAGAACTTGGAAGAATCAGAATTCGTAAAATACGTTAAATAAATAGGCTACGTTTGTTCTTGGATAAATTTGCCTGCAACTTTTTCCATTCATTTTTTTTTTTTTTTTGGCCATTCATTTTATACCTGAGGAAATGTGGAAATGTTTTTCTCAGGCTTGGCTATTCAAGTATAGATATACATACAATGGCGAGTGGGGTTAGATACTGTAATGAAATTTGGTGATTCATGTAAAAATGAATTTGGGACTTAATTGGGAATTAATCTGGTGCAATTACGTTGTATCCGTTCAGGTGTTTCAAAGTTGCTAGCAAAAATTGTTTTATTATCACAATATATTCAGGAAAAATTTATTGTATCGTTTATCATGACTGTTGCAACTACATGCATTGATAGCTATTCTCAAAAATATGCTTTCAGTTTTGAAAGTTACGGTAGCATTCTGTTAAGTTTTGAACGATTCAGTACTGTTTAAATTTTATTTAAGTAGGTGATAATAATGCCCACTTCTCTTTGCCTGCGATTCAATTTAAAGATCTCTGTTTCAGTTTCGATAAATGACCAGCTAACGACCGTGTTATGAAAATAAGTAAGTTTATAATTTTTCTTAACACCTTCTTTGTTATAAAACAATTGTGAATTTTGCCCTAAATGTTTTACGAAAATGTTTTGAAGGTTAGACTTTCGAGATGAATGCTAGTTGTTAAGTTCTGAAAGCTGCAATTTAATTAATTTCGCGAGGCAACACTAATAGTAATGAAGGCTAGATAAAAACAGCGAACTGTGATTATGTTCGAAACATACAGAATGAAGTAGATCAGATAAACTAAGAAATGAAGAAATAAGAGAAGAAATGAACATTTACAGTTTAAGAGATAAAATTCAAGAAAATAAAATAAAATGGAGAAATCACATTAATATAATGGATAGTCAGAGATTACCGCTTAAAATAATGAAATATGAACCAGAAGACCGATTAAGTCCGAGAAAGACTGAGGAAGAAATGCGTATCGCAAATGGCAAATGCCTAAGGCATGAAGTGAAGAAGAAGAAGAAGAAAACCATAAAGCGGAGTTGTTTGGATCACGGGCTTCTCACTCACAGCTCGAGAGACTCGCCACTCTATGTTATCTCCCTCTGTCGTCGGAGCCAGTAAGATGTTGTCCGTGCTTCGTGTTATTGGCAGCAGGGTGTCCGAGACGACGGCGGCACGTAGTCTCAACACTGTATGATGTCTGTCACACATGACGGACTGTCCTACTAGGACACATGTTTCCTGTTACGTACTGTGCAGTCCATCAAGGACACTTCCGGTGCAGCGTCCCACATAGAGGACATTGTGACTGTAAGAGTTGGCATCGAAGTGTCGAGAGCCGGTGAGGGTGAAGCGAGGTAAGCACGGAGCAGCTCCGGAATGCAAGGGCGGGAGATCCCCGAGAAAACCCGCAATGGCGGGTCCGGCACGAGACCCAAGAGACGACGTCGGCAAGTTAATCCGGAGGGCGATAATTCTGACCACTACAACACCGCGGCCTCACCTCACTGTGTCACGTGTGGAACTATTTACCTGCTTTGTTTGCTGATAATGATACGTTTCAGAGAAATAGCCTCGCCATAACATTGTGCATTCACTGTTACTGCCAACTATCCTGAAGCCCTGCTGAAGTTTTACTTCCAGAAAATTCCTCCGCCTCATGCAAACAAAGCTTAACAGTGTCGGGAAAACCACACCGTAGGGATACCACTGCATCCGAGCGCACTCAGTGTAATAGCATTTTGTATAAAAACTATTTCGTGCTAGAAATTATTACCAACACACCTGTTATCTCCCTGTGTTATTCATGTTAGTTATAAATCGAACATTATATTCTATACATCAATTATAAGGGAAAGTTATATTTAAGTAGAAAAAAGGCATTTGTATGTAAATACAGGTATATAACACGCTTGTGATACATGCCATATTTAGGAAAC
Organism: Dryococelus australis; assembly: GCA_029891345.1. Lineage (NCBI taxonomy): Eukaryota > Metazoa > Arthropoda > Insecta > Phasmatodea > Phasmatidae > Dryococelus > Dryococelus australis. Next base: position 67,425,430 of record CM057002.1, on the reverse strand, counting down.
CACAAAACTTGTCATACATGTGATGATTTTTCAAAGGATTGATTTTAAAAAGTGTGAAGAAAACGCTAATATTCTATAGCTAAATTGTTTCTAAATACTTTTTGTACCTTTTAAATGAACATGAGCATCCTACAGATGAGGAGGATAGCTGAGGACCATAGTGGCCCAGTCTACCATTCAATGAGGAAACTTATTGATTTCACCTGAGGTGGTGTCTTGAATTCTGATTAGATGCCGTCAACAGTTAATGGAGAAGACGTGGAAGTCGGTCAACTTTCTCGGCGATTCGTCGCAGTGACGTCACAAATCGATTGACGCCACAGCCATAACTCTACACGTTCTCGTAGAGGCAATAGTACCGAACTACTTTACATGCCTGGAAAATAATTTCTAATATTTAACATTAGGATATTCGTGTAGCGGTGCAATATTTAAGAACTGCTGTTTACATTAGAAAACGACGAAGAGATTTCCATAACATTTGTATCACCTATTCACCTGTGACGTAGAATCTAATAGTAATTGCAACATAAGTAACTTGTGTGGTAAAATAAAAAAAACAATGAAAGTGCTTTTGCAAAACAAAGTTTATCCTAGTTAAAGTAAGCTAGTATGAAATGTATTTGTTGTATTGACTGCGCCAAAATAATCGAGACGTCATAAACTCACAACAGATATCGTGTGACAACCTCCACTGAATGTGGCTTGGATAAATTATGTCTGCATAAAATACTAACTTCCACATTATCCACATAATGCTAGGCTGTACTAAATGGTGAGTAAAAATACGCCCTTAATCGTATTTACACGAATACATTTTCTCTGCCCCCGCCAATTCCCGGCAGCATTTTGAAATTGAGGTCTATAGTTTCTTTAACTCGGGTGTCTCAATGTATAATCCCTCCCCCCCCCCCCCACACACACACACACCACACCTATTTACAATTTGAAACAGTTACTGTGTGCCGCTGCACTTTGTTATGAATACATCAGGCGATAGAAAGGCAAAGAAGATTACATTGTATTGGTCTATAAGGTATGCGTCGTAAAGACTTAATATAACGCATCAGCACTTGTAAAAGATTTTTTAATCTTTCGATGCTGTGATCGTCCGACCTAATACATATCTATGTATTCACAGCGCTGCGATGGACAGGAGTATCATTTCTTGGTCAGCGCTCAAATATACTTTGTTCTCGCCAAGATATTTTCCTGTTTTGACATGTCCTAATAATTTATAAGATTTGCATTTTTGAAAGAATGTTAACGTTATTTAATTAAAATCAATTGAAAATAAGTAAAGTATGAATATAAGATACATTCATGTAGTTGGAGCGCTGCTATGTAAGTGTTAAGCACGGAGAACGGTAACTCGTTTCGCCATCACAGATCGCATTTCCGTGAGTTACGGGCCAAGTTCCAGGAAACGTTGCTTACTGGTGCAATTTCCCACCAATCACACGCGACGTCGAGCGAGGCAAGCCGCACATCATCACCTTCGAAAGCCCTCCAAATGTTCTTGGAGTGGGGGGCCGCGGTGGTTAGTCTGGTGAGTGAAGAGATCGATGTCCGGAGAGCCGATGCAGGTGAAGTGAGGTGAGTATGGAGCAGCGCCGGAACGAAGAGCTAGGAAACCCCCGAGGAGACACGCCGAGCAGGTGCATCGTCCAGTCCTACATGCGTAAATCCGCGGGCGACCCGCCGGGAATAGAACCCTTGGCGGGAGGCGAGTAGTCTAGCTACCTCACCACCGCGGCCCCCTACAGCTCACTGCTCTTGTAACGTCCCCATCTCAAGTGCAGCGACCAATCACATCTTCACCTCTTCTCCAATCTGTACAGATATTTCACATCTAGCATGTTACAGGCTGACTCATCGAGTGATGAATGTATTCCGAAATTAATATTACATTTCCTGTACTGTCATCGCGCTGTTGTTTGGTTCCACATCGCAGAAATGTAACAAAGTCGACACTATACAGTAGCTACAAACACATAGGCCCGCTACCCAAACATTTACAATAAAGGAATTCCGTCCCCGTAATACTGATTGTATCTCTTTGTTTGTGAATACTTCTTATTAATTGGCCTCTTTGAAAGTTGCATTTTGGCGCAGAGTTTGTAATATTATAATTTTTTTTACGGGAAATCAATTTTTTTTAATTTTTTGTATAGTAGACAAATTACTACAATTTGCAGTATACCGAGGCGAGTCAAAATAAAATACTCAACATACATCACTGAAATTTGTTTTATAAAATGGAAATACACAAATATGAAATGTTATGAAAAACTCAAACCCTAAAATTATAGTAGGTCTAATACACATTTCTTCACACATTTTTATAAAAACCTAAAAACTGAAAATAATCACAAAATGTATATTTCCGTTTATCTTGTTCAAAACAGAATTTATACAGTAAGAAAAAATATTGTTGCAAATACATAAACAAACGTGTCCAAATGAAAAAAAAAAATTGCCGTAGCTTTACCAATACTACCTCAGTTCACAGCGCGAATACAGAAAAAATTTTTATATGTTTTCTGTAAGCTTTAAATTCTGTTCAGTTGCTTTAAAAGCGTCTGTAATAATTTTTTAACAATTTTAGTATTGCATTATATTTAATCTCTTTGTATATAGTTTGTCAAACAGGTTTCACTAACGTTATAAATTATTTTTAGGGGGTTCGCCTTGGTATAGCCTACTGCTAAATGCAATAATTTGTATATTATATAAATTTTCGGAAAATTGACAACACGTAAACAAATAAAGTTAAAAATGAAAGCTCTGCTCCAAAATGTAACTTTCAAAGAGGGCAATCGACAAAAAATACACGAACAGATACAATCATTTTTACAGGGACGGAAGTTCATTATTCTAAACTAGCAGCCCGCCATTACTTCGCTCAGGTTTTATGGAGTTACTGAAAAACATACCTATATATGCGACTACCCATGACCTGCGACTACCCGTGACTACCTGTGACTACCCGTAACTACCTGCGACTACCCGTGACTACCTGTAACTTCCAGTGATTACCCGTGACTACCTACGACTACCAGTGACTACCCGTGACTATCTGTGACTATCCGTGACTACCTGCGACTACCAGTGATTACCTGTGACTATCTGCGACCACCAGTGATTACCAGTGACTACTTGCAACTGCCCATGACTACCTGCGACTACCCTGACTGCCTGCGACTACCCGTGACTACCTGAGACTACCCATGACTACCTGTAACTACCTGCGACTATCAGTGATTACCCGTGACTACCTGCAACTACCCATGACTACCTGCGACTACCCGTGACTACCTGTGAATACCTGTAACTGCCTGCGACTACCCGTGATTATCTGCGACTACGCGTGACTACCTGTAACTACCTGTGACTACCAGTGATTACCCATGACTACCTGCGACAACCTGCGACTACTTGTGACTACCTGCGACTACCAGTGACTACCTGTGACTACTTGATATAACTTACGACAACCTACGACTTCTTTTGACTACCTGCGATAATTTGCGACATTTTCTTCTAACATTTTTTTTATTGATCTGTAATGGTTTTGGTAGAGTATGCTTAGCAGCAAAGTAGCTTATTTTTCTCCGACTTGGTTTACAAATCTTTTAATTTCTCAAGGAATTTTTTAAAAATTAAACATAGCCTATGTCCATTTGGAAGAACGTAGCTTTCTAGCTGTGAAAGAATGATAAGAATCGACCCTGTAGTTTTGGCAGAGCATGCTTTGATAGCAGTCAAGTAGCTCATTTTTCTCCGACTTGTTTTACAAATTTTGAAATTTCTCAAGGATCTTTTAAATTAGACATAGCCTATGTCCATATTGAGGAATGTATCTTTGTAACATTGAAATAATTATAAAAATAGGCCATGTACTTTCAGAGATTAGCCGTTACATATAAATTGACACAAACAAACATTGCCTCTTTATAATATTAGTACAGATGTATGGGTGGCCCTATATTGAATGTATCTAAATTCGACCGACAAACTCCAGCTGTAGGTTAATCACGAAAAAATAAGTTGAAAACAGATATACAACCTATGTTCTAATGTGGATACTAAAGGTGGTACTTATCTTTGAAGTTGGACTTGGAACACTTGTTTACTGCAAATATCCGAGATAATATTTCAGATGGAACACCGATTGTCTGTATAATGGTTAAATAAACAAACTTCTTCAAACACCACAACACTTGTTGCTGTCATTAAATTATTTCATGTCAATAATCACTGTTACTACCCCTATTTCGAACTAACGCCCGTGTCACGGTAGCATATTCGGGATTTATTGGATGGGTTATTAATCCTCATGTCACAATTAACAAAAATGTCACCTTGTGTAAATACCCTTAACCTCACCGTTTCCGAGTAATTCGTGTTTTACTTTCAAAATAATATTTACCAACAACTGGCAGGTGGGGGATGCACAATACACAATAACACACTTTTGTGGCTATTAAAGGGAGGAGAAGATTACAGAGACAGACTGTACTGTATGTTCAGCTGGAGGACCTTGGAGCAGCCAGGCCGGGGTTCCTTGTGCTGGAGGATGTAGGTCGTCAGTGAGATTACGTCAGAGGCTCACTTTCCTACGACATCCACGCAGCACTCGCTGATCAATGCCGACTTTCCTACTTTCACTTCTCCCATATCCTGCTGCACAGTCCGTGTAACTTGCCCCAGCTCCGCCAGGTGCCACCACCGTATACACAGCCCCGCCCCCGTACACACAACTGCGGAGTCTAGCCTAAACATTTTTTTCTACTCTATGTTAAATCTGAGTGTTAGGTGGAATGGAAGCCCGAAGGTAGTACGGGAGGTAATTGCGTGTCAGGACAAACCCCTTACTTACATCTACAAGGGAAGGTAATCATGCAATGAGACCTGCATCGCGGCAGAGAGGGATTAGGCAGCCATGGCCTGCACTTTGGGGCCATGACTACCTCCCCTAAATGTACCAATATTTACTTTTAACTAGCGACATTTATATATCTCTACCTAACATAGCGACTCAAACCATCCATCGGTGTGACGATCTCACTGTGGGCCGAGGTGAGTATGAAGCATCAACGGAATGCAAGGGAGGGGGAAACGGGAGATCCCCGAGAAAACCCGCCAACCCAGCGGTATCGTCCGAAACGCGTGCGATAGGCCGGTGTGACCTGTTCGCCTTGGTGGTAGGCGAGTAGTCTATCTACTGCGCCACCGCGGTCCAGGGGAAACTCCAAGAACAATTACGTACATCGGGAAACACAGCTCATAGCTAGGGACAGGAAAACTGCGCATTTCAAGGACCTGTAAGTTAGACTCCACTACACTGTGTATCTCCGAGCCTCAACTTCTTGTTCATTGACTGCTGCCCGAGCGTGTAGCCAGTTTTACCTCAGACCAGGTGACACGGGATTCATTGATTATTTCCTTACAGATTTGTTACTGGCTCACAGTTCATCTGGGCGTGTCTAACACACTGTCTTCCAATTACAAACATGGCAGGGATGTACATGTTTGAAATCTAGCGAATCCGCCAAATTTTTCAGTTCCTACTTATAGGCTGTTCACACAGTTATTTTTAACACTTTTCAAATAAACCTGTGAAAAATGTGTGATCTATAATCTTCAGTACTGGCTGGCCGTCAGCTAATGGAGTAGAGTCTTGTATAGTACGTTTCAGTCAAATGTTCTTCAATAATGTCACTGCATATGCCCAGTGTACACGGAGAGGATGCAGTGTCATGTTTGTACATTGAATTAAAATTGTTTGCCAGACATTTGTGAATACTGACATTATTTATTTTCGTTTTTGTTTATAATGCACATACGTGTAAGAATGAGTAAATTTGTACAATATGGAGCACTGCACACGACTATACAATGTGAAGAACTCGTAAAACAAAGTAGTACAGTCACCAAAAAAATTGTCAGAAAAGTGTGAGTTATGCTGTAGATACACGATAGAAGAACGCATATATTTTACGATATTATAAAATATTTTACTAAAATATACTTTTTAAATGGAAAAAATAACCGATTAAAATAGTATGTATTTTAAACAACATTTAAGCATATTTCCATTCTGGATGCTTCAGAAAGCAGAATCTGCAAGCAAATATTCGTCATAATGTTTACTATGATTGTGTGTAAGAAAATTGTAATAATAATGTACGAAACAATTTTTATAATTGATTTATATGCGTCCATTTGTCACGAACATTTATGGATGAAACTGACGTAAATAAAGTTAATTATATAATTGATATATATTATTACTATGATTTTGCTACACATGTTCACAGTATATATTATGACGATCTTTCTTGAAGAAGATTCTGTTGTAAATTCTGCTTTCCGAAGCATCCAAAACGGAAATGCGCTTAAATTTGGTTAAAAATGATCCATAGATCGATTAATTTTTTACATTTAAAAGTATATTTTAGTGGAATATTTTATAATGTTGCAATATATACACATTCTTCTTTCATACACAGCATAAATCACACTTTTCTGACAATTTTTATGGTGTTTGTACTACATTTTTATGAGTTCTTCACATTGTACAGCCAGTTGCTTAACTTCAACCTTAACTGATATATGGATAGGAATCATGCCCGTGGCGTTGTTAACGTGATGTATGGCGGAAGAATACACTGCGTGCATACAAGTAGGTCTTCAGTAGGGCTTTCAAAAGCGCTCTGTTTACCGCGAAGAACCGATAATAAACTAGCGATTAATATGAAATAAGTCGTGGGTTATGTGGGATAAACCACTGGCGATATCTGCACTTTTCTTCAAAACAATACCAAGTATGATCGCAGAAGCGATGCTGTGGGCCTGGGGAAATTCCTAGAGAACATTTCTTCGTAAAATCTCGACTTCTACAGTTAATGATCTGTTTTACACTCGCCACATAAATTTAAGATGATTACCTTAACCCGCGACAACTGGTTTCCACAAAAATCAGTGTGGCGACAGGCATGGATGGAATTATACCGACCAATACCCGCAGGGAAGACACAGGTTTGGGAGCATCTACTATTAGGGAGTCGTATCGTGGAGCAGGTATACCGGTTTGCTGTAGGAAATATCCAGCCAGTACAGCAAGCGGCGAGCTGCTTCCACAGGACACGAGCAGCTCTAGCGTGGAAAGCTGTGCTGTGGAATAATAGCAGTTGTAAATAACAACTCCGGCCTTCCATTACATTCCACTAACTTTCCACAACAGGTGGAAAATACGGCTGACACGGATCTACCCAGTCTTCTAGGAAATAGTGCTAGGTGTCACAGAATTACTAGGAACCCATATTTACATATTGTAATGCGAAATTATATAATTTATGTCAAATATATATTTAGTAACGAAAGATTTTCATAAGAAATTTGTTTACATATAAGCAGTTTGGAATAAAACATTCATGTGTTGTATGTTGGGATGAACAAGGAATTTAGCAAGTTTGTTAACGCCTAGGCTACACTCCGCAGTGTCATGTATGCTGGAACATTAACTGACTGTCCATTTGCTGGTGCCCGATTAATAAGGCAGTTTCACCCAAGTATGTTGCATACAGTATACACGTGAGGACGCCCTGCTATAATGCCACATGTAGTGAGTGAAGAGTGAAGAGATCTGGGCGGCTCTTAACAGCGAGCTCTCGAGAGCCGATGAGGGTGAAATGAGGTATGCGAAGCGCCAGAATGAGGGGGCGGAGAAACGGGAGATCCCTGAGAAACCCCGCCGACCAGCGGCATTGTCCGGCACGATTCCCATTTGTGAAAATCGGGAGTGAACCGGCCGGGGATTGAACTAGCTTCGCCTAGGTGAGAGGCGAGCAGGCTAACCGCTCAGCCACCGCGGCCCCTATGCCACATGTAGTACCAACAGGGGGCGGAGCTTATTTCCTGACTCGAGTGCGCTGGATACCAAAAATTAAATATTTTATTTTTGTACCAAATACTGTCGAACTAGTACGCATTATATGTGATGGCATTTTCCTAGAGTAAAAAAAAATATTATTTTGAATAATTTTATGTCAAGTACAAAATATTTCTATTTTACTGCAACTGTAATAACAAATAATAAGTTGTAAAAATTAAAAAGTCTGCAAAGTAAACTAATGAAATGGGCTACCGCATGACATAAACGTCATCACCAAATAACAAGCCATATATATAATATATATACCATATATATTATATATATATCATATAAATATGAAAATAATTGTTAAATATAGACATTTTTGCAACTTTTAAAATTCTTTAAAATGAAAACTCAATATTGTTTGTTCAAACAATTAGTATTTATGGAACGATTGTGTAATAGTTTTGGTTCTATTCTATAGGTGCACCAGTTTCTCAGTTTTCACGCTAAATTCGAATCAGTGGGAAATCACTGATCCACAGTAAAACTCAACTACTCGAATTGGTGAAAATGGCTCAACTTAGAATCAGTGGAAAACCACTAATTGTTTCAGTGAAAAATTTCCACTAGTTGAATTATTGACGTGAAACAATTTCACTGATTGAATAAGTGACGGACGACTGCAGTGGCTAATTAAATATTGCTTTTATTGAATTTAGCCTAATAATTACGAGGAATAAACATATTTACGATAGTTTGCTATTCATATTGTGCAATTTACAGTTATTAAAAAAGTACAAAAATTGTTCAGATTACCAGAATCAAACTCACATGCCCTTGGCATCTGCACTACTGCGCTAAGTCGAAAACACGGGAGGAAAAATCTAGTTTTGCCGCGAATGGCGAAGATTTAAATTGTATACTCTTCCTTTTCATTTTTGGTTTAATAGTATATATGAGTGCACTCTCCTCGCCATATTAAATGCAGTTTAAACCTTCAAACAGGCAACTGTAACGACTACATGAAAACGAAATGAAAGACGTAAAAATGGAATGAAAGGCTGAGTATTCATATCACCTCATAAAACGGCGTCTTGAGAGACGAAATATATTTTAGGAAGTATTTTGTATTGGTGTTATTAGTTTATTCGTTGTTATTTCACTTGATACACGCTGTTTAGCGTCCATTTTTACAGGCTGTTTAACTGAGTCATCAGTCAAAAATAAACCACTGGAAAACAGTGAAAGAAATGACTGACGAATCTGTGGAAAATGTCACTGAATCAAGTGACGGAAATGCGGCATTTTTTCACTGATTCATTAGTTAAATTCACTGGAGTGACTGTTGAATCAGTCGGATAAGTTTGACTGCTTGAAACAGTGAAAATCTCACTGATTTAAATTTAGGTAGGTAATTGGGCTTAAAGTCTCGTCGACAGTGAGGTCATTAGAGACGGGATTTAGATTTAAAGAGTGGTTCATTTATTGCGTGCCTGTTAAGAGTGAATATGAAATGTAATACGGTAGCTATATGACGATAGAAAACAGTCTACAACGCGTGTTCTGTGTTTGCTTGTCGAATATCTGGCAACCTGATTGGTGGTGATTGGCATATGCTGTTATGCGCGCTTGGAGTTCGCAAAATGAACGGGTAATTCATGTCGGTATCCTTAATTATTCTTCTGTGCGACCATGGCGAGCGGTATTTTCGCCCTCTTTTTAACTGCTCTTCACGTGATAAGGTAAATATATTCCTCCCTTGTTATTATTGGTTAAGTAGTCCCAGCCAACGAGCAACATACTGCACAAATCACAAGGCAGGCAAATGCTCACTAAACCGGCAACTGATTCCTTGTTATGTACAGTTCCGACCATACATATCCTCACGTGCAACATGTCCTCCATTACAGACAGAAGGACTTAAAGGGATAACAACACGCCGGAGGCAATTTAAATTTACATCGCTCAAATGAACACAATGGATTGCATACTACGTTGCACAGAAAGTAACATTTCATTGGGGCATTGTCATCTAATTGGCTGATGGTGAGCCAGTGATGAACGTAGTACAGTGTAGTGTAGTGTGTAGTAGTACAGTGGTGAGTGGGAATACAGACAACACATCTGCTGTTCCTCCTGCTGCTGCGATGTATATAGGTGACATGTTTCTACTGTGTCTCGAATGTCTACAAATCTGTTCTGCAGTCAAGTGGAGTGTAGAGGTTAAACCTGTAGGTAACATTGAGGTCTGGAGAGCCGATTCTGCACTCCGAAGTGCTCATACTGTACAAGCATGAACTGGACCGCATGCAAGACTTTTGGTCGAGGCAAAAATAATAGTTGGAAAAATTTCGGGAGGATGTTTGTAGTGATGACTCGACTTGGCGCCGGCCACGAAAAAAAGGTCCCTCTCTCTCTCTCTTTTTTATTTTTTTAATAACGTCGCTTGTTAAATGACGGCGGCTGAGCGCGGATTCTAGCACCTCAATACGCCACGCTCTGATTGGCTCGTCACAGAAACCCCGTCCGCTCCATCCCGTACTCCTATCACAGAGTAGGCAACTTCACAGAAGCGAAATGACGTGGCATTTCGGGGCTGCGTTGGTGTAGTGGTTACAGTACTCGCCTCCCACCAAGGCGAACCGGGTTCGATTCCCGGGGGGGGAGGGGGTCGCCCCCGGATTTCCGCATGTGGGAATCGTGCAGGACGATGCCGCTTGTCGGTGGGGGTTTTCTCAGGGATCTCCCGTTTCCCCCGCCCTTTCATTCCGGCGCTGCTCCATACTCACCTCGCTTCATCTTCATCCGCTCTCAAGACCTCGATGTTAAAGAACCGCCCAAATCTCTCCACTCAGTCACTTTATTCTGTAATGCTGTGTATTTTGACCACCGTTAGACGGAAAGGCAGGCAGGTAATGTACGTAGTGAGTTAGCGACGTTATGGAGGTGACCTTGACAGGACTTACCAACGCACAGTGCGAGTGCTGACCTCTGGTGACCTTGAGAGACTGTCGTGATGGGGAAAACAGGTCGCAGTCTGTCCACGTGAAGTACTACGAAGTGCCGGCACTGGGGAAAACCCCAGCCAGAATGTCAACTGCACACTGAGGTCTGCCAGTTCTGTTCTTTCCTCCTCCTTAGATGGAGCTGCCCCAGCCACAACCAGGCCAAGGCGATCTCCCAGATGGCTCAACTGCCACTACATTAGCCCTGTCTCAAATGGTAACTATGGCGAATTAGCGTTTAGGAATTTAGGGTGGATGGTTTCGAACGGCATATAACAGCGCTACATGTGACGAAGGTGGAAACTACAGGCTTGTGGAATTTCAAAGTTATTTTGTTTGTCACCCTATCAATACATAAAATAAAATTACTTTCTGCCAAGCATTTTCACGTAACCCCGCTGTCTTGTAAATATCCGATTGTATTTCTTTCTAGCCGATATCATTCTTCTCGTAATTTTTCTCCTCCCTGCAATTAACATTCCATTTCAAATAACAACCAATTGTATTTTTTGTTTTACCAATTTAAACACAACATACGAGCTTTATTTTAAAATAACTTTATGTATATCCCTGATTGTCCACTTTCCACGTGCATGTATTGTGCAGTGTTTTAAGAACAGTGAATACAGACGTTTCCACCACAACGTGGGAAATAAAACATAAACAAACAACAGCAGACGATTTTACGTATCAATTTGCGGATTTAGTGTGCTACTTCATCTCAGTAAATTTCAACTCTAAATCCCCAAAAATTTAGGGCCTAAAATTGGTCACGTGGTCGATTTAGTAACCTAAATACCGTTCGCGGTAAAGTGAGCACTTTTTGAAGTTGTTTCAAAAGACATAATAACCAATAAATACATTTCACTGTGGCCTCGGACTTTTGGTTTAGGGTATGGTGACTGTATACACTGTGTTTATTACTCACTTGACAGGATTTACATGAAAAATAGGCGGAATGATATAAATTGGTTAAAATAAAAAAGTAACTATGACTTCAAAAGTGCTCACTTTACCGTGAATGGCCTATAGCCGTTTCGGACACGGCTGTTGTCGCTGCCGACACCGACTACAGCACATGTCGCAAGTGATTACAACATGTTGAAAGTTGAATCAGCACTTCTGAAATTATTATATTATATATTATATTTATTAGCCTACAAAGTCACATCACACAATGTGACAGAGATGTCAAAAAGTACAACAAAAGCAGATGAATTATAACATACAAAATAAGTACATACATAGCAAAAGACAATTACAATACAGCTCGTGTTGCTACATAGAAATCGCATGCACTGGAATGACCTTGAAGCTTATCTGCGGGCGAATGTAAACAGTAACACGCGAAGTTACGCAGGCATTCCCAGCAGGAAAACAATATATCATTCTGTTACTAACCACATTCCTTGTTTGTGTCGGAGACAAGACGAACAAGAAGTAAAAACAGTAAGATGTCAGCTTCTCACTCCATTGCGAATGTCCCTAGAGTAGAACCTGTTTTAAGATCCCTGCATGTAACACCTTCACTGATGCTGTTTAAAGCTAAGCTTGTGTAGGTAACCGAAATGATTTTGTGGTATTTAGATGTGGTTACAAGAAAAAGACAAAATAAATTAAAATCATTACATTTTTATGATACATGTATTTTTACGGGCAATTACAGTATTTTACGCTTGCAGTATGACACATTACTGTAATTACTGATGTAACACTGATTACTTTAGGAGGAATGTAAGTTATACAAGCTACTTAACTTGATGTCTCTACAGATTAATGATAAAACTAGAGTTTATTTTGTCTTATGTCTATTTTTAGACGCACAAAATTAATTCCTGTTTATAAAGTTTTCCTGCATATAACAGTTTTTCAACATTCCGCCTGAAAAACGTAATAACAGGGCTCCATTGTATGAAGTGGTTCTTGAACTCATTCTGCCCCAGTGCATCAGCATAAAATCAGATATCAAAAATATTGCTAAAGATTATTTACTATTATTTAATACACATAACCAGAAAGCATCCGTAATGGAAACAGGCTGAAATTTACATTAAAAAATATACTCTTATTTATAGATTTAAAAAAAATTTTAATAAGTAAATTTTATCAACGCATGTTTCAGTATTACAAAATACATGCATTCTTATTTCTCATGCAAAATAACCGTACTTTCCTGACAGCGTTGATAGCGTGTGTACTAATTTGTAATGACCTGTGCAGCCGAGTGCAAACACTGTACTCCTACATCTGGCTGGTCGCACTAGATGGCGCCTACAGTGTTCTTATTGAGCATTAACGACTGTATGTACACCAACATTGGAGTAACATACACACTCACCTTATAAATGGAACTAATTTTCTGACAGTATATTCCTCTTTACTATTGTTGGAAAAATACTAGCTTCGCTAACGAAATTTAATACTACAGAAACAAATATATTATGGTCGGCAATTATTAGGTTATAAAGTATGGTGGTGTAGTTGGTTGAGATCGTTTTTTGGCATTCGTGTTTTTTTTAAATTTTTTTATTTGCTTAACCGTTACCAGTCCTTATTCCACATTGTGCTCTTGACACTCATACTTCGAAATGCTGTTTCGTTCTAAAGTCGTTGCAAATGTTTCGCTAACAGCTTGTGATTATATTTTATGTGCAACGAATACAATTTTTACATCTCCCAACAAGCACTCTACCCCTCATTTATTAACGGTTTACTTTCATTCCACAAATATTACAGTTGTTTTTAACTGCTCGCAATATATCAGTCAGTTACATTTTTATCATCATCTTAGCAGAAGTATGTAGCTAACGATTTAATTGTGTAGGGACAAAAATATCACATATATATATAATTATGCATATATATTCTTAAAAATTGAACTGCAATATACTCGTATGTGCCTTAAATATTTTTTGCTCAAAGCATTTTATTCCTCATGTTATATATATAATTTCTGCAAATAATGTAAAAATATAAATTATGCTACATGGTTGGCAACAGAAAACAAGCCTGGTAGTGCCAACTGTGCGCTCCTCGGCCTACATGACCACGAGCACGTGACTATAGAGAAGTTGGTTGCGCCGAGTTCAAGCGAAGGAATGCCCGTTAGGAAAGCACGCTTGCGTCAAGTTAGACTGTGGTGGCAGTCGAAGGAGGGAGGGGCTGGCGGAGCCGCTGAAGGCATTCTGTTCAAGTGCTGAGAGAACCTGCCGAGTCACTGGCACTCTACGACGTCTCTACACACGACGCACGGGTTTTCTCGCACTGCCAACGTCGCCCCTTGCATCAGTATGGCAGCCCAGCCCAGGTCGCCGACCAGCATTTCCATATCCGCTTTCCTCTCTCTGGGTTCCACTTCATATTTAGCATCTAGGCATTTCATCTTCACTCATCATCACAGATATTTATATTTGATTTATTTCAAACATACTGATGATCCATTCCAAGAAGCAGTTCCGTATAGGCTGTTGTAAAATTAACATCGCCATGGGCCTCATCACTTTATTCATGCGTCGGTCAAGCGAAACTGTGAAATTATTATAAAAAGTAAATATTTTACAAATCTTTTCATTTTCATACGTTGATGCATAAAAGAAACAGAAAACGAAAGAAATAATTTACGTTATCACAAATGGTAACATGTAACACTTTTTATTCGACGTTAAGATATGGAACTATTTTCCACCTATCGTTACCACCTTTACTGGGCGTATGTGCCTCAGTGTTCCCGTTTAAATACATGCAGGCACGGGGCAGTGACTTTTTTCTAAGGTTGATTTCAAAAGTTCTCACTTTATCGTTAACAGCTTATAGAAAAATATAAGTACCATTCCCATAGAATTAAAAGGATTCTACATGAAGTCAGTACGGTTGCCCAGGTTCTTTAAGGAACGGAGGTCATGATTAAATAAAATAGTAATTAATTATTTCCTTCTTTATTTACAATAAATACAAACCAAACACTCCTGACTTATCTCACAGTAAATTTCTATCACTTCCTACTCATAATTAAGAAATTCAATCAATACAATTTCAGTTACCCCAAAGAAATTACTGTAACTAAACAACTAAAATCAGACCCAATAAACAGTGTGTCAAAATCTATTGAATTATTTTATAAATTATATGACTATGCTTGGCAATTGTCATATTTACAATAAAGTCCGTTCCACTTGTTCATACAGTACGACCTCAGTTCAGTCCAGATCCCACCAGTCCGCCATGTTGTAGAGATCTCGGAGAGCCCTTATCGGCTGCCACTCCCTCTCACCTGTCCTAAACTGCAGAAATATTTGTCTTCCGCCGTAGTCTGTCCTTTTCACTGCTGTCCCTCGCTGTACCGAACTTTTCCCTATAACCACACTTCAGCCAGATGGCTTCCACAAGACTGACTGCTCTTGTCCAACTACCCTATTACTGAGTGTTAAGTGAATCCCGGTGGGTAGTACGGGAACTAATTGTTTATCAGGGCAAACCCCTTACTCCTACAAAGGAAGGAAATCATGCAAGGAGACATGCATTGCGGCAGAGAGGGATTGGGCAGCCATGGCCAGCAATTGGGGCCATGACTACCTCCCTTACTGTACCTATAGCTTAAACTATAACTAAGGAGAGACAGGGAAAAACCGCCATAGACACCGAAAAACCCCAGCCAATTGGAAAGAATACAAAATTATTGCATGCATTAAATAGAAATGCTACGAGTGAAAGAAGGTTGGACATAATTCTTTATTCATTTATTATTAGTAGAGGTGAGAAGGCTAGTAGAGAGATGAGCAGTGTTGTTATCTGGGAATGGCGCTGGATTAACCAGATGGATTCTTGCACATCACTCTGCTCATTGGCTGCTCTCTGGCTGCCGGCGGTATTTATAGCTTCATTTATTCTTGCTCATCTTCTAACGTAGTCGACTCCTCCGGCGGGGGGGGGGGGGGGGGGGGGATTTGGGGTGGGTCACCCCCTGCATTGCCCGACTGCGCAACAACATACATATTCGGTAAATACAGGGACAAGAAAATTTCACGAGTTCGCAGTCCTGTGTCAGTACTTCAGTTGTTCATTCATTGGCTGCCGTCTTAGTTAGTACACAGTTTTATCCTTGACAAAGTGTCGGTTCTAATAACATTTTATTTAATTACACAAACTAAAATAAAATATTCAAATGTAGAAGCTACATGTAAATTTTATTCTGTGAACATTAATAATTTTCATATCACAAAAAAAAAATTAGTTCCTCGAGAAGGTGTCAAAATTGTATACCTATCAGCAACGGTCATGGAAGTATATTTATTCACAAAACCATTACCTGGAACAAAATGTACAGATTTAAGGTGCCGATTGGGACTTGTGAACGGCTGTGTTCGTGAGTCGGAGTGTTGAAACAGCTGTATGATTGTATTGTCTATATAGGTACTGCACCATAGTAAGTAAGTTTTGTTTTGTGATACGAAAATTATTATGATTTGAGTTTTCTGCGAGATACGTAGCAGATTGGCTGTTATTGCTGATACAAACAATGTTCTATGTCTCGGCCCATTTCATATGAAAGTTGCTATTTAAATGTACAGCCTCTTTCACAGCTCCCGCGAGATAAACATATTCAGCTTCTGCTGGAGATAAGGCCATTGTATTGTGTTTCTTAGATCACAGCTGATAAGAGTTCCTGTGAATATTAAGCAAAATCATATGTAGTATCTTCTGCCATGCTGACAGGAAGCCCAATCTACATCCATTTCCACCAGAGTTTCATTGATTTTGCAGAAAGTGATAGCTACGCTCTCCGTCTCTTGAAGGTACGCAGATTATTGCCTTTGCTGCTAACCTATGTTCTCTTTGGAAACAAGAGTCAAACTGGCAGAGATAACTAGCAGCATGTATGATATCTGGCAACAGATAGGTACAACCCATGAAGCACTGATATGGAACATACATAACTTCATTATTGCTATCTGTGTTTTACTTAATTCCGATCTGCAGAGGCACTGAAATAGGTTTGTAAGCCTTCGTTTCAAATTTCCAGCGAATCTCTTCGATGTATCTCTTTTGCGAAACAGTGATGCTTCCTTCGTAATGCGTAAATTCTATCCCAAGAGGAAAGACTAAATCTCTCATTTCTAAAGCTTCCACGAATTCCTTCTTTAATGTCATTAATCCTCGTTTTTTTAGGATCCAAAGATCAAGTCATCAATGTACATTGATTTAGTGACATTATCTCCCCTGAACCCTGTACATGAATGCAAAGGGACGGAATGGCATGGTAGAAAAAAAAGGTATCTTGATATATGGTCCAGCAGATTTTCTTCCAAATTGTTTATAGCCATATAGCACTTTTTGAGCAAAACATTTTTCTTCTTTTGAATTTCTGAGATCTTCGGCCATTTTCTTTGTTTGGTTGAAAAGGGCCTGATCTTCATTTTGATTTCCTTCATCAGCTTTCCTGGAGAATCCTTTGCAGAGATCTAGGTTTTTTTACATAAATCATTCCACTGATGTCCCCAGTGAGGAAGGCAGTGAGCACATCCAGATCATTTAGCACGAAGTTTTTTGGCTGACAAACCTAGAAGAAATCTAAGAGACGTGAGATTAACTGCCGGTAAAAATATTTCGTAATCGTTGACTGAAACCTCTAGCAACATGCCTTGCTTTCTTCCTTTCTAACTCTCCATTTGGCTTACATTTGTTTTTAAGGATACTTTTCACGCTGATAGGATTTGTACGTTTTCTTTTGTCGACTACGACCCTAGTTCCATTCTTGGTGTAAGCTTTTATTTTATTGCTTAGAAACATTCTTAGTAATTCGCCATAATAAGTGTTCATAGATGAGTCACCTTCCGTGCAATAGTACTTAGTCCAATTTGGGAGGGGGGGGGGGGTTCTCAATTTTTTTGGTCTGTTAGCTTGTTGTTTCCCGTCCTCTTCATTTTTAGGTCTGTTCTTCATTTGAGGATCTTCATTTTTCTCCAGAATGCCTTTGTTGAAGGGAATTTCTTCATTTTGGGAAATATTTTTGTGAGCATCCAGTTGATACACTTCTATGACTCTTTCTTCCTGTGTTGAGGCATTTTTATCTTGATAGCGGATTTCTTCTGCCATCTTTTCCTAGGCGCGCCTGTGGCACTCGTTAGACTGAATTTAATGGAGTCACTTTAGTTGCTTCTTTTGTATTGTTTATGTTATTTTCTTCTTTCTTGGAAGATAAAATATTTTTTTTTAAATCCTTACATCTCTTGAGATTAAAACCTTCCTTCGGCATTGTACCAACACTCTGTAGGCTTTTGATGTCTAAGAATAGCCTATAAAAACCTTCATTGACCTCAGAATCTAGTTCCCTCCTTGTTGCATTCTTGTTCAAGACAAAGGCTTCCGAACCAAGTACATGTAGGTGTCAGACTATTGGAATTCTTTAGCCCATAGTTGAAATGTAGTTTTGTCTTGAACTGATCTGCAAGGAGAATGGTTAGTTAAATAATGTGCGGTGTTTGCAGCTTCAGTCCAAAAAGACTCTGAAAGGTTTGCTTCAATGAGAAGACATCTCGCTTTCTCTAGGAGTGTTTTGTTTTTCCTCTGATGGAATTAATGTCGAGGTGTACCTACATATGCTGTGAACAATCTTCTCCGTATTCTACATTCCTTCAGGTATTCATCACATTCTTGATTACAATACTCAGACACTTCATTGTCCTTTTGAAGACATTTCATAACCTTCCCAGTTGATCGTTCTGTTTCGTGCTTGGATCCTTTAAATTTCTCGAGAATATTTTTTTCTCTTTTAAGAAATAAAGACGACAATATCGAGAAACATCATCCGCGGATGTTAAAATAAGATGATCCGGCAAGTGATGGAGCACAGATATTATACATATCCCTTGTCGCAGATGTCTGCAGGCTACCGGGTACGATTTAGACTGCCGAGAGTACAACACATCACCATGGAAGTTATGCATGCGTTCTAAAAATGAAGTATTGGAGTAAAATGTGCCTTTTTTTAAAAAGGCGTTGTTTATATCCTATACTTTATAATGGATGTCCTCTGTAAATAGTTATTTTTTTATGTATATATTTCACGAGCATTGAAGTAACGACATGCATTGGAGAAACACGTTTGTGTTTCTAACAATTTAAAATTTTAACTTGGCCAATATCTAGTAAGTACACCTGATGTCCCAAATTAATGTTTCGGGTATCACAGCGTGAATAATAAGAGAAACTATTAAAGACAACCTGAAGGGAATGTGTGTATCAGACGCTATAAGAACAATGTTGAATGTACGTGTAGTGATTCTGCTGTTGTCACCTCCGTTTGCAGCCACCAGCGGCAGCACCATGATTGTAGAGGAAATTGCGCGGTTGACAAGGTTTTCTTCCGAGCAATGTGAATATTATGAATTGTTATTGAAAATGTGGGAAACATGACTGAGGTGCAGAGACAATGCGATACTGCGCCACTGTCACGTCTAACACTGATATGATTGCACGGCCAGTTAGAAAGGGACGGAACTGTGTGTGATGTGAAGAAAGGACGGTGAAGCAGGAAGAGACAACGGAGGGAGGGAGGAAGGGAGGAGGGATGTGCTGCACACGTTCACATGTTCCCCGGGAAGTGGAAAACCTTACGGCAAACTGCGCGGGTATCGGGTGGCAGTAGATCTAGTTTCCACTGCATTTCAAATTAAGTATAGTGGAGACGTTACTTCACGCTATGAATGAAGAATTTTCCAGATATACATGTCGAATTTTGTGAGTGAATTGTGAACATGTGCAACAATGAATATCTTACTGGTGGGATCGGTAGGTCTGATAAGGCAACATTTAAACCGCCGCAACTGCGCGTACTGGGCCGATGGAAATCCCCACGTTGTGATAGAACAAGCAGTTCTCTTCCTGGGATGAGAGTGTGGTGCGGTATGCCTACCAGGGGACTTTATTCACTTACAAAGAGTGTAACTTTTAATTTGAGAGATCTCAGATATTAGGTCCACGGCTTTGTTGGCCCCTTCACGCCCAAATATATATATATATATATATATATATATATATATATATATATATATATATATATAGATATATATATATATATATATATATATATATATATATATATATATCATTTTAGGTGTTGCAAAAGAGGAAGTTTATGGTGCCACAAGTACCTAGGAATTTCTTGTAACAACTGGCCCTTTGGAAGGTATGGAAAGGGTTTCGGGGTAGATCCATGGCACAAGACTCAACGAATCAGGATATAGTTTGTGTGTTAGCAGCGATGAGTGTATTGGTACTGGCTTGTGGAGTTGCACAGCACAGATGTGATCTCCTCTGTTCTACAACACGTCATACGTGAACGAGTATACTCTAGTCAATATGTCAAGACAAGGGGTTGTAGGCTTCATTATACTTGACTACATCTCGTGCGGCGCTCAGCTCTACCTGCATCACTTGCGATCTATGTGTGTATAGGCTGTTCACGGTAAAATGAGCACTTTTAAAAGCTCTGCTTAAGATCTACTTGTGTGCACGTGTTGTATTTCTGCCTTATGTAAAATTAACATTGCCATGGGCCTCATCACTTTATTTATGCGTCGGTCAGGAGAAACTGTGAAATAATTAACAAAAGAAAATATTTTACAAATCTGCTAACTTTTATACTTCGGTACATTAAAAAAAGGAAAGCTCGACGTTAAGACATGGGACTACTTTCAAGCCATCGTTACCAACTTTACTGGGTGAATGTCACTCAGCGCGCTCGTTATAATATATGCAGGCAAGAGTAGTGACTTTTTTCTAAGGTTTATTTCAAAAGTGCTCACTTTATCGTGAACAGCCTTTAGGGGGTTGGTCGTGGGCGCCATATTGCTTGTTCAATTTATAAGTCTCATAAATATTGCACAAGTTTGGCGTTTCCAGCCCTTAAACTTTGGTTTTATAGTGAACACATGTACAATTTACTATCATAATTTCTTTTCAGTGCTGTTATCGTATTTGACTGATATATAATTACAGATCTCACATAGTAAACATGATCGACCATGTGGTGTGAATATTACTGCGGCACCTATGCGAGCGCTTATATCTGGCGACCTCATATTTGTAACTTCCGGACACACTTAAACTGCATTTATTGTTCAGTTACTTGATGAGATATATATATATATATATATATGTAGACACACACACACACACACTCTCTCTCTCTCTCTCTCTCTCTCTCTCTCTCTCTCTCTCTGTGGTTGACCATTTCCTATTTAAAATTTCATCGTACCTTAGTCTGCAAAGTGATATAAATTAGGCCTAAGACAAAGTTCAGCCCTATGAAATTCTGAACTGATAGATATACTATAAAAATTTCTTTCGTCACATGCCTACTGTAAGCATTATTTGTAATAATCATAATATTAGATATAAACTGTATTCAAATTGCACCCGAAGATTTTTCAGTTCAAATTCCAAGAAATACCCATATTTGTGTCAGTAAGAAACATTTAACTTAGAATAAATATCAAGAGTTCCAAATAACTAATAAAAACTAACTTTTTTTTTTTTAAATAGAGTTCAAAGAGATCCCGGAAGCTATTCATACATAAATGCGATTGTACTAAATTTCTAGGCAGCACTTAGAAAAGAGTACGATGAAGGCCCCAGTACAACCAAGTTTGACGATAGAAAATTTAAATGATCAATAACCTCGCACGCTTCTAAACCAATAGGAAGACCTATCGTGTGAAACAAAACAAATACAACAAAAAGTGGCCATGAACAAACTCAGCTCCATTTGTCCCCGTCCCACCACCCCCACCTCCTCAACCCTCCTTCCCATCAATGAAATCACCAAGAATATCATAATATTTCAGGGACACCATTACGGTTGTGGATCATATCAAAAACTCCACTTAAACCCTCGTAATGTGCATTCATTCATAACCAGGTTACGACAGGTGCAAATCAAACATCTCTGCATGTAGGCCTATCTTGCATGCAACTTGTACGAAGAAAATTACACTTGAGTAAAACCATTTACTAAAACTGTTTTTATACTTAAATAAATCACTTAACATTATTAGTTTTCAAAATTAATTTTAATATATATTTAATATCTGATATTTAAAATAAAAATTTTACGAATAGAAATTTTTGAACGTAAGCTAGCAGTTTTCCATTTGTAGGCAATTGCTCAGGTTTCAAGCCATTCATTGATAAAAACACAAAGTCATCAGCTGATATCAATTATCTTCCCGTGGCAAACATCGACAACTGACAAAAAAACATAGGTAGCATTCTTGTTGTGTCAGCAACAGCTGAGGCGGAAGGATACGTTAGCAAAACAACAACAAAACAATCCTGCCAACTTACGAGACAGAGAGTAGACGATAATTCTACAATATTACAAACACAACTGCCGTCATAAACGTCATTACTGCGAACCACGTCTGATGTTTTTGGTAATGATAGTGAAAGGGTAAACTGCAAAATGCCTCAACTTGACTGCGACAGACATGGAGCCTTGCAAGGAATATCTCGAACAGCGGGCCGCCATATATGACGGAACAGTTATGACGAACGCCTGTGCCGCTAACGAATTAACGACGATAAGCGATGTTTGAAGGAAGTATCGCTCAGCGGTTGGCACCGAACATGACGCTCTCCATTTCACAGTGTTCGTTGCAGAACAAGTCTGGACCATCGTCATACAGACTCGGTTCAATATTTTCCACAACTGCGGGTGGAAAATGCTTTCAAAACTGCCAATATTCCCGAATGTTTTAAGTTACAGTGAAAGTGCCACCAGATGAAATGTATAGTTGCCTCACAGTTGACCAATCGCTTTCGAAAGATGTTTATTTAGTCTCTTCTGTGAGCCGTTGTATTCCTATCCACGGGTCTTCTGTATATTTGTCTAAAGGCGCAGTTAACATGTTCCTACTTTCAGTGAACATAACGTACACGTACATACATAAATACATACGTTTTAAGAAAAAATCAACACAAAATATATTTAAATCATTCAAATCAATGTCTAGATCTCACAACTCATTTATAACATGGTGAAAACTACACTTATACAATAATTGATGGTGTTAATAACATAATCATACATATTTAATAATTTTCAAGTGATTAATTCTTGAACATTGCATAACTGTACAATATTTAGATAGAAATGACGATATTGATGAATCAAGGTAATAAGAGAAAGCCACCTTAAAGCAAACTTATGAGAATCCTAAGCTGTAAGTATTAAAATTTGAACATCCTGTTAACAAACTCTGCAAATAACTTAATGACATAAAATATAATATCAAATGAAGATAATAAGATAATGACGTAACGTACAAAGTAAAGCTAATGGATACATTACAATGTAACATAAGTTGACAAATACAGAATTGCATCAACTTCAAATTGACCGATTAATCACTCCAGTTGATAGATACAATTTGATATTTACAAACTTTAAACGTTAGAAAATCCAAGCCTACCTTATTTACTTTAGGCCCCTATTAAAAGAGCATTAATGTGGTAACTGATAAATATGTATCTACACCTTAATGTTATTTTTTAGATAATGCTATTCGTTAATCAGTTCTTTTTTACCAGGCCACGAGGAGATAAATTCAATATCTAGGCAATAAACGTCTTAATTATTTTTCTTTACAGTATTTTTTTTTTTTTTTTTCATTTTGGAATCCACTCTAAATCTGAATCAGTGAAAATTTCACAGTTTCAATCAGTCAAGGGTACCTGACTGATTCAACAGTAACTTCAGTGAATTTAACTAATGAATAAGTGAAAAAATGCCACGTTTCCTTCACTAATTGATAGTGACATTTTCCACGGATTAATCAGTCTACTTTTTTTTTTTTTTTACTGTTTTCCAATGCTTTATTTTTGACTGATGACTCAGTTAATCAGCCTGTAAAAATGGCCGCCTAACAACGTTTCAAATTGGCCGCTAAACAATGTGTATCAAGTGAAATAACAACGAATAAACTAATAAAACCAATACAAAATACATTTTAAAATGTGTTTCGTCTTTCAAAACACCATTTTACGAGGTAATTATTAACATTCAGCCTTTCATTCCGTTATTACGTCTTTCATTTCGTTTTCATAAAATCATCACAGAGCTTTGTTTGAAAGTTTAAACTGCATATAATGTGGCGAAGAGAGTGCACTCATATGTACTATTCATTTTAACAATAGTAACGGCACCAATTAAACCAAAAGCGAAAAGTGAGGGCATACATTTTAAAACTCACGATTTTACATATATTTTCCTGTCGGTTTACAACAAGTCTTCGTAGCGTAGAAAGATGGTAAGATAAGGCAAAGGCCTATGAGCCAAGTGTAAAGGGTGTGTGAGTTCAATCCCGAGCCCCTCCGATTTTTTTTTTTTTTACTTTTTCTTTAATTACGGTAAATTGCGCTATATAAATAGTAAACTATCGTAAATATGTTTTTTTTTCCACGTAATTATTTAGCTAAATTCAATAAAATCAATATTTTCCTCGCCTCTGCAGTCGATCGTCACTTATTATTCAATCAGTGAAATTTTTTCGCTGAAACTATCAGTGGTTTTTCGCTGATTCTAAGTGGAGCCATTTTCACTGATTCGAGTAGTTGAATTTCACTGCGAATCAGTGGTTTCCCACTGATTCGAATTTAGAGTGTTTGATTTCCGTACATATTTAGTGAATCTAGTATCACCGATCATAGAATGTTAACTGTAAACTAAGCACTTTTGAAAGCCATGCTAGGTCTAAGATCTATTTGTATGCATATTGTGCATTCTTACTCCATGAAACTAAATTTCCATGGGCCTTATCACTTTATTTATGCGTCGAACAAGGGTAACTGTAAAATTATTATAAAAGTATATTTTTGACCAATTTTATAGTTATTATAATTATATGTATTAAATAGGTAACAAATATGTAATTGACCTACATATATGCTCAGCGTAGCTTGAAAACCTCCTTTGCTAGAGGATTCTCAGATAAGATGTGTGCGTATAAACTAGATTTGAAATTCCTTACTGGACATTTCCGTACATTCACTATGGTTGTATGTAATATTGTGGAACGGCGTAAGAATATTTTCATAACAGAATTGCTGCAAAGTTTGCCAATAAAAACAGATTTTTGGTGTTTCTACGAGTGTGCTGTGTATGAATGTAAATAGTTTGGCAAAGTGCAAACAGCCGGCATGGAAAGTTCGACGACAGTATCGGGCAGTTTGGTAGCAGTGTTTGTTCAGAACAAGTGACGCACGGAGTGAGCAGCTATTGGTCAACAATGCTCTGTATCCAGCCGTGGAAACTACAAATGAGTACATAGTTTCATCTCTATACTGACACATTCGACACGAGTGTTTGATCAATTCCAGCGACACTACCTGCACGTATTCGCACTGCATTGTATAATTTCTGGAAGCAGTTATCACGTCGCATAAAACGAAACAGTGCTATCTACCACAGCACAACCTAATGTGACGTCAGTCTTGGTTTGGAAGTTAACAGCAGGTTGTACTAACGTCAAGCCACTTCCCACTTTGTGTGTGATTTATATTACAAGATCCACTTCTCATCATCACACATCACAATTCCATGGCGACAAACCGACAACATTATACTGCACATGTTCACTCCTTATCCTCTACGATGTCCCGTCAGATTATCCGGTGCCGAAATGTCCATTCTCCAGTCTCATTTCCTGTTTGCTGCAGGTGTTCGGAAATTGTTGAACGGGAAAAGATGATATGTGAGGATAGTGATAGTGACGAAAATGCGTACATAAGTCATCTACACAGTCTTTATCCTTCAATCTGGACGTAGGCCCTGTACCTTCCTCATCTTGAACAAGCTATATAGCTGGCGGGCTCGGCTTGCATTCGGGTTCAATTGCCGAAGTCACAGCAGGCGAATGCTTCAGACCGTGGTACAATCCTTCCATACTCCTGCTTCTCTCGGCAACTTGCTCCACCTCTAGTGCCCTTGCTGTCGACGAGACATACTTACTTTCCTCTTCTTGAGAACTCTGTGGTCACTCTCTCTCGACATTTTTCAAATAAGTTACGCTCCGCTCCTTCTGAAATATTGTATTGTATTGGAAATTGCTTTTTAACGTCCCCCAGTTTTATGCTTTGAAAGTTTAGCACCCATTTCATACTCGGGATTCAAACCCGGATCCTCCCGCACGCCAGATCAGTGGGGCACCAACCAACTGCGCCACGGGGAGGTCGGCCATTCTGAAAGAGTTTTTCTATTATTCACGTTCAAAAAATGCAAACCCTAATTTGGGACACATGGTATTTCGAGCTGCAGTTTTTTTGTAAAGTAACTCTTACCTATGTTGCAGTGGTCCGACTCGGTGTTTTCAATACGCGTGCCATCTTGAAACTACTCCACACGCCTGGTCTGAAGTGTGTGGTTTGTTCGCACATCAGCACATTGGACAAGTGTTTTGTAGTTTCGTGGGGAAACTTGTACTCACTCTGCAACGCAGATCAGACTCCTGACAGGCGGTCCCTTAGAAAGTGAGTCGTCACTATCTAGCAATGAACTAGTTTTTCTAATGGTTAACAGACAACAGCTAAACAAGTGTAAACCTCGGTGCTGTCACTGGACAATAAACTGATATTTCAACTGCAATGATAAGAGAATTTCGTTTCAAATTTAAAAAAGATTGTCTTTGCGATCACCATATTTTCTGAAAATCGGAACAGTATGTATATACAAAACAAACCGTTAACGACCCAGTTTGTAGTGTCGGCTGGTTACTGGGAATCTTCGCCGTGATAATCATGTTAAAGCACAAGCCGTTACAAGCAATGTCGGCAGTGTTTTAGCATAG
Organism: Dryococelus australis; assembly: GCA_029891345.1. Lineage (NCBI taxonomy): Eukaryota > Metazoa > Arthropoda > Insecta > Phasmatodea > Phasmatidae > Dryococelus > Dryococelus australis. The sequence continues at coordinate 67,398,698 of CM057002.1, read as the reverse complement.
ATTTGTTAACTGATTACGTCAACAAGAACAACCTACATACCTGTCTCTGGAAGTGCTACAAATATTTTCGCTTTCTGTGTCCTATTCCACCAACACACCTGCAACATTCTAACTTTTCACTTCGCTTTTATAATTATCCATACATTTTAACTTCTGGCATTTTCTTAAAGCCAACCTTAAGAGTATTTGCAGTACTTTGGTCTCGTTGTTTGTTTTCAAAACACTAGCAAGGGCAAGGAAGGTGGGAGGGGGTGGGGAAAGAAATTTGTGCAAAAAAAAAAAAAACTAGCTGGTTTAGACGTGAATGTAGTGAAATAAAAATACATTTCATCTGAAGCCTTTTCGAGTTCTGCCATACAAACTCTCTCTCTCTCTCTCTCTCTCTCTCTCTCTCTCTCTCTCTCTCTATCTGTGTGTGTGTGTGTGTTCGTGTGAGAGGGGGGAGGGGGAGATGAGAATGGGAAATCAATTCAAAACTACGTCTGCTTCATATTCGCATAATCTAATATAATCTTTAACTGTAAATCTAAAATTCAATCACAAGTACGCAAATTTTGCAAATCTTCCTTGGAGGTGGGTCGTTTATATAATCAGAATTATCAATGGTCTACAAATGTAATTCATAGTTTCAGGTGTTGCAGGCAATTTATTTTATGCACGTTGTATTTACATCTACAGATTACTGTTCAATTACCACAAAAAAACACGAAAGAGTTGTAGACTTGTCCGGAGGTAGCGACAGGACTTAGATCCGTGGCACAGTTTACAAATCATTTACCCACAAGAAAGTCCATTTGGACATTGCAGAGCACAGTACAAGCCAAATACGACCTTCCCGTGTAACATACAGTATGGCTACACTGGTTCAGGTCCACAGAAATGACATTTTACTGCTATCACTTTTATCCCGCTCTTCTGATGTTCGCTTTATGTGAGAAAGTAAAGACTTTTCTACGGTTGGTCCACATTTTTGAAAGCAACCTTAAAAAATACCCTGCACGTTATTGCATGTACTTCAAGGGTGCTTTCACGCTGAAGTAACAGCCGGCAAGTGACAAGCGGCATGTCACGTGACATGCGCTTAAAAACTAATGGGGCACGATGATCATTTTTCCCAATTGCAATACGCAAAATGTAACCGGTGACAAAATTCCAAAACAAACTACTAGAACTATTATTAGACAAATATTTGGCATAAATGAGCACAACATCCAAGAATGGACATTTCAAGCAAATTTCCATGGGCAAATAGAGTAGTTTGAGCACACAAAACTAATGGCACAGAGCGTCCGCCATTACTCCGCGTAAGTGCCGTTTACCACCACTCGCAGCGCTAGTGTGACAGGCACAAACAATATGCAAAACTTTCTCTCATGTAACACGAATAATAAAATGTTAATGGCGACAACAAATGTCAAATGTCAAATGTAGACACACATGTTACATCTGTACTTATTCTTTTTAAACTTGTGTCTTTTCTTATTTTTTTTTCACTGTGCAATATGAAACACAATGGTACTTAAAAGTAATATATCTTGTAAATTCATTATGTAACCACAAAATGTAAACTGATAAAATGTTTCATCAGTATGTTTTCTGTCTTTTAGGATTATTGTCATCTAACCGTTTTATTAAACATGTGTAAAGTGAAATATTAAGATATGACAGGTACATTTCCATGTACATAATTTGTCCTTTTAATTCTAGTCTTACTATCTTTTTAGTTTACTGGTGTAATTGTGAAACACGCTATGTAAAGTATATTGTCATGCCGACATTTTGAAAATGAATTGTGGATTTACAAAGATCTCACTTATGTAAATCCAATTTATTGTTTGTATCAATGAAGACAGCCAAATAATTGTATTTGGCGATGCTATGTATGAATGTACTGCTTCATTCATGAGTCAGTGGCTCCGGACGCCTTTATCCAACAAAAAGAAAAAAAAATTGCAAGGTATATATTTTGCAATTTGTACAGTTGGTCTGTTAAAACGGTTTGAAAATTTTATACGATGTGCCTGAAATACAAGTTAATTTTAATGATCTGGAAAATGATATGAAAAATGCTGGGAGAAACGTGTCCCGAAAAGGAAAATGGCGATGGGAGGGGAGGTTAAGGGTCCGGCTGAAACCCTTTCGTCCTTCCCCTTCCCGTAATTTATTTTAAAAACATTTTTTTAAAAATATTATACGTTTAGGCTACCATTAAAATAATTTTTTTCTCACACTATGAATGTGTTTCATAAACAAGACCTTGGGTATGTCAACCTTTCTTCGTTTCCTGTTAGTAAACGAGGCATTCTGACTAAACCACAAAAATATATTATAAGCAGTTGACGACTAGCTCATTTCGGAATGGTAATAGTAAAAAAAAAAAAAAATACTCGTTTTATTTTACTTAGTAGCACGTGTTGATTTGCACGTATTTTTTGTATTTTGACAAGCGTCGTATTCATTAGTATACGCTCAACGTGTAACTGACGAAATCCTGTAAATAAAAAAAAATATTAATTGAACATCGATATTCATATTGGAGAACAACCGACTAACCGTTGGGAATACAAATACATTGAGGGCGCGTCCTTGGAAGCAGGCAGGTCAGAGTGGCAAAACCCCGCCATTCCCTGTCTAAATATTTTGAAGTTTCGGAACAGCAGGTGTGTTCGCGGGACATACAGCATTATCCGCCTGGCGGCTCAAGGAAATACCTGGTCGTCCCGGGAACCGGCTGCAACTGGCTGTGTTGCGGGGCGTTGGAATGCGTCATAGCCACGCTCGTGCGCGCGGCTCTGCGCATGCGCGGACTGTGGGTTTACAAAACCAGCACCATGCGGCGCCTGCCGCTCAGTAACGCCACGTTGTGCAACCAGAGTAGACCTAGTGTGCTGTGTAAGTGAGCGAGCAGTTCAGTCGCCGTCGGAGCTCAGTGCAGTGGTTATAGTGTCGGTGTCAGCAACCGTGTGGTCCGTTATTCGCAGGAAACACACTACAGCTATGACCTTCGAAGACGTCAACAGCGCAGCTGCATCGACAGCCGGCGTCCACGAGAGGTCAGTGTTCTGTTATTAACCCGACTCCCTTCAACTTGAATGTACTAAATGGTTTCTTCTAATCTTACAACTTCAGGCGTGTTAGCAATGTTCCGTAGATGTTCCAAATTGCACGTGTTTTAAAACTTAAATTCCCGAGGTAATAATCTTGAAAAGTGAGCTTGAACGACTTCCAAACCAGTTAGACTATTGTAAAAAATTAAAGTCTTGTTGTGACATGTGTTAGTGGCTGCTAACCACTGGCGCCGGTCCAGCATGCGACTTCAGTTACGCAATGTCTGTGTCGACCTCATTCAACTTGCTAACCTGTAACTTTCATTCTCCGCAAAAATACGCAAACTCAGTTTTCATAATTATAGCAATTTGGTTTATTGTTGCGTTTGCTATTTTCTGAGCCGTATAACTGAGCAATATAATTAACTGCCACAAAATAGCTTTTTGTCAAGTTGCTAAGAGGTAGTCAAACCTATTCAAACTGTAAATAGGTGTTTTAATAATTTACATAATAAAAATAACAAAAAGGTAATAGGGAGATATTATTGCTCGTTCATTTGGCAGCGTGGTTAATTAATTTTGCAACTTTGTGGTATTTTACTCGGTAGCAATCCCTTATGTTGGCTTAATAATTCAATGCAGATTTGACGATAAATATTGCAGGGTTATGCGCTGCCGCAAGGAATTTTTCAGAATTTTAAAATTGTTATATTGTGTAATATAGTTTTATTTTTGGTGTTTGATACTTAATGGTTTTTCATTTTCCCAGCAATCATGTTGAGAAATTTTTTTAGTGATTTGGACAGAGTGAGTGTAGTGTAGCGACAATGGGGTTGATAACCAACCGACCTTAACTCTGTAAGCAGTTGCTGTAGAATGTTATCGCGATCATTAAGTGTATGTGGCTACTCAGTTCCCTGATTCAGAATTTACTGACAAAGTTGCCGCTTTGTTGCCATTAGAAGAATGCAATTGGCTTGTAACAGTAATGCATTGTAACATTTCACATGGCAAGTCTGGGGCACTGGGGGTTTCACTGTAATAATCTTAAAAATGTTCCAAAAAAAATCATATTGCTATAAATCCTGTTTCAAAACTTTTGTCAAAATTCCATTCCACCTTGTAAAATTGTTAATAAGAGTTTGAATATTACATTGTTGAGAATTTTAAATGCTAGTTAATGAATTTAGAAATTAAAATCTTGTCTTGAGTTATTACCGGCAACACTCATACTGCGATAAACCTTAGCTGGTGCAGACGTCAGATTGAATGGTCGAGACTTTTTACTGCAAAATGTTGGAAATACTGTAAGCTACTGTCGTGTAATATTGTAAGCAATTATTAAGAATCGCAGCTTTTCCAGGGGGGTGGGGAAAAAAAACTCTTTAAATCGACATGATTAATCACACTGAACATGAATTTAGGTCTCTGCAAAAGTATAATACAGCGTGATTTCCAAAGTTATTCTCGCATTTAACACAGTCCAGGAACCTGACTGAAATATATTTCAAGTGTTTTACTGCTGAAGTAGGCACCTGATCTTAATAGCACTCCTCACTATCATATTTCATGTTATAGGCCGTTCATGGTAAAGTGAACCACTTTTTGAAGCTGTTTAATCAGACATAATAACCAATAAATACATTTCACTGTGGCCTTGGACTTTTGGTTTTGGGTATAGTGAATGTATACACTGTGTTTATTACTCGCATGTCAGGATTTACAATAACAAGTGGTGGAAGGATATAAATTGGTTGAAATAAAAAAGTAACTCTGGCTTCAAAAGTGCTCACTTTACTGTGAATGGCCTTTACAGGCCTATTATGCAATCTCTAAATGAAATTTGTATTAAGTGTGATTAGTAATGTCCACGTAAACCATTTTTAGGTATTTGCAGTGTTTTTCCTTCAGAAAACCAGTGATGGTTAGTAATTACCCTGACAAGTTAAAAATGTTATATTTAAAAAAATAATTCTGTAAGAAATGTAGTTTGCAGTTTGTGTTTAGATGTGGTACTCGATGTAGTGAAAATGCTGGCTGTAATGTGGAACATACCGTAGTATAGTTGTAGAGGGTACGGAGCAAGCGTGACTTGCTGCAGTGTTGTGTGTCAACAGTGGTTGATGTGTGTTGTTCTGTTGACCAGGTCTGGGGACCTCCGCAAGACGCTGTTCCACGTGCTGAAGAAAGCAGAGGCAGAGAAGCGACTGACGTGCGGCATGCTGCCCACGCTCAAGGCTCTAGAGGTTGATGCAGCTAGCGCGCTCTTCTGCATCATCCCGCAGTCCCGCAAGTATGACTCTGCGTTCCACATCCAGCACGTGCTGCTAGAGGCCTTCTGCTACGAGCAGGACATCCACATTGTCAAGGTGAGTGCAGTTCGTACCTCGTACTGTTCTTGTGGTTGAAGGATGTTGTCTGGCTGGAGTGAGGCCTGTAAGTGCGCTAAGGACGACGTAAGTGCACGTATCGGATGTCTGGTCACCTTTATGCACAAAACTTTGAACTGCTCTGCAGACAAAAGAATATATATAATTCCATTCGCACTTGGCCGCCACTCGACTATATAGAACAATTTTTAAATGACAAGTGCATATGAGCAGTTGTGCACTCTGTTCTGGGCAGACAACGCCCTTAATGTAACTTCCTTTTTCAAATGCTACCATTAGGCTCTGGATGTTAACTTCACGTGCTGCTTGAGTTTTCTCCGACTTGGCGAAATTCTGCAGACAAGCTCTGAATTCACTTCTAACCATCTTTGATTTTTTTTAAATATTTACAGTTAGCCAACATTAAAAAGTGGCAACCCTGCTTAAACGATATAAATAAATCATTGACATGATTTATGGAAACTTACATTTGCATACACATACTGTACCATTTTCTGTCTCCAGAAAATATTTCCTAGGAAGTTCCTTTAGGCCTGTTTGGAGTAATAACTACCACACATTCATGTAGCCATAGAAAATAAAAAGTGTTTTTGTACCATTAATAAAGTGGATGCTGCAGCTTTGCAACTATTCAGATTAAACTTTTAAACAAAAAAATCTCAGGAAATTTCAAATATATTATTTTTGTGTAAAAATAAAGCCTGTAACTTGAGTCAAATTACATTAGAACAGTTTTCCCAAGGATTAATTTCTACTGCTGGCTACGCTTGTGTGTTATGTAACGAGTCTGTGTGTGTGTGTAACAACGCACTGTGTGGTTTCAGGTGGACAGCACAGACAAGCTACAGAACCTGATCTCGTGTCTGCGACTCGGCAAACCTAAGGAACACACGGACGTGAGCTGCGTGCTCGTCAGCAAGAAGCTGTCACCAGCAGATGAGCTGCTGCTCTCGGAGGCCGAGAAGTCTCTCCAGGACTTCTGCTACGAGGCGCAGAGTATTCCCAACCCGCCAGTCATAAAACTTCCCAACTTGTGAAGAGCGACACGCTACTTTCATGGTAGGTCGCAAAGTTCTTACTTCACCAAGAAATGTTGATGTTCATTGTGTTACGCAGTCTTTAAGTTTGTAACAACTGATGTTGCATCGTTTTAGTATTTTGCTCGGAGCACAACATACTGTATGTTGTAAATTTGTATTGTTACTGTTTTACAGCTGGATTAATTATATATACTGATTACCTACCACTTTAATTGCAATATCATTGTGTACTGATGTAATTAAAACAACAGTATAGAGTTTTGTAAAACAAAGTGAGAGAGTTTCTTGCAAGTAATGAGGCTGATGAAATGTAGAAAGAAAACCCTGAATGTGTCAGCATGATCTTTGCCCCCATTGTGCTCTGCTGTCTCATGCTCGTACAAGATTATGGCATGTTACATCAGCAAGTCGCGTGGATAAAACAGTAATTTTCTCGAGTGTACGTTTGTATATTAGATTTATTAAACTTGAAGCATGCAGGAACACGAGTTTCAATTTCAGTCAAACTTGCAAGAAGCTTGTGCTATCATTTGTTCAGAGGGAAGGCTCAACTTCTCCCACCAAGCATTATTTTGTTTCCAAAATAAGCTTTTCCAGGAATTGTAGAAATAGACTGAAAGAAAGATGATTTACATATTGATTATAAAATTTGCACATAAAATAAAGCAAGGAAGCTGTGACTAGGGTGCACACATAGACATATTTCTGTATTACTTTAAAGAGGTCACCTCTAAAATAATCTTGCCAAAGAAATTTATTCCCTGTTTGATTATAAAATTTGCACATAAGATAAAGCAAAGGAAGCTGTGACTAGGGTGCACACAGACATATTTCTGTATTACTTTATTTTAGTGGTGACCTCTAAAATAATCTTGCCAAAGAAATTTATTCCCGGTTTACAATAAATTACATTGATTTTGATTAAGTCATGGAAACTGACTTTCCTTGTTGGAAGTAACCTGTTCTGTGATAGTGTATGGAGATTGTGTTGTGCACAGTGCACTCAAGGCAGTGTTACAATTTGTGTTTCAGAACAGGAAGTGTGCCTGGAAGGGCAAGTACTGCTATATGAACGTGACTGTACAGTCGCGTGTCACCACCACGGGTGTGTCGAGTGCGCGCATCTTCCCCGTATCTGAGTCTGTTGATTCTGACAGCGCGTGGTGCGGGCACGACAGTGTCGCAGACATGGTACCGAGGAATGTAGCCATCGCTTGGCAACAACACAGCGTACCTGTGTCGAATAAGTCGCTATAAGAATTACTCTGATTATACGTGAGTTGTATTCACAGTGATGTAGTCAGTCGCTACAATGTACAGCTACTGCGATAACTTGGATATGTACAGATGTGTACAATGGAAAAAATATTTGTACTATACAGATGTTATAATTCATGGTGGTTTGTTGGTAGTGATTCCACAACAGTTAGTGTAAAGAAAGTGTGTTTATTTGTATTATGTACTTTTGTGTATTTTATAAATACAACTTGTGAAACATGAATAAAATTTGTTTGTATGTTTTTTAGCTCCTAGCTCCCAATATCTGTTATTCCTGAAGCAGCAAACTGGTTTACTAGAAAGTAAGCAGATTGACCCTCTTTTACATAAACCTCGAGGAACAGAGATTCTGCAGTTTGAATTAATGAGGTTTGTAGTGACAGGCGATACAAATAATGATATACAACGATAACGAATACAACAGCAGACATCTTTTTATTTGCCAATCGTAAGTCCCCCCCATTTCCTAGGAAAGAGGACAACTTTGTATTACTGGAAACTCTATACTAATGACACAGGTTTCGCAGTTTTAGACGATTTCATATTTAATTTTTATTATAACGCAGTACATACGTGATAACACATTTTGACAAAAAGTTGTAATCAAATCCTAAACCGTTACCAAGCAATTTCTCAAGCATTCTGAGAATTCATACAAAATTATAGTAATGTAGTGTTAAAGAATATAAAAATTTAGATAATAATTTTCCCATAAACCATATTAAGTTATAAATGATGGCTAGAGTGAAACTTAAGTCAGGCTTGATGTTGCAGCCCAGAAGCATAACATTTTTAAAAAGCTGACTTCTTTGATGGTTTTATTTAGAGCTGATTGGTTCTCACATTTCTTTTTGGTTTGGCATTTGATTTAAAATGTCTATTCTTGGTTTGGGTCATTCATGGCTACACATTTTGAGAGTGCAACAAAGATTACAAAAATAATTGTGCACACAAGAGTTTGTTGTCAAATATCTAAAGACATCAATCATCCCGTAAAAGTATTATTATTACCAGAATGTATAACAAGTGTATTTTTCTTAGCATCGTGATAGTTCTGTTCAACAGTGTCACACTTTATTTGTCTTGTTATACATAAATACCTGCTGCTGAAAACATTCTTTTGTGTAAAAGGGCGCACAAAGATGTGCAGTAAAATTATTTCTGCACACAAAAGTCTGGTTTCAATTTCATTTTCGGTAATCACACAATTCACACTACGAGGTTAAGTTAATAAATTTGCATCAGCATGAGTTCCTACAACATTAGCATCTGAGAAAGAATGAAATTGATTCAACTTGTATTGAAGTTATTTATTTACGTTCATCCAGTTGAAACTTCTGTTGCAAACAATGTGAGTGGTATAAGCTAGTCGCAATACCGACTGACGGAGACGTTAGAGCTCGATATTGTGCCAGTTGGCTGTTGGAGAATCCTAAAACAGCAAGTTATCCTAATAATATAACCAATATTTAATTATTAAAACTCTCAATAAAGTGAATGATTATTTTGCTTTTGTCTATATCTCAATTTGTACAAGAGAAAAAAAGTACAGTATTTAAAAACAAACTGGAACATCATTAGGGAAATATTCACAAAATGTTGGGTTTCATAACATATTTACTTTTCTTTTTTTTTTGCATGCTGCGACGAGCTAACCACGGACCAGCCTGACACGAGTGACGGTAGAAATAAAACCTAATATTTTCACGCTGTCATCAGCGACTGTTTTTCATTGGCTCCTACTGAAATGTTGTGTGGGGTTCGTTAGGGAATTGTGACTCCTGCTTTATAATCACACAATGTTCAGAAACCATGCACCAGAAAGGGGAATATCTATGAGCAAGTGCTCCGTTAACATAAAATTATACATGAAATGTGATCTTTAAATGAATAGTGCAATGGGAGTGAATTACAAGATGGAGATTTTTGGGCATTCGCCATTGCGATGCAGATGTATGTCACGGGAAAAGCAGGACTATTCCCTCTTGGAATTTTCCAGTGTTGTAAAGATACATCAATTTTCGCGTCCATAGGTTGCGTGTCTTTTTTTTAAGTATTTTTTTTCCATGACAGACATCTGAATCGCAACGGCAAATGTCCGAACATCTACATCCTATAATTGAAGTAATTTCCATTATTAACATTTGTGCACACAGTTTGAATATATAACCAAGTTTAAATTAAGTCAGACACAATAAAGCAGCATTCCTGCATGTTTTTTTTTTTTTTTTTTGGAAACCATAACTTCTATCCCGGGGAACTGTTTAGGATGATTTTAACGCTACAACACGAAGTAGTAAAATTGTGAATATATTGCTACAGATACACTATATACTGCAATATAAGTGAAAGTGACATTATTTGGTAAATTATTAATAATTTGTTAGTTTTAACTTCGGTGCAAGGAGAACCAAAATAGTCAATTTTTTTTATGAGAATTCAGTTTGGTTTAGGTTTTTATGGAAAATTTGGTTAACTGATAGGCCCTAGTTTTATTGCAATACAAATACGTACTTAAAATTTTATAAAAGATAATTCTGACCTGAAAACGAGTCATGCGTCAATGCGTACAAGTGATAAATGTTCTAGTGATGACTGATTGGATACTCTGGTAGGCGGTCAACGTAATATCCACTTAGTTGTCGCTCCACATCCGGCCATTCTCCAGCTCTGGATCTGGATGGAACTAGTGTAGGATGTTCATGTTAGCAGCCAGTGACTCCTAACTGTTGTTTCCACCGAGGGTCAAATGGATCTCTCTCCAACTTGGCTGTTCTCCAGTGGGGAAAGTAGGACGCTATCACACACACTTGATTCCACAAATGGAAGGGTGTACCTTGTACTTTGGGCACTCCCAAGGGTTTGCCAAGATATACACTGCATTTCGCCGGCAGATCTTGGTTTGCCTCGCAATGGTGTGACGTGCTTGCCTTTGTGGCGATTTCTACGTGGTAGCATAGTTCGACTTAAAAGTATGAGCTATGCAAGCTCTAACATGAGGGCACATAAGCTACCAGAGAGAGAAACCAGAAAATTTTATTCAAAAATAAAATATGTTTATTGCATTAGGCAAATTTTTTAAATCCTACGTTAATTGAAGAAGATTGTTCTGAAGGGACGGAAGTGTTCCATCAAATGAAGGAGGTCTTTACCCAAGTGGTGAAGAAATGGGTGGCTATGACCTTAAGGGATGTCGCAGTGGCTTATTACCTGGTAAGTAGTATAGACGCAGGAAGTGGTAGAGGACGACGTAGAAAGGACCTTCTGGTAGTCGTTGACGGACCTCAGGAGCTGTTGGAGGTGGCTGAAGAAGTTGAACTCTGGTACGTAGCGGTCCTCCACAGCTGCTGGAGGTGTCCACGGCCACGGGCTCTTCCATGGGTGGGGGTGAGAGAGACTGCCCATGGCTAACACCTTCGCACCTCCGCAGCGGTGAGAGGTGTAGCAGACTGACCCAAGACCTGCGCTGGAACTCCTTATATACTAATTTTTCTAGCTTCTTGGCTCTCAGAAGGGTGTGGGGAGTATCATCCCCGCTCCTGGAGGGTTGGAAGCTCTGACATCACACATGGGTTCCTGGATTGTTAAATGCTGGGGGTGTACTTGAAGTTTCCAACTCTTTAGTTAGTACGGGATGTCGCGAGAGAGGATGCGTAAGAATTTCACCAGAGCCCGGCAGCGTCCAGACTTATATAGAGGAAACATAGGCTGCGAGGGGAGGCGTGACGTCCTTCTGCCCTTGTTGGCGTGGGAAGACTCTGGTCAGCATTTGTGCTTCATGCCTCGTCGGTGGTGCTCGGCCTTGCCCAAGGTCTGGGTAGCTTGTTGGCTCTCAGCGCCTTCAAGAGGGGCGTGTCTGCCAGGTAGATTATCTTCCAGGTGAAGAAAATTCGCTCATAAGTTCCTGTTGCCTGTAGGATATGCAATTCGGCTGTCATGTCTGTAGTGGTGGAAGAGGTACTCTTGGCGACGAGTTGTAATTGTATTGGATTAGTTGTACAAGTAGCACACGTCAAAATGGTTGTTTCCTCGGGGATGGGCATTGACATGACGGCTTATTGGAGAGACAGGGCGAACAATAAAAGCTGAGATCATGTGGTCAGAGGTTCTGTTGATGCTCTGTCAACTCTGGTACAGCACGTGTCAAGATAGGGCAAAGTTGTTTAATTGGAATGCGCTATCTACCAGTACGTCGTGCGTTAGTGTGAACCCCGTATCATAAGTACCATTTGGGAGGCCTCAATTTTGAGAAAAAGATGCCTGGGTAAATAACGCAAATAATAGTATTCTTAAACTTGTGCACCGTTAACACAGTTTTGAAATGAAAATAAGTAATTTCCTGACCGATATTAAATTGATCAAAAATTTTCTTTTAAAAAATTGGATAATTCTAAATTATGTAATTAGAAGTCCAAAATTTCCCCCCCAACCATAAATTACCATGGCTTTACTGTATACATGTTTTGCTACAGCGTCTCTTATACAGTAAATAAATACCCTTACGTGAGTCTTTGTAAACTCACGTTCATAAAAATCCCAACTAATTAATCTTAACCGCAAAAAATACTAGAATTTGTTGTCAAAGTACCCCTCTCCCCTTTTTTCCCCACAACACAAACATTTACAGCGTAAAATCAAGATTTACCTCAAAAACATAAACTTTATGTGATGTCAATTTTCAAGTGCTTCTTGGAAGAAAATAAAAAATAATTCTTTCCTGAATTATTAATTTTTATTAAAAAAGATGCAGGTCTTTTGAATAAAATTTCTTCAGTGTTATTTGTTATGGATAAGTGGACACTTCACACTAAGTAAGCAATGTGTTGATGCACGGTGTCTTTTTCAATCTACTAACACGACTTAGTCTATCGGTGCAAACCTTCCCGTCACACCTACAGGTTACGCCCCTAGTTGCAGGGGCTGTTACAACAGACGCCAAAAATTGTACTGTTCACCCCACTGTCAAAACTGGATGCTCATAACCTCTCGGCAGTTGCCAAGGTCACGTACCGTAGTACTACAGCACGCTACCACAAGTATAAACGCAGACTCGTGCCGCCTCAGCTGAAACTCCAGCCGGCCCGTATAATTAGCAGTGAATGGCCCTTAAACGCCAGTGTGTTCCTTCTCCGCACTCTTGGTGCAGAAGGAACCATCAGCAGCAGCTTTGTTCTACCAGCTCATCTGCTGGGCCCTCTACTGGCATCCAGGTCCTGCAGATCCACCAGCTCGTGTGCTGGGCCCCTCTACTGGCACCCAGGTCCTGCAGATCCACCAGCTCTTGTGCTGGAGCCCTCTACTGGCATCCAGGTCCTGCAGATCCACCAGAAGCTCTCCGATGCCTTTGCAGACATCTTCAACACCTTCCAGAGATTCTGCGAAGCCAACCCCTGGAGTCGTCAAAACACGTATATACCATCGTCCCTTCAGGGATGCCAATAGTTACCACAGCACTTCTGGCTGGTGGTGAAACCGCAAGTCCCTTCTGGACACGAAGCCTAGGATAGTTAAGTCGAGTTGTTTTCATAGCCATATAGTATTACTACCTTGTGCAGTCTAGAACCAGGTCACCTTCACCTATTTACCGTAGCTGTTCATCTCTTGTTTGATATTAGGTAGTACGTACCACTGAGTTAATTTTTCCCAGGAATAAACACATTTTTATCTAACTGCCGAATATTATTCCGTGTGTTGGTGTACTGTTTTCTAAATAGACGCCTGGTCCGTCAAAGTAGGGGACAACAGAACAATTACTTAACCCAATTTTCGTAACTTAGTGTACGACTGTGGCTCCCCTTCAGGTACGCACATATGTCGATACCCATTCTGTACACCCCTGTGTATAGACAGGTAGAGCCTGAACCATTAGGAATACAATCCCCAAGGCAGTTACTCAATCTGTCCAGATTATACTTCGTCCACCACACTTCTGGTGCCGGAGGCAGTATCTGGCCTGTTCTGGGAGCCCGACCCCTTGTGGACCCACACCCAAGTGTTGTCAATGATCAGCCATTGTATTCTACCGTACTGCAGGTGCCGGGCGCGAAAGGAGTAGGGGGTGCCACTTTGGTCTGATCACCTTCAATACTTGGAAGTACACACCTAGCTAGGGACAAACATCGTCTGCTTAACCTTCATGGGGTTGGTTGGTAATAGTCATCATGCCCTACTCCTGTCGCAGTGTTATTCAGAAGATGGAAAAAAAGGCAACTACCCCCTCCAAATACAATCAAAGGTTTAAATCAACCCCAACTGTACTTAGCAATCATAGTCCCCAGGAATGAGCTGGGAATATTGACCCTATCATTCCAGCTTCCTGAGGTGTGGTAAAGTTCCCTTTGGCATCGCGAACCCCTGGATTAGGGCCTGCAGCAGCCTCCACAGGCCACCAACTGCCCAGGTATCAAAGCAATTGTGGGTCCGACTAAACGTAAGGCCGTAATAGTCGTCCCAGACTTTGCGTCGAGTAGGAAAGCCGCGCGCGGCCAGTACTCTACAGCCGGGCACCGATACATCATTAACTAACACAAGAACCCAAATAAACCCAGTGTAACTATCTTCACACCAAATAAAACAGCCCCAACCGTGACGATTTGCCATTCAAAAGATGTCACGCATCAGTGTATTATTTGCAAACCTTGCATTACTCTATGTTTGCAGGATGTAATTTATGCACAGACACGCACATGCACGCACAGAGAGAGAGAGAGAGAGAGAGAGAGAGAGACACAGACACATACATGCACACACACACACACACCCAGCTTTCTAAGAAAATAAAAATTATTTGTAAGTACATACATATTCATGTACGTTATAACGAGTATTTTACTGTATATAAAAAACAAATGTACACAAAAGATTCAATGGGTAAACTTTTTTATTACATATTTAAAATATATTACATAAATATATGCATTAAGCCATGCAGCACCATATACGTTACAACTAACATATAAGTTAGTTTTTTTTTAAAAGGCAAGAACATAAATTTGCACCAATGTTTAAAAAAATTTGTACAATGGCAATTAGACAAAGAAATGTGATGTGTATAAAAAAAAAAAAAAAAAAAAAAGACGAACACGACAGACTAACCATACAACATTCAATTTCACACAAACTAAATACTGCACCATCCGTGCTTAATCATTATTGCAATACTGACTTTCATGATAAATATGATCAGATCTAAATCAGACAGGATGATGCACATAGTACCCATTTCATTATTTTCATAAATTCAGAATTCTCACACACATTCCTCAACAGGATCACTAATAAACGTCACAACAACATAAAATGAAGTCTTTAAGGGGCCTCCCTAGACGTCATAAGGGTCTCTCATTGGAAGTAGTTGTCTCTCAGGTAATTTTTTCAAACCATGCAATATTTCAATGTAAATATCTTTTTAGGACAGAAATTAAGTCAATATATTGTTACCTATTCATAAATTTGGTTATTGAAACACAAATGTAGTTGTTGAACAGCATCACAGTTAGGGTGAAGCAGTCAGCCTTTGTTTACAATATTTATTCTTCTGTGAAACATTGTTAGACACTATGGTGACAATGCTGTATCTTTACTCAGCAGACTCTGCTACATTAAAACAGTATAATCACATTTTAGAATTCTGAGGAAACAGAATGCTTTATTTATGCTATGCTCCATCGTGTCACAATGGTTTGTGACCTCGAAGAATTCAAACCATTTTACTAGGGAGGACCCTTAAAGCTGCTACTATCATTTACAAGTTTATTTTACTTTTACTAATACACTGTACTTACACTACACTTACTTTTATCAATTCAATGTGTCTGTGTTAAAAATGTTTCATGTAGTCTATTCGCTGTTCCTTCACACTTTTTATATGAAACCTTCAAGAAGTCGCCCAATCTCTGATGGGCTTGGTCTGTATCCTAAATGTGTCGGGTGTATCACAAGTATTTTATACGTCTGCTAAACATTAAAGTTCCTTTATTTGTGTAAATAGAACTTTACTTATATTTTATATACAAATTATATATAAATTATAATTAATATAAAAAAAGTGAGGAAATAGGTGTGTTGGTAATGCCTAGTAAGAAATAGTTCATACATAAATTATTACATTGAAGGTGTACAAATGTGGTGCATCGTTTCTAGACTCGGTTAAGCTTTGTTTTCACCACGCGAAGAAATATCCTGAAAGTAGAACTTCAGCACGGCTTCGGAAAAGTGTGAAGAAACCATGAATGGACTATACTCGAGTCTTCTTTCACACGCATATTTTAGTTTATGTTTAAAATTAAATTTTTAAATACATACTTGCAACTTAATGTGATCACATTTAGTATAATTTGTGTAACTTCTTACCATACTGCTTTTAACAAACTCAGCCTTAACCACGAGAATTTTTTTAATTCAAAATGTTTCTGAAAATAAAAAAAAAAAGTATTTTCAACTGCAGAAGGTTAAAAACTGTATTAGGAATTACAAACAGCATCCGCAGTTCTCACAAATGGAAGTACATCATCTGGATTGACTATTCACACTTCACTTCATAACCAAGGAAAACTAGCAGCAAGTTTGTCCTCTTGTATGCTAATGGAAGGAGTGTCGATGAGGTAGGTGAACTATGCTAAGTCAACGACTTGCTTGTGGTCCATCACATTTCACAACTTAGTTATAAACCATTACAACACAAGAAGAAACACATTACAGGCACATGCAATGTTGCTAACTTCTAAACAACGTAGGAAAGAGGCAGTTAACGTTGACAGTACTAATGTTTTGCAAACATGTTTAAATTTCTTAATTAATTGTTTTAATTTAAAATGGATTTTTCTTAATCTTTTTTTATAAGTTATGTCCTACTATCATACATGATGTGTTCTTGCAAATATGCCAAATATGAATGTATGAAAGAATCGTTTGTTTTATATTTCATATTTAGTTCCCTTCCCAAACACCTAATAATAGTAGTTTAGTAACCATCATACAAAAATGTTAAAATTTTTATTTTTTCATTATACGAATTTATATCTAATTATTATTGCACAAGTTAAATTATGACAAACAATATTGTCAATAATTCATGTGTGTGTATAAATATGCAGGCATTATTCTTCTGTGGTTGGCAATTGTGGCCACAGAGAAAGGAAACTGTGAGATACAGAATGTCAATCAAACAACTGATGTACGAGAGTGTGAAAGTGAACATATCAAAGTACACGACTATATTTATACAGCTAATAACAGTTTTAGTTCGTGTTCACATCTGACGAGAACTACGGAGATTCGCTTTATTAGTGGTTCACAGAGGAAATAAATTCCCTCTATACAGGAAATAAAACTATGGCAAAAACCTGCATCCATGAATCTCACACGCACATAGTGGTCACTCGTCATAATTACCACAGACGACTGCCAACTTCTTGTGCCGGCAGGCTTCATGACAACACAAATGTGGCTATGTATGTAGGACTTGTGAATACTTCCATCAGAACACTTATTCACTTGAATACGTAATTAACACTATTGTCATTTCCCAATTCCTAGCTATGTATGTAATCATTACTGTTGCATCTCGTGAAACACACTAGCCAGTACCATCTACGCAACATGCGTACATGCAAAGGACTTGCGGCATCTGAATTCTTCTGATACTCGCAAATATTATGATTACCTTAAAATGTAGTTAGGTTTAAAAAACTTTGGTCTACACCTTGACGACCAACCAATAAGACACAAAATTTGTACTTTACACTGTAGGGGAGAAAGTTTACTATTCCATGACAACAAAAGAAATCAACCTAACTACATAGTACAATCACATGGCTTTACAGTCAGTTTCAGAGACAAACTTGCCTGGTTCTGGCTAGACTAGAATGTTTCACTTCTTGTGTTATTTCATTGGATATAATCCTGCAACTGAGAGAATGAAAAGTTTATTTTAAATACCAGAAATTATTTTCAATTGTTTACCTCCCACCATATGCTGTCCACAGATGACTAAAATGTTTGTGTGCAATAACCTTCCTTAAAATACTTATATTAGGATATTTCCAACTCCAACCAACACACTTTAGGGAACGAGCAAAAAAATTAATACAACAGCGCATTATTAATTCACACATCTGGCGGAATTGAGTCAATAACTGTTTTTTTTTTTCCCTAAAATGTTATACTGAAACTTACATGTAACAAATAAAAATGGGAATAAAAAATTGTATTAAAAATAATTTTATATGGCAATATTCTGAGAAAATCACGTCAAAATGTTTATTTTCTTCGAAATAGTTATCTTTAAAATTGACGCAATAAGAAATTTTGTTTAACATTGATTACACATTTGAAGTTTGTGGCTACCAACTTGGTAGGCAAGGCTGTTAACATCTCCAAACTAAAAGGTAAAATTACCTGCATGCACCAGAGTAATAACAGTAGAAAACAACATTTACAAAATAACTCACTAATTTACACATGCCTAATTTTGAGATTAACTCATAATACGTGATAAGAAAACTTTTTAACACAGAGTTCTGTATCTCTTTGCAGATATATCTAAATTAAATTAAACAGAAATGCAATTTTAAATTCTGACAGAAAATGTTTTACAGTTAGCAGACAGACTCTCTAACACTTGGCATATTCAATTCTTTAAGATTTTTTAAATAACATACTACACAGAATTTATTAATTGGAGCAGTGTCAATGTGCAATGTCTTTATATTATTCAAATTATTCAAAGTATTCTGTCAAAATAATGATGTAGAGAGCGTTACACTAAAATCACTAGAGAGAGACAAATGACACGTTGCATGCAAATTAAACATGAATATTATAACATATCCAAGAAACCAAGTACCTCGTGCATTACAACTAAATGTTATGTGTCTTAGTAGAACAATAAACAAAATCTGTTAACAAAAATCTTATAACTTGCTAAACACACAGACAATTACACAAACACGTCATATTACAAATATCATACAAATGCAGCACATTCTCCAACTTTAAACATTTACAGCATTAAACTGAAAATAAAACAATTTTACAAAAAATTTTTGTATGTGATGTTTCGATATTATAAAGATTCTTGGAATCATACACAGCTATTAAAATGTCCACCGTAACAAATAAACTATACAAAGAGTTAAATTTCGAAAACACAATATAGGACAGGTAATTTATATTTAAAGGTAGAATTAAAGTGCTGAAGCTCTAAAACTACATGTTTTATTTACAATATAATTTTCGAGAACCAATGTTTGTTGGTAAGTAGTTTCTCTCATCATCGGCAGATCACTGCAGTTACTACGAGCTTCACTAGGCTACAGCACGGAGAAGCACGACATTACACAGCCTAGACGTCTTGCTTGTACGAGATACTGTCGGACTTCACTCACCACACACTTTCTGGCTGCCACAGGATGTCAAGCAAAGCCAGCCTAGAAATACCATTGTGACACACACGTAACTGCTGCTTCATTCAGCTTCCCAGCCGAAAAAAAAATTATCACACTTGAACTTATGAGCAGGTCTCGCTTTCTTTTTCATCTCATAAACTCTTTATGACACCAAAGTTTTGACAATTTCTCCCCACTGCGATGTTACATTTTGTGACATTAATTGAACCAGTAATTTGGACATACACAATTATTCTCTATCACAGAAAACCCATAGAATGAGATAAAAAAAAAAAAAAAAACTTCCAGTCAGTTTGTCTGCATGTAGATGGTCCTCGGGCTGTGTGCATGTGTCTGAAGACGGGAACACCCTGTTGTCGCTGAAGGAAGCACGTTACAAGTTGACCTCGTCATGTAGTTTGAGTAAACAAGTGTTCAATTATGTATTGTGTTCAATAGTGTCTTCATAACTGTATGCTAGACTCTCATTCATGTCTCTTCATAACTGTCTGCTAGACTCTCATTCATGTCTCTTCATAACTGTCTGCTAGACTCTCATTCATGTGTTTTTATGTTTTTCCCTCCGATAATTGACTACATTCCTTCTATGGAATTACATTGAAACTCTCTAACTGACTGACAAATTTAGGCTTATTAAACAAGAACATTTCTCAACATGATCAAATCACTTTGGTTTTTATAAACCAGGTGCAAAATGACATACATGTGTTTAGCAGGAAAATATTTTAAAGCAAACTTAGTATAATGTTTTACTTTATGTGTGTTTCAACAGCTAAACACTGGCTCATTTTAAAAATGTTAATTGTATTATTTTTGTGTATTAATTTTAATGTTGATAGTGGGTCTCCTGCGATGTACAATATAGTGTTATGCAACAGCATACACCCAAATTAATGCTTCAGTTAACAATTTCAATATCACAAAAACAAACAGTACAAATGTCCGACTTAAAATAAGCAACACTCTCTCACTAGCAACACTTTGCCTGCTCAATGCAACCTGTCTCCCATATTGTAACACACATGTGGCGGGCGCGGTTGTGCGACTATTTTGCATACTGGAAAGATAACAACAAATCTGAACTTTCACTTTCAATTTCAAGAAATATTTGAATGCTTATCAAATGACAACTTTTATCTGAGCATAAACTTGTTCAGTTTCCATTAGTTCTAAAATAATCAGGCACAACATGTGGTTATTGGAAGTATTTTTGAAGTTTTATTATATGTACTATACACCCAATGATGATACCAAGTCTGAGTTTATTATTAAACTTGAGTTTGGTTGATAATATACTATCAGTTTGACAACACATTTAGTTCCAGTTTCACAAAATTTTGTAGCATATTTTTTCATTTTCATGTTGTTCAACAAAAAGTTACATTCACACAGCCCTGCTGTTATTAATATCAGAAAAACAACTAACAAGACACTGGCTACCTCACAACAGGTCATAATCTCATATATACTATGAAAGACATCACAGAAGGCCTTAACATGCAATATGTAAAGAGCTTACTTCTTTTAAAAGTCCACTATACTCAGCTGGCCAAGTAATATGTAATAAAAAATGCAAGTATGTGCTTGTGGATGGATTACATGCATGCTGTACTTGTCAGCGTTTACTAGGTACCAGTTCAATAACATAGATGAATTGGTTACTCTCTCATTAAGAACTTGATCATACCATCTTGCCGAGCTGTTTAATAAAATTTACCTAAGAACCTTTCAGTAACTTACTGAACTAAACATCATTGCCTCAAGCAAAATAAAGATATGACAACTGAGCCAAAGCGATTCAAACTTGTCCAATACAATGAACAACTTTTACACACCAGAAGGCTACTGTATATTTACTCAGGCACCTCCCACATATTTTATTTCAGAAACCAATTTTAAATAGGTGTGTGGGTCTTACATGGAGATGAAGGTTTCTGAGGAGAGAAGGGGGTAGGGGAATAACCTGAATATAGTTTGGTTCGTCATAAAATAAACTGCTTGTAAACACGTGGTTGACCCAGTGGGCAAGCAGTTCATATTTAAGTGTTTGTTAAAGCAGTTCCCATTTTATAAAAGCTGAAGTTGATGTGCCACAACATGTTGAAATATCTAGGCTATGTCTGTCACGTTCACACAGTACTGGTTGAATTACAATTTCTGGTTGTGTTATATCGCCTGGCCCACCCTGCAGGCAGTAACACATGTTGCTATGTGGCAAAACTGCCAAAATCACAAATATAATGCCCATTATTTCCAAGATGCCAATTTTTTTTCAATAATTGGAAGAGTTTATTTTGAGTAAAAACTACTGTATTTTGGCATGTATAGGCTGTGCCAAAAGTTTTCATGAAAAATTAGGGATAATTAATATTTTAAGTATAGGAAGCACTGAAATTTTGTATTCCTGTAAATATATTTAAGTCACAATTCTGTACACACATAGTAAAATCAGACTTAATTTCTCCCCTATAAAATATATGTGACAGGAAATTTGTATTAAGTAGCAATGTTTACAAATGTACATTGTGCGATTACTATTCCTCAGATGGTAACAGGACTTGAGAAAGCAAAACACCACTGCCACATGTTACACAAAATGGCATCTTATCAATGTGTACTTTTAGACTGTGGCGGGCATGCAGACTACGTAAGATACCTTTCTCTTGTACAGCAGACAAATTATTTTCTCATGTACGGCACTATGGCCGAGGTCCAACATGTTTACATTTTACACGTGCCGGATGAAGGTTATTTTGTTTATTAACGCGAGTGAACAAATAATTGCACGAGTGCAAGGTTTTTTCCCTTCTTTCTTCTCCCCTTCCTTCCCTTCTTCCTTCCTTCGAAACTAAGTTAAAACATTAAAAAGTACTGGATGTTGACAAATTTCTAAACATGTTTTGGGGGAAATTTTTTTTTGCCAATACCTCGTTTATAAGCGGTACCCCACTTTCTGTAGTCATTTTTTTTTTAATGTGCGGCCTATAAATGCCAAAATACATAGCTCATGCCATATATAGTTTTGTAACATACATATAGTTTGTGCAATGAAACAAGTCTTTATTATAACTAAAGGTGTGGAAATGTTTTTTCCTGGGAGGATAAATATGAGGGATACAGGTATTACAGACAGGTGGATGGTACAAGAGCAAATATAGCAATCCGCGGCAATAACCACTATTACCACTATAACCTGCATCTTAAAGTGAGTTTTCTTTCAAATGTACTGGTGAACCAAATTAATATATTCCAACACATACACAAGCCAAATAAAGAGTGATATTAATTTTCTCGTGTTTAATTATTTAAACAATTATTCAGCACCATTTTTTGTAAGAAGGGCGAAAGCTGAACACAACACTAGTAAAAGTATCCACCAAAATATTTATATTAACAGAAGGTAAATAAATACTAGAAATTAGGTATATCTTCATAAAGAAGTGTTAAAAAACACAAGAATTCAATGGCCTACATAACTAGGTGAAATAAATACTAGAGAGTAAAACGTAAGTTTTAGACTAGAATACTACAGCAACAGTAACAAAGATCGAAGAAATTCAACTTCTGGTGAAGAACTATAAAAGCTGTAAAATTAGAATACAAAAAGAAAAGTTTTAACATGCACAGCAGAACTCTTGTCCAATAACGTTCATGATATTGCAGTTGGCATTTTCTTCCAGGTTTCGGCCCAGGCGGCAAGTCGTTGAGGAGGATACCGCACCTCACACGGAACTGTACATGACTACATGCGCGTGGTGTGCGACGGACGCCACCTCACAGGTTGAGGGAGCGCTGACGTAGTGCAGTGTTGATGAGGTAGCTGCGCGCTTGTTCCGTCAGCTCGATCTGGTCCTTCGTCCTGCCGCATGCCACCATCTCCCACCTGCCATCCAGCTACGAGACAGTCAGACACAATCGCAGTGCAGCCACGGCAAAACATTGCACAAACACATCCAACGATACATTATTTTCAAGATACTCCATTGTAGATCTCATAGAGAACCAGAAAAATGTGTAGAGAAAAAAACACAGAGAATTCTGAACAAGGAGTTACCTCAGAAAGCTACAAGAAGATACAAATGGGTATGACACAATGTCAAAAAAAAAAATAGCATGGGCAATACAAATAAAAAGCCATGCCCTGAAAAACTTACTAGATATGCTCGAAGACTGATCGAAACAGTGAAAACAGTACATACACAATGGCATTGTACAAGTAAACAGATTTGACTTTGACGGGTAACATCGGGTGACTGGCAACGTCATCACGATCGGGCAAGGTTTTAGAGTGTGTATCAGACACACTAGCAATATGACTGGGCTGACTTTATTGCCAGACTCCAGCCGGTAAGAAAGCTACGGTGCATGCCTTGACAGCACGGCACAAAGACTGATGTGGGCTTAACTGTACTCTGCAACACAGTTTACCTGCAGTGGGCGTAGCCAAGGCAGCTCCTGATTGGCCGCTGTTGCTGCGGTTGGTGGGATCGCAAAGTTGCTGGTCCTGCCGAGCTGGAACCACGGGTTCACTATACCCAGTGGTACATGGAGTCCCTGGTAGAAGTCGACGATGACAAGATGCGGTGGTCTTGTAGGGAGACTGAAATAGGGAGTGCGAAGGGTCTGGCAGGCGAGGCCTCTCCAGTTGTCTGCTGGCTTGAGATCATTCCCGGGAGGTTAGACTGCAGAGGGCAGTTAGCACTGCGTTACAGCTCAGGTTGGACTCTGAGGTAGTAGCTGCCTTCCTAGCTCGCCACTTTGTACCACTCCCTAGCTAGCTGTAAAGCCAGCCGTGCCCGAGCCAACCAGTCATACCGGATTACTCTAACCAACCGGTGACAGTACAGCGCAGTGGTTGGAGTGGTGGGTTTATCCTGGACGTTTGTCAGCGACGTGGCTGTAGTCTAAAGGTGGCAAACCTCCAGAGCCAGTCTTATCACTCGGTGAATTGGCTGGGCTGGCTGACTAGCTGTCTTGTGGATTGAGTTCCTAGTGGTTGTGCTACGTGTGCACCAGGTACTTTGCCGTACCTTCTCCACAGTATGGGTGGCCGGCTGTCTAATGTGTGTGTTTGAGATGCACGTGTGTCCGGTTAAGGGAGCTCGCAGTCCCACTCTTAAGTTCGGCAAATGGGTTTCAATGACGCAGTCTCCTGCTTTTCCCTGGTAGGCTGATGCCTAATGGGGTTAAAGTCACAGTCACCCTAGAAATAAATACTCTGAGGACAGATAGAAAAGCCCATACAAACTTCTAACTACCAAGAGACTGTAATGGAAGTAGACTATGGTAATACCAGGTGAAGAGGACCTAGGTCTACACTAGACAAGAGCAGATGCGGCTAGGTAGCTATGACACTACCTGACCCTAACTAACTATGTTGTTTTCCAAAAGGGACTTTGGGTGTCACTACCAGAAGGGTAGTGGGTATTAAAGGGGATGAACACTTCTTCGGAGGGGGTTGGTTAAGGTTTGGTAGGCAGCGGTGATCCTACTGGAGGACGTCTGTGTCTGCAGAGAGCTCCAGTATACAAGATGGTGTAGCGAGCTGCGTGCCTAGAGGTGTGCTGGTAGGCTACGGTAGCAAGTTGTTCATGGTTCAAACCCCACCTGGGGTGACAAGATGACACGTCAAGATGAGGCAAAGTCGTGTTTACACGTCATGTATCAACTTGCTGACTTGATTCCTTGTTCTAATTTTTTTTTTGTATATCTACTGACAAAAGCCCAACTTAACTTCTAAACTGTGCCTGTGTTGCCTTCTCTACACATTGTTCTGGTTTCATACGAGACGTACTGCAATGGAACATTTGCAAAATAACATTTTGTTTAAGGTGGTATCTCCATTGCAAGAATTCTTCAAAGAACACATCATTTATCCAGCCTGGATGAGCAGAAATGGTGGCGAGATATCACATTCACCCAAATACTACAGCACAACCTCAAAAATAACATCCTTTAATCTGCTAATTATCTGCAATGGCTAATGCAGGAAATAAAGTAAACATCAATACACCAGGTGATTTATAACTGTTTTGTAAATTTTAAAAAATACAACTGTATAATTATGACAGACCAGAATCAAAAACTGACTTCTTTCACCAAAAGTCGAACTGAACCAAACTAAAAATGTGAAGACCAATCACCCTTATTAATTTTATCAATGTATTTGAACTTTTGTAAGGTAAATTCAAATAGTTTAATCTCAAGATTTTCAGATAATGATAATTTTTATGGAGGTAATTAATTTTATTGAGTAGTTATATCATAACTGTTATGTTTTACTTCTTAAATGCGATGCCGGCTAACAGCCAGTGCCGCTAGAGCCCATGACAGCGCTCACCACGAATGTGTCACATGTCCTGCACGTGTGCAAAGAGGACAATAATCATTCTGAACTCCCACAGAAATATTATTTTTCAGTCTAAAATGTGTTATATTGTATTTGCAGGGTTTAATATGTCTTTAAATGTTTTAAAGTGTTTGTTGCCAATTTGAAATTGTCTGGTTATAAAATTCAAAGTGCCCGCAGCACCGAGATTAAGAACACTTCCGGCATGAACATCGTCATGAAGACACACTAAAATTGAAATTCATAGGAAAGTTATAGAAATGTAAAACAATATCAAATTTAATTTGTGCAATTTTATTTTCTATAGTAAAATATTTACTTGGCGTGCATAGCACTTCCGCTTATGTGAACCCCGTAGGCGGCCATGGTAGGTCTGCGCGACGCTTGTCTCTGGACAGTCTGTCGAGGAGAGCTGGAGAGGTAAGACACTGTCACATACACACTACAACTCTTGTTCACTGATTTAGGTTCTCATAGTCTAGTTCATCAGTTAACCTTTGCTTGCATACATTTTTGCCAGACTTTTCCCCAGCATTATGCTTCCGCTTTATTAATTTCTTGCGCCCTTGTGGAATTTTTATTTTAATCGAGGAGAAGGAGTTGAACGATGTCGGGGAGGTCACGTGACCCGCGCAACTTGAATCAGGCGCCATCCACCTATGTTTATGACGTTTCATTGCAACTTCTGCATTATTGCTACACGCAATTTTAAGGGTTTTGTTTTTATGTACGTATTTGAGGGTATTTTTTGTGTTTGAATATTTTACAGCAACATCACGTATAACCACGTGGCCGACCAATACCAAATCTTTGTATACGCTATCGTTTCATTTGGAGAGCTTGTTTATGCAACATTGTATGTGCAATATTGTATAAAGCGTTTTATGTTAAATTTTTGTCAGGGTTCTGTGTAATTTCACGTAAATTGATGCTTTGTGTACTTGACCACACTGTCATGTTAATGTTTCATTTTACCGCCATCAGGCATGTTACAAGCCTGTTACTTTCAATGGTAAAGAGAATAATATTCTCAGCAAGAATATTATTTTGTCTGAATTTAATTTGCAGTTTCTACGCCATCTTAACTTGTTTTCACACATGTGTGTGTTTATTGTGAATACACATCTCGTGTCCCGTCTTGTTTCATGTATCTTTTGAGGGTTTATATAATTTTGTAATTATTGTACGGTGCAATTATTCCCATCCTAGCCAGCTCTGTGTATAGGCCGTCACCACACTACCCACGTGCTGGAGGGCGAGCCCCAATGAGTTTGCATTAGTGATGCCAAGTAATCACATGTGTTAATGTGTATTAAGCGTTTCATTTTGTAATTCACAGTGTCCTGTCTTCAGGGAAAAACCGTTAGTCTACCCTAGCGGCTGTCAGCCCTCTTCACTCATGAAGGCTGTGCTTTCACGCACCTCGGTGAGATCATCCATCTATGCATGCTCTAGAGTAATTGCGGGCCGGGGAGCACCCAAGCGGAATTTGCTAGTCATGACCGAGATAGGCATAATTTCATTGGCACGTTGATGCGCATAGATGGTAACAATAAAAAAAGTCTCACAGTGAACTTACCCTTTTATTCAGTAGTTACAGTGTCCTAGCCACACATATTTTATTAAGTGTTTATTTCCAGTAATGTTTAGTAAAAAGTTTAATATTGCCTACGTGTTTGTAAGTACGCACGGGTGAGATGGACCCACAGCATTCCTGAGGACCCTGAGTCTCAATAGTGCGGGGATTGGGAGGCACCACTGGCGACCGACCATATTGCCAGTAAGTATTTGTGTCACAGTTCGTATCATGTCTCACCCGACGGTGTCAAATGTAAGATGTAATTTCTTAAACTACAATTTATTCTACTAGTTACAGCTGCAATAAAAAAGTTCCAAAATTGTAAAGTGGATGCATTTCATGGAATATTGTCCGACTTGCACAAGTTGGCACATTGACAACAAAAAAAAATTAAGAGTCTAGAGGTCAGCTTGGTTTGTTTATATTACTTTTATAAACATACTGCTGTGTCGTTTTTGAGGAGTGAAAGTTGTATGCAGATTAAAATATGAACTGGAAGAACTTACTCTCTGTGAAAGAACACGGATTGTATTCAACTTAAATGGGAAGCAGTTTTATGTACGAATTTTATAGAAACTGTATAAAACTTTGATAAAATTTTTTTTATCTGATATAGAATATAAACATTTTTTTTCAGTCTTATTATTTTCACACATTCTATGTGAATTGCGCAGTATGAAAGATGTTATGTTCCTTCCTCCAAGAGCATTATTATACATGCTACGTCTTTCTACTTGTAGACAAACTTTGATTATTATAGCACATCGTCATATGTTTCATGTGTGGAGACACACAATGGCGAAAGTGTGGTTGGTTTATAATCAAGCTGTTAAAACATGGTGGACATTTAATAACAGAACTTTCATTTGTGTCACATCAACAAAAATAGCACAACAGTTGCCAATTAGAAAAGCACAACAAACCCAGTAGATAATTCTATGACTCGTCTGTCAGCCTGTGATGTGCCAAGAGGCATCAGAGCGGGTAGTAGGACGGCAAGTGGCAAATGCAGTTGGAGCATTAGGAGGCTGTCAGGGTTGATGTTTCTGTTTTTACAAATTTTACCTGTTGTTGCAGATATGTATTTTTTACGAAATGAATTAACAGATTTAAAGGCAATATCACAGATGTTCTTTCATGCCTTTGCATAGACTTTTGTTTACAGACAAAAGGTTGGAGTCGCAGATCTGTATGCAACATGGTTGCTGGCATCTGAATAGTTTTCAACATATAATAAACACTGATATGGTGATAATTTGAACCACAATCGAGAAAAAAGAAAGTACTCCAGGGTGTGTTGTAAATGTCAATTCCTTAAAACAAATATTACAAATTCGACAAAGTAAACCAAAAATCCTAAGTAAGTATTATGTGACTGTAAACAAATAGTAGAAGTACAAATATTACGAACTTCTGTAACTTCAAAAGTAGTCATTATAATGACTTGTATTTTAACATCGTAATGTTGAGCAACCTGGTGGAGGTGGCTGTCATCTCACCAGGGCATTGACGAACAACCCTTTTGACAGTCGACCCTCTCACCACAAGATTGTTGAGTCTGAACAGAGACTGTCCTCTCAACCTTTACCTTCCTAGCTCTATAATAGGACATATGACAAGGTGACCTAAACTGTGCACATTGGAAGGGGGGCTCTTCCAGAGAGCTGGAGCTGGAGCCAATCTCTGGTGCCAGTACACGAGGAGCAGTTTCACTTTGCCATGGAGGGTGTCTTATACCTAGCGGTGGCAAGCCCTCCTCCCCGACACAGTGATGACCAGAAAAGTAGCGTAATCACTGGTAGCTAGGCATTCAGCTTAGTCGGGGTAACATTTCCATCGTGGAGGGGGAGTGCACATACACTCCTACGGTTGGTGGGAAGCCTCATTACGCATAGTCCCTGGAAAGCCGAGAAGCGGCATTACTGCTTGTAACAAAGTCTGCTTTGAAAAGGTTTTGTAGAAAGGGTTTGGTCTTGGGTCTTGCGCGAGTCTGAGAGGACAGAGGATCACTGGGTAGGAACCCGGTGAACAGAATGGTAAAAGACTGAGGTGTGGTTTATATGGATTTATTGAGAATAAACCAATATAATCCGAGTGTCTGGCCAAGACATGCGAAGAGCGACGGTAACTTGACTGCCAAGTAGGTCTCTCACTCGTGCAGGACTGAGTGAATGAGGGTGAACCCTGACAGCCAAGTTCTAGGCACTCGGCATGTTGAGAGAGATGGAGTAGTACGGGAATGGCGGTCAGTCTTAGAGGCGAGTCCTGGAGGATGACGTACGGCACTGGACAGTGAGGTAAGCAGCTACATCTGCTAGGCAGGCAAAAACTAACTGCCCTGAGAACACTGTCATTTATCATTATTGGAGTGCTATCCCCTCAGTAGAGGGTCGGTACAAGCCCTTGTGAGGGCTCGTATCCTCCCATTGGTTTATCGTAAGTTCAGGCCCAGGTTACGGATGGCTAGTCCACACACATTGTGGCAAGCATGCAACATATTTGTAAGGCCCCTGTTGTAGCAAACAAGAGTTGTGGTACCCATTACAGTTTTCCTCTCCCCTCCCCTCCACCGGTGGTAGAGGCAGGAAGTAAAGGTCCAGTTGTACGTAACTAGGCAGTTCTGGGAAGCAAAGCCCTGGAAAATATTTGTGTTTGTCTAGGTATGTTGGGAAAATAAGAAAATACTCCCCTTAGGGGTATTTGCAACCCTTATATATAACCATCCGGGCAGGAATGGATGATGGATGATGGGATGTGTACCTATTACGTTGAACCCCCTGACTAGAGCTTGCAGTCTGATGAAACTGCCTAGTCAGTGAAACGTCGTGATAGCGCAACCGTGTGAAAAGTGTAATCATTCTTTGATTCTTTGTGTGTGTGCGCCTGTTGACATGTAGCTGAATTCCTGTCCTTTTATATATTTCTGGTGGCCTAATGATCTCCTTGTAACTTCACTAATTTATCATTAAATTTTTATAAAAATATGGGAATTTGAGTACACATTGTGTAGTACTCGTCGACAGACACACACACACAAAGGAGGACACATTTTCCATGCAGTTGCACGAGCGCGACGTTTCACTGGCTAAGCCAGTTTCAACAGGCAACGAGTTGCAGAATCATCGCGATCACTCAACCCCGTGGAAAATGTGTCGTTCTACTTTGTGTGTATGTGTGCCTGTCGGCGAGTACTACACAACACTGTAAATGCTTGAATTCCTATCTTTTTTATATAATTTTGGTGGCCTAGTGGCCTACTTGCAATTTTAACTAATTTATCATTAAGTTATGTTAATAATCCACACCATGTAAGAATCAACCTTTAAGTTATGTTTATAATCCACACCATGTAAGAATCAACCTTTAAGTGGAAGGTTTGCAAAAACAGATATTTTTTGAAAGCCTAAATTTACTATACTACACTACTTGGTAAACAAAATTTTGCAAACAATAAAAATTCTTACAGTACTAAATATTAACATCATGTCACAATACAAAATCAAGCAGAAATAGCAGTAACTTAAACTTCTATATGAACATGGCAGAACTGTAAAGAGATGGAAGAGGTCGGAATGCAACTCACCTTGTGTGGCTGTAACTTCTCCACTTCGTCAAACTGGATTCTCTTCACAACACTGTGCCTTGTGAGATTCTGGGAAGGGAGAAGAGTCAACTACACTACAAACGCCACCACGCCAATCCTCCGCAAACAACAAGATAATAGAATCCCAAACAACATGACGCAAACACAACAGTACAAAAATAACACTACGACTTGGTGCAATGCTACATGTTTTGTGCCACTACAATGCAACAGGGTGTGCTAAATTACTGTACAGTGCTGTGGAAACACAATTATTTACAGAATATTTCACCCATTTTCAGCAATTATACAAAATAACTATTCACTTTCCGAGTCCCACGGCCTCCACTCACTTGCCACTTTTACCAGTATGCAATAATGTGTGAATAATACCAAGTAAACTAAAGAATAAAAGCAAAACACTAACATCAGTGATGGTGGGTGAAATACATATAACAAAACTACTGCCAAAAATGTGCAGCATGCATTTTAACTAGAGTAATTATCCTAACATATACAGGCAAGAGGCAGGAGAAATAAATAACAAAACAGAGATGGTTTCTAAACTTGCTGCAACCAAGGAAAACTCTGAAAGAGAAGAGGAAAAAAATAATTCAGTTGATAAACATGTCATAAAACCATAAAAAAAAAAAAAAAAAAAAAAAAAATAACAATATTCTATACTGGAATAAATTTTGCACGAAAACATAAATAGCTGTCATATAATTACATGTGAAATGGGTGAAACACTCCAGAACTGATGCTACACATATTACACAACAAAGTCCACATCAAATCATCTACAGGTGGAAATCAAAATGAATTAGATATAAGTGAAATACAACTAAATAAATATTAGGTACTGATAAAAGCAATTTGTGTTTTACTCTCAAGACCAGCAGTGAAATAACATACCAAATAAAGTTCTCCATGTTTACAGCACAAATTCTGATTGTTATCATAAAGGATCTTAACTAAACACTACCTGTCAAGATGTTATTAAATCAGCTACACCATTAATGAATAATTCTAACAAGACGTTAACAAACTCACATTAATCTGTTTGTAACATAAACATTGTAGAGTAGATTTAGTGTACTGATTTCTTGTAGTATTTCGAAGCGTATTGTAACCCTGTTGTTTTTGTGTTGAAGGACATCTCACTCCATACATCTCCCACGTTATGGCTGCCACAGGATGCCATTATCAGTGTGATGTGTGTGTGTGGAATAGATGTGTGCAGTGTGATGTGTGTTCTCGTCACTTTTCAAAGTGCATTGTGATCTGTTATTCACTTCCTAATTACGTTTGATATTTTCTGCTTAATGCTTACATGCAATGCAATCTACATTGTGGGTATTTATGTTGTAAATAATGTTGTTTGTGTTGTAAATACGTAGTACTATGTGACCCCATCACTAAAATTGTGTGCTACACCAGTTGGCAAGTTCGACTAAAGCAAAGAAGATCAGTGTTTTCGCAATATGGCGGCCGGTCGTTAGTTTTCCGAGAAGAATTTGAGCAAATGTTTTGTTTAATGGTCCTTCGGGTTCTTCAGACGTTAGTAAATACAACAATGGCAATGGGTGTTTATTGTATGTCACTGCTAAGAACCTTTACGGTTCGCAGGAACATCATCGTTACTGAGGGATAGACTCAACAGAGCATTCGGAAAAGTTGACTCTTGGACCACCACACACCGCCTTGCCATATTACAACAAAATAGGGGTGAAATAAATTTTTAAAATGCAGTGCTTGGAGTACAGTGTTTGACAAGAGGAACTCAATGCGTAGCAACAAATATTTTTCCCCCTAATTTATCTTAAATTTTCAACTGTTTTTTTTTTTTTTTTACAGAATTTTTACAATTTCTCATTAATGGGTCTTTAGAGAGAGAGTCATCCCACGGCTCCACCTTTTAGAGTAATTAGTTTGTATGCTGTAAGGATTCCTTGCCCCCAACCCGCTTTTGAATTAACACATGTATAGTATAGTACTGATGGGAGCAATCCTGGGTGGTTGTGGTGACAAAAGCCAGTTTCAGGAAAATCTGGGCTAGTATGCAGTTGAAAACTCTTAGCCAGAGCAATGTGATGTCATGTGCAAACATCGGGTCTGTGTTTAAAGCTTAGTTCAGAAAATATAAGGGAAATTGTTTCTAGAGCCATTCCCATTAGTCATGAAAGTATGGGTATCGGGCTATTTTACACGAGGTTTCAAGTGTAATTTGATTTTACCTTCTGGCTTATTGCAGCTAAGTACACATAAGTTGCTTGTCTCACGTTACAAATTGTATTTGCTGCCTGATTTTCCAAATGCTAGTAAATTGTCTTTTGCTTGGGATTTTTGTCTATTCTTCCACGTTGCTGTTTTATGGTTTGTCTACTCGTGTTATCGAAGCCACGACACCCGGCTGCTATTTATATTTAATTCAGCTTAGTGAGCCTCTTAGCAAAGGTGGTGCCAGATTGATGGTTGAACAGTATTACAGAATACTTGAAATACAGTATGCATACTTATTTTGATAAAACTATTAAACAGGTCTCCCATATGTTTAATTATAAAATTAAAACTTTCCAGAAATTAGAATGGAACAGCAATTTTGAGATATCACACATGCTATAAATATTATTTTAAGACCTCCACAACATTGTTAGAAACAGTCTCTTCAGACAGAACTATCTTAAACACCACCCTAGCGACGGGTCGATACTACATTCTCACGATACTCAATACCAATACCTTTCTCGATACCAAATTAAAATTGTCATGAACACAAAACAACTTGGCCAAGAATATTGCTCATTTGACTAGTGTCGTTACACACACGGCAACTATATAAAACCCCACGTTAGACTGGAAACAAGTTGGGGACAGCCTGTAACACTAACGTACATAACCACTGATAAACCAGTCTCCTTTGATTCTATAGTCCATTCCCAATTGGAAGCGACTTATGAAGAAGATCAACCTTAGAAAAACACTCTAGGCATAACATGTCAACCTGTTTTTTCAATAACCTGTATTCCACAAATATATAACACTGTGGTTAACTATAGTACTGTATTATTGAATAAATGATACTTTACCTTGATATCTTCTACAACTTGTAATACTTATTTATTTTTAAATATGAATTAACAACAGCGAGAGCAGCAACGTGTTGGCAACGGCCGGTAAGAAATAGTTCACAATTAAAATATTATTTTAACCTAGTTTTTTTTAGTATACTATTTGTAAATTAAACGGTGCCTATTGAAATGCTTAAATATTTAGGTAGCCCCGATGGCAACATATCTCATTTTTACAGTTTAAAATAACAGCGGAAAATATCGCGAGTAGGCCGTAATGGTACCGTGTTGTTTTATTGAGCGAGAAAGCAACTGTCTGCTGAGCGAGGCTTGTCGCTCTCTCTCTCTATCTCTTTCACACTTGAGAAGTTTCACTTCGCTAGTATACAGTAATTGTACATGTTTTCAATTGTAGCATATTTCATACTTATTACAGCAAAATAATGATTTTTGAATTTGTAATTTACTACTGAAAAAAGATTTTATAGTTTGAATACTTATTTTAATATACATATTTAGATACGATGACGGGGCAGAAACAAAGTGAAGTTGGTAGACGTGGCGAGCCATGACATGGCGTGTTGCTTTTTTACCAAACGAAGCGTAAATTATACTTGTTCCGAAAGATACTTCAAATTACCACATCACGTTTGTAGATGTTGTGTTTTTTTAAACCTATCTAACAAAATTACGATGTTGTGATAAATCTGTGTTTTCACAGCAGTAATAAATATACTGTCACTGTGTGTTTCGTTAACCACTACTTGTGAAATAGTGTGGCGTGGCTGTGTGGTGATCGTTACGTTGGATCTGTGTGTGTATGTGATTTCAAATATTTGCTGTGAACTATTTATACATTTTAAATGAGACGGTTTTTATGGGGGAGTTATTTATTTACATCCATGTCTGTTTATTTATCACAACACTGTACCTTTGCCCTGGGTGTTTGAAACACAGTTATGTAACGTGATTTACCACCAATCCCAAAAAAATAACCAAGCCCAGCCCCAATAAATTTCAATAAACCTAGTACACAATAAGTAGCAATACACATAAATATGAGCGGAATAAAAGTTACGGTAGGCTTATTTGTGTGCATGTTCACTGCTATATTTTAAGTTTTTATGACAAAAAAAATGAGCGACACGAGTTGCGTGCTTGATTTTAATGTCGCTTTTACGTTGGACTGGTTGTTCCTTCGTTATTCGAACTGAGGCCATCCTTTTAAAGAAATAACCCAACACATATCAACAACAAAAAGTTAAATACTACAGTTGATTACCCTGCAGTTGTAACAGTGTTCAACACAGCAGCGGCAAAATATTAACGTTCATTACGTATAATGTGCTATGTCGTGGAAAAAAAATATGTTACTGTAACGTAACCGTAACAACTATTGCCAATTCAGGCATTTTTAAAATGTCATAAAGCTGACCTAAATTATGTTATAAGCCTAAACTGTGAATATCCTTACAAAATGGTTTTTGAAATAGACCTATGACAGAATTCTTTGGAAAGCTGTAAACAGTAAACAACACATTTGACAGTTATGAAAGTAGAAGCCACATTTCAATGTTTATTTTTAGGTGTAGCGAAAGTATACGAACATATGTACACACAATGGAATGTAAACATTGATTTTGACAGATGCTACATGGCAGTCACATGGCAATGTTTGTTTACATTTGGCGGAAGGATATGAAACAGGCCTGCAAGTAGATATTTAGCAGGGCTCCGAGAAAGTAGCTTCCAGTGGGGAATTGACTATATAGAATCACATTTTCACAGTAAAAACTGTAATCAAACTTTGAGGAAAATGATAGGCCAGTACACACTTATTTTGAAATTTGGCAGCTTTTAAATTTTGTTTTGCGACTTCAAAGAAATTACTGTAATGTTAAATAAATATTGCAACAATCCGATACACTCGTCATGGCTTAGCCCACGAAATGCGTAATCTAGGCCACGACAGGTTATCAGATAATTATGGTATGTGTGGGATGTACAATAACTATGTACTCAGTTTGCTAGCTCATGTCTGTCAGCGCTCGCTCGCAACCCTCTACCTGCTTTTATTGTGCCTGAAATATTAACCATAAGAGTGATTAATGGGATAAAAATTAATTAAATGAAAAATTTCAGTACAGCACATAATTGTGGTATGTATTGGATGTACAGTAACTACTTAAGTTGGTCACTCGCGCCTATCGGCGCTTGCCCGCAACTCTCAATCCATTTTTATTGTATCTCAATTAAAGCAAATGTCAAAAAATCATAATTGTGGTATATATAGGTTGCCTAAAAAAACTCAAGATGCTAGCAGCTGTGTGAATATTATGTTATGAATAAAATATGGTACATTGTGGTGCACTTGTACTTAAATTATGTTAGGCTTTTTGAAATTATCGTATATATTCCGAGCGTTATGGAACACTTTTCAAAATTATTGCACATTACAAACATTATGATACGCTCGATCTATAACTAAGGCACGAGAAAATGGGTGTTAAAATTAGATACTTCTGGATATTCTCATGTAATACTCGATACTATAAAGTATAGAGGGCATCGAGGTAATGAGGATCCCATCTTTAATTATGACACGAGGAAAACTATGGTATGAATACGTAATGAACTTTGCAAGAGACTTTCCTTCAATAAAATGTCAGGTGTCACCACTCAAATTCCAGTGGCCAGTCAGCATGATGAGAAGACTGCACGTCAGTTCAGATCCTTGTGCATAGTGGTGGGGTGATGTACTTGATGCACACGTCAGTGCAGCCCTTATTGTTCCCGTACTTCTGAGCCTCAAATGTGAAAATAGATGCAGAGAGGTGACCACCTTAGCAAATGGCAGTTAAAGTTTCTCCTCCAGAGTTATCTGGCATCACCAAGTCCAGGCCAAATAGCTAAGTCCCACTCTGGGAAAGGATACTTGTTCTACTTGCTGCATACATAGTAATAGTCCCGTGCCTTACATACAAAACTGAGCTTGCAACGTCCACCCCGACACTTCCAGTGTGGCTTGACTGCATACAACACATCGCACAAGTACAAGCCAATAACTATTTACTGTAAACTATGAATAGACTAAACTCTTCAAACATTAACAAATGAACTGACTGCAACATAACCCATTAAATCTATTCAAATTATACCTAAGGATTTGTTTTGTACACGGTGGTCACGGTGGTCTTCAAATGGAACTTCAATTAAATGTCCTCAAAATATTTATATTTCCTCATTAATGTGCTTCATTGCCACCCGTCATTCAAAACTACATCTAACCATAAGCATGGTTCTGAACCAAAGTCAGCCGCAGAACAGAAAACGCCTACGTTATCCTAACTGGCAGTTTGTATCCAAGATGCCGCTAGCGTAACTACCGTACAATAAATGACATGCACTATATTCACAAAGTGTCAGTAATATGTGTGCTTTAATAAATCAATGTTGAAAACTGTGCAACAAATTACAATATTGTGAACTCATGCCAAATGTTGACAGATTGAACATATCTTTGTTAGACACTATAGTAAATGTGGACAAGCAACTAAAAAATGTGAATACGAACTAAATATGTGAACTTAAACACAACATTTTTACACACTACACAGACAAAAAAAATGTACTAATTAACATGCAACATGATATACAACACAGTGATTCCGTAAGCACTTAAGAGAAATACAGATACCAAACAATAATGTACATTAGGACCCTGTTAGAACAGTTTCCTGAATATAACACTATTATTCCATTGTCTCCACCACTTTCTCACAAGAATTCACGGTTTCATTTCCTACATACAACATCAGCATTTGTTCAGTTGCTGGCCTTACACACTCAGCTGCAATTTTCACCTTAGGTAACATTTTAGACATAATAATGGGACAATAGCCTACAAACAGATACATAAAACAGTTGCTTACATTTTAAATGTCATTATGCGTTGTTATTTAAGTGGTTGTGATCCTGACGATGATGATGATTACGACCAACAGCCGATGAGTGGCCAAGCCTCTGGAATGCACTAATTTTGCATGTTCACATGAAGATGTGGATTAGTTGATAATGCTGTGGGCTCATGGAATTCA
The DNA here is from genome assembly GCA_029891345.1 of Dryococelus australis. Taxonomy (NCBI): domain Eukaryota; kingdom Metazoa; phylum Arthropoda; class Insecta; order Phasmatodea; family Phasmatidae; genus Dryococelus; species Dryococelus australis. The sequence continues at coordinate 67,360,856 of CM057002.1, read as the reverse complement.
AATAATTTGCGATCTTTAATGCTGAAGTACTTGCATGGAATAAAACAGTGCTCTAAATCACATTCAGACCTCTCAAATTCTTTCAGCTGTAAACCCAAACTGGGGTACTTGAGAAAATTAATGAGCGTTTTGTGCAAATGGAGAACTATTAAGATATAGTAATAAGAAAGGAAACCAAAACAGTATGAAATTTGGTTTAGAATATTATACAATACTTATAATTCCAAGGAGCTTACTTATATATTTTTATAAATTGTCTCAATGCAGGTGACACACATGAAAACTCGACTATGTACCTGCAACCTGCAATGCAATCCACGACTAGGGTGCAGCTCATATAACTAATAATACTGGGCGATCCAGAACAACTCAAACAATGAATATAACACTTATTGACCACCTTAACTTCCAATTAAGAGGTGTAGAAAACATTATTCAAGACATCTGACTCTTATAAAAAATTACAAGATTTATTGCAATAAGGCATTCTTTCTACAAAAGACTTGATTCAATTTCACCAATGCAAAATCAGTTATCTTAACTAAACACAAAATTACTCATTTTTCAAAATTCAAATTACTTTTCTTGATTAACAATAAATCAAATTTAAATCTAAGCCAGAACGTCATACACAAGACAGCTTGCAGAAAATTATCTAAACATCTTAATCTCTCTCCAGTCAAACTTACCTATAGATCCCTACTTTAATTTTAAAATTAAATCACGTTCTACATTACATGTTTGTTGTCTACACCAAACCCTGTCTAACCTTCAGATGAACCAAAGTTCTGCAGAGGGCCATCATCTCAACTTCTTAACAGCGCCATCTAGCGTACCCGGGAGCTATAACTGCATATCTGAGAGACTTTAGTTGTCCACCCAGGGCTAGGCCGGCCGCTACCATCAGTACAACTGCACATTTCACTTCAGTACAACACTGGACCTATGAATGACAGTGGCCTTCTGTGAAATATCGGCACAGCCCTCATGGCGACCACCTCCTGCTATAATTTCCCAGAGTCTCTCAGTTATGCCAAGGAAATATTTCTAGCCTAACAATATGTATTCAGGTTAAGAATGAGTTTAAGATGGTAAGAAACAAAACTCATTTGAATGACTACTGACTGCCTACTTACACAGAAAATAATTATGTTGAAATATTGTCTTCCTCCACGTGTGCCTGCAAGTTTAATATCGCTAGCTAGTAATAAAGTTTTCCTACTCATAACATTATATTCTACAGATTCTACGAAAAAAAAAAAAAAAGGGTTCTACTGTATCTAATCAAATTCCTACACCTGATATGACTTCAGAAAACATGGAAACTGAAATCAAGATGGCTGATCTAGGAATCAAAGCAGAGTTCTGTTGCTCTTGAATGTGAGTCTCGTGTTTTACCATGACATCCTTTGCTCATTCTCAATAAACTTGCATCTATGCAAGGTGATGGACTTTTTACTTAAGTTTATTTACAACCTTCCACTTGGCCCTTGGTACTATACAGGTAACCAACCCTGGTAAGAATTATTGCATCAAGCCTTGAATAAAGTACTTGTCATCCATTTTGTCAATGTCCTCTTGAGAACCGTGAAATAACACCTTGTTCCTCCAACAAGGTGTCTACCAGACTATAGAAATGATAAATCTGATGCGTGCCGCTTTCTTGATTATTACTAAACAACTATGACTCATCAACAATCACATATTTGACATAACACGAGAAGGGGTCGAACCCAGAGTAATTCACGAGTGCCTACAAGAACACTCCCAGCCTAGTGAGCGTGAATAATCCAAGCAACTCCATTAACAAGTGCCGGCAGAATCGCCCGTGTTGTGGCGGGCAATTCTAGGCACATGGATGGGACACTACGCAAGCGGTCAATAAAGCCATCTCCCATGAAGCAAGAGTCACACGGAGCCGTCACCTGCCACGAAGCAGCCAGAACGCGGCCGAAGCCGAGTGCAGGGCAGAGAGGGTAGCCACCCCCCCCCCCTGACATCGCACTAAAGGGACATCACGAGGCGATGCCACATCTGCCGCTCCAGTCCCGGCATCGACTGACCACCGCAATAAACTGGCAATGCGCGGCTGAACAGGTCAGTTATGTAGTCAGTAACTCGCCTATTCACCTCGTGTCCTGGAACTCCCTACAGACACTTAGGCAGATATTCCAGAACATTCAGTTTGGCATTACATACGTGCTTCCATCTGGAGCAACTGAAAAGCCACGACTAATCCTTAGCTCGCGGAACGTATTTCCGAACGTGTTTGATCAATGTCTCAGATAGTCTCGGATTTGCCACGTTTTGGAATACTGATAAGGCCTGGGTATGACTTGAGCTGTACCAAAACCCTTATAAAAATGTTCTCTGGAATACCGGCCTTCGACATGGTTAAGATATATTTTACTCTGGTTTGGAAGCTCAATACGATAATAGATTGGCAAATAATTTAATCAAATACACCCACGTGTTGAATAATGTCTGGTCATAAAACTTGATTTAGCAAAAAGCTGGCTTACGCAATTACTATTTTACTAAACATGACATCAGGACTGAAAAATTCAGTTTGATGACAGTTATATTAATCTCACTCAAATATTCGTAACTTTTTTCATTAAAATATGCTTGTTTATGAACACTCAATAACAAACAATGCTAGCAAGAGAATGACTGGAGTCAACAAAAACAGACAATAATTACTGTGGTCATAATTAGAGTTGTTCCTATACCATGTTTTCTGATACCGATAACCCGATACCAATGCCCTTTGCGCTGAATTTTAGAAAAAGTATTACTGTTAATAATACATAAAAAAAATTTCTCCTAGACTCGTTAAATAAAGAAAATAATGTCTTAAAATATCATATATAATTTTTTGTAATCCGACACAAAATGCAAGCTGACCTAAAACTTTCAAACCCTTTGAAAATGAAAATAATATGACACCCAATGCAAGTCAAATTTTAAATGTCTCATGCGCACTATCAGCTAAGAGCGCACAGAGAAGTTATCGATAAGGCAGTGTCACGTGTTTGGGTTTACAGAGGGGGGAGAGGATTACCTCTCTATGCCGCTACTTGTGTTGGCTACAACTTGCATGCGTGGCAAATGTCTGTCTTTTAAAGTAGTTATTTATAATTCACTGCAAAGGAAACTTGTAATTTTGAGACAGAAATGAATAAATAAGGTGATTATAAATTATTTCTTTGCTGTCTTTAATAATTAATCATTCAAAACCACGTCCTCTGATTACCGTCGTTGAGTTACACTGCACTCGGCTCAGTGCATTCCTACCCATTATTAGATGGCATAAGGTGTCAACTAGACCCTTACATCTTATCAGTTTATTCAAAAGACGCGTCTATTGAAATGAATTAATGAAAATTCTCAGATTTCCCGCAAGAAGTTACTGAAAATGAACACACAATACAAATCGCTTGATGTTCAAACAATTTTTTTCTGACAATTGGTAGAGTATATGCTTTTGGGCATATAATTTGATTAGTGAAGATGCTGCCCCTTGAGTTAAATAAATATTAAGTTTTAAAGTTATGTTAATTTTACACCATACACAATGAAACACCAACCTTACAGGATAAAACAACCTTAAAATACAAAAGAAAAAATCTTTTTAAATAATAATCAGGGATGGGTCGAGTTGATTCTGCGATCCATTGATACCATCGATTCTTACGTAATACTCTGAATCGATTAATCAACGTTTTGGGCATTGATTATCAATTGTTTGTGTCTACATTACATCATATAGCCTATGCTCCTATGAAAGGTGTTTTGTTTTAACTGCTGGAAAATATGACGCGAATTGTACAGAACTGCGAAGAATTATGGATTTTCTGTAATTATTACTGATTTTATATCCAGTTACGGAATTACAAAGGCTTGCTTGTTTATTACGGAAATTGATAGCCTTGACAATGCATTTGAATTTTTTTGTATTTTTTTTTAGTTCGTATATATTTATAGTATGATGTATTGTCTGAAGTACGGTAAATATCCTACTTTTACCAGAAGCTTGCACGCTAGTCGACAGTTTCGGTATTCTTTGCAAACAGCGCTATAAATTTGGTATTATGAGAAGTAAAAATCGTGGCAACACTGGAAAGCAGGGTTGCCAACCGCACCCAAATACGGGTACATGTATCAGAAAAATTAATGTTGGACCCAGTACCCGACAAAGATGGTTCAGGTATGCAAATGTACCCGAATTTAAACGAAATAGGTCAAATTATTTTTTCAAATAATGATAAAGAATAAAATGAATTATGTACATTGATATTTTTATAGTTGAATAAACAGTGGGATGTCCCAACATATCTAACTTTCAATCTCTGTCTAAGTATGGGATTCCTCTTACTCCTAGTATTAGAATATTTTCACAGAATTCTTCATAACGTCATACAGTGTTTTCAACGTGGGTTCATACATGTTATCTGTGATAGTGAGTATGCATATATAAAAAGTTTTTTTATAGTAGTCAATTTCAAGTGATGTTATTTTACCGGTAAGCTTTAAATTAAATTTTCTGTGAATATATTATGTAGCACATTCATTAGCAAGTTCTATTATTAATAGGATGAGCCTAAAAAGTAGTCTGTTTTTTACCTGAATGGGTTTAGCAGTGAATTTATTATAAAGTAAAGATAAAGTGCACTAGATATGTGTTTCCACGCATTCTACCTTACAAATTACTATTTTAGTTTTTTTTTTATGGGCGAATTTGTTGTTTGCAACTAGTTAGGACAAACCTACAGAATTGTTTATTTACTCTTGTATCAAATATATGTGAATTTAAATATTTGTAATTTTTTGTGTAACTAATTATGTTTTGTAGATGTGATCTTTTGTATAGGTTTTGACAAGATTTCAGAAAATTCAGGGCTTTGTTGGGAGTTGTAAAAATTTTCCTACTATTTATTTTAGGCTCATCCAATATAATCCTAATAATATAATAAGAATTATCTTAACACTATTTTTATGTGTGTGTGTGCGCGTGTGCGTGTGTGTGTATATATATATATATATATATATATATATATATATATATATATATATATATATATATATATATATATATATATATAGCATACATATCCAAATATCCAAAGTGTACTTGGAATATTATGTTCGTGTACCTGAATGAATGGGAATTTCATGGCTACACTGTATCAGAATTCTTCAGGCAATGGTTGGTAATGCTGCTGGAAGTAGAAAACAGCACTGTTGTCAGTAGCGATGTGGGGTCGCCATTGTGTATTTACTCTGTGGTCGTCATGTGTTATAAAGTTTTAAGTTTGTTGGTTCCAGTAAACGAGCACAGTGTTGATTTTACTGAATGAATCTGCCAATAAATTATTTAATTCTAATGATGTGATATTAGTGAAGTAAACTTTCAAGGATTACCCCATTGAGAAACAATTGTTCGAGAGGTTGCAAATTTTACAAACAGTAAGGTTGTGTGTTGTGTAAACCGCTACTATAATTATTGGAATGTGTGTGGCCAGAAAAAGTCAACAATTTAAATGTTATTTCTATACAAACAAAATTTTCCACTGCTCCATTAAAACAATATGGAACTCAAAATGGCACACACACACTTGTAAGAACATCAAACATTGCCGTCTCACGAAAGACGTATAACTAAAGCACCCAATCCATTCACGTTTCCTTTTTTTCCCCTTCAAAATAAAATAAACAGAATCCCTAAAAAGTTAACTTGGCAATTACAAAAATAAAACAGGTTGAAATGCCAACCTAGAAATTCTTCAACAGAGAGAATTTTCAGAAGTGTCTGCCCCCAATTAAACTGAATTTGAGCATCTATTTAAACTGCAAATTCAGGCGCTCTTATGATTGAGAAAGTAACAAGTAGTTCAACCAATGAGGTGAGGTGTTGTTACTAAAAGAAACAAACACCAAAGTGCTTCAAGAAGATAAACATCTTAGGTCTACTATTCAAATGTTTTGTCTTAAATGTATATAAGCATTTCGTTTGTATTATTTTACACTAGATATGATTTCATGTGCAGAACTGAATTTAATAACATGACACTTGTATTTTTTGTAATAGTACTAACGATTTATGAAAATTTTTTCAAAATGGATGTTATTTTTTTTAAAAGTAAGCTCTAGATCTAGACATCTTTATTTGATTTACCTACACTGTAAAAAGTATGTTACAAAATTTTTTTTCAGGAATTGAACCATCACTACTTTCTTCAATATAATAACCTGACTTCATTGTCTACAACCGATACCAAAGCATCGGCTCGATACCATACCTGATACAGATACATAGTGAAAAGACTTAAGTATTGGCCAATACAGATACTTAGTATCGGTATTGGAACAACTCTAGCAAGTGATTACACTAACCAGTAAGGGAAGTTACCTTCTTATGCAGCTTTAAAATACAGTATTTATACAATAAACATATTCCCTTCCCCTGTCAGTTTTTCAAACCATGACTTATACTCCAGATATAGTAGACAAATTACAAAATAATGTTTCTTTAGATTTATTTCAAGTGTCAAGTACAAGACAGCAGCAACCCACTGTATAAACATGAAGACATGAACACTCGTCGTTCTTACTGACAAAGCGAGCTCATTCCCGAAATCCAAAACAATGCATCTGCAGTTAGTTTACAAATGAGAGTTTATTAACACATAATAGTCAGTGACTTTACCTTTATGTCATCCTTTATTCTCGGAAATGTTATATCACATGGGTCGTGCATTAATTCATCGCTTAGTTCATTCTTCAGACTAACTGCTCGATCCCTAGTGCTTCTCTCCTGCATAACAACATAATACCACCCTTAACAACATGTGTCAATATTGCACTAGAAGAGACAGAGATACAGGTACATAATAACAAAAAAAGAGACAGAGAGGTACATACAGACAAAAAGAAACTGAGAGGGAGACATAAAGACCAAAAGTGAAAGATATACTGTACACAGATATCAAAGCAAAAATGACAAAGAGAATATACATATGATTGGTTTGTATGTACGTAGTTAATGAATATATTTTTCCTTCTCTACACTGTGCATCCTTATGCAGTAGCCCAGTTACAAAATATTGTGAAAGGAGAACAACATGCAATGTGTATTGTACTGTATCTGTAAGTAAAGAGTATACCAGAGTTAGCGAGGACACCATGCACGACTACCTGTTCCTTCACTCTCTTGCACAGGATCAAGACACTTCAACAGAGCAAAGATGATCAACATCGGAGAATGGTGTATACTCAACAAGAAAGTATTGCCATCATGACACATATGTGCACACCAGTTCCATTACACAGAACATGCCAACGAGCTACAAATGTTGAAAAATATAAAAAGTGACACATGACGGTCTCGCGAACAGTCAATGGTAACGTCATGGTCGAGGACTAGTTTTTAATGAGCAGGTCAGTCACACGGGGTTACGGCTTTGCTAACTCAATGGTAGGCCGGAGCCCAACCAGTCTGATAAATAGGTAGTGGGGAAAAAATATATATATATATATGACGGACATGATGTTTAGGAGGAGCATGCTGACAATAACAAAGCGGGACAGGATTAGAAACAAAGTTGTACAAGCACGAGCAAGAGTACAGTATTTGAACGAGATCATTGGTAAGGCTATAATGCAGTGGTATGAACTGTACAGAGAATGAGAGAGAGGCTGTCCAAACAAATATGGATATTAAATACAAAGGAAGAAGGCGTTATGGAAGAACAAGGAGACGAGAGGAACACACAATGTCATGAGAACAGGAGAGGGAAGAATATAGGAGCAAGACCAACAAGGAAGACTGATGGAGAGAAAGCAAGAGATGGAAACGTTTACCTACGCTGACCTGGCTGTAAACAACAGTGGATGATGTCATTATCACCAACAGACCACAGTAATGACAACACAAGTCAGCAAGTCAAGGTGTCACCTCACCTTGGAGTTGGGGGAGATGCTCTGTGGCAGTGGGACAAACTGTGAGCACAGATCAGATGTCTCGTCGCCGACCATCTCCCTGACTATGGATGGCGGGGAGAACAAGACGGAGATGTCGCCGGACAACGACCTGCCCTGAAACGTAACACCACACACAACTGTACAAAATGCTTCATTCTTCTTTTTACAACATCTGATTTCACAACCCAGCCAATTAAGGTAAACTAAATACTTAGGATGGGAATTTAACATGGTGCCATGTTTTTGGAATACAGACAACGTGTGACACATTTTTTAACAATGGTAATAAGACGACTTCAGCTCATCTGATTCTACGAAGTTTGAACTACCATTAACAATTGATGCTGCAAGATTGTACTGTCTGCCCTGCAAGACTGGATGTTCCCGCCAGTAGAGATTGTTGTACTCAGTGGCCCGGCAAAGCTATGCTTCTCAATGCAAGGAGTACTACAAACCACCGCTAAATAGCACCAATAGTATGTCTCATTGTTCGTATGTCACATTCTTCCAGCCAGCTAGTGATGTCATGCAGAGAGCTATGTTTATCACTACCGCCTGCTCTGCGACCACCCCTCCAAGATGCCAGCTGCCTGGTAGAGTATAAATATAGAGCAGAAATTCGCATTGAGACCAGTCTTCTGTCATCCACCACACTCGTTACCAGAAACTGACAGTCTTCACCATGCTAGCTGCCATAGTCTCGCCAGCTTCATTCCTTGCTTAACCTACCTTCTCTTCACTGCACCTTTGTACCAGGACAACCTCTCCTTAGCTCCATTGTTGGACACATCATATCTCACCTTGCTTAGTTTACCTAGCATCGTTTAACACGTCTACACTCTAGACCCTGCTACCCTTTCAGGCCAACAATAGCATTAGGGATAGAGTCTAGTTTAAGTTGTTGTAACAGCGCTACTCCGCCCCACGCCCCAGCTAGCCTAACAATGGTTCATCTCTACCCGGACTGCGTAGCTTAGCTTCCCCGTCACGCTCTTGCCAATCGCACAAGGGAGTACGTCACCACACAATTTCTTCCTGTAAAATGGAATAAAACATTGGTTTGAAACCGATCCTTCAGTTCTACGATTCCTGTAGACATAGCACCTTGGAGATAGTGACTCAAACGAACCAGTACACATTCTTGATTACCAACAAGCACTCGCTTGGCCAATCTTTCTGCTTACCCTGGTAAGTGGAACAGCAGTGCCTACACAGGTTCACTGACTCTGAACTAGCTTGTCAGTTTGGTGTTCGTCCTTTCCATCGCGCCTTAGCGTAAATAACTCCCACATGATTGATAAGTGTCGACCGATTGTTGGGGTGGCCAGCAGTGCATTTGTGCGATTGTGATTTCTACTCCTAAAACGTAGATTCAGAAGGAATACTGTACTGGAAAAATGCATGTACGCATTAGTTTACATGCACATTTTAAAGGATGATGTAAATATTTCCTCTATAAATACAATAAAACTATGTAGGCCTACATGTTTGAATGTATCAATAGCACATGTTCCGAAATCACAAGGCAGCTTTTCATGACACATTTTCCTATAGCTATTTAGTGATTTGGCCTGTGGGATGTGTGTGTTGTCTAATCTAGGTGTATTACGTCTGTATCGGGCTGTGAGACAACCTTTGTGGCGCAAACTATCGCTCTGGGTGACAATGTTCAGTGTTGCACTGATTACACTGATTAGCAATTCAAGGACATTAGGGTATCGTAAACACCTGTTACACCCGTGGTCGGTCTTCGCACACACACCTGATGATCTGCTCATATGTCCCCATATCTTCGCAACTGTGCTGCAGCTAGTTGAAATGTAATCATAGGTTTATTTTTGGTGAAATCTAGCTGCATGCTACGAACGGTAACTTACACGGGCGCAAGGATAATGGTAAATATGTTTTCAGCTCGGCTGTTATGACTTTGGCTACCCTCCCTCCTGTAGGCTATCACTGGACACCTACCCTACTGTGCTTCTTCCCCTCATGCTGTGGGAGAAGAATATTCTCTTTTGATGAGTACTCTACTTCTGTATAAACAAAATTGCTCCGTATGTAAATACCTCACTGTCGACGGGTCAAAATTATATCGATTTTGAGTGGACAAGGTTCCAGGTTTGATGAAGGTACTTTGTAATATTTTTCACTTGAGCAAATTTTATGTTAAAAAATATAGATATTTTTACAAGCAGTGTATTTTATATTTAGGCACAAAAAAATGTTTAAATGGCACCATTTTGCACCTTGAAATAAAAATTTTCCCGGGGGAGGACCCCAGATCCCCCCTCCCCATAATTGGGGAGATCAACGCCACTATTGCCCCCTGCACACAGTAGCTTGCCCATGAAATTATAGCACACATCGCCACTGACTATAAATTACGGTTAGAATGAGTGAAATTTCAATTAATTCATGTGTATGAGCAAGATTTAATTTTACGTGGGAAATAATTCTTTACTAATCGTAAAAGTAACATGAGGAATATCTGCACAGTTAGTACCAGCAAATTATGAAATATTTCCAAATGTCTATATTTCAGGGTGGGAATGAGTCATTCTCACTCAACTTTTAATTCGAAGCAACACACACACAACTATTATGCCTGAAGTTTCATAGCAATCGGCAGAAGCGTTGGCATGCACTTCAAAATTGTTACATAAAATAGAAAGTCATCGTAAGTTATTTAAAAAATCTTTAAAGATATGCATGCTTTTACCTCCATTGCACAAACAAGCTAAGGAAATACAATAAAAGCCCGATATAACTTGGCTGTTGGGGGACATAACTCAGGCACGCGTTATAGCTTTCCGCGCTATTCTGGGAGTGACCGAGCAGTGGCAAAAAAAAGAGCCAGTGTTCTAATGGGGCCTGGCACCTATCTGTCAAACATGGAGCAAGTGTCATTTACTGCCGTAACTTGTCAAACGTTTAGCCCACTGATAACGGAACTTTACTTTTTTTATCTGCATCACAACTTGACAGCACCCACAGGAGGGAAACAAGAGAAACGTGCTGTGATGAAGGGTCACGTACATTCAAGTAAGGGATGTACTTATTCCACCAAGGGCAGTGTTCACTGTGAGTTGTTTGCCAAGCATGTTGGAGAAGGGGGTTCACCCCACCTCCTGCTGGGCGGGTAGGGGAGGAAGTGAGAATGATACAAGAAGGTCGAAGTCCACGCTTGCACTGCAGATGGGATCTACCAGCGCCTCACGTGTTGTGAAACATGTTGCTTGCTCGTCTGATTTGCATTTTTCAAAGGAAATATAAAATAAAATACAGTGAATTATTTGTTGCATGCAAAGAAAGGCCACTTTCCTGCATTAAGCCCTGTCCACAATATGTCCGCTTAGAATTTTTTTTTTGAAAATGGCAAGACATACCGTATAGCCGATATATATAATCAAAGTGTTTACATCATAATTACAATGATTACATTCTAGGAATGGGTTAATACATTTTCTCGAAACTTGATACAATACCAAAACATTCTCATGGTACTCAATACCGATACTTTTCTCGATACCATATAAAAATTGTCATGAACATAAAACAACTTGGCAAAAAAAATTCCTCATTTTACTAGTGTCGTAGAGACACACTGAAACTATATAAAAAGCCACGTAACACTGGAAACAAATGGTGGACGGCCTGTAACCCAAACGTCCTTAACCAATGATAAACCAATAGTCTCCTTCGATTCTATAAAACCACATTTCTACAGTGAAAACTGTAATCAAACTTTGAGTAAAATGATAGCTTGGTACACATTTATTTTGCGATGTTACAGTTTTTTAAATTTAATTATGCTACTTCATGGAAATTACTGTAACGTTAAATAAATATAGTAATTATCTGATACACCTGTTGTGGCCTTGCCGTAGAATACGTGGGCTAGGTCATGACAGGTGTATTAGATAATTATGGTATTTATTTTTATAAATATTTAATAATGCAGTTGCAAAAGATAATTATGGTATGTGTGGGATGTACAGTAACTACTCAATTTGCTCGCTCATATACCTATCTCCTCTCACTCATAACTCTCAACCAGTTTTTGTCGTACCTCAATTATGTGCCATAAAAGTAATGTCAAAAAATCATAATTTTGGTATGTATATGGGTTGCCCAAAAACACCTCAAGGTGCTTGCAACTGTGTGAATATTATATTACGAATAAAATATGGTATATTATAGTACACTTGTACTTTTCAAATGTAACAACTTGTTAAACGGTTCGTCCAACCTCGATCCGTGAATGCTTTTTGAAATGCTAGCGGGAAGCTTTGGAATACTAGCTTACAGCCAAGATAATTATGCTACGCATTTAAAAGTTGCTGTTAATATACTATGGGTGATATGGAACGCCCAAAGGACATAATTATACTATAGTATGCTCTTCTAAATTATTCTACACATTCCAAAATGTATGGTACGCTTTTTGAAATTATCGTACACATAACAAAATTTATGGTATTCTTGTACCATAATTGTGGCATGAGAAAAGGGGTGTTAAATACAATACTTTTAGATATTCTCATGTGATACTCAATACTGTGAAGTATCGAGGTATCGTGGTATCTGATGCTTTAAGTAAACATACAAAACAATAGGTAAATTAATTTCACATAAATTCTTCAAAATAGGAAAATACAAGCAGCACTCAAAAAATACTTTAGTAATACACTTTTAATCTTAAGTCAGGATAACTTATATTACTATATATCTTACTAGGGTAATACCCCTAGGAACAAAATTGCTTCAGATACATTTTAAAAACAACTCTGGAAAAACATCAAAATAATTAAATTCCGAAATAATACTTAAAATCCGCAAATCAAAATGAAACTCATAATTTAATAAAGTAACTTACGTTATAATATATTAATAATACACAAAAAACTGAACTTCAGGAAATTCCAGGATCCTTATGCTCCCACTACTAACAACTTAGAACTAAGAGTTGTTCCAATACCGATAATAAGTATCAGCACCTGCCGATACTTCGCCTTTTCCCGATGTATCGGTATCTGGTCAATACATTAGTATCAGTTGTGGACAATTAAGTAAGGTTAATACTTTCTTTAGAAACAGAATTACAGTTTTTCGGTGTGCATACAGTAAAACAATGTTAATACTACGTTGATTAATCCAAAATCATATATAATTCAAAGTGTGTATTTGCCCCTATATGGAAGAATAGGCTTTTATATGATCATGCCAGAGTTTTCACGTACGTTAACTGGTTTTCGTCGCCTCTACAAGGTGTGGGCGGCGTGGTTAATGGGAGGGATGACGGACAGCCGTGGAGGGTAGACTGCCCCCCCCCCCCCCAAATTTAACAAAGAAGACGAAGGCTGTGAGCGACATTTCAGCGGCCAAGACACTGCTTAGTGAGGGGCTGCTTAATGTAAAAATGCCGGCCAGGGTAGTGCGGGATTGAGACAACATTCACCGGAAGTTTATTCATAGTAGAGGAAGTGAGCGAGCGGGTTCTGGCTACCACAGCTGCAGTTTTAAACCAAACTTTAAAGTTCTTTTTGTTTTTTATATTTCGGCGTAGGAATTAGGCCTAAAGGCAACAATTACAACACCTATATTTTACTGCATGATAAAATATAATTAATGACCAAGATAAATGCAACACACTTATTTTTTGGGCTATTTCCTTCAAATTTTTGCCTTTTTTTCAACCAAAAATCTTACGGTTCCCCAAAACAGGGTTGTAACTTCAAGAGGGTAGTTATTCCTGGGTCCGTATTGTCTTTACTTTGGAAAAGGAAAATTTGTATTTCTTAAGACGTTAATTTTCTTTATTTAAAAGAGTATAGAAAAATGTTTTTTAATATATTATTAACAATAATACTTCAGCGCGAAGGGCATTGGTATCGGAGTATCGGAAATGGTATCAGGGTATCTGTATCGGAACAACTCTACAGAACCTACTCGGGCTTCATTTAACATGGGAATGGCAAGTTCTGCGGCAGCACCCCATAGGTTTAAGTGCTGCAGCACGTGAGGGTTTTTATCTCTGGAGCACATCGGGGTTCCAGCCCAGTGCCGAGACCTGCCGCGGCGCTTATCAATTTCCGCTGATTGCAACACTTCCACGCAACGTGATATCTCTAGCAGTACACAATGATCTCCAGCCATTCCAACCATATGAATCACTATTCTTCGGCGATCCGCAATACAGGCTGTAGACGATTATCTCTTACAGCGCCTGTCACAGCAGGCGGCCACAGTGGGGTGGGACCGGCATCTCACTTTCTCCCTTTCACTTCCTGTAGATGATTATCTCTTAGCAGGGTAGCTTTTACCACCACCCTCCCTCATTAAGTGCCTGTCAGTAAGTTTAGTTCTTAGAATAAAGCGGGTTTCCCAAAAACGTGGCGTGATGCGACGCGGCACATCAAGCTTCAGCCAATCAGAGTGAAGCAGTGAATTGTCGGCGCTGAACGCGTTGCATGAAATCTTAGTGTTGCGTTCATCGGCGTCAGGCGATGGTGGAAAAAAAGAACCGTTTGTTTAAAATAGTTGAAGGCATAAGTGGCAAGAAGCTGAGATAAAGAACTGAAAACATACATAAACGGTTTGCAGATGTACTAATATTGGAGTCCAAATTTATATCAATTTTACCTACCTTTAGGAAAACAAAAGTATGTTTTCGATGCCTGAAGAGTTGTTCATGTTCTACAACTTCATTTTGAATTTTAATATAATACTTTTATTAAAGAAATGGGTATACCACTGAAAATAATTTTACTAACTAAATGTCAAGAAACTTCACTGCATTTCATTGCAAGCTTCCTTGCAGGATACTTGATTACGGCACGGTCTGCATTGCCGGCGGCCGGCATCAGAACATTGCTCTATTGTGAAGATGTAAATAACGCTCGTTGCTGGCGGCGAGCGTCGGATGCGCCGCGCTATTGGGAAACCCGCTTAAAAATGGCAGGTATCTGCATCAGCCCAGCACTAAAGATTTCCCCAGGCTTCAAATATTTCCCACGAACTTGGTTTGCACATTTTGTCCACCTCTGGTTAGCTGTGCTGGACATGTGGAAGATGTGAACTAAGAAGTGATGACGGAGATGAGTTACTCACAGGAGTGCTGCAGAAGAGGTCTGAACCAGCAGCGCAGGGCATGGAGATGTGGCCTGGGGTGCTCCAGGATGGGGCAAGGGCTTTTCTGGCCCGTCTGCTCGGTTGCGTGTTCTCCTTGCCACCAGCCACAAACGTCCTGCGCTGCTTCACTGTCAGATACCCGCTGTCGTGGAGGTAGTCCTGCCAACACAACAAAACACTTGTAGAAACTATACACACATGCATGTATCCACACAGTGTATCATATTACATGCAGTATATAATTGATTGTAAGCCGACCCCTAACTTTTAAACCGTCGAATAAGAAAATAATATGATACTGAATTCAAGCAGAATATTCAATGTCCTGTGCACACTATCAGCTGAGAGAGAACGCGATGATGTCATTGATTGTGCCAGAGTTTTCACGTCTGTTGACTGCTTTTTGCCGCCTCTTCTGCACACTCACTTTACAACCTACTTTGCATCACTCACTAACTGTATGACTCTAAACACAAGTATCGGTACCTCTATACAGGATAATCATAGGTTTGGAAGAAAGACGAAAACAATGAATGAACAAAACAAAAAAAGAACTTGCGCCATAGCAAATTCAATGATGGCCAATAAAGAGGGCCTGCCTGCTGACGTGACACACACACATGTACAGACTGTAACAAACCTGCAATAAGCCTGCATGACTTACTTGACCGGTGGAGCCCAGAATGCTGGTATCAGTTTCATACTGAGAGTCCGAAAGATCTTGTTCTTTCTTTATAATCTCTGTGATGTCTTCTACGAGCCGCGTTGTCGGTGTCTGCGGCTACAAACAGACCAAAATCCTCAACGTCTTTAGTACAAAAGCAACTTCACCTTTTTACACAAACACATCTCACTATATAACATAACTTGCACTTCTCATTGTTTACATTTATTTTTGTTGCATTATTAAATTCTATTCCAAATGTACAATGATACAATTACGTGTATAGACTTATGGCTTAATGGCTGGACTGAACGGAATTACATTAAAACTATTTTCGGAAATTTCCTTCAAAAAGTTTCCTGCATAATACACAAGTTGACAATTCGCATCTGGTCTATTAATACAGAAGAAATCTGAACCTATTATGAAGTTTTCATATTTAATCTAAAATAATCGAGTACCTTCAGAAACTTAATAATAGTTAACATATTTTTGTAAAAAACAGTGCCTGTAAAATGAAAATTCCCATTAATTTAATTAAATATTTCACAGAAACAAATTCTCATCAGACGGCTTTATGTCACATGCATAGGAATAGTGTTATCAGTTTTATTAATTAGGGCTGGGCCGATACAGATATTCGAGAATCGGCTGAATCAGTAGTATTGCAATCGGTAGCATTATTGCAGATACTTAGCGCTGATACTATGGTATTTATTTTCTATTTCCGCATGTATCCACTCACGACATTTACTATGTCTATACCAATTGTCCCCAATTGTTTCTTATTTCGTGATGTTTCCTGATAATAATTAGTGTGTAATTAACAAAACAGGAAAGTGATAAGATTTTTGCAGCTACGCGTGATATTGAAAGCAATATAGGCCTGATCAATGTTAAATATGCCAACACTTGACATGTTCTCCTAGCACCATTGAGTTAATACCATGTTTACTGGCATAATTCTCGCACCTTTTTTACAGTATTTTAGTGCAAAAAATTAGAGTGCGTGTTTTATGCAAGGCATCGCCGAGACACGTGCATGTAAACATTAAAATGAGGGCTACTGTACTTATATGTTGTGTCCGATTGCTGTCCACTTCCTCTACATAAGTTGAAATAATTCCTGGAACAAAATGAATAAATAAAACGCAATCGTTAGCATTACTGCACATTGTTTTAATTTTACCCAGCAGCTAAATGTAAAAAAGGCACGTGTAAACACCTGAAATGGCAATGTAACTGTTTTCAACATGGCGGCTTAGTAGGAAAAACAAAAATATTTAGGCTACATACATTTCGAAACATCCAGTTAGACCAAAAGGTAATAAATATGCTGGTGTTTATGTAAATGTTAATAGAAAATTTAACTCCACATGTAAAAATACAGTAAAACCAGCAATTTATAAACTTTAAACTTTTAGCGATACCAAAATCTGAGCCACAAGCCGCAAAATATTCCACGCATGTTCAACCAATCGTGCTCACAGTCGTATTGATCCAGTGTCGCTGTTGCACTAAATGCTAGTGCCCAATATTATAACGGTTATCTTGTGAAACCTAAACAGAACGCCGCACACTGATGGAATACTCTGGCTATTCTCTTTATTTGCCAGCGCTAGCGCAAATAATACGTATTTTTCAGGTACAAAATCTGTAGAAAGCTAACTAATGTTGTAATCTTAAGGGGGTTTGGTGTCTTATATTACTATTAATTATTCAACGCACATTTTTCACAGTTACACACGTATGCATTAAAACATTTGGAAAAAGTTTAGAACAAGTAGGGAAAATGTCATGTAGGCGGACATGCCGCTGGCTATCATTCATTGGCGTTTGTGTTTCTATTGGCAGATGTTTTAGTAAAAAAGAATAGGGTTAGGTACCACGTTATTTCAGCTCGTCGAGACAAACATGCTGCGTGAAATATTAAAGGGAAAATTTTTTCTGGAATTCAAAACCATAAAATTAGGGTGCGTGAATTATGCAAATCAATTTAATGGCGATAATTTAATTCATACTCTGTGGAAGAAATTTATAGTTTATTTAGTAGAAAAGGCCCTGCAAGGTAAAACTGAACGTTTCAATGTGTGAACATGATTTCAAGAATATTGCGCATTTCCCAAAACATTATAATAGAAAAAAAATACCGCAAACATTAAGGCAAGTCGTACTTGTATGCATATTACTTTTTTTTTTTTGCAAATTTTTAGCATCACGTTTTTAACTTTTGAATTTGTTGTGGTTAGCGGTGTTCGTTTAATTATACCACAGAATGTAAACAAAACAGATCAAGCACCGTGCCTCCGAAGTTAAATATGTGTATTAAATATTAACACAGATATTGGTTGTTATTTATAATGCTGAAGATATCATGCCAATAAACAATTAGCCTACATATCCCGATTAATTAATTATGCAGGATTATTTTTATACTAGTGGTGGATTAAATAATTTAGGCTGAAAACTTCAGAGTTCACTCAAAAGATTTGTTTTTAAGTCGAAGCCAAAGTCTTAGAAACAAATATCTTAGATTCAGTTTTGAAATTGCAAAGCTTTGCACACCACGTACGGCAACTGGATGTAGTGATCGAAATTAGGTTCTTTGTGTTGTGTTGAATCAATGATGCTTTTGGCATAGCTTTTTGTTTGATCCCACCTAAAGTCCAGCATTTTTCGTTAGTAATGAATTGTAGGTGCTCAGGTGTGAATTTGTGAATGCAAAGAGTTTGTTAGAACACTTTAACATAAATATTTTTTGTATTATCAGCACTGTGTTGTTATATGTTTACATGTTGTAGGGCCTATGCCGGCCAAGGTATTGTTTAATTTTTAAAATTGTTTTTGCTATAGTTAAAACAGTTCAAATGGCAGGGAGGAAAAATTATGTTTGGAAGTATTTCACTATCCAATCAAATGACGATACCAAGGCAACATGCACTTTCTGCCAAGCAAAAATTTCACGTGGTGGAGATAACATGCGAGGATTTACTACGTCAAACATGAAAAAAAATTTAGATTAAGTTCACAGCAGGGACATGAAAATTATGAACTTGCAGAAAGAACCACACACTTCTTTTGTACATGCTGAGACTTGTGTACTTGGCATCAGTGGTGAGTAAATACTGAGACTTCTGTACCTGGCATCAGTGGTGAGTAAATGAATGTAAGTGGTACATGTGAACTTTCCTGTGCTACTAATTCATCCGTGAGGAGTAAGGATTGTAGTTTACTTTCCTCCCCATCATCATCTACCATGACCATACCGACTTAAAGTGAGAGTAAACCAAAATTTCACAAAATCAGTGACATGTTTGAAAAACAAACACCACTGCCAACCTGCAGTTCAGTTCAAAGCACAATACAAATCACAGAGCTCATTGGAAAAATGATATGCTGTGACATGTTTCCCTTCAGGATCATTGAACAAGAGAGATTTAATGACCTTATTTCATTTTTGAAACCAAGATATAAAATACCTGACCGAACAACATTCTCCACTACTGTAATTCCTGAGCTGTACCAAAGAGTGTAGAGTTAAGGAGGGTTTTGTTAGTTAGTTATTGTTAGTTTGACTTCTGATTTGTGGTCAACACATGCATGTGATTATTTTATTTCACTCACTGCTAATTTTGTGGACAACAATTTTGAACATCAATCATTGTGCCTAGAAGTTATGTCATTTTCATTAGCAAAAAACACTGCAGACAGCATAGCCACAATACTGAAAGAATCTGTGGAACTGTGGGAATTAAGTGGCATAGTTCATACTCTTGTCACAGATAATGCTGGAAATAAGGTAAATGGTGTTGCTCCAGCAAGTTATCATCATGTTCCATGCACTGCTCAAACATTACAGCTAGTTATCAAAGAAACTTTCTTCACTCAATGAAATATTTCAGATGCCTGTGCAAAAGCCAGAAAAATAGTAGCACATTTCAAACTCACTGTCAGTTCATCCAAACTACTGAAAAATTTCCAGAAAAATCACAACATGCCTGTTTATCGTATCATTCAAGACGAACCCACATGCTGGAACAGTACCTATCTCACGCTGGAACGTCTGGTAGAGCAACTGCGTGCAATCATGTGGCTCACCCCAGAAATAAGCGTCCGCACAGAGTTGACATCAAGTGAATGGTCTCCTTTGGAACATGCAGTGAATAATATTCTTTAAAAGATTCTATTTAGCAACCCTTAATATCAGCAATGAAAATGTAACAGTTGCTGGAGTCATTGCGACAGTATATGGTCTTAAATCTGAATTAACTGCTCTGACTGAATAGCAGCATTCAGGACTGAAAGGTGTTCAGAAGGAGATGAAACATTCATTGTGCTGTCGTTTCAGAAGCATTGAGACTAACATGTGTTTGCAGTTACAACGTTATTGGATCCCAGGTTTAACAAAACTGTTTTTACGGAACGTAAAGCATGTGCTTCTGCAAACCAACATTTAATTGAAGAGAGTAGAGAATACCAATGTACACCACCTGCAAATACTTCCTGTGGCATACCTACACACATGAGGAACATGACTCCACAAGATTGAAACAGATGCTTTCAATCTACTCTAATATTATTAATAAAACAAGCAAACCATCTGCTTACAGGTGTCCAGAGGCTGAAGTTGAAATGAATGTCACAGAGCCTCCTTTACCTATAAATTCCAACCCTTTACAATACTGGAAGACATCACCATATACTAGGTTGCGCTGGGTCTGTGGCATTGGAGACTTAGGGTTCAGCTGGCTTGATATCTTTCAAGAAAGGGAAGTCCTTGAACCCTGCGCCAGCAGGTCTTCTTAAATAAAAACATTTAGATCTTGAAATGTTGCAAATAAGTATTGATATGCTTTTTGGAGTGTACACAATAATTTTCACTTATCATAGCATAAAACAGTTGAATTTTTTCATTTAATTTGTTTGTGACATAATTTTTATATTATAGATTAGTGATTAAATCTGTGTTGTGTTTTACATTGTATTGTAGTGACTGTAAGAATCTTTTTTAAGTGTTCTTAGTGGCACACATTATTTTTTAATAATAAATCATGAAAGCATTCAAATATTCTTCTATCACACAAAAATTACTTCTTTATGTGGGTATCGATATCAAGTATCTGCAGTATCGGCTCACAAGAATCTCTATCGGTGTAATCGGGAAAAAGTATTGGCCCAGCCCTATTATTATTATTTATTAATTAATTAAAAAAGACTTATAATTTAGAGTTTGCAATTTTTTTTAGCAGATATGTTAACAAGTTCCTCAACAGTGTGGGTTATCTTTGTTATCATCTAACCAGAACGAGTTTAATTTACGTAATTTGCTATTTTCTATTACCATTACATATTGTCAGTTGTGGCTTCACTATTGAAATAGCATATTTTTGGCTCAATTTAATTACATTTAATGTTTTCACTTAAATTTTGATGTTAAATGGTCTATTAACTTGCATTTTCGCATTATTTCGGTCTTACAGTATTACTTTTCACCATGTAATTTTGCCTCTACACAAGTCTCTGGCTTCTCAGACTAGAACTAAAGTTCCCACTGTCTGGGTGGCATTCCAAAACAATACTCTGTGAGTAAACTTACTCTTTGGCTGTCCTAAAACATTTTGAGTAAATGTTTTTTTATTTTCTCTTGACAATGACCCAAAACTGCAGAGTAATTAATGCTAAGCATCATGACAGAATAAAAATTTGACACACAATATTTCAAAGAATAACTAATAGCAAACTGAAAAACTGTGCGAGTTCAATTGAACTAAGCGAAGTGAAAGAAAAATTTTAAAGTCAGGTTAAAGACACAGCTGGAAAATTACAATTGACGAGTAATAAAATTCACATTTTTTATTTACTAGTTAAGTTGTATATACTGATGGATTTTTGGACATCATGTTTTATGGTAAGTATGTATATTTATTGTATAAACACAAAATGCTTTTTATGTTATGCACGTTTCAAAAGCCACTTTTACTCTAGTTTTGCACAGCTTTTACTCCGTTGTTTTCCTCAACTCATGGAGTAGCATTTCAGAATGCAAACCCTGAATATTGTTGTCGCTGCGGCGTAACAGCCCCTCACCATGAACTTGATGGCGCCAAGCTCGGCAAGGGCATCCTTGAAGGGGGTAGGAGTGCGCGGGAGACACGGCAGGAGCGAGCGCCGCGTCTTGGTGGGCGTGCAGTTGTCGCTGAGACGCGCACACTGCTTCTCCGCCGACAATGGCAGGGGGTTGGGCGTGCACAGCGATGATGACGGACTGGCCTTCCCCACCTCCGCGAGTGGTGTCGACTGGGCCGTCTTCTTGCTGGGCGGCGAGAAGCCCATATCATAGTGCAGAACCCCAGGGCTGTTCAGGAACTGCAGCAAAGAACAATCACACCACCTTATACTAACTCTCCCCACACATCACGATGCAGCCGAATACATACTACTTGTATGTACTTCAGTCACAAACAAAGCATCACCACAGCTGGTCAATTTATCTGCTATTAGGTGCTCACATTTCAGGGACCGTGATGAGCCAACAACTAAGTACCAAGTACCGTAACATGAAGTGTGGGCTAAGATAGCACAGATGCAACTGTGATGTTTCATTCAAAGACAATGGAGATTGTCTTCCTCTGGTACATACAATGAAACCTAACAGACCCTCACTATACAATTTGTTTTAAAGTTGTAAGCCTCAGGGGAGAAAATTAGTGTGTATCAAAACTAATAACTGGTGGTCTGCATAAATAGACCACTCGTGGTCACAAACATGTCCTCAGTGGGTAGTCATCAGCCTCCTACCATAGCAAGTTGTTTCTTTCCGACACTCCAGGAGATCAGGAATACCATGTTTCCTAGATTATAAGCCGCCCCCTAGGCCACATCCTTATTTTAGAAAACAAAATTCGGAGAAAATTTTTTATCCATTAAATTTTTTTTGGTAATTTGTGTTATAAAATCCTTTAAAATAAAAGTTAGTCAATGTTAGAGATTTACGGTCTTTTACATCTGCTGCAGCATCTTCCATAATTTACGAGACTAGATGTTTTATGAAAACAGCCTGTTTATTTAGATATATCACTTTCGTTTAATGCACAAATGTCACGCTGCAGTCTCCAGCACTCGCTGATCAGAACTGTTCACTAGCTAAGCCTCTTGTTCTTTGAGTAGTCTGACCACTCAACCTCTACGTTAGTCAGGTATCTCTCTTCGCAACGAACCCTGCTAACCTACCTCCCTACTCTGCACAGACGTGTTGGATCAAGAGAATCCTATCCTCACAGTCCTCCTCACGACTATTCCCGTGCTATCCCAGCTTAGTTATCCGAGCGTTACGTCAGGACACACAGACAACAATAGGAAAGGGAAACAACATAGCTTGTTCATCACTACGCACCCGAAAATAACGATGTCAGTTTTCTACTGGTTGCCTCTACCAGTATTTCAGTACTTAGCTTCCTGGTGATAGCTCATGCTGAAACAGGAGTTAAAAGTACGTCACCACGCGAATGTCCCCCTGAACAGAAATAAACATGTGCTAGCGCAATCTTGGGTACAGCATTCCTGTAGACCTAGGACCTTCTCTCAACTGACTCCCCACGGGAAGGGAACACAGGAGATCCTGGGAAAGTTACTCATACGAGCCCAACACTCAATTGTACCCACAAGCACTGAGAACAGCTATCCTTTCTATCTACAGCGTAGATACAATGGGGGTGCCAACACACATACGCTGACCCTGCACCAGCTTGTCGACTCTGTGTTTGCCAATCTTTCTGCTGCACATCCGTGCCAGGAAAAGCGGGCGTCCCCTGAGTTGGGAAGACTCGGTTGGGGCAACAACCCCACATGTGACCCGAGACATTGCGGCCTGACTCTTAGTGTGTACTGCACTTCCGTGCCAGCTACTGGAACAGAATATCCCCGCAGTCTACGGTTCTCATGTGGTCCTACATGTAAAGCATTATAAAAGGAGCCTGCCTTCCATCTCTTGGACGGGGAGGGTATTTGTGTGTCCTGATGACCTATTTCAGACGGAGAGTTCTAAAACAGAGAGTGAGGCTTACTTTACTTGCCTTTGGTCGCCTGCACGAGCTATCCCCTGCTCTTGTAGTCTCCATAGCTAAGCTCAACCATAGGGAGAAGGCCCAGGAATTAAGGTACCTGCAGGATCCTGTGATGCCTGAGACATTGAGGGACTTGTTTGCAGACCCAGTTGGCACCAGCCTCGAAGAATACCCATGGTGGGTAGAATGCTATCTCAGCCAGCCTGTTCAACCGCCCACACCGGCCATTCCGTTCTGGGTCCAGCTGTTCTCCACCCCAGGCCTGCATCACCCTCAAAAGCTTCCTCGCAACCCACTGTTTAACGCAAGTCTATTGCACCCTGTCGCCTAGGTATCCCTATCAGGGTAGTGCCCCCGAAACACAGGATTGTATTAGCCGAACCCGACTTTGCGCCCTGCCGGCAAGCAACCAGGCCAGTCCTATACAACAGATGAGCATCGATGCCCCGTCAGGATTACACACCACAATATTGGAGCATCCGGTCTAGCACCCAGACGAAAAGGACCACACCTCCACGACGTGTAAGTACTTCACTCCTGGGTAGTTCACATGTTAAGACAAACTGCATAGTAAGAAATAGGCAAGGAATACACTTCATGACATTCTAATACCACAAACAATTGCTTTGAGCTGTAGCCTAACATACTAATTTTGTTCAATTATTACAGTACTACAAAGAAAGATATTAAATTAAAAATTCCAGTAACTTGTTTAATTTAGTTTTGAATAATCAATTTCCTTGACTATCATACTTTTTTCTGGCTATTCTATCAAAAAAAAAAAAAAAAAAAAAAAAGACTTGCACTCCCTTAAAAGTCTAGAGAATTGAAAACGAAAAGCACCATGAGGTACGGAAACTGAAGAGGAGCAGCAACATGAGGTACGAGAACTGAGGAGGAGGATGAGGTACGGGAACTGAGGAGGAGGATGAGGTACGGGAACTAAGGAGGAGGATGAGGTACGGGAACTGAGGAGGATGAGGTACGGGAACTGAGGAGGGTGCGGTACGGGAACTAAGGAGGAGGATGAGGTACGGGAACTAAGGAGGAGGATGAGGTACGGGAACTGAGGAGAAGGATGAGGTACGGGAACTGAGGAGGGTGCGGTACGGGAACTAAGGAGGAGGATGAGGTACGGGAACTGAGGAGGATGATTTACGGGAACTAAGGAGGAGGATGAGGTACAGGAATTGAGGAGAAGGATGAGGTACGGGAACTGAGGGTGCGGTACGGAACTAAGGAGGAGGATGAGGTACGGGAACTGAGGAGGGTGCGGTACAGGAACTAAGGAGGAGGATGAGGTACGGAAACTGAGGAGGGTGCGGTACGGGAACTAAGGAGGAGGATGAGGTACGGGAATTGAGGAGAAAGATGAGGTACGGGAACTGAGGGTGCGGTACAGGAACTAAGGAGGAGGATGAGGTACGGGAACTGAGGAGGGTGCGGTACAGGAACTAAGGAGGAGGATGAGGTACGGAAACTGAGGAGGGTGCGGTACGGGAACTAAGGAGGAGGATGAGGTACAGGAATTGAGGAGGATGAGATGTGGGAATTGAGGAGGACGAGGTATGAGAATTGTGGAGGATGAGGTACAGGAATGCATCTGTAACTTGTACCAGGGGTAAGGGATAAGGTAGTCTGGAGGGAACACAGCCTACTGGGATGCATTACTACACAAGGGAGAGTCATAGGGCTAACCTGGCTGGGGCTGAAGGGCAGCTGCTGTATGGGAGTCTCCTTCTGTGGTGTCCTATGAATGCCGAGTCGGACCGGAGAAGAGACACACAGAGACCCCAGCCCCATGTCTCCACCAGACAGCTGCACAACAAACAATTTGAAAATGACCTCAAAGTCATTGCTCAGAGAATTACAGGAGATTATACTAAGCTCAAAATTCTTAGTTACTGAAAATAAGATGACACATCATTTCTGAAATAAAAATTGACACAAAACATAGTTTTATAATATGATAAACATGGCACAGTATTGGCAGAAATAATGTAAACTTTAGAAATTGTAACATTGGCTGGTGAATACACAACAATTATTTGCTCATTTAGTCTACATACAGGATGAGCATTAAGGAACTTTACACTTTAAATAAATTGTTTAATTATTCACACATTAAATTATTTTTATATTTTTTTCACTCCAATGCAAAGGCAATAAAATAACAACTGCACATTTCATAAATAAAACTACAACAAAAGAGGTTACAACTTGAACATTTTTGTGTAAAAGTGTTTTATTGTAATTGCTAGTATAGGTTATTCACAGTTAATTGAGCACTTCTGAAAGCATGCTTATATAAACTTTCTCATTAATTTGTAAAATTAACACTGTCATAATGACGTGTGACCTCTTTCTACACATTATTAAATCAACTTCAACTCATCACTGCAAACGAACTTGGAGCACCTTCAACGGAGTTTGATTTGCTGCCACCAAAAATGAGATGTCAGGAATTGTTGTACCTACGCAAAGCCAAAGGACGCACGCTCCATGCTAGATATAATTATTTGCCGGCCAAGCCATCAAAGCCACAGGAGTCTAATTCAACCAAGTACAACAGTATGTCGCTAGATATCACTACAAGTATGATAGCATAGGCACGAGCCTGAATCCAGCGCCTACCGAGGATCTAGGTCATGCCTGACGCATGCCGTCCTACGGAACTTTGACACTGTCAACATGGTTTGTTTGCGCTAGGTCAGACGCACTATGATTATAACCTAAGTTATTTATTGGTAATCTTCCAGCTAGAACCTAGCACTGGACTTGTAAGTAGACGGCTGGGTATACAATCGGCACTAGCGTGTACAGCAACGTGTCGAACTGGAAGACAGGCCCGGCTCGGTATACCTGTTTTACCAGGGTGTGCTTGAGTCTTCGGTTCTGATGCTGGCTGGTCGGCTTCTCTGCTAAGTGCAGATGGGTCAGTTATGCACACTCGCTTGGCGGCGGTATATGTCGCCTTTTGTTCCTTCCTCTGAGATCTGTACATTTTCCCAAAAGGCATAGAGGTCTCATTGATACTTAAGTACACTTTTAATCGTGTGAAATTGAGACAGAACCATAGCTTGGTGTACTTCCAGTTGTGACTGATGGTGCGAGTCCAGTGCTCCAATCAGCCCTGGACCTCTGGCGCACGAACCTGGAGTGGTGAACCGTGTGAGCCATCTTCCTACCACTACTGGGTATGGTCGCAACAGGGGTTAGGCCTTCAGACCTAGGAAAATACTCCTTCCAGCACCATAAGCGCTCAGGTAGCAGTACACTCGCCCCTCTTGGATGAGTACCTAGTGGTTGTGGCTCTACCTTTCTATCCACCGGAGTGCATACAATGGGTGTCCGTCGAAAGTTCGTGTGTGTTCTGACGTACAGATTCCTGAAGGGAATATGCAGTCCTACTCTATGGTTCGTACACTTGTAACACCCGTCTTTGGTTGACGTCGTACAAATATATAGTTTCTAGTGGTCGTAGGTATTACCTCTAGAACAGAAACACCCTCGGAATAGGAACAAGACGTATTTCTTTGGAATAATAAATATGGTGACGTGTACTCCCTTCTAACAAAGCAGAGTATGATATGGAAGTAACCTACCGTAAACCAGCACCTAGACTAATCAAGATGGCGAATGACTGACGGCTATGAAAACAACTCAGTTGCAGCTACTCTAACCAAGGGACATCTAGAAGGAAGAGACTTTACAAAGAGGAGGCCACTGCTTTTAAGGGCAGTGGATGTATTTGTCTCTACCAGCAAGTAGAGGTGGCAGCTGAACCAGGAGGAATGGCAACGAAAGGTGTGATGGTGTCTGCAGGCTTGCTAATGGAGAGCATCTGGAAGATGCTGATGATGGTAGACGTCAATGGAGCTTCTGGTAGCTAGTGGTAGAGGCTGCAGAAGCCTCTGGTAACTAGCGGTGGCAGCCACTAATGGCTGCTGATGATCTAGAAGACCTGGTAGCCAGTAGAGAGCCCCAGCACATGAAGTGTTGAGGCAAGCTACTGAGAAGATCACTCCTGTCCTCAGCCGTGCACACGGTCCTTTATAGCGCACTAGGCATGTCCTCACCGGGACCGGGGTGGGAGGTGTAACATCCCTCTACTGCGAGGCCGAGGTGATGGTAGTTATCCTCTACCTGGCACTCTGCTTCGGCCGCGCTTGGAATGCTTTGTGGTAGGTGACAGCTTGGTGGCTCTCGGAGAATGAATAGGAGAAGAAAAAGAAAAGGGGGGGGGGGGGGGGGTGCATCTTGACGGCTTTTGCAATATATTATTCACATGTCTAGAATCGCCTCTTCCAAAATACTGATGATCTAAACTGCACTCGTGAATAGCAGTGCTTGGTTTTATTCATGTCTTTTATCGCTCACTAGGCTGGCAGCGATCCTGTAGGCACTCGTGAATTACTCTGCGTTCCACCCTTCCTCGGGTTACGTAAAATACGTGATGGTTGATGAGTCGTAGTCGTTTAGTTATAATACTGGAAAGCAGCACATGTCACAATCTTTGCAGCTGCTACCCCCTCTCTAGGACAATCACCTATGCCAGGCGAGCAAGGGACACGCCGCTGCGGAGAATAAATAGAGGGCCGCAACAAGACTCCTGAACCAGTCTTCAAGGAATTGAAATCTGTCCTGTTCCTTCACTATACCTCTGGTGCTGCAAGAACCATCAGCTCTATCATGGTCTTCATCACATCCTAGTGGTGCCAAATACATATCTGCTCCTCAAGACTTCACTGCACCTTCGAGGGCCTAAAATCCTTCACTTCACATTGTGCGTCGCCGCAAACATTGAGACACATACCAGTCCTTCTGGACAACAGTGGTAGCGTAGTTTAAAGTCAGAGTTGTTTTCATAGCCACTTTACTGCCTACCCTGTTAGCATAGAAGCAGGTCGCATTCACTTCACATGCATTCACGTAGGGTGTTTAACTTCCGTAAGCTCACGGGGATAGGAGGTAGTACATTCACCATCACAGTTTGTTTCCGTTAAAAGAAACAAACACAGTTTAGCTCACTTATAAATATCACTTCCGTAGTCATAAAACCTCTCCTCGTAAACATCAGCCCCATATAAGGGACAGCAGGTGACATCCAAACCCCTAACACCAATAACAATACAATTTTGGAAAGCCAAAATTGTACACTACTAAATTCACTACACTAGGTGCAGTGAATGGTAGAGCCAAGACATTAGGTACTCTATCCTCTTATGATCTGCTTGTCAGCTTGGAGGTTGCTCTTCTCATCGCGCACTAGAGTGCCAACAGGAGTACTTCTCCGGGTGTGGGAAGACCAACCCTATCAGGACCTCACCCCCGTGTTCCGACAGTCGCCATTGTTACGCAGCTAGACTAACTGCACACCCCTGGTGCTGGCGTTTGAGAGTGAGATATGGCATTGGCAAACGGCTGCATTACGCACACAAATTACACAACCTACACATCAGCTGCCCCACTTCTATGAGGTTCGATGGTAGAATTACCTCTCCCCATGCCCTTTACCCATAGTGGCAGTGTTCATAAGAGGGCAAAATGGGTACGGACTGCCTCTAAATATCCACTGGAGTTTTACCGCTATCCTGCCGGGACGGGTATCTCAGTCCGCAGGAGGAGGCAGCAGAACTTCGCAAGCTCTCCATACCAGTTTCGCCAACCTACGAGCCCGCTACATTTGAACTGCCTACTAAAATCGCAGTGGGACTTCATCCCGTAGTTCAGGCATACCTCAGTGGCCAGGACACCGCACTGGATTTCGACAAACTTTGGTTTTGGGAGATGCCACGAGAACCACACATCTAATCGGCACCGAAACCACACACAACTAGGTTGACTAGCACATCCTCGCAGGCAGCCCCATGCCATACGTTGCCCAGATTTACCAGAACGAGTGGTCCAGCCAAAGTGGAGAATTGTGTTTGCAGAGCCAGACTTTGTTCCCTGCCAGAAAGAGACTCTACCAGTACCGTACAATAGCGCGAGCTACTGTACCGTGTAGAGAACAGACACCTGCTGCCAGGGTGCGTCTAGCCTAGCACCCTCTAAAGTCACTTTGGCAATGTGACGTGACAACCGTCGAAGTCCGTCATGCGTCAATGGGACTAATGACTTTGAAATTGTTCAGAACCTAAATGTGTTATTAATATGCTATTTTATACTCAAATGTGTATAAAGAAGATGAAGAAGAATTGATGTGTCATAAATTATAACATACAATTGCAATAAGTAAAGACTTGAAACTAATTAACTGCCAAATTAACTGGGAGCCTTCTGCAATCTGGTGTATGGTAGTATCTAAGTAGTTAACTGGTAATATTATTTTCTTGAAAGGTTGATTTTAAAAGTTCGGACTGCTACAGAATATCAATATTTAATTTCCCTAACTTTTCCAGGTTTTCTAGATAAAAAATTGAAAAATTCCCAACCTTTTTATTAATTCATAAAAAAAAAGCAAGCACCAGTTTTTAAAATGTGATTAAAATTAAACATCCAGAACTTGAATCTTCCTGAAAACGTTCTACAGGAGTAGTACATTTCTTTACTTGCAAGGCAAGTTCTATAATAGAGTGATTATCTTTTGGTACCCAAGAGTTTTTCAATAAATTTATTAGGTGGCTAAAACATAATAATGCTTTAGCTGTAGAGAAAACGTGTTACATTAAAGCACATTCTAGGTTTCAATACCCAGGAGCAATCATAGCTTTCCCTGACTTTTGCAGGTTTTCCCCTAGTATTTTCATATTCCCTGACTTTTCCAGGTTTTTCCAGTCCATTTTCAAATCCCCTGACTTTTTCAGGTTTTCCCAGACCATTTTGAAATTCCCTGACTATTTCAGGTTTTTAAGGTTTTCCAGACCTGTACCATGAAGAACCCACAGCAAAGACTATCTTGAAACACACAGAGACAAGACGGAATGTACAGCAGATGGAGGTACCATGCTGGAGCCATGTCCGGAGTTCGCATCGGCAGGAACGAGCTCCGAAGAGAGGCTTGTTTCACTCCGACGCCTCTTGTGCCGCATGCCACGCCGCAGGATTGGCGGGGGAGACAGCTTGATGCTCATGAGGGAGGGCGTGATGTGGATCAGCCCCTCCCCGGGCACCTCCTTGCGCAAGCTGTCTATCGTCTGAGGAGTGAACCTGTAGCCTGGAACAACACACCACCACCTTACAGTACGTTTTCACCTAACCATCTCTACAAAACATTCTCTACAACTATGACTGTTCAGTGATGTAACATACGGTATACAGGGAACAAGGTACACACACACACACACACACACACACTGCCCCTCCCCTCCCTAAATTTAGTAAATGAGCACCCAAACTGGTTTTCTACACTTCATATATATTAAATACAATCTCTAATGAATTGTTATAACATATTTCTGATACTTATATTCAGCTTAATTTCTAGGTTGAACATCTTTCTTCATCTCTATGCAGCATGTCATTTAGGTTTTCGATAACACCTGGAATCAAAAATATTTAAAGAGGGGCAGTGCCTGAAGTCTTGCCCCCCCCCCCGCCCCCCCGAACTGCAGACGTTTCGTCACTGGTTCTGTTGTTTATGATTGATATGATTGCTTGGCACTGTGCTATTGGGAGATCCCTGAGAAAACCCACAGACCAGCAGCATAGTCTGCCATGTTTCCAACATGCAAAACTCCACGCGACCCTGCTAAAAATTGAACCCAATTTAGACAAGAGTTCTGAACTTCAATATAGAAGAATACTCCCAGTAATATGGAAGCTAAAGGTGATTAATGTGTCCTTGCAAAAAAGTAATCCAGTGGGGGAAAAAAAAAATGGGTGTCTTAGCTATGGCTTGGAGTTGGGTGTCACAATTAATTTAAATATTTAGTCCCTCTTCTGGTATTACGTCAAAGAGCAAAAGCTCTATAGTACTTCTTATGTCCTAAAATATAATACCTTCTCACAGAGTTAATTTCTAACTGAATGTTTACACTCATTTTCATGGGACAACTTTTAAATAGAAAGCATTCCTCCATCACCATTTTGTAATATAAATGTTATCTACAGAGAACCATGTTATTAAACCAAATTTATTAATTTTTTTCTTTAGGAGGAGTAAGGAAGAAAGCATTTCTCAGCCTGTTACCATTTCACATGCTGGTGCTAAGTAATCAATTTTGGTGTTAATTATTTGCACCAACACTAATAATTTCAGCTAACATTTAATTTGCAATGAAAGCGTTTTTTCTTCACTTTCAAAATGTAACTGGATTTTATGTAATTTCATGCACAAACACAAGGAATCCCCCTCAATAGGAAATTGTTTGGGGAAGTAAATTACTTGCTATGTGGCACAATTAGTATTTTTACATGACAGAAAAGTCACGTGGTGATGTCTAACCTGCAGTAGTTATTTTTGTGCAATATTTTACCCCCAGTTCATTACAGATGCTTACAATGTATTTTACAGAGAATGTCATTCATGTGTCACACAACAGTTCTCTTTAATTGGAAATGGTACAGTGAGCAGCCACTTAGCTGGCAGATGGCAAACAAGCCAAGTGCCTTATTAGTTGTACATAATAACAATAGTTACAGTTAGAACGACTGATGTACTTGGAGCTGAAGTTTTAATTTACGGATATATACTAAATTTTTTGCAATTGCCTGTTGCTGGAATTCTAAGAATGTTACTTTCCCCTAACCCACGACCCACCAACTAAGCTGGTAGGCACTGTACACTGTAGAGGGAACGCCTGCAGCATTCTCAGGGACACGAGCAACACTGTACTCACCGTGCAACTTGTCGTTGAAAGGGGACGTGCTGCGCTCCTCCTGCACCAGCTCCAGGACGCTCTCCGGCACTGGGAACAGCTTGATGGGGCTTGTATCCGACGTGAAGCTCTCGAAGTCCACATACCTATCACCAACACTCCACACTTCAAACTACACAACTACAATGTTCCCAACACTAAGTAAACATGATGTCAGATTTTAATGAGATTGTTATAAACGTCGGAATGAAGTGGTATGGACATGTAGAGGATATGCGAAGAGACATACTACCCAAGCAAATGACGGAAATTAAATACACAGGAAGGAGGCCTTAGGGAAGAACAAGAAGGAGGTGGGAGGAACAAGCAATTGCAGGAGTACAGGAGAATGTAACAAGATCAAGAAGGAAGAGTGGTGGGGATATAGGAGATGAAGACATTTTGCTATGCGGACCTGGTCGAACGCAGTAATAGCAGAGGATGATGACGACAATAAAAAGAGGACCAACTTAATAACCACTCACCGAAACATTTTTTTTCCGGTACATGAGACTTAAATACACATAACACTCAACATGTATATGTACGTCTACACAAGCATGCACACACACATATGCAACACACACACAAACGTAGCTGATACCATGACAGGTGTACTAGAAAGACACTTTTTAACATATTTTCAGCATTAAGTGAATCTATCACATGAACAATCAAAACAAAACAAATTCTAATAATCATCATTGTCAAACTTTTCTGAATGTTAGGCATCACACGGAACCTATTTTCTACAATTAAATTTCAATCCCTATACAGGGATGTAGCCAGGATGGGGGTGGGGAGGAGGGGACCAGTTTGTGAATGGGATACGAGCTTTAGCTTACACACTCACAGTGATGCTTTGTAGTAGATTCAGAACAAAATGTCTCAACAAATGTCTTAAATTTCTTTACTTTAACTTAAAATGCTCTGAAAAAAAAAACCAAAATCCTCAGTCATTACAAAAACCTGGACTATGCCACTCTTGTAATGTCAGTTTAGATTATTTTATTTACTTAAACTAGGTTTATGGTGGTGCGGGGAGAGAAAGAAGGGGGGGGGGGGGGTCAGCTGCCCCCCTTCTGCACTCCCTATACTGCTTGAAACAAACATTTTCGTTTTTTTTGTTAACTAACGGATGTTTAAAGGCAATTAAAAAACATTAAAATTAACTAAACACTAATAATTTTTTTAATAAAGTATATTATTTACACTTGAGTGTCATTAAAACAAGATACTTGATTAATTCAGTACACTATAGATGTGGAAAAATTTCAAGTGATACCACAGTGTTTTGTACTGAACCAAAGTTAAAACTTTAAATGTCCTAGCAGGATTGGAAGGGAAAGAATGGGAGAGCAGAAGTACACATTAACTGGAGCACTAAACAAGATGTAAATTAGTTATTGATCAGATTTATGGGTCATCAATTAGTTGTTAATCAGAAGAGTTACGACACAAAACTGCTAACGTGACATACGTAAATAAAAGTTCCAATATTCTGAGGGGGGGTGGGGGGGGGGGGGGGGGAGGAAAAAAACCTGTTACATTGGCAGAAGCACCCTAGGGTGGCAGCAGCAAATATTCCATACAGGATGACTAACAAGACCTCAGTATGAAGTAATGATGGAACATGGTGGTGATGAAAACACAGATACACTGAGCGAACCCAACTGCATCATCTGTCACACTTCCACTGTAGACCTTCTACGAACAGCTGAGGCATACCCGATAGGAGAGGACCACTGCTGGTTGGATGGGGACAGACGGGGCTCGGGCAGGTACTGGCTGCTGGTTCCTGGTGACTCCTGGGTGTACGCAGGGCTCGACGCAGACTCCCGCCCCGACCTCGACTTGGGCGGCGTCTCCACACACTGCTGCACACTGAGCTGCTTGTAGTAATCTGCCGTCCAGTCCGTGCACTGCACACATCACACACACAGCTCAACTATTATGTCTACTGAGCTAGACATTACAATTTCACTGAACTTCAAGCATATTGTCTAAACTGAAATGTGCCAAGCTAAGCCACAACCTGCCTAGTTCACTCTTACCACAAAGACATATATGGGACTTGAGCCCACTTTTCTAATTAAATATCAAGGACTTGGCAATTTCTGACACAGATCACATATACAAACAGTCATACGACAACTAGCAGATTACAGAAACAAAAATTTGTAAGATGTTTTCATCTCGCATACCAGAAACTACGATTTGAGACATTAACTGGTTCTTACGTAAATCTGAAAAATTGAGATAAAGATATATGTATATATAAACACACACACAAAGGTTTGTTGCGTGAGTTCCCAACGATAAATGTTCAAACTGGTTTAACATGAAATTCTTTCTAAGAAAAAAATTTAAAATCGTGAAATTGAATGAACTGTCCAATTCATATAGATTCAAAAATCCTGATCATTACAAATATCAAATGAATATGCTGTAGTGGCATGAGAAGAATTAAATAACCTCAACACATGATAGTGTCCTAAACTTATTTATTTAATGGCAAGAATGAGACAAAATTTCTGTATCTGCCTGGCACAATAAATAAAAGAGAAATATGTACACTGTCACTTTTATAGTAAGTAAAATAGGTAACAAGTAGAACAATCCTGAATTCAAGACTAAGGGACTGAAAAGGATATATGTTAACAGCCGTAACATAGTACGAAAACTCAGAACATAATGTAAATTCTGAATTAATTCAGATAACAGAATTCATCTCCAACAATTAAAATTGAAGCTCTACAGTATTTTTCTCCCAGTAATACCACAGAGGGCAAAGTGCTACGAGAAAATAAAATTATAACGTAGTAAACGAAATTCAGAGGCAAACATACAAAGCTGCTATCAATATACAGTGAAAGTCTAATTTATTAAATTAAAAATGAAGAATTAATCAGATAGGAAACTTATTTTGCTTGGTATTATTGCAATAGTAGGCAATGCAGCTGAAATAATTCAATTTCACTTGTCCTTTTCTTTGGTGACAAATAGGACTTTCTTAATGTTTTAAGCTTACTCATTAAATACATTGAACCAAACTTCAAAATCTCATAATAGTCCATTGGACATATGTGAAACCTTGTCAATTATAACCTCTTTTAATACAAGTTCTCATTAGCACACATTATCTTTATTTCTCTTGGAGTGGGATAGCGAATGTAATGTTAATTGTATGCATAATAAAAATATCTGCTAATTTGTAAGACACTGTAATGTCAAGTCCACTGATAAAAAGAAATTGTGCTGTATATAAGAATGTCTTATTTTACAATAAGCTGACTCACAGAGTCAACATTAAAAATTTGCAGATTCTTTTTGTATATTGCAAACACCTGTTAATACAAACATCATTACTAAAAATTGAAAAAATTCCCATTCCCTTGAGGTTTGTACTATGTCACAATTTGTTCATTATTCACTCATTGAGAAGTTCATTGTTTCACTTGCTGGTGCAATGTGAACATGCGTGCACTCAATCTCTTTTTAAATGGCAAGTTATCTTTTACAAATTTTGTGTAGTTGCATTGGCCCACGCAAGGGGGCATGGGGGGGGGGGGGGAAGAGGTCCAAGTGTACCTCCAGGTCCCAGGTCTGGACCATGTAGGGACCCGGGCTCGGCCTGGAATTTTTTTAATATTTGCTCTATACTTGATATATATATATATATATAATATATATATATATATATATATATATATATATATATATATATATATATATATATATATATATATATATATATATATATATATATATATATATATATATATATATATATATATATATATATATATTTTGTTCCAAAAATGTTTATCTTCCATACAAAAAATTAAATTCTACAGACGACACCAATATGTGGAAAAAAAGTTGTAACTTTTATAGAGTAGCGATGAAGGAAGGCAGGCCGGGTAGCTATGATGCTAGATATTCCATAAGATATCATCAGTGATAATGTGCATGTGGGTGAGCAGGGTGAGGCATGCAACTGCGAGACACATGCTGCATTATGAACTTCTTTGACCTTCCCCTTTCTACCTCCCTACTCACCATCCCCTTTCCATGACCTTGGCTATGCTGGTTCTCCCTGTACTGCAAAAACAGTTTAGTCATTCTGCGTACGACTGCGAGTGATGACTGACTAATGTGACATGGTTTTGTTTTGTATTAGTTTGTTGTTCTGCATGTTCACGTTCAGTACATTATATTATGTGATAGTTACACCAACTAAGAGAAGGTAAAATATGTAACATACTAAATCCTTAGTAACGTTTGTTATGGTGCAGAGATTAAGAGGCCTCCCTACCTCCACTTGAAATGTGTTGCAGCATATTTGGCTTATTATTTTTTTGACAAAACTACTTAACGTCCGATCAGTGTGAATATCTATGGTATGAAAAGAATACACACTTAAACTTTGTCACTATAGTTTAAAAAAATACAGCACACTTAGTAGAAACACGACTTTTGGACCCCTCAAAATGGCTAAAAATGGCTTTTTCAGACAGCTGTATCTGGAAAAATAACAACGGAATTCATAAGGCTCAAAAATATTAATATATATTGGACTTAACACTACACTTTCCTTATATAAATTTACTGTGTCACGACACCGCTTGCGCGTCTCATAGGAAAAAAAATAAAAGCAAAACATGCATGCCAGTTGAGTCATTGAGTGCCTTGCGAGTTACGAGTAGAGGTGAACGTGAAACTGCCAGTATATGTGGCGGTCACAGGCACCCTTAGCACTCTATCAATCCCGTGCCTCAAATAAACAAGCATCATGTAGGGAGACTTCTTAATTATTCTGGCTCAGTGAATTATACAATTCCCAGCATTGTAGTACGCCAACATCATAGCCCTGCCTGAGCGAGTGATGCATTAAGATTCGTGTTCATTTAGCTGAAGTTTCCTACAAACGAAAGAACCTTTTTAGTTTAACTTATGTAACAACTTTAAAAGACTTAATATTAAGCAGATTTTCTAGTTTATTAAATTAGAAATTTTCAAAAGTCTGGCCCTTAGCTGCTTCTTGGTTAACAGTGTCGCCCATACAATTAATTTTTCATCATATTATGTTGGAATTTTAATAATTTCTTCCTCAGAGTAATAATACATATGTATTCATGTGTTTTTCGTAATTTCTCAGTGCTTTCAAATGAGCATCTGTCGATCTGGCAACATAGTGTGTGGTTCTTCTTCGTTTAGTTGCTCGCCTCACTTGACACCATGACAACCGAAGCTTTTAATTGGCTGAGCGCCCACACACAGCTATAGTAATAAGGAAAGTTGAACCCGGATGAACATCTCTTGCAACTATACGCAATTGTAGCACGTAACATTGAATTACTTTGAGTTCAATCCTTGTGCATATTTAACCATTATTTGTGAGGTTGAACAGACACAACTATACTGTGGACGCTATCTGCGTAAAGAAGAATGGGAACTTCTTGAAAATCTCCATTTTCTATCACTAAGTATGCTAATTGGTCTGAGGTTTCCAGTGTTTGAATAATCAACTGCAATCTGAGCAAGAAGTTATAAATGTACTATTTCCAAGTGGTCGAATTTGCTTAAAAATCCATTAATTTGCAAGACAGTGTATGGTAGGAAATAAATTACCCAACTGATTCAATGTACACCTTTAGTTTATGAAGGTAACGCAACACCAACTGCAGTACAGTGAGAAACAAAATTTCTGTCAGCCCACCTCTCCAGATGCCTGTGTTTGGCCATCAGCATGGTCCAACTGGTGGCAGCTGATATTAGTGACAGCCCGGCTGTGTAAAAACTGATACAAAAATATTCAGCAGGTATCTGCATACGCACAACTAATTATATGGAGACTAATGGTTTTAGCATGGCATCATGCTACGCGCGTAGCTGCCTCTCCCCTCGCCAGCCACATCATACAGTATACTCGCAGTTAATTCACCCACCAGCAGTAGTGGTGCTAGCAGTAATAGTATTACAAACAAAGTAACTGCTGCAAAAAGTACAGCAGTGTCATGATAGTGATAACAGCAGTCAAATAATAACTGCTTTGAAAAAATGTAAAATGGAATAATTTCATAAATCCAAGATAGCACATGTGAGAACTGTGCCGGATGATGTTGCTGGTCGGTGGGTTTTCTCTGGGATCACGTGTTTTCTCCGTCCTCACATTCCGGCGCTGCTCCATAGTCACCTCGCTTCACCCTCATCAGCTCTCAAGACCTCAATGTTAAGAGCTGGCAAATCTCTTCAGTCACTCACAAACTCCACTCACTCCAAGTTGGCATGTACAGGTTTCCCTAAACAGTTAGCCAAATGGATAATCTACCTCTATATTTATCGCCAGTGGATCAGTCTCGGCTACTGGGGTGGAGTCCACGTGGAACTTGTTGGACTGACTGTACCCATCAACCACGCTGGACCCAGGAGAGTCCTCAGGTTTATCCACTGTCTTCCTGGCAACCTTGGACCGGCCCTTCGACCTCCTCTCACCCTTCTCCCCTGTGTCAAACTTCCTCCGCATCGTCGAGTTCCAGTGGTTCTTGATTGCATTGTCTGTCCTGGAAGAGAACAGGACACTGTGTCACACCACCAAAGCAGATTTCCACAATCAAGTTATTTGTGCATAATTGTTTATTAATATTTCAGACCAATTAAATGCTGTACACTACCACCTTTATCCTACTTAAATCCTGAGTCTTGCAACAGCTAAGCAAGTAAATTAATGGATTTCCAAAGGCATCCTGATTCAATAGAATATTCATTCACTGTACCTGCATTAGTAAACGGAAGTCTGTGTAAAATCTGTACGCAGTTCCTATTCTTTAGGGTCAGCGTGAACACGTATGAGATGGTAGGAGGCTGTGAGATACACAGTAAGTATCCTCCTCTCTTGCTCCATGAGAAGTGAGTAAGATGTAGCTGGAGAAGTGATGGAATGCAAAGGTAAGGGAAATGGAAGCACACGAAGAAAATCCAGCTCATTTCCCATGTGCAAAATATGTGCACTTAGTTCTACTGAGAAACCAAATCCAGATAACCACGATGAGAAATTAGTGTGATAATCACAAGCCCTATACAATATACAGTAAGGGAGGCTCAACTCACAGAAAGACAAGAGAGAGACAACACTCACCTAGACAAGACTTGGGGTGTGAGAGGAACGTTAGTGAGAAGGCGTAACAAGACATCCAACACATCTCACCGTCCAGGCAGCAACTTGGCGATCTTGGCCCACTGGTTGCCCCACTGGCGGTGCGCCTGGTAGATGATCTTGTCCTCTGCATCCGTCCACGCAGTCTTCTTGATGTTGGGGTTGAGGTGGTTGTGCCACCGCTCCCGGCATTGCTTGCCTATACGGCCCTTCAGGTGCCGTGCTATCAGCGTCCATTTCTTGGGGCCATACTTCTCTACCAGGAACACCACCTTCTCGTCTTCCTGCAAAGCACACGTGAGTTGGCATCTCATTCCGCATCTCATACGTGACACATTTCTGAACACACCACTAGAGTAAACATCTAGGATAGAAGTAGCTGAAGGAGGTAAAAGGAAACAGGGAGAGAAGTGATGGTGGAGTGAAGCGGAGAGATTTGAGCTGCTCTTAACATCAAGGTTTTGAGAGCACTTTTCCCCACATGTAAAAATCCAGAAGCGACCCTGCCAGGAATCAAATCTGGTTTGCCAAGGTGGGAGGTATGTATTCATGTCCCTGCTGTTGTGGCACACCTGATAGTGGTTGTTTCTCTTTCTTCGCATGATTTCACTGGCTGCGCTGTAAATGAAGTGCATATCTTGCAGTTCTGTGTTGGTGTATTGTTCCATATTGGACCCAATGCAGTGGACTTTGCACATACTACCACAGTTAACACCAATGTACTATGGAACAAACAACTGACGGGTCTCTGCACTAACTACTACTAAGCTCATGTACACGAATGCAACAACAAATTACTGTGTACTACATGAACCAACACAAAGTCACAGTGAACTCTACTAATGTAAGAAAACCAATGCCTCTGTGTAACATTCAACATTGTCAATGTACAGACAATTTTTCCAATCAACATCACGTACTGACTTAACGTTACTTTGGTGACTATAAGTTCAGAGTCAAAAGTTGCTTGCTCTATTCTGTCATTCTGTCTACTCTTTATGCTACTTACATTAGTCTGTAACCTTTTGAAACACGTGTATCAATAAAATTAAAGATACTGCTCAATACACATGAAATTAAATTCAAATGTATAAGTTACAAAATATTAACAGCTTTACAGTAACATTAACTGTGACAGTTTAAACTCGCAACAGAGACATTTGACACCAGCTTATTATATTGCTCTGAAAATAACTAATCTAACCTACAAACAATTTCATGAAGAGAACAATGAAGCGAGTGCTATGGCTATAGAGGTCACCTCTTTGGTCCAGGGTCCCTTGACGAGCTCCGGGTTGACAACCTTGGTCCAGCGCTGCTGGCACTGCACGTCTGAGCGGTCGGGGAAGTAGCTTGCAATCAGGTCCCATTTTTCATTGCACTCCTGCACTAGCTGCTTCAGCTGCGCATCCTGCAGATGCAAACAAACGTAAACACTTACTGGAATAATGTTCTATTGGTTATGAGATCTGACCGAGTTCATAGTCTGGACATATTTTCCATACATTTGTTGTTTGTGCATTCATAATGTTTCTTGGCAAAAATTATACTGGGAACACTACTTTTCAACATAAAAGACAAAAGCCAATTATCTAAGCCAGTATGATTGTTTTTATCATAAGCGTATTCAAGAAAAAAAATTGTGACAATGGCAAAAAAGAAATACAGTTTTAGAGCTTGCGTGTACAGTTAACCTAAGAGGTAGAAGAAAAGTCAAAGAAATACAGTTTTAGAGCTTGCGTGTACAGTTACCCTAAGAGGTAGAAGAAATGTAAAGACTAAGAGGTAGAAGAAAAGTAAAAGAAATACAGTTTTAGAGCTTGCGTGTACAGTTACCCTAAGAGGTAGAAGAAAAGTAAAAGTGTACAGTCACAGTCACAAGTTTCTGTCTGCTTTCATCACATATTGACACTGGGTAATGGCCAGCGGCGTTAGAGCCCATGACGGCGCTCACCACGCACGTGTCCCGCACGTGCGCAAAGAGGCCAATAATCAATCTGAACTCCCACATAAATATTATTTTTCAGTGTTAAATGTGTTATATTGTATTTGCAAGGTTTAATATGTCTTAAAATGTGTTCAAGTGTTTGTTACTATTTTCAAATTGTTTGGTTATAAAATTCGAAAGTGCCTGCAACACTGAGATTAAGAACACTGATATTCCGGCAGGAACGTGGTCACAAAGAGACACTAACATAATATGAAAATTCATAAGAAAACAGTATTTAATTTAATTTGTGCCATTTTATTTTTTACAAATAAATATTTTCTCTGGGTGCATAGCACTTCCGCTTATGTGAACCCTGTAGGCGGCGGCCATGGTAGGTCTGTGCGACGCTTGCCTCTGGACAGTCTGTCGAGGAGAGCTGGTGAGGTAAGACACTGTCACGTATGCACTACAACTTTTGTTCACTGATTTAGGTTCACATAGTCAATTTAGTTTACCGGTTAACCTTTGCATGCGTATGTTTTTGCCAGACATTTCTCCCAGCATTATGCTTCAGCTTCATTAATTTCTTGCGCCCTTGTGGCATTTTTAACTTAATTGAGGAGAAGGAGTAGAAAGATGTCAGAGAGGTCACCGCGACCTGCGCAACTTGAATCAGGCGCCATCCGCCTATGTTTATGACGTTTCATTGTAACTTCTGCATTATTGCTACACACAATTTTACGGGCTTTGTTTTTATGCATGTATTTGAAGGTAATTTTCGTGGTTGAATATTTTATGGCAACATCACGTATAACCTGGTGGCCGACAGATGTCAAGTCTTTGTATACGCCATTGTTGCGCTTGGAGAGCTTATTTATGTAACATCGTATGTGCAATATTTTATTAAGGGTTCTATGTTAAATTTTTGTCAGAGTTCTGTGTAATTTCACGTAAATTGATGCTTTGTGTACTTGACCACACGGTCATGTTAATGTTTCATTTTACCGCCATCAGGCATGTTACAAGCCTGTTACTTTCAATCACAAAGAGAATAATATTCTCAGCAAGAATCATATTTTGTCTGAATTTAATCTGCCGTTTCCACGCAGAAATATTGCAATTCTACCTGTACTATGTGGTCCGCTACGAACTTCATCCAGCAGCATCCGTGCTATCTAAAATTGTTTTCACACGTGTGTGTGTTTTTATTGTGAATACTCATCTTGTGTCCTATCTTGTTTAATGTATCTTTTGATGGTTTATGTAATTTTGTAATTATTGTACGGTGCAATTATTCCAGTTGTCGCCG
The DNA here is from genome assembly GCA_029891345.1 of Dryococelus australis. Lineage (NCBI taxonomy): Eukaryota > Metazoa > Arthropoda > Insecta > Phasmatodea > Phasmatidae > Dryococelus > Dryococelus australis. The sequence goes on along the minus strand of CM057002.1, from coordinate 67,317,816 downwards.
GCTCTGTGTATAGGCCGTCACCACATTACCCATATGCTTAAGGGCATACCCCAACAAGTTTGCGTTAGTGATGTCGAGTAATCACACGTGTTAATATGTATTAACGGTTTTATTTGTAATTCACAGTGTCCTGTCTTCAGGGAAAAACCATCAGTTCACCCTAGCGGCTGTTGGCCCTCTTCCCTTGTGAAGGTTGTGCTTTTACACACCTCGGTGAGATCATCCAGTTAGGTGTGCGTTAGAGTAATTGCGGGCTCGGGAGCACCCAAGCAGAATTGACTAGTCATGACTGCGATAATTATAATTTCATTGGCACGTTGATGTGCATGCATAATAACAATAAAAAAAAGTCTACAGGGAACTTAATTCTTTTATTCAGTAGTGACAGTGTCCTAGCCACATATATTTTATTAAGTGTTTTTCAAGTGATGTTTAGTAAAAGTTTAGTATTGCCAACGTGTTTGTAAGTACGCACGGGTGAGAAGGACACACAGAACCCACAACATCCATGAGAACCCTGAGTCTCAATAGTGCGGTGATTGGGAAGCACCGCTGGTGCCCATATTACCAGTAACAGTATTCTTTATAGTACATTCTTGCTTGTGAGCAACTTCGCAGTTCAGTCTCAGCCTGTAACTGCTGCTGTATTGTCATGACAAGTAGGCCTAAAAATTTATTTTAGGGTATTTTCCCATATTTGGATTTTTGAAGTATCCTTTATTTTTCTCAAGATTTAACACTAATGTAGGACAGTCTCCCTTCGGGTGGACCTAACCCTCTCTTTTTTTAGTCTGAGGCTTTAATTTCATGAGAACCCCTTTTATTTTACAAATTCCAGTCAATTTTGAGATTTGAGGTTATGTGGATGTGTGGTGAAGATAATAGTTTTTTTTTTTGTTACAAGTATCTTTTTGTAGTATTTCGGTAAGGATTTGGTTTTAATTATTCAGATTTTTTGCTATAACTTTTTGAACTCCATGTTTTTGTATTTGCTTTAAGATACTTATACCCACCCCCCTCCCCATTTAACCTCAACATGGTAGTAATGATTTGTTCGGATTTTAACCTTTAGTAAATTTTTTATCTAGCAAGTCCTTTATTTTTTTGTATCAATGTCATATTTTAAAATTCATTTTATCTGGCTGATTTCAAAATTTAATTTTCTGTAGGTTAGGGTATTAGGTCATTCGCTTCAATTTCACTAGAATACATTTTGATGAGGAAACATCCAGAGTAGTTAGCTGGACGTGTTTTGCAACTTCATGCTGAAGTCAGCTTCTGAACTCTTCGTACTGGTCGTAGCTGCACTTGTTTTCCTTCTTTACTGCATCACCATTTGCCTGTTATTGTGGTGTACGTGTGCTTGTAGATTCGCTCAGTCAACCTGACTAAGGACTTTTCGAGTAGGGGATGGGAGAGAAATTCGTGCTACGTTTAGCAGACCAAGTGTAGGCCCCTCAGGGGACGAGGAGAGCGCTTCAGACCAATCGCGTGTTTGTGTGCAATGGCCCAGGTGCACAGAAGACTGTGATTGGCCGAAGGCCAGGGGTCGCGAGCCATGACGTCAGACGAGGCAAGGTGCGCCATTTTTTGTAGGTGCTCAGCCATCGGAGCATGAGGACGTGTTTGTTGGGAGTCCGGGTCCGGAGGAGACCACCAGACATTCAAAAGGATGTGATAAGTATTTTTCTAACTTTGTTTGTTCTGCTGGGTGGGAGAATTTTTCTCTGCTTTGCAGGAAAAGTGTTCTGGCCTAGCCTTTACATAGTAGTACTTTGTAGTACTTAGAGTAGTTCAAGATCCGACACAGAGAGAGAGAGGGAGAGGGAGAGGGGGAGAGGGAGACAGAGAGGGGGAGGGGGAGAGGGAGGGGGGAAGAGAGAGAGACAGAGATCATGGCAGCCATCTTCTAAGGTATTTGGTTAAGAGCAACTCTCGTAGTCGTAAGTGAAAAGGGGATAGAATGTGTAACTATTACTGAAGTTAACGAGCCGTAGCATCCTTTTGTTAGATTTTAAACTTAAGCGACGTAAGTAAGAAGAGACGTATTTTTAACTGCTGTACTTGAAGGTTTAGAAAGTATTCAGAGTTAGTGTTTGGTTGTTGACGAAAGTTGTGAGGTTGGCAACAGTGAGTAACATTCAAGACTTTTAGTACTCTGTTCTCTTATTGCAAGTAACAATTGAACAGTGACTGTAGCTTTTTCACAGCAGTAAGCTCTCCCCCTTCGTAAATGTTTATGTCCAAATGTTATTGAGTTAATTTTAATATCGCTGTCGTACGTTTTCTTGTTTGAAAATAAAGATTAAGACCAATCCCTACAGGAATAAGTTAAAATCAAGTCAATAGTAAGATAAGAGAAGTAAACAGCTTTGATATGTTTTATTGAAGACTATTTCATGTGTACCAATAGTAGGTGCCTTTGAGGTTATAAACGAGTAGCGAATTACAGAAAGATCCTACATATCAATAAATAAATAACTAACTTGAAGGAAACATTGCAAACAGAAGTAGTAATAAATTAATAACTGTGCATTGTAGGTTACTGTGACCTACAGACACTATCACTCTTTATGTTATGAGGCCTACGAGTCAAGGTTTATGTAACTTTGATATTTTTTTCTATTTTTGTTGTCTTATGCACGTTATCTAAGTGCTCCTGTGCAAAGAATTGCTACTTTCGAAGAATTCTATTCTCATTGACCGTAAAAAAAATTCAACAAACACCACCACAATTAATTGAACTTGGCCAATAGGCATTAATTTTGAAACACAAAGTTTATTTTTATTTTATTCTTTAGCCCTGCTAATTACTCATGTGGAAGTAATAAATTCAATAGTTTATTTTATTTGTTACCTAATCAGAACTGTAACTTATTGTGCCATCAAGTCTAACTTCAATCAATGTTTTATACTTTGGCTAGAAGAGCTATTCTATGATACTCACTATTGTTTCTTTGTAACCGTTCCTAATTTTAATTTCTCTGTTGCTTATACAGTAAGTTTTCTTGAACAATCTTTTTGAATGAAACAAACTTTATGTACTGATAATGTTGATAAATTTCTTAATTATTTTTAAAATAAACATCTGTTGTTGAAATGTGACCTAACATAGGTGTTGTTTGTTATCTGACCCCCTTTCTCTCTCACCAGTTGCAGTATACAGAAGTTATTGAATGTTATGATGGATCTAGAAAAAGGAATTTAGTGCACTAATAATTTTCAAGAAGTGCCAGTGATATGGCACAGGTGGAACTCAGAGCCCTCTATGGAACCAGGTACCACATCTCGATCCTGTTTCTTCCTTACATCTCGCCTCTAACGAATTGATTTTGCCACAGCTTCCTTCCCTTCCTTATAAACCACCCCCCCCCCCCAATTTTATTTTATTTTATTATCCTGGTGGTTTGCTCAAAACTTTCAGAGAAAATAAGCAGAGGAATAAGAAAATGAAGACATTTGAGTTTGGAGTAATATATATTTTGTATTGAGCAAACAATACTGGTGAATTAGTCCTGTCCACATGACAGGTGGCAGAGGTGATATTTTTGCAGTCAGCGTTATTGTTCAGAATTTACACCATTCATGGGCTTCAACTGTTTCATCCTGTTTAATAATTGTTTTAAAGTTGGGAGTCGCTCAGTAGTAGTTTGATAATAAGATTTATTTGATCTCCCCCCCCCCCCCCCCCAATACCCTAGCTCTTGTGCATTTTTTTTTTGTTTTTAGGACCTGGTTAATCTAAATTATTGTAACTTATTTTATTCTAAAAGCCTCCCTGCTGTCCATTTTTGTGGAGGCCTTAACATTTGGTGTGGTTAGGTGATTCCTGTTGTGTACACCCCCCTCCTTCGCTCCCTCCTACATTGCAGTATTACAGTCACACCAGTAACATCATGTAATTAAACTGTATTTAATATATTCTCCTCAATATATGATGGCTATTTTGATTTCCTGTCCAGTTAAGATAGTGAAAGTAGGTCACACTGAAAGGTAATCCACAATTTATTTCTATGAGTATGCTTACTGAAGTAATAAGTACTATTTTGTTTCTTCCATAGTATGAAATGAACAAACTTTAAATGAAATTATATTTGTTGTAATACAGTATCTTCAGTTTTCTGTGTAAAGTTTAGTATGCCAGCCAAGTGAGTCTTGTTTCAGCAGCTTTCATGATATTCATGATTATGAGAATCAGTGTAAAGGTCTGTTAAAACCCCAGGCAGTACAATGATAGTGAAAAATACGACAACCGACGGATAATACGACACCCACTCCTGAATTTTAGTCAGAAAATTTTCAACTCGTGAAAAACTCACCTGGTTGGGAACTATGGCTGGGCTCTCTGTTTCACCAGCAAGGTAATATGGTCACTACACTTCATATATTTCATAAAATGTCAATATAAAAACTGTGTCAAATTCTATGATTCAGGTACATAAAGACACTTTTTATGACTCAGCTAGAGTTTCATGCAACTCAAACTGATAACAATAAAACATATGCATTAATTTAAACCAGCTTTGATTGTAGAGATGAGTTAATGGATTTATATTGGACATTAGAAACTTAAATAGAAGAATAGTTAAACAATAATAATAATAATAATAATAAAACCCAAATTCTAAACAATACAATGTCATTTCTTCCTCTTACATCGCTGAAAGTGATGATGAAAAGGCAAAATATTTTGAACATATGCCATTGCTTCACTATGCCGTCTGAGTGAGACACGAACCAAACACTGAAAAAAAGAGCAGTTTTTACATGTTTGAGCGGTGTCTCAAGACCCGGTTTTCTGTGATGAAGTAGATACGTTCAAGATATTTCACCTGATCATTCACCCTCCCCTGCAAAGAATCTTTCAAACAACCATGAAAACAATGATGTCAGTGACCGTAACGAACTGTGCGCGTAGCGTTTATTGCCACATTAGTCCAACAGCAATGTTCATTGTGTAAACATTCAGCTATGGAACAGAGAAGATGTCTGGTGGAGATATGAAGAATGGAAGCTGGACAGTCTCAAGCTGATGTGGTCAGATGGCTCAATGTGCATTGTTCTGTTCTTTCTAGCATCTGGAAGGGCAAGCACGACCAATACTGCTGTAGTGCTGCACAGCTGTTGTCATCTAACTTCGCAACAATCACTCGAATGGTTGTATAAAGTGTACAGTCGACTTAGGCAGAGACCTTTACTGTTGCTGTATGTGTACCCCTGACGCATGTTCACAGACAAATACGTCTAGAGTGAAGCCTTCAACTGTCCATTGGACAGTCTTAACAATGGGCCAGTGTTCTCTTTACAGATGAGCCCAGAGACAGTCTTCAGTGTATGGTGGATCAACAATGACGTGGGGTGGCATTATGCTAACCACTAGAACACCTCTTTATGATGTTGTACAGGCATGGTTTAACTGTTGTCAGGTATTGTGACGAGATCTTGGCATCTCGTGTTTGGTTGTTTCGAGGTGCTGTGGATGGATGGAACTTCCTACTGATGGATGATAATGCTTGCCCTCATAGAGCACAGACTGTTGATGACTTCCTGGAACCTTGAGATATTGCATGCAAGTGTGGTATGCTCTAGGCAGACCAGTTGCTTCACTTCCAAATCCTCCAATCACTCTCCAGGGTTTATGAGCTGCTCTACATGAAGAGTGGACGTTAATACCATGAACTGCGACTGATGACCTTATACTGAGCATGCCACATCAATGTTAGACCTGTATTGCTACAAGATGTGATCACATGCCATATTAAGCAGACATAACTGATTTTCTGGATGTGTGTGAAAGTGACTAACTTTTGGGAAGTAGAACATGCGTTGATTTTTTGGTTGGTTCATCAAGAAATGATGTTTTACTATCACTCAATACTATCTTGTGGCAAAATTATCATGGGAGGGCTGATGATGATTTGTTGCTTTAATTTTGGACACCAGTGTACATAACTGAAGAGTACATACATTATTTAGATGATTATTTTCAGTAATATATAAAATTTGTACACAGTTGTTCTTATAACTATTTCTGTACGCGATGGATCTTAATTGGGTAAATAGTTCAAATTACTAATTCCCATCCATTTCTTGTAGTTTTTCTGTTAACACTTTTATTACATTGAGGTATGTGCACCAGTAATTGTCATGTTAGGGTACGAATCACACAAAAACCATAATTTTTATCAACGTTATTTTTAAATCTTAAAATTGGAACATTCTATGCCCGATTTCAATTCATTCTTAACTGATAGAAATGTTAGTGGTGAAACTCCCCTGTGTAGTTTCCTAAATATGAACTTCTTGAAAAGTCGGATTATTTTACCAGTATTCGTCACTGCCGAAACTATTTCATCCAGTGTTCGTCATACGCACGCACCAGTAGTCACCGTATTATTAGTATCATATCCTAAAATAGGTGGTGACACTGTCAGCAATGCAAAAAAAAACCTTTTAGTAAAAAATAACTACTCACATTTAAAAAGCTTGCAAACTCATGAATACATATATAAAAAATTATAACTAATAACTTCAAATTTTCCAGTATCTAATTACGAAAATGGTAAAAAAGAACAAATACTTTAAATTTTTTTGCATGCTGGCCCTGCAAACAAAATGCGTACAGCCAGAAATAGGCATGAAAACATTGAAAATACACCAATACTGACACAATCTTATTATAATAATAACATAAAGTAGTATAATTCTGAAAAATTTAGAAAATTTAAGACAACACAAAACTCTAACAAAGACTTCCAAACAATATAGTTCTTCAAGTAAAATATTTAAGTTCAAGTTTTATTCTTGTTTTCTTTATTTTTCAAAAACATCAACAGGACATTCAAAAATGTACGCACTCTGGCACCTGTAGCATTCATCTCAGGAGTTGGAAGAGTCCCTTCAACTTGGCTCCTGTTTATGAAGGAAATATCATCATCTTTGGTAGTAAAACCCTTCAAAACTGTCAAGTCTTCCCCTTGTACCTATTCAATGATGCAGACATATGTATCTGTATTTGGTGGTCCCTCTTTTCCCATCCAAAAATGTCACAAGCACAAAACTTCCAGAAAGAGCACTATCTTCATGTATATTTTCAAATGCCATAGTACTTTCTTCTCCACATGGTTCGCTCCACTCATCCGATCATTCTAGAGGCACTGGATCATCTTCTGCTGATGATGTTTCATCTTCGTCAAATTTAGTTCGAGACCTGGCTTTCAGTTTTTCTTTTCCTACCTTCTTCTTGTTTCTTTCAATTTTACTTTCTTCCTTTTTTTGTTCCTCTTATCGCTTTATTGTTTCTTTACGTGAATAATATTCTTGCCATGCTTTCGAGCTAGCAACAGTCTGAAACTTTTCCTTTGGAGCTCTCTTGCAAATTTAACGTTTTTGAGGCCTAGGCCAAATGAAGCCCGCTTGAAACGCGATGGGATTATTTTAATAGACGAAGTTCTACAAGTATTTTTTTTTAAATCGAAGACTATGGTGAGATGTTTGGAACACCAACAGATGGTTTCACAGTTGTTGAGGGGGGGGGGGGGGGCACGCACACGCACGCACACACACACACACACACAGTATCAAGTTGAACTGGGAAGACTGTACTGTCACTTGTAGGAGATGGAGGTATGCTTGAAGAAGCAGCAGGCAAAAGATTAAATGTGGTGGATGGATCAGATGAAATTGTTATATTGTCACTGACAGGTAAGTCTGCGGAAGCTGAAGGTAGTCAACATATGCGGCAGATGTCTAGTGGTGTCCTCAGCTGAATTTGTGGAGAATAACCAGATGGCGGAGTTGCAGAATTGACATCAGTACCAGGTTGTGTTATCACCAAACTTTTCATGTGCTTCCAAAACTTGAACAGAGAAGTGTCCCTTACATCTCCATGCCATACATCACCAGCTATGATGATGAGCTGGCTTTATTTCTATAGTTCTTGAGAAATGCCCGTGGTGTCACAGGAAAGAGGGCGAGATCTTGGGCCGTTGCATCTGGCAGAGTGGAAGAGTTGGCAATTATCTTGTTCGCATCAATTGCTGATGGATTCCATGGATATATTCCACATTTATGGAATGCGTTGCAATTGTTCAGGATAAACAGAATGATTGATGGCTGTGTCCAATAATTTTACAGAATCTTTCTTCTTCAGTGTGGTATCTTTATCATTTGACAATTGCTGTATTCACCATTCATGAACAGCGTTCTTCCACTAATTCTTCAGTGGTCTGAAGACCCCAACATCCATCGGCTGAAAGATATGGGTAGCATTAGGCAACGAAACTACCAGAATAATATCATATTCATCACAGAATTTACTGGTGTGCAATGTCAGCTGTAATCAATGTCCATCAATGAAGAGCACCATAGGAAGAGAAATGTTCTTCTCAACTAACCATAGATGGAATATATTTTGTCATGAATTCATAAAAAACTTCCCCTGTCATCCATTTGTTTGGGGATTTTCCAATGCTCCACTGTACTGGCATGGATGCAGCTATGTCTTGAGGTAGGCGCTCATATTTGAAGCAGACCAGTAGTGGGCATAAACTTCCAGATGCATTACCAGTAATTAACACTGTCGGGCAATCTTTTTCATCAGCATTCACTTGCTGATATACACTTTTGTCGCCTTTGCGTGCAATAACTTAGTTGCCTTTTGGGTTAAGAAAAAATGCAGTCACATCTGTATTAAAAATCCTCTGTGGGTCTGTCACACAACTGTTTCTAGTCACTGCCGTTTAAATATGCATCAACCTCTTCGAACCAAGAAGTGGTTTTTTCTTGCGTAACTGCTGCATGGCTTACAATTAAATTTTGCAGTGTCTTTAAGGTGCGACAGTATTTCTCCTCAGAAAAGACTGGCACCATTTTCTCCCTGGGCGACCATCTTTAAAGGGAAATTTCCTGTTGAGTTCTTTTGCAAGTTGCTGTATACTGTTTTGTAAGTCTTCCCTTGTAATGGAAAAACCTGCCTTCCATACAGAAATTGCCCATTCAACTAACACTTCTTCCTTCACCAGGCATGAACCTGGCCCCATTTTTCTCCCAGCTGGTGTTTTTCCTTTTATTTAATGTGTGTTCCTGGGCACACCATTCTCCTCTGCAGATTTTTTGATGCTGAAGCCAGCCTTGACATCTTCAATGGCTGCTATCATAACTGATTCTTCATAAAGAAGAATTTTTTGTTGCGACATTTTTGCAGAAATAACATAAAATACTATAGAATATGCCTCATTGATTAAAAATAAGACAAGCAAAGTGTAATTGTCTAATAAGCGGGCAATCATTTAATTAATTTGCATGTAATCCCAAAGCTCAGTTTTAAAAATACAACTTTCTCCAAGAAACATATCAACATTTTGACTTTGTATAATTCTTAGGCAAAAATATGTCATTTCATTGATTTGCAATTTCAAATAATTATTTGGTTATCGTAACTTTAACTAGCCCTATTAGAAAATCTTCACAATGCAAAACTAGAAGGTAACATTTATTTACAGTGCCTGAAGCCGTCACTTGTAAGAACCATAAGCCGTCCTGGGTGACAACTATTGGATCAGATAGTTGTACAAGTAATTTTTACTAACAGTAGATTACAAGTAGTTCTTAACTGCATTGAGAGGAGAGAGAGAGAGAGAGAGGAGAGAGGAGAGAGAGAGGAGAGAGAGAGAGAGAGGAGAGAGAGAGGAGAGAGAGAGAGAGAGAGAGGAGAGAGGGAGAGAGAGAGGAGAGAGAGAGAGAGAGAGAGAGGAGGAGAGAGAGAGAGAGAGAGAGAGAGAGGAGAGAGAGAGAGAGAGAGAGAGAGAGAGAGAGAGAGAGAGGAGAGAGAGAGAGAGAGGAGAGAAGAGAGAGAGAGGAGAGGAGGAGAGAGAGAGAGAGAGGAGAGAGAGAGAGAGAGAGAGAGAGAGAGAGAGAGAGAGAGAGAGAGAGAGAGAGAGAAGAGAGAGAGAGGAGAGAGAGAGAGAGAGAGGAGGGGAGGGGGGGGGGGGGGGGGGTGTTTTTAAAACTCACTATTCACCAGTGCTCATCACAAATAACGAACACAGGTAAATATGAACAATTTATAACCCAGTAATAGTCACCTACATATTATGAACACCAATGACATTGTTAATGTTATGACACTCTTAACCCTTCATTAATGTGTTCGTTTGAATGCGAAACTCCCTATATTGTTACACAACATAAAAGAAAAAAATTATATGACTTTAAATACTCTTACCTCCATAGCAAATGTAGTAAAAAATTTTTTCCCGCATAGCACAAAAAGTCAATATTCACTTGGGACTGCCCCAAACTAAATGTTTAAATAAAGTGTGTTCCAAAATCGACTGGATGCAATCATGATGATAATGTCCGATGAAAATTCCATAGAGTTTGACAGCAGAAAATCAATAATTTTCCTTATTATCAATGTTATAGTAAAAATGACAAGCATTATAACACTGATGAAAACTGGCACAGTTACCTTATGGTGTTTTTTTCTTGAAATTGCAAAAGATACCACATGGAATAAAGTTTTAAAAGAAGAGCAGCGTTCCCGGCAAAGAGCGGCTAAAATCGAGGAAATATAAACCGTGATTGCTGCAATTTCGAATCGGTGACTTTACTCACAAATTGTATTACTAGAGACGTTCATTTAGTGGCAGGTTATACTTTAATCATAATTGTATGCACTACATTTTCATTGCCTCAGATTTAATTTGACATGCCCTGGGTATTTCTGTGCCAGTGAACATACACTTCATTTTTGTGTGAGAGAATCACATGCTGTATAGTCATACGGGGAGCAGCTTAGCATTGAGACAACAGCCAATGAACAAATGATGCCAGCTTGAATACATCAGGACTCGAAGTCTATTTTGAGAAATAAAAATACAAATTTTGCACATCCCTATCTATCACACAGAGACAATTTACCCCACAAACTGCCACTTAAGCACACAGCGAATAGCCATAAATGAACTTTTTGTAGCACACTCAAGCAAAGTAAGCGTGACAACGTACCTCCTCCTTGCTCCAACGGCCCTTGTTGATGACCTTGCGGAATGGTACAGCTGACTCCTCAAGCCCCGATTCATCAGACATGTCATCGCTGGAGCTGTCCGACTGGCACCTGCACACATGACAGTCCTCTCCAAGTCCCCACATCACCCACACAAACCAACATAGCAACACATGTCTCATGGGAAGCCACTAACTTCACCTGCAAGCATGTGACTACACCCCATTCAATTCTCTACCTCCCTAAACCTACTTCACATTACAGTCTATCCGTGGCAGTACCAGAACTAGACTTTTGGTTGAGGGGTGCGGGTGAGAAGTAATTTCCCCATCGTGCAAGTAGGCTACATGTCTAGACTGATCCGTCGCATGGGAGAGTGGCCCCCACTTATCATAATCTTAGGAAACAATATTCCATTAATTAAATAATATCAGTATTTTAAAACATTCTGATACTATTTCACATCCGTTTTAAGAAATCCACAGGACATATTCTCGGCAATATGATGGTAATTGGGGTAGGGGAGAAGGCCACACCCCCTGTTTGTCCCTGTATCTGACTCCCATTCATGGTTACTTCCTATTTTTATGGCACCCTGCTTAACTTTAAGGCTATTCACGACATATCCTATATGTAAACAAGTCTAGAAAAAACGGAGGGGCACAAAACACTGTATTTGAGACTGAGCAATCAAAAGTAACTATCTTGATTAAATGTGTATCCACTTTTACTTTAAAACGAAAATATGGTAGTAAATTGTATATGGTTATTTAACAAAATGTACCAAAATTCAATTTAATAATATTTTACATAACTATTAGTAGCGGTTATCAACAAACCTGCTTTATCTAAATTTTCAGGGAACTCTAACTATGAGATAATTATACTTATAGACAAAATTAATGAACTAAACAAATGTGGTACTTTAGTGTTAACAAAACTACAAAAGTTTGTGATGTACCATTTCTTTAGGAAACAGCATGGTATAATCATTCAAATGTTTTATTCAAAAACTATGATATGACTGTAAATACTAAAATTGTCAGATAGCAAATATATAATTTTAAGTGTTTGATTGTATTAATTTCTCTGAGGCAAGGGGCAATTCTGTAAATATTAGCTGTAAATAGCAAGTACTAATATCCATTTATTGCCAAGATATTACATTTTGAATATAATTTTTGAATGTTTATTAATAAATTAAGAAATAAATGTCAACTTAGTCTTGTAAGACCTTCATGCCACGAAGAACCTGTCTATGCCCAGACTTTGAAAAATTGAAACAGTACAAATTTTTCATTACATAAGCCTACATCCAGATAATGATGATTTTGCTTAAAGGTTTTTTTTAAAGAGTGTTTCCAGCAGCATTCAGAATGTAAACACAAGCAACATTTGGTTACAAATTTTTGTACTTGACTACCATTAAATAATTAAATTATAACAAAATATTTTACAGTGTTATAAACTATATACTTTCTTCTTTCATATGCAACATAAATTGCATTTTTCTGACAATGTTGGTAATGTGAGTATAGGCTATTCACTGTAAAGTGAGCACTTTTGAATGCCCTCTTACTTGGAATAATAGTCAATAGATATATTTTGTTTTAGTCTTGCAAGTTAACTTCCGAGTGCGTTGGAATATATACACTGTGTTTATATGGCAATGTTCATTTTTAAAATGTGGTGGATGGATAAAAAATGGTTGAAAGGAAAAAGTAACTACGGCGGCGCGCCTCAGAAGTGCTCACTTCACCGTGAACAGCCTACAGTAGTTTGTAATGAGCGGTGGTTGAAAAGTATCCATTCGGAATTATTACCATTCCGGAAATTTTGTATCACTACTTGTGCAGAAAATTTCCGGAATGATAACCATTCTGAATGGATACTTTTCAGTCGCCCTTGCATGTCATGCAGTCGGGTGCAGTCACATTCATGTTAAATACGTATTGTTACGTGATACTGATCTGTTTCGTTCCCCTTTCCCCGTGTCCTGTTCAAGTAAGAGAAACAGTGTGTGAGAAGCGGGCGGCGATGTACAAAGGCAAGCTACTACCGTGCTGCGACTCGCACGCTTCTCACCTTCAGTGGGTTGAATTTCTGCAGCATCTGTAAAGGCCCGTCTACAATCGCGTTGGCGCTACAATAACACGTTACAATGTTTTGAATCTCTGAATCATGTATGATCTCGCTACAACAGACGTTAAACGTTGCCATGACACTAAATTTAAAATGCAACAATGCAGAAGTTGGCCAGCTTTCAAGTCTTTGCGTTTTGAATTTCTACGTCAGCCAATCAGAATTGAAGATGTTACAAACAAATGTTACAGATGATTGGCAACATATAGCACCACTATCACTGTATTATTTAAACTGTCTATGTTATACGAAATCAATATACAAACAACGCAAAATGCATTAAAAATAATTGAGCGTAACTATTATTATGCCTGCGGAACCTTTTTTTTTACAAAGGGTTCTTTTTAAATTTTAAACAATCAAAAATGTTTGTATATATACACTTACATTCTTTTTTTAAATTCTTGTTAACGTCAATTGTAGACATACCAGTTTTCTTATGGCGACGTTTAGCGTTTAACGTTTTGTGTCATCGCGATTGTAGACGGACCTTAAGGCTGTTGCCTGATTGACAATTTGCTATAGGGAAATAGAAGTTGGTGAAATTCGGTTTTTGAAGACAATTTTGAAAATATCAACTTAAAACAAAACCAAAGTGTGGGACGTGATACTAAGCACCAGGAGTGCAAAGACAACGAAGCGACGAGAGTGAGTGAAGCCTGCGGACTGCGAGCATCGGCACAGTGAAGAGAGCGAGAGACTGACAGGATGTGTGGGCGACACACACTTGGAATGGTGGCAATAGGCAGATTGAATATGTCAATAATGGCTGTTAGTTACGCGACTGTAACAAATGCAGAGACGATTAGATTGACATACATTAAACACTGCACTCACAGAGAATATCACGAGTAATGCGGAGATAGATATTTTAATATTGTAAATAACAGCTGTGTGAATAAATAATAATTAAATTAAGTTATTTAACTTTGATGAAGAACACCGCTCTTGGCAAACTCGGAAACACCCCTCTGGCGTCGTGCATCTGCAGTGAAAGGCAGGCAGGCAGGCATTCTTTAATGGAAAGTTGATTGGTAAGCGGTAACTGCGGGCTAGTTGTGTACTGAAGCATCTGAAGGGAGAGGACTCGGGCAGGGCGAGTGCCGTCAAACAGGTTGACGCCACTACCAGCCTCTGGGACAGGGGCAGAGCGTGTGATCAGGACGGAACACGATCCCACCTCGTCAGGACCGGCTGGAGCAAGTAGAGAGGGCACCAGGAAGGGTCGGATTACGTCGCAGCTCGGACACCGAGCCACAACACGCACACACTCCGGCAAACATCGCGGTTAGCCTGCTCGCATCCCACCTTGGCGAACCGCGTTCAATCCCCCGGCCGGTTCACTCCGTATCTTCTCATGTGGGAATCGTCCCGGACGATACCGCTAGTCGGCGGGTTTTCTCGGGGATTTCCCGTTTCCCCACCCTTGAATTCCGGCGCTACTCCATTCTCACCTCACTTCGCCCTCATCGGCTCTCAAGAACTGGTTGTTAAGAGCCGCCCAAATATCTTCACTCACTCCGGCAAACATCGGCCAACCAGTCTTCTTAACTCACAAGAAGCTTGGTGCAGTGCAGTGGAGAGATTTGGGCAGCTCTTTACACCGAGGTCTTGAGAGCCGATGAGGGTGAAGCGAGATGAATATGGAGCAGCGCCGGAACTCAAGGCCGGGGAAAACGGGAGATCCCCGAGAAAACACGCCGACCAGTCGCATCGTCTGGCACGATTTCCATATTCGAAACCCCGAGCGTGGCCCCGTCGGGAATCGAACCCGCACACGTTAGTGAGAGGCGAGTAGTCTACCCCATTACACCACCGCCGTGGCCCAAGTTCGGCTGGATAACGCAGATATTCCTTTAAAAGCCGACGCTTGCATACTGTTGCTCAAGGCTCACAACTGGCGTGCAGTGTTTTCGTCACCCTGCTTGTTCCTGTGCGTCTTCAAGCGGCGATCCTGATATTGTATTGGTGGAAAGTCTGATAGAAGGTTTAGTGCAGCGTCCTTGAGCAGTTTTGTACGTATCTGACACGTATATTTTGAGATACAGCTCTTTGAAAAGGCCGTTTATGCAGTGCTCTGAAATGAAATGGTGTTTATAATGTGCGTGACGTCCTGAAGAACAGTCCCCGTCTGAAGTGAAGTGCGTTCTTTTCCTATAGACCGTCTCACTCTTAGATTGCAGTGTGCGGTGTAATGGACATTCACTCTCTCTTTCCAATACACCATCTCCATCGTTAACGCTGTCCTTGTTCCTGCGGCCGTGTTGCCTGATATGTTATTTTTCTTTTTCGAAGTAGTAAAAAAATATCTACGTTGAGTGCGCGCCGTCCAATCACAATGATAGGGTTACTCACAGGCTTCAGTTTCAAAGGAGCCGTTTAGCTTTGCGTCGCAGGATTGGATTCCTTTACGAGTCGGCAGGGAGGTAAGCAGATAAAAATTAACTTAATTAGGCCGTTTCCTTCACCGCACATTAGTTTCTCAGCTTGCCAGTTACGTCACAAAGCTGTGAGCGCCATAAGTCCTGTACTGCAATCTAAGCGTGAGACGGACTATAGATGAGCCAATTGGCTGCACGTTTAATAGTTTCGTGTAAGAGCGTGTGTTTCAAACACACTGCGACACAGTTCAAGCGAGCGGCAGGTCCAAGGGATCACTACTGGCTGTTCATGGTGGAGTGAGCACTTACTCTCATTTGGAATAGTAGTCAATAATAGCGTGAGTGCGGTGGAATATACACACAGTGAATATTACTTACATGGAAACGTTTGTTTCAAAAGTTGGTCTATCCTTTAGATATAACATGGCTGGAAGGAAAAACAAGTGACTAGGGCCTCAAAAGTGCTCACTTTACCATGAACAGCCTATAGTAGTGTACTGCGCGGCAGTGGGGGAAGTCTACACGAGAACCCAGCACCCAGCAGACGAGATTCCACGAAATGCTGCAGCGGGACAAGTATAAAAAGAAGGTAATAAGGGACAAAAACCCCGCCAAGGCGGCCAAGTTAAGAATGAGGTAACGGGATTTAACAACAAAAGAAACAAGACCCCCCCCCCCCCGGCTGGAAGAAGAGCGCTCCAAAACAGTAAAAAATACAAAAAGAAAGTGAACACATGTATAGTAAAATACTCTATCGAAGAGCCGTAGAATAAGTTATGTACTGGGAAACAAACGAAAAGTTACAATTCCTCTGAATTCATTTTGCGATTTCATCACACTGGCATTGAATATACTTTCAATGACACTGGCGAAGAAGTTAAAGATAAAATTCTTCGTCTCACACTAAGATAGTTATAATAACTACGAGAGCGGACATTGTGTATGGGTGGTACTGCATTCCGTGGAACACTTCACTTCACTATTGACTGTCTATAGTCTACTCTCAGTACCTCCACACGTCGAATGAAAGGGAAGCTTCGAAAAAAAAACACCACCCCCATGTATGACGTCTTTGGATGTTTCCTAAATATTTCATGTTGCACAAACGTTTTATATTTCTGTGAACACAGGAAAAACCTTACTATCGATTAAAATGATCTTTTACCAAAATTTTAACTATAGAATTTATACAAATAAAACAGAGAGAGATGTTTGTTGGTAATGGGTAGTAACAAGTTTATCCCTTTGGTATAATTTTCTAGTCTAGGTTAAAGGTTTGTTTGCATGAGGCGGAGGAATATCCTGAAAGTAGTTTGAAACTATAAGTTAATCAGGGATTCGGGAAAGTTGCCAGAGT
Source organism: Dryococelus australis (assembly GCA_029891345.1). Lineage (NCBI taxonomy): Eukaryota > Metazoa > Arthropoda > Insecta > Phasmatodea > Phasmatidae > Dryococelus > Dryococelus australis. The sequence continues at coordinate 67,300,928 of CM057002.1, read as the reverse complement.
GAACACTATCTGACGATATTGCTGGCTCGTGCAATACACACGGCGGACCTGCTGCTTCGCTTCTGTACTCTCTCATATTCTGCACGGTGCCTACTGACACGCCATGTTTTAAATATATATTTCTCGCATGCCCTAGAAGCTAGGGGGCTGCGGTGGTTAGAGCGCTTGCCTCCCACCAGGACGAACTGAGTTCATTCCCGGCGCGGTCACTACCGGGTTTCGCACGCAAGAATCTTGCCTGACGATACCACTGGTCGGCAGGTTTTCTCAGGGATCTCCCATTTCCCCCGCCCTTGCATCCCGGCGCTGCTCCATGCTCATATCGCTTCTCCCTCATCGGCTCTCTATAGACCTCGTTAACAAACACGCACACACGCTCACTCGCCTAAGTGACCGAATCGATGAACACAAGTAGTTAAGCTGAAGCGAGTGAAGAGATCTGGGCGGTTCTTACCAGAGGGTCTTGAGAACCGATGAGGGTGAAGCTAGACGAGTATGAAGCAGTGTCGTGATGGAAGGGCGGGGGAACGGGAGACACCTGAGAAAACCCGCCGCACAGTGGCATCGTCCGTCACGATTCCCACATAAGAAAATAAGGGAGCGACCCTGCCCGTAATAAAACCCGGTTCGCGTTGGTGGGAGGCGAGTGGTCTAACCACTACACCACCGTGGCCCCAGTTTGGCTGGATAGCGCAAATATTTCTTTAAAAACCGATTCTTCTATAATGTTGCGATCCCTCAATGCCAGTGGTCTTAGGTTATTTACGGTATGGATGTGCTAAATAAAATGTTAAATAATTATTTCCTAATTTCTTTACGAACACTACAAAACATACTCTCGACTTAATATTTCACAATAAATTGCTATCGCTTGCTATTTACAACTAATATTTAATCGTCCATCGCCTCACAGAAATTAATGCAATAAAATAACTAATATCAGTCCTCTCAGTTGATGTCCCTCGCTGCACCAGACTTCGCACTATAATAGCACTTCAGCCAGATAGCTACCACGAAGACTGCCAGTCTCCAGTCCTCTGGCTGCAGAGGTATGTATACACGGCCCGACCGCAGTCCAGAACCTTCTTCACGGCGCCACTTTGCGCCGAGGAAAATAATTACCAGAAAATTAGTCGACAATGGCAGGGGGAGGAGGGCATGTGATGCCAGCCATGTCCGCTGTCAACTACCCCCCGGCCCCGGAAGGAGGAGCGGTGAGATCTGCCTGGTAGAGGAGTGAAGTGGAGTGGAGGGGCGGGTCACCCCAGAGCGCCGATACCGCGCCCAGTGCTGGAGTCAGCCCGTGTGTAACAATACTGTTACAATTTTCCCTACGTTAGTGGGAAGTTAGTTCGTTAAGGGATGCGCGTATTAATTAATTAAGAGTTATTGTAAATAAAATTAGAAAATTATAATAACTACAAAGAAAATTCTCTCTCCCCAAATCCTCACAATAAATTGATATCACTTGCTGTTTACAATTACTGATATCAATCAATACAATTTACAATAACATCAACGAAATTAATGCCTTTAAATAATTAAGAATCAGTTCCAATAGACAGTGTATCAAAACATATTGTCCGCAATGTTCTGGAGTTATCCGAGCGCCCTCACGCACAGTAGGCTTTACTCGTCGGGTTTCACGACTCTCGCCTAATCACACCACGAACACCTTGTCCACCTGGGTCTCGCGATCTCCCGTCGTCGTCCACCCTTCGCACTCAGCCAGATGGCCTTCGCCGAAGACTACTGGCCATTGGACCGCTGCAATATATATATAGGGTCGTAGGCCATCACCTGGAATATTATTGCGCCGCCTCTACATTTGTCGGTTTTTCAGCAGGGGAGGGGGAGGGACCGTGACGCCAGTCAGGTCTCGCCGCTGTCAATCATTCCCTGGCTTGTCCCGGGCAGAACAAGGCGGCGAGCGCGTCTGTCTGGGGGAGGGGAGGATGGGGGTAGCCTCCCCACCCATGGACGGATCTCGCACATAACGAGAGCTCGCGGCCGATGTGAGCTACAGTGCGTAACAATACATTTATTTACTTCTCGTCGACAGTGAGGTAGTTAGGAGCAGGGACCAAGGTGCTCGGACAATAACAAATAATTTCATGCTACCTTGTTTACAATTTCATTTACATTCATTTACAGGGGCTTTTTTGTGTTTATCTCCCCCCCCCCCCCCGACAGCCAAATATTCAGTTTTTCTTTACCCACTTTTGTTTTAGTTGTCTACATATACTTCCGCTCACTTCACAAGAAAAGCCAATGATTAGGACTAGTATCGTGATATACGTTATATTATCATTTTCGCGAGTGTGCTTTGCTAAGTGACGCTCGCCTGTTTGTAAACATCATTTGGGCTGTACGCTACTTTTAAATTAAAGCAGGAAGGGAGAAGGAACCAGCCATGATGCGCAGTAAGGAACCACATACAATTTGATCTGTGTGATTTCGGGAAAGAATATAAACCAGAAATGAGGATAGTCGGACCGGGGATCGAATCCAGGATCTCCAAAACACCGGCACACCTCGCTCGGCACAGCCTAATCGCACCTGCAGTTGTGTTGCACAACGCCTGAGGAGTGTATCCGAGTTCGTGAGGGATGGAGGCGTTAATAAAAATAAATGAACTAAATTTAATTTTGATTTATTCACACAGCTATTGTTTACAGCGTTAATCTAATTCCACTATTACTGCTTTTTAAATTTCTTAGTGAGTGTGTTCATGTAAACAACATGTGTAGAGATGGGACACGTCGCTGTATCCAAGTAAACAGCTGTAAACAGGCTTACATTCAAAACTGCCAGAAAAGTACACTCGTTCGTGAGACAGACTACTATAGGCTGTTCACGGTCAAATGAACACTTTTAGAGACCATACTTACTTTTTTTCGTATCAGCATTTTTCTTATCCTTCCGCCAATTTTTGAAAATAAATATTGCCATGTGTGTGTGAATCGAATGCTGGGCTGGGTCCCTAACAAAGGCCTTGGCCGATTCCTTCCCCAATCCCTCTCCCCAGTGCAACTTGCGCCCTCTCCAATGACCTCGCTGTCGAAGAGACAATCTTTCATTTCTACAGCTTTCGCAACAATTCAATTTTTTGTACCCAAATGAGGGCCGACTATGTCAAATCCTCTTACAATTTTGTTACAAATGGTTTTTATTATATGGTCAATTTTCCCAACAAAAAAAGTGAATACTTTTAGCCAATTAATTAAACAAAGAATATTTAGTTTTTTGATTAGTTAAAATTATACACTTTTTGTGTTGGAAGAATTAAACTACGTAATAAAAACTATTTGTAACAAAATTGAAAGAGTAGTTGACATACTGGCTCCCGCTTGGGTACAAAAATTAATTCCAACAAAAACTGTAGAAATGAAGGATCGTGGCCTCAAGCCCACTCCTACCTAGCATTTTTGGGGACACGGCCTACATTTATGTACGGCGGAATGATACAGCAGGAAAAGCAGGTCCTAAGCGAGGCTTTGAGAAATGTGCAATTACCCAGGAACAGTGTGTGGCGCAGAAAGTAGTAAGAAGAAGAAGGGGCGGGGTGACTTGAAGGGCGGCCAATAGAGACGGAGAGATGGGCCAGGCGCGAGTAACATTGGAGAGGGGCTGGAGGCCGGAACACACGGCAGAGCAGGGGGCATTGAATACATAAAAAACAGGGGGAAGGGGGGCACAAAGGATCACGTGATGGAACCAGCCGGGGGGGGGGGGGGCACTTCCATCGTGGGAAGATGTTCCAGGTTCGCAACTGGCGAAGGACAGGCAATATCCTGCCTCGACCCTCACTCCCATTTTCTATTGCGACAAACCTGTCCTCTTTACGTCTTGTTGATAACTCTCCCTACCACCACCACACACAGTTTACTACTGTTAACATAATTCACAAATACAATCATACACATAGTCATGCCTTTGATGACTGATTATCACGTTGGTTGGCACGAGCAGTGCGCTTTGTGGTGGAATTCGTGGATCAATGCAGTTGTTTTTGTACAGTTTTTCGAACAACATGGGTAAGAGCAGTTGTGTTGCGGACACGACGCGGGGTCGTAGTGTGTTTTATCTCGACAAGGGTAGGTTTGCTTTCGAAGATTTGTATGGCCAGTTTTACGATGTAGTTGTGTTTGAGGAATTTGATTTATTGGATTTCAATTCGTCTGACATTAGACGTGTGTGTACATCTGTGCAAGTAACAGTTTCGCGTCAACAACACCAACTGCTCTGTTCTGATTGGTCGCCATCACACAACTTTTACTTCTCATGTAAAATATAATTATGTTATATACTGTAATGATGTAACGTACTTTAATGAAGTAATATACTGTAATGATGCAATACCACTTTAATGAAATAATATACTGTACTGATGTATTTTAATGCTCGAGTAAAACCCAAACATGCACACGACCTGTTAATTTCTATTGTGAACCAAGACAAACACAATAATCTCTTCTGTGCACATCATAATTCTTAAGAAAATGGTCAACTTTACAATTTAGCACCGCTATTCAGGACTGTCGCGCAGCGCAGACAAGTTCAGGCGCACTCTACACGAACACACGCGCATATTGCAATTACTGCACACACAGTTCGCCTGATGAACGAATGTTCTGAATCACATTCCGATGTATATCTAGAAAATGAAATACTACTTTATGATATGCGCAGACGAAGAAGAATTTTGCCGTAACGACTAAATGGAAAAAAGAGATCGACACATACGCAGTGAGTTTGTCCGAACATGTATCCGACGCATGATTAAGAAATTAGGGTCGCCTTGAGGAAGCGCGTATAATGAAAAACATACTTAAGTTACGTGACGGCAATTTTTACGCACACGCTTACACTAACAACTGCAATAGCAAATAGTCATGAAAATAAACTATGTAAAGTAATGTAATTATGTAATATTATTACAAGTAGTAAAATTAGTTTGGAAGCATTGTACGGCGTGTTACTTGTACCGCTGGTTAGATGCAAGAGAAGTCATACACGGTCCCAATACTACTGCCAGCATACAGCGAGCGGTATGTCTTGACAGTGTTGTCCAGTCTTCGTGGCAGGGCGTGCACAACTGCCCCTGGAGTGCCGACGACCAAATACGCACGCACGTCACACGCGAGGTTCTAACAAGGCGCGCTAGCACGAGCTATAGGCTGTTCATGGTAAAATAAGCACTCTTAAAAGCCGTGCTCAAAATCTACTTGTATGCACGTTGTATATCCTTCCGCATTATAGAAAATTAGCATTGCCATGGACCTCATCACTTTATTCATACGTCGGTCAGGTGAAACTGTGCAATTATTTAAAAAGTAAATTTGTTACAACCACGGATATTTTTACACTCAGATGCATTGAAAAAACAGAAAGAGAAACAAATAATTTAGGTTATCACAAATGGTTACCCAACACATTTTATTCGACATGAAGAATTGGAACAACTTTCCACCCATCATTGCCAACTTCACTGGGCGCATGTCACTCAGTGCGCCTGTTAATATATATGCAGGCAGGACCAGTGACTCTTTTTTACAGGTTGATTTCAAAAGTGCTCACTTTATCGTGAACATCTTTATCCCATTGTATCGCATCACCCATGTAGAGGCACCGTCTCTACAAGCAAGCCACTTAAGTAACCCCCATTAGTTTCGTCGCGATAGTAGGACTTAGGGAATTTACGCAGTGACCCTATGGTGTCATTTACGCAGTGACCCTACGGTGTTATTGGCCGCGACTCCAGCAAAGTCCAATGCATGACTCTATCGCAGTTTCGCATGCAATCAGTTTGTACATTTTGAAAATAGCAGCCTGAAAAAAAAAAATCGTTCTCAGATATGTTGCGAGGGCATGAAAATATTTTCGATGAGCGCCATGTCTTAAAAAGTACCATTCCATCGTCGTCTGGAATGCACTTCCTTCCATACGTAAAAATATTGGAGGCACACACGATAGTTTGATAAACAACGCATTTTGCAAACACGTTTCAAATGCTAGCAGGCGACCACCTTTCAAGAAAGAAAGTTCCCGAAGTACCATTACACCCAAGTTATTGGCCTCACACACTAGAACAAGCATAACAGCTTGACTACCCTACCAACTGTATTTACGCCACAATATTGATTCTGCCAAATTTTGGTAGAATTAACATTGTGGCACAATTATGAGTTCGTAGTTACTCTGTCTGTAGGCCTACTGCAGTGTAAGACCAATAGCTAGTTGAGTATACATGTGCTTTCAGATGAAAAAAACATATTAAAAATATATATAAATAAAAAACAACAACCTGGATTCAGGAAGTTAAGAAAGAAACAATGTACGTGAAGAACAAGCAACAAAGAGAGATTTTTTTAAAGAAAAACAAGTGTTAAAAATGGAAGGATTCCAAGGCAGGAAGGAAAAGAAAACTGCTCGAGATGGTCCGGAGAGGAAAAAGATACATAGTGAGAAGATGAAGGAGTACCGGAGGAAGAAGAAGGAACAGCAAAGGACGTAGCATTGAAATTGGCTCGTGGTCCCTAGAAGACCCTAACGGAATAATAATAACAATTCTAGAAAAACCAAGAACCCAGTATGGCTGTGGGAGATTGTCCCCTAAGGTTGACTTGAATGTGACACGTGCTCGGCGAACCAGCTACGTCACCAACACGTGTTAGTGTCCCGTTCACACGTGGATGGCGGGGAACAAACATTACTGTTGTCTGGAAATAGAGGTAGTTGTGTACAGTCGCGCCGGCAGAACGCCCTGTGCTTGCCGATCTTGTTAGCACAACCGCCGGCTCACGTTCAGTGAGCAAGTCGGCTCCCAACTGGAGCCAGCTTTACACTGGCAGCTCTGTGGCATTCGCCAGTTACCACACTCAACCACATCGTGACAACAAATACCAAGTATCACAAGTAGTTGCATACATTACAATTGTTAAAGAACTACACAATATAGCTGACATAAAACTTTCTTGAGGACAAAAACAGAAGTGGATATTCTGCTGCCCAGCCTCAAATTCGTTCAGTGAAACACAAATGTGGTGGTTGAAAAGTGTCATTGAGTGAAAACTGCTGTTGAATAGTGCGGCACTCTGCTTCTTCTGTGAAACCGAGTTTTAACCTAAATGTAGTTGGTTCACAGTCACTTCCAACTTTTCTGAAGCCCTGCTAAATTTCTAATTCAAGAGGATAATCGTCCACATCATGCAAACGAAGTTTAGAAAATTACTCCAGAAGGCCAATGCACCACATTTGTAAACACTCTTAATACTTCTTACTGGACACCTCCAACACACGTATTCTCTCTTTGTCTATCGGCTTCTCCCGGTCCTGCCTGCCGTGGTGGGTCCAGGAAAGTCTACCACTCAATGCCGCCGTTCGCCCTCTGTCTTTTGGTGGGCAGTTCAGTGACGGGATTAACGTCCGGTGAGGCTTTAAAGTGTCCTCAACCACAATCGAGGTGCTTGAGGAGTGAACTGGGCTTGCTTCCTGGCGCAGTAACGGGTGGAAGGCGCTGCCTCTGTTCGCCTGACGCTCGCCATAGGTGGAGCGGTCGGTCATTGAAAACCCACTAGTGCCTTGCAAAATAATTGGGAGCATGGGCTAATCGGTTCGGCTCCACCAGAGGTTCTCTCTGGTGTACCGATCACTAGAGGTTGGACTCGTGCTGGCAGTGGTCAACTCAGCATGCTGGAGAAGGCCTGGAGAGATTCCTCTCCTTAAATAAGGACCAGGCGGTGAGCGGCACCCCGCTCCAGCTGTGTCCTAGAGAGACATTAGCGGTATGGCTAGGACCCTGGCTAGACCACACGCTTGGTATCCGAGAAAAAAGTTTATGGTAGGGTAATGTTGCAGTAACGAGACGTTGGGATGCATAGAACAGTGATACTTATAGAAGACAAAGTTTCAGAATTCTCTCTGACCCGTGTTACTACTAGCGCTCGGTGAAAGCACTATGGAACTACAATTGCATAGGCACTTACTTTTCAGATGTAGTGTTGACAATCTTTGTACGTCTTGTTATAGCTTATCACTGCAGGTAACCACCGCATCGCAGTTATCACAGTGGAACGTTGTGTATTACTATGTCGAGCTGAACATGCAATGACAACTTTCATGTCGATGTGCTCTCAGACTTGTAATAAAAAGTATTTCCACAATAGTAACATTGATCTTGTAATGCTATTGGCGATGCAGCTGGTAAGTCTTCAACCATTGTAGAAGAACACGATTGTGGTAGATGAATGTAATAATAACGCTCTGCTTTCCACTCATCGACGAAATTACATTCGTATTTATATTATGTTGGCTTAAATACTGTTCATACTACATGCTAGTTTGTGTTACCTAGATAGATGACTGCGTGTGGTGCAAACGTCAGCATGGTTGGTGACCTTATCTAGTCGATCGCTGTGCGAAGTTGGCCTCTTTACACGTGTTCATCTTGTGTTGGAGGTGTCTTGCTTCGTTGGTCGCTCTCATTGTCTCTTACACCAGCTCCTGGTGCGTGTCTGTAATGGTAGTACTGCCTTAACAACAATCTAGTCAGCCAAGAATCTTTTCGTCCTGTTGCAGGCAAGTATTGTAGACGGATTTCATCACCTGTGAGAAGGTATTTTTTAGTCAGGCTATCACTACGGGCGATGTTGTGCATTACAGCATTTATTAAAAGTATTTCCACACTGGTAACGTCAATAAAGTATGCCTGTGAGGGCTCCTTGCTGTTGGTGATGGTGTTTACAGATGGCAGTCTTCAACCAATGATTTTCGCCTGTAGGAGAATGTAACGGTGTGCTTCCCACTACGCCCGACGACGAAGTACTTTTATCACTACAGGATGATGGTTCGTGTCTCGGGTTGTCACAGTGAGGTACCTATGACTGGCAGCTGCAAGTATTTGTGATGATGAGTACGGTCATGTACTAAAGTAATAATATCACACACAATATTTTTTTAATTTATAACTATTTTCCTTTTGTGTGCACTAGCGGTCGACTGTAGAGTGAATGCAACTGCGCAAGCAGCTGTCTGTAGGAAGCCGAGTTCGAGGCTTACCACAGGTTATCACTACGGGTAAACACCCACAGTATCACAGTTATCATAGTGGAACGGCTGAACATGGAACGCTGGCTGCGTGGTTGCTGGACGGAAACTGCCTGTAAGTACGCGCATTGAAAGGTCGAGCAGGGTCGACAGAGTATGACTGTCTATAATTGCAAAGGATCAGTACATGAGTGCAGGTCGGAGACAGAGTATGACTATAATTACGACATGTTAGTTTGCAATGTCTCGATTGCACGCTGTGAAATGGGTCTCTCAGCTTTTTTACACTCGTACACGATCAACTTAGTTCGAACACTTCCTGCTGTGTGCATGCAAGGGACACACACTTATTTCGCCCGCACTGTATGGGTAGATCTTTAGACGATGACACTTCGTAACATTTAGCAGTGGGGGCCTTGCTTCTGGCGAACATGTAATGTCAGTGTGCATTACCACTCTCAGGAAATTGAACCTGCGGAACTTTATTTTTCTAAGATGGCACACTGACTCCATACCCATCAGGGTACATGCATTAGTTCCTATAACTTTTCAATAGCATATGTAACAAGCGTGCATTACCACACTCTACGAGAATTGAAACTATGATGTCTTATTTTTTCAATAGCATGTGTAACAAGTACGTACATTTTGTCAAGGGGTAGTGGTGATGTAGTACTTGCAGGAGTTGAGTTGCTTTCTCGGTCGGTAATGTATACCCAGCATGGAAAGGCAGGACGGTCATTGTGTCCTGTGCTTCTAGTGAGTTCATGTCGACGAGATGTGCTTGCGGACTACAGGTCTTCACTGCTACGCCAGTTAAGGTAAACATCTGCTTTGCATCTTTTAAAAGCACAGTACATAGTTGAAATGTTATGTATGTGCGTGTGTTGCGATACCTCCTTACTTGTCACGGGTAGTTCGTTTCGTAATGATCTTATAGCATTATATATGTCATCTCTCTCTTGCACGACTAATATTTTTTTTTTTCGTATGTGCTCATGGTTCTGGCACTAGGTACCCTCTCAAAAAGGAACACGCACTCGACTTGTCTGCCACCCTGGCATTCTCTCTCTCTCTCTCTCTCTCTCTCTCTCTCTCTTTCTCTTTCGGCTAGTACCATCCTTCGACTAGCGCGTTGTCGGTCGACCGCAGCCTTACAAGCTACTCGTACGACACCAGGATCGGACATTTTTTGTTTATTTTGCTGTTGGCCGGTTTCATTCGGCTCATAGACGACGCTCTGCCCCAGGATGGCCATGTTAGTGATGGCTGTCCTTCGCCCTGAAAGTGCAGTACATGACGATGGTGCGCATGGTCTTGGGCTCTAGTGGTGGGAGGAATAATGTAAGTACGACCTATGAAGGTAGAAGTACGACCTATGAAGGTCGGACAGAGTATGTCGACCTATAATTATAGACTCGGTACATGAGTGCGCAGACAGTCTATAAGTACATGCATTGAAGGTTTGGTACACGAGTGCTGGTTGGAGACATAGTACGCCTGTCTGTAAGTTCAGGTTCGGTACACGAACACAGGGTATGACTGTACTAATAACTATTTTCCTTTGCATCGATGTGTTGGCCTTACTGTTCCCGCACACTTTACAAGGGTACTCTTTTTCGAATAACATAACTCAAAGCTTGCTCATTGGTTGGAAAATGCTGCTTGTCTCGGCGTCGTCTCTCTCTTGGTAATGATTTCCTTTCAGCTGGTTCGAAAGGACAGCCAGGTCGTGTCGCAGCGCCGGAAGCTGATTGGCAAGTGTATGACTCGGCTGGTCTGGAGCTTTGACACATTTCTCTCGGCTAGTATTTTGTGCTGTCCTTGCGACTGTTTGGGCTGCCTTATGGATCATACAATGATGGTCGGCCACTATTAGTGTCGTGGGTGATGGGTGATTTCTTTTTGTTTGTAATGATGTCGTTTCTGTTATGCTGATCTGGTCTTGTCTAGCACCCATGCGCTTATGCTGGTTGGTAAGTACATATAACTTTTTTTCTTTCCATTGTGTTTTTCTGTTTGCATGGGTGTGTAGACCTGTGCGATTCTCCAACATTGTAGGCGAGTCTCGCGATGACGAGTCTGGCGAGTGTGTAGGCCAATGCATGCATTTTAACCGTACAATGTCTGTTGGGTGCATAGGTCGATGAACGTTATTTTATCTCACGCGTCTCGCACAATGGTGGTTGTGTGGTTAAGGCATTGGACTAGTAACCTAAAGGAAGCCGCACCTCCTGCATTTTTTTGACGAGTGGCTTAGGTGAGTCCTGAGGTCGTCTCCTTTCGTTGCTTGGGACAATGTCTATACTACGATTTTGGTAGTTTTATCTCAAACCGTTCGGAAATTACCACCAACTATGCTTATAAGTACACACATGGTAAATACACTTTTATTTATTCTTACACTAGTTTACAACCATCTTCATAAAAATACTTTAAAACGTCTTCCATACACACAAATACCTTTAATTAAAAATGGGACACACGTAAAGTAGTTTATCGAAATTTCATATAAAACTCCACTTGAGTACAACAGTCCCGACTAACATCATACTTTTTTTTATAATAAGCAAACAAGGGGAGCCGCAGTTTGTTACGGCGCTGAAGCGATCATCCAAAAAGTAATGTCTTGGATCAGTAAGTCAACAAACCACCCACGAGATAATCGGGCATAAAAACCAGAGCAGAGAGACAATACCTTTTTTAACGGAGCAGCCGTCACCCTCCGACGAAAATGACGTGACTTTCAGCGAGAATACAGCGGCCCAATACTTCAACCAGCATAGCCACGCTGTCGACCACCACACACGCCTCACACAGGCAGCTCCGCTTCCCTGGTCAGCTGATTTCGTAGACTCGTCCTTGCTTAACCAACACCAAGCCAGGCCAGACGATTATTCTTCGTAGTATTCCAACTATAAAACGTGCCCGACACATCGCGAAAAGTCCATTCAGGAAATAAATAATCAGTTCACATGAAAATAGGTCACCAGACCCAACCTCAATCACAACCTTATTTGCAAAGGCGAAATAGATATAAAAAAAAAAAAAAAGAGCTGTCCACGTCACCGGAAACGGCACAAGCCTCCTGACAGTTTTCCATTGGACCATTCATATTTGGCGACCTACCACAGAAGTGCCATACTCTTTAACTCTTCATACTCGCCGCCAAAAACTCCGCACACATCGCGACAACTTATTGTCGGAGCTGCACCATATCGCCTCCTGTCGCGACGGTAGCTCACACCTCTCTCAAAATCAGACCAACTGCACCGTCTCACACTCACTACTAGCGCCCTCGAACGGCAGCTCTCGCAAACAGAAGTTACACAAAAACTTCATAAATACTAAATAGATTAAAACATAAAACATATATTTAAATAACTATTATACTTTCGCAAATACAAGATACTGATTAATACACCTGCTAATTAGGAATAGTAAATGCATATCACCGGTGCATAGCAAAATGGCATAAAAATTACCCTAGTGAGCAACACAGTAAACAAACAGCTACCAATTAAAAAAAAACAGGCACATAAAAATAAAACTGGTGACTAACTACTCGTCACAGCCTCTATTATGATTCTGGTAGTTACATCTCAAACTGTTTGGGAAATTATAGCTAACTATGTCAGGAGAGGAATGTTGCAGGGAGCTATGAACTCAACATTCTTCAGGCAAGATGGATGATGCTGGTATGACAGAGCATGACTGGCAGAGTGATCCCTAGACCCAGCAGTACTTTTGCTGCAGTATGACTATCAAGATAGCGGACCGAATTGACAGTGTAGAAAGTTCTGCATTGGCTACCATTTGGCTAGGCAGTGTCACAATTTTTTGCTAGACAGTACATTGGCAGCCATTTTGCTAGACTGTGCTTTGGACACCATTTTGCATGACAGTGCATTGGCCGCCATTTTGCAAGACAGCATTCAGGTCAGTACTGAGGCTTCGGGCTAGGGACACGACCGTAACACTGACCCCCCCTAGAGTCTGTTTGAACACTCTTCCATTTAGCTAAGCAGTGCATTGGCAGCCATTTTTCTAGAGTGTATTGGTCGCCATTTTGCTAGGAAGTGTCCCTTCCTAGCTGGTGGGCCAGATTGACAGTTCTGCATTGGCAGTCATTTTGCTAGACAGTACCATCCAGAAGCCTCTGGAACATATGCCAAGATGGCCATGGCGGTATGCCGAGGGAACCCCTGCACTGGAATGACAGAGTTGCGGGAACAGACTTGTGGAGGGGGCAGTACTATGGAATGCTAGAGCAGTAAGTAGACATTCAGTAGGATAGCAGCTTCCATGCATTTTGACTGGCTAATAAAATGACCATCATTGGTAAACTTGTTGCCAAAATGGCTGCCACCCACTTACTGGGTGCCCAAATGGCCACTACTGGCAAATTTGGTCGTTTTCTGTGCGAATTTGTGGAAAATGACGTCGTACAAGATGGCGGCCGCAGCTCACCGGCTCCTAATCACCAATCACAGCCTGTCCCAGAACACAGGAGCCGCCCTATTGGTGGTCGCCGCCATCTTGCTAGTCAGCACTGGTCGTCATTTTTGCTACAGTACATTGGCTGCAATTTTGCTAGGAAGTGCATTGGTCTCCAGTTTGCTAAGCAATGCATGGAAGCTATTTTGCATTTTGCTAGTAGAAAGAGGAATTTCTGGCATGGGGATTCATTGTGGAAGCTTGGACTGCGAGAACAGACTTGAGCAGGGGGCAGTGTTACAGAATGCTAGAGCAGGAAGTAGAAACATTCAGTAGGGTGGAAGTTTCGACTGACTAACAAAATGGCCGCCATCGACGTACTGATCGCCAAGATGGTCACTGCTGGCTTACTCGCTGCCATATTGCTAGGCAGTGCATTTGCAGCCATTTTTCTAGACAGTGCATTGGCCACCATTTTGCTATGCAGTGCCATCATTTTGCTAGTCAGTGCAAATTCCAAGATGGCGGACTGGATTGCCAGAGCAGGAAGTTCTGATCCAGCCACATCTTCCTCATTGAGTCAAACATCACACTGTGGGATCATCGGTGGAATGAAAGAGCATGAGAGAAAAAAGGGACATTTTAATGGGAAAAGGGTCAAATTTGAGGTAAAAAGGGATTTTTTTTCCCGCGAATTTGGCAGTTTTCTGTTTGAATTTGAGCGGGAAAATTACGTCATCCAAGATAGCCGCCAGCTCCCCGGATCCCCATCCCCTTGTGACAGAATCGACCTTTTCTAACTACTACGACTCAATATTAACTGGATTGTGGACATGTATTTACGGCAATATTATAGGCTAGTCTGTAAGCCGTCCCCTGCTAAGCTTTCAAGCATAAAACTGGTGGGACGTCAAAAAGCCCTTTACATTATGATAGAATACAATACGTCCGACTTTACAGAACTTACGTCCGACTTTACAGAACTTCTGCTACAGTTCTACTTCCAGGATATTCCTCCGCCTCAAACAATCACAGATTAACGTACTCTATGATAATTATACCAAAGCAACGACACTCCGCATTAGCTCGCACCTTGCGTGATAATATTTTGCATGATAACTATTTATTTCTTGGCATTACCTCCACAGTTATTTTCTCTCAGTTTTTGTTCATGCCAATTATGAATGAAATATTATAAATTATAAGAAAAAATAAGTAAAATATTAACTTAACAAAAAGCAATGAACTTTTCTTTTAAAAGACTATAAAACGCTTGTGACACACAACATATTTTGGAAACAACCAAATACTGACTTGTGATTTTCTAAAAGTTAGAAGAAACCGCGAATAGACTTTATATGAGTAGTTACATTGGCCATCAGTAATGCCGGAGTCTGACAGCTCCGACCAACACAGCACGACACGACCGACACCACGCTCACTGCATTTAACCTAACTATTTAGAAGGCGCTGATAGGCTACGTTAGTCTCAAAGGCGGTGAACAAGAGCGAAATTTGTCATACATAATGGTGACAAATTGCCATCGCTAATGCATACAAAGGTAAAATATTATTTTTACTACTTAGATACAGTAATTTTAAACTTATTTTTCTTTGGAACTGCGTATTTACCATCGTAGGGAAAGCTTGCAATACAATTTCATTTTGCAAGGTTGTACATACATACGTTCCTTCGGAAAGGCTTATGAGATCACTTTACTCTGTGTGTGCGCGCGCGTGTATCCTTAAAAAACTTTTAAACGTGTAAACCAAAATTCACCAAACTCTGTACAAATATAGTACCTACTTCGTAAGGGCATTCGACTTTTACAAGTTTTAGACCCCGTCAAGTGCTTCTTTTCAAAATGGAACCATTCGGCCGATTCAAATCAAATTTTGTGCTAACGTAGGTATTGAGTTTTGAGATGGATATTGTAATTGGTCTGCCACTTTGGAAGACAACACCACATGAAAAATAAAGTTTTTGCGTAATATCTCGAAAACTACTCAACCGATTGTCGCCATATTTGGTACGTAAGTAATGGTAAGGTAGGTCAGGTACACATGTGATCTAAATTGATTTAGCACTTATTTTTTAAAATTACGGTCATGCGAATATTTTAGGCTTATTTGGTATATCTGCCATACGGTACGGTCAATTTCGATAAAATTGTGTACGCTGAAAGTGTCTGTACAAGCATCATGTACGTCAACAAATAACCACTACAGTACGCCATTTTGCAAGTTACCGCCCCACGAAGAAATTAATTTTTTAAGGTCACATCTCGGGAAATAATTCACCAATTCCTATCAGATTTTGTAAGCAAGTGCTACTGTGGCAGATGGTATGAACTGGTATATTCTAAGAGGGCCAGCCAATCATTTTCAAAATGAAGCCCTTCTAAATATTTTAGTTTAGTAAACCATACCATTCAAAACATTAGACTGATTACATCTGGAGTTCGTGCTCCGAACTCGACCTCCGTGATGCAGCTGATTGCACAATAGCTTATGGTACGAGGTTTTATGGGTTCGAGTCCCGGGCAAGATACGTGGGTATTTGTATTTGTTTCACTATTGCTGTATGTGTTTCTGGTTCCATTTCTAATGATATCGATGTCAACGAGATGTCAAGACCTACCTTTCATCTACGCTTTTAAGAACTCCATTAGCAATTATTTGCATCCACGTAGAGAAAAGTAGGCTCATTACATAAATCAGTAACTTGTTTAAATTTGTTCAAGAAAATAAAACTGTCAGTTTATCTCCAACTGAAATGATTAAATAAACTTTTAATTTTCCCCTGCAATTGCAATTTCATTTGCAGATGATCTTATGAGTGTAAAACACGAAATAAAATCCAGCAACTTGCCAGACGACACGTACATGATGGAATATGGGTAGTATCATATTCACACGCACTCGTTCCATGTACTACGGTTCGTCATGAACTCAGCCTCACTCGTAACGTGACCGCAGCCCTTGTCGAAGTATGGGGCAGCTGTCGGTGAGAATGCACGCACTTGAGGGCGGGACATCTGTTCCCCTGGGGGAGGGGAGTGTAAGCCCTGGATGACGTCACCCTGGGGGCACAGGCCAGCTGTCTTGTCTGCAGCCGCCTCACTACATCACGCCCCTCCGCCATCACTACCTAACACAATCAGAAGCACCTACGCGTTGCTCGAGTCATAACAGCATGATCAGCACTAGGCATGACGACCTTTACCTAATCAATCGTGGATCGATATTCTATTATCGAAGCGCGCAGAAAAAACGGACACCACCATTCGATTTACGACAAAACGATTTTCGATCTTTTTCGAACCAGTTGTGCAAACGTCACGTCGATTCCGTGTGTTAAGATGTGTCACGACCTTGGGAACGAACTTATGCAACCATAAAAATTACTGACCAGAAATTCATAAAAAAATCAACAACCAAAATATTTAATTCCGCAAAAAATTAACAATCCATTATTACGAGTCCAATCACAGAGAAAATTCATAAATACGACAGCCTAAAACTCCAGAAAATTCATAACGCTAGGTGATATACAAAGATGCCGCTGAATCGTAACAAGATTCTTAAGAAATATGTCCATTCCGAAAAAAGAACCCAACAGCCTTAATGTTGATCTTAAATCGACTTTCTTGAAGCCGATTTAATTGATTTACGAAAAATCGAATTTTAATAGGCATCCGTAATGAGCAAACTGCCTTGGCACAAAATTTAAAATGCATACAACAATGTATACAAAACCCATAGGAAAAAATATTTTGACGCCACGTTAGTTATTTATTATACTAGGAAAACATGGACGAAATGTTGAAACGTAAAGTTGTATCACATGACGACCCAGCCCGAAAAGACGAAAGTAGAAACAAAATATATTTGTCTTGTGATGATGTTGGACTTGGCCTTGCGTACAGCTGTGAGTACAGGTCACCTGTCCCATGCTACCGGCCCCACCAATAACTTAATCATATTTAAACATTACTTCTAGGCGTTTCAGTGTTACTTTCCATTGCATATGCCATATAACTGAATTACTCTTTGCACCTACATTCAGATGCCGTTGAAATAAATGTATGTTTCCAGGGGAAAAATCATATGCTGATTACTTATTCCTGTCCATGCACGTGTTGCGAATAGCCACTGTGGTGGCAAATTACTTGCCCCCGTACGTTATTTCATTTAGTGAAAACCACGTTTCGTTACCTGCAACCGTTACGGAAATTTTGACGGTGTCCACGTTATTATGCGGACCACCGCGCGCGCGCGTGTGTGTATGTACGTATATATATAACGGTTGCAGATCACGAAATGCGATTTTCTCTCTGCCATCCCAATGTGCTCCCCTCTTCAAGCCTATTTATCTATCTTTCTCCCTTTCCCCCAGATTTCAGACATTGTCTCTTAATACCATCTCATCCTTGATCTTTCTAGATGCCTCTTTAAGCTGCCATACTCTTCCAGGCGGTGTTCCAAAACACTACTTAGTGAGTAATCTTAACTTTTTGCTGTCCCGAAACACTGAGTAAATGCTTTACTAGACTAGCTCTTAGCTGTGTCCCAAAATTGCAGAGTAATTACTCTGAGCGTACTGCCAGAGTAAAACTGTTACACGCACTAATTCAGTGAGTAATAAAGAGAAAACTGAAAATGGCTGGAAGTTTATTAGAACTAAACGAACTGAAACGAAATGTGGACTTTCCGGTTACACGCACATGCGCGCGCGCTCGCTAGCACACGCGCACACAGGAAAATTACAACGTGGAAGGATAAAATTCGTATTGTTTATTTACAAATTAACTTGTATAACTTAAGGAATTTTTTTACAAAATGCTTTAAGTTATCGTAAATAAAGATATTTATGTACGATTTTTTTTTTGGGAATGATATAGATCGTGGAAGTAATAAATGAATTTTACTTATTCAGTAGATATTTGTACACACAGCATGCCATTTCCATCATGCTCATTCAAAAAACACATTTACTCTTGCATTGCTGAGCTGTATCTCAGTTACTCTATTCTACTCTTGGAGAAGTGTGTATCCACACAACTCTAGGTAGCATTTCCCTCCCCCTTCCTTCCTCATGTCATGTCAGTCCATCACCCTCACTTCATCTGTAGGTCCCGCACGTGAACGTCATTCCTAATCTTGTCTGGCCTCGTAGTTATCGACACACTGCCCATCACCTTCACTTCTATAACTCTTATTTTCGCAAATATCACATATATATTTCACGAATAATCATTATAATAATTCGTGTGCGATCGGGAAGACGTATCAACAATGGCCACCTGTATTCACCTGAAATTCGTACGTACAGTCTGTCTCATGAATAAGTGCACTTCTTTAACAGCAGTCTCCCCTGGAAACTGTTGTATCTCTCTGCCACAGATTATGTTCACATAAACACACTCAGCTGACTTTCAACCTATCCAGTATGCCAACAGAACATTTCTGCCATGGAAGTTAGCATACACAAGACTCAGTCAGGACTGTCGTTCGTAGGAAGTTACTAAGGAAGGACAGCCAACCAGGATGGAATGAGCTATACTGCATTTCGTACAAGTACACTAGATTTGACAATGTGACCAACCTACACAGTAAGTAAATACACTAGCGTTTGTGAAAAATGCAACCCCAAGAAGGATACTGTGATTGCAACGTACTTTATACCTCAGATTAGGAACATGACAACACACATTTGATTAGGATAACATAACTGTACGTGATCTCTGTCCTTGAGAATTCAGTATGGTGTGAAGCCCCCATGTGCTGCAATCAGAGCCTCTAAACATAGTGGCCAAGGCCGACCTGGATACGTTCCTGGGGAATCTCCCTCCACGCAGTTTGTATGCGAGTCCAATAAACATTTATGCTTTAAATTAGAAATGTACCATTTTTCGGCCGTTAACGAATTAGCTTTAAAAACGCATTAAAAAATTATTACGGAGCATGTGGACAATTCCGGTCAGTGAAACGTTTCTAGCTCGGTGAACAGTTGCCACTGCGCATTATATATATAACATAGGCAACCTTCCCATATATATGTATATATATATATATATTATATATGGGAAGGTTGCCTATATTGGACCAGTTTTCGGAATTCGGTTTTTTAGTGTACTTAAAAATAATTTACGTATAATTACACAAGTGCATTATGAGCAGTATTTATGTCGGTAATGTGACACCAGATATACTAAAGTATAAATACAGATACAGGAACAAATCATTTTGTTGAAGCCTGCACTTTGTCCAATTTAGGGAACTGGCTGCTTAAATTGGACCACTTAGATAATGAGCTACCTGAAGTATTTATGAGATACTACAGCGTACTAAATTATTTTTTAACATCACACTCTCCACAGAAATACTTTTTCACGCCCTTATTAATACCTGCATATTTAGAATACACCCAAAACCTACAATTCATGCACTGTTATCATATCTTCAATGCTTTCCTCTTCACACAAACTGCATAACCATCTACTTTCATCTGCTATTGTTTTTCTTTCACTCCTTTTACATGTTTAGAAGCACCCACTCGGTTCAATGGTGGCATATATTTCAGTTTCTTGTTTCTCTGTCTCAATGTTTTGATTTAAAATATCAGAAGCAGCAAAATGTTGGTGAGTGAGTGAAAAGTGTACAGTCGACCGGCCATACTCGCGATTTCTTAAAACGTTAGCAGCTGTTGAAATGACAGTAGCTTGTTTGTCCAGCATCCCGGCGACCTTAGCCACGGTGACTGCGAGCCCAGGATGTGCTGTCAACCACTCCTGCACAGATTGATCACAGAAGGTCTGAAGTGGTTCGAACAAGGCTACATCAAATGGTTACATTCGATGTGTAGTATGCAAAGGAAGTTGCAAAAGAATGACACCATTATCTCGAGCGAGCAGTAACGCTTCCTAGTTCTTGTAATGCGTACTATGTCCCTCGAGCAGTAATGACACATTGTTGGCAGTATTGATGAAGTGCTTCAGCCGCTTATAGAAAAGTCCAGAGTTTATGTATCCTGAATAAGATATTTCAATAAAACTTCCCGGTGGTGCCCCTAGACCTATTTGGTTTGTAATCCTCAGCCTTTTGAAAATTAGCACTGGCGAAATGTAGTGCACATCAGCACTGACACAACAAACCATTGCAGTGTTGACTCCTCGCTCAGTACTTGGAAGTGCACTCGTCCTTTATGTCCTTCAATTTTTCGCGACTTTTTCTGTAGGCCTACTGTAGAGAATCCACTCTCATCTACGTTATAAATTCTTGTAGCATCCAAGTCGTTAGCATAGCAAATTCTTTCCAAGATGTCAAAAAAATGCATCTACAAACTCTACAGAAACCATTCGCTCGTGTTATCGATGTAGATTCTGACTGCCGTAACGACTATTCCGGATGCCGTTTCACGAAGGCATAGAACGAACGACTTCTTACCTGTCATTTTGGTCGTGTTGTTGAAGCTATGGTGTACGCTGTTTCTTTCTGCAAGATTTCTAATATTGTGATAGATAGTTAATCCAAACATCATATCTTAAAATCTCAAAATATGTTCTGCAAGTTGGTTGTCTATTTCCTCTGAGGAAATTGTTCAACTTTCTTAGTTGCTTTACTTCTTCTGAAGTTATTCCTGCACATGTCGGTTTGAAGTAGTCTTAGGAGCATTGTAGATCCGAAAACGTTCATTAAAACCATGATCGCCATTTAGACATGCACAAAATGCCATGCGCCATGCTCAGCTCATCTCAACTCCATTTTGCGTATTTGCCACGTGAAGTCGTCCTGAGACAAAGAAACGACCCTATGTAATAAGTAATACCCATTTCACATTACATTCTGACAAACATAAATCAGTAGTTCATATAAAGAGTCAGGCCTATTTGAAGTACTATACTATACTGGCCCTCGACTGCCCCTTAACACCAGTTAGGCTTTAAAACAAAAATAAGTTAAAGAAAAAGTAATACTGTACAACGAGTTTCCTTAATTGGATCAGTCCAATTTAGGCAACTAGTAGTGGTTCAAGTTAGGAAACTCCGCTATGTTTAAATGTTGGTTCGCTGAACACAAACTACAGAAACTATTTTTACTTGTTATATATTTAATGTAAACGTGAATGTATGCTCTTTATATATATATATATATATATAGTAGTTATCTCTTAGAGCCACATACAAAATATAACATTAAAGTTATCGAAAACACGTTTCTGACGACACGTTACAAACCACTTCCATTTTAATGCTCACAAAGGGATGGTGGCGTTGTTTGAGCTAGTGGTTCACAGCTCTGCAGGCAGAATATAAAGTCGCCTATATTGGACCCCAGCTGTATGTCGTAAGTTTGTGAAAGGAGGTGACATCTGCCGGCAGAACTGTGAACCACTAGCTCAAACAACGCCACTTTCATTAAGCAGAGTTGGTTGTAGGGGTGCCTTTTTCGTGTTTTTTCTTTCGTGAAATGTATTATTATCGGCACGTTTTTGGTTTTGTCCGTAATTTTCTGTACCGACTTAGAGCCTCTTAATTTATTTACGTTACGAAGTTGAAGTGTCGTATTTATCTAATAAAATATTTCAGGAGCACACAAACTGCCACACAACATGTAATAAGGAATTGCTAATAGGAATTACAGCAAGTCAAGTGTTTTTGGCGAATAGCCTATTTCAAAACAGTTATTAGAATGTCTGAAACGTACGTGGCATAAAAGAATAAAATAAAACCATTTCAACTCTGTTTCGTAGTGTAAAAATAATACGTTTATTATATCTGTGCATCGGAGATAAAGGATACTACGCATATTTTACAAAGCCGTGCTTTTGACATTGTCTCATTGTAATTTTCGCACTATTTCCGGGTTACAAAGCATTATTATACAATAAGGAACAATTAGCGTTCTAGCCAGTAGGAAAGGCCACTATGTGCCATCATGGAACCGAGGTAAACAGCACGTGCCATCATGGAACCGAGGTAAACAGCACTCCTGTAAATATTCATACTTGTGACATGGTGTCCGTTACCTCCGATGTTACAGAAATGGAAAGTCAAGAGTATAATATTAATTTAGCTAAAAAATATTTATGTACAAAGTGCATGTATTACTCGCATCGGTACAAACACAGGCGTGTCTATCGCGTTTTGTTCGTTCGGCGAGGTTAAAACTACCCAGATTACAATAATTTGAATGCTACCAAAGCCATAGCAAAAATAAAACAAGTTGGGACAATAACCTACAGTCCATGGATCATAGCATTTCCTTACAGACGCTGTTCTATATGACTGACAAGACAGAACAGCTGTGGCGGAAGGACGCACTGTGGCCTGTTATTTTTCTAGAACTATCAATATGTAGTGTACTTATATGAAACTGAGTATAATACCTTATGACGCAACAAGTTCGGCATTTCGGCAGGAGTGGATGTCCCACGCCCACAGTTGTGTTACCCAGCTCGGGATGTCCGTGAGCGTAGAATTTCCCAAACAACGGACTGGCTGACACGTGTCTGTCTGAATCCGCACTTCAAGGTCAGGGCACCACGGTATTCCACTTCATTTTGTCAAGATATTTCGACAGCTCATAACATCGAGGTCTTGGGAGCCGACGAGGGTTAAGCGAGGCGAGAACGGAGCAGCGCCGGAATGCTAAGTCGGGGGGAACGGGAGATCCCCGAGAAAACCTGCTGACAAGCGGCATCGTCCAGCACGATTCCCACATGCGGAAATTCAGGAGCGACCCCGTCGGGAATTGAACCCGGTTCGCATTGGTGGGAGAACAGTAGTCTAATAAATATTTGTGGTGACTACAAACTGTTTTTTTTTTTTTCCAGTGCCAGATAGAGAGAGTGATAAGTTGGGCTGAAGAGGGAATGATCCTGTGTGATTGTCATGACAACCTCGGTTCACAACGCATCAAAGTCTGACCACCCGACGACAAGTACCCCAAGATGTCCCTGACCTACCCACCACCCACCCGGGTGACAGACGGCCACAGATAAGCAATGACCTCAGCCGCTGATAGATTCCCCCTCCAGTGGCTGGCTGGCTCCGTCTTCCCCAGTGCTGCTAACAAGACTCAGAGACGGATACAGAGAGAACATTTCCCTCAGTCGATATTCCATGTCAATGTTTTACAACTGGATCGAGATAGTAGCAACATGGTCAAACAATGCTTGTTTTATTAAAATGATTGTTTACTAAAATTACGACGAGGCAGTGCCTCTCTTCCACACCACGAATTGAATATCTAAATCCGCTCTTGCACACGTCAAAGCAAATGTCAACAGCTGCAACATTGATTCACAGTTTGCCAGTACAACTGACAAAGTCACATGGCCAACCTTGATCAGCGTGTTTGTTTACATTTTTTTTAAATTTTCGACAGATCCTGGTTATAATATTTGAAGGGGTAGGGGCGTACTTTAACTTGAATATACTAGATGCATTGGAAAAAAAATTGCAAATAAGCATAACAAGCTTCTCAAAGCAGTGACTTAGACCGACAGTGCTCGAACCTCACATTCCTATCCACGTTTGTTTTGACAGTGCTAATGGTAGAAAAAGCTGCTGAATACTGGGAGACACAGAATGGTTACTGCGCAGCTAACACGTGGACTCTACCCCATTTTCTCTCTACTGTTCACACGGCCGCAGGCCTGGCTGATACAAGTTGGCTCATGGATATAGAGTAGTGGGTTAAGAATACGGTACTCCTGCCCCTTACTTTGTGTTCAACATGGGTTAAAATTCCCAGCGCAAGGCCATAATTGGCTATTTTTAACCAAATGGTCACGCGATCGATTTTCGTAAATTTTACGTTTCGTCAGCTTCGGCGGTTATGATTTACCGAACACAAATTACCAAGTCACCGCCAAGTTAATTTCTTCGACTTGAAATGCAAAATATGCATACTATTGAAATTGTGACCTTTGTATCTCACACATGTTATCTACTCTCATTTGCAAAAAAATTGATAACCATGAACGAATCGCGTGAGTATCGTCATAGCGCGACATACCCAGTCAGCTTTTAATGCGGTTTGCTTGCGTGGATGTGCCATTAGAGGATATACATGTTCCGTCATTCATCGCTGCAAGACACCGAATAACGCCTTAGTATCCGTGTGAGCCACAACGCCAAATTCAAAGAATACGCAGCATGCCCCGACTATGCAATCGACAAGCCTTTGTCCAGCTGATGAGTTTGAGAGAGGCCGCATCGTAGGCCTCCCAGAGACAGGTTGGACGCTTCGGCGCTTTGCTCGCCACTTGAACAGTTCTGCCTACACTGTGAGTCGGTGTTGGACACATTGGGAACAGGAGGGTACACACGTGTTGGATGCAGTGGGAACAGGAGGGTACACACGTGTTGGACGCAGTGGGAACAGGAGGGTACACACGTGTTGGACGCAGTGGGAACAGGAGGGTACACACGTGTTGGATGCAGTGGGAACAGGAGGGTACACACGTGTTGGACGCAGTGGGAACACGAGAGTACACACGTGTTGGATGCAGTGGGAACAGGAGAGTATACACGTACTTTCCCGGCGCACCACCAGCAGGGAGGATCGTTTCATATTGCGACGGGCTGTAAGTACTCCAGGGGCGTCGCTGGGTGCCATCCATGGACATGGCACGGCGGCTGGAGTAACTCCTGTGGCCACCAGTATCATATCCAGGCGGCTAGCAGAGCGGGATCTGTCGTCGCGAGGTCTTCAGGTACGTGCAACATTCTGCCAGGAACAAGCAGCACGGCAACTTGCTGATTGGCGGCGAGTGGTGTTGAGCGATGAATGACTGTTCTGTCTGGAGACGTTTTGGTCAGCACTGTGATGCACGCTTCATTGTAGAGTGGCACATCGCCCCAATGAGAGTTTTCATTTCCTACTATTCCCGCACCACACTAGTGGCGATTGAAGGAACCCTGACGGCGCACAGTGGGGCCAAATCCCCAAAACATGGACAAAAGTCTATTTCACATTTTAAAGTCGTTCCATTTGCATTCAGGTCTGTGCCTTAGACCTAAAAGTAACATTCTATTCGAAATGTTCTAGTATGGGGCGTTTCAACTCCATCCGCTCCGTTCTTTTACACATGTATTACACTTGGATATGTGTAACTGTTCTTAGTAATCAATACTTCCGAGGACATTATTAAATAATTAATTCAATCTATTTACTGAAAAGCTTCATACATACATATGCCTACATAACGTGGAATACAAGCATTAATAGTCCATGTTAAATAATTATATCTAGTTGCTCAACCGATGTTCTTATCCCATCACTTCCATATTAAATGACGGATGATAAGTGGTGTTTATGAGGTTAACCAACATCAGATTCTTTCAGAAGAGCGAGCAAGCATTGCTGGTGTTATGCTGTGAAACATTTTTGGAGGGGGTGGTCGAACGGATGAAATAATGGTGTTAGAGGAAGTTAAAAACATATTTAGCAATTCCCTGTTACTCTCCGCTAGCAACGTTGTGCGGCACCTGTTTTCCCGAAACCGTCGAAAATCCTTATACCGGGCTTCTTGGGATCCTTTCCTATGCAACAGATATTACATCAGCTCCATGAATAAGAATTTTGTGTTGTGATATTGGCATGAAATACCAGCTGTACTCCTTCACATACAGATGCGCTGTGTCCAAGGCATACGCACGGAAAGCGTCAATAACGACTGCAAAATCACTTGACAGAACGCGCAGTATAGTTGCAGATTCTGTAATAAGTCCTGTAATAAGTGATTTCTGCGGACTGATGGGCATATGCAAAAAAAAAAAAAAAACGGCGAGCAGTATTTCCATCGTGTGTTGTTCCCTTTCCTTGAAGAACACCACCAATGAAAATTCCTATTTCACTTTTGAACAAGTCTTGGATTTTCGACTGTTTTGCTTCAACTTGTTCTTTCAGCTCTTTCGTTATATACCGCGATTTAAATGGCAGTCTGTACAACAGATGAAGGAACCATTCTAAAAAGCGTGCATATGCATGTAATGTTCATAGACCATATTGACGGACACTTTCATCACTTGATTTCTTCACAACCAAGTTTATATTGTTAACATTTTTAGGGGCCACACTGCACATATTGCAACGCTGAGCTGAGGTCGTTTCCATCAATGCATTGCAAGTCTTCCCGCCAATCATCGTCATCGCTAACTAGTGATGCACCTTCAAAGTGAGATGGGCGGCTAACTCCAGCTTTATTGGCCTGCAGTATCGAGTAGATGATGGCCGCGGAGTTTGTCACACGATTAATTTTTTCCCGATATCTGGATTTAATCCGTACATTTGCAGCGGCACTAGGCATGTCATTAACACTCTTACATCAAACATCACTTCCTGGTTACTTCTTTGTTTGTAAGCTGCATGGCCACTACTACCGTCAAACCTCCATTTTGAAAGTAAAATTATGTTTTCACGCACGTCAAAAGGAAGAGTCAGTAAAACATTTTCTTGCAGTTCGATTATTCGTTTTACTGTCAGAGCCAAGAGAGCCTGCAGTTTGATTTCCGCTTTCGATTCGGTGATAGTCGCACTTTCTTCTGCCGGATCACACTCTTTGTTTTACGTTACGAACTTTTGTATATGATGAGTATAGTTTCGCTCCTCTAAACTTTGCCTCCAACCGTAATTTTTATAATTATCTCTAGAAAGGTCAGTCTCTAGCATAAGTGACAGCGCTTCAAGTGGAGAGTAGAGTGTTACGGTATTTAGCTGATGATGTCTGTAAGCCGCATTAATTTTGCCCGCGCGAGTTGGCGTCGTAAAAACTGCTTCACTTACAACTTTGGACTCAGAGTTTTCCAGCTGATCGAAGGCTCATTTGCGCTGCATAAGCTAGGACCTCCGGGGGTGCACGCTCTTGTAATTCTTGCACTTTCCGCCTTTTACTTCTTTTCGATTAAGAAGCAAACTCTATCTCTCCCTCTCAGGTCTACCAATTACTGCTAATAATAAAATTAGTAGGGTGACAGAAATAAATCAAAATAATATGACAGAGTTGTAATCATTAAGATGGTATTTGGCTACTTACCAGTGAGACTCGTTATTGCGGTTTGTTTGTCTGGAATTGAAAATGTAACAGGTATGTCAAGCCAGGTGAGGTATTTCTTGCAAAACTTTGCTTCGATTCTGCATGAGTCATCACACATTTTCTTGAAAGCATCGTATTTTTTGCGGCAATCTAATTTTACAGCCATCCAATCATTATCCAACATATCTTGAGGGAAGGCGCGTTTAATGATATCGTCGATATGTTATTGTAAATGACATCTTCGTAATCCGCACACAAAACCACTACACAGAACAACTGCTACTACACACAGAGACTAATCACGACTTGGGTGACACACAGCGACTAATCACGACTTGGGTGAAGTCTCGGTATGGAGTGTTGCTGAGAGAGCACTGGGCGGTCTATGATAACCTGCCGATGCACGCACCTACAGATAACTCTAACTTCGTTGCTTTTTCAGCAGGTTGCAGCGCGCAGTTCTCTGCTAGATCCACTCTATTTCGCAAGGTACCAAGAAGTAGCATGTAATTTTTGGAAAGAACGTAGCCAAAGAAGTAGGCTTTACGTTATAAAGGGAAGAACGCGGGATATCGCAAGGAATTTTTTATAGGCCTCGTCCAATTTACCAAATGCATATAAAATGAATGTTTTGAAATACATTCAATAATATCAATACGTATATTACGATACAGTTTTGGACATTAACGTGTGACGAATAACGAACGAGGATTAAGTACGTCTGGTTGTAATCGTGAATTGAGCCTTATTTACCAACTGAAGGGCCCGTCGTACTTAGCGACACTTTACGTGTTCGTACAGACAGTCAGAGCAAGTGTCTACTTTAGGTTCGAATTTCGAACAATATATACACATTTACGAGTACATCGAGGTGATTTTGTTCGCAATGGGCATTTGTCTTCACCGTTAGAGGTCTAACATCATTCTAAACAAAAATTACTTTTGTGACTTTTGGCCACGTTTTGGGGATTTGACCACACTGTGCGGCGTGGCGATACATTCAGGTAATTCGGTCTCACACAGCATGGGTACTGTCTATCTCATATAAGATGGCAAGATTTTGAGTCAGTGAGAGGCAACTTGACATATATGAAACAAAGTGCCGTTTACAAAATCGTGTATAAGCTGATACACGAACGAACAAAAGTTAATATTAAGTTGGCTGTTCTGAGTGCACTGGCGGCGCATACAAGGGTAAAATACGCAATAACAAAGAGTTCCCAGATTAATTAATATATTTTAGTTAATGTGGTCACAAAACAGAGGTTGTAAGTGTTACAAACTAATCTTCGTGCTAAAGTAGTAATGTATAGGTGTTCAAAATGAAATGCTCAATAAGACGATTCACAGCCGGATGAAACGCGACTTCAAATCTTATATCTGTGTCGTATTCCCACTATCCATCCATGCTTTCCATATGTGCTTGATATTGATTCCAAAAGCCTACAGAAATATTGCATGATAATATTGAGTTATTTTTTCAAATAATTTGACGAAATATATTTCAAATTCGTGTCGTTTCGAGACAGTAATAGGAGAAAAGTCAAGTTTTAAAAAGCAGGATCTAGAGGCGGTGAACCTGCTGCTATCTGTCGGCTCACACACTTAACCATGCTGTGCGCGCCATCTGTGAGTTCTTTCTCGAACTTAGCCAGCTATAACGCTCAAATGAATATGTTTCGTATATAAAATAACAAATTTACGAACAGATACCAATAGTTGTATTTTTCTGCGACGTCTGCATAATTTTTAAAGCAACATATATTTCTTGACATCGATTTTGATTACTAGTGATTTATATTGGGCCATTAATTGTCCCTCTATGTCCTTAACATGCCAAGTTTTTTCCCGAAACCCATTTCCTTGTTTTCGTGTAGCATGAAACGCCAGCAGATTGCGAAAGGATACAAACTAAAAGTAACCATTAGTTGAACTATCAGAATCTTGCCATCTTACAGACAGACAGTATCTGTGGCCTGCCTTCGTAACTGAGGTCAACATACTTCCTTGGCAACAAGGTCTCCAGACCTCTCGCCCACTGAGAACGTTTGGGACCAGATAGGACGACAATTTTAGCCAGCGGATTTGGAGGGTAAGTTGCGCCAGTTGTGGCAGGATCTTCCTCAGCAGAACATCCGTCTGCATGTCTCCACGTCACTTCGCCGTACTACGGGTGGTCCAACATGTTGATGTTTTCTGTATACATATTACAATGTTCTGTAGTCGTGTCCCTGCAGCGGAACCTTCAGCTGAGCTTTTTTTTTTTTTTTTTTTTTTACAAATGTGTGTATGACTGATGTAATACCGGTATAACCCTTAAAGTTACATTCGTACTACGCATATACTTGTGTACACAGCGTAGGTTATTCTAAATACATACATATTCTTGAGTTATTTATGGCTAGTAAAGTCCCTAACAAAGAAGGAAGCATTTGCTATAAACCCATCGTAGTTTATGTGCGTCTTTATGCGCGGAATTTCCTGTTAGTACGTTTTCCTATTAGACAATACACTTTTGATAGGAAGTTAAATAGTATTATTAAAGTAATTGAAGTTTCGAACTGTAGGCGCTTTACGAATGGGAACACGACACGCAGCCGGAGTCATAGAGCCACAGTTTCACAGAAGCTTTGCCATAGAGTAAAGATGATGTAGATCAGACCGACTGTCGTCCTCTGCTCATGTACCCAACTCTGAATTACTACACACCAATATTTAACTGTCAAAGCTACGTGGCTAACTGTAATGAATGTGTTCGTTTATATCTTTCACCAAGTATAATTTAATCAAATTGTATAAACAACTGGTGAGAGGATTACTGAAACACTGGTCCACGCAGTGTTGAAACCTGGAATGCTACCTCCGAAGTTACTGGCAGTGATAGTGGGTGTAAAGCTGCCCGGGAGTGTGGACTGCGCACTCTCCCCTGAAGGAGCACTGCAGTCGTGAAGAAGTGTAGCAATTAGCCCGGCCATGCTAGAGGGCAGAGCGAGCAGCGTAGTTCCGGGCCGGACAGGAAGTGGAGTGCCGAGGTATCTGTCATCCCCCCAAGCCGAGGTCACCAGTGCGTGTACATCCGCCACTTAGCATCCCCTAGTGTTCCCCCAAGGCCTGCAGCTCACTCTCCAGGGACAAGCTACTCACTGCTATACAGTGCTTGCTATAGTCCGTCCGAGGTTGCGTCACACTTCTGGATCGCGGATGTGAAAAATCACCCCATGTTGACGTGCTTCGTTGTGTACTAAATATTACATTTATCACAAGCGTATATTTTTTATAAATCTAACTTTTACTTATATTTTGTCTATAAATTACAAAACCTCATTTATAATCAATATGAGTAAAAACAGAGAGAAAATATGTATATTTGTATAGACTGTTCACGATAAAATGAGCACTTTGGAAAGCCCTGCTTAAGATCTACTTGTATGCACGTTGTATATTATTCCGTCTTACGCCAGATTAACATTGTCATGGGCTTCATCACTTTATGCATGCGTCGGTCAAGTGAAACTGTGAAATTATTATAAAAGTAAATATTTTTACCAATCTGTTCATTTTTACACTTACATGCATTAAAAAACACAGAAAGCAAAAGAAATGATTTAATTTGTCAGAATTGGTCGCGTAACACTTTTTATTCGACGTTACGATACAGAACTACTTCCCAGCCATAGTTGTCAACTTTACTGGGCGCATTTCACTCAAGGCGCTCGTTAAAATATTCGCAGGCAGGGGCAGTGGCTTTCTTGTAAGGTTGACTTAAAAAATGCTCACTTTATCGTGAACAGCCTTTAATCCTAGTACGAAATAGTTCTTATGCAAAACATTATTACATTGAACGCGCAAGAATGCGGTGTGTCGCTCTCCTGGTGCAATTTTCTACACTCGGTTAAGCTTTGTTTGCATGAGGCGAAGGAATATCCTGAAAGCAGACTTTAGCAGGGCTTCAGAAAAGCTGGAGGTGACTGTGGATGGACCAAACATATTATGGAAACCTTGGCGCCAAAAAAAAATCCTTCGTACAGCTACAAAAGATTTTTTTGTAAACCAAACTAATAACCTACTAAGTAGACTTGCAATATCTATATCTTTAAAATAAATTGATAATCTTGTATTTCGAATACATTGGTAAGTAGTGAATATAAAAGTAAATTTTTTAATGAACCCCCCCAAAACAAATTCATGTATAACAAAACTGTGATACAAGAATTGCATTCATAATAATTTAAGGAAAAGAAAAAATGCGGCAACCTAGACTCGAACCCCAGCCCTCTGAGTTTAAACTTACGACCTTAACCCCTACACCGATTCGTCACACAGGTTTTAGTTGCTATAGGTACAAATGAAAAATCAATATCTATTAACCTGGTGGGAAAAAAATTTCAATCTTAATTTCTTTTGAACTGCATGTCTATAAGCGAACAGCACATTTGCACATTTCACCGTTTTATTATTTCAGAATATATTCTCCAATGAAATGTTGCATCGGAATGACATCTTCCTAGCATTATACAGCCACAGAATTTGATTTCAGGCCGTCAGTTCAGTTTGGTTAATATTAGGAGGGAGCATACACTGCCGTAACCACATGAATGCATATGATTTTCTATCCTGGAAAAGAACGCTAAAATACAATAAAATTATCTACGCTAAAAGATAATTACACTATAAGGACACACATTCCCTTTAATTAATGCTCATTATTTAATTTATGTTATTCACGCGCGAGCACACACAATAATTCGCCTTTTTTTCACTTGAATATTTATTATACAATGTGATAAATCGTACCTTCACTTCTCGACTGAAAGAAATTCCTGTTGAATTAAAAACCTTCTAGAGTTATATTACAAATACGGCCCTTTGTAATTTTAGAAACAATACATTTTACAAGCAGTATCTTTGTACTTTTACAAATGTTAGTACAAGTACGAACTACTTCACTAAAAAATCTGCATCAAATTTTTACAGTATACACTGCATTATGTGTCTGCCATTTGTGACACTTGTATAAGGCAGCGCTAGTGTCGTCGTTCTGACAACATATCCTCTTCTTCAATTGTTTTGACACATGGAAGTCAGTCATGCTGTTTGTGTTCCTTTTGTCAATCTCACACTAAATGATCTCGACGAACTTTGTCCTATTCCGAGATTATCGAGAGGCTAGCGGAAAAGTTGGAAAGGAAATGATATGTGAAACCGAGTTAACATCATGGTTAAGGCTGGAAGGACAGTATGTGTACTGGAAAATGATGTGTAAGATCTTCTTATTATATCACCTCTTTGTTTGTTCAGTCCACTAGAAAACTTGTCAGAATAATTGCGATTTATTTCCTGAATGTGGACATACCAACTTTTTCCACCCCTACACCCTTCTATATTCTGTTCCGCCTATCGCATGTTTTTACCTAATTTTTGTCACTAGTTGGCATTAAAAAACTTTAGAAATTACGGCAAGATATAAATAATAACTTTGTAAAATATGGAGCCGTGAAGAAAGAACAGTTTATTTATTATCTTTCATAAGACAATAATGAAGGCGGCGGATATCTAGCAATATACAGAGGTATTAAAAATTATCATTTATGTCTTGCAGTGACAAAAATAACGATAAACCTTCACAAAAAATAAGTTATGACGAAAACTGGGTGACTACACTGCTTTCGTGCACCGCTCCCCTCAAGGATACCTGGTGGCGAAGGTCAGCGTCGTGCTCATGTGTCCAGAAAGCAGTTCCACGTCTTGTTGGCGTCCTACATCCGGAGTGACTCAACTTGTGAGCAGCGACCCAGAACAGCCGTCATCGTCGACATACTCCCGTGTACTATCTTCCACGCCGCGAGTATGTACCGCCTGAGCAGTACAGTACGTGTCAGATGGCAGCTAACATGGACGTGCAAGATGTGGGATTGTGTTGACACAGGATAACTGCAGGAAAACCTGGGTGTTATGCAGCTCTTTACTCTTAGCCAAAGTGTGTGCTATCATGTGTAAACATCGGGTCGGTGACTAAACTTTGCTGCTGTCAACCTGACGGAACTCCTTCCATGGACTTTCCCACATGTCACGAACAGTGGGTGGCTCTGTGGCAAGCATCCAGGAGAACCCGGTTTGAAACCCGGTCCCGCCATCCTCATCCAGGTTCTCCTGGTTTCCGAAAGTCGCTCCACGTGAATGTTAGGACTGTTACTTACTAGCTCCTGCTAGTCTGAGCCACTTACACTGTCGACGAGAGTCACTGCCCCTGCCTGCACGTATACATATATACATTCAAACAAGCGCTCGCCAGTAAATTTGGCAACGATGGAGTGAAAGTAGTTCCGTACCTTAATGCCGAATTTCAAGTGTTAGGTAACCGTTTGTGATGACTTTAATTATTTCTTTCGCTTTCTGTTCTTTTTGTGTAAAAATACGTACATTTATAAAATATTTACTTTATTTCACAGTTTGACTTGACCTACACATGGATAAAGTGATGAAGCCCGTGCCAATGTTAATTTTACAATGTGACAAAAGAATACACAACGTGTATACAAGTAGATCTTAAGCTTCAAAAGTGCTCATTTTACCGTGAACCGCCAGTACCACCACATACTGTTACATTTTTAGACGTTAGCTTTAACTACTTTTGCCTCGGATAATTTTTTTAAAGCACGGTTTTTGCAAAATGGCATTCCAAAGTGAAAGTTTTACTATATTTTTGTAATGTACAAATAAAATAATATCCAGAAAATTTAACAAGGGCGACTGAAAGTTCTTGTCTTGATTCCTCATAAGGCATACTTCGCAAAAAATATTTTACAACAATTCAGCGAGATCTTGAGAGCCGATGTGGGTGACTGAGGTGAGTATGGTGCAGCGCCGGAATGAAAAGGCGGAGGAAACGGGAGACTCCCGAGAAAACCCGCCGACCAGCGGAATCGTCCGGCACAGTTCCCACATGTGAAAACCCGCGAGTGACCCGACGGGGGATAGAACCTGGTCCATATTGGTTGGAGGAGAGCAGACTAACCGCTCAGTCACCGCGGTCCCTGTTGATAACAAGAGAACTAAAAACTCCTACTAACCCAATTGCCTTATCTCACAACATTCCAATATTTTTTTAGGTGTTTATATACAATATTGCATGTTAATACTTCAGGGAAACATTCCTCACATCTGGAGGATGAAGAAATGTTACACGAACATAGGTCCGCAGACGCTTCGTTTCTTTACTACTGCCAGTAATACATAACGAACAGTGTATGGCCCGCGTGCTGGATCATGTTACTGTGGAATGCCATAGCAGCGTTCGTTTGTATGATAAACGACACCTCATACTATGACACTATTGTCCATTTCATGTATGTGGTCTCAAATTTGACAATGTGACCAACCTACACACTATGTAAACAGTAAATGCTATCGCTCCTACAATATTGTATCAGCTGATAAACTGCTCCGGGATCCGTATTATTAGGTCTTTGGAAGACAATAAAAATCGGAACTAAAAGTTGTAATTTAAATTCTTAATTATACTTATAACATTTATGGTTTAAATTATGTTTCTAAAGCAATATTAAATTTTCTTGGCTATTAGTAACGGGACTATAAAAACATGTTTAGCATTAATGACAGAGTATGTCGACACATACCAACAGTAAACGTTTCTAGCCAATGGCCTGCCATGTTTATGTTTCCAGCCCGGTGAAGGCAGTTGTGCGTGCATTTTATTTCTTATCGTGTTTATTATACGAATATCTTGTTGGTGTTGTCGGAATATTTAATAGGTAGTTAGTTATTTTTAATTTGCTTTTTCCAAACACAGTTGGTTATAAGTACCGTTGTA
The DNA here is from genome assembly GCA_029891345.1 of Dryococelus australis. NCBI lineage: Eukaryota > Metazoa > Arthropoda > Insecta > Phasmatodea > Phasmatidae > Dryococelus > Dryococelus australis. The sequence continues at coordinate 67,265,565 of CM057002.1, read as the reverse complement.
GTGCGTTTTGCTGAGTGAAATGTAATATTAATCGGCACGTCGTTAAAACTGCTCGTTCCGCCATTTTCCTAATCGCCTTCCACAATAAAGTGACACGAATATAATTTCCGTATATAAGTTTAAGTTTGTTTGTATCAGGAAACGTGCGCAGTGTTGATTTTACTGAATGATTTAGCAAATAAATTATTTAATGCTAGTGACGAACAAACGTGGTTTTAGTGAAGTAAACTCGCAAGGATTGCCATAGAAACACACGTGTTCAAGGGGTTACAACAGTAAGTTTGCGTGTTTTGTAAATGTATTTGTAAACCGTTAATATAATTATTGAAGTGCACGTGGCCTGAAAAATGCTGCAATTTTCATACTTTTGTAGTTAGTGAATAATATTTGTTTGTCTACATCGTAAATTCGAGTGTAAGGTTAACTTGGGTTAAAGTGTGTGCGTGTATATATTGCTGCATCTGTACGAACACGAACAGCGACATATGCATTGCGTTTTGTATTTTCATTACAGTTATAATTTTCGAAGTTAAATTATTTAAATGTTATTTCCATACGAGCAAAATTTTTCACTGCTCCATCAAAACAATTTGCAACTCAAAATGCCATACACTCATGCCGGAATCACATAGCCCGACAACACAGCACGACACAACAAAAAAAAAAGCAACCACGACACATTTCAATGTGACTAATTGAATTTACAGCACGACCGACACCATGCTCTTGGCATTTAACCTAACAATTTAGAAGGCGCTGATAGGCTACGTTAGTCTCAAAAGCGATGAACAAGAGAGAAATTTGTCATACATAATTGTGACAAATTGTTGTCGCTAATGAATACAAAAGTAAGATTATTATTTTTTAGAGTTAGATACAGTAGTTTTGAATTTATTTTTCTTTAAAGCTGCGTATTTACCATTGTAGGGAAAGCTTGCAAAACAATTTAATTTTGCAATGTTGTACATTCTGTGCATCGTGCCGCACGACACGACGAAGAATATAAATCATTGCTAATCCAAAACTGCTGGTCGGACGACAGAATCGGCCGGGTTTACGACGACCTATCTTGTATTTCGTTGGCTGTTGGCCGTCGTGTCGTGCGCGTTGGGGCTATGTGATTCTGGCATCGTAAGAACATCAAAATAACCCCGTCTCACGAAAGACGATAAACCAAAGGCCCCCCCCCCCCCAAAACTGCTAACTTTTTCCTTTTTCCCTCGAAATGAAATAAAGATGATATTCTAGTTGGGCCCACATTTCATTGCTATGAACATTTCTCTCTGTTATTATTGATTGAAACTCTACATACACTCTGGTTCTGGAGGGTTTCAAAACGTAAAACTTACTGGCCATACAAACTTGCAAGTTGTATCACTTGTATTTTTTTTAGAACAAATATAAAATTGGTCAAGCTTGTTACGCAGGGATATTTGTTAGCAAATAAATTTAAATGTTTTTCTTGTTTTTAAAGGCTGTATTTGAAAATAACATAATAAGATGTAGGTTTCAACGTTGGAGTCTTTCGTAAACATTTTGAGTATTTTTGCAAATTACAAGCGCTTATGTGTTAACATAGGTTGTTAAGAATATTGTAAGAATAACTGAAGAATAATTCACATAAACAGGATTTACATTGGAAAGATCAACTATTTGATAACAAGTAAATTACAACATGCTTATCAAACAAAATTCTTTCCAACATCATAAAGAAGTGTCTCATGCATCAGCAGGAACTGCGATATTCCAAAATTTATCAGAAAGGAAAATGAACTTTATGATGTCTTCAATCTTGGGTAGGTGGGACATCTTTTTTGTGTGTAAGTAACATGTTCGTTTGATATATTGTTGCTGTAGGTCACATCTGCATCTCTAGAGCGCTTTGTAACATCTCTGAACTGAAATACAGTCACAAGAACAAGCCTAGGACTGTATTCACAATTTTAAGGACGGAGGTTGTGCGACTGAACTCCAGTGTAAATATCAACACTGGGTTAGTAGGAAATAAGTTTTTATTCTCAGCATGACAATCTGAACACGTAGGTATTTGAGAAAAGTTATTAAAGTATTTTGTGTGTAGGACTGCAATACTTAACATTTGCGTTACTAAATGAGAGTTATTAAAATTACTGAAATTAAGTAACATTTGCTTAAATATTATTTTGGCTACCTACATACTTTAACATCCTGAGAATTATAATTACCATAAAATTATCAGGCTGTACAGAGTTTGTTGTCATATCATACCACAAAGATGAATTATGTACTTCTAATACAATAGTAGACATAGTCTATATGTAAGAATGTATATTTGGGGGGGGGGGAGAAGGGGTATTTCGGTATTTGTGCATTCTTGGGGGGGGGGGGGGGTCCTTGGTATTTAGTGTTCATGAAAACCATGCTAAATTTTTATGTTTACAAGATTTTCCTCAGGTAAGTGTGACAAGATTGGTTGTCATTAATATATTTCGAGTACCGTATATTAAAAAATAGTGAAATATCTTATTCATTTGACAGTCAAAATACAATTAAATTTTCGTGTATTCTCGTTACAAATTTCTTGCAAGGTAAAAAAACTATCAATTTACAGACTTATTACATGGGCTGTTAGTCATTTACATAAAATATTTAAAAACTAAAAAAAAAAAAAAATTGGATAGTTGCCAACCTGCAACTGTTTGAACAGCCCTCCACAGCTTCTAAAAGTCATTTGGGAGGAGGCACATGTAGTTTGTTTACAAATACTGGTAGTCACATGGTGTTTTGCAAACAGTCACCTTCAACGACAGTTCAGCTGTGGCGGAAGGATACATAGGCACCCAGATGCCATGGCACTACTTTCCTAGAACTGTCAAATTTGAGACCACTAATATGAAATGGACACTACACCTAGAACAGTAGGATCTGCACAGGAATTAGTTACACATGTGTGAAAGCTTATTATCGGAACTAAAGGAAATGTTCAAAATGCTCTCCATCAGCACGAACACATGCATCACCCCGGCGCTGCATGGACACTCGGATGTGTTGATGAATTCCTGGAAATGTCCAGATTGTTCCGCAACCCGCCTCAATACGGTTACAGAGGTGCCCACATCGTCCACTGGGGTTGCGTACACAAGTACCTTTAAATGTCCCCACAAATAACAGTCTAGTGGATTCAAATCATGGCTCCTTGGGGGCTGCCAATTACAGCGGCGATGGCATTCCACAGTAACATGATCCAGCCCGCGGGCCATACGCTGTATGCTATGTGTTACAGGCTGTAGCGAGGAAATGAAGACATCCTGTAGACGGAGCGAGATATGTGCAGAAGGGCAAGTTATACACACCGCTGCTGGGTTCAAGTTGGGTCATATTGACGTGTGAAGCAAGGTACTGGGTTGGCATGGCAGACGTCGTGTGTAATGATCTCTGCACGGGCCGCGGTACGTGAGCATACACCACGTAGATAATGGGCTGGCCGTGGGACGGCAATGAACACGAGATAGCCTGCATGATGGAACATGGCTGCACCACTGATAAGGCGGGCGTGTTGTAGAGATAACTGCTCCTGCAGGAGGCTGGCTCTGTTCCCACGTTGCTCCTGCTATGTCTACCTCACCATAGCCGAACTGGCTCAGTGTTGGCACGTCATCGGGTCTCCCATTTCGTGGGAATTTTCGCACGAACATAACTCGCATACAATGGGACATTTAATAAGAAAGATAAAAAAAAAAGAATTAATGAGAACATGATTAATATTAGGCACACAAAAATATGGTACCCGAAAGACATTTTTTAGTAATCAGTTTTAAGTTTTTTATCAACATTAGCAATACATGTGACTTATCCGAATCACCACCACGCAACCTTTTTTTTTTAAGGAATAGTTTGTATTCCGTTCTCGTATCGTGCGGGTCACGTTCTGTACTGCACATCAAGAGTGAATGGTTTTTGCACATAACTGTAAATAACAGTGACTAAATTGTGATAAGAAAAACAAATCCACACGTCGAACATTACACCACAGAGGCAGGCATTAATATAATATTCTGAACAACCATATAACATTGTGTAGTTAAATATGACATCCCTGACCTCGTCTTAGCATTTGTGAACTCCGAGCACTGGCAACAGGGAGCTGGCTAAGTCCACCATATGCATGTTAAGGGGACTGTCTAGTGTTTGGCAGACACGTGTACCTTAGCTGGCAAATATTCTGCAAATACAAGCTGTTCCCAGGAGAGGTACAAAACAATTATCCACAGCCCCCATTATTTTAAATTTTATCCTATTCAGTATATTCGAAAATACAAAATGGTGAAAATCTTCAAAACAGTAATTTTAAGGCTTTGCTGCGAAGTTAGCTCGAAGTTGTTAGTAAAGGCGGGCCAGCCCAACAAACTGCAGCGACGTGTCTGTATCCAGGCCAGGCGGAGGCCCAAAACACATTACAACAATAACAGTTTATAAAACATATGAGCTAAGTGCCAGCGGAGCTCCCCTTCCTGCGGCACGGTACTTGGGACAATTATGCCACCAGAAACTATATAATACTTGGCAACACTTTGTACAGGGTCAGTCTGTCTGTGGACCCACGCCGAGATGAAGACATCAAGATGCAGCTTGGCGAGCCACTCGTCATCTTCAGACACAACACTCAGCCTCCGGCGACTGTAGCATTCGGGTTTGTCATATATATTGTAATTGACTAGGACCTACCTCACCAGTAACTTATATTTAATGTATATCATTTTAATAATATAAAATATGTGTCCTGTCCTCACAAATAACTTTAGTTATTCCTCCAAATAGTATAAACATTCCATAGTCCCTAGAAACTAATATAAAATATTAAAAACATAAAGTACAGCAGAAATGTAGACAGTGGCTGCAGCTCAGTCCACCTGCCTTGCGTCACGTGTAATAATACTCTGCCGTTGTTCAACTAATCTGCAAGGAACTCGGCTTCCCGGAAATGCATAACACGGCCTTAAAACAAGGACCAGTCGCAATGCTCACTTATCCAGACGTAACCTTGAAGGAGTTTACAATTTTTACTACGCATTCCCCTTAAGAACGGTCAAAGCAACAGCCATATTCACATGTCTTAATGCAGTCCCGTTTGTTTACATTTCGTTTTACAACACACCGCATTTATAAAAAAAAACTATTTGGTCACATCGTAGTTTTGTTACACGTTGGTCAAAAGTCGTGTACAGGCTGCCGGGTGGTACAGGGCGACAAGCGAGTACGTTCTCCTATAGGCTATTCACGGTAAACCGAACACTTTTGAGACCCTAGTTATACTTGTTTCTATCAGCTATGTTTATCATCCCGCCACTCTTTAAAATCAATATTGCCATGTAAGTAATAAACACTGTGTGTGTGTGTGTATTATATATATATATATATCGAAAGTTAACGTTTAAGGCTACAATATGAAATATTTCTAGACTATTATTCCAAATGAGAGCTCTTCAAAAAATGTTCACATTAGTATGAATATCGTGTACCCACAAGGCCCTCAACTGCCAAGCTATGTTCTCTTTGTGCTACATGATGTATCTGTGGGACTTAGCGGTCGGTGGAGTATTTTGAAATACATAAGTGTGAAAAAACAGTTTTCATCTATGTTGGAAAGCAGGGAATACGGTGTTTTTTTTTTACAAGTTTTTATTTAATTTGCTTTGTTAGTTAGTTACTTTGTACGTTCGGGTGAAATCTTGAAAGTCGATTTTAAACCACTTCCCGTTATCCAATTGAGCTGGAATTTCGCACACACGTGTAGTTCCCATGACAATACAATGTGAAGGTACCATTGAGCTGATCTGATGATGGAGCCGGAAGGTGGTCATAGGAACTCTACTACTACATGCAGTTAACGTCGTATCGAGTTTGTTTTACGGAATCGAGTAACAGTAAAATGGAGATTAGAAGTGCCATTGCTGTTGTGCGCGTGCCTTTTTGTGTAGCGGAAAATAGTTCTGAAAACTATTATTATAGTTTGCTCCTACAGCATGTCCCGTATCGGAATGAAAGCGAACTACTGGTCGATCACGATACATCATGGGGATCTTTCTTAGCAAGGGAAAGCCATATTCGCGATACAAACACATGGTTGGAGACTAAAAACTGAAAAATAAAATAAATGTAAAAAAAAATTTAAAACCAACGTTTTATTTATAAATGCACTAAAAATAGAAAGATAATTATAGTATTTACACAATTTGTAGAAATTTTAAGATGTGGTCGAACAGCTGTAATAAACTTTACTACAAATTAATATGTTTGTATCAATTTATATTTAGTATGTAAAAGCTTGGCGCAATATAGAACGTATATCTCATTTGCGTAAGCACAGGAACATATTGTGCGTAAGGCTCTTGACTATTCGCGCCAAGTTTTCATATACTAAATATTAATTGATACAAACATAATTGTTAATTTGTAGTAAAGTTTATTACGGCTGTTCGACAACATCTTACAAGTTCTAGAAAATTGTATAAATATTATAATTATTTTCCTCTCGTTAGTGCATTTGTAAATAAAAGGTTGTTTTAAACATAAACTATTCAACCTACGCCCAATGTGCTCATCTACGAAAACACTTCAGGCGAGCGGGCGGCTGCTGTGTGTTTTCAAAATGTCACGCACGTTACAAACATCATTTCAAAGTATTCCAAAATGATTTTAAAAAAAAAAGGCCTTTTCAAAGCGCAGTCCAAATATACGGATCATATACATACAAAACTACTAAAAGGCCCAGCATTCAACCTTCCTACTGACTTCTCGGTCTCAAATGCGGAACTTACTACAACGGCTGGGATATCAGTTAGCAGTCTGAGCGTAGTTTCTCTAAATTCCTTGTCAGCGCATTTACGTTCATCTCAGAAAATAAATATCCTGTGAATATGACTTGTTGCCAGAAATGACTAACACTAATTATTTAAGACTGTACATTTACGTTTTTTTTTTATCATATTAACCGTATGTTAAGAGAAAAATAACCGTGGACATGGTAAAAAAAAAAAAAAAAAAAACCGCACTTTTGGAGCTTGCCTGCCTTCAGAACTAGGACAAAAGTAAAAAGGTGCAGTTTTAGTTTATTTAATCTACGCGTGTAATAAAGTCTCGCTGTTACAAATCTAATCAGCACAGGAAAGCACAGAGTAAGAGCGATGCCCCACTGGGCGGGCATGTTATTGTCGCCCGTATCGCTGTGCATCAACGCAAAGAAAATACTATCCTCGGGCCATGTACGCTTAACTTATACGTAACAAATATTTTTTTTTACAAAAGAAGGCGTGCTAAATCTCGGTATAGTAAGATGTGGATCTAAAAATAAAAGTGGTGTAAACGAGACAGTTGGGGGACTGTTGTTTTTGCAGTCCTCCGGCGACAGTGTGGTATCGATGGATCGAAAGCGGAGCGAGGCGAGATACGACAGGCGGGCGCACATAACAATGCAGGCAGGCGATGAAAGCGCGCCACGCGGTTGTCCTATCCCCCTTCCACAACAACTTTCAGAGGGGAAGGCAAAGCAAGCAGCTGTGGACCAGCACGTGCCAACACTCCCACCCATGTACACCACCCTCCCACTATTATATCTGCCTCCCTCTAACTTCCCTCACAAACCAGTCCGACAAACACGTGGTGGGCTCTCTCTCTCACAAGCGCTACCTCCCCATAACACTTCCGCTCATTAAGGCCCTCGCCTATCCGCAACTACAGTCCTTTCACAGTTACTTGCAATTTCTCTTCTCAAGCACTTTCAGGATATTCCTCCGCCTCATTCAAACTAATTTTCAAACAAGTACATGAAATTAGACCACAAGGGCAACGCACCCTATTGTGCGCACTGAATTTTATAAAATTTTCCATGAGAACTATTTCTTACTAAGCGCTATACACACCTATTTGCTCACAGTTTTTACTCACAATAATTATAAATGAAATATTATAATTTACAGGTAACTAAATTTTAACTATAATTTCAATTAAATCCAAAATAATACTCTTTTACGTTTAACGTATAAAACACTTGTGATTCGTAACATACCTACTTAGTAGACAATCAAACAACATACATGTGGTGATTTTTCAGAAGTTCGATTGAAAAAGCGGGAAGATGGCGTGAACAGACTACAGACACCCGTCTCTAGCGTGGTTTCCGTCTCGTCGCTAGAGATGATGACCTTGAAACGCCCCTTCGCCACTGATCATTCCTGTTCGCCTGCGCCGAGATGATAATTACTTCTTAGATCTCCTCATTCAAACACGACTCTGCCTCTACTGGCCAATCCCGCCGTCTTACGCCAACATAAGACGGCTAACCGAGGTTCGTGAACTGCCAACACTAACACTAACATTAGGGACGGATATATAAATCAGAAACTAACCAATGAAGTATGCAAGCACGTAAGTAAGAACCTGGGCTTGAAGTGTTTCGTGTACATATTTAAATTACTTAAAAAAAAAAAATTAAGAAAAAGTAATATATCGTCTTAAAAATAAAACTTTTATTTAGGCTTCTAAAGTTATACTGTCTTATTTATCAATATTAGAGAAAATGTCTGGACTAAAGTTATACAGTCAACATTGAAGAACAAAACAGACATGTTTACTCGATTAGAACATTAATGAAGGATATACTAGAGGCTGAGTGAAGGTCCCATTGATACACATTGGAGGGTGTTAATACAGCTTTCCCGGAATTAGGCGCGACAATGGACGATTTTTGGCCTTTATTTTCTGGGCTATCTGTTGCTATTCATGTATTTCATTTCGACATGCAGGGGGTACAAATATTTCTGGGGCAGCCCACTGGACACCTGAACACAGAAATAGTTGCGTGACTTGAATTTGTAGGTATATAAAATAACACAGTATTTCGTAATTTTGTATATCGTATTATGTATCTTACGACAACTCTAAACCAAATCTCTGCCACATCGGCTCAATACACAAACTATACGCAAGAATGCGTGATGAACATCATTCGACGCAAGTATTATGATCAGGTGCCGTACCATATATTTTGAATAGTAGCGAATAGTATGACTTTGTGGTAATCACATATAGCAATTTTGACGCGTGCCGTATAAAAAGGTAAGTTTGTTTTTAGGCATTGGAGTTACTTTTTATTATTATTATTAATACTATATCGGCGTGTTGTTACGACAGCTAAACGAGTGTGTGTGGCGACAGTACCCGAACTCAAATCGCAAACTACAAAAATAAGGGATAAATGGGTACGGCATCGGAAGAAAGTTTTCGCGGTCCAGTAACCTTGACAACGAAGGTCGCTGACTTAGAGATAATGACGTGTCACAGGATGCACGGCCTACGTACCACAGAGGAAGCCAAACCCACTCGTACCACCTGCACGAGAATAAGGAAATAATATCCCTCTGCAGACCACCCATACATACCACACCGCCCCCGAAACTACGTTCTTCTTGGCTCTGCCCACTTTTCAGACCCTAGTTACTTTTTCCGTTCGGCCATTTTCTATCGTTTAACCACCTTTATCAATAAATATAGCCATGCATAGCCTAGTCACGTTAAAGTAAGCACTTTTTAAGGACAGTTTTTGTCTTTCCGCTACATTTTTAATATCAACATTGCCATGTGAGTGATATACTTTCAGCACTCTCAAAAGGTAATGTCTGAGTCTGGAACGGACCGTACTTATTAGTGGCTATTGGCTAGTGGGAGGGTCTTAAAAAGTACTCACTTGACCGTGAACAGCCTATAATAGTGTGTAATGTGTAGTGCACGTTGCAGTGTAAGGTGCTCCTCTGGAAGGAACTCCTAGCACTTCAACTACGCCGCAGTGGGTTTTATTTGTAGAACCAAAACGTCCTCACACTAGTAGGGTGTGGTACTTTCAACACATTACTAACATTGGAAATATTATCTTAATGCTCTCCAACATGGCTGGAAACGGCTTTGTACAGACTCTTTGTTGTTCCTCAAAGTGTACGAACAGAATTCGACGAAAGTACGACCGAGGAGTACAGTGAGTCAAGAAGAGATTTGGGCGGCTCTTAAAAACGGGGCCTAGAGAGCCAATGTATACACTGGGTTTTACTAGCCTCTCATCCAATCACACGATAGGGCCGCCGTTTAAAAGTCCCACAGCTCCAGCAGCACGAGGTGAACACAACTTTGCACGTAGAGGCGATATCGCCTTACATGTACCGGCCAGCGTCACCCGTAGCGCTTTCAAGACATCACGCACATAAGAAACAGGGCAGTCCAAAATGGCTAAAACCGGCCTTTTCAAAGCGTTTATTTCAAAGTATACGCGTCAGATAGGTACAAAATTACTCCAGGGCCCTGCATTGAAACTTCCTACAGACTTTAAACCGATATAATAATACATTCAATGCTGAAAAAGCCATAGGTAGAGGCAGTGCGACGAGAACACTGCACGCCAGTTCAGAGCCTTGCACTTAGAGGCGATGGGGCACTTGATGAGCGTAGTAGTGTCGACCTTATTGATCCCGCGCTTCTCGGCCTCAAACGAGGGAACGAGGTCCTGGGGGAAGGGAGGGATGGAGGGAGTCCCTCGGCCCATTTCACACGCTACGTCTTCGTGAGCACTTTTGAAATCAAATTTAGAAAAAAAGCGACTGCCCCTGCCTCCATTTATGTTAACGGGCGCACTGAGTGGCATGCGCCCAGTGAAGTTGGTAATGATAGACAGAAAATAGTTACATAACGTCGAATAAAAAGTGTTAGGTAACAATTTGTGAAAACTCTAATTATTTATTTTGTTTTTTAAAATGCATCGAAGTGTAAAAATGCATCGATTTTTAATATATTTTCTTTTCTTATAATTTCATAGTTTGACATGACTGACGCATGAATAAAGTGACGATGCCTATGGCAATGTTAATTTCACCATACGGCGGAGGAATCCACTACGTACATACAAGTAGATCTCAAGCAGGGCTTTAAAAGTGCTCACTTTACAGTGAACAGCCTATACCCGTGCGGGCGAACTTCCGAGTATTTCCCTCCAGTATGGCGTTATATACGATGGAGCGCAGACGTAAAATGGTCGAGGAGATATTCTCGTACAGCCGTCGACGTAAGTACAGACAATGAGTGGACTAGGTGCATTTTGTTTACTGTTCCAAGAACTGAAACATTCTCCAGCTAGTTCAGAATGTCACGGGCATTATTCGATCAGTTACACGATCGTTTGCAAGAAAATTTGCATGGAAAAAAACACCAATATGAGGAATAATATACAACACCAATATGAGGAATAATATAAAACACCAATATGAGGAATAATATAAAACACCAATATGAGGAATAATATAAAACACCAATATGAGGAATAATATAAAACACCAATATGAGGAATAATATACAACACCAACATGAGGAATAATATTCAACACCAATATGAGGAATAATATACAACACCAATATGAGGAATAATATACAACACCAATATGAGGAATAATATACAACACCAATATGAGGAATAATATACAACCACAAGAAATGCATGCAGTAACACTAAGGTAATATAATTATAAGTCACAAATATTAATATGTTTTTTTATTTGCAAACAATTATTTATATGCAATGACTACTGAGGATATAGGAAAATATTGGTTCCAAAATCCTTTAAATATAAATGGAAATAAACCGTTCTAACTTTTACGATTGGCTTGTAAAGGCTATGCTGCAGGCTATGTATTTGGAAAAAGAAGAACAATCTGACATTTCAGTTGATACAGATGTTTCTTGGTACTGGGATCTGATTGCAGACGCATGCTGCTGAACATAAATGGGGTTCAGATCTGAAGTATGATGGCGCGAAAGACCTGAAGTACGTTGTGATGTAGTACGTGGGTCGATGAAAGATAACGAATGGGTAATATGTTGAAAGTCTACTTTTAGACTGCAGAGTTTTGGTGGAGGAGCTCTACGCTGTAGTCATTTGTAGAGTGCCCATTTAGAAAATCACAATCAGTTCTTCACCAAATCATTGTATTGATGGAATAAGCTCATTTTCAGTTCGAATTCGTGTAGTTTAAGCTTCCTGCCTGTGGCACTAGAGAACCCCTGGTTCACTACTGGCGCTGCTCGCTTTGCAGATCCTGTACTGATGAGTTTTTATTTTTTTTATTTTGTCTGCACTTGTCACCCCCATCTTGTTCCACTGGGTGCTCCTCTACCTCCGCGATGCTAGAATCTGTTTGCCTGTGCTCAATAGATTTTTTCAAAAACTGCAATTGTTTGTAAAAAATACATTTTCTCCATTTAGGTGCACCAGCACCAGACATACTCTCGTCCCTTTCCTTTCTACAGCATCTCAGCCACTGGCCACGTATGTTATTCCATTTCTTGACGATTTGTTTACCCTTAAATATAAAACATTTAGCATTCAGACATACCAGAAACTGACACCCGTATCTTACCCGGGACTCGTTCTACGCACTTACGTATTATTGTAGACTAATGTATGCTAACTTTTCCTCACTACGTGTAGGTTAAAAACTTATATTACGTGTTAGAAAGTTTACCAGGAAATTTTCTTAATTACATTTATTAAACTTACCGTAGTGACGAATTTCTGCATAACTTAAACTACCCATTCAAACACACATATATGCTTCTCCGCGCTTCTTTGGTTAGATTTCATTATTTATACGACGCTAATATTTTAACCCATAACACTGGATCTACTTCTACGCCTCTCATGATTAATCACCCATAAACATACATTGAGTGCAGGCACGACAACAGGGGCTCCCGCACGCCCTAATCACGGAGCGTGTGAAGAGAACAATAGCTGGCAATGTACCACACGGGCCCGGGTAGAGTAGTAGCATGCAGTAGGGGCTCCGTGTGAGCCTTTATGTGTGAGAGACCAACCAACGCCTGACTATGTACACATATTTGTACGGACAAACACACAGACCTGGACGAACTCCCGCGCAGGCAAAGAGAATTAACATGCGAGAGGTGGTATTGAAGACTCGCTCGAGCTGAGCTGAGAGTGGCTGACTTGCAAGCTAGCAGGCTTACCCACCAACCGTGCAGACACGAGGCAGGTGTCGTTGCCGCCTTGATGACGTCACCGCCTCGCTGGACAGCCGCCGACACACTGGGCGCCTCGTCGCTCCAAAATAAAAACCACACGGTGAAGAAACAGAGGCGACATTGCCCTTGGCAGATTCCACAAGGTTACACAACTACAACCCCCGCACCCTTCTTCCAGCCCTAGTCCAGAACTGGCCGTCACGGCTCCTGAATTGCAGATCCTAAATCATAAATTATAATATACCCAGTCTCTTATCCCGCGAGGGGCCGCGGTGGCTCAGTCGTTAGATAACTCACCTCCCACCACTGCGAAGTGGGTTCAATCTCCGGTCGGGTCACTACCGGATTTTCGCATGTGGGAATCGTGCCTGACCATGCCGCTGGTCGGTGGGTTTTCTCTGCGACCTCCCGGCTCTGCTTCGTTCTCATCTCGCTTCACCCTCTTCACTTGTCAAGACCTCGATGTTAACAGCCGCTCAAAAATCTCGACCAGCGGAGTTCAATACAGGCCTCAGCAACTAGAATAGGGAAAACGAACACATAGAAAGGATACGAACCGCCTTACAATATCCGCAATTAAACAAGTTTGTTGCATAGTAAAACTCAATATTTACTACCTCCTAATCGCGTCAATATACAATAAACAATCGCGTCGTTTGTCTCTAGATATTTTAGAAGCACGTCCTTGATCACATATTTTCAATTGAATGGCTTTCACGTATGTTGTTTCATAACATGTGTGATTTACATTAATATTAGCATGGAACTGTGTAGTGTTCCTTCTTCATGCCTATGATTGTGGTTCTCTCGAATGTATTTGTAGTATGAAATAACCGTGGATCAATGATGCAATCAATAATTCTGCACGCCCAGAAAACGTCGGCCAGAATCGAAATAAATACAAGCTGACAACCTCAAGCGCTTTGTCTGCCAACACAAATTGAACATTGTGGCTTGGACGTTGGAACTTGAGTAAACTATTTCGGCATACAAATGAATAATACAGGTTCTCTCGTTTATACCGTAGAGATGCAACTCTATCCTCGTATTCTCCTTGGTCCACTACAGTAGAGTTGTTCTGTCGTCTTCAATTTCTCTGTGCATTAACACGTACACCCGGATGGGTTTCACAAGGCAATCGCAAACTCCTTTAGGTTTGCGATGGAAGAGAGAGCCAAAGAAAACAAATGGGAGTAAAAATATCTTGGTCCATACTTTATCTTCGCAAGCAACATTAATTAATGCAACAACACTCGTAAGATTTATGCCCGGTTGCACCATCGTGGTTCCAAACTCGATCCGAGATCGGACCTAAGATCGACACAGAAAACTGTCGCACCATTCGAGTTCAGAGTTGGACTGGAGATCGAGATGAAGTTCATTTCGAACCGCCGAAATTGGCGGTTCGAAATCTCGATCCGACATCAGCAGCTACCGTTGACAAATGTAGTTTGAAAATACGCCAGCAGATAGAACTACGTTAGACTGATTTCTCGGGAAATTAAAACAACATTATACGCACTTGAATATTATTCAGTAAAATTCGTACAATAATAATTCACTTAAAACAGATAAAAAATCGCACATCTATTTCTATCTATAGTGAAAATTACGCCTACTTCCATGACGTCATATATTACGAACCAATAGCAAAATTTGTCTCATACTTAATCCCGATCTCTCACTATGGAACTAAGATTGACGCATTTAGAATCATGAAATTTCGTTGGTGCAAACTTTGACATTGGAACCAAGATCAAAATGGATCATGGTTCGGAAGTAGGATCACTCGATCTCGGATCGGGGAAAATGTCGGTGCAACCGAGCAAAAGTTGTGCGTAGGATGGGAGCGTGAAAGCTACGGTGGACGTGGTTGTAACAGCAAATGACACTATTTTACACGCAGGAATTCAACAGCCAAGTCAGCGCCGTGCACACAGCAAATGTCCAAGGGCACCCACTTAAAAATAATAATAATAAAAAAAATACTGCGAGAAGTCAAAAAAGTAAGAGAAGTGCGTGAGTGAGCAGATTCGCGAGGCTCTTAACACTGAGGTCTTGAGAGCTGACGAGGGTGAAGCAAGGCGAGTACGGAGCAGCGCCGGAATGTGTTAGGGCGAGAAAACCCTCCGACCAGTGGCATCGTCTTTCACGATTGAACCCGGTTCGCCTTGGTGACAGGCGAACGCGCTAGCCGCTACACAACCGCGGCCCCTGTGCTATATCGCCTTCATAAACACCACGCAAGGTTGACGATCACTATACAACACACTACTACTAACAAACGAGGACTAAAATATTTTCCTTTCCAGTTAATTTCATCAGAAAAGTAAAGATTTCTCCGCCGAATATTTTATCTACAAAACTGCAGCCAACATTAAAACTTATTTTCCCGCCGAAAACTTCGTGCGTAACATGATAGCAAAATTGCCACAAAATTACGATTTCAACTTCATTTATTTGCTCTGCTACTCGGAGCAGGAGGACAAAAAAAGGGGGGGGGGGAGCGGGGTTCGTTAGCGTATAGTGCTATTTCAAGCACAAAAGAATTAGATTTTAGAGTTTATTCATAAACATACATTAAAATCACAATTATCATGTTATTGAAACGAACTTTTAGTTCAAAATGAGACTATGCGATGCCGGAAGAGGAGAATAGAGGGGGGGGGGGGGGGTAATCATATACCTCCAACTATCATTACATATATTTTTTAAACTGTGCGATGTAAGTAAACCTCTTCCGATTTGATACATTTATCAATTTTCGCGAAATAACACTTTAATTAGGTACATATTAAAACTATAGGCTGTTCACGGTAAAGTGAGCACTTTTGAGACCCTAGTTACTTTTTCCTTTCAGCCATTTTTTTGTACTTTAACCATCTTTTAAAATAAATATTTCAATGCAAGTAATAAACACAGAGTGCATATTCCACCGCACTAGGAAGCTAACGTCTAAGGCTAAAATAAAATATATTTATTGACTATTATTCCAAAAGAGCTCACTCACTTTACCGTGAATAGCCTATAATACCCGAAATTTCCTGTTCTTAGTGTTATTTTAATTATTTGGAGTATTTCAATTGAGTATTCCGACAGAAATAATATTTATTTTCACACGTGACTAGGTATAAACTACGGACACTACTATACTTACCTGCTTGGAATGTCAATACATATACATAAGTTAAACAGCGTTTGAGAATTATTTAGAAATCAAGGCGCGCGTGGCGGCTCGGGAAAGTGTAGGAGTAGTGGGCTGGAGTGGGCTGGGCTTAGAACACCGTGACGTTGACTTATAGCCTGTGCTAGAGGTTTTGTTACTTGTCTTGTCCGTGCAAGACGGCGCATGATATTCGCGGGGCTCTGACAGGGTTACCACCACTGCAACATTTCGGCAATGCGCAAACAGGCTGCATAAGAAGGAAACTTCACGACAACGTGTCACTCGGCGCTGGACTCGAACCACCACGGGTCACGTCGCGGAGACGCTGTCTAAAGCTGGGTTCACTGTTCAAACATTTGAGCGTTATCTCAACAATAATTACACGTACAGGATAACTCTGTGACATGTTGAATGCAATGATTGTCAACATAGGACGTGCAAGTGTTGGAGTTTTACTAAGAGTTGAAAGAAATAATGATATTTTACATCTTAAGGTGCTCGTCTGCTTGGAGGTTTCTCCCACGTAGAGGTCGAGAAGCGTGGGAGCTATAAGGGCTACAAGTGTGCCATCGTCTCTACGCACAAGGCTCTGAACTGGCGTGCAATGTTCTCGTAGTGCTGCGTGTACCTATGGCACTTTCATCCGTGACTCTATCATTTTATTGCTGGAAAGTCTGTAGGAAGGTTCCGTATGTCCCCCGAGTACATTTGTGTGTACGTAACACGAATATTTTGAGACACCGCACTTTGAGAAAGCAGTTGTTAACCATGTTGGGGAGCTTTGAATTGGTGTTTATAATGTGCGTGACAAGTAATCGACAAGCATAGGCTGGAGAGTGTGTTCCTTTCATAGACCAGCAACACTGGACGCACTTTTGAGAGTTTAATAACAATAAACCTACATTTGAAAACACTGCAACTCAGTTCCAGTGCTAGACAGTCGGGCCCTTGTGTCGCGGCGGCCAATCAACAAAGCAGTCCCTGTTGCTGGCGGCAAACTAGTATTTACAGAAATGTACGCATCCTAAATATTACAAATACGTGTGAATTACGTTACCAATACTATGCTTTTCTGCCAGAAAATGTTCGATTTGATGTATAGTCAGTTCATATGTGGTTGTCATAATAGGTAATGCTTGTAAGTTTTCGTTGGTTATACTTGAAAATTATGTGGATTGTGAAACGTGAATTTCGAAGACGCATTTCTGTATGTGAGAGATGCAGTTATTACACAATTCTTAATCGATAATTTTTCAATCGTACACACTCCGTAACCATTTCAGTCAGTCTCTCTCTCTCTCTCTCTCTCTCTCTCTCTCTCTCTGTCTCTCTCTCTCTCTCTCTCTCTCTCTACTGTCCGCTATGGCTCTGAAGGTCGTGTCAGTTTGTCATTTGTTTGTTTTATTTTCACATTACCTATCTGTGATACTTTCTTTTAATGAAAACAAAATACAGATGATTTTCACATAAGTAGCAATTACTCAGTGCGACATCATAGTCATACTAACTATTAAGGGTGTGTGTGGAGAACACGGCCGTAGTTATTACGTGAACACGACTGTGTTTGGCAGGTAGCAGACTATTTTCCTTGCGACACGGATGAAGTGTAACGAAGTGAATGCTTAGCCTTGATGGTTTCAGATCGAGGTGCTTAGTTCGCTATTGGACGGACAATCGCGCGCACTGTTTACTTACATCTCGCATCATCTTACTGCTTTACCAACACACCAACTTTCTGGTTTTATTCAAATCATTATAATGTAGACCAAATATAAGCAAGAGTTCAATGCTACACGCCAACAGAAGTAGGTATGTAATTATTATGATACCAGACGTGTTTTAGAAACAACCGAACCAGCCACACGCGGAATGATTTCTCAAGGTTTAGTTCAGACAACGCGGAGACACTACGAGTAGCCTGTACCATGTGACAATGGGCAGGCAAAGGCAGGGCTTTCCAAAGTGCTCACTTTACCGTAACCAGCCTTCTGATATGTCTTCCCGCAGCAAGTATATGTGCATACATATCCCTGTGCGATAAACCATACGCCCCCTCAGTCTTCTATAATGTTTCAGTTCGTTCACGGACTGTACAATACTGCTTAACAATATTTCGATGTACCAAGGCAGAAGAGCTTTTATATTTTAAAGGCGCGAATGTTACGATGATGTCTGTTCAGTGTATTTTGTATGCCCAGGTCATTATAGCTATTGCATTCAAATTCCATTAATAAAAATTAATGTTAAAAAAAAAAAAAATCAGTGTAAGGAAAAGGGAGCGACGATGTAGAAGGCAGGGTGTGCAGTGCAGTATGAGGAAAACTGGCATGGACGGAAGTTGATGGTAGACTTTGTACCTACTTGCTCTGCATTCGTCTGGTTGGCTCGTGTTCCCACACATCAGCCGGACAAAGTACACACACATCATCACACCACTACCATCTGCACACGCACTCACATATAAACATCACGAGCTGCACTCCTTCCGCTACAAACATTCTCCTTGCAGTTAACACTTCTCTGGTCGAGCGGCGCAAACAAACTGTGGTTAGACTACTCGCCTCCCACCAAGGCGAACCGGGTTCGATTCCCAGCGGGATCGCTCCCCGGATTTTCACAAGTGGGAATCGTGCCGGACGATGCCTCTGGTCGGCGGGTTTTCTCAGGGATCACCCGTTTCCGCCACCCTTGCATTCCGGCGCCGCTCCATACTGACCTCGCTTCATCCTCGTCAGCTCTCAAGACCTCGCTGATAAGAGCCGCCCAAATCCCTTCACTCCCCACTCCATTCATACAACCAAATAGAGAATAACATAATTTCACAAAACTTCTCGGTCAATCGCTAGTTCATTTCACTGTACTTCCTTCCTTAAAAAAAGAGGGTGGGGTAATTTCTGGAAAAATATTTTTCATCTCTTTATGGGTGTTTCTTACTGTGTATCATAAATACATCCAAAAAATGTACCATTATTCTATTGAGGAGTGAGATTTGAATACGAACCGAATAAAGTTTGCAGCCCGTGACATCGACCATGCCCCTACGAATACATCAACATTTTGGCTATAAATGTGTTATTTTCTAGTGTGACATACATAACTTATCCAGTTTCTAGCGATGTCAAAGTATTTTACGAGTTGCTAACTGTTACGACTTTCGAGACACAACTTACTTGACACCTAGTAGAAAACAATGCTGTGAGTGGCATTCCATTAACCAAATAATTAACTCATCCAGAAAGAACTACAGTCCATTCACAATTACTTCCAACTTTTCTGAAGCTTGTCCTGCTAAAGTTCTACTTCCAGGATATTCCTCCGCCTCATGAAAACAAAGCTTAACTATAGTCTATTCCCGATTTGAAGCGACTTATGAAGATCAACCATTGAAAAAACACTCTAGGCATAACATGTCAACCTGTTTTTTCAATAACCTGTATTCCACAAATATATAACACTGTGGTTAACTTTAGAGTACTGTGTTATTGAATAAATGAACCTTTACCTTAATATCTTCTATAACTTGTAATACTTATTTATTTTTAAATACGAATTAACAACAGCGAGAGCAGCTACGTGTTGGCAACGGGCCGGTAAGAAATAGTTCACAGCTAAAATATTATTTTAACCTAGTTTTTTTAGTATACTATTTGTAAATTATACGGTGCCTATTGAAATGCTTAAATATTTAGGCAGCCCCTATGACAAAATATCTCATTTTTACAGTTTAAAATAACAGCGGAAAATATCGTGGGTAGGCCCTAATGGTACAGTGTTGTTTTATTGAGCGAGGCTTGTCGCTCTGTCCCTGTCTGTCTCTTTCACACTCGGGAAAATTCACCTCGCTAGTAAGCAGCTATGTTATACATGTTTTCAATTGTAGCATATTTCATACTTATTACAGCAAAATAATGATTTTTGAATTTGTAGTTTACAACCGAAGAGATTTTAATGTTTGAATACTTATTTCAATATATTTAGATCTGATGACGGGGCAGAAACAAAGTTAAGTTGGCAGACGTGGCGAGCCATGATGTCATGGCGTGTTGCTGTTTTACCAAACGAAGCGTAAATTATACTTGTTTCGAAAAATACTTCAAATTACCACATCACGTTTGTAGACGCTATGTTTTTTAAACCTAACTAACCAAGTTACGATGTTGTGATAAATCTGTTGTTTCCGCGGCAGTAATAAATATACTGTTACAGTGTGTTTCTGTAACCGCTGCGTGTGAAATAACGTGGCTTGGCTGCGTGGTGATCGTTACGTTGGATCTGTGTATGTTATTTCAAATATCTGATGTGAACTATTTATACGTTTTAAACGTGAACTGTTTTTATAACGAAGTTACTTATTTATCACAACGTTGTACCTTTGCATTGTGTGTTTGAAACACAGTCGTGTAAAGTGATTTACCACCAGTCCCAACAAAATAACCAAGCCCAGCTCCACTAAATTTAAAAAAAACTAATAAACAGTAAGTTGCAATACATAGAAATATGGGCGGAATAAAAGTTATTGTAGGATTATTTCTGTGCATGATTTTAATGTCGCTTTTTCGTTGGACTGGCTATTACTTCGTTATTCGAACTGAGGTCGTCCTTTTAAAGAAATAACCCAACACATATCAATAACAAAAGGATAATGAGTACGTCCCTTTATCTCGCAGTTGTAACAGTGTTAAACACAGCCGCGGCAAAATACTAACGTGCATTACACGTATCGAGCTATGTCGTGGAAAACAAATATGTTAATATAAAATAACCGTAAGAACTGTCTTCAATTCAGGCATTTCTAAAACGTTATATACTGACGTAAATAATGTTAGAGGCCTAAACTGTGAATATTCGTACGGAATGGTTTTTGGAATATGACAGAATTATTTGAAAAGCTGTAAACAGTAAACACAACACATTCGACAGTTATAAAAGTAGAAGTCACATTTCAATGTTTATTTTTATGCGTAGCGAAAGTATACGAACACATCTACACACAAAATGGCATGTAAACATTGATTTTGACAGATGCTACATGGCAGTCACATGGCCATGTTTGTTTACATTTGGCGGTAGGATACGAAACGGGCCTGTAAGTAGATATTTAGCAGGGCTCCGAGAAAGTTGCTTCCAATGGGGAATGGACTATAAGTCAGGGAAAATTATACCAAAGGGACAACACACAGTATTCGTGCGCATTACGTGAAATAAGATTTTGTAAATGCTATTTTTTTACCAGACTTTACCTACACGACTATTTTCTTTCTGTTTTCATTCTCATTAATTATAAATAGAATATTATAATTTATAGGCAGAATAGACGTAACACTTGAACTTCGCTAAACATAAGGTACTTGAGCTACCATGAGTATAAAACGCTCGTGATACGTGCTATATTTAGGAAGCAATCAAACACGTCATACATGAGGGCGATTTTACAAAGGTTTAATTCAAATAGCGTTAAGAAACCGCGAACAAGCTGTAAGAGGAATATTTTGCAACTGCCGTATCGTGCAATCTTCCCTTTATCGCCATTTACTCAATACGATTGCTGCCTCACTTTAGAAATAATCATGCAAAGGATTGGACACAAAACTTAATGAAGAGGAATTAAAACACGGATGTAATACTAGGCACAAAACATAATCTTCGGATAGCAAAGCACCACGGAACAGAGTTCAAAAAAATCTTTCAGCCACCACTCCGAAATGACATGCCAGGCAAGCTTCAACAATTCGGATCAATATCAGTAGGAACACGCACTCGCACACATGCAACGACAATATGTAGTAAATACTCAGCTGCTCTTAAATATTTCCAACTTTTCTTATATTTTTTTAAATTATTTATTTGTTACGCCACTATTCTATTAAAAGTGACACTAACAGGAAACTTAAGGACGTACTTTTATTTTTTGTATTTTATTTTTTACGCATTTTAAAACGTTTGACCTTTTTTTTATCACATTTTATTCCAATACATTCAGAACTGTACGTACACTGTAAAAATGTCGCATGGCATATTTTATATCTCGCTAGAGAAGAATTTCGTACGTGTCAAAATAAAATAAATAGTGAACATTTTTTTCTTGTGGCACTTCACTTCAAACACCCTACCCTCTCTTCATAATTCAGTAAGAGGGCCATGAAAGAAGGAGCATGGGGTACTTCGTGCTGCACTTGTTATTGTGCGCCGACAATTATCAAAGAGAAGACACCGCGAACAGATAAGACCCGACCCTTGAATGACGTTGTGACCACATCGCGTCCCCCCCGGGGGGGGGGGGGGGACAATCTTCAAAACCAACCAGTCACAACGTGTCAATACCAACGTGGCAACGTATCAACACTGAACAGGCAGATACATATTTACATGTTTTTGGAAGCGAATATAGGTAGACGACGAAACGGTAACCCTAGATATTAATTCACTTAAATTTTGAGAGAAAATATTTTCCAAACTGATGCACTCCTGTCGAACTATTTCTTACACCGTATATTTGCACGTTCCAGTGCGGCGTAAGATATAGCGCTAGAGGAACGAATCCATCTGTCAAAATATTTGCTTACACAGTATCCAGGAACTGTTATTCAAGATCGCCCTTTCTTGATTTGTCGGTACTGACTTGCAGAAACATGTTAACTGCCATTGCCGTGTTCAGGGTTAACTTATTTACCACGCCCCCTTACACATGTGTAGAAACATTTAAATCACAATAAATCTGTACACAACCAAGTGATTTTGAAAAGTTAAATTACGCGAATTTTTAGCGTGCTTCGGCCACAATCTGCCTCGCTCTGGACCTGTAAAAACAACCGTATTTTATTTCTTTGTCGTGGGCCCGGAAGTATACACTACACAGCGTCATAACCCAGAAAAGCTAAACAAAGAAGAAGAAAATTGTTTCAGTGGGCATTAAAGAATAAATATACGAAGGTGACATCAAATCGCATGTCTTAGGAACAAGATTTGAGTTTCCTTCTAGCTGACCAAGTCCAAGATCGGTACATGATTTTGGAAAACGCAGAACTTCACGATTATCTGCATCGATTACTGGCGGTACACGAACCAGTAATTATGTTAAAATAAATGCAGATCATATTTTAATATAATCATAGAATTACTCGCAAATCCAAAACAGACCAGCGGGCTCAAAAATAATCTTCCAGATGGAAAAAGTTAAAGTTAGAAAAATAAGAATATTTGGGGAACCTACACAAAAGAAAAACCTAATTCACAAACACAAAAAATAACACAAAATATGCGTTAGACGAAAACTACAAAACAAATTACGCTCTGCAATTTAAGCTCAGCAGACCCTTCTCCAACTGCATCCATGAAACCAACATGAGGGGGAGAGGCGTTACAAGGAGACGAAACACACGTGGTGCTTTTTTTTTTTTTTTTTTTTTTTTAAAGGGTTTAAAATGACACAGGTGGTGCATTTCAAAACTGAAACACGAAATAAAGTCTGACAAAATCAGTGGCCAAACATGTAGCCATTATTTAAAAAAAAGTAATAAAAATCAAGTGATTCAAGAAATAAAAAAAAAAAAAAAAAAAAAGTTCTTCAAACAAATGCCTATTTGGTATAAAAGCTGTTTAATTGTAGGGAAATAAAGTTCTTTGTTATACACATAGACTCTAGTTACACTTTCTCTCTCAGAACTTCAGTGGGCTAAACCAAGTTCGTTAAGGGGTGGAGGTCTTAGTTAAATAAAAGAGTTTATTATAATTTCCTAATTTTATTTACAATAACCATAACCAAAATTATCTCAACTCAACATCTCACAATACATTGGTATCACTTACTGTTTACAATTAATGACTCCAATTAATACAATTTATAATAACAACAAAGAAATTAGTGAAATTTTAAAAATCAGTCCCAATGGACAGTGTGTCAACCTATTCAATTATTTTATAAATGACGCATCCATATTTGACAGCTCCAATATTTACAATAAATCCGTATTACAGGTTCATATAGTCACACCTTAGTTCAGTCCATGTCCCGCCAGTCCGCAATGTTCTAAAATTCTCCGAGCGCCCTCGTTCACAGTAGACTTCACTGGTCGGGTTTCACGTCCTCTCGTCCATTCACACAACGAACACCTCGTCCGAAGTCGTACCGTACTTAACTTCGCACCCGCACTCAGCTAGATGGCCTTCACCAAAGACTGCCCGCAGTCCCGCTGTGGCTTGTATTTATAGGTCGCAGGCCGTCATCAAGAAGTTTCGCTAACTCCCGAATTGCGCCGAGTTTCCTAATTCCCAGAATATCCTTGCACCACCTGTCGGCTTCTTCAGCGGGGTGGGGGAGGGGCTGTTACGCAAGCAAGTCTTGTAGCTGTCGGTTATTCACGGGCTTCCCAGAAGGGAGGCAAAAGAGCAGCGAGCACGTCGTTTAGGGAAGAGGGGAGGATCGAGATCCCCCCCCCCCCAATACATCACCGGACAGCCTCCCGGCGCCAGCTGCAGCACGTAACACACACACACACACACACAAATAAATAAATTTTAATATTACGTCAAAAATTGATAGAAAATATACCAAGTTCCAAATACCGTAATTCCCAATCCCAAACTAAACGCGAACCAATTAAATTATGAATCTCTGTTCAAAATTTTCCTGATAAAGGAACCACTGACATGATTTGCCAATTTCCACAGAAAAAATTCAAGTGTCAAAAAAGTTTGAAGTGCTAAAAAGGAATTTTGGCAAAGAAAAAATTAAGAAAGTGAGACCAAGTTCCATAATTATATTTTATTTACTAGAACTAGCGCGGTTTGAAGAATACGAACATCTTAAAATTATTAGTTGAAATTTTTCCAGATTAGTGAAATATTTAATTAAACTATATTTGGTGGCCAGTCGTGATTTCCCCTACTCTACATTCACTTTACTGGGGAAGTATAATTATTACTAGTGATATATAAATAGTAATGTAACCTTTTTTTTTCCTAATGGCAAAGTCCTCGTTCACTGACTGCCTGAATTATTAACTAACTGTTGGATATGGCTACTTCTTAGGATATGGACGGCCAAGAAGATTTCAAATTCAACTCTTAAGTGAAAAGGGGTAAAATGTGTTTTAATGGATTCCTCAAATTACCTTAACGAGGAGTATGTAGCTGCACGTTCAAGGTTAAGAAACGTGGGAGCTATACGGGCGACACTAACACGCACTCCTAGTGTATCATCACTCGTACGCGCAAGGCATGTAGTGTTTCCGTCGTGATGCTGTACTGTGCAAATTAGATCTGTAACAAATGTAACTTTATTACACGCGATGAAAACCCACCGGAAAAGTCGTCATTTTCTCTTACCGCTAATGGAAACAGCACAGGCAAGCTATACCAATGCAATATTTAACCACTCCACTATTTTTTATTTTCATGATACATGTGAAAATAGGGGCATAGATAAATTGTTTTTTAACCTCTTCTGGCAAAAAAAAATCTTATTTCCAGCTTGTTACGGCACACACGACGACTTCATAAAATTCACTTCTACCCACATTCTCTCCCGTGAGACAGAAACTGACAAATATGAAACTTCCCCTCAGACGTGACATAGGTGACAGTAGTTCATGATGTCCGCTGAAATTCCATTTTGGAATTCCCGACTTTTCCCGGTTTTCCAGGCAGAATCTTACCATTTTCCCTGGCCTATTTTAAGGATTGAAACCTTTCAATACAGTATTTTTCCACTGCTGACAGAACAAGTATGCTGTCAATGAAGATAACTAAATTCCACTGCAATAGACCAAACAAACAAGGCAAATATTTCATTCAACCCATAGTTATTTCTCGCGATACTTTATTTTGTACGCATAGGCCATATGTCACTTGGCAAAGATGTAATACAGTCAATTAACAAACTTAAAAACAGAAATTTTAAAATGAATATGCTAATAATTACATCATTCTGTATTTACACAACTAGAAACTTCTGCAGAGGAGCAATTATTTACATTTATCCTAATCCTGGTGAAAATTCCCTGATAGGCTAGTTCCCCCTTTTTCCTTGTGGGTGGACCACCTGTAGTTAAACAATATAAATGTCCAAATAACTGTAAAGCCAAATCCTACTCCTAAACGAGCCCGGTTTCTAAATATTGACTCTACAAATATTTTTTTTTTATAAATATACACGAACCAAAATGTTGGGACATACCCACCTAAGACAATACTTAAGAAGCCGATATAACACACGAGTTGCTTCATGACTTATACACGTGACATATGAAGCAGCGAGTACTCTTCTACATCATGCACAGGAGTAACCTTCACATTTCAATGGCGGCAGGTGCTGAAAAATTCAATTTTATCCAAATTCTAATACATGCAGCACATACACTTACATACAACATTACTGCGTTTTTCTAATGACTAATTTACCGCTTTTAAAATATATTTTTACTGGACTAATATTTGGTATACAGTGTTAATAATATAAAATTTGCAATGAATACATAGAAGCTTTTGGGCACTCGAACAGTCAGTCCACATCTGACAAGAAGAAAACGTAGTTGGTATTCCAGTTATGAATGTAGCAGGCAGGCAGGCAGGATAGGCAGGCAGGCAGGATAGGCAGGATAGGCAGGCAGGCAGGCAGGCAGGCAGGCAGGCAGGCAGGCAGGCAGGACAGGCGGGCCAGGCAGGCAGGCAGGCAGGCAGGCAGGACAGGCGGGCCAGGTAGCCAGCCAGGCATGCATGCAGGCAGGATAGGCTAGGCTAGGCGGACCAGGTAGCCAGCCAGGCAGGCAGGTTAGGCGGGCCAGGTAGCCAGCCAGGCAGGCAGGTTAGGCGGGCCAGGTAGCCAGCCAGGCAGGCAGGCAGGATAGATAGGCAGGCAGGCAGCCAGCCCGGCATGCAGGCGTCCGACAGCTGACTGGATTGAACGGTACACCAGCTGTCGAGTGTCCGCACCACATACACACCTGCTGGTCCGGCTCGAGATTAAGGCCCTTACACAATTGAAAACGTTAACATTTGACTTTACGATATGACTTTACGTTTGCTTTCCAACACGTTGTTTCTTATGGAGCTTGACACAATGGAACTGTCAAAGGTAAAGTCATGCACTTTTGTTTTTAAGATTCCGAAAAACTGAATTTTAAAGTCAAAGTCAGGCAGCCATTTTGCCGAGAATCTAAGAGGTTATGTGGAAAGTGCATTATTTTATTGTAGGGCGATTATAATCTCGGTATATTAAACTAAGCTCGTCTTTAATTAAATAAATGGGAAACATATAATGTGAAGAGGAAATATATGAATAGACACATTTTAAAAAA
Source organism: Dryococelus australis (assembly GCA_029891345.1). Taxonomy (NCBI): domain Eukaryota; kingdom Metazoa; phylum Arthropoda; class Insecta; order Phasmatodea; family Phasmatidae; genus Dryococelus; species Dryococelus australis. Next base: position 67,238,048 of record CM057002.1, on the reverse strand, counting down.
GTAAACAAATGGGTTTTTTGTTTTTAAATATAAACTTTACACATAAACTTTTAATATAAATGTTAAGCCTATTTTTAAAAAAGGCACACAAAATGCACTCCTGGATTATATTATAATAACATAACAAGACACGCATTTTTACGAAGCTCGCAAAACCGATGTTCAATTGTCTGAACTCTGACTTCACAATTTGTATTGTGTATTGATTGTTTCGTGAGAGGAAAGTAAAAGTTAAGTCAAATGTTAAAGTTTTCTATTGTATAGGAAGTTTTACTCCGCCTGCCAGGAACCTACACTCTACAAGCTGGGAGAGCAACCAAGATAACACACTCACAGCAACACGTAGAGGCGAACATACGTGTATGTACCCGAGCTTCCCGCATACCACATATCGCGGTTACTTACACATCTTCTGAAGCCTATCCTGCGTAAGTTCTACTTTCAGGAGATTTCTCCGCCTCATACAAAAAACAAACACCAAAGGGACAAAGCGCCACATTCATTCTAATAATATTTTGCATAATAACTAGCTGATACTAGGCATTACCACCACACCTACTTTCTCACTGTTTTTATTCTTATTAATTTTAAATAATATATTATAATTTACCTATAAAACATAAATAAAAGTTTAATCTAACCACAAACTCGCATAACCAGGGTTGCCACCTTTTTTCCATTTGAAAATTCCCTGACATTACCCTGGCTTGCATACTAAAAGAATATTTTTTCAGTAAGGATAGGCGCCTTTCAAATATAACAGACTTTTACACCAAAATACCTCTCTGATCTTCCGAAATTGCTCACCACGTAGACTGCAAAGCGAAATGCCTAAGCAATTAAGTCCACAATCTTTAAATGAGAGGGCTTCCAAAAGTGCTCACTTTACCGTGATACCCTATATCAGCTATTATAATCATACATTGAATAAACGCACACACTCTGTGAATGAAAATAAGTTTTTAATTAAATGAAAGGTTTATAAATGTAAGAAAACTGCCGAAGATGACCGCTGGAGAGCCATCAGGGTGGCCTACCTGTAGTGACGTCATGTCTGCTAAATGTCAGGGAATTCTGTGATATAGATGATATATTTAGCAGTTCTGTAATCAATCGTGCACCGATGCCAGAATTATACAAAATTTTTGCTCGTTTCTGCGCCAAAACTAATGGGAAGACATAATATGCACGCACGATCTTAGTCTCACTACATATAATTCCTTAATTAAATTAAATTCAATGGTAGATCAGGTACGTACACAACTGAATACACGTGGAACATTTATTAGTTTGGGGTGGGAGTGGGGGCTACATGTTTAGACCAGTTTCTGAAGAAACAAAAACCACACACCACATTTAAAAAAAAACTTTTGAAATTGGCAGCGGAAAAGAACGTATATTCTGCAAAAGTTTTTAATTTTAATAATCAAAATTATATTTAAATATAAATATATATATATATGTTAATTTGCTTGTTTAAAATACAGGAAATGTTTCTGCTGTAGCAGTGGCACTGCGAGTACACATGGTAGGTCGTATCCCCTTCACTACACTTGGAGGGAGCATGTGCCCCCTGCACCCCTAGACGCGGAAAATGTTATACCTGGTGTAGGGGACAGCTCACTCCTTTTATTTTCGCAGTCGAAATACCATTCCATTCAAATATATTCCGGTGTTGCTATATTCACGACCTACGTCTGTAGGTAATCCCCGAATGCAGACGAATATATAACAGGCTCATTTGCAAAAAGAGCACATGGTAAAAGACCGTCTGCAGAGGTTGATGAGGGGAGCGGGGATGTTTTATTGTAGACAAGGTTCGCCATCTTGCTCTCTGACTAACACCTGGCCAGACACCCGCAGAGATGCGTACATCACTTGTTTCAACTGTGACAAGTGTCGTACATACTGCATGTCTCCCCAGGCGTCTTACACCACGTTTACACTATTAACAATTAACACGTTAAGCCTGTACATAACAGCTATCTTTATTGAGTTGAGTTGAGAGATATGGGTGGCTCTTACCATCGAGGTCTTGAGAGCCGGCGAGGGCACTATGATGCGAGAATGGAGCAGCGCCGGAATGCAAAGGGGGGAGGAAGCTCCCGGAGAAAACCCGGCGACCAGCGGCATCGTATAGCACAATTCCCACTTGCGAAGGTCCGGGAGTGGCCCGGCCGGGGATTGAACCAGGTTCGCCCTGGTAGGCGAGCAGGGGTCCCTATATATCCCATGTTCGAAGCGCAGCGATAAGGGCGACAGTAACAGTTGATTTTTCAAAGGCTTGTTAGCAAAAAAAACGTGAAGGTACCGGGAATAGACTACTGCTGCGATCACACGAGTGGTCTAAGACTGTTTATTGTAAATTCGATCGGATGCCACGTTACATCAAGTTTGCGAAAGGAATTTAGTTTCAGTGGTCAAACCTATTTAACTAACAGCAAATAAAGGGAAACAGTAACATCGAAAACACTATTCCATAACTATTTATAATTGCCTTCAACACTTATAAATGTCGAGTATATTATTATTTGAATAGAACTGACATTCCGACTGTAATAGTAAAACGAATATTGCATTTTTTTTTTACCTGGCTTATTTATTTCAAATAATGAAGAAAATCCCGCAAACTGAAGTCACCTCAATGACACAGTTTACTTGACAGTAGTTAATCACAGCGCAACACACAAGGCACAAGGAAATAAGTTCTGATGTAGGCACTACCTCCACAAGCAGTTTCCTTTGAAGAAGTGGCTGCGATCCGAACAAGTTCGGAGCAAAGAATTGAACATGTTCGATATGAAGTATATAGAAGTGTAAAGTAAGGCCCTCTCAGGAGGAATAATAATAATTAATAACTTAGTGTTTTATTGTGAGATCTACACAATATATACACTGCCTTTATTAGTCACTGGGAAATTTTTATATCAACTAATTGTGAAAGGATACAAATCAATTGAAAGTAACACTTGGAGCACGCTGTACCTATCGAGTTTTGTTTCCGCATTTGAGACCGAGAAGCGTGGAAACGATAAGGGTGACACTGTCACGCGCATCAAGTGCGCCATCGCCACTAAGTGCAAGGCGTGAGTAGATGGATTTATGTCCGAGCACAAATGTGGTGTGGAGGAGAGCTGGCCGCAATATTGGATGACGTCACTGCTGCCATCTTGGGTAATATCATCACCCCTACGATGTCGCCACATGTCACCACCGCTATGATGTCACCCATTGATGGCATCACCATCTATTACTTTCTAGAATTTTCCACTTCATCCACAGTCATTCTACCTTTCAGGCTCTATAATTCCTTCTTTCTCCCTCTCTCTCGCTCCACCCTATTGCTCATTCTGCCGCTTGAGCTCCTCACTCTACTACATTCTTCACCCGCCATTTTGCTTAGAGCTGTCTACTGTAGGCGGCCATCTTTAATTTCCGCACCCATCACGAGAGTGCATCACCCTATTAGTCATATTCGTTCGACCTCGCCACCTTGTTTCGTCTGCTGTTTACCTTCGTTCAACTGCCACATGCTAGGAGCAATGCAATTGTTATTTCATTTTCGGAGCTCAAAAATCCCTATGAAGGAGTGCGGGATGTCGTAAGGGGTGGTGACGTCATAGGGGTAGTGACATCATCCAAGATGGCAGCCGACTTCCCCGCACACCACATTGGTGTTCGGACATACTAAATCCATCTACTAGCGTGCAGTGCTCCCGACGCCTCACATGTACCTATGAGACACGTGGCTTCAGTCAACTAAAAATCATGTCCAGAAAGGGTCATCCTACCTTGGTAGCCAACTTTTCAATAAGTTACCACAGCACCTTCAAGAAATTTGCTTCTCTAACCAAAAACTCTCAGCTGAAAGAATTTTTTTCTAAACTAAAATTTTATAGTGCAGATGAATATCTAAACTACAAAAATTAAGAAATTATTGCATAACACGTCTTTGTACGCATTTCTTGTTCCGGTTTTTCTCGTATCCTTTTTCTTCTGTTTCAGCAAAATGACGACGCCTCACAGCATGTTGGAGGAGGATTGGTCAAATTATGAGGAAAAGATGTGATGCGTTTATGTGTAGTCTGATTGTGTGTGCGTGTGTTTACTATGCCCAGTGTATAAACTTTGTATACTGAAATTTGACTTGTCCAACATCTTAATACAGCTATGTATCGAAAAAATATCTTACGGATGCAATAAAATAAAACAAAAAAGAAAAACAAAACATGAGGCGACACTATTATTTCATTGGTGGAAAGTGTGTAGGAAGGTTCACGATGCAGGGCACTCGAGTAGTTTTGTACATAACTGACACATGTTTTGAGACATAGCGTTTTAAAACAAGCCATTTTGGAGTGCTGTGAAATATCTGTAATATGTGTGACGTCTTGGTCTTGGACTCAACATCCGTGTCTGAGAGTGCGTTCTTGTCGTACGTCAGCACATTGGACGGTCGTTTAGTAGCTTGTGTTACAATGTGCGTTGCACGGCAGTTCCAGCAGCAGGTCAGGTACACGGGAGCCTGGACAGGTAGGCAACTACCCCAACTTGGGTATGCAGAGTTCCAACAGAAGTAGCTTAGTTAAAAAAAAAACCGTCCTACGTGTCTGAGTGAGGTCTGCTTGCGAATAGCATTTAAGAAACGTTACGCATATCTATAAGTTTTTTCAACTCCTCCATTTCTCTGACGAGCATGTTTTGTGAATGTTGAAAATGGTTCAAACGGGTGTTTTCACAATCATTTTTAGACACGAACATTCCGGTACAAAACAGTAAAAAGAAATAGGGACGTGCACCAAACATTTATTTTTATTACTACGTCATAAAATGATGGGCTCTCCGGTGAAAGTCTCATAGAGGCGCGTTATCGACGGCAAGACTGCACGTCAGCTCAGTGGCGATGAGAGAGTTGATGCGCATGTCTCACACATTACAAAGTGGTTGGTTGACCGCGCACAGCGTACACTAGCGTGTGATGGCGACCTGATATCGTCACCAAGTCACCCAGCATGTGCCTGCAGTGCAGCTCAACGTGTCAGCGGGGCAATAGCGTCCTCCGCATCCGGCGTCTGCATGCGGGCGACACTTGGCGCCTTCTGCACGTCGTCGTGACGACATTACTAATGGGAGGGGGGAGAGAGAGACTTTGTGCAGGGCTGCCGTGGACACACCCAACAGCCCGACATCGCCGCCAATGTCTTACAATCACACGTACGCTATTACATTTACAAATACTGAACGGTGTGCCTGAAGGCTCGTTATATACCTCACGGGTACGGCCAGGTCATTATTACATAAATCACAGTAAAGTGAGTGCTTTTCAAGGCCCTCTCATTTGGAATGATAAGTCAATATACTATATTTTAGCCTTAGACGTTAACCTCCGAGTGCGGTGTAATATACACACTGTGTTCATTACTTACATGACAATATTTATTTTAAAAAATTATGAAATGACAAGAAATGGCAGACAGGTAAAATTAACTAGGGCCACAAAAGTACTCACTTTACCATGAACATTCTCTATCATTAACTATAATACTAGTGAGTGAAGAGGTTTGGGCGGCTCTTAACAGCGAAGTTGAAGCGAGGTGAATCTGGAGCAGCGTCGGGGTGAAGATGAAGGAGATGGAGGGGGGAGGGGGTAGGGAGATCTCCGAGAAAATTCACCAATCAGCGTCATCGTCCAGCATGATTTCCACATGCGCAAATCCGGGAGTGACCCACCTGGGTATTGAATGCGAGGTTCGCCTTGGTGGGCGGCGAGCAGACTAGCCGCTCAGTCACCGGGGCCCTAATACTAAACTAGGTATTTCACAATGTACTGCCGCTACATCACAGTCTTCAGAGCAAACAATAAACTAACACTCACACCCGAACGTGTTTCCCGCCTGAGGCGGCCAGGGCGGGATGTGATGTATGAGGAGACTGTATCACTCCGGCCAGCCTCAAGAATGGACGAGGTGAAAGTGAGATGGTGATGGAGACTCGACGGAATAAAGACGCGGGAGGGAACGGGAGAGCCGGGAGGAACCCCTCCCCCGGGCAGAGTTCGCCAGTGCTTTAGGCAGAATTTTTTTGGGGAGGGGGGGGGGGGTTGTTTATTGTCAAAACAGTCTGTATAAAAATCTTCAGCTAAAGAAAAACAGTAGGTGTTCGGCACCTGTATTTTTTATTTTACTACTTATGTTTACCACTTTACTTAATTATTATTTAAAAACTAATTTCTCGGTTCACCGATGGCTACCTATATTTATTGTTTTATGTACACTTCATATTTCGGAGGAGAGTTGGTTTAAGCCGGAGCCACTTCTCTCTCACTACCACATGAGAACCCGCCGCGCAGGGACTTGGCATCGAACCGAGGAACTCCGAGGTAGGAGGTCGGAATCACTATCTTACAACGTTTAACAAATAACGAGTCATGCTAAAGCAATTGTGCAACCCATCACTCTACTTGAGAGCGCTCCAGTCGTACCAATCTCTGGAGAACTTGCTCACCTCTTCCGTCCAATCCGCAGCACAGCATTGGAGTAACTACAAGCTGTGCATTGTAAGAGCGCAGTCTACCTGTCACTCCAATTACATGGCAATGTGTTTGAAACCCGCATGTTTATTTTGCTTTTCATTAAACCACTTAACTTGTCAAAATTATATCGATATTCGAAAATAATACACACTTCAGATGAGGTACGAATAACATATTAAATTCATCACTCAAATTAGAAATACACTATCAACCAAACAGTAATTGGGCACCCGTGAAGAAAGGTAATTCAGTACGTCAGTTGACTTGTGTTTCACGGCCTTCGGCGTAGGACCGCTGGTGTTTGTCCGTGGTAGTATGAACACAGAGGCCTAGTGTAACATTCTGGATAATGAAATGTTCCCAACATTGTGGCATTTTTACGGAATGGACCCGTGTTACTTCCAGGATGACAATGCCAGGTGCCATGTTTCAAGGGCTACTATGCAGTGGTACGCCGACAACAATGTTCGCCGATTGGACTGGCCCACCCAGACCCCCGACCTCAACCCTATAGATCATCTTTGGAACGAATTGGATCGCCGGGTGAGGGCTCGTCAGGCGTGGCCAAAATCCATTGCTCAGCTCATGGAATGGTTGCAAGAGGAATGGCGACGAATCCCCGTGGATGTCCTGCACACACTCGTAGAGAGCATGCCAGACAGGGTGGCTGCTGATATAGCCGCAAGAGGTGGCCCTACGAGATTCTAATGGGGTGACAACCACCGAGCAAACATTGTGGACAGGGGCCCAATTACTTTTTGGTCGATAGTGTACTGTTCCCGAGCCCTCAAACGTAGCTAAAACCGGCTTTGTCATACTGTTGTATTATAAAATATACTGATCTGAGATATGCGAAACTATTACACTGACGTTTCCTGCAAATTTGCCACCAATTGAAACTTAAAAATCCCTGCTTAGAGTATCATAGGTACATTGCACGATGAAAAAAACTGCATGCCAGTACAGAGGCTTGCGGATAAGTGCGATGTGGCACTTGATGCGCGTGACTTTGTCGTCTTTATCACTCCGGCCTCGAACGCGCCGATGTAAACAGAAAACACACACACGTCTTGCCAGTAAATAAAAGTTAACCCTTTCAGACTCACATTAGTTTAAGTTTCAGATGTTACAAAAAATACATTTTATGATCCTGATTTATGATGATATATGATTTTATGACAAAGAACTTGTTTTGTTACCTCAACCAATGGGCTGTAGGCATTGTGTTACGCTATCGTAATGAGAACCTATCATAACCTTGACCAACAACAAGGCTTACGAATCAGTTCCTCACAGGGAAGATTATTGGCCAGCGAGCCTCTTAGTGTACAGTATTAGGCAAACAACCCTCATTAGCGTTATGTACACAATTGTGTACACTGCATCTGGAAAAAAAAGGTATAAATAGCAATTAACAAACAGTAAATGAACAAGAGCAGTTGAGGCACTTGCTTCTTTTGAAATAGCAAGACGGAGCGAGAAATGCGTTAGTGGCAGGAGAAGAAAGAGTAAGAGAAGGCAGGAGAGAGAGAGAGAGAGAGAGAGAGAGAGAGAGAGAGAGAGAGAGAGAGAGAGAGAGAGAGAGAGAAGCCGGTGCATGACAGACGTGGGCGGACATACAGTGGAAGGTGACGTCACGCACTAACTACGCTGGTAGTTCAAGTGGCGAGCTCCTTGCCCCGACCATCGCACAAACATGTCACTGGCTCCATACATAGTCTCAGTCATTCCCTTCCATACTGCGAGGGTCTCGACTAATGGCCAGGAACTACTGCAACGGCATTCGCCTGGCATGGAGAAAGAAGACATTTTCTCGGCGCCTACAAGTTGGAGTGTCACAGCAAGACGAACGCGATTCGACAATCCACCACGTCATCACAGCATCATACCTCGACTATACATGTCGTGTCAGAAAACTACTGCGAAAACCCTAAAATGGCAAAAAAACTAGAATACAATCCTGTATTAAATACATACAAGACAAAGTGGATGATTCTTAGCTTCCCACAAAAACTGAATGCGTACGAAAACAACAAACTATTATTTTAGTTACACGTTAGTTTACATTTGCTACAGTTGGTTGTCGCCTGGCACAGCTCTCCCACCCACCACGTTCTACTATACACGCGATGTACATCATCTCAAGTACCGTCTAGTATTATACTACATTGTTCACGAATCACTCAATTGAACCGGATCACATCAAGGAACTCTCACCAACTGGTTTAAAGAAAAAAACACTGTGGCTTACTAGACCAGCGAACTGAGGTCGGGAGACGTTTGTACTTTGTTGTCGCTTGTATCGTGGAGTCGCGTTGGTTCTCAATTCCACGATTCTCGGCAACTATTGCTGTTCTATGGTTCTCCATTCTCTCTCCTCTCTTTGCTTCACGGCTCATCATTGTCTCTTTTTCCCCCCTCATTCGTAGGCATCGACCAATGGACTGAACTTAAACAATAACTGTTTTTCTAACTGCGAAAGGTCTTTCATGTGATTCTGAGCGTACAAAACATTCACGAAATTGAGAAAAATTCACGAAAAGGTTTGTTGTTTTGTTTAAAATACAAGTAATTTTCAAATGCTTCGTATAAAAATTAATTTATAATTAAAGCAATTTAATGTATAATCTTGAATTAAAAAAAAAACATTTTAAGGTGCTGAATTACATTTTTCAAATAGTTAATGGAAAACGCATATTTCTTTGTTTTTATTAGGCCTACTCTGTACCGGGATTTCAATAACTGCTTAATCAATAACTGAAACACTTATTATATATATATATATATATATATATATATATATATATATATATATATATATATTGAAACGAAGCTGTAATAATGTAAAACAACTGGTTCACATAGAAGAACGAGCCTGTTCTCAACCACTCAGCTGAGTGAAGACAGTTGCAGTGCTAGGTCGTCAACTAACGTGTGCAGTGTCTACCTGCGGACCTCAACTAACGTGTGCAGTGTCTACCTGCGGACCTCAACTAACGTGTGCAGTGTCTACCTGCGGACCTCAACTAACGTGTGCAGTGTCTACCTGCGGACCTCAACTAACGTGCAGTGTCTATCTGCGGACCTCAACTAACGTGCAGTGTCTACCTGCGGACCTCAACTAACGTGCAGTGTCTACCCGCGGACCTCTCAACTAACGTGCAGTGTCTACCTGCGGACCTCAAATAACGTGCAGTGTCTACCTGCGGACCTCAAGCAGTCACAAACATGTAGCCAATAATAATACATTGGAAATATAGTTCTCGGTCATTTTGAAAAGCTTTATTAGTATAGTGTATCATCTGCCTAACTTGATTTCAAAACAAGGTAGGAGTGGAGTAGACATATTTGGCCGATGAGCGTGAAACGAGGTATGGAGCAGCACCGGAGTGCAAGGGCGAAGGGAAACGAGAGATTCCCGAGAAAACCCGCCGAACAGCTGCATCGTCCGGCACGATTCCCACTTGCGAAAATCCGGGCACGATCCACCGGGAATTGAAGTCGGTTCGTCTTGGTGGAAGGCGAGTAGTCTGGCCATTACACCACCGCGGCCCCACGCATACTGGCAGAAACCCTGCACTTTACCTCGTTCTTTGTAAATATACGCTGTTTACAATAAAGTGGATACTTTAGAGGCCCTATTATTTTTCGTTTCAGTCATTTTTTATTCCTTAACTATCTTTCTAAATATATATTGGCATGTAAGTATAGGCTGTTCACGGTAACGTGAGCACTTTGAAACCCTAGTTATTTTTTTATTTCAGCCATTTTTAATACCTGAATGGCCTTTTTACATAAACATTGCAATACAAGTACTAAACACAGTGTGTGTAATCTACTGCACTTGGAAGTTAACGTTTACGGTTAAAGTAAAATACATTTATCGACTATTATTCCAAATGAGACTGGTTTCAAAAGTGCTCACTTTATCGTGAATGGTCTATAATAAACACACTGTTTATATTCCACCACATTAGGAAGTTGACGTCTAAGGCTAAAATAAAATATAAACATATTTACGGACTATTATTCCAAATGAGGCTGGTTTCAAAAGTGCTCACTTTACCGTAAATAGCCTATAGAACAGTTAAGCCTCGAGTATACCCCAACTGTATTCCGCCCTAGTGTATTAAAGTGCTGCAGTAGATTGCTCATGCGCAATACACACACTGCAAGGTAATTCGCGAGCGAGGTTGGGGCGTGCTGTAAGGACGAACTAGGCACGCGTATATATTGTTTGGTCGGTCGCCTTTATAGACAAGGTCGTCAGCGACGCGCCTAATGACTCACAAGTCTGGATAAGCAACTGCCGACGAATGTCTGTAGGGCCGTAATCTGTGAGAGCTGCGGAAACAAACACATTACGTAACTGATAACACGAGACATTCTCAGTGTGCGCTCCCTCTATTCATTCCTTCTTTACCGAGTTTCTTTGTGAAAGATATTGCTTAGAACACTGCCTTCCATTCATGAGAACTATGAACTCTCTGTCTGCAGTTACCTAGCACAAACAACATTACAACTGCAGGCCGCTGCTGACTGTCTCTTTGGGATATAGTTGTATCTACTGATTTCCTCCATCAACTTTGACACATTCGCCAGCAAACGATATTCTTACATATCTAAAATGTCTTACTTAGTGGGTTATTTTCCAGTGCTATAAAACCAACATTAATTATCCTTTGATGAGGGACTTGCTTGTCGCTGAAAGAAAATGCATCTCTTTAAATTTGTACGAAACACTTTTAACTTGTAAACTAATAAGTTGTAACACTATTCCATCAAATAAAATATTTTTGACCGCATAGTTACAGTATAATGGCATACCAAGATCCCGAATCACTTACCGAAATGAGATAACTCATATTAAAATAAAATGTCGTAAGATAGTTCAAGAAATATTTAAAATCATGCTACGAAATGTTTCGCAATTTGAAAAACTCCTCATAGTAAGAGAATATATTTTTATTTTTAATTTGTATCAGTTTATGTACGAATTTTTGTAAAATAAATTTTCGTACGCATACATTAAAACTCATTCAAGATCGTTCTACCTCGAGAAGACTATTGAAATTCTACCTGAATTCCTAACTCTTAAGAGGCCACATCCCTTCACGATTAAACTGTTTGATGATGATTATGATACATTATATTGAACGAAGATATGAACTTTCAGTCACCCGTATTTAAATTTGTGTAAATTTACGTTTTTTTTATAATTTTTACATGTAAGAAACAATAAACCGTAATTTTTACAAGCCACGATGCAAACATTATGCAATATAAGGATGTTAGTCGCGGAAATGGTAGGCTAGTATATGCAAGAGTGTATCACTAAAGTACCTCTGGCTTAGAAACGACAGGGTAGACTAGTATATGCAAGAGTGTATCACAACAGTACCTCTGGCTTAGAAACAACGACAGGGTAGGCTAGTATATGCAAGAGTGTATCACAACAGTACCTCTGGCTTAGAAACAACGACAGGGTAGGCTAGTATATGCAAGAGTGTATCACAACAGTACCTCTGGCTTAGAAACAACGACAGGGTAGGCTAGTATATGCAAGTGTGTATCACAACAGTACCTCTGGCTTAGAAACAACGACAGGGTAGGCTAGTATATGCAAGAGTGTATCACAACAGTACCTCTGGCTTAGAAACAACGACAGGGTAGGCTAGTATATGCAAGAGTGTATCACAACAGTACCTCTGGCTTAGAAACGACAGGGTAGGCTAGTATATGCAAGAGTGTATCACAACAGTACCTCTGGCTTAGAAACAACGACAGGGTAGGCTAGTATATGCAAGAGTGTATCACAACAGTACCTCTGGCTTAGAAACAACGACAGGGTAGGCTAGTATATGCAAGAGTGTATCACAACAGTACCTCTGGCTTAGAAACAACGACAGCAACGGCGCATGTTTCATCCACACTAATAAAACTACGATCAGAATTATTCCCTCCCTAAAAGAACTGTAAAATAAGGTATAAAAGAGTCGTATGATTAAGTATTCGTGTTTGCAGCTATAATAGCACGTGAATTGTGTGTTGTTTACAGAATATATAACAGAGCATACTAATATTAAATATTTAAATAGCCGCCATTTTGAAACTGACCCACAGTTGATCGTTTCCCCGAGATACGAGAAACCTAACAGATATCCTCAACTTATCAAGTTTGGTCAAAAAATGGCTGCCATTTTGAAAATAAGTGCATTACATTTAAATTGCTTATATCTAAATGGTCTAAAATAATACTACTTATATTGAGCAGGAATAGCTTGAGTAGTTCCCGAGATATAATGAAACAATTTTCATGAGAAGTGCTGCCAAGTGCATGAAGAATATGCGCCGATGATTCCACAAACACACGCATCATTATTCCTTAGCATTTTTAATTTGTTTACCTTTCATCACCTTAACTATTTGTATACCCTAGTTACACCTGTTTATCTATACGTTCAGTTTAGTCAATGTGTCACTTGTTGCTGTCGATTCGACAATTTATTTCAAGGAATTGCTGCATTCAATTCTCATTAATCTGTTAAGTGCTCATTATAGCTATGTTTATTAAGTTTAATGAGCTGAGATGCGATCTCATGTTTTCGTCCCAGATACTTTGTAGTATCTGCATATTTATATTTATGATTGGTAATGCGGATAATACATACTATTGTGTTATTGTAACTTTTATTTCTTTAAACCCCCTTGTTCCTAGTCTTGCTCAAGATATGTACATACAGTAATTATAGGCTATTCGCAATAAAGTGACCACTTTTGAAAGCCCTCCCATTTTGAATAATAGCCAATAAATATATATTATTTTAGCCCTAGACATTAACTTCTCAGCGCGGTGAAATATACACACTGTGTTTATTACTTACACGGCAATATTTATTTTAAAATGTGGCTGAAGGATAAAAAAAAATGCCTGAAAAGTGAACGTAACTAGGGCCTCAAAAGTGCTCACTTTACCGTGAATAGCCAGTGGAAACCAAATATCATTTTTAGAGTTTAATCTGTTTGAGCTACCATATTTCAGTTTCGCTTCTTGTTAAATTAAGTTTTTTTCCTTGCTCTTTATGTTTACGTATACGTACACTGAGTTATACCTGGTCAGGTATAAGAGAAGGAACTTCGCTAGTATAAATGAAGTCGAGATAGACAAAAGCTTAATTCATCTTTAATCAGTTTTATATGCACGGTTTGGTGTTGTTGTCGGAGAGGACAAGACAAAAAGACAGGCTAATTGTAGCAGGGGCTATACGTGTACTTACTTAGCCGTAATTCCCTACCAACATAACTATGCACACACTCACCTGCTTACCTCAACTATTAAACCTGGAAGGGCAAGGGTAGTTGGAGGCAAACTCTTGGATCTCCTAAGGAATGGGCGGTTATGAGAATCATGCAATTAATCGATACCTTCGATTTATCAAGGTGTTTCTATTCATTATATCAGTTAATTGTACTGAAATAATCGATTATTCGATTTATTGTTCTGTTAGCAAAATTTCTCGTTTCAATAAAATGTCTCTCAAGTCAAATATTTACATTCAGCATTCAAGAAAGTACAAAAAAAAAATAGCATGGACAGCATAAAATTATAAACACAAAGTAAAATATTGGGAATGTAATTTTCAACAGTCTGCCCTCGTATCCGTTCTTGCCATTATTGTCCCGGGAACATGTAAGAACATACATGATTAGCGAGCAATAGTGCCGCTTGTTGTCAAATAATTCACCTATATTTTAATTCTTCCCATAAATAGTGCTAACAGCTCTAACACGATGGTGGAAATTCCTGTAAAACTTAACGATATAAGATAGGAGTAGACAAAAGAAAAAAGAAAATTAATTGGAAGAATAATAGATTATTAAAAATTAATTTGATTAAGAGAAATATCGATTTTCCTTTTAGTATTATAGAAATTTTATTTGCTGGAAAAATTCATTATTTCGAGAGATTGCTTTTGGTAACTTTTTTTTTATGGGGAGTGGGTTTGGTCCATAGTATTTTGCGAGCATAACATTGGCATGCCGACACTTTTAGTTTCTCATTCCTATAATAACAATCACACAGACACTTAACACCAGTCTTCCCGTGCGAACAGTAAAAAAAAAAAAAAAAAAAATTGCTTTCGCAGGAATAATTCTCCTTCCACGCCTACTCTTCCTATTCAACACACATTTCAATAAAATATATGTCAACCTTTGAACTTAACAACATAATTGCATGTAGAACTTTTAATGTTGCCTGCACAGCTAGTGATGGTCAAGCAGTTTTGCATAAAAATCCTTGTGGAGCGTTTGAGGGGGGGAAAAAAAAAAAAAAAAGTGCGTATGGAAGAAGAAAATTTGAAACCTTTGACAATGAGAGCAGTTTGTCAATTGGTGTTTACAAGTAATATGGACTATTTGTAAATGTAAGTTTTAATTTTTGTTCGAGGAATAAGACAACCCATGGTCTGAGTTCATAGACTACGTTGAATGCGCCAATGAAACCCAGCAAACAGGAATTTATGTGATATCAGACTGAAACCAACAGCTCTAGAAATTGTCTTTAACTAGGACTTCTTTTTCCACAAACTTAAAATTAAAATTATGGCGGGGAACAAAGTCTGTAAAATACAAACTAACGACTGTATGAACAATTCCCGCCTACTTTCAGTCTGTACTCTCGCGCGCGCGTGTATATATAGACACATGCACACACTCAATTTTAGGCCTGCGGTATATTTCGATGACTAACGCTGGAATGATGAAACGATGACGAGGCATATGAATAAGTATTCTTCCTTCGAGAGGACCGCTATCGATTTTATTCATTTTTTGTGTTGCATGATGGGTTATCCGGCAACTTACGGCACACCCGCGCAATGACTTACGTCCAATAGCAATCGCTCATTCAATCGGAAGTACAATGGCCCTGTTGGAGATAAATTGGCGCTGTGTACCGCACCACTTGACAGGTTTCACTGTCCTACAGGCAGACAAGATCACACATTCCTCTCTATCCTACAACCTCGTCTCTATTTTGAATGACTGTGGTTGCGTTGAGCAACCAGTTTTACCTCAGACGACATTTCGATTGTCTCAGTCCTCCAGAGGAAGTGGGACATCTTCATCCAGTAGCACAAGTAAGTATGTTTCAAGTCTAAGGCTATCCTCTGGAAGTTATATTTCCCTACCAGTTAGTTGTGGACGATTACAAACTTATAATAGGACTTATTACATAGCAGCACACACACTCCCAGAACTGTTAGAAAAGTAATCATATGAAATAAGAATGAAAATATTACCTAACACTGTATTTTTATAACTATATTAATAAGTGTATATTTCTAATATAAAAAAGACGTATTTCTATTTTTGAAACTACAAAAATCATATTTTGGAAGGAGAACTTCGTCAGGTAAGACATTAATATGACTACCATAGTTGTGTGAAAGAAAATACTGGCACTTATGTAAAAAAAAAAAAATACTTTTAATAAATAATTTAATGTACATTAACTTCAATTACAAAAATGATAACTTTCGTGGCCGAAATGGATTTACAAAAAACAAATTACTAGACATATTTGAAAATATTATTACCTTATTTTTTTAGTTAATCTGAGTAATTATACATATAGGTTCTATATATGCTACATGTGCTTTCCGAAGCATCCAGATATTACACGCTTAAACTTTGATTGCAAATAGACACTTATTAATAGTTTTTTACATTTAAGTACGTAAATTCTAGCAAAATATTTCAGTGTTACAAAATATATGCTGTCTTTCGTACGCAACATAAATCGTACTTTTGTGACAATTGTAGTAGCGACTGTACTATTTAGTAATTGTAGTGGCGAGTCTACTACTTAGTAATTGTAGTGGCGAGTGTACTACTTAGTAATTGTAGTGGCGAGTGTACTACTTAGTAATTGTAGTGGCGAGTGTACTACTTAGTAATTGTAGTGGCGAGTGTACTACTTAGTAATTATGTATGCATGTGGCAAGAGCTCCACTGCTATAGACGGTTCACGGTAAAATGAGCACTTTTTAAAGCCCTGCTTAAGATCTACTTGCGTGCACGTTGTGTAGTCTTCCGCTTAATGCAATGTACGCAGGTTGGAGCGGTGACTTTTTATAAGGTTGATTTCAAAAGTGCTCACATTATCGTGAACAGCCTTTAGCTACTCTACTTCTATTTCGCGAAAAACAGTTCCTGTTTCGTTGTACCTCGAACAGTTTAACCAACTGCTGGGCGTCTTGGGCCGTGTCCGAATTGTCACGTTTGGTTCACTAAAAGGTCATGTGACCAGAAGTAGGTCGACTAAAATGACGAAGTATTTGGCATTAAAGTATTTAGTTTGTAGTATGTAACGAAACTTACAACAACACTGGATTACCAAATCGCGGTCATCTTTGAACAAGTGACTATCGACGGTGTTCGAGTTCAATGCTGCTGACCGGGGCGGACATATCTTCATGCGCACGCCGGCTACTAACCACCGCGAGCTCGGCTGTGCAGAGGATAATGTTCTCATCTATCCTGCAAGGAACTCTACTCTCTTCGCGAAAATAGCCTTCACCGAAAAATTCATTACTAACGAATAGAATTTCCCAGCATGGGGAAAAAAAAAAACACCTTTAGCCAACATATTTATTACTACATACAAGAGTCTGTCACAGCAGCAATTTGGGTGTTTTAGGGATGTGCAAGTAATGAAAACTACATCACTAACCGAAATGAGAATTCACATTGAATACCAGATACTGGTAGATGTATAATGCGAGTCCTGGCGCAGCACGATTTTTCTAATAATTTTAACCAAAAATTCAACACAATAGCATCAACTTATTCTTGCTATTTGTAACGGAAGTACACGAAAAAGTTAAAAACTCGAAATATGAAATTCGATGAAAAAAATCATGAAAATCATGTTAAAAAAGCCAAAATCAAGGTATGTGAGGGCTAAATTTAAGCACTATAAGCTTTATTTAAAAAGGAGCTCTCAAAAACGGGCAATTTTAAGCAAAAAAAAAACCGAAAATATCAGCAGTTTTACAAAAAATGTGCGCACACAATTTGACATAGGTAAAACCAGCAAAATTATGCAAAAATCAAGCAAATTTAAGGCTAAAACAAGCAAAACAGATGAAATATTAAAAAAGATAATTGACAGAATTTATAAATTTTATTCAACAAAAGCAAAACACCAATAAGATTTTTTAAAGTCTAAAAATAAAGAAAAATCTGAAGCATAGCAGTTCCTGAATCCATAATCCCAACCATCAAAACAATTTAAACCACAAACATCATCTTTTAATCAGATAATTTATTTGACCTTAAATCATTTTTATCGATTTTTAAAACAATTTTGAAATGCACAAGGTCCAATTCTTTATCAATAAAAGTTTCTGTTTCTATAATTGCATTTCCAATATCCAAAACTTCTAAAAGTTCTATAATTTGATCCAGTTATAATAATATTATAAATTTATATATCTTTTATAAAAAAATGATACTATTGTTTAAATATTTCTGAATATACTAAAACGATAATTAGTATATTAATTTAGGAAGTTGGTTCAAAGATATTTGGGTTCCTTTATTTGAAGGAAAAAATGTGTTGATTACTATAGGTTGTTCCCGGGAAAGTGAGCACTTTTTTAGGCCCTTTTAAATTTTTCCTTTCATATAATTTCCATGTTCCTGCTGCTTTTTAATACAAACATTGCGATGTGACCAATAAACACCGAGTATACATTTCACCACCCGCAAAATTTAATGCCCGAGGCGGCAGTAAGATATATTTATTAGATTAGAGGTTAGTGCCTGTTGAGAGGACTTTAAAAAATGCTCACTTAAGCGTGAACAGCCTATAACGATATTTTATGATTTATTCATTATTAATTATGACAAAAATAAAAGGTCGTTTATTAGATGAGAAAATATTAATTAGAATTATTATTTTTTATCCCATCAAAAAATACCACCTCGTAAAAATTTTTATGAGACCACTCAACTATGAGTCTAAAAAATTGTACTAAAATATCGAAACAATTTCTTGTTTCTGTAAAATCGTTTACATTGTCCATTTAATAAAATTAAAAATTTATATCTCTTCAGTGATATTTTCTTTCAAATAATCATAAGTTAAATTTCGTTGGCTAACTAAAACAACATTACAAATTTTACCAGCCTCAACAGTTTTTTTTAAATCTACACAAATTTTTATATTTGTTTTATCTTTAACTACTGCTGTTTTTCTATATAGGCAGCCAATAACATATAAAGGTCTTCGTCCCCAAAATGAATAATAATTGATATTACAATGATAGTTAGTAGTTGGCTTATAATAAAGTTCATTATTTCTGTATATAATATCTAATTTTGCTCGCAAATTTCTAAAATCATTAAAAGCCAGAAACATTTTAACACAAAGATAGTTTTTAATATCTAGATTACAATTTTCTTTTAGAAAAATTTCATTTCTTCCATTTTTAACAAATATATTTCTCACATTACAATGATCAAACATTGAAGTGTGCACATATTGCTCAGTTTGGAAAATCACAATTACAAAATTATACATGTCAAATTGCAAATTATTAAACTGATATTTTATATCAAAATTAAAAACAGTTGTCTCAGCAAGAACATCTTTTTCAAGAAAATGCCAACACTTAAAACCAATATGAATTTTAGGATTTTTATATACTTTCTTTTTTAATTGCAATTGATGTGTTAGCTTCATATTCAACAATAGGTCACATAATTTCACATTTTTCAATAACAATTTCACCTGGATCAGCATAAGTTTTATCAACCTCACCATCTGCATTTTTTGTTTCCGAAATACATAAACAGTTGTTATCAGACGAATTAGGGAAAAAAGTGATTTTATAACCACCTTTCCAGTAAACTTCATTATTATCGCGAATAAAACAAATTTCTTAATGGATAAACAATTTCATTTATTTTATCACTATGAACAGATTTTAATCGATATTTATTATCAACACCAGTTGACTCTAAATAATTTTGTTCACCTGGTGATCTTAGCAAAATGTTCATCATTGTCGAAGTTATTCCTGGATTATCAACAGCCTACAAAACTGAAATGGAAAAAAATTAGAACAAACATCAATATTATCTAATTTTACGTATTTTGCCTCATTTAGAACTTTATCTCTTTTTAGTAGGCGATATTCTTTCAAAACATAAGCATCATTTGGAAAAGAAATGCAATCTCCTATTGGAATATCAAATTCTATTCTATTATAGTAAATATTCAAATTCCTCCGTGTTTGATCAGTTGGGGGAAAGTTTGTCCCTCAAAACTCTCAAAGCTTTTATAACTCATTTATAAGTTAAAAAATTATACATAAATGGCAGAATTAAAAGGAGTTCATAGAGTGAAATTGCTCATCGAGAAGTATAGAAATTATAAAAAGAACCATGAGGTAGAATACGGGGAAAAAAAATAAAAAAATAAAAAAAATCTACCATTAATTCGTGAATTACAAAATATTGCCAAAAAAGTAGAACAAGTAAGTGAAGAAAATAAAAATTTAAAAACTTCACTAGTACCTGTTGCTGCAAAAAAAAATGTAAATTATCATCCAACATCAGAAGAAACATCACATGAAAAATAATTATTTGCAGAACAAGAATCTCCTAATAATTTGGAAGAGCAAATGGGAAGTGTACCATCGAAAAATGTATCACCTATAGTAGATGTCTACTATAAATCTCGGAAAAGAAATTTCTGAAAATATTAATGTTATTAATGAAAATTTTTGTTTACAAGGAGTTGGTCAAGATTTTGAAATTGATTATACAAAAGTAAAAATAGATGGTGATTTTTTTATTTGTCAAAGATAAAAAAAAAACGAATTAACAGAGGGTCTTATTAATTTGTTAATAAAAAGTACCTATGAAGAACTCGAAGATAAGTTCAATAATGTTGACCTTAAAAATTACAAACATTTTATTTTAGCAACCAATGCTATATTTCAAAAATATATTCCTAATAAGAAAAGGAATAATGCAAGTTAAGCCCCATGTTATTATATTTAGGCACTCTTTGTAGATCCTTTTTCTACTGGAAACAATGCCGATTTTATTGCCCAAAGAAAGCATTTTTGATCATTATTATTTACATTTATGTATGCTTTTTTTATTTTCAATCACTTCTGATAGATCAATATATGATGAACCTCTCAGTGGATTATACTTATTTATTGCTAAACGCATACCAAACATTTTATCTAAAGCCCATCCAGAATCTCTGTTTGAAATTCAGATAATTGTGTAAGTATTTCTTGTATTATGAATAAATTTTTTAAATATCTCCAGCGTTCAATACTGTATAATTGGGTGATTGAAAAGTGAACAATTGTACTTGATTATTTTATTGATTATGAAAATTAGCATATAATTTAAAACTGGTTTTCACACCTCTAATTATTTTAAGATTATTGATAATTATCTCAAATATCTTGTTTTTTGCTGAAGTCAAAAAATGAATGGGTTGTACTAAATTAAAAGTATTTTCAGTGTTATATGTTGATATCCTACTTTCAAAAGCTTTATTAACTAAGTAATTTTCGTTGCTGCTTCTATGTTTTGTTAACAAACAAATTATTATAAAATGGAAATATTTCTGTGACATTCTTTTTTATCTTTGGGATATAATTCATCGATATTTAAGTCAGCCAAAGGTAAATTTGTAAAATTATTCTTTGTTCTTTTTATCTGCTTTCTTTTTCTCCAGTGTCTACAACCAGTGGCATAAAAATGGTACAGAGTTCTAATTAGATCGCTTTTCCTTAGTCTAGTTATAATATATTCTTTTTTAAAATATTTAGCAATATGTTTCAACATCCCCACCCCCTCATCGTTCAACACAGTTGTTATACAAGCCCCCGTTTCTATAGTTGTATTTAAAAGAGAAAAAAAATTATAAATAAAATATAAAAACAGATACACTGAATAAATTAAAAAAAGTGCTTAAATTACTGGGAAATTCTATTTAACTTCTTGTTACGACAATAATTCTTCATATAATCACTAAAACATTTTTTAGATGTGACAATATTTGTCCTGACTATTTTTATTAAGAAAAAATAATTTTATAGATTTGTTCTCATTACACACTTTACATATTTTTGTTGGATAGTTATCATGATTTTCATTTAAATTATTTAATGCTGTATTGTGTAATTTACTATTTTTATACGTTTTGATAAATATATTATAAACATATTTTCAACATTCGCACATTACTCTCTCTTTTTTAAATTCATAACGACTACTGACATATTCACTATAATTTTTTTTTACAGATGTTAAAATGTTCATCTTTTGAATGTTTATGTGGTGCAAAAAAAACTTTCTGTGTTTAATACTTTACCACATTTTTTACATTGCTTGTTATTATTTTCCATTTTATTTACTAAGAAAAATATTTTATAAAGAGAAAAAAAATTTAATTCTAAAGTTTTTGCGGTCTTATTAAATTTGTTTCCTTTTAAATAACACAAACCAAAAATGGAGGCTCTGCTCAACAAGTTGAACAAATCATATGAATTGACTAAACTATATGACCTAGAAATTGATAAGTGGAATGAAGCAACAGAATTTCGAATTTATGTATTTAAGTTTGGCAAAAAAATTAATTGCATTCTAGATGGTAATTATGAAATCGCTTTACCAGATCGTTATGCAAAGATAATAGCTTAAAAATTATGAAGGAGGGGCGAGTTTTTATAGCGTATAAAGGTTTAACAGAAATAAAAAATGGAAAATCTTACATGATATTGAGTTTAATATTCAAATTCTATCAATTATATTTTTTAATATTTCATATAATTTGCTTGTTTTGGCATCAAATTTGCTTGATATTTCCATAATTTGCTTGTTTTACCTATGTCAAATCGTGTGCGCAAATTTTTGAAAAACTGCTAAAATTTCCGTGTTTTTTTTTTGCTTAAAATTGCCCGTTTTTGAGAGCTCCTTAAAAAAAAAACCTTTAGATCTTAAATTTAGCCCTCAAATACCTTGACTTTTTGCTTTTTCTTACGTGATTTTCACGTTTTTTTTAAATAGAATTTCAGATGAGTTTTCAACTTTTTCCTGTATTTTTGTAACAAACAGCAAGAAAAAGTTGATGCAATTTTTTATTTAAATTATCAGAAAAATCTTGCTGCGCCAGGACCCGCATGATCCATCTACTGACACCGTGAGTCACTCCAAGGAATCTCTAATACAACGCTATGAAATAATTCCGCAGTTTTTAAAAACTGTTCGACCTAAGGAAATTTTTGCATGTTTTTTGTTTGTAGCAGTCTATGATTTTGGTGGTGAGTTTTGCTAAGCATATCACAAAATAAATGAAGACATGAACTTTCAGTTGCCTATGTTACATTTCTTCTGCATTATTTCTACGGCCCGAAAGCACAAACTGTGATTTTTCACATGCAATGGCGCAGAAACTATGTGATCTACTCATTTTTATGCGAGAAAAAGGTATATAACTGAGGTCTTCAAATTGACGAGAGATTCGTACAAGTATCATATAATGCATTTTGTTGGTGAGGAGATTCATTATAAGGAGAGTTGGACGCCACCCTGGATTTATATATGCTTTGGCATTAATAACTTTCGAGATTCAGTTTTGAAAACGTGACTATGCTACACCAGAGAAAATGATTTAATTATACCTACTACAGAGACTATTCTGGTTTGACTACTTGCACAGATATCGTGTTTCTGTAGTCACTTACAAGGTAAGCCATCATTAATTCCCATTTATTCCACATGGTATATGTTGTTCAAGGTATAGTGGGAACTTTACATGTAAGGTAAATATTTGTTAACACGGAAACAATTTTCAAAAAAATATTATATATATATATATATATATATACACATACATACATACACACACACATATATATATACACCTTTCTGTTTTCAATACATATTTAAGTGTGAAAACTAGCAAACTCGTAAAGTATTTTTACTTTTGTAATAATTTCAGTTTCATTTGACCGACGTACATGGCAATTTTAATTTCACGTATGGTGGAATAATACACAATATGCACATAATTATATCTTAAGCAGGGCTTTCAAACGTGTTCTGTATCCCGTGAACAGACTTTAAACAATCAGATGTAATACAATGATAGTAACGATATCAAATCACAAATGCTTAATACCGTTTTTGGCTCAAAAAAGTTAATAACGCCAGAGTGATTTATAATTCTCCTACTTACGGGCTCAGCCAGGTTAACACAATAAACACGTTGCAGAGGTTTAATACATAAAACACGTGCTTGTATACTTATTTTGTAAGAACTTAAGTATTTAGGATATGTTCCGAACCCAACTGCAAGTATTATTTTATTGGACGCGGGAATGGCTAACTGCGCGTTTTCAGAATACCTTCCAGCCAATGAACGTCCAATACAGAAACTTTAGAACTGCCTGTACATATGCATTGTACTATCTTTATTAACGCGACATGAGAATGTATGGTGTCCACTTAAAGTCACGACCAGGCTTGTTGCCTTGCGCGTAGAGGCGATGAGGCTAGTGGTACATGAGAAAGAGTCGCCCTTACAACAGCTGGAGCGTTTCGACGCCCAAGTACACCTTCCAGAGGCGCTCAGCTAACCCGGTCTGGGTGAGATCTGCTTACGAATACCATTTAAGAAACCTTACGCCTCTGTATACGTTTATAAGTTCCTCTAAAGCATGTTTTGTGATAGTGAAAGTGGCTGGAACGGGCGTCTTCACTGTCACTTTTGTGTGTGTGTGAACGTTTGTGTACTAAACGTTTAAAAAGGAATAGGGACATATATCAAACACTTTATTTTTATTATTACGTAATAAAACGGTAAGGGTCTCCGCTGAAAGTGTCGTAGGGACGATGAGAGAGTTGATGCGCATGTCTCAGTCGCCCCTAGTACTCCGGCGTTCAAACTGCCTTCTACCAGGCGGCGACCTTAAGGCGATGCAAGATGGCCTCCCACCCTTGGTGAAGGTATGGCGAGGGGTAGGTACTCACCCGTCCATGTTGTAATCCGCGGAGGGCAGGATTCCCACACACGTCATAGCGGGGCCAGCGAGCCCCCCTCACTGAGCTCAACACTCGAGCTACGAGGCGAGCCACATCGGCCACATGGCATCGCGAAACTCTCTCTCTCTCTCTCTCTCTATCAGGGTGAAGAGAGTGAGAAAAAAGAAGGGGGGCGGGGGCACATCATCACAGGAAGAGCCAGGACGGAACAACGCTGGGAAGAGGAAATAATACAATGAAAGCGGAGTGGAAGGGAGGAACCAGCCTGCATGGCCAGGGGTGTACACTATCTTGATACCTGACCCCCTCCTCAGCCAGCCCTTGTTCTACGAACAGCTGTCGCGCCGCGGAAACAGGTCCCTGGTTCGACGACTGCCTCTACAATCACCATCAATACTAACTTAAGTGAAGTCCCAGCAAATTTAGTGATTTTATTAATTTCTCCTTTTTTTACACCTCGAAATAGCTCTTGCCAGTGTGCAACTTCAAGTAACAAATTTTACAACCTAATATAACACACGCAACTACACAATTTTACAGCAGTAGGAGCACGAAAGATTTTTTATTAGCAAAGTAAGAGAGCTGCATTAAAAACAATCGATGTTATGGTTTAGTCGCAGTTTTGCTAACTTTTTGAATCTAACTATTCAATATCATTCCATGTATGACATGTTTGGGTGTTTCCTAAACATGCAATGTATCACACGCGTTTTGTATTTGGTACATTATTATTCGTCAAACTGAAGTTTTATTTACATCTTATCTATAAATTATATATATTTATTATTAATATGAATAAACCCGCGAGAAAACAGGTGTGTTTGTAATGTGTACTAAGATGTTGTCTGTTGTTATACAAACTACGATTACGCAGAGTGCGCACGAATATGGTGTGTTGTCCCTTTCTTGTCATTTTATAATTTTATGTCTGCATTAGGCGGAGGAATATCCGGCCAGGCTTCAGAAAACTTGGAATCTACCGTGAATGGACTATAATTATAATGGTGATAACATGGAATTACAGTGATACTTTATGACCAAAGCCATTATATTTCTCATCACAATATTTACATTATGTCTAGACAACATAAAAACCGATACATCTTTAATTTATATTTCCAGTATAATAATATTTATTTGTGTTCCGCCACCATCAAGTTAGTCCAACAGTTTTTCCTGAAACTTCTTATTGATTTCATCTGGTCCAAGGCCTCTACCTGCAGTCTCCCTTCTCGACCCATCAGTTTCCAAATCGAGCGACGTCTCGAACACCACGCTACCCGTGGGTCACGTGATAACCGAATACTTCCCCTTCTACTCGCTGTCAGTAATTCCGGGCCCCTGCATGCTCTTCCCCAGGTAAATATCACACAACTGCCGGACATTGGACAGATATGGGAGGTTGTTAACATCGAAGTCTCGAGAGCCGATGAGGGTGGAGATGCGAAAATCCAGGAACGACCCCGCCGGGAATGGCACCAGGTTCGCCACCAAGGGAGGCGGCGGTGGTGTAGTCTGCCCACTACACCACCGCGGCCCCTACACACAACTGGCCATAGTGTCATGAAATGTGCTACGGGCAGCATAATAACATAACAGATGGACTAGCGAAATCGAATACATTATATTATAGGCACTTTTGAAGCCCTAGTTACTTTTTCGTTTCCGCTATTTTTTTATCCTATCAACACCACTTTTTAAAATAAATATCGACATTTAATTAATAAACACAGTATGTATATTCTACATCACTCTAAACAGTGAGTACGGCCTCATTACCGTGGAATGACTATAGTGAAGTACATATAGTCCATTCCCCACTGAAAGCTACTTTCTCGGAGCCCTGCTAAATATCTACTAACAGGCCCGTTTCGTATCCTTCCGCCAAATGTAAACAAACATTGCCATGTGACTGCCATGTATCATCTGTCAAAACCAATGTTTGCATGCCATTGTGTGTGTACATGTGTTCGTATACTTTCGCGACACCTAAAAATAAACATTGAAATATGACTTCTACTTTTATACCTGTCAAATGTGTTGTTTACTGTTTACAGCTTTTCAAAGAATTCTGTCGTAGGTCTATTTCAAAAGCAATTTCGTACGAATACTCACAGTTTAGGCCTCTGACATTATTTAGGTCAGCTTTATGAAGTTTTAAAAATGCCTGAGATCCACGAAATAGCACATTACACGTACTGCACGTTAGTATTTTTCTGCGATTGTGTTTAACATTGTTACAACTGCTGTAAACAGTAAACAACACAGTGAAGTATGTAGAGAAGTAGACTATTCTCCGCCTCACACAGAGCACTATGTATCGTCCATCGTCCCTACAAGCAGAGAGAAGAGAGAGAGAGAGAGAGAGAGAGAGAGAGAGAGAGAGAAGAGAGAGAGAGAGAGAGAGAGAGAGAGAGAGAGGAGAGAGAGAGAGAGAGAGAGAGAGAGAGAGAGAGAGAGAGAGAGAGAGAGAGAGAGAGAGAGAGAGAGAGAGACACACACACACACACTCAGCTGAAGCAAGTAAGTACCTGCAGTGATTACAACACCACTTACACACACACTCAGCTGAAGCAAGTAAGTACCTGCAGTGATTACAACACCACTCACACACACACCCACGTGTTCACATACACACAACCAAGCTATTACTCACTCACTTATTCCTGTATTTCATTATCCATAGCTCAATGTCGCTATAGTCTCGATAAAGACTGTCCCCGGTATACTCAGCACTTCTGGATTCCCTGCTCAAGATCTACTTGTATGCACGTTGTGTATCCTTCCACCATGTGTAGAACTAACATTGACATAGGTCTGAACACATATTCATGCATCGATCACACGAATCTGTGAATTTATTACGAAAGCTAATTTTTTTTTAATTTGCTAATTTTCAGGCTTACGTGTGATAAGAACAAAAACGGAAAACAAAATAAACAATGTCAATATTCAGTTATGTATACCAAGTAGGCCTAATTTTAATTCAGCGTTAAGACATGTGACTGCTTTCCCTCCGACGTCACTGGACACTTGCCAATCAGCGCGACCATGACAATATGATGCACGTAGGGCCAGTGACATTTTTTTCCGAAGGTTCATTTCAAAAGTGCTCAGAGGATGGAAATGCAATTCACATAAACACCGGGGTCCTCTGGCCTTGTTCGTCAGACGCGGTGGCCAGATATGTGCTACGTTAAGGTCCTACGCCACACGTACGTGCACATCGGAATGTCAAACGGGCCTTAAGGTGGCCCCTCGCCTGGTTGAAGGAATTTTGTACGTTCGAGGAAGCGTGGGAGCGCTAAAGGCGACCGAGACATGCGCACCACCTCTCTCGTCGCCTCTACGCGCAAAGCACTGAACTAGCGTGCAGTCTTGTCGTTGATAACGCGCCTCTGAGACTTTCAGTGGAGACCCTACCATTTTGTGACGTAATAATAAAAATAAAAGTTTGATACACGTCCCTATTCTTTCATAATGTTTGTGCCGGGATGTTTATACCTAGAAATGTCAGTGAGAACACACATTTGAGCCATTTTCACACTACCACAAAAACATGCTTTAGAGAAAAATGGAGGAACTGTAAAAACATATAAATACACGTACCGTTTCTTAAATTCTATTCGTAACCAGAGCTCACCCAGGTACGTTGGACGGCTTTTTAATACAACGTTTTCTGCTAGAGCTCTGCATACCCAGGCCACGCGGTCTATCCAGGCTCTCCGCAGTTCACTTAAGACTTAGAACTTAGCATTAATCCCGCGTCCCTGACTCGCGTCGAAGATTAACACTGATTTAGTTAAGGAATCATGCCAAACATTGGCGTCGGTAAAATTCGGAAAGTTACAAATCCTATCGGAGAGTAGCTTACAAGAAATGAACACATTTTTGTTCCAATGTTACACAATGATTTAGGGGTCCGTCTGTTTCGCGCTCGAACTGCGTTACAGCGTATTTGAAATTCAATTTATGTTTTAGAAAAGTGTTAAACGACACCCCAGTATGTCCACCTAAGTTAAAAATAAAACACATCACGGGCAAGGACGACATGGTACTCTCGACAGTGACGTGTGCTATATATTATACTGGAGTCCTCTAGCGTCGTTAAAAAACTGTTTTCTTTTCAGAATGCTGTACACCTTGGTACAGACTCTGCAGTAATAAAATAACCTGCTCAGCGTTCAAATGCAACAGGTAGACACAAAAAAAACTAACTAACAGTACACATCAGTTCAGAGCTCCTCGCATAGCGACTATGCCGCACGTCGCGTCGAGCTTTCGTTGTTATAGGCTATTCATGGTAAAGTGAGCACTTCTCAACGCCCTTCCAACATACAATCACTAATAGATCTTTTTTATTGTGCTAAAGGAATTATCTTTTGGGGGTGGTGAAATAAATTAACTGTGTTTATTAGGTACATGGCAAGGTTTAAATTAACGAGTGGCGGGAAGATAGAAATAAATCGAAAGAAAAAATTAGCAGGGCCTTAAAAAGTGCTCACTATATCGTCAACATCCTCTACAAACAACTTTAGCAAGTTTTCCAGAACTGAGTGTACACAACAATGATCTTGCTGCTTCATTTCAGTTCGAGTTCGGCAAATAAATCGTCTTAAAAAGTACATATTAAAATTGAAAACTGAGAGAAGTGCTTGTATGTATAGGCTGTTCACGATAAAATAAGGACTTTTGAAAGCCCCACTTAAGATCTATTTGTATGCACGTTGTGTATTCTTCCGCCTTATGTGAAATTAACATTGCCATGGGCCTCATCATTTTATTCATATTTTATTGGATGTTTATTCTGTAGTAACTTCTAAACAAGAAAAACATTTGGAAACGTTTCGAGTCCAAAGACAAGTTTTCATTTCAACTTGTGTGTCTATATATATATATATATATATATATATATATATATACACACACACAAATATATATAGTCCATTCCCCATTGGAAGCAACTTTCTCGGAGCCATGCTAAATATCTACTTACAGGCCAATTTCGTATCCTTCCACCAAATGTAAACAAACATTGCCATGTGACTGCCATGTATCATCTGTAAAAATCAATGTTTACATTTCATTTTGTGTGTACATGTGTTCGTGTACTTTCGCTACACCTAAAAATAAACATTGAAATATGACTTCTACTTTTATACCTGTCAAATGTGTTGTTTACTGTTTACAGCTTTTCAATGAATTCTGTCATATTCCAAAAACCATTCCGTACGAATATTCATAATTTAGGCCTTAACATTATTTAGGTCAAGATTATGGCGTTTTAAAAATGCCTGAATTGAAGACAGTTCTTACGGTTTTTTAACATTAACATATTTGTTTTCCACGACATAGCTCAATGCATGTAATGTACGTTAGTATTTTGCCGCGACTGTGATTAACACTGTTACAACTGCGAGGTAAAGGGCTGTACTAATTATCCTTTTGTTATTGATATGTAGAGTCATTTCTTTAAAAGGACGGCCTCAGTTGGAATAAATATTAAAACGAAGGAACAACCAGTCGAACGAAAAAGGCACATTAAATTCAAGCACGCAACTCGTGTTGCTCATTTTTGTCATACAAACTTAGAATATAGCGGTGAACATGCACACAAATAAACCTACAATTTATCGGGCTGGCCTTAGTATTTTTCTTCTGGGATTGTGACAAATTACGTTACACGGCTGTGTTTCAAACCCCTTAGGGTAAAGGTACAACGTTGTGATAAATAAACAGACTTGGATTTAATAATTAACTTCGTCATAAAAACAGTTCACAGTTAAAACGTATAAATAGTGCTAGTAAAATATTTGAAATCAAGCACACACAGGGCCAGCGTATCTACCACGATGCACAGAGGCACGCCATTTCACAGACGCAATGATTAACTAAACACACGTCATAGTATATTTATTACTGCCCCAGAAACAAAGATTTATTACAACATCGCAACTTGTCTACGAAGGTTTAAAAAACACAACGTCTACTAACGTGATATGGTAATTTGAAGTATTTTTCTGAGTCCGAATAATTTACGTTTCGTTTGGCAAAAAGCAACACGCCATGTCATGGCTCGCCACGTCTGCCAACTTCACTTGGTAACTGCCCCACCATCTTATCTAAATATATTAAAATACGTATTCAAACATTAAAATCTGTCAGTTGCAAATTACAAATTCAAAAATCATTATTTTGCTGTAATAAGTATGAAATATGCTACAATTGAAAACATGTACAATTAAATCACGTACTAGCGAAGTGAAATTTCCGAGTGTGAAAGAGGAGAAGAAAGAGAGAAAGAGATCGACAAGCCTCACCCAACACACAGTTTTTCAGTTGCTTTCCGCTCGATAAAACAATACGGTATCATTACGGCCTACTCACGCTATTTTCCGCTGTTATTTTAAACTATAAAAATGAGATATGTTGCCATCGGGCTACCTAAATATTTCAATAGGAACCGTTTAATTTACAAATAGTATACTAAAAAACTAGGTTAGAATAATATTTTAACAGCACTCGCTGTTGTTGATTCACATTTAAAAAATAAATAAATAATTACAAGTTATAGAAGATACTAAGGTAAAGGTTCATTTATTCAATAATACAGTACTCTAAAGTTAACCATAGTGTTATATATTTGTGGAATGCAGGTTATTGAAAAAACAGGTTGACATGTTATGCCTAGAGTGTTTTTTCAAAGGTTGATCTTTATAAGTCGCTTCCAATCGGGAATGGACTATACATACATACATATAAACACACACACTATATATATATATATATATATATATGAACACACACATTATATATATACACACACGCATATCAATATGCATACACGCATATCAATATGCATATATGAGTTGAAATTAAACTTGAAAACTTGTCTTTGCTCTAAAAACGTTTCCTAAATGCTTTTCTTGTTTAGAAGTTACCTCCAAAATAAATATCCAAATTTTTTTATTTTTTTATTTTAACGTGTTTCGTATTAAACCTCTGCAACATAAGACGAGTCCTCAAGGTGGAAAAATATAAATCACTGTTTCCAATTTTTTACAACCAAAAATAAGTACTAAGCATTCATGACTGAAATCTCTTCTTTGTCAAGGCGCAGTCTGTTTTTCAGATTACGTAATAACTGTATCATAAATGGATTGCATCAGGGCTGTTTAAAGGCTGTTCATGGCCAACTGAGCACTTTTGAAAACCCTGGTTACTTTTTCTTTTCAGTCATTTTTTATCCTTTAACCAACATTTTAAGTTAAATATTGCTATATAAGTAATAAACACATTATATGTATATTCCCCCACACTCAGAATGCAACGTCTAAGGTTACAATAAAATATATTTATTGACCATTATTCCAAATGAGAGGGCTTTCAAAAGTGCTCACTTTACCGCGAACAGCATATGTTTATATTAAAAAGCTGCAGAAAGATGAAAATTCGGTGAAAGGAAAAATTGCTCACTTTACCGTGACCAGCCTATAGTCATGCTGTTGTTAATTTTGCACACGGTGTAAAAATACCAAGAGGGGAAGGAAAGCTAGCAGGAGTTTGCAAAGTGCTGCTCGTGAAATAGTGGACACGCTGTATAGCGTGGTAAGTGTGGCGGCAGGGACACCCCTGGTGTTATGGAAGTAAGCAGCAAGGTGGGGGGCCAGGTGTGGCGACCCTCCTATCAACCACTTCCTTCCTTGGCTCGCCGACAGGAACACGCCATAGGGGCTGTCTGCCTGTCTACCGTCTTTGTCGTGCTAGCCCCTGCCAGCCTGGCTGCTACTTACACACATCGCTCTACAACAAACCAAACCTGCCTGCTTTACCCACGCTGCTAGCTGCCGTAGAGGTCAACACTCACCCCTAACTCACTAGCTCCCTTGGGAGATGATCCAGTTCGCGAGTCCTGCAGCCACCTCCCCTCACCACCTCCCAAGTCTTGTCTATAAGTACACTCTTGTCTCAGGCCGTGTCCTAATTCACTTACCAGTACTACGTATGATATTTCACTGTTGTAATACAAGTCAGGTGATCATGAAAAATGAGTGTACTGGTGAACAAATGTATTTACAATCACCATACAACAGATACAAAAAGCAAATACCTTCACAAAATAATATATAAATATACAACAAAAACTACACTTCTTAAGTCAAGATGTACACGTACGCCACAGTGAAAATGGTACAGTCAGTACCTAGTGTAACGACCACAGTTCTTTCTTTATCTCCTTAAGTCTACCTGGCATAGATCGAACAAAGTTTTCACAATAACAGAACTCAATCTTCAATCTTATCCCATCCCGTTTGAAGGACAATGATGAAATCATTCCGGCTAGATATGGGATGTTTTCTATTAATATACTCCACAAATGTTCAATGACATTGATGTCTGTGGACTATGGAGGGGTATGGAGTACATGGTGGCAGTTATAGAGTAACCACATGTGTACCTTATGTTCCGGGTCGTTGTCCTGGTAGAACGTGAAACAATCCCACAAGCCTAATTTCTCTGCGCTCGGTGTCAGTTATTTCCTCAAAATGTCCAAATAAACATCTTGATCTATAGTGCTATCTATGAAATGGAGTTTCCCTACGCCCGAAGCCGCCATACAACCCCATACCACCAGCCCTTGTTTCACCATCGGCTGAAGATTTATTTCTGCAAGCTCCGTGTTTGGCTTACGCCATATACTGACCTTCCCATCCGATGCACACACATCGAATTGACTTTTATAGGTAAATAGTACTGTTATCCAGTAGTCAAAAGATTATCAGCGTGATCTGTGCAAACTGGAACCAGAGACGTTTGTTCTTCTTGTTGATGTATGTTTATTGCGCGCTAATCTACCATTGAAGTCCTTTCTACGAAGGACTGTACTCACGGTTTATGGACAGGCTGTTTTCCCCCAAGACGACTTCTGTTTCCTTAGTAAGTGTTGATGTCCTAAACGAGAGATTCTTCTTTATTATTGTCGTCGAATCCAATATTTTTCTGTAACTACACTTCTCTTTGTTCTGTAGTCTACTGTACTGACGAAAGCGACGAACGATATTTTGCACAGTAGAAAGATTGCGATTCACAACTGAGCCGATCCCACGCAGATATTTACCCCTTTGGTAATGAAAATGTACCATCTTTCTCACCGCCACACATGTCTGACATCTGTCACGTTCCATGTTGATCTACGAAAGTTTCCTTGAGTGTAATACTTGCCTTCATGCACACAACGAAGGTAAGCGTGGTCCAGACTGCGACATGGCGCGCTTCTTGGTAGTCCACTCGGTGTCATGTATTGAGCTGTGTACCTACCACTTTCACTGTGGCGCTCATTCTCTAGTTTTACATTTTATGTAGACGTAATCATAGAAACTATGCGTATCTTTATAGACTCTAAAAGCTGGATATGTAATGCATTACATAAACTGTGTTACAAGTAATTTTAATTTAGAGGGAATATTCACTTCCAATCTAATGCCAGTTCGTACTAGGTGTACCACGCTCACTGTACATATTCCCCTCATGGCAACTTCCAACCTTTCTGAAGCCCTACTTAAGTTCTACTTTCAGGATATTAATCCGCCCCATGAAAACAGCTTAGCCAAGTCTTAGAAAATTACGTACAGTATGAGGAGAACACGCCACATTCGTGCGCACTAAGTTTCTTAACATTTTGAATGAGACCTACGTACTTCTTACTAGACATTACCAAGCAACACGTTTGAATGAGACCTACATACTTCTTACTAGACGTTACCAAGCAACACGTTTGAATGAGACTTACGTACTTCTTACTAGGCGTTACCAAGCAACACGTTTGAATGAGACCTACATACTTCTTACTAGACATTACCAAGCAACACGTTTGAATGAGACCTACGTACTTCTTACTAGGCGTTACCAAGCAACACGTTTGAATGAGACCTACGTACTTCTTACTAGGCGTTACCAAGCAACACGTTTGTTTTCCTTGTTTTTAAAATTAAATATTATAATTAATGGGTAAAATACATGAAAATGTTCAATTCAATAAATATAAGATACTTCTACGTCGATACAAGGAAAACGCTTGTGACACATTACACATTTAGGAGACAATCACACACGTCTCACATGCGGTGGTTTTTGAAGGTTGATTCGAAAAGTGTCAAGAAACCGCGTACAGACTATATGCATCATCAAAGTGAAAGATGTTTTAACGAAACTGTTCAACGCCATAGCGTACGTGTCACGTAGGAACATCGTTCGACGTGAAGACGTGAACGAAACGCCTTCCACCAATAGAATTGCAAAAAGGAATAAAGAATAAAAAGTAAATATCTCTTATCTAAAAAAAAAACCTTGCGTTTCATAAACAGCTATTCCTTTAGAAATATGCCTAAATAATTACGTTTGCTAATAAATCACTACTTTACTAAAATTAAGGTAATTTCCAGTCGCGTGTGATAAACATAAGTCTTGTTCATTCTCTTACGAACAACAAGTTTGTAAATGATCTACTCGGGCGTGTCTTCGTGAACCGACCTTAAGGTAACGCCTTAGTTGTTTTGACGACCTAATGTATGTATGCTTCCACCTGAGCTGTTCTGACATACATACTGCTTGTCTTGTCAACGTGGCGCGAAATGGTCTTGAACCGTCTTCAGTTCAGAGAATATTATGTTCCGCCTGCCACAGAACTGTCACAAGGCGGTGTCTTCATAACTGATCCATCTTCATAACTGATCCAGAGTAATGAAGCCGTATTCTTCACATCTCCCCAGCGAAGTGGCGCCATTCTCATTTCTCTTCTTCGCTTATTGGCGCCGGATATACGAGGTGGACACAATAAGTGAGGCAGAACATGTCAAACCACAACGCGTAGCGATCACCTGCCATCACAATATCGTTACTCCCATTTACAATCGCCTGAATACTTGCACTTATATGTGTACCCAGAACTCCTCCGAGCTTTGTTCGCTTTCATATGTGTAACATTTCTCACATATACACCCTGTCAAGAATGGTAGCGGATTGCAAACCCAGGGCTACGTAGGAAAGAAAACAGAACCAACTACACAGGTCATTTTTGTGGCCACAGCTCGGTCCCAGAAGCTCTATGAATATAGCGTGTGATCGTATGTGGCACTACACAGTAGTTAGTGCTGTGATGATGCATTATAAACTTCCACATGTGGTACATCACCTACTTGCAGCACACACCATCCCACCAAGGCAAACCAGGTTTAATCCCCAGACGGGTTCACTCCTGGATTTTCGCAAGTGGGAATCGTGTCGGAAGATGCCGCTGGTCGACGGGTTTTCTCGGGGATCTCACCTTTCCCCTGCCCTTGCATTCTGGCGCCGTGATATCCTCACTTCATTTCTCAACACAGAACTAGCTGTCCACAATACAAGTCTACAGCCCTTCATACGTCTTAGGGCCGGTTGCACCATCGTGGTTCGAAACTCGATCCGAGATCGCATCTAAGATCGACACAGAAAACTGTTGCACCATTCGAGTTCAGAGCTGGACTAGAGGTCGAGATGAAGTTCATTTGGAACCGCCGAAATTGGCGGTTCCAAATCTCGATCCGAGATCAGCAGCCATCGTCGACAAACGTAGTTTGGAAATACGCCAACAGTTAGAACTACGTTCTATTGTTTTCTTGGAAAATTTAAACAACATTATACGCACTTGAATATTATTCAGTAAAATCCATACAACAACAATTCACTTAAAACAGATTGTTTAGGTTTGTGTCAATTAGTGCATGAACTTGGATTCAAATTCAAACTTGGCGCAAACTGTTGCGAGTGACATGGCCGGTGGCCATCTTGACTTGGGGTGCTATCTTTGAATGGAAGCAGTTAGTTACCGCTACTCCGTGTTGCTGGACGTCACGCAGTTGGAATGTATTACAAATATATTGTGTGGAGACACAGATCAAACATCACACATCTAGTTCTATCTATAGTGAAAAATTCGCCTACTTCCATGGCGTCATATATAACGAACCAATAGGAAAATTCGTCGGGTACTTAACTTCGATATCTCACTTTGGAACCAAGATCGAAGAATCGGAGATCCAGAATCATGAAATTTCGTTGGTGCAACACTTTGACATTGGAACCAAGATCAAACTGGATCCTGTTTCGGAACTAGGATCATTCGATCTCAGATCGGGGAAAATGTTGGTGCAACCGGCCTTTATCGGCACGTCACTCACTTAATACCCGTATGCTGACGTCACAGGAATGTGGGAAACTCGGTAACAACCTCGCACCAATCCAGCAGCTGCAAAGACAACACTTGCCACTGACCAATGACGACTACGCAATATACGGTTATGTTCGTTATCAACACGTTGTTTGGGCAAGGTACAAGCACGCCAAGACACCGTGACGTGACGATTGCTACATCGCCACAGGCACATGCCAAGGGTTATGCACGTGGGGTTGTTACATTGCATTACACGTCAGTGTAACTGCTTGTAATGACGGGGAGATTAATAACGCGTTGAAATGGATGGGAAAAGTCACCTTGTGTCATTTCTCTAAAAGCAGTCGCTTTCGGAGAATTCACCCAAAAATTCATCACAGAAGATGGACTTTTGAAATCAACCCTTGAAAAATGCCACTGCCTGTATACACTTTAACGGGCACACTGAATGACAAGCACACCGTAAAGTTGGTAAGGGCGGTGGGGAAGTAGTTCCAGTTTTAATGTTGAATTAATGATGTTTGGTGAACATTTCTGAACGCTGAAATTACTTTCTTTTCTTTCTGATTTTGTAATGCAAATAAATACAACATTCAAGGAAATGGTAAAATATTTACTTTTTAATCATTTCGCCGATTCACTTTACCGACGCATGGCAATGTTAATTTTACATATGGTGGAAGAATACACTACGTGCATGTAAGTAGATCTTAAGCAAGGCTTTCAAACGTGCTCACTTTACCGTGCTAAACAAGCCGGGTTCCTGAAGGGATGGAAGTCCCAGTTAAATAATATAACTATTTATGTACAATACTTGAAACTATCTACACATTGACGTGTCTCCCAATGTACTATCCGCCATTACATTACCATCGTTATGCAAATATAAAATCATCACTCAATAAATGCCCTTGGCTTGCGGGTGGCAGCCGAGTGAGTCACTGTCGTATTTAGCCCCGACGTTTCGCAACACATTGCAACCTCCATCTTCAGT
This sequence comes from Dryococelus australis, assembly GCA_029891345.1. NCBI lineage: Eukaryota > Metazoa > Arthropoda > Insecta > Phasmatodea > Phasmatidae > Dryococelus > Dryococelus australis. The sequence goes on along the minus strand of CM057002.1, from coordinate 67,200,230 downwards.
GTGAACAACCACGAACATGCTGACAACAGCAGCGCAAGTGTGCAAACATCACTGCAGTCAGTTGAGGAACACGTACTACCACACACTTCTTCACTTATAACTAAGGATTTACAGTCTCCTCCTTAATGTACACTTCATTGTTAAATATTTCATTTGTAAGGAACATAGTGGTGTGAAGGTATTCTTCAAGTCTTCACATAAAACAAAATGATTCAAATGATTCAAATGTTACAAAGTTGTCCTGATGATGATACAAAATTACCCCAAATTGACTCCCTATATATATATATATATATATATATGCACTAAAAAAAATTGTACATTCCAAAGCTCTCCATTTCCAGAGTGTGCCAATGTGTCCTACACCCTAAGAAATTATTCGAAAATTTACCATACCAGTGTATACACTTAGGGAGAAAGCAGGAATGGTAATGTTTTCCCCTATACATTCATTGTAGCGCTCCTACATTTGCTCAGCAAACAGTCAAATTCATACGGAAGTTCCCAACTTTATATAGTAGAGCTGCTTAACATTCCTATATCTGCAGCTTGATGTGTGGTATTATTACCATACAGTGTATAGGAGTGTATAGGTTAAAAACTTCCATTACAGTTTACGAAGTTTGCCAAAAAAAAATTTACCAGTACAGTCTCTCGAGAAGTACTCCCGCATTATTCCTTCCTGCGTCTAGACAACGTAGCACTGGTCCAGGAGCACCACGATAACTCCCTGTAGTTGCCTCGAGCACACGGGTCGCCTGTGTCCCTGCTGTCTTCTATCGAGTACATGGCTGTGTTTGTTCCTCCAATATTCCATGATGAGTCTGCTCCACACTTGTGCGCGCCTTAAGATAACAGATTCATATCAAGACGTTTCTCTTTAGGGGAGACAATCCCACAGCCACATCCGTGCGTGAGCAGTCAATGACAGGCGCGTGTCAACTACGCAACTTCGCCCCCCCCCCCCCCCCCTTCCCAACGTTGCAGCCTTGTGTCTGGTCACACACACACGAGCGATCGATCAACATTCGCAAGCTATGCACAGCCTCATTGTTCTTCCGTGTTCAGAACATTCACAACAGTAGTAATTATATGATATTATAGGCTGTCCACGGTAAAGTGAGCACTCTTGAGGTCCTAGTTAACTTTTCCTTCCAGCCATTTTTTTCCCCTGAATCACCTTTTTAAATAAATGTTGTCATGTTTGTAATAAACAAAGTGTTTATATTCTACCGCACTCGGAATTTAACGGTTTAGGCTAAAATAAAATAAATTTATTGACTATTATTCCTACTGAGAGGGCTTTCCAAAATGCTCACTTTGCCGTGATAGCCTATGCACTAAGCAACTCTACATTATTACAACCAAAATGGTTTTCGACATATGCTAACATCTCGTCACTAATTGTAGAGGTACCTTCCCCTAAATTCCTCGATCACCAGATGTCCGAGAATGTCTCAAATTAGCCGCTTACACTACAAAAACAAATTGTTACGCGCGGCTGCTTCGCTTCGTTCATTCCCCCTCTCCTCCCCGTGTAAGCGAACAAGGTAGTCGTCCCTAGGATGACGTCATCGGTACCTGGTGGAGGGGAGGCGGAGTCATCACACTAGCCGCGATATGTTTGGGGTACTGACGTCACTTTAGTCTCTGGACGAATGAACGCCTTGGGAAGCGTTGCGCGAGAACCTTCTGGATCAGGTCACCTCGGCTATATAATCCGCGAGGTGTGTGTGTGTGGGTTCACTGGGTCTACGGGCGATGACGCAATGGCCAGCTGGACTGTAGGAAAATGTGACTGCATACGTGATTGGCAGACATTTGAAGAGATGTAATGTATGGCAGTAGGAATGTTGATCGTATACGTACGTATAGTTAATAAATGAAAACTAAGTGAATGTGGTTAGCAAAAAAACTGTTAAGGAATTTAACTATAGTCGAGATTGGCATAATTATGCTGTGTTTTTTTTTTCAATTGTAAATAAGTTATAAGGTTAATATCAGGCACTTTCTTAAGACCTCCATCTCTCACGAACCTGGATACGACCTCGGCAATTCGTTACAATATTAATGATCGGAACACAATCGTTTGGACATTCTGAACGGCCCTTCAGCTAGTAATAAGCAAATAGGAATACATATTGTGACCGTATTATATGCAGCAAGTTTAAAAAAAAAAAAAAAAAAAAAAAAAAAACCCTGCATCATGGTAGCAACCAGCAAATAAACATTTGTGAGCCGTGGATGTACTGAAAGGTCTCGGCGGCTGCCACATGAACATGAGAGTAGAATGGAATAGGGAGAACCGGCGCATGGGCTGGGGGCTGCGGCGGCCATCTAGGAAGACGTCACACCGAAACCTTCTGCTCTGTCATTCATCGCCAGAAGCGTCCATCTTATTTTTCCTCGAAATTTGTTCCCCTTCCTCCTCCTAATTCCTGACTTCTTGGAGAGATTTAGGCGGCTCTTAACATTTGCAGGAAAGTTTTATGACAATTCGAGGGTTTTGGATGTTTTAAAACTTAAATGAAATAACAACAATAACTTGAAATACTAATTTATTGTATTGATTTAATATGGTTTTTTTTTAGATTATGATGATGAAGTGCCCTCCTATGCTACGAATGAAAAGTCTAATGAGCTGCATCTGCACACACAGAAAATAACCCCCCCCCCCCCCAACGATGAAAGGGGGTAATATCTCAAAGGCAAATTATATAAAATATACTACGAGTTTAGACAGTTATCAAAATGCAACGTTTCTCGTTAATTAGAAAATGCTTATTAATATTCCACGATAAAAAAATGATTTCGCGTCATGTAATTTAATGCAAAACAAGAGTGGAGGAAAACTTCATACACAGTCATATCCACACGAAATTTACTACGAACCTGCGTTTCAGAGTTATCACAATTATTAACTTGCGACCCAGAGACAGGTAAAGGAAGCAATATCCCAGAAGGCTAAACATATATGAGATGACTCGAGGAAACAAGAAAGGCCAGAAGGCGAACAGAATGAAGCAAAGGCGTGAAACGATGAGAGAACAAAGCATGTCTTGAAACAAACCCCCTCCTCTCCCTCTCATCAACATCAATACACGCGCTATCCGAGCAACCGTGTACCTACGCTACTAGCCATCACACAAGCAACATATCCATACGAGTTGGAGTCGCTCGCGTGTCCGTACAGTACAATTTATTGCTTTAACAGTGAACCTTAATATTTAGTTTAAGAAAGTAAACCTCCTTACAAGTACGCAGTGAAAAATTATACGTCACATTGGTTCACAAGTGACAGTGTTCTATGTTCTCAGGATATGCGAAGGTGAGAGCTTAATGATTTAAATGTACAGTACAGGAAGCCTGAAGAAATAATTCGCATTGACCTACTTTTAAAGTAAAATGACTACGATATTTATAGACTGTCTCCGTACATTTGCAGTTTTGATCCTATTAAACTGGCTTTGTCTAAATCAAAGAGAGATTAAGAGAGAAACATTACTGTTTTGTCTTTCACAAAGCTAAATTCTAGAAATGTCAGCATATAGCCCACCTGACAACACTTATAATTTAAAATAATTAAAACTGAATTTCCCGTTAATCGTAAATTAAAAGGATATTATTCAGAACTAGAAATAATAATAATAATAATAATAATAATAATAATAGAGGCGTATACTTTAGTAATAACGAGAGTGGATGTGTTGGTGAGAAGTGAAAATTCTTTCACAAACCGTTATTTTCAGTACAGATAGTATGAGGTCTAAATGAGGAGGGCGACCTTGCACCTACCCTATTTGCAGAGCCTAGCCTTCTCCTCAGCTCCGGACCAAAGAGTATAGAAAGGAAGAAGATATTTCACTGCCAGACTGATCTTCTTTGCTTATTATTATCTCTCTACGATCGAGCCACTAACGCTTCTCTTGTCACCAACATACAAACAAATAATTATTTTGTCGTGGCTATTTTATAACATTCAGATTGATAATATATAATTTTAGAGGACATGATAGGGATTTTTTAGCATTAATAATTACCAAACTTATGTAAATAAATTGGTCTGTATTTATCGGGTTTTTCTTTTGCTCTGCAGGGCGGTACTTTTATCCGAGATTCCCAACAATCCCTAAAGTTAAGTTTCAAAAAAATTTTGTCTTTTTTTTTTTGACAGTTAAAAGTAGTATTTAAATAAAAGAAACAAATATTTAGGCAAAGTGTGGATTATTATAGGAAATAATTGAATGTTCGTAACCAGATAAACAGCCCAAACCTAGATACCAGTCAAAAATAAACAAACCCTGCCCCGGACAAGTAGAAGTGTGTTTAGTACAGCTGTGACAAGGATAAACCGCACACACGTATAAACTCGCACACCACGGAGAAAATAAAATACCTATTTTTTTTTATTGATAACAGCAATATTTTTTTCTGCAGATTTTTTTGCTGTCTACAAAGTAGTGGAACATATTTCTTTTCAAGTGTGTGTCACAAATGCGACGTAGGAATTTTTTGTGGAGTCACGAAACACAAGCGAGTACAATAAGACGAAAGACGAGGACAAACCCTTTCACTTTCACACCCGTAGCTCAGCCCACACAGGATGTCCATTCCGACGAGAGCAGACTCACTCATACCGGAGACTACCTTCCACCACACAGTTGGTATTAGTCTGGATCTGGAGATGGAGATGTGATGTGCTGTGACGTAACTGCAGCTACTCTGCCACCATCGCCGTGTTTCAACATGACTTGTGTGCTTACTTGTGCGTCAATTCCATGTTACATGCTGTCTGCGGTCGAAAGCCCTGCTTAAGATCTACTTGTACGCACATTGCGTATTCTTCCGCCATATGTCAAATTAACACTGCCGTGGACCTCATCACCTCATTCATCTGTCGGACAAGTAAAACTGTGAAATAATTATAACAAAAATAATTTTTTTTAATCTTGTGACTTTTCCACTTTAAAAAAAATTAAATTATCTCAATTTTCACAAATGTTTACCTAACACTTATAATTCAAAATTAAGACATGGAGCTATTTTCTCTTCATCGATGGCGCGTGCCACTCAGTGTGCCATATAAATGTTATGCAGGCAGGCACAGTGACATTCTCGAAAGATTGATTTCAAAAGTGTGCTCACTTTAACGCAAACAGCTTTTAGAGACAAGGAACGTAACCGCGTAGAGTAGAATAAACCGGGGGGGGGGGGGGGGGGGGGAGAGTGTGTTCGGAGCTTCTAACTCACCCGCCCTCCTATCCCTTATCCCTTTGCCCTTAAGGTTGTCAGTTTATTCGTATTAAAATTACTAACAAGTATTCGTGATAAATATATGAAATTGATGTAAACTATGCTGCATTTTATAATATTGAGAGGCATCATTTTTCTGCTAATATTTGTTAAAATTAACACACGTGTCAGCCCTACTAATGCCAATGTAACCCCTCTCTCCCTCCCTGCCTCTCTCTCTCTCTCTCTCTCTCTCTCTCTCTTACCCTTCTCTCCAAAAATTTTCTGTCCGCGCCTCTGTCAGCGACTGACAACTTATAAAACCTCTGCTTAGAATCTACTTTATTATTAATGTTGTATGAGGGCGGCCTGCAGCGTCATGATCACACACAAAACAGAAATGTTGTCCCTAGGCCTTTAAATCTTTCTACAAGGGTGGAATATATATATATATATATATATATATATATATATATATATATATATATATATATATATATATATATATATATATATATATATATATTAATGTATGAAAAGTAAATTCATGAAATGGCATGTGGCAAAAGTGATAGAATGCAAAATATACTTTCTTGTTAAACATATTTCAAACCATTTTATCTCTATTCGCAGCCAACACATATTTCTCGCTGATATTTCCTTGACTTCTCCAGATTGTCCATATTTTCTCCGTGTATCACAAGTATATAAGCGGACATTTCGAGAGTTCGTTTGAGGACAAGTTAGACATCAACCACACGTACCTTTGAATTTCTGGTTCTATTGGACCACAGTGTGTTTGTTAGACACGCCCGCCCCGAGTGAGGGAAACAAGGACCGAATACTGTGCTGCCTGGTCTGCGGTTGGACTGGAGTAACAGCCAATGAACACCCGAGTCTCGAGTACACAGGATTGTACAGTCTAGTTTCCTGCCGAATGAATCCGCGAGATTTCCGCGTGTCTAGCAACGAGCCCGCCCATGGATCGACAACACTGTCAACAACTCAATGTATCTACCAGCTTGCAGATTTCTAATTCCTATGCATATTTTTTAATTTCACGTTTTACAGCCTTGACATCTTCTGTATGACCAAACAAGCCAATCTTGTGCGACTGTTGTGCTGTTAAAGAATAGTAAACAATGCATTCCGCTGCAACCGCGAATACAAAAAATTTGCGTTTAAACGAACGATGATGTTATTTGACGACACGATTTGGTAGTTTTGATTTAAGACAGCCACCCAAAAATTCCAATACTCAAATATTAATAACAGTAAATTCCGGCATGTACAAAATAAAATTAGTCCAGCAAATTTCCAGTATCACGGAGTTGCAGTGGTAAACCAATGGACCCGCATTTCCGGTCAGGCCATCTTGATTTCTGTTCCCCATGGTTTGCCGAAGTCACTCCAGCAGGAGAGTGCTGGGATGTATCCGTATTACACACCGTGGCCTATTCCTTCCTTTTCAATTCAACATAGCTGCTACATTTCACGTCATTGATCATCTGGCTCATGTTGTCCTGTCTTCCTCTTCCTCTGTGGTTCAACCCATATAGCATTCCTTCTAATCACCTTAGGTAGTTCATTGTGTCAATGGATGCGACCTATCATTCTGTCTCTCTGTTTCCTGCAGGTCTTCCAAAATGTGTGTTACTCACCTACTTACAATTTCTAGATCATTTTTAGGAATATTTTACCTTCCGTAACTCCCCCCCCCCCCCTGCTCCTCCGGCAGACGATCCGGCCCTGGACAAGAAGGAAGCAGTGTGTCCTTCCTCTTCGCATACGGACAAGGGAGAACTCGGGCGAAGTTAATTAGCGAGTAGCGGAGACACAAACACTCGGCGGCGCATTAGCACTCCGGGGAAGTGATGTAGTTCGTCAACACGAGCAGGCAGACAAGGAGGGCAAATATTTGCGACCTCCACCACGCCGCCATTCACAGTAGCCGACCTACAACCACTCTCCGTAGGTTGGCTGGCTGGCTGGCCGGCCGAGAACCGCGATCACGTGTCTGGACGGCTAACACCAAAAACACTCTAATATTTCTAGTACACTTATTTTTGTGTATAGCAGCCTGTTCACAATAAAAGAGCACATTAGAAAGCCGTGCTTAAGATCTACTTGTTGACACGTTGTGTATCATTCCACCTTATATAAAATTATGTTACATTGACATGGGCATCACTTTATTCATGTGTCGGTCAGATGAAACTGTGAAATTATTAAGAAAGTAAATAGTTTACAAATATGCTCATTTCTTTTACACTTCGATGCATTAAAAAAAACAGAAAGCGAAAGAAAAATTTTTAATTATCACAAATGATTCTCGGACACTTTTTATTTGACGTAAAGATATGGAACTACTTTCCATCCATTGTTACCAACTTTACTGGAAGAATGTCACTCAGTGCGCCGACTAAAATAATGCATGCAGGGGTAGTCATTTTTTTATATAGTTAATTTCTTAAGTGCTCACTTTATCGGGGACAGCCGTAACCCACCTCTTCATTCACAACATTTTTTCTGTAAATACAAAATATTTCAAAAATTCACATTAAATATTGATATGGAATTTTTTTAAATAATTGCTTCACAAATATTGTCAAACATAAATATACGTGTATATTTAGTATAATGTGTACATACCTTCCTCTCCCTGCAGCCGACATAGTACTACTCTGTCAAGACCTCCATCACAACATTACATGTCTGGATACCACTCTAATCATTCTAATTCAGTTTGAAGATATGGATGGATGTATTACAGTTTATAAAATACCTTCTGTTGGTGTTCACACCATGGACGAATGGGTTATGTATAATCTTTCACACTGCATCATCAATCTTTAATAACTATTTAGGCATACTATAATAACTACTTAGGCATAGTTTAATAACTATTTAGGCATACTATAATAACTACTTAGGCATACTATAATAACTACTTAGGCATACTATAACTACTTAGGCAAGTTTAATAACTACTTAGGCATAGTTTAATAACTACTTAGGCATACTATAATAACTACTTAGGCATACTATAATTTAAATAAACTAATACTGAGAAAGATTACATTTACTAAACGTTAACTTACAATTTATTCAGAACTTTTGATTTCTTAACATAACTTCATCCACTTGTGTCTTCAATTAAATAAGTTTATTTTTTGTAACTAGCTTTACACATGATCTTAGCTATTCGAACAACCCACCCTTTCATCCAAAATATACTATTTTTTCAATGCAAGAATTTTTTTTTAAATTATAAATATTTTATAATCTTTTGAATACTTGCTTCAGAAATTTTACCGTACACACATAAATGTATAGTTATGGACAAAAGTATGTGCATTGTGGTAGAGAGCAGTTGGTTCACATTTATAGGAGAATTTAGCCTACAGGCAGAAAATACGAAATCCACGTTTAATTTCAAAGAGATACTATACGGCATACAAAACAGAAAACTTACACCAAGTTATCAAAGCATAAGAATATATCATTCGTCTTCAGTTTACACCAATGGTAGATAATAACTACAGGCGCAATAAGCGTATTGTAGCAAATTGTTAGTGTTTACTCCTTGGTATGTACTTTGTTGGTTCTCCTTTGCTGCGAATTACTTCCTTCGGTCTACCGGACGTCTCAGATTAATGTTTACACTATTCCAACGTGAATAATAAGAGAAACTATTAAAGACAACCTGAAGGGAATGTGTGTATCTGACGCTATAAGAACAATGTTGAATGTACGTGTAGTGATTCTGCTGTTGTCACCTCCGTTTGCAGCCACCAGCGGCAGCACCATGATTGTAGAGGAAATGGCGCGGGTGACAAGGTTTTCTTCCGAGCAATGTGAATATTATGAATTGTTATTGGAAATGTGGGAAACATGACTGAGGTGCAAAGACAATGCGGTACTGCGCCACTGTCACGTCTAACACTGATATGATTGCACGGCCAGTTAGAAAGGGACGGAACTGTGTGTGATGTGAAGAAAGGACGGTGCGGCAGGAAGAGACAACGGAGGGAGCGAGGAAGGGAGGAGGGATGTGCTGCACACGTTCACATGTTCCCCGGGAAGTGGAAGACCTTACGGCAAACTGCGCGGGTATCGGGTGGCAGTAGATCTAGTTTCCACTGCATTTCAAATTAAGTATAGTGGAGACGTTACTTCACGCTATGAATGAAGAATTTTCCAGATATACATGTCGAATTTTGTGAGTGAATTGTGAACATGTGCAACAATGAATATCTTACTGGTGGGATCGGTAGGTCTGATAAGGCAACATTTAAACCGCCGCAACTGCGCGTACTGGGCCGATGGAAATCCCCCACGTTGTGATAGAACAAGCAGTTCTCTTCCTGGGTTGAGTGTGTGGTGCGGTATGCCTACCAGAGGACTTGTGGGGCCATTTTTCTTTGACGGGACAGTGTCAGGTGTAAGTTACCGTACCATGTTACAGGTAAACCTTTGGCCAGCTGTTCACCAACTCCACCCTGTAAGTTCACCGCCACATTGCCATCGAGATGTACAGTACAGAACAGTACAGTATGGTCGCTCCTGGATGAAACACTTTCTGGGAGCTGGATAAGTTGAAGAGCAGGTGTTGAGTATCCACTCAGATCTCCATATTTAACGGCGTTATATTCGTTTGTATCTGTGGTGAGCACTGTGTACTCAAAACAGCCACGGGCACTGGACGTCCTGAGAAACACAATTATGACCACCTATGACTCCATCTCAGGAAACAACAGCAACTGTTTGCCGTTCTGTACTACAGCGTTGCAGACGATTCCTTGTTACTGATGGTCATTTGGAAATGTTATTAACATTCACACACATACCCAACATTGTCCTTATAGCATCAAATACAAGCGGTTCCATCAGACTATCTTTAATATAGCTCCTGTTATTTCATTTAAACAGTGTAAACCTTCATTTGAGACATCCTGTTTTTGGCATAGAATTAACCAGCTTTCTGGTAACTTCTGCTATTCCACTCCTGTGGAAGCACCTCAGTGTTCTGTAGGGAGCGTTACGTATTCTCACTCTGCAAAATTACTCCCAAAGATGCTCAATGCGGTCCAGGACGAGGGAGAGCGGTGGAGTATTTAATGTACGGAAAGTGTTGTAAGGTGAGTAGACAATCCACAGTGTATTTGGGGTCACTGTCATGTTGGAAATAGAAGTCATCGGCTAAGCCCAGATTTTCTACATTTCCTAGAGATTTTGTTGCAGAATATAATTGTGGAAAAATGCATCTATAATGCCACCAATGAAGAAGAGTTCCCCCATACTAAGATACCCACACCTGCATGTTTTACAGTATGTTGAATATCTTTCAGATCCTATTCTGTACTCTGTTTCCGCCAAAACAATATCCGCCCAACACTCTGAAATGAGTTGCACTTACTTTCGTCGAAAAATATTTCCTTCCTCCAGAACTCAAAGTGTCCTTGGCTACATACGAATTGGTACTGATGACGCTTCTGTAGGTTAACCTTATTTACATAAAGCCTTTGAATTGGAACACTTGTAAAGTATCAATTGTTGTTAATAACAATCCCAATGGTTCGGGGTCGTAATTCTTTTCCTTGGTGTTCTTGCAATTCGGCAATTATGGAATTACTTTTTATGGATCTCATTTTTTGTCCCCTACTGTCTAGTCTAGATGGTCACCCGCCCAGTTTCACCCATCTCGTTAAGCATGACTTGTTCTTTTAATTTCTTAATAACAGTTCGAAGAGTGAATAGACATTTATTGCCAATTGTCACAATATCATTACAAGAGTTACCTATGAATACAGAACCATCGTTTAATAAGATACGCAAAGCCATACTTGAAACACAAAAACCTCGTTGGCAATAAGCCGATAGTCAATTGGATAAATCGAGGTCTTGCGAGCCGATGAGGGCGAAATGAGGTGAATATGAAGCAGCGCCGGAATGCAAGGGTGGGGGAAACCGGAGGTACCCAAGAAACTCACCGACCAGCGCCATCGTCCGGCTCGGATTTCCATTTGCGAAAATCCGGAGTGACCGGGCCGGGGATTGTATCCGGTTCACCTTGGGAGGCGAGTAGGCTAACCGCTCAGCCACCACGGCCATAGGGCAAATGGAGACGAACGTATGAGTTGCTGGGTAAATTCGCTCATTTATGGGGCTATTCCACTCACGAAAATTTTCTCGAAATTTATATGCCCTTTTAACATGTAAATATATTCTGTAAAAAACACACATCGTGAAAACACAGTTAAAACTTATAGAAAGAAATTCAATTACATATTTCTTAATCATTTTTTGTGACACTTTAGACTAAAGAAAACGTGTATTCTCGTACAGGTTTATTGGTGAATGGGTTACATTGCTGTAATTTTTTTTGCAATTAATGAAGTTTCGTTGTCTATTTTAGGATAAACTACAATGAGTCCACGTTTAGCTTTAGTTTCCGCGTTAACTTTTTGGACGTCAAAATTTCGAAATATATATATATATATATATAGTATATATATATATATATATATATATATATATATATATATATATTTTGTTACGGTCTGTCTTATTTTTACTGATTTTTCTATAAACTGAGGCAAATATAGAAATTTAGGGTCTTGAACACAGTTGTATCCATTCTGATGTTTCACGACCTTCAGTTGACAATTTCTTAAAAGAAGATATCCTATCCTTTAAGATTAAGAGAATGATTAACTGAGTCGCTGTTCGATTTGTCTAATAAAAACATACGAGTCTCCATTTAAACATTTTTGCATCCAGGTTTTTAGTATTTTCAACAGTTCCAAAAATTCTGATGATATTGCACCATCTGAAAAGGAAACAAACATTAAATGATCCGAGTGTAAAAGTCTCATTTAAACCTCAAATGTGTGCATAAAGGCAAAAGAAATAATTTATTTAATTAATTAATTAAATAGTACTGTTTTACCCGAATGGTTCAACTGAAATCAATATGGAATGACGTATAACAAGGGCTTGGGGTAATACTTGAAACTACATTAATTCCACCTTAAGGAAGAAACGTTCAGCTAATATCACAGGTAAACTGACACCATTAAAAATTGCTTCGACTACGTCATAGCTACCAGTGGAGATTACTATCAAGATGACATGTTAAGATAAGCAGTCACAACATGCACCTTGGTGGACTAATGGTGTACGATTCCCCAGCCGCGAGTGGGAAAGCCCGACTCTACCATACTTCTGTCCACCACTGTATTAAAAATGGCTGGAAGGAAAAAGTAACAAGGGCCTCAAAGTGTTCACTTTATCGTGAACGGCCTATATGTGAACTAACTACATCGTCGCGCCCTGCTGTGGCTGACCTGAGTTCAGATGCTCATACATGCAGCGTAGCGTCAAGGGTCATTAATATTTGACGGTATCGATATAAGGCGTGGATATCGATACGGTCGGAGACATGGCAGTCGCGCCAGGCAAAGACGCCTGTGCTGTGCTGTGTGTGGACACAGATGGGCTCGTCCCTAGTACATCTCCCACACATTCCCGGGGCCGCGGTGGTGTAGGGGTTAGACTACTAACGCATCCCACCTAGCTAACCAGGTTCCATTGCCGACGGGGCCGCACGTGGGAATCCGTGCCGGACAATGCCGCTCGTCGGCGTGTGGGTTTTTATTTATTTATTTCGACTTCATTTATACTGGTGAAGTTAAGGCTTCAATGCCTTCTCTTAAACTTAACCATGTACAACACAATGTATACATACGTAAACATAAAGAACAAAAAAAAAAAACTTACATTAACAAGAGGCGAAACAGAAATATAATAGCTTAAATAGTATTAAATCTGAAAATGATAGTGGTTTCGTATGTTGTACATATCTTGAGCAGGACTAGAGACAAGACAATGTTTAAAACAAATTAAAATTAAATTAGCACAATGATATTGATCTAAAATAATACAATATTTGTTTCATAATCCGCATTATCAATAATAAATATAAATGTGAGGGGAAAAAACATTGAATGAAGCAACACATTAAAATAAATTGACAAATAGACAGCAACAATCTCCCGTTACCTCGCTTCACCCCCATCGGCTCTCAAGACTTCGATTAAGGGTGCGGGTGCAGTGCTACAACCTGAGATCCGCAGTGAAGACAAGTTCGCGGGGTAGAGTATCGATAGGCACGACAATCGATGTGGTCCGACGGAGAGACGTCGCAGCGGGGGTCGATGTACTTACTTACTGTCTTCCCGCGCAAGAGGGAGTCCATAAATAACACGCCGCCGCTTGTGGTGGCGCCATTACAGTGTGCACGTCACACTGGAGTGATCTTACGTCCCGACTTACACAGCACCACAGAGCCCAGTTCACACAGACATGTTTATTTAATTACTACTAAATATTGACCGGCGTTAACCAGCATCCAGATACACTCACTCATATAGTAATATCTAAATGTGCAATGGCAATATAAAACAAAAGGAACGTATGCATTATAGTCTAGCCACTGTTTCTTCACAATTTATTAATCGAACCTTCAAGAAATCCCCTATGTGAAACTTTTAAATTGTTTCCTAAATATAACATGTATCGCAGGCGTTCTATACTTGTGTTTAACATAGAAGTACATTATTTTTGTTTAAAGTGTACTTTTACTCATATTTTGTCTATACCATTTACTTCATAATTTAATGACTAAAAACAGTGTGAAAATATGTATGCTGACAATAGCTAGTAAGAAATAGTTCATCTGCAAAATATTACTGCAAAGAGTGCGCACGAATTCAGTTACGAATCACTGAATATATTAACCATGCCTTTAACTGGAAAGACTATGTAGTCGCAGTATTCTTAGATATCGAAAAGGCTTTTGATCGAGTTTTCCATTTCGGATTAATTTATCAATAATATGAATTAAAATTCCCCGATTGCTATATTAAATTATTAGCCAGCAACCTCAATCGCAGAACCTTTTCTGTCAATTGCGAAGGGGCGAAATCAGAGAGTAGAACCATTTCTGCTGGAGTGCCTCAAGGCAGTATACTTGGCCCAGTTTTATTTAATCTTTATACACACGATTTACCGAAACCAGACTACCGACTGGTGCAGTTAGGTTGCTATGCTGATGACACTGTCATATTTAGTCGCTCACACGACCTCGGCCTAGCAACACCACGATTACAAAACTGCCCTAACAGTCTTTCAAGAATATTACACGAAATGGCGGATTAAAATCAAAGTCGGGAAAAGCGAGGCGATCGTTTTCATGCGCAGGGCACTACCCCAAGCTGCGAATAGTCCGCAGGGCACTACCCAAGCTGCGAGTCGTCCGCTAATCACTTTATTTGGCGAACCCATACCCCATAAATATGTAATTAAATATCTATGCGTAAATATGGACAGAAAGTTGACCTGGAAAGCACATATAGACGCCAAATGCATAAGTGCATACGCTAGACTCTCCGCCCTAAACCCTATACTAAATAGGCGAAGTGCCATAACACGAAACACAACAGTATTGCTATATACCATGCTCATACGGCCTGTTATAACATATGCTGCGCCCACATGGGTCCATGCAGCTAAAACACATATCAAGAGACTACAGATTGTGCAAAATAAATGCCTGTGGATTGCGGCAGACGCCCCTATATACTGCCCCATTACAGATTTGCATAACGAACTCAAAATCGAAAAACTAGACAAGCACTTCGTCAAAATGGCGGATGAATTTTACAATGATTGTCCCACACACGCCAACACGAAAATACCTAGTCTCGGCGATTATGACCCCGACGAGACTCAAAAATATAAGCGGCCTAAAAGCATTTTAGCTCACAGGCCGCCTTAAAACACCGAAACTCGCAATGCAGGCCCTCAGCCATGTACCTAACAAAATTATTCCGGAAACCCGTAGTACTGCAATACATTTAACTTAAAATTACACTATCTGACAAAATAATTAACACAAATTAGCGAAACACTATGTGATCACAGAACAAGGCGAAGCAGGCTCTGTACAGCCTCTGGCTCGGAGATGGTCCTGTGATTCACATTGCATCGACACTGAACCACACACACACATGTTCTACAAAGCTTCTCTCACCCGACAGCTGTCTATGTACGGCCCGTCGCCAATGCCGATTCCAAGGCAGTCACTCGCAGCAATACAGCCCTACAAAGGCTCTGGAAGTTAATCAGCAATAACTCTAGAGATAGGTTAGCAATGAGATGGCTTGTGGGGTAGGGTTCTCTCTGCAGCAGCTGGTGAGAGCGGTGGAGTGGCACACCTACACTACACTGACACTCACACCTCCATTGACACACACTAACACATCCGTACACACAGCTGCACGCGAGGTCACAGGCAAGGTGATATAAATATTGCCTCTAGTTTTAAATCTCTTGTAATTGCCTGTAACACACTAACACACTTTCCTGTGTTACAGAGAGATGGCTGCCATTTGTCGGGTGGGTGGCTCAGTTCTGTCCCCCACCACCAGGGCTGCATAGCGTCACCCTGGTTATCAACCTAGCTACGACATTTCATTTCACTCTGCATCATACTCACAAAGTCTATCTTCGCAAACTAACAAACACCCTAATCCAATAAAAGGAATTATTTATATCCTCCGCGACTGTCGCATAGTTTTCTCCAGGCCCTCTCCGCTTTGCCTGGTTTTCTATGCCCCTTACTAGACCCTTCTTCTTTCGGGGTGTGTCCATGGCTACAATTGCGGCGATGACATCAGACAGCCTTGCTATAGTCGCGATACATGCGTCCATCTTATCGTAATTAACCTGACCTGAGACGCATCCCATTCTCCTCCAACCTTCTTAGCTACTAACATGCATGCCGGAGGAGAGACAGAACTGTGAAGGTGCTCACGCTGGCGTAGCGGGATTTGGGGGCTCGCCAGAAAAAAAAAATCCGTGCATTGTAATTTTCTAGACTGTTAAGCTTTGTTTGCAGGAGGCGGAGGAACATCCTGAAAGTAGGACTCTAGCAGGGCTTCAGATTTGGAAGTACCGTGAATGGACTACAGTCGACAATTTTGAACATCAAACATGCTACTCATAAATAACACTATTACGGAAAACAATACATGGCACAGTAACAAGTTACAGTATCGGGATGACAGATGACCCACCTAAGGTGCGTTCTTTGTGCATAGTTAAGCTCCGTGGCATTGTAACAGACACCGACACACTGTACCATACCTGCTTCAATGATACCTCCACATTTTAAAATACACCTTTGGAAATAATAAATTACATTCGCCGTTCTACGTTACGAATTCTAGCTACCTGTGGAGCAATACAAGTTTTCATGTTAATCATCAATTTGATCAGTTTGTATGTCGTTTATGTACAGTTCTGTAATGGTGTTAAACCTAGTTTAAAGACCATTCTCGTAACTTCGCCACTGTATTTTATAATATTTTGATATTGTTCTGTACATAATATGTTCATATTTTGTACACAATGTGTTCATGTTCTGACTTGTCCGATGTCTTTGTACAAACTTGTACTAGAAAAAAACCCAGATGAGTGCAATTAAAAAAACTACATTTAAGAGGTTAATTAATGAATACATGACAACAGAACATCGTGATATTATTTTCTGTACTCCTTCGCGTTTCAGACTATTTCCTCTCGTAGCTGTTGCTAAGAATGTTTGACGCATGTCTTGTTCCAGTTTATCTCATTCCTTTTGTCTTCTGTTCCAGTAAAACGACGCCTCACAGCATGTTGGAAGAAGATCAATCAATTATGAAGATGTAATATGTGTACGTAAAATCTGACATGTCCAATATCTTTGTACAGCTATGTATTGAAAAAAGATCTTACGGACGCAATAAAACAAACAAACAGACCGAACAGAAAATTTTGGACGGTTTTAATGTGTTGCCGTCCTGTAGGATCCAGGTTTTATTCCCAGAACTCGCCATTGCAACTTGGCAAGTATCATCTGGCGGGCGCGCGTGCTCGCTTCCATACTGCCGTAAAGGAGGGTCTTAAACGATGAAAAACATGTACCGGCACGTCATGAACGTGTACACATCACAAGTTATTTCTACAAAACGATAAATGGCCGTCGCGTACGTGTATGCAGGCAAGGCCTCCAGGCAATACAGTGAAATATAGGCTGTTCACGGTAAACTGAGCACTTTTTAAGGCCCTTTCAATAGGCATTAAGTACTAATAAATATATTTTATTGCAGCTCCAGACATTAACTTTCGTTAGTGATGAAATGTATACACTGTGTTTATTAGTCTGATGATAATGTTTATATTAAGAAGTGACAGGAAGATAGAAAAATAATGAAAAGAAAAATTCAGCAGGGCCTTAAAAAGTGTTCACTTTACAGTGAATTGCATATACACAAGAAGAGGAATACGTCATCTATTGCATTTAATATAACACCTTATTTCTAAAAGAAAACGTACCTTTTTATTTTCGTTTACTTATTTAGGAATACGTTCAAATCGTATGTAGTAATTGTTTTGTGTTATATTGACAAACCCTGTGCACTAGTTACACGAACAGAATATGAATGCAAATTACATTAAATGTTATTTTCTAATAAATCATTATTTCACTTGGTTGGCTGAACATAAGACGAGTAAGTACCTACCTTCACTATGAACCACACGTTTTTGTAAACCTCCTATGTACACGTCTCTTACGTAGCTACACGAGACTGATAGTGAACTCCTTATGACACGCTTGCCAACCTCTTGCATTTACTAAGTGTTTGAAACACGCGGTTATCCACAACATTATCCAACGTGCGTCCAGAGGACTGATGTACGAAAAGAACATACATTCCAGACGAAGGCTGTTGGGTACTTTCAAAACTCCATGCACGTTATAAACACCATTTCCGAGTAGGCACTGTAAAACGGCTAAAAACTGCTTTTCAATAGCGTTAATCTCAAAATACATGCGTCAGGTACATAGAGAACTACTCCAGGGACCTGCACTGAGCCTTGCTATACACTTGCCTCCAATATAACAATAGTGTCATAGCTGAAAGTGCGTCAGTGCGACTGGAACTTGCGCTTAGAGGCGATGGCACACTTGATGCGCGTGGCAGTGTCGCCCTAAGCTGCGCGCTCACTGCACAAGTTTAGTTCTCTTCCGTTCAGTGAGGTTGCTCCAGCTCACTAAACTCACTAAAGACGGAAGGAAACTAGAGACATGTCGCCATGCCATACTGCTTATTTGGTTTTACCTCGAGTTCAATTAACGAAGCAGTTAAAAGAGACATCCTCTGCATGATACGTCTAACAAAAAACTACCAAACCCGGGAAAAGATAACTGGATTCTTTTCCCGGGTTTAATGTTTTTATTTCACGACTCAAAAAAGTCATTCAAATTTCCTCAGTTCAAGACCAAGGGAATGCAACAATATAGTTTTCTTCCTCGGAAAAATTTGCCAATGCTTAATTTATTGAAATCCTATTTGAAATTTAGATTTTCCACGGGACGATTAACACCATGTACATCGACAGGGTATTCCAAAGTGAAAGAAAGAGGACACGCTAGGTTATGCAATCATTATGACATTGTCTTATAATTACAATAAGTACTTGGTACAGGGAATATTTCATGTCGAAGTAAGTAAATTACATTTCACTCGAAACCCGCACATTTAATACACTAGTACTGGCCGCACGTGTGTTGCATGAAAGTCAGTCCCTGCATCTCCTCGTTCACTGTGTGTGTGTTTACCCAGGAGGCGCTGGAAGACTGCAGAGTGGATACGGCTTCACGAGTATGCCATCAGAACTTACAGTGAGTAGCAACACTGCAGCTACAACACTTGCGCGTGTCAGCAGGGTTGCCAACATATGTGCCGACACTCCAATCAATGCAGTTGTCAGCCTTTGGTATATAGCTTGTAATTATGCTCGCGGTTTTAATTAAATTACTGTGCTATTGGGAAGTAAGGGGTAGGTGCAAAAGAGAGTGTTCAAGAGGGTGGAAAGGCGGGGAATGGGGGGTTGAAAATATCTAATGACTTCTATTACAAATACATAATATTACCTTTTTCAGAAGTTTTCCTGCTTAATAAGCACACATTTTTCAGTATTTTTCTGAAACTTCTTAACAGGGCTTCACTGTATTTCTTTCTGGGTTACAGACTTTTACTCCATCCTTTAGGCAGCACGTAATTTAGGTTCTGACAACACCAAAATTAAATGTATAAGAGAAACAACAATATTTTAAGAGGGGTACCTATATGCTTGCCTGGTATCTACCTATCTCCCTCTCCTTCACAACAACCAGGCATGCCAGCACCTAAGCCACACATGCTTCGTCACTGCTCTCACGTGTATAAAATGAACAAACTACTTAAATTAAATTCAGCTTCCGCAGATTGACACACCATACAGTTTGTGACTTTCATACAGGACTGTTTATCCCAATTCAGTGCAGTTCTACACACTCTGTTAACAGATATTAAGAAATTTATATGAAAAACACACGCATTAAGGCCTATAGCGTGTTTTGGTTAAGTAGAGGTACATTTACAGTAAAATTTATCACATTCCACACATTTGACTAGAATTAAATTCATGTATAAAATTATTTATTTATGTATATATTTATTAAATTATGTAAAATCATAAAAAAATATAGTATGTTCAGTATAAAGTCATAT
This sequence comes from Dryococelus australis, assembly GCA_029891345.1. Classification (NCBI taxonomy): domain Eukaryota; kingdom Metazoa; phylum Arthropoda; class Insecta; order Phasmatodea; family Phasmatidae; genus Dryococelus; species Dryococelus australis. The sequence continues at coordinate 67,180,335 of CM057002.1, read as the reverse complement.
CCACATAGGTTACCATGTAACTTTATCTACTTAACTTTAGTTTGTGAATAAACACACATTGTAAACAACAGAAATTAATAATAAAATAAAAAACATTTCTATTAACAATAAAAGGCACAAAAAGGATTTAGACTCAGATCAAATGTTGGGACTCCATGTGTGTGTAATGTATGTACAAATAATAACATGAGGTAGGTATTCTGACAAAGCAGAAATTGTGCCGTTCTGTCCATGTTTCATCTACACCTGAAAACTACATGCCTGAGTTAAGTTTTCAAAAATATTTCCAAAAAAACAAATATGCTAAGCATGGTTCAAACTGATTGTACGTTTTAATTAACACGTGACTAGGCCTAATTGTGGTACTGTGCTCCTACATATGAATCCCAGAAAATTTATGCAATTTTATATTTTGTTGACAATACAGGAAATTAATCCATAAGACAGCTAAAAAATATGAAGCCACTATTTCAACAAAAAAATATTTTTGCAAGCACAATACTTTTGAACATTTAGACAAAAAACAATGATAAGATCAAAGGGAAACACTTAAACATTAACTAAAATTTGTAGAGGCTAGTGCCGGGAAACAGGAGATTCAACTGGCAGTCAGTGCACAAACAAAAACATTATAAAATGAATTTAATAAGGAAATGAATTGTACATTATATGCAATTAATTATTATAATGCTCATTCAATATTCATTTTAGGTTATTAAGATAACATCATGAAGGTGGTGTCCGTTTCTCTGTACACATTATCCCAGCCTGTGGAGGGAATTCTGCATTCCCCGACATATCATATCAAGGGGAATACCTGCAATTTTATTTTCAATATCATGGTCTTCAGTTCTGCAATTGTTGCAGGAAGTGTGCGGCTCACTTGCTGTTTAAGATGTTCCTACAGAAAACAATTACAAACAGGGAGATATGGGGATCTCCGAAATTGCGGAATGTCACAGCTGCATGAAATGATGGGCCACTTTGTCTAACAGCTGCTGTCAATTGTTGAGCGATACGTGCAGTGGCTCCCTCCTGTTAAAACTAAAAGTTGTCTACATTCAGATGTGTGAAGTTCTGCAGACTGTGCACACAAACTGTTTCCCACATAGCAACATAATATAGGCAGTTCACAGTAAAGTGAGCACTTTTGAGGTCCTAGTTGCTTTTTTTTCTATCCATTTTTTTTTTATCCTTCCACCACTTTTTAAAATAAATATTGCCATGTAGGTAATAAACACAGTGTATATATTTCACTGGACTCAAAAGTTACGTTTTGAGGATACAATTAAATTCATTTACTGACTATTATTCTGAATGAGCAGGCTTTCAAAAGTGCTCACTTTACCGTGAACGTCCTATAATCAGATGCGACTGTGGTTGCAATTGCCACCTCATTTTCAAAAAAGAGCCTACAGCATGCGATGACACAGCACAACATAGAATAACCTTGGAGCTGTGTGAAGGTCTTGAGCATTTTCCTGTGGCCAGTCGCAGAAATTCTGTTATTTAACACATCTGTTCAGGTGAAAATGTGCTTCATGTTACTTCCACAAGTTAATGACCTGATGGAGCACAATACATACAAACTGGCAGGTATATTGATGTTGAAAATCCCTTTGCACCAGTCACACTATAACCATTCTTGTAAAAGACTTTCATAGCGACCACTCGCGCACTGCTCCGAGTTAGCTAATGTCGTATCTGTCCCACATGCCTGCCTGTGCCCAGGATTGCCAACCTGGAGTCTACACTTTCCCATTTAGTCCACAATCCATAAATATTTTATGGAATGTTGTAAATAGTGAACAACAAAGATTAAAAAATAATAACCCGTACGGATAATTAATTTTCTAAATTATTGTGTACTTAAAATTGGCAGAGAAAAATATTACATTTTGTATTGTTTTACCACTGAGAATATGACAAATGATAGAATAAAAAAACTGTGCCAGCAACAAACTGTTAGTGTACAATCACTCTAATAAATTACTGTCCTGATATTTCTAACAATCACTACATTCATGAAAGTGATCAAATAAACACTGAAATTTATATAAGGTCTTTTAATATTGAATTTAAAGACAAGAAACCAGGTGTTCTTGAAGGGAAAAAAAAAAAAAAAAAAAAAAAAAAAACATATGCAAGAAAACACTTCTGTAGTACTTTACACACAAATTTAAAGTAAGTAGTTGAAAGTTTCTACACTAATCAATAAGGCAATGAATTCTGTTCAAATAGTCTGATGACCAGAACATATCATTTTGGAAACAATTAAAAGGAAACAGCAATATCTTTCAAAACAATAAAATAATCCTGTGTTTGAAACAAGAACACTGTTCATTACAGTGATAGTTATACGAATTACAAGCAATAAGCCCATTGTATTTCATTGCCTAGGAAGTTCATCACCACATCCCACACTTATACAGTAGTGAACTGAACTACACGTGAGACACAACTACAAATCACTATTTATACTGGTTCTGCTACTGTCAAAAACTGCTAAAACAAAATGAATTGTTGCACATATTTTTGTATGCATACAATTAGGCTACTGTTGCATGTGAAACAACACAACACTTCTAATTTTGATTGTAAACCTTTCCTAAAGGCATACTGATACTTGTAGGTACGTAGGGGTCGATGTCTCCTCGACATTGCTCACAATAAGTAAGATAGGAAACAGAGTTGGAAGTAACCATCCCAGCATTCGCCTGGGGTTAATTTCGGGAGCCATAGAAAACCAAAGTGAGGAGGACGATGAGGATGACCAGGTTGGGGATGGAACGCAGGTCCAGTGTGTTACCACTGCTCCACCTCGCTCTGTCTGCTAGCTGAGTCCCGGGAACTTATAGCAGAGGAGCTCATGTTTGTGTACAACAGCTGACTCTTCAAGCATATAATGCCCACTGTTATCATTGACCAACCAAGTCATCTGTCTATTGATAAACTATAAGTAAATTAGAAGAGCGAGAATGTGAAGGCACACCTTCCCAATAAACAAAGAGTAGAACAATAGTACCCATATGGTGGCAGTAACAACATTTTAAAAAGTTTTATTTATTTATTTTATTTTGCAAATATTAGTGAATTATCTCCATGTATGCACATTTTCCAACTGAACATGCCATAATTTTTGTTTAGGCCTAATTGTAAACCTTCCTGGTGTGTGTGTGTGTGTGTTTACTATGTCCAGTGTACAAACTTTGTATACTGTAATTTGACTTGTCCAATATCTTTGTACAGCTATGTATTGAAAAAAAGTTCTTACGGATGCAATAAAACAAAACAAACAAAATGAAAGGATTCACATGTTCTGTTTCAGAATTTCCCTCCCTTGTTTGATACTGTATTGTTTTTTAATTCAATATTGTTTATATGTGTTTCCTTTGTTTTCCTGTTATTAAATTTGTAGCTATCCATGCTGGTCCAGACTAGGTATACTTTAAAAGGTTAGCCCTTTCCATTATTATTTACTTACATGACGTGTTATTTGACATATGCCTTGCAAATAAATAACTCTGACATTTACTATTTAACTAATGGTTGGTTATTTTGTCGTTGGTAATTCATTCAGTAAACACAGGAGAAGAACCTGTGCATTTGACACAGTGTTGTGTTTGTTTACAATGCCTTTTCAATGTCACCATATGACTACAACAAATTCTCGTTAGTAAATAAAGATTCTCTTTAATACAAAGTTGTCTTCATTGTCCTGGGAGTGAGATAGAATATTTAATTTTAATTTGTATGCTCAGGGAAAAAGATATTTGTTGATTTATGTTACAATACACCATCAAGACCTCCGATTAAAGTATAGCTCGTGATAAGAATGCCTCATTTTCCAATGTGCTGAATCAATGAATCTACATTTTAGTATTCTGAATCTTTTTATAATTATTGCAAACACCTGTTAACACAAGCCTTATTACAAACTGCTGTTTATACCCAAATCTCTTTGTATCCTGATGTTTCTCTGCAGCAGAATATTCGGAACCAGTAGGCCTATGGTGATGTTCAACTCACGCCACAAAGATTAACGTTGCTCTGAATGAGACACGGTGCATCGTGATGGGATGCCTATGATCAACTCCTGTCAACAAAATATACCACCTCAAAAGTATAGAGACATAATGAAGCACAGCAGCGGAAATGGAGAAAAAGAATCAGGAAAATGATCCCAAACATCCTGTGTTTGTATGTGAACTCCAAACCCCTACCGTCAGGTCAACAAAAATCTTGTTACGAACAAATGAACTGATACGTTCCTTACCTAAAACTTGCAGATTACAAGAACTTGGAGAACATTGGGGAAATATCAAGGACGAACCTATTGCTGGTTACCTCTCCCTCACGTGACCTTGGAAACATTAAACAGATGTCAGACAGGTGTTTCACAGTGCAAGTAGAGCCTTAAGAAATGGGGTTACATAACTGGAGACGAAATACGTGAGTGCTGAGAACTTCAAGATACACATCATCTTCTGGTGTGTCCAAAGCTTGACACCCCTTGCTCTAGGGACGATCTGATAGAGGAAATGACCAGGCCATTCTGGCTGCCAAATTGTGGACATCGCAAGTCATTTAATTTAAATAATTAACTAATACATTTTACTTTGTATGCCCTGGCATTATTATTATTATAAACTGCAAAAATTCACATCATTGGAGGTTTGAGAGAGAAAGAGAGAGATATTGGCAGCTCATAACGAGGTCTTAAGAGATGATATACGAATCACAAATGTTTTGTCAAGAATCTATAGATGATTAAACATTTTCATTTGTTGTTATGCGAGAAGTTACACCCCACACAAAAATAGATGTAGGCTATGTAACAAAGCTTTTGTTTTTCAAATATGAAAATTGTACTGGGAAAAGAAAAAAAAAACAGTAATTTGCATATCACCAAAGTTATGGCTCTCGTGACTAACCCAGGCAGCAGTTGTATCAAAATGTGTACTTTATGGTATTTGTGACTAACCCAGGCAGCAGTTGTATCAAAATGTGTACTTTATGGTATCTGTGACTAACCCAGGCAGCAGTTGTATCAAAATGTGTACTTTATGGTATTTGTTGATTACTGGATTCTTTTTCTTATGTTTTAGCTGTTTTTGTGCAAAATAGATTGTATTTAAAGAGCATGTGTCTCAATGTATTGATGTTCAGATGTTGCTCGATTATTATCTGGAAATAAAAAAGTGCAGGGTTCGACGGCTATTCTAAACAATTTATGTTGTGGAAAATGTAATTTACTTATTTTGAAAGGAATAATTTCATTATAACATATATTTTTTATGTTATTATCCCATAATTTCCCTCGCCTGCATTACAAACCCCCACAAAATTTTTTTTTATGATTCTGCTTGTCATAAAAATGTAATATGAGACAAATCAATTGTCCCAAGCTCTACAACCACCAAGCTAAAATTACTTATATGAAATACCTACTACACAATTGTTGATCTTATCAGCTATAAGGTAGCCAGTGATTCCTCAGTTCCAATGAACACTTGCAGAAGGCAATGAAGATGTGGCATGCAGGTAAGACATGTATATTTGACCAGTTCTCTATAAAGATTTTGTTTCACAATATACCTACCCAAGTTATTTTCTGAGACTGTAGGCTTTAGAGCTATATTGCCAAACATTTGGCTAAAAAAATATGCTTTTTATAAAGTGGATGAATTTTATGGAATGTGATATTTCTGACTTTTGTTTATCATGTGTTTTCTGTAGGTAATTAATGTAATATGTGTGTATGTTGTAATATTTAACCATTTCTTTGATATTTTTTAAATTGATTTTAAAATTAAATTTTAAGTATTATTTGTAAATTTAAATTAATATGGAACTATGCAATATTGTAATGGTGCCTGCAACATGTTTGAAGTTAAAGTGAAAAATAAGTATTTTACTGTATTGTATTCTATAAAATGCAAGTGCTAGTGAGGCAATATATGATTTTAATTTTTAAAATACAAGCACATCATTGTCAATTACAGAAGACTTGTATAGGGTCCAGTCATATTTATCTTTTAGTATTAAGCACTTACTATATCCTGTGTCGCTGTATAATTTTCCTTACGAAAAAATTTCCCAAGGTTGAAAATTTACAGCTAAAAGCTTTCCTTCTTATTCATGAAGCATTTAATTCCTTGTTAGCTCTTTAGCTGCTGAAAAAGTTAAACTATTACTTTTACAAAAAGTAACAATACTGTAATTCTGAAAAATATAGTCTTTTCTGAAAAATTAAAAAAATCTCGGAAAGTGGTATAATTTTTCTCTACTAATTACACAGAACAAAAATTTACTAGGGGCATTACAAAATACGCAATACAAACCCCAAAAAGATAGTAAGGAGGGCTATGAAGATCAGAACGATGGTGGGGTTAAACAAACAAAAAATATGTACATTTAGAACTACATGATAAAATTTTACCCCACAATAATAAGCAAAATAATTTTTCAAGTATTTGATGAAAATTTTTTGTTTGCCTTGGCTCTTTTGTACGCACATGAAAATTATACATGGCTTTTATAGGTAGCCCCATTCTGTAAGGTATACAGTGGGGTTAGTGTACTGACTGCAGTGTGTCCACAGATAGGGCAGATGGGAGTGAATCAGAGAGTACTAACTAACATATTGTTCTTAAAGCTGCAGTAGGTAATATTTCACTTGCTCTGTGTAGTACGTCTATAACAGGTGCTATCTTCAAACATACATTTTCTACATGTTGTGTCCATGACAGATGCTGATCAAGAATCACAACTACTGGTGCATATTTTGTATATTTAACTCTTTTGACTTTTTCATTACTGAAAATCAGAGTGGCATTTTAGGCAGCAAAATTCCTGATTTGTGAAATAAGACAAAGAAAGTTTTGTTTAAGTTAAGGGAAGTTAAGGGACAATTTGCTTATTGCTAGCCAGTTTTCTAGTAACTATATGTCATGCTGGATATATAAGTGTAAGTCGGATAGGGTTTGCCCTTCGTAAAATACATTAGTGTCATCTGCAAACAAGAAGGCCTTGCCTTTAAGAGGTAAAGTGGCTATGTCATTTACATAAAGAAGAAATAAAATTGGACCAAGGACAGATGCTTGACGTACACCACATTCTAGTTTCAATTTGCTGCTGGAAATTCCCATCTATGTAAACATACAGAGAGCATTCCAATAAGTAGCGACTGAACAATGCAAGACACATTCCCAGTATACCTACCATCTCAAGTTTGTCTAATACAATGCCATCATCAACCGTGTCAAAAGCTTTCTTCAAATCAAAAAATAAAACTGCAGCATAGTTTTTTTCATCTATAGCCTTTTCTATCAGCACAACAATGTGTCCATTGCAGAATTTAATGTACTTGACTTTGGTCGAATGCCATATTGGTAACTATATAAACTGTTATTAAGTATTAAGGAAGAACAAGCGAGATCTAACATACTTTTCCATAATTTTTGACATTGTAGACAGAATGGATATAGGTCTGTAATTAGACAGATTTCCTTTGTCACCTAGTTTTAATACAGGAATTACCCTCCTGCCAATCTTGCATTTCTTTGGAACAGCGTCTAATTCAAAAGAGTTATTCACAAAATGTGTTGTGTGTGTGCTGATTGACTGCTTACACTTAATGAAAAGGTTGTTGGGGAGACCGTCTTCTGTTATGTTACTTTAGTTTAGTGATGATCTGTATTATTTCTAATGCAGAAACAGGGTTTAGAAACTGTGTATGTGTAATTATACCAAGCTTGGCATGTGTACGTGTCGTTATAGGGTTTATGTTGCCAGCCAGCTTAGGAACAACCTATTGCATATTATTAATCCCAATAACCCTAATAAACAGTAAGTAGCAATACACAGAAATATGAGTATGTCTGTATGCTCGCCTGAGCAGGTTAGGGCAGGAACTGCCAATAGTATGCCAGTGTCAGTCTGGAAGTAGACCAGTGCAGATGTAGACCTAGGCACTCAGCGTTTATTGTTTTAAAGTGGTATGTAGTCAGTAATTGATTTTAATCACACCATGACTTATGTGAATTAGGCATGTCTTTAAATTTTACATTGTCTGTAATGAAGTGCTCTGTAGGAATCTTCTTGAATGAACCTTGTCATAAGACTACTTATGGTGAGTTTAAAAGAATCGGGCAGACAAATGAATTTGAAGAGGATAACAAGTTACTTTTTCAACTAAGACTTAATATCACAAACATTGAATGTGTTTGTGATTATCATACTACAAAAATGCTACAAAAGTATAATCATTTATTTGGAAATTGTTGCTCACATCCATTGCTAATACATAAAAAAGGTATTAGAAATACTCTTAGAGAAATAACTGATGAAAAATATAATGAAGCTAAAGTGAAAATCATTAAAATTATTCCAGGAAAGTCTCTATGTACAAACAGTTAGACAAGAATATCTGATCTTAGCTGTGCAACTGACAGTAATGATTTAGCTTATGAACCCTCTTCACGAACCATTGAAAATGTAAATACGGCTTGTCAGTCGTTAAAAGTAGCCAAATTGAGTTCAGATAGAATAATGTCTCTGATTTCAAGAAAAGTCGAGGAAGTGTCAAATATCCTAGGAAAAAAATTGTCAACATCTTTTGATGTGCCATATGTTGAAGAAGGGTTATTTGTGGAGCTTGATAATTCTGATGAGTACAGTATTTTAATAAACAAGCTTAAGGAAACAATTCAATCAGCTACATCAGTAAAGGACAAAATTAAAATATCAAGTTTATTACCCTCAGCTAAAGCCAAAAAACAATGACTGAGTCTGGTGTGAGTGAATACTAGGTCAAGAGTACAAGAAAATTACTTAAGAAATATGGAACATTACCTGAAACAATTAATTAAAAACAAAAACATTTTCTCAAACTATATCACAATAAGGCATTCTATGAGAATGATGAGAACAGCCGGATATGTCCATGTAAGAAAGATCTTGTAAGGGTTAGGACCAGAAGATGACAACAAGATCCACACGCGAAAGCAACTGATTCTGTGTAATTTGAAAGAATTGTACAGTAAGTTCAAATCAGTGCAACCTTCTTTATTAGTAGGATTTTCAAAATTTGTACAACTTCGACAAAAATGGTGTATCTTAGCATGAGCCATCAAAATGGCAAAATATTGGTCAGCGCTATAAGAAGTGGTTCTTTCAATTACAAAGAACTCCTACAATTACTCAATGTGCTCTAAACAATGAAAAAAGTATGTTCAATAAGTGTGAGTTCTGCCCGGCTGGAAAAGAAGCCAAACAAGTACTGTGTGTAAATGGAGAGGAGGTAGACGATGATGATGATGATGACTATGAAACTGAAATCAAATGTCATTAGTGGATAACAGTAGACAGGTGTGAACTCATAACAGTGTGTAAGCCATACAATGAATTTATAGATTAGTTAATTGATGATCTGAGAACTCAGAACTAACACCATTTCCTTGCTAAAAAACAGGCTAAATATCTGAAGTTTAGGAAAGAGAATTATAATTAAATGACTATTTGGTGCTATGGGATTTTTCTGAAAATTATAAATAAATGATCCAAGATGAAGTTCAGAGGTATCACTGGATAAACAACCAAGCTCCCATACATCCCTTTGTCACATATTTCAAGTCTGAAATGGAGAATGAACTTACAATGAAATATAAAAGGTTTTGTGTAATTAGCAATTCTTTAAACCATACAACTGAGACTGTGTACTGCTTTCAAGAAGATCTCACTATTGAACTATTAAAACTCAACGCACATATTGACGCCGGCTAACAGCCAACGGCGCTAGAATCCATGACGGTGCTCACCACGCACGTGCGCAAAGAGGCCAATAATTTTGAACTTTCATATAAATGTTATTTTTCAGTGTAAAATGTGTTCTATTGTATTGCAGGGTTTAATATGTCTTAAAATGTGTTCAAGTGTATGTTACCATTTTTAAATTGTTAGGTTATGAATCTCAAAAGAGCCAACGGCACTGAGATTAAGAACATTTAATATTCCGGCATGAACGCTGTCATAAAGAGACAATAAAATAATATTGACATTAACAAGAAAATTATAGAAATGTTACTAATTTATTTTGTGCCATTTTATATACAATAAAATATTTTACTCCGCTTATGTGAACCCCGTAGGCGGCCATGATAGGTCCGTGCGTTGCTTGTCTATGGACAGTCTGTCGAGGAGAGCAGGCGAGGTAAGACACTGTCATGTACGCACTACAACCTTTTGTTAACTAATGTAGGTTCAATAGTCAATTTAGTTTACTGGTCAACCATTGCTTGCGTACGTTTTAGCCAGACATTTTCCCCAGCATTATGATTCCGATTTATTAATTTCTTACGCCCTTGTGGCATTTCCAACTGAATTGAGAAGGAGAAATATATTGGAGAGGTCACGCAACCCACACAAACTTGAATCACGCGCCATCTGCCTATGTTTATGGAGCTTCATTGTTACTTCTGCATTATTGCTACACACAATATTAAGGGCTTTGTTTTTATGTATGTATTTTTCGTGTTTGAATATTTTACAAGAACATCATGTATAACCACGTGGGCGACAGACACGTATACACCATCGTTGCGTTTGAGAGCTTATTTATGTAACTTTGTATGTGCAATATTTATTTCAGGGTTCAATGTATTTGTCACGTAAATTGATGCTTTTTGTACTTGACCATGCGGTCATGTTAATGTTTGATTTTACCACCATCAGGCATGTTACAAGCTTGTAACCACTGCAATCGTAAAGAGAATAATTTTTTCAGCAAGAATAATGCTTTGTCTGAATTTAGTTTGCCGTTTCCATGCAGAAATATTGCAATTTCACCTGCACCATGCAGTTCGCTTCATTCAACAGCATCCGCACCATCTAAGCACGTTTTCACACATGTGTGTGTTTATTGTGAATATTCATCTTGTGTCTCACCTTGTCTCGTGTATCATTTAAGGGTTTATGTAATTGTGTAATTAGTGTATGGTGCAATTATTCCCGTCCTAGCTGGCTCTGTGAATAGGCCGTCACCACACTACCCATGTGCTGGAGGGAGAGCCATGACAAGCTTGTGTTAGTGATACTGAGTAATCACACGTGTTAATATGTATTAAGGGTTTCATTTGTAATTCACAGTGTCCTGTCTTCAGGGAAAAACCGTTAATCCACCCTAGCGGCTGTTGTCCCTCTTCCCTTGTGAAGGCTGTGCTTTCACGCACCTCGGTGAGATCATCCATCTATGCGTGCTCTAGAGTAATTGCGGGCCGGGAGTACCCAAGCGGAATTGGCTAGTCATGACCGAGATAGGCATAATTTCATTGGCACGTTGATGTGTATGCATAATAACAATAAAAACAAGTCTACAGTGAGCTTAATTCTTTTATTCAGTAGTGACAGTGTCCTAGCCACATATATTTTATTAAGTGTTTATTTCCAGTGAAGTTTAGTAAAAAGTTTAGTATTGCCAACGTGTTTGTAAGTACGCACGGGTGAGACAAACACACAGAACCCACAGCATCCCTGAGAACCCTGAGTCTCAATAGTACGGTGATTGGGTGGCACCGCTGGCACCCAAATTACCAGTAAGTATGTGTGTCATCTGATTGATAAAGACTGGATCAAGGACAACCATATTTTACATGTCGTTTCCCCCATTGAATTAAGTTTGGCCACAACTCGAAGATGTCATAACATTAATCCAAACCTAAGTGAAGAAATGAGTTTACTTTCGTGTAAACATTTACGAAAGTGACTGTTTATTGTGAGGTAGAATAACTGTTCTCAAAGACTTTTTCCAGTGACAAAAGTGGCTGATAATGGCAAACTATTTCAACCACAGAAGAAAACAGCATCTAAGTTTAATTTTCAATTTTGTAAAATTCTGTTATTCTTGTAAATTGATTTCACAGGACACCTGTCAATACATAACTTACTGCAGATTTAACTCCAAATGCCAAATATGTGACAAATAATTTAGTAGGAAGCGTAATAATGATCAACAATTAATTTAACTTGATTACTACAATTGAATTTTTTTGCATCTTTGGTCAGCTACATAGAATAAACTGATTTAAAAACACACAGGGATTTTGGTGGTGTGTTAAGGGTCGCAATGTTTTGCCCAATTTTCAGAATTTTTGCACTTGTACTTTTTTATAACTGCTCAAAAAATTGATTTTTTCACAAAACACCAACTTTAAGTAATTTTTTCACCCAGAAGGGATTGAGTAAAATCTTTCGAGAATACATCACAGGAAAGTACTGCATGTGGACTTACTTGCCTCACGATTTCATTGTGTTTTTTTAATATGGGAGAAAGTCGGCGGCGTTGAAAATAGAAAAAAAAGTTAATTTCAAGGTCAACTTTCATGTCGCTGTAGAAGACATATAAAATAACATTCTGTTTATTTTTAGTGACATTCTTAATAGCCCTAAGTTTCCTCTCGACAATGACAACTCGCATGAGTTTGTAGCTTTTATAGTTATTAAGATATTTTTAAAAAAAGTAAAGGTTCGAAAATGTCTATTTTGCTATGCAGCAGCGACCATATTGGTCTGTAAATGCAATATGGTGGCAGATAAAAATCTATAATTTCGGGTTTGCACTGTTGGAATATGCACTTTTCATGTGACAAATTAAAATTTTTTTTCAAAATTGGTCAGCAACAAAAAAAAAATTAAGATGGGATGATTTTCCATGTAATGACCCAAGAACAAGGATGTACCAATTTATAAACAGACTGAAATGCTGAATAAAAATATGCTTTTACTGTGCTCCTTTTAAGTAATTTACTATGAGTTATGATCAAGTTGGAAACTTCGTTGTACGATAGGCTATGAAATAATTAACTCCCTCCCCGAGGTAAGCACAAACTACAGTACTACGATGCCGACACAACGTATACTCTGATGATTCAGATGTAGAAGAGCAGCTTCAGAGAGTTAAAGTCAGTGACTATGTTATTACGAAGATTGTTGGGGAAAAATCCATTCACGATTACATTGGATTTGTTATATGCCAAGAAGTGTAATGATGAACTCTTACTGAAATTTATGAAAAAAATCTATAAATAATAACTTTGTGTTCCCAAAAGAAGACGACATCTCTCTTGTTGATTTGTCTGATGTTTAGACCGTATTGGATTGGCCGACAGTGAACAATATACAACAATATATGTTTGACCTTAAGAAATTTCTGAACATATTAGATTAACATGATAATCTTGTACCCTAAAATAATATTGCAAAGACTTTTGTTAGTTGTATTGTAAAAGATCACTAAATCTTCACTAAGCCATTAAATCATGACCTGTTTTGCCTGACTTCTCACCTCCGTTACAGCCATCCTTACCTTCATGAATGTCCACTATATATTTATTTTCTTAAAAAAAACCAATTGTTTTTCAAGACCATCATTTTATTAGTATTCTGTTTTAATGTGCAATGCTGATAAAAACTTAGAAAAACAAATAAAAACTATGATCTCTTTCTTTATATGAAATGTGCATAATTTTCAAGAATGACCCATCTAACATATCCAAGTATTATTTTACAGATTTTCAAAAAAGCCCCTATTCAAAAAAGCCCCCCTGTATAGTACATTTTTGTGCACTTTATTATGTTTTCATGTCTCATAATTGTACATATTAGTATTGCATTGTACTGCAAATTGATTTGTTCCATATCTCATAATTAAGATGTAAGGAATGCTAATAATGAATTAATTAATTAAATTACATATTTGACACTGAGAAAATAGTAATATAAATGAGGATATGTCTAGGCCCATCCTGAGCTTAGAATGTATGTTACAGTACGTACAACAATAAGACCAACACGTACACGAGTACTGTTTTTCCTAATAAATAAAAATATTAACTTTGTCAGCGTAAAGTAATTTATAACCTGCTTTAAAAATAGGAACACTGTAAGGGGTACTCTATTAATACCCGAACAAAGCTAGGCCTGTTGTGAACATTTTCCTTAGGAACCCAACATCATAAAGCAATTACGATTACAGTTCATCAAACACACAAGCACAATTTATCTTTCTAATGATAATTCTGAATCTCATCATCTTGGATTAGAGATAAGATATCGTTCTTAAATGTCCGGCAAATAATTCACTAAATTACAATACAAATTTAGCGTTTTGCAACAATATTATCCTCGAACACATGAATATTAAAAAAAATTAGTTAACTAAACTAAACTTTATAAAACAGTACGTGATATACAGGAAAACAAACGCATTCCCAATGATCTCTGGTGAATATTCAGATACAATGTTGTTACACCGGCAAGTATCGACACATTATCTTTTGTTATGAGCCTTACGATAGCAAATAAACTGAAACTAATTGAATTCTAAACCCACACACACACACGTTCATACCTTACGTCTTTCCATCAAGGTAATTGCACACATATAATTACCTTATAAAGCTCGTAGGCATCCAACAGGAATGTTCCCTCCGCTGTCAAAGCTTCACTGGTGCAGTTCGACACGTAAACATGAACAATAACCCTGAACGACACAGCAAACGTACACAAAATACACTATTGGGTCGCTACATTAGGAACACTAACCAGCTCAGGTACAGCTGTTGCCGCTTACGTCAGTGTCACTGCAACAAAATAAACTGTTTATCTTTCAGCAGCCCGCCATTTCCGCCGATATAATACCGACCGGTGAAATAATCACTTTGGCAACGGTCGATCATATAAATACCAGCTTACGACATCACTCGCACGCAAATGCAATGCGTGCGCCCGACCATTTGTCAACAACCGCACAGTGCACCGAGGACACAACATAAATGCCAATTAAAAAAAATGGCAGACTTTTGGCGCCTTCTATATTCTAGGAGCAACCACACTGAACCAAACAACGTTCGAGGTAAATCAGCAAACAGGATGGTTCAGCCGTTGCAACCATTTTACGTTTGAAACACTGCACTTACTTACAAATTAAACACAAAATGAAAAAATTTCGTCCTTTTAAAATTATTCATTGTTTTCAGAATTAGTTGAATGTAATAGGAAATTACCATTAATTTCGTGCACTAATCGCCACCATTTTGATTCATAAACAACAAGGACTATTATTAAGAGGAATTTTTTTTGTTACAGTAGAAAGAGCAAAACCAATAATTTTATTTTAATTTTAATTTTTTTTTAAATTTGGAAAACATTAATCAACAGCAACGAGTCTCCAATTTTATATATATATATATATATATATTTAGTGTTTAACATTCATTACAAACATAACAATATTACCCTCTGTCAATAGATTTTGACTACATCAACGTTTTTCGTAGGTTAGTGTCCAGCCTACCCTCAGTCCTTTGTAAATCTATGTGTATTTGTAATGTGTGATTTATTTCTCTAGAAAATAAGTATGTGTAGGCTTGAGAAACCTGGTTCTATTGTATTCTTAACTTTCTCTTTGATGGAGCATTTTCTTTCAAAATTACATGTGCAGAAATACTTATTATCATGACGCCATCCCCTCTACCCAAAACCGTTTGCCCGTCGTTAGCCAAGTATGCTGAGAGAATCCGCAATGTACTGAATGCTCGTGCACACCAGTCGACATGTGCATCGTATTTGTCACATTCCAGATGCGACAACAGTGCGGCCAGTGGGGCCCAAAGAAGCGCTAGCATAATGTAATGAAAGTACTGATGGTCATTATAATAAATTAATATGTGGGTGGACTCAGGGCGAGGCAACACCCTCCGAGTGATGGACTATCCAGCTGGGACCTGTAGGTGCCCATCGTCCCTGAACATGACATGAAATGAGACCCTAGGGTGGAGCAGCACAGGAATGCATGGGCGGGGGAAACTGGACAACCCCGAGAAAACCCACCGGCAAGTGACATCGTCCAGCACGATTCCCACATAGTCATTAAATGCCTGGTAAAGTTTTGGATTGGTTTTAGGGGCGGTTAAGGTGAGGTCTAGGATGTGGTTTACCCGACTAGGGGCCAGACATCATCAAGGCCGAGATGATGGTTGTCACCTGACAACTCAACTGATCCCAGTATTGCGGGCTGTACAACCAGACTAAATCTCTTCGCCGATTATGCTGGTTACCTTTGCCCCATCATTTATTACTCCAGATTAGAATGCACTGTATCTGTTTGCTAAACGGTAGCCGGTGGGTCGACTATGTACCATGTTTGCACGTTGATGTGTGTGCGTCCCCCATCCTAAGACATTTTGACCGGCTGTACCTTGGAACTCGTCTGCAGTGGGACTGCGGACACTACTTTTACTGTGCAGCTGGTCACCGGAGTGACGAGGAGCAGCGCAACAGGAGGGCACGCCGGTGCAAGTACACCATTTCAGGTCTAATTAAAAGACTTTATTGATTTGTTCATAAAAATGTTTATGATTGTTTTTGCAGATGTTCTTATATTTTGTTGTATTGCAAGGAAACGTGTTATTTATTTATTCTCGTCTTTCTACGAGTGTTTGTTCATCCCCATTTCATCAGTGCTATTTTGTGAATTACCGAAGAGTGTACTGTGGCATATCTCGATGACTTAATTATTTCGTAAAACAGTTGGGTTAACACATGCATCATTTTGCAGTAGTCCTGGAGAGGCTCACAATCAATGGCCTCACATGCTCAGTTGAAAAATGCAATGTGGGTAATACAAACATATATTTCTTAGGCCACGTAATTGATCAGGAAGGAAACCAGCTAGATCTGGAACGACTAAGGATCATTGACAACTATCCACAGTCTAAGACACGCAAGCAACTACAAAAGTTTTTCGGGTTTATTAATTGGCTGCGAGAGCACTTCCCAGGGTTCCCAACGATTACAGCGCCCTTGACAGAACTGTTCTCACCGCAGAGAAGGATTCAGTGGACAAGCGAGGCAGAGAAAGCATTCTTAGCTATCAAATGTGAGCACAAATCATGTCCGACATTAGCATGCTACAAAGAGAGCAGACATTTGTACCTTCAAAGTGACTCAAGCCAGGAGCGAATAGGTGCAGTATTGTATCAGGTTAACGACAGTGGGGAGAAACACGTTTATCACCTTTGGGAGTGCGAAGCTAGGGCAAGCTGAGAGGCCTTATGATGTGGATGAAAGGGAATACCGGGCAGTTATTTTATAGTTTAAAAAAATACCAGCCTACCTCGAATATAATAGGTTTACACTAAGGACCGACTATCGGTGCCTAGTGTGGTTGCATAGTATGTGTGAAGCAAGGAATAAATTGGCGCAATAGGCACAACTCTTGCAAGCCTACGATTTCATAGTAGAACATATGGCTGGTAAGGAGAAAGAACTGGTGGGTGCACTGTCGCATAATTCCAACAATGAAGTGAACGCTAGGGATGAAGCAGAATGGGAGGACATTTGACTGCCAAGTTCTCATGATCCAGTATCGGAAGTATACGTACAACAGAAAACAACCTGCAACAATGTGGGCTTAATCATTGATTTGCATAGGGAAGACGTTGAAGCACAAAAAAGTTGCAAATCTATGCGGGAAAAAGCCAGATAATGTGCTCAGCTGGAAGGGTTGGAGAGCTGTTCTACTTAACAGTCGGGGAAGTGGAGAATATATGTCCCCATGTATGCAAGGAATCGAGTTTTCACCTATTCGCACTGTGTCAACATGGTTGGAAACCCAGGTGTTGAGCAGACGGTCTGTAATATGAACAACAATTTTATTTTGGCCATACCTTAACAGGGATGCGAGGCTATTTGTGCAACAATGTCATTAGTGGAATATATACAAGACACGCCGTGCAGACGGAAGGCAACAGCAAAATCCATGCATACCAAAAAAACAGTTCGAAACTGTTTGCCTAGATCTGATGGTTCCGTATCCGAGGACGAGAAGAGGAAAGTTATTTCTGGTAGTAGTAATCAACAATTTTTCATGCTGGACAGAGACATACTCTACCAGTGGGGTGAGAGCTGAAAATGTAGCAAATTGTTGGAGTCGTTTTTTCCCATGTCGAGAATTCCCACGGAACCTGTTGATGGATAACGGTATGCAGTTTACCAGCAAAAAATTTAGGGAACTGTGCACAAAATGGGGGAATTAATCACATCATGGCGGCCGTTTATCACCCAAGGGCCAACCCAATGGAGCATAGAAATCAATTTTTCTGTAATTCATTGTATGTTGTAAGATGCTTTTTCAGTTTCACATTAGTAGCCGGTTATCGCCACCCAGTGTTGATATAGGTGCTCTCCTAGGGGAGAAGTAAATTCATCGAAACAAATATATGTCTGGGAACTGTTTAGAAATGTGTTTATTTCCGATGCTCTATGCGTGTAAGGGGCGGGCCCTCATAATACCAGCTAAGTCAAGTTTTACATTAACCATTTCATTTGCAAGTGTCAGTGAGCATTGTTCTGAATCTAATGGCATGTGGTTGACCCTGAGAATTCATGTACGCGAGTGTTAAATGTCTAGTGAATTTTCCCCGCCAAGATCAACAATGGTATGTAGTCGGCCCACTGGCTACCATTTAATAAACAACATGTCTTCTGAAGCAGTAATCAATGGGGCAGAGGTCATCAACATCTTCGGCAAGGAGATTGGGTTAATGTAGATGGTCTGCAACCCCGAGGTTAAGAGAAACCATAACTACATTGAAGTCACCTCAACGGCATCTGGCACAAACAGGGTATAATCACATCCTAGACCTCACCTTCACCAACCCCAAAGACCTTTTCTACCTCTTTTCCAACATCCAAAAGGCATCAGAGTGTTTCAAGTTTTTCCATGGGCATATGGTTGGCCCTGAGAATCCACATATGTGAGTGTCAATGTCTAGTCAATTTTCCCACCAAGAACCAACATCATGGTGCGTAGTCGAGCCACATGCTACGTTTAGTAAACAACTACAGTATAAACCAGTCAGGAGCAATAATTGACCAGGCAGAGGTCACCAGCATCAGCGGCAAGGAGATTTAATCCTGGAGGACGGCTCGCAACCCTGATATCAGCAGAGTCAACAATCATCTTGGCATCGCCTCGATGATGCCTGGTGCCTATGCGGGTAAACCACATCCTAAACCTCACCTTTACTGCCCCAAAATTAGTATCGAACCATTTATCAGTCTATTCACAGATGTCAAAATGGTTTGCCCAAACCTGTGGCCCAGTCCTACTCCTTTCCGGGCCTTTTGACCACGTCAAAATGGTGAGCCCAAGTGTGGCCATTATCTCATTATGACAATTTTCCTACCATGACGACATTTGACGTCGTCAACCTCGTCGTGTAAATGGTCAGAGAGGCACTCGTGAACGCTGCTTTCATTTCAAATACATCTAAAAATCAACTTGATTTTCGAAAATACCTCATCTGGTCTACTCTGGTGTATCCACCACAGGTGGATTCATCAATTAATTTTTTGAAGAATTACACAGAATTATTGAGTAACAGGCCGCTTAGTAATGTCCTATGATAATTAGGTCCTGTGGCAGTGCCGGTGATACGGTGAAGGTAGTCCCTACCTTTGCCAATAGTGTTGTTCTAGTCGCGACAAGGTTTCTAGGGACACTCCCGACGGGCGCCGCCGATTTATCATCACCGAAGCTAAGCCTCTCAGCACGGGGGAAGTACAGACCAAAGCCCTTGTTTTCTAAGCAGTACTCATTTGATTGGGCCAGGGTTAGGGGCAGCTAACCAACCCTTTCCTGCCGCCCCCCCCTCTTAATACAGGCACTTTAACATAGCACGTGCGGCGCTCGCATGCCCGTTGTGTGGTTTTGTGACCTATTATAGCCCCTGGGCCACGGTTGTTTCAATCTTTATTCCCCTTACTTTTACCTGTTTCTTTGTGTATATTATTATATATGAAGAACGAACTCATCGTTGATCGGTTATAAATTTAGTAGTATCCAATTGCATAAGTACAGGTTTCCTTTTTCCATGAGTGGAAATTGCTAGCGACCGCTGGAATTTAGTTAATTTATGGCTCAAATAAAGTAATTATGACTAAATTACAGTACTATAATAAATACAAAACTGTTAATGTTTTCACATACACTAAGTGAAAAATAATTTATTAGATTTTTTACATATATATACATACACTCGCAACTAGGCTACCACCCGGTGGCGAGCTCTCTCACCTCTCCTTCACCCAATCAACTCCTTTTCCACTCCCTTCCTGAATTTACCAACCCCTCTCACAGATACCAATTCCTTCCTCAACACATTCCACTCCTTCACAGACCACACAAGCATGGACTGCCTACCCCACTCCGTTCTCCTCCACACACTCTGAAGCTTCTCACTGTTGTTTCCTCTTCCTGTAAACAACCCCTTACTTAGCTTGCAGTGTAGCCCTCCCCATCCTCCCTTTTGATTCACCACCCTGTACATCCTGACTAACCGTTCAACTTTCCTCCTGTCCTTCAATGAGCTACACCCCATTTCTTTCATCATCACTGATGGTCTATAGTTCCCTTCTTCCTCATCATCCTGCCCTTGCCTTCTCCACCTACCCTCCACGCATCTTGCTGCCTTTCTCTGCACCTTTTCCAGTTCTCGCACCTCTACCTCCACATACGGGTCCCATACTGCTGCAGTATATTCTAACATTGGCCGTACCATTATGCCATACGCCTTCTCCTTCACCTCACAGCTGACTCCCTTCAGCACCCTTCCCAGCATACCCAGAGCCCTTCTTCCCTTTGCAACCACCCTCTCTACCTGTTTTTTCCACCTGAGGTCTCCCTGCTCTACAATTCCTAGATACTTATATTCTGCTGCTTCTTTTATCTTTTGTCCTTCCCATCTGTACATGTCCCTGCTTACTATCTTCTTCCTTGTGAACCTCACTACCTTAGTTTTTCTTACATTTATCTTCATTTTATTTTTTCTGGTCCACAGCCATATCTTGTCAATGTCCGCCTGTAAATTTCCGCCCTCCCTCTCAACTCAGCAAATACAAAACAATCGTCTGCAAACAATCTGATTTTTCCCCTAATCCCCAAACCCATGTAATTTACCATTATGGTAAATAACAAAGGACCCAGCACACCACCGCCTTTTCTATCATTGCCAAAGCTCAGAGAGGGGGTGTGCTCGGGCAATTGTGAGGGCCCTTATACCACCCAGACCGCAGAGAACACACAGCCCAGAGGTCAGGACGCCCTGCACGCCCCGGCGCAACACAGACAGCCCGCCAGTCAGACCAGCAAAGCCGCGGTTCCCTAACCCTGCCCTTTCCTGCCTGCGGTGGGGAGGTGGGTGGCAAACATTTAACTGAGTGCCCAAGTTTGTATTTTATTAATGGTAGCAATTTTGAAAATACAGGTCTTTGTGAAATTAAAAGAATAACAATGGTGGCCTATGGTTTCGGAAAATCCGTATGCCTGCAGTAAATCATTACATAGGATGGATTATTATAATGCTATTAAATATAAGCCGAGTCCCGTGAATTTAATTTCAAGGTTTGTGAGCTTTGCTTTCCATGTTACGAAATGGTAGGGTGAAGTGTGAGATGATATTTAGTGATTTTAATTTTTAGAAATTTTCATTATGAAGAGTAATGATAACAAGTTTAATTATAATAATCGGCGCGAAAATAGGCGCAATTTGACCCAGCACGCGAACTTGTAGGTAATTCATATATATATTGTTTTTCGATGGTGTTTTGTGAACAAATTACATTTATGGCTGTTTGCCTTCGCCTTCATAACACATTTTAAATAACGGAATAAAATGAAAACGAAGGAGTGATGCAGTCAGCGAATTCGTGGTGTTATTTGGAATTTCACTGGAAATTTGTGACCTAAGTGTTGGTTCATTCTTCTCTGCTGTTGAAAGATACAATTAATGTAATTACTATTATCTTTAAAAGGACTGTAGCATGATGTTCAATTTTTTTTTGGTTATGTATCACATAAGTTTACATACATGCACTCAATGTAAAGTAAGGAAATAAAAAGTTTTGAAAGTAAATGGTTATGCAACATCTTCTGTCGACGTTTAATAAATATTGCTGTGTTTAAAATTTGAAGTTTTCCAACATTACACTAAAATAAAAACCCGGTACTGTTTCATTCCGACACTTTTATATAGAAATTAGCCCGTTATTTTTGTACACAAATATGCAGGAAAATGAACGGAAGATTCGGGACGAATCTTAGCTATTATACTATACAAAGAAACAAAGTTATGCAACGTATGAAAAATACTCGGCTCTTGCAAATTACTGATATATAAGTTGTATATTGCTTATGCATTCCTCGTGTATATTTTTTTTACAGTTTTGAGCACGATGTATGTACTACTGGTAAACCATGTTCACATGTTTACTAAAACGATAATAGCCATGGCATATCTATGCACCTGCCTTGTATACCACAATGGCCGTGAAAACGAATATCAACAGTCCAAGTACCTGATTCCTACTTGCTACACGGATTCACTTACATGGAAGATTTAGGTGTTTCCCAGATTTCTTAAGTGTATCCATATGTTATCCTCATCTGCATGTGTTGTCGTAGATCGAACATTGATAGTGTTGCATGCTGCACTTCCGTGATTTGTGTCATTTTGGAATGGGCCTAAGAAAATAATACAAGCATTACTGCACGAGTCTGAGAAAATATTGTCGGAACCACAGTAGGAAAATACTTATGTGGTCAATGAGAAATGAGCAGACCCTACTTGTTCACTGATATTTAGGAATTTATGCTCTGATATTATAAATACATTACTATTTAAATGTAAAAAACAATATTTTGATGATATTATCTTCATTTCCAATTTTTCTTTTAAAATGTATACTAAAGATTATTTTGTATTCCCGCCTTATTTATAATTGGCATCAGATTTCTACTAGACTAAGAAGGTCTTGAAAGACAAAATTAATGCCAAATCAAGGTCATCACCTTGATATTTGTTTTCACTAAACACATGTGACATGCACACAAATTTTCGTTAAAAAGAAACTGAGATAGGAAATGTTCCTTGCAGTCTATTAGCAGACATTTTACTGTCACAAATGTTTGTTTTGCACTGACTTGCATTGTTGAAAATGCTGAATTTTATTTGGCCGGTATAGAACTCACCATAAGAAATTGGTAATTTTTCTATCCATCCCATGAGCTTATGGGAGCGGATGGCCATTCCACGTTGTATGTTGTGTTATAGCTCGCGTCGTAAGGAAGTGCACATTCTATTTTCTATAGCTATTTCTTAATGTGATTGTGACACTGCCTTTAGCTTTATTGGCAGAAAGAAGACTTTCGACCGATGCTTGGTGTAGAACACTCCAGTTTCTACTGATATGAGTAATTTATAATTATGAGGTATGATTGCCTAAACAATTGTTTTGCTTCCTGA
Source organism: Dryococelus australis (assembly GCA_029891345.1). Taxonomy (NCBI): domain Eukaryota; kingdom Metazoa; phylum Arthropoda; class Insecta; order Phasmatodea; family Phasmatidae; genus Dryococelus; species Dryococelus australis. The sequence continues at coordinate 67,156,972 of CM057002.1, read as the reverse complement.
TCAGTAAATTTGGATTTGTAAGCTTAGAGTAATCAATTTTTTTAAATTTATTTAAATTCAGTTTTAAAGTTGAGCATATTAATGGTTTTTATAAACCCCATTCAGCTGGTTCATATGAATTTACCTATTTCAAAACAAGTATCTATGCTACGTTCGAATTTACTGCAAAATACAGTTGATCCCTTCAGTACCTACTGTTCTCCACATTTCCGTGATCCCTTTGTGACTAATTGGGTATAAATTCTAACAGTTGTCTTTGTTTTACAATTCACAATGCTTATACAAAAGAATCAGTTAATTAAACACATATTTTATGTTGCTTTGGTTTGTGTATGAGCGACAGTGGCGAGCAAACAGCAGGACGAAGCTGCGAAACCGTTACCAGTGTAAACAGTTGAGAAACAAAACTTACAGTGAAGGGGACGTTGCTCGTGCCCTTAGACGTAGGGGACATTCTAGGGTGCATCCATCCCCTTCCTGTGAATTTGGACAGGAGGCCGTAGTAGACAGGACTACTCTACCCCGACCAACCCAGGTACAGTTGCACAGGGCCTCATGCCTAGGAGAGCCTCGCTCCTGGAAAAAAAATTTTGGAATGGGTAATTATTTTTCATTAGTTTGGTTGTGAGTAAAATATTTCATTATGCATTATATCAAGTTAAACATGTTTATTTAAAAATGTAAAATTTGTTATCAATGAAATGTTGCGTGTGTGGCCTTGAGCACTCGAGAGCAGGGCATATTGTTTGAAAAGTGATTGACTAGTTTGGAAGGGAAGGGCAGGACCTTTGAAAAGTTCTTGCACCAGACCTAGTTTTCGCTGGGGACATGCTGTTCCGGGCAGATTCACATGAGTTAGATGTTTCCGTTGGTCGGCGGTGTTTCTCTGGGCACTCCTGTTTCCCCTGCCCATGCATTATGCTACTGCTCCATCTGCACCTCATTTCAACCTCATCAGTGCTCAAGTATTCAGCAACAAGCAGAACCTCTGAATTTTACAGGCGTCCAGAATTATTAAATATAGAATATATACTGTTAACTCCCAATGAATCTTTCTAATACAATAGCCAAATGTGGTAGCCATTTATAGTATTACAACTACTACAGCCTTGCAGCGTACTTAACACAATTTACACACAGAACACGTGAATTGAACTCTGAGTAGGTACTCATGTTAATGTTACGTACATCATATATATAGTGTAATATTTGACAGGGTTCTCCACAGTTAACTTCAAACGCAGAACATTTTATTGAACCCGAACAATCAAACATTATATAGTAAATTACCAAGTTTCTCCTGTCATTATAATTGCACTCTCTAGAAGACAGATAATTTTTTTTTTAGTTACAGTATTTTCCTTCTTGCTATTGTCTGACTCACCAAGTTGTTCACCACGGCACAGTACTGCATGCCTTAGGGGCTCTAGGACCCCGTCGAGTTTGGTGCACACTGCAACAAAGGAATGAAAGTTAAATGATGACTGTACGTCCATGGGCGCCAGTTAACCATAGAGCTAACGCTATGAGAGTATGAGTTCAGGGTGAAGTTCTACTTGCCTGCTTGGCAGCAGTTAGCACCGGTGCCCGCGTCCGACCACGTGGTGGTAGAGCCCATGCAGCTACAGGGTTAGAGTTGAAGTCGCACTGCATGTTTTGTAACTTACGTGGCTGGGAATAGAGTAAGACAAACGTCCTTCGGACACAGTTTTAGATAGCATGGGGTTTATTGCCCAGTAAGTACAAGTTACACTAGAACGTGTGGTACAAATAAAGAACACAACAATTGACACAGTTTCTTACAACTAGATATTATATGGTTACCGGGAAGTGTGTGCTAAAAGAAACATACTGTGATGCCCGCGCAAGATCCTCGCTGGCCGGGTTATTGGCCGATTAAAAGAACGCCGGAGTCGGCCGGGCCCGTAAAACGTATGACTTTACGCGCCTGCGCATGTAGTGCAGGAGCTGAAATTAATTAGTTCAAACGAGTCAGCCATAATGTGAAGTGACATGGGGCTTAAAGAAAAAAAGATTTTGGTAATCGTATTAAATTAAACAGCCCTACATTGCAAGAGAAAAATAAATTGAAGGTTACCATGTGTCACACATCCTTCCTCGCTAACGGCTGCTTTCAGACTGCCCTTCATGGCATCCAGAAACAGGGTCAATGGCACTCCTTCCATCCGTCCCGTATCATCACAAAAACCCTAATTTAAAAAATTAAACAAATACTTGGGAAATCATAATTTTTCACTCAATCATTACGATTGGTTGTTAGTTTTGTAAATTTCACTTTTTGTTTTATTCCTCTGCCAGTCATAAAGTTGAGGGGTTCAAAGTATGGGGGCAGCGTGATGTTACAGTCAGAGCCTGCTCGTGTTGCCGTATTGCCATCACTGTGGCCTCGGTTGGCTAGATGGTCATGCTGTCTTGTAAAACCCCCATTCCTATTCTGTCCTGTTGTGCCTTGTAGTACAGTTTCACTTGCTACACTAAGGGTTACTCTGTCATACACTGAGGGCGGGGAATCACTGGACCTGGCACTGTCAAGGTTTTCTCTGCCTGCTGCTGTAGATGCCATTGGGACTTGGTTAAAGACTGGAGCCCGAAGGGCCCTCGTGACAGTATATATACATATATGTATATGGTACAAAGACTAGTCTAGAAATTTGGTCTCTTCTTTTTATATAACAAATTAAGAAATGTCTCCGGACAGTAGCAATCATCATTGGACACATCAGCACCACAAAATACATGGAAAAGCAAACCACCAGTAAAAAAATGTGGTTGAATGAACTTGCAACTTTTAAGAATTATATTCAGCGTACAATACACACAAAAGCTGCATCAAAAATGCATGTTGCAAGGCTATTATTTAACCTCAATTTTACATTTTCCATTGAACAAAATATGTAATGCAAATTTCTGTAAGCCACATCCAACAATACCTTTTGTATTTACTGATAGAATGGAAAAAATATATTAACTGTTGTGTAATGTGTAGAGACAGTAGGAATGAATGCAGATCACTGCCCATTGCCGCACTGCACTATGCTTCATTGAGAGTAGGATGATTATCTTGGCGTGGTGCACAATACCAGTATTGTGCTGGGTCAGTGGGCAACGAGAGTGCAAGGTAGCGGGACCAGATAGTACATCTTAGTTACTAATATTGTAGAATTATATTTGTTCACTGCCTTTTGGCCAAGTTATTGTCTGTGGCACCTTTATACAATTCTGCCAGCGTATGCCGAGAAACCATGGTGACACGGCAGAGCTTGTATGTGGTGTTAGTGGCGGGAGGAGGTCTGTCGGGCCATCCCTCAAGAGCACGACAGCTGCAATAGCAGTCTTCAGTTCAGTCATTATAGTCTATTCGGGGTATCATCGCACTTTTTGAATCTGACATCTGACAATAGATATGTTGGTAATACCTACTGGCAAATAGTTATCATGTAAAACAATGAAGTGAGTGCATACAAATGTGGTGCATCAGTTCTGTGGTGCAATTTTATAAACTTAGCTAAGCTTTGTTAGCATAATGCAGAGTAATAGCCTGACAGTAGAACTTGACAAAGACTTCAAAAAAAGTTGTAAGTAACGATGAATGGACTATAGTTGTAAGTAATGATGAATGGACTATAGTTGTAAGTAACGATGAATGCACTATAGTTGTAAGTAACAATAAATGGACTATAGTTGTAAGTAACGAGAATGGACTATAGTTGTAAGTAATGATGAATGGACTATAGTTGTAAGTAACGATGAATGGATTATAGTTGTAAGTAACGATGAATGGACTATAGTTGTAAGTAACAATAAATGGACTGTAGTTATAAGTAACGATGAATGGACTATAGTTGTAAGTAACAATAAATGGACCATAGTTGTAAGTAACGATGAATGGACCATAGTTGTAACAATAAATGGACTATAGTTGTAAGTAACAATAAATGGACTATAGTTGTAAGTAACGATGAATGGACTATAGTTGTAAGTAACAATAAATGGACTATAGTTGTAAGCAGAGTGATTATTTGATGTTGCAGTTTCACAAAAGATGGATGACCAAGTTTGCCCGCGATGCAAGACCACGAAGTACAGAAATCCGGCCCTCAAGTTGATGGTGAATGTTTGTGGACACGCTCTATGCGACAGCTGTGTGGATCTCCTGTTCTTGAAAGGTGAGGAATACTTCTTCGAAGTGGCCATGTTTCTGATCGGTGCAGGAAAATAATTTGGAATTCTGTGAAAATCTCCCGAAGGACAGTGCGTATCCATGTTCAAGCAGTGTTATGTTATGGGCCTAGCCCATAAGAAGTAGGTATTGTGTAAACTGTTCCCCATGCCTCGCACCTGTTCCGGTATCGAGAGGTTAGCTGATTGGCCGGCTGGTTCCAGGCACATGACTCACTGTGCTGGGAGATGCACAAGCAGTATGGGTGCGCTGATAAAGGGAATGTAAGTACATTTGGTGGCCAGGCCCGGCTTTCAAAGTTTGGCGCACCTAGGCCCATTTTGTGTCTCCCCCCCCCCCCCCCCCCCCTTAAAAATCATAGTTTTTGAGTCCGCAATCCCGTCTTCGGCGAGGAACAGCTTATGAAGTAAATTCATTACTCTTGCTGATGAACACATTATTCTGAAACACTTGTCTAGAATAACACGACTTGCACACTGTTGCACATCAGTACATGCACTACAAAAGAACTGCATAAATAGTGAGTGAGCCGCGGGCACTAGTCGCTAGATGTCTCATCACAGACAAACAATACACAACGGCTGCCAACCAACTGTAATGGATATCCCTCAATCGCAGAACGTATCAATCCCTCTTATTAAATTAATAGCCTTAAAATCAGACTCTTACTTGTCAGTTACTCTTACTTGTCAGTGTTTAGATTTTACTGTAAAATAATGTTATAAATATAATACTTAAGTAATGTTTGATTAAAACGTTAGTTGGCAGTGTTAAAACAAACACTTTTTTTCCCTAGAATTTAATTTGTATGGAATTACTTTCATGTACAATTGGTTTCTCGAATGTGCCCCCTCCCCCCCCCCCCCCAAAAGCTGCCACCCCTAGGCCCATGCCTAGTGGACCTAGTTAGAAAGTCGCCCCTGCTGGTGATAATCGCTACACAACGGTGTAAACAGTGTAAAGGGGATATTAGCTCTGTTGATTTCTGTCAGCGATCAGCAGTGATTCCATTCCACCGCCACGCTGTCTCACCCTCACTGATGGTTTGTATAAAGACTTGGGGCTGGGAGAGTAGAACATCGATCATTCAGTCTTCCGCAGGCCTTGGCAGGCAGGAAACTTCTTGACGAGGAAGTTCTTGTGTGTATAGTGTGATGAACACTTGTGATGTGGGGGTTTTCTTGTGGCTCTCCTGTTTCCTCCCCCATCTTCATTCCGCTGCATGCTCACACTCATCTAGCCTTACGTCATCCATTCCTCACAGTATTTAAAAATAAATACCTGGTGTGTAAAAATGTATTTCCCTAACAAAATACTATAAGCTTGGTGAATCTCAATGCATGGGTCCAAAATCATGCATGGAAGGGAGACCTGATGGTCATCTCAGTCATTCGGTCACTATCCTCTCATTTCCTCATGCTTGCTGAAGTCACAGGTCTGTCTGTTGGGTAGGACAGCTGGCTCCTACTAGTACTAGTTTCTGCTCATACATACACCACCCTGTCCCAGGCTTTCATTTTAATTAAACTAAAACTTGATTTACAATTATTTAGTTTTGGTAACTCCTCTTGTGTAGTTTGACAAAAGCACTTAAGGGCTCTGTCTAGCTGGTACATAAAGTATGTTTCAGAGACTCCCTTAGAAAACATGTTATTCAAAAATGGTTGGATATTTTGTAGTGCTGTCTAAACATGGAAAGCATTTCAACAAATCTTTAATGTTCAAAGACAAGTTTCAAGATCACATTTAAACTCCAAGGATTTTTGTCTTGCATGAATACAGCAGAGTCCCGTAATTTGGACCTCTGTATTTGGAGGGTCCGTGTAATTACTGCTGGTATTTGTCTCCCAACATCACGTGATACATCATACTCGTGCCATCATCACTAAAAATTAATCACTAGCAAGCTGACTGTTATAGCAAACAGTGCAGAGTGTACACACTTGCACGTTACTCCTAACCTATTATACTCTGATGTGCATATATATATATATATATATATATATATATCTTACTCTCTTCTCTCTCTCTCTCTATCTCTCTCCTCTCTCTCTCTCTCTCTCTCTCTCTCTCTCTCTCCTCTCTCTCTCTCTCTCTCTCTCTCTCTCTCTCTCTCTCTCTCTCTCTCTCTCTCTCTCTCTCTCTCTCTCTCCTCTCTCTCTCTCTCTCTCTCCCTCTCTCTCTCTCTCTCTCTCTCTCTCTCTCTCTCTCTCTCTCTCCCCCCTCTCTCTCTCTCTCTCCTCTCCCTCCTCTCTCTCTCTCTCCTCTCTCTCTCTCTCTCTCCTCTCTCTCCTCTCTCTCTCTCTCTCCTCTCTCTCTCTCTCTCCTCTCTCTCCTCTCTCTCTCTCTCTCTCGTTAAGTGATTAGAGCGCCGACTGCCCTCCCATGTTCAGTTAATGATCCTACCACGGCATGTTCTATATTGTTTTGGCGCCTGGTGGGTTATGGTAGGTTCAATAGGGGCCGCTTAGTGGGAAGATACCTTCTGGGGGGAGGGGAATCAAACCCCAGGGTGAGCTGAACCGTGATTGTCTCCCGTCCGGGGAGTACAATCTTCCTCACTGACAGGGTTGCCAAAATACGGGATGCGAGTTATCCCAGGGGCACGTGTCATCAATACAGTTTAATCGATAGTGATGATGGGGGTGGACGATCCCGTTGGAGGGGTGACCTTATCCGCAGTGGTCGCGTCGGCCTGCGTTCGGGGATGTGATTTTATGGGGAAGGAGCTACGTGGGGTTTTGAAATAATTATTGGCTGGATAACCTTCCCGGAAGCCAAACAGATTGTACATATATTTGGGACAACTTTTCTCTCGTCTGGTTTAGGTGGTGCTACGCTTGCGGGGGGTAGGGAGTCTGTCTGGCCACGTCCATTAGGTCCCTAGGTATGCATCGAGTTCAGACTCGTGGTCAAGTGGAATGCTAGGTGAAATGGGGCATGGTTTAGTTTCTAGCCTTGTTGGAGGAGGTGTGTCCTCACGCTGGGATTCCACCTCTTCTTGTGTGTTAAATAACCTCTGTCGAGCCTGCCGCTCTTGACATCAATTACGGCTCTGAGTCCCACGTTTCCCATGGGTAAAGTCCAATCTACAGTCCAGAATTACAATAATAATGAACAAGGAACTATTTCTAAAAGAAAGGTAGGCAACAAGTTTCAGGTTGTCGTAATAATTAATTATTGCGTTTAGGAAAACAATGGGGAATCCCGGTTGGGTTTTTCACTCTAGTAAATTTAATTAACAGTAATTATTAATGAAATGATGCAGGCTATGGTCAGCCTGTAATGAACCAAGTAAGACTCTCTCTACTTTATGCTATTTACAGCGTACTCTCCCGAGGGGTGGTTATCCAGATGGGACGTTGCAACGACCTGTTACCGCGAAGTCAAAGGAGTGACTGGGGTAAAAGGGTACAGGAAGTGGACATTGTGGTTTACCTCTTATAAGTTGTGCTGTACTTTCGGTCTACTGGTGCGGGAGTGGACGAACCTTCACAAGCTGCATGCAGGAGAGGTGGAGGTCTTGGTCAGACCAGGGAGAGAGCTCGCTGACCTATGCGGCCTGCGAGCCAGGTGACCTCTGGCAGGAGGTATGTCCGTGTCTCCTTATATACTAGTTGAAAATCCCTATATCAGCAATCTTCCAGGGGTGCAGGGGATGATACCCTTTCTCCGCAGGGGTTGGTTATCATAGGGTTGCTGCTGCACCGCACGTTTCTTATCTCCCTGCGCTGAAGCGACGGCAACCTTACTTCCTCTGCACGAGGCTTGGCGGGTGTGACGTCATGGGGTAGCAGAGGTGCTGCAATCCAGTGGTGTCGATTGAAACTTCCTTCTCAGTTATCTCAGGGCAGTGGCTCGTCAGGTAAAACAATCTTGACTCAAGGGTTGGCGACTGCATGTCGGAATCTGGGCGGTCTGTACAATTCGTAATTAAACACGTTAATAATTTTCGTGTCTGAAGTTGTCCAACGCTTGGAGTCAATTCAGTACACATGTGAAGAGTAATGTGCCACTGTTTGTGACTTGCCTCGAGCTCGTGCTAGCTCGTTTGTCAGGTGAAGTTGCACATGAGGGTGCGCGGCATTGTGGCATGCTCAACTCATATTTATGTGGTTTTTCAATTAAACATTACATATGTCTTTTTAACTGTAATAAAAATTGTTAAAGAGAAAGTTTGTGCCTCTGAGTGTGAATTTAGAAGGCTTGAAAAAGACGCATCATGGGCGAGACATAAAAACATTAAAAACCTGGCTGGCATAGACACAAATATAAAAATGAAAAGTAAGTTTTCTTGTAATAAGTGCTTGGGTGTTTTGTCTTTTGAACAGAAGTCAGTTGAGGAATTGGACTGTGAAAAAACAAGTGAAACATTGTTCATACTGTGTAGGCCTAAGTCAGCAAAGACGAAAAGGAAGTTCTATTTATGTGCCAATCGTCCAAGAAAAATGCGTTAAAGAAAGGTCAGGAGATTTTTACGGCAAGTTAATGATGGTTGGAAATGTGGGAGAAATGATACGGCTGAAGGCAACGTGAAATGTGTGCTGAAAAACTTATGTGAAATGTGAGGCTGTTGTGCAATTATGTGAGAAATTTAAAAAAATGATAGAGAAGGAAAAGATCACTTCCAATCAGATGTAGGTATAATTATGAACAAAATGATGTAAATTTTAAAATGCTTCCATCTAAAACTGTAGTCCCAAGGGAAGAAAATAATGGATGCCCTGGGCCATTAGAAATCTAAAGAGAGGGTGTCAGTTTTTACTGTATTGAAAAGCAAGTGGAGTGAGTGAGTGAAGAGATTTGGATGACTCTTAACATTGAGGTCTTGAGAGCTGATGAGGGTGAAGTGAGGTGTGTATGGAGTAGCACAATAATGAAACGGGAGATCCCCGAGAAAACCCACCAACCAGCGGTACCATCTGGCACAATTTCCTTATGCAAAAATCGAGGGGTATGGGTGACCACGCTGTGAATCGAACTCGATTCATTTCGATGAGAGGCAAGTAGTCTAACCACTTCACCACCGTGGCCTCGAATGCAAGTAGATATCATTAACTAAATCTAGTAAATGGCAAGTCTGCTAATACTAGAGCTAAAAAAATATATATCATTGCGTGTGCAGTGCCTATTATATATTCAAATCAAAAATTCTCAGACAGATAAAAATATTTTTAAGGAGTGGCGTTTATGTTCCAGCTATTATGCTTTTTATTGGATAGTATGCTTCTTAGAATATGGCGGGACATTGCTGCTAAAAAAAACGAAACTACACTTTAAAAACATTCTGGACCTCACTATCTTTCAAATTTAACTTTGTAATCTTAGTAATGTTGACCCATAACAGGTTTGCACTGTATTGTGTAACAACTTTGTTGTACTCATTAAAAATTTGTAGTAGAGTTGTTTACACATTACGCCTGTGTTTTGTTCTTATTTCTGTGTAATAGGAGTTTTATGTAATTTGATGTAGCCTTAGCCCAAAATAGCTTGAATTACAGACACACTACCGTATGGCTAAAACAGGTGCAATTAGAATCAGTTGTAGCAGCTTAATTTTTTGTATAGAAATTTCAGAGTAGTTTTTGTACATGCATCATACTTTTGTCTTTACTAACGTGCCATAAAAATATAGGTCCACCCCATAAAGTCACGTCGATGGGAGTTGCAGATGGCTAGGCTGCACTCCTGTTGCGCATAGAGGTGATGAGGCAAGTGCTGAGTGAGCAAGAGTTCACCTTAGAGCTCACACATTTTATTTGAGGTGTTGAATATGCAAAGTAACTGCAGGCAGTTTAACATTCACATACTAGTATACATTACATTTTTCAATTTATTATGTCATAGTGCTTATTCAGTTACAAGTAAAAAGAATAAAAAATGTTTTTGGTAGATGTTGTCTGACATATAGTACATTTGATTGTATTGATGAGTTTTGTGAATTTAGTTAATTTATTTAGAATGTTATTTGAAATTTATTTTGTTTCCAGGGTCAGGAGCGTGTCCAGAATGTAGGATTCCTCTGAGAAGAAATAATTTCCGTGTGCAGCTATTTGAAGATTCAATGGTGGAGAAGGAAGTGGACATACGGAAAAGAGTATTAAGAGATTTCAATAAAAAGGAAGACGACTTTAGAACTTTACGTGAATTCAATGACTATCTAGAAGAAGTAGAGACAATCATTTTTAATTTGGTTCACAGCATAGATGTTGTTGCGACAAATAAAAAAATTGAACAGTATAAGAAAGACAATAGAGAAATTATACTGAAAAATAAAACAAAATTAGGTAGGGAAGAAATGGAGTTGGATGATCTACTGGAAGAAGAAAAGTTTCAAGAGAAGAAACGGAAGCAAGAGAACATAAATGAAGAACTGGAAGTGAAGAAAATAAAGATGAGAAAGAAAGAGGAGTTGATAGATGAGTTAATGTTTTCCAATGCAGATGCAAAGAATATTTTAGAGAACTTTGTTCAACAAGTAGAGGCTGTGAAAGAGGAAAAGAAGCCAGTGGTAAAGGTAAGTCAGTTCTCGTCTGGCATTAAGTTCAACAGCCAATCACAGAACTTCATGCCAGTTGCGAAAGTTGAAGAGGGAGAACCGTTTGTGTACGAGGAGACGGAACTCGAAGTAGACGGTCCTCTACCGCCCAGCTTGGACGCAGTGGAGAGCCGGGGCTTCACTGGCAACATCCGAGCAGAGTCGGAGCAGGAGCGCGCGGGCGGTTTCAGGTCAAACATTGCATGCTTGCGCGTGCTGCAGGAGGCATTGATGGGACTGTACCATGTGTCTCACAGAACGGAGCTGCCAGCATCATGAGTTCAGCAAGTGCCAACATCTTAATTGTTTAAATTATTTTTTATAAAACAAGTTTTTCATTGTTCACATTTTTTGTTAGCAGATGTGTCCATAGAAGGCTGTGAAAAGGATATTTGTTACCCTAATGTGGTTGAAATATGGCTGGCCCAGTTGTGTGGGTTGATGGTAACTATTTGGGTAGAAGAATGCCATTGTACATGCTTTACTGCAGGCAGAGGCAGCGTTTGTAAGTGTCTTTAATATTTAAATGTTGATAAAAGCATTCTTTGTGAAAGTATCCACACACATTTATTGTTATGAATATTTATAAGTTTGGATGAGTAATTAATTTTGTATCAGATTATGAAATAAACACATCCATTAAAATGAAGAATGAAATTATATGTAATGAATTATTGAAACGTCCCTATACAATATCATTGTATACATGAAACACGCTTTCTGGCTACAGAATTAGCAACCTGTATCCATGCTTTTTTGTATTGTTGCTCGTGTCTCGCTGTAAAATTGTTTTTCTCATATTCAAATCCTGACCAGTGTTGTTTAATGGATATTCACAAACTGTCTTTTTTTAAGGTGCAAGATTATTGGAATTTTACAGCAGCGACAAAATTTGGAGTGAGCTAATTTTTGAGACTGAACAACTGTATTAAAAGTGTTTTTTCTCACAGTTTTTCTATTCAAATTCCAAACAACTGTCAATAATTTGTCCATGAGCATGAGAGAAGTAGATTTTAATTTTTGAAGTTATGAAATGTTCATTTACTTTTGCATAAAATGCATACTCCATATACTGTGCATAATGCAACTACGTAAATGTTTGCAGTTTCCACAGAATTGGAAACTGGCACTGTAATTACTAATTAGACTTTTAATCTATAGTTATGTAAGTAGGCAGCTATGTTGCAAGTAGGTAGCTAGGCTACCAAAAATATATAAAAGGACAGGAGTTTAGGTACTCGCAGGTAGTACTCGTCGACAGGCACACACGCAAAGTAGGGCAACACATTTTCCACGTGGTTGCTCGATCACGTCGTTTCGCTGTCTAGATCAGCTTCCAGGTGGCGAGTTTGTGTGTATAAATGTATGGAAATAAAATTTCAGTGTATCATTAGAATTCATATATAACTCTCATAGCAGAACAAATGAATCTCTCAGTACTTTCTAACCGTTGAAATAAATATGTAGGTAATGTTTTTTCCTTGTTAAAGTGTGAGAGGTTTGAAACGTGATGCTACTCTGACTGTTTTTTTGAACAAATGTCTGAATAATGCTTTTGTATTGTTATAATACTAATTTTTAAAATGTAATTAATCAGGGCTTGAACTTTAAATATTTAACTTTTCTTTGTGAGTTTTCTCTTTAATAGAATTTTTCGAAAGGAACTTTGCTTGAACAAACACACCTCTCTACCTCTTTAAACTAGTACACAGACATACATTTAGGGTTTTTAAAATAAAGGAATGCTATACCTCAGTAAGAATAATTCTTATTGCAAAGTGAACTGAATCCATGAGGAACTGAATCCATGAGGAAAAATGAAGCGAGTGCAGAGTGCTGGTGTTTATCTCCTATGTTAAAGCTCCCACGAAAGATGATGTCATTTCGTCATGCGCATGCGTAGATAGTCCAAGAACTCGGCATAAACTCACTGTGCACAGTACAGAATTACAACATTGCAGCTTTCAGAAAAAAAATTCCAGATGTTCTTACCAATGAAGTAAACAATAATCATATTGCCACCCAATTATCAAGGAAAAACCATTAGAAAACTGGGTGAGTGTTTGTTCTTGTGCGCTTTAATACTGACTGCTACTGGTCAAATAATTAATGCAATCTGCAAATATTACTACAACACATTGTTTCGTGTCATCATGTAACATTGCAGGACATTCAAAAATCCCACTAGAGGGCTTTTTTTCTCAAATGAATATGCACTTTATTGTTTATTTTCTCATTTGCAGAAACGTTCTGTATATCCTCAACATTATTTCATAAAATACACTTTAAAAATATGGCAATTTTATTTATGGTTTTTTTTGGGAAAATGATTACTGGATTTAAAGTTGTTCTTAAGGGAAAGCATGTAACTGCTATAAATATATAGCTTTATGGAACAACCTAATGTTATACAACAACTAATTGTGTCATTTTTATATTGTTTCTGCGATATTTCAACCAAAAATACACATTTCAATATTTCAGAAAATAAGGTATAATCTTTGGTGACTAAGGAAAAACCTGACGAGTCAATTTTTTTTTTTAATTACAAGTTTTTATGCCATTTGTTTGCTTCAATATGGTGTTTTACACTGGTGATACAGTCATGGGGAAGAACATAATCCATCACAAGATACAGTCATTTGAAATATCATCATATAGTGGAAGAATCTAACATGTCCAAACTAAAAATATCTCTACTGTAAAATGATCACAATGTGACTTATGTGGTATTTCCCCTGTGGTCTTCATTTGCCTTCTGAATCCAGACAGACGTCAGTGAATGTTAGATATGCTTGTTCTTCAATTTTTCCTTTCTTTGAAGTAAATCTTTTGATGTCAAGTTTACTACTAGAACCATACTGTGTTGGAAGAATATTTTGACTATCATACTTGACATCTTCAAGCAAGTGCAATCATGTGTTGCATTTGTTAGAAGACAGCACGGGTTAGAATTGTAAATGTCAGATGCATGTTAAAGAATAGTGAGTAAATAAAACTGTTAACTTGTAAAAAGAACATATTAAAGTTTTGATTGCATTCATTTTTACGTGCAAAATATTAACATTCAATTATTGTGTAATGTTAAAAGAATAGGATTGTTATACTTTGCAAATTTATTTGAAGGATGAAGTTTTTAAGTTATATGTCAGCTGCATTTATGAATTAGAATGTTCTACTACCAAGACAGGACTCTTTGTAATTGAGAAAATTTCCTTTTTTGAAACTTGACATTCAACATTTTTTATCTAATGCATAAGTTTGTATGTGTGTGTATGTGTACATACAATGCATGTGAATTTATATACACAAATACATGAAAAATGGTGACCCATATGTCGTGCACACAGCCTACACCACGTGAAAAATGGATGAAAATGGAAATTTAATTCATAATGACAAAATTATCTCTTTTAACAAATTATCTGCACAGTCTGGTAACACTGTATGAAGTGTTGTATCTAGTTACTTCACATCTTGCAGTCATTATCAAAGACATTATGTTTCATTAAATAACTATATACAGAAATTGATAATTGAAGTACATTTTGATATGAATGAGAATGAAACCATTACATTCCAATTTAATTGTAATCCTTTACAAAAACTGTTGAAAAGGAGACTGGTAAGTAAAATCCATGTCGCAAGGAAGCAAGCAAGCAAGCATTTGGTGTTTTTGCCTCGTGTATGGACTGATAAAAAACAATAATATACTGAGCCAAGTATTCCATCCATTTTTGCATTAAATTTCAGAAACCCAGAAAAAGAAATATGCTTATGTTAAATTCAATCATAAATTTATATTAGCAGTTTATTTGGGACTCTAGACTTTTAAATGAAGCAACAGTCAATTTTAATAAATCTTCTGCAGTACAGGATTTAACACAAACGTGTAGTGTGTGCACAATCGTTTAAAAAGTACAATAATTTTGGAATTACATACGTTGAGTCTTTTGTTCCTGAGTATTTATATTTAAAGTAAAGTAAAGTATACCTCTATGGTAATGTGTAATTCACTAATTTATAATCATATGATAATACAGAATACAGTACTTTCGCCTATGTGCAAACACAAATGTATAAATATTGTCATTCTGTGAAGGGGGGGGGGGGGGTTGTGCGCGCGCGCTATACATACACATACTCTCACATGGGTGTTTTTGAGCAACACATACAAATTCCTTGTGAAAAGATAATGCAGAAATTATTTAAAATTTTTTATTTAAGTGATTGCTGAGGGTGCTATGCACTCGCAAAATTCGTGTTTTGAAATTCTTTTAGTTAATACTATCAAAAATTATTTGTGATTAAGGAAGAAATTAGTGAATAGTGAATTAGAGATCTTACATTTATGAAAATGCTGTAATATCATCCCCTTAGTAAATAGGGGCTGCCACTCTATGCATGTAACTTAGTAACACTAAGCTGTAAAAATTTAAGTCAGCTTATTAATCAGCACATTTAAATTAATAGAAATGGTCATCATCTCTAAACACTTCCGGTGAACCATTTCCGAGAAATCTGTGCGGACGCGGTAAGTGGGCTGACTGGTAGGCAATATGCAAATGCCTTTCTTGAAGCCAATAGTAGGACCTCCGAACAGTTCCTGTAAGCAGGTGATCAGTGTAATTATAGGCTGTCCACTGTAAAGTGAGCACTTTTTAAGGCCCTGTTGAATTTTTCCTTTTGACAGATTTCTATGTTCCTATCACAATTTTTGTGTAAACATTGCATTGCGACAAACAAACGCAGTGTATATTTTTCTTCACTACCAAAAGTTAATGTCTGAAATTGTAATAAATTATGTTTATTAATGGTTAATGCCGGTTAGAAGGGCCTTAAAAAGTACTCACTTTACTGTCCGTGCGCCACCTCAAACCGCGAGGTACTAGGAAAGAGGATGGCAAGACGGGGAGTGGGTAGTGTGGACACGCATGTACTATCCGCAGTAACACATTTAGGCTGGAGTGTCGCAGACGTTAATTAAAAGGATACGGAAGGAACAGAAAGAACTAGATAACATTGGGGAGGGTGGTGGCTTGCACACGCCGGGTAAACGACAGGAAACTAGGCCGGAACATACTGTCGTGAATATTGATGACTTTGGTCTTCGGGATTTTTATATTGAGGAAAAACGTGTCCCTACCATTGCAAAATTACTGCCCGTGCTAAAGGAGAAAATAGACTTTCCGTAGTCGCATACTTTGTTGCGTAAGTTGGTAACACAACTTGGTTTTCGGTGGAAAAAAATCGCAAAGCCACAGGAAGATACTAATTGAGAGACCTCGCATCATATCTTGGCACCACGACTATCTAGTTGCAATGAAACAACACAGACAAGGTGGGAAACATATTATCTACATAGACGAGACATGGATAGATGGTAATTTAACGTTTGGTAAATGTTGGCAACATGAAAAAGTGTTTGGCATACAAGCTAATGTGAATTCGGGTAACCGATTAATTGTAGTGCACGATGGGGGTATTAATGTATTTATTGAAAATGCTCTCGTCTATAAAGCCAGCACTGCCAGTGGCGACTATCACGGCCAAATGAACAGTGTTAATTACATAAAGTGGGTTACCGAGAAGCTTGCTCCTAACCTCCCGCAGTCATCTGTAGTAGTGTTAGATAGTTCACCGTATCATTGTGCACAGATTGACAAGCTACCTACCTACAAAGTACTCTGCGAAAGCAGGTATGTTAACATAGTTAACGAACAAGGGTATAACTTGCCACATGTCGATGCGGAAAGAGGAGCTTTACAAAATGGTGGAACACGCGAAACCTAAAGAGAAAGTGTACAAATTCGACACGCATCTGACATCTTTGAGACATACCGTGGTCCGGCTTCCCCCATACATGTGCGACCTGTGAACAAGAAAATTCGGGGTGACCATTAGCGACTCCGCTGTCTTGAGGCGAGTGAATGTTTTCTTTGTACGATAGTACAGTCGTATAGCGTGGCCGGCTAATCGTTCCAAGGTCGCATTCCTGCCGGGGTTTCAGAGCTGGCGCGCGGGCAGTACTTGTGCAGATGTGGATGTTTGTAATGATTGGTGTACTGCAGTATTATCTGCCTTGCGTTCATTTTCTAGACTCAGTACATTACTACTTATTTACTAGTGTGCCCCATGGTGCTGCACAATACATCATCAACATACTGTCATTTGTTCAGGTAGCTCACCTTTTTTTTCTCTAAACTACTTTATTCTAAGTGTTAGGTGAACTTAAGGCCCGAAGGTAGGACGGGATTTTATTGCGTATCGGGGCTAACCCCTTACGCCTACTAGGAAAAATCATGCAAGGAGACATGCATCGCGGCAAAGAGGGATTGGGTAGCCATGGCCTGCACTTTGGAGCCATGACTACCTCCCTAAGTGTACTTAGAGCTAGTCTTTACTATGAAGAGCAAGGGAAAAACCATCAAGAGAGACGTAAAAACCCTTGCGTCAGAGGAGTGAGAAATTCAAGAATTATTGCATGCATTAAATTCAATTAAATAGAATGCTACAGGAGACAGAGTGTTTGGAAAACATGCTCTTAGTTAATAGGGTTGCAAATACTCGTAGAGAGGTGGCGGGGGTCTTTATTGTCTTTAACTTGATGCCGACAGTAACCAGAGAGGTATTTGGGCGCTTCTCTGGTGGAAGAAGTGACGCTATTGGATCTCTTCTCCCCGTGAAGCTCATCTAACTCTGGCCTACCACACTACTATTCCACGTTTAAAGTACAGACGCACTTTTTTTTCCACTCAAATATGCAAGTCCTGTGTCTTGTGTAGGGTATTTGAGCTTATACAATACTTTTAATTTACAAAATCGTGAAGTGTTTCTCTCAGACTATACTTGAAAAAGTATATCGAATGAAACCAATAGTAAATATTGTTTCCATTAAAATCAATATATGAATATATAAATAGTCTTCAATACTTTGATCTGTTGCATTTGGTACCTACGAAGCTGAAATATTACAGTGTGTGACACTATAATCCTCGCTAACAGCTATATTGCGGAGTGGCATATTCCAGTTCGTGAGGGATGGAAGTCTTAATAAAAATAAAAGAACAAAATTTGATTATTAATTTTTGACACAGGTATTGTTTGCAACACTTAACTACCCATCTACATTATCACTCTTGTTATTCTCAATGAGCGCAATATTTAATGTCCTTAACAAAGTCTGTGTATTGGTTACAGTCACATAATTCACACTCATTATTTACACATATTCAATCTGTCCATTGCCATCATTCCAAATGTCTTACACTCGCACATCCAGTTCAATAGTCCCGCCCGTCAGTCTCTCTCTCTCTCTCTCTCTCTCTCTCTCTCTCTCTCTCTCTCTCTCTCTCGCTCTCTCTCTCTCTTTACTGTACTGATGCTCGAAGTCCGTAGACTTCACTACAGCTAGTCACTTACGCCGTCACTCCTCACTCTGCTGACTCATAGCTATGTCGTCTTCACTTAATGTTGCACCATCCTCCAAACTCTTAACTGTGAGGTCGGAGGCTTAAGTAGTCTCGCTGGCCCGATCTGGAAGGTTCCCCGCTCCCCGAGTCTCGCAGAGAGGCAAGGGCATTGAACCAGGACATTCTTCCAGATAACCGCAGAAATTCATTCCACTGAAGGTCAGGAGCGAGCAAGTCACAATATGCTTGTCGCGGTGGCTTGCCTTTGTGAGTCGCCGCCTGCTTCTCAGGTCACTAACATAGCCCTCGCTCGCAGAAGCAGGGAGCGGGAAAGGAAGCGATGCAGACCAGCAATCAGGTAACACTGCCTCCTCCTCAAGTATGTTCGTTCCGAACAGCCTCTACATCATCCGGACCTTCGTAGAGGACCAGTCGGTCGATGTGGACAGCCTTCGGCTTCGCCCGTGAGTCTTGAAGACAAATCCGAAAGACCACATCATTGATCTTCAGAATCCTGTAGGGGGCCTTCACAACATTTCTGTAGCTTCGCGCAGTGCCCTTTTCACCTCTGTGGGTTGTACAGTCACACCAGGTGTCCTTGAAATACCTCGCCCCACATTCTGCTGTCATATCGCGTCTTCACTATCACTTTTTATTCTGAGATACTGTCGAGCATCTCTGTTACGTAATTCGCTAACATAATTACATAATTAGGGACTGCAGCTTCTTCTGTCGATCTGCCAAACAGCTAGTCACTAGGAAGGCGTAGCTTTATTTCAAACAGAATCCTCGGTGGTGTTACCCTTGTAGACTCGTGAACTGCGTTCGAATCCCAGTCCTTTTGGTTGTCTGCCACAAAGATCGACAGGAGCTGCTCAAGAGTGTAGCTAAGCCTCGCGGCCATTCCATCCGACTGACTGTGTACTAGTCTTTTTCATCCCCAGAATATTTGTTACATCCTAGAACATAGCAGCTTCAAAATGTATTGCCTGGTCGGAATGGAGTTCCAGTGGCCCCTCAAACCTCGATAATACATGCTGTATGAGCGTATCAGTCACAGTATGTACTTCTTGTTTTGGGAGGGGAATGGCCTCAAGCCACTTTTATTTCCAGTCAGTGTATGAATACTTATTTTATAGTGCAAAAAAGCTATTGACTTAGTGTTTTGTGCTATATTTTGTGAACGTTTTTATAGTTATAAATACAGAGTGGTTCACTTAACTTTTTATTATTAAACAAAATATGACATACGTGCGTCATAACTACGTCATATGGCGTAGTTAAGTTTTTGTATACACACGTAATTACTCGTAACTTGCATTATTTGAATGTCGATATCCTAAGTACACATGATAATAAAGTAGTATTTTATACACAGATACGTTGCACATATTGTGTAGAGTTAATAGAAGTACTGTACATAGTACAAATAAACTTAATTATTCTAGAAATAGTGTAAATCCTGGTTTTGTGGAGTCTCGCGACTCGCATATTTCCACTGTACACACTGATTTCAAAGTAAACATAAAGTGTACTATATTGGCTTATGACCGCACACTCAACATTTTTGCAAGCCCCACGTTTGATTCGACAATTTTTTCTAAAACGTATAAGGGGCAAATATGTATTTGTGTGCTACAATGGCCCCACGAATGAATATCTCAATATATATTTAATTGCCTCGGCCTAGCTCTCGGATAATATATGAGCATGAGAATAAGTACAGTGAAAAAGGAAGATATACAATCAACCAAACCCTAGCAATTAGCTGAAAACAAATATTACAAGCAAAAAACACTGCTGTTACTCTTTCTCAGTAATTATCATGCAGTGATGTATGGACAAGAACACAAGCAATATTGATAACAACTTTATTAAGTAGGAAGACACATTTGATGCTGTCCTTCAGTACAACTACACCAATCATAATACATAAATTAGATTAGGCTATTATAATATTCACAAAGTGATCAATCATATTATTTCTTAAACATTTAAAAAATACGCATCTTGCGCCAGTCTATTATCATTGATACTTATGATTAAATTAAATAATGACACTACTCAAGGCCGAATACCTTTATGGCCAGTAATTAAATGAAGAAACTAATGAAGAAATTCGAGGTTGGGCAATTAGAACAATGTAATTTGCGAAATCAACAACCCAGAGAGACGACACCATTCGTCTACACATTAAACATGCTCCAATCTAGTTTCAAGTGCAATTATTGTTATTAAAATAGGAATTCCAATAAAAGAAAGTTGTTGAATTACTTCCTAATCGAAAAGGTACCTACAGTAGCTGCAATTGACCCCAAATCATCGAGTTCATGGCGAGGACGAAGTCAGCCTGTAGTTGACACGATCTCCAAAGGAACAGGTAACAGGATGAGGATCTCGGAGCTACTGCAGCCGCTCGAACACCATTGGGCTGCGGCCATCGGGAAACACTGGTAGGTCCTTTGCAGAGATGCGAAGCAAAAGTTCCTCGAAATTTTATTCTTGAAATAATTTAACATTCCTTTTTTGCGGAAGGATAGTTAAGCTGACAAATTAACACTTGTGGGCGCATCAGGAAAGATGATTTAACATGTCACATTTCTGCTTCTTCAATAGCCCACGACTGTTCTACCATTTTACTCAACATTCCTAACCACCTAACAAAACATACGCATCACAGACAAAAGTTTTCTACGAGCAGTGTCGTCTCTTTACAAACAAACAAACAATTCTTATTAACAAAAGATTTACACCAAAGGCTAACTTATTCGTATCAGTTTTGCTGGCACATAAAATAATGGGCATTAGTAACACATACTGGTAACATATTTCCGACAATATTATTTTTAATACTCTAGTTAATCAGAAGAAACCAAAAACAATTAATTAATTATCATACGTTAAATTACTAACACTAACAAACAAGTCACACACAAATTCCCAGATGTTACAGTACCTTCTGGCAAAACTAAATAGGTACCTAAATGCAAGTAGAAAGTGACATTTTTCACTGTGTGTGCTTTAATGATGGTGTTGAAAATGACGATCATTTACATTTCGACACTCCACTGCTCGTGTCAACACTGATCGACGTACATTCTAAGAAATTATTAGTAAAATTACCATATAATGTACACGAGTAGTGATAAAAAGCGAATTGTAAACTACTGTCCCATAACATCCATGGTACCGAACTTACATTCGCTCATGAAACAGTCAAATGTATAGAGAAGTCGCCAACTTTGTATCGCAACGACGCTCAACATCCCTATATTTTCAATCAGGCACGTGATGTTATTTACATTCAATGCACAGGTTAAAAACTTCCATTGTAGTTTAGGAAGTTTACCAGAACATTTTTAACAGTGACGTATGCCAGTGTCTGGTTGTATGGAATTACGTGCAGCTACAATACGGTCTTTCACATCAGCTGGTATCGTTGGAATATGCTGGTACACTACACCTTTGGTATGTCCCCAGATCAATAAATGTAACGGTGTTAGATCAGCGAGCACGCGGGATAACACTGAACACGACTACCGCTCCCTGCACGTTGATTTGAAAATAGACGCCGTAGTTCATTCTTGCAATCTAGGCATCATGAGCAGGACACTCGTCATAGCGATACCACATCGAAGCATATTCAGCGCTACATCTTCCAACAATGCAGGCAAGGTAGGCCCCAGCAAACACTGAGGGTTTTACGGTGATCAGTAATACATGTTGTTCAGATTGACATTTCCATGGTTTGTAAACGTTACGTCATCGGTGAACAGTACGCGTCCCATAAACTCTTGACCTTGTTGTAGAGCCCACTGGCGATTTTCCAATCAGACTCGTTTGTGACGCTCTTGTTTCAAATCCGCTGTCGTTTAGAAACGTTGCCAGTCTCTCGTTGTTTGAAGACGAGATTAGTGAAGGTTGGTGTCAAGTTGGAAAACGTTCGACATAAAGCTGTTGTGCTGCTGTAGCATTTTGACGACATTCTCCATAGATTAAAATAATGTCGACCATTTATTCATGAATAATGGAGCGTGTTTCCATGTTTTTATCGTGTACATACTGTACTACATATAAACCACACCAGTGCAATTAAACCTGCCTTAATCTGCAACCAGAAGCACCTCGTCTATTCCCTCAACAGGTTAGCGAGAAATTAGCACATCTAGAACGTATAGAGTACAACTTGTATAATGCTTTATCACTCCGATGACATACACAGAACTAGAGCAGTAATGATTGCTCTGGTCTGACCGTCAATGCGGATGTAAACCAGTGCAGACGTTGAAAACCTCAAGGAGCGGTGTGTCAGCGTGCATTTCCTATTACGTGCGTCCTTTCTTCGAGGACAGACTAATAAGGTAGACAGCATTTGTAGGCATACCTGATAACTCAACCATTACAGTGAAAACACCGATGAGTTTCCATTTGTTATTATTGGTATCACACTTCATATCTTCCATATTACGTACCTACGTAATTAAACAAGTGATTACATAATATGATGTCCCCTGCTATGTAATAAGATATTTATGTGTAGTATTTTGTACGGTAGTACCAGCTGGGATGTTATTGGAGATGAAAAAGTTAAGTGTACTACCCGGTATACATACATATTCAAACAAAGTGTTTTTAAATTACATGTTGAAGTTCAGACCAAGGCATCTATGGGCTAATATAAACCAGAAATACTAGTAGCAAATTGTTCAGAAATTCATCAGGTATTTCTAAATTGAAATTGAAGTTAACAAAACTGCGCCAGGAGTCTGCAACTTGACGTACCTGCGTGTACAACAAGTTGCATAACACGAAGGCGGAAGTTACTGGCGAGTCATGTGGAGAGCGCCTGCACATAGGACACCATACACTCGAGCTACGTGGGCGCCGCTAGTGATTGCTTGTTAGTACACTACTTGAACAATTTAGTATTAGCAATATAATAGTTAAAGGTCGCAAGAAGAGATTACATTTTATTTGTAGTAACACAGAAGCAGCAGTATTGGCGATGTAGAGTCTGCACGTATGTTCATGACGACGTATGTACAGGCGCTCTACTCATGACAAGACAGTTACGTTCGCCTTTGTGGTATGCAACTACTTGTACACGCAGGTATGTCACGTTGCCCACTATCACAGCCATTTTGTACTTCAATTTACATTTATAAATACTACAGAAAATTTTCAAACGTTTGCTACTAGCATTTATTATTTATATAGGTGTCATGGTAAAGTGAGCACTTTTTAAGGCCCTGCTGATATTTTATTTATATCAGATTTCTATCTTCCTGTCACTTTTTTAATATTAACATCACCATCAGACTAATAAACACAGTGTATACAGCTCACCACTCCTAAAAGATAACATATGGAGTTGCAATAAAATATATATATTAGTGGTCGATGCCTGTTGAAAGGGCTTTAGAAAGTGCTCACTTTACCGTGAACAGCCTATATTAGCCCATGTATGTAGTGGTCTGAATTTATACATGTATTTTAAAAACATATATATGGTATATATAGCACATATATAAATATACAGAATGATTCGCAATCAGACCGACAAACTTCGGGAGGTGATTCTTCATGACAAAGTAAAAGGGAAACATATGTGACACTTTATACCTAAACCGAATATTAAGGGAGGTATGTGCCCTTAAAAAACGAGTTTTTAAATCTCATATAGGTGCAAAATACCGATAACGAAGTAAAATACAATAACAACTTTCGGAACATTATTGTATGTAATCGGGATCTTCAACGTAAAAGCCGATATTTTGCACAAATACGGCTTAAATCCTCGTTTTTTAAGGGCTCGTACCTCCCTTAATATTCGGTTTAGGTATAAAGTGTCACATATGTTTTCCTTTTACTTTTTCATGAAAAATCACCTTCCGAAGTTTGTTGGCCTAATTGAGAATCACCTGTGTGTGTGTGTATGTATGTGTGTATATATATATATATATATATATATATATATATATATATATATATATATATATATATATATACTGTGTGTGTTTGCGTCCAGTAAGCTTCTATGTTTCCTTAGTGACAAAGATAAGGTGATCATTTTTACACTGAAGCGTTTGAATATTTATCTCCAAGAATGTACTATACATACATGGGGCGTCACTTTGACTGGACTGCATGCAGCTGTACGTATGTTACTAAGAGTGTTTACAAATATATGGAACTGTGGCTAATGTTACTTGTCTGACCTCGTGTTGTCTCACGGGACAAATGGAAGTGATGATATCACTACTGTGTGGTAAGCGTTTCTCCAAATTAGTGGGCAAATTCTGCAACGGCTTTGTCTCTTCTGTATTTTTCAAAAAATGCTCGGTAGGAATTTTTGAAAATGTTTTAAGGCTCAGAATGTTGTCGGCTGCGGGTTATAATGGACCATCATTATCGAGTACATGATGTTGAGAGTGAGGGCTGATGTGCGAGGGGGACAGTTGCCATTTGATTTTTTCAGTTACCTTATAATTTTTAATTGCTGTACGCTGGCAGGGACGGCCATTTCATGACTGCGAAGGTCTAGTGGTAAAATCTCATGTTAGACAATTATTTTGAACCACGCCAAAATGGAAACTACTATGTCGATGTTTGCTAAGCAACATGTGTTCCGCCTGGTGAGTGTGGCACATCGCAGTCACTTGTAACACACTGGCAACAGTTCGAGAGAGTTCGCTAGTAATCACATCTGAGACTGCTATCAAGTACATTATTTATTAGAGCTTAATCACTCTTGTGAGAGCCTCGCCAAATGCTCACTATACCTGGAATTTTTTAATATATAATTATTGTATCCACGTTGTGCACGAATGAAGTGACACTGTCGATGAAAATGCAAATCTTACATACGGCGGAAGAATACACCACGAGGAGAAGAGTAGGTTTCACTTGACCGATACACGAATATAATGATCAGGCTCATTGCAGTGTTAATTTTACTCATGGAAGGCGTGGAATTATTTTTTCTAGAACGTAAATGCTTTATTAATATGCAAATCCATGCTGTTGTAAGAGTAAAACAAGAAAACATGACTTCGGTAGCTGTACATACACGCTCAGAGTAACTTCGAAGCGTGGAACTATTTATTTTTTCGCTGCCAACTTAACACGGAGCCCGCACGCCAATTTTTTTTTTTTTTCAACGGTTTATTTCAAAAGTGCTTGCTTTTCCGTGAACAGTTTTTGCAGTACTTACACCAGCTTATTTTGCGGGACGTAACCAGCTGCCTGGGTTCTAAGGTGTTGGCTTAAGGCAAGTATATCAACTATAGGCTGTTCACGGTAAAATTAAAGCCCTGTTTAAGATCTACTTGTATGCACGTTGTGCATTCTTCCTCCTGTAAGGTCAGCAGTACCATGGACCTCATCAATTTATTCATGTGTCGGTCAAGTGAAATTGTAAAATTATTAGAAAAGTAAATAATTTTCAAATCTGTTAATTTTTTTCACTTCGATGAATTAGAAAACAGAAATCGAAGGAAATAATCAAAGTTATCACAAATGGTTACCCAATACTTTTTATTCGACGTTATGGTATAAAACTACATTCCATCAATTGTAACCAACTTTAATGGGCACATTCCACTCAGTACGCCTGTTAAAATATATGAATGTAGGAGCAGTGACTTTTTCCTAAGGCTGATCTCAAAAGTGCTCACTTTATCATGAACAGCCTTTATAGTCTATTCGTTGTTTCTTCACACTTTTTGAATCAAACCTTTGGTTTTCTCCTAAATATGTCATGCAATAACAAGCGTTTTTTACAATGGCCACGAGCTCCATAGTCCTGTCTTGAGGGGTGTCCAGTACAAGCAGGTCGATGGTCGATGGCTGTGCGACAACTGTGGTGCACTCGCCGTATACTAGCAGGATGGAAAACATTCGCTGCACAGCTCGAGACACAAAGTTTGAAAATTTCATATTATAACAACAACGTGCGTTCTTACGCGCACACAAGTAATTAACCAGACTGCAACATAGTTAATAATAAAGCACATAAACTTATATTAAATATTAAGTAAAGTAAGTACTACATAGACTTGTGTAATGGGAGTCAACAAAATGTATTTACTCAGCATTTTGTCTTTATTTTTTAGTTTATAACGAGTATAAGTGCGCGTTGATAATATGCTGAGATAATGAATGTAGTGAATCTCCACAAAGTATGTAATGAATAATAAGGCATGCAGTAAAATACATATGATTTCCAGTCAAACTACATTACCAAATTATAAACTAACATGTACAAATATTAATAACCATGACAAATTGCATAATATATAATAATATTATGTACTATATAAAGTTACATTATCCTAACGAATGGCTTGGTCAGCGATGTCAGTACACTGGGGCATACTGGGAAAATCTGCTGATTTTGCACAAACTAGCTCATCCCCCATAAGTTTCGTCTATCAGAGTGCACAGTGTTACAATCTCTTTCTCGAAATTCAGTGGGCTAAACCAAGTTCGTTAAGGGATGGATGTCTTAATTAGATAAAAGAGTTAAGTATAATTTCCTACTTTTATTTACAATAACTACCAATAAAATTCTCTCGACTCAATTAATGACTTAAATTAATACAATCGATAACTACCTCAAATAAACCAATGGAATTAAATAATTAAAAGTCAGTCCCAATAGACAGTGTATTAAAATCTATTCTATTATTTTATAAATAATGTCTCCACGTTTGACAGTTCCAATATTTAGAATAAAATCCATATTACATGTCCACTCAGTCTCACCTCAGTTTAGCCCATGTCCCGCCAGTCCGCAATGTTCTAGAGTCCTCCGAGAGCCCTCACGCACAGTAAACTTCACTCGTCGGGTTTCACGCCCTCTCGTCCATTCTCACCACACATGCCTCGTCCGCCACTGCCTCATAGTCTCCCGTCCTCTTCACTATGTCCCAGTTACCGCACTCATCTCTGAGGTTCTACCAAGATTGCTGGCCGCTGGACCGCTGCAGTATTTATAGGGTCGTAGGCCGTCACCCAGGAGTTTCGCTAATTCCCTAGTTGCCCCCAGTGTCCTAATTCCCAGAATATTCTTGGGCCTCCTGTATGTTTGTCGGCTCCTCAACACAGGGAGGAGGAGGGGCTGTGACGCCAGCCAGGTCTCGCCGCTGTCAATCCTCCCCGGGCTAACCCTGGAGAGGGGAGGGGCGGCGGCAGCGAGGGGGTATGCCTGGATGAGGGAGGATCGAGGTGGTCACCACAGACCGCGCATAAGGGGAGCTTGCAGACGGTGCCAGTTGCAGCCCGTAAGGTAGGATTTACAACGATCCATCACGTCCGTCCGTCCATCATCCCTCCGTCAATCACGTGACCAACAGCCAATCAGAGGTGGTCATTAATTCTATCCGTCCGTCCGTGAAAACTCTGGCAAGCTTTAACTTTTGACGGACGAACGGATGAAATTACAGCCTTCTAAACTTGCACGTTTTCATGCACTTTCATCCCGAGTTCTTTACAAGGTCGTATAGTGTGTGCAGTGTTTTGTTTTTGCTGTCTTTTGTTTTCACATGTTAATTTATGTAACTGTAAAATAAAATAAAGTTACATTTTTGCTGAAGAATAATTAATAATTACGTTCGGAAATACGAGCTCGTTAGATGTAATAGTAAATCTAAAAAAATTATGCTTTATATGTTATGAATTTTTTTTTGCATCGATTAATTTCCGTTACGTACGCGTATAGTTGTCTTTGATAATTAGAAACGCAATACCGCAAAATATATTCACTTTTAATTCTTTCCTATTTCTAGACAGTTTTATTTCTAATAGTTTGCAGCAATGAACTTTGGGCGGACGTACGAAGTTCGGTTGTAAATGGCTCGGCTGGGAGATGGACGGACGGATGACTGACGTATGACGGACGGACGGATGACGGACGGACGTGACGGGCTGTTGTAAATCCTGCTTTACACTATTAATTAGAAATGAAAGAGTGAGTGAGTGAGTGAGGAGATTTGTACGGCTCTTAACATCGATGTCTTGAGAGCCGTAGAAATGAAAGAGTATTAAGCTTTTACACAAACAACAGCAGTGTAAATAACATGACGTCTTTAACAAAACACATCATAGGTCGCTATTGTTACAGAAGGGGCGGAGCTCACAAATTGATAAGATAACAGGCAAGCTTATTGCCTGGAATGATGCAGGCTAGCTGGTGACCACGAATATGCATAATTTTATTGATCTTAAGACAAGGTGTTGTTTACTTATTGGCACAGCGTGTGAGCATTTTTTTTCATTGCGCGACCATTGACGTTCATTAAAACTGGAGCAGACAGATGTGAATATTATTATTGTTACCGATAATGATACAGTTATAGATGAAGTACGCAAATAAATAGATAATTGCATATTGTTCGTGCAAACATTGCACTTTACATCGTAAAATGACGTAATACTTCCAATTGTCGTGGGCAAGTTTTACCGTATGTGATAGATAGGCCGTATGTACCTGCAAGAACTTCATAATGTGAAAGGCGAATAGATAAGATACATAAAAAATCTGTAGACCTAATATCTGGTGTGTAAACATGTCCCATGTGAAGTTCTTAGGGAAAAAAATAGCTTTTCAACAGCATTAAATTTCAATTCTCTCCCTCCTACCCCCACCCCCTTCCCAAAAAAAAAAAACTAAAAAACTAATTGTACTGAATTTATAGTGGCTCTACCATCAGTATATGTCTTTATTATTTCCCGTTCTCTGCTGTGAATGACTGCTGCATCTCTGAGAGTAACTATTCTCTTATACTTCAGTGACGTACATTATCTGCTACCGATATTTCTCAAACAGCCAGGCGGTTAGCTTGCTCGCCTCCCAACAAGGCGATCCGGGTTCAATCCCAGGCCGAGTCACTCCGGATTTTCGCATATGGGAATCGTGCCGGATGATGCCGCTGATCGGCGGGTTTTCTCGGGTATCTCCCGCCCTTGCATTAAGGCGCTGCTCCATACTCACCTCAATCACCCTCATCTGCTCTCAAGACCTCGCTGTTAAGAGCCGTTAAAATCTCTTCACTCCCACTTTCTTCGGCGACATCGCTACACCGCTACCCCGAGCTGAGACTTGCATAGATAATTGCCGGTCATTGTACATACAACACTAAATTACCTTATTTTTAGTTAAAATTAACTTAAATTTTTTTCTATCTTTAAATTGTAATATTTCACTAATGATTAATACGAATCGTTCTAATGCAGAATACTATTACATTGAATGTGCACGAATGTGATACTTTGTCCCTTTGGTGTAATTTTCTATATTTGGTTCAGCTTTGTTTAAATGAAGTGGAGGAATATCCTAGAAGTAGAACTTTAGCAGGGCTTTATATAAGTTGAAAGCAAGCGAGAACAGCCAATAACTTTTTTTCGAGTTGACACATATCGTGGGTCCAATACTATCGAAACGTGAGACCCGTGGTGACCTGTTTCCAAAGTACATGAGAAATAAAACAAGGTCAAATTCAATGCTATTATGAGGTAATTTCAGATATCATATTTTCTATTTGGAGCGCAGATGACCCTCTTGCTTGAATGCAAAAAAAAAAGTATAATTGGTTCGATGCAGTACTATTATGTAAATTACGGACAAAAACTAAAATCGCTTATAACTCCAAACAGCATATTTTCTGTTACCTAATTATAGTATTGGACCCATGATATGTAATATGTTCATGCCCATTTCCAAGAATAAATTACTGTACTATACATCAAGAACATGTTTTGGAACATTCTATTGTGTAATAAAAATGTCCCCTATGCCCATTCATAGGACAACATTGGTTATTGGTGATGGAATCGTGAAAATAAAAAATGGCATTGAGTTTCTAAGGGGAGGGTTTGAACGCGAGAGTCCCCGTCTACAACGCCGCTCCCTTATATACGGCCTTGGCTCGAGGATACGTTGTTCACCGGCTGTCGGAGGGGAGATGCTGAGAACTGCTGGGTACGCGGGGCTGCTCCCTCCACCAAGAGGGTTATTTTAGTATTTAAAGTAAACGAAGTAGCGATTTTATGGAGCAGACGGTGTAGTTGACCGCGAGTAATGGCCGCCTAGCGGGAGGGCGCGCCCTAGAACATTAACTAGCTGCGTGCAAGCATAACTCTGGTTGTCCCAGCCAGGACTGCACCCTCTGTCCGCTGTCGGCCGTAAAACTGGGCTCCGGGTTGGAGTCCGCCAACCACGACGCGTCTCCAGACCCTCTTACACACTGCAAGATAGTCATGGCTACGTTTGTACTCTCGGCTAACTTATATTCTTACACCTTGCCATGTGTGAGTATGAATATCGCCGCCATGTGGTGGCTAACAAACACAGTGCATATATTAGACCACAATCAAATATATTTGTTTGGTTATTAAGTCTGTTGAAAGCATAGACTAAAGATGAGGTAGAGCGAGCTCGCTGGCTGCGCACAACCAATCTCCGTGTCCCAACATTGAACTTCTTTTCTGCCAACCCGTCTAGCGAAAATGGAGTGATTTGGATTTTAGGTTATAAAACTGATCTGTAAACTAATGCTTTGAGATGAAGGAATACTTCCTCTAACTGGTATTGCTTGTTATTTAAAAATTATGATATAAACAAACACGTACATCACTGTTGAGTATGTGACTTTGACAGTTGTGTAGGATTGAGGTAGGTCAATGTTGGGTACATGCGCAGAAGACGAATAAGTGGTCTACCTCATCTTTAGTCTATGGTTTAAAGGGCCTTAAAACGTGCTCTCTTCACCGTGAATAGTCTGTAATAAGCGATTCTCGAAACAACACCCACAAAGTTAAATATTTTTGTGCAGGACGGTTGTAAATCGAACATTTCTCAACGCGGACCAAATTCGGAAGATCATCGCTGTGAGGCCTGTTCCACGGCCACCACGCACACCAGATCTCACACTTGTCAACTATTTACTTTGGTGTACTATGAAGGGTATGGTGTATGATACTGTTGTGGCATCAGAGGAGGACCTTATCGCTGCGACTAAACTACTGAGCACAACCACTTCTGCACCGCTGGGACAGGCTCTACAGTCAAGTAGGGAGTCGACAATTTGAAGCCCACGTGTGACTTACAGCACAATGCGATGTTGGCTTCGTGGCACGATGTGGGTCGCACATTCGTCACCACATATGAAGCGTTGTCAAACACTCACGGACGTGGCCTCCTCGTGGGAATGATTGGCCTGTCATCCGGCACGACATATTAGCAGTGTCGGTGCTGTGTCGGTTCATCAGCTACAGGAATGTTGGCCGGACAGGCAGGCAGGACCACAGGAAGGGCGGGGGTTCAGCCGGACTGTGCAGTAGAACGTTACTTCTAACTACCCTAAAACCTGACCTGCTCAAGTTATACTCTCAACATACGCCTCCTCCTCATACAAGCAAACTTGACCAAATCTAGGAAATTAAATCAAAGGAACAACACACCTCTTTCGTGGGGGCCACGGTGGCTGAGCGGTTAGCCTGCTCGCCTCCCACCGGCCGGATCACCGGATTTCGGCAAGTGGGAATCGTGTCGGACGATGCCATTGGTAGGCGGGTTTTCTTGGTGACCTCCCGCTTCCTCCGCCCTTTCATTCCGGCGCCGCTTCATATTCGCCTCAATCATCCTCATCAACTCTCAAGACCTCGCTGTTAAGAGCCGCTCAAATCTTTTCACTCACTCGCGGCTGTCGTGCGCACTTACTGTAATAATATCTTGCTTGATAACTACTAATTATAGTCTGTTTGCAATTGCCTCACACTTTTTTTTATCGGATCTCAGAAAAATCACCCCATTTATAACGTGTTTAGTTACATCCTAAATATGCCTTCATGTATAACAAGCATTTTATATTTCTTTCAAGATAAAAATCTTATTTGTTGATAAATTGTTTTTTACTTATATTTTACCTATAAATTATAGGATTTAAATTATACTTAAAGTGAACAAAACAGTAAGGAAATGCGCGTGTTGGTAATGGCTAGTAAGGAATAGTTCTTATGCAAAATATTACTACAATGAGTGCGCACAAATACTATGCATTGTCCCTCTGGTGTAATTCCCTAGACTGTGTTAAGCTTTGTTTGCATGATAGCGGAGGAATATCCAGAGAGTGGCACTGTAGCAGGGCTTCAGAAATGTGTGGAGTAACCGTGGATGGATTATAGGAGTAGGTATGTCTTTAATATAACTATTATCAACTGTGCTGTTTTTTTTTGCTATTTTATCTCTGTTTTATTTATATTAAATAGAAATTAAATATTGTAACTGATATATAACATTTAATTTAAAAGTGCTATTATTTTGATATATGAAATAGTTAGGAAAAAACACAACACGTCATGTATAGAGTGATATTTTAAAGGTTTGATTAAAAAAGGGTGAAAAACCACAAATAGAATATACCACGAGAGCACAAGAGTATTGTGAGATTAATTATCGCGATAGCAGCTACTACGATTTACTATACTACCGCGGTGCCAACAGGGCATAACAGACATTCGGAAGTAATTAAAAAAACTGCATTTCTTCTGCCCGTCTCCAAGAAAATGGAAAATCCCACGTGAATTGCTTTCCTGCAGAGTAAGGTGAATGCAGTAAGTGAGTTGTTGTACGTCGACGGTGATGTGAGACAGCAGTGCTCACTGAAAGTCTCTTGTACTCCGGTGAAGATAGCAGTCACGCACTCGGCTCAGTCACCGGTCTGCACATTTCACCGGGTGTTGGGTGAACTCCCGCATCTTCACCCGGACAAACTGACGCTGA
The DNA here is from genome assembly GCA_029891345.1 of Dryococelus australis. Classification (NCBI taxonomy): domain Eukaryota; kingdom Metazoa; phylum Arthropoda; class Insecta; order Phasmatodea; family Phasmatidae; genus Dryococelus; species Dryococelus australis. The sequence goes on along the minus strand of CM057002.1, from coordinate 67,124,039 downwards.
AGAGAGCTGATGGGCGGTGCCAGCTTGTCTTCGGAGAGTTTGAAATCCTGGTTGTTTTTGACGAAGATTTTAGACAGGCCCCAAGTACGTTTGTCTACGAGAAGACCTCATATCCTGACGAGGAAGGAACGGTACTTTGAAGTTACCACCCATTCTTTTAATATTATTTTGAAGCCCTACAATATAGTTAAGAACGGCTTTTTTCAGACTGCTGTATCTTAAAACGTACTAGCCGGACACTAGTGAAACTACAATAGGGATAGGAGCCTGTACTGGTGATAGAACAACCGCTGAGAGTGCTGTAGGTACACGCAGCAGTACGAGAGCACAGCACGCCAGTTCAGAGCCGTGCACGTAGAGGCGATGACGCTCTTGTAGCGCGTGCAAGTGTAACCCTTATAGCTCCCGCGCTTCTCGGCAAGAAAAAGAAGGCGGGACCCTCACTCTACAGAATGCAGACTTTCTAACATTCACGGCCCGCGAGCTTGACTCTAGTAGTACGTCCAAACCTCGAAATGGTCCGCGATCATGAAATAATTGGATCTCACAGATAACAACATATTACTGAGAAGGTGGTGTAGTGGTTAGCCTGCTCGCCTCCCACCAAGGCGAACCTGGTTCTATTCCCGGAGGGGTCGCTCCCAGGTTTTCGCACGTGGGTCGCTGGTCGGCGGGTTTTCTCGGGGATCCTACGTTTCCCCCGCCCTTGCATTCCAGCACTGCTCCATCCTCACCTCACTCCACCTTGCCGGCTCTCAAGGCCTCGATGTAAAGTGCCGCCCAAATCTCTTCACTCACTCACTCACACTCACTGGTGCTCAAGTCCTGATGTCTAACACTGTCCGACTACAAACAAACATCCCAACTCATCTCTGTGGCCTCTATGTACTATAGCGAATAAACTAAACTCGCCAATTGAACACACAAACTGATTCCTTTCCGTAAAGGAGGAGGGAAAGAAAGAAAAAGGGAGGGGGAGGGGGGCAGCAGTCCAGATCTTACCTTCTTATAACTACCGTACTTATTATAATTATCTAACACTTTTTTTCAAATGATTTAATGATACTTCCATGCTTCCATACTTTCATCACTCATGTTTATACTTGCCAATTCTCGACATTATTCTATTTTTGTTCTACGTGTTTTTGAATATGCATCGTTTGCGTGAAATAACTCAGAACAACGACACACGAGTGTGAGTGTCTAGCGGCACAACGAGGCAGCATGCATTTCGTCTGACTACCAACGTGAGAGACTGGAAGAAGAATGTGGGCGGTTTAAGGCGTGCCGTAAAGTTGGCAGTTACCGTATAACCTACTTCGGCAAACAAACGACAGCGATAAGATTCTTTCTTCAAACTGCCAAGTTGCAGTTCTGTTCATTTATGTTCCTCAGGCGCAATAGTGTGAAGACCACGGCTGTAGAACACAGGTCTGGACACTAGCTTGGAATGTTGACGCCCTTATTGACCCATTTAGTTGATGAACCCAGCCGCAGAGCGCTACTACCGAAGTAGTGCTGTTGACATGGAAAAATGACATTCATGTCTATATGGTGTTATCACTATACCAGCAATGCTAACAGCACTAGTTTGCTTGCAGCGCTCTGCGGGTACTGCATGAACTAAATCAGCCTATAAGGGGGTCAATTCGCTAACATTGTTGATAGGCGAGTGTCCAGACCTGTGTGGTGAAGACAATTCCATCGAAATAAAAAACCCGTTATTGCAAACAGGCCCCAAAAACTCGAATAAGTAGATCGAGTCCTTACCGGAGATATCTTTAGTAGAGGTTCTGTGGTCTTACAACTTCGGTATTAAAAAAATTGTTACACATTCAAACAGAATATTTACAAACTACCCCTCGCTTAAATATGCAATAAACGGCAATGCAGTTTTTCTGTTTAAATACTGTAGCAACATGTACTACGTCAGGTACTTAATTTCGATGGTGTAGCACAGCCATCTTGGTCTATGTGGCTTTCACGTCTGCTATTTTATACAACGTGTTATTTCATGAATATTCGCATGAAACACTTCATAAAGTAGTGTTTCGACTTCATAATCATGCTTCTTGTTCTCTCTATTGCATTTGTGTGGTGACATGATTGCGAATAAACGACGCAGTAAATATTATTGGACAGAAATCGTAGACCAGTCACTAAATAAAAATAAAATGAAGGCTGCCTACGTCATGCGCATTGTCTGCCAACATGAAAAAGTGGGAAATTTGTAGTTTATTCCGTGTTATGAAGTTAGCAGTACTGCAGTACCTACGTATACAAACTAGTGAATAAGATAAGGTTTTCTCGTTAAGGGATTTGCACATAAATAACTAAGGCAGGAAGCAGTATACATTTTCGCAACGTATTTGCTCAAACGTAGTACGACACAATGGAATTTATACTGATCACTGCTGAGGAAATATTTTGGAAGTCAAGTTTAACCAATCACAAAAAAAGTATATATTTAAATTAATATACAGTCTGATCCGCCTAACGTGGATACTTCCAAAAAAAAATTTCGGAACGGCTGCAGGTAACGAAACGTGGTTTTCGGTCAATGAAATAACGTACGGGGGCAAGTAATTTGCCACAAAGTGACTATTCGTAAACCGTGCATGGACAGAAATAATAAAACCACGTATGTTTTTATCCCTGGAATCATACATTTATTTTAACGGCATCTGAAAGTACGTGCAAAGAGGAATTCAGTTATATGTCATATGCAATGGAAAGTAACACTGAAACGCCTAGAAATAATGTGCAAATATGATTAAGTTATTGGTGGAGCCGGTAGCATGGGACAGGTGACCTGTACTCACAGCCGTGACACATCCTGGAGGGACCGCTTCCTTATAGCAGCGTAGCGCCAGTCCCCGTTATCTGTTATGGTAAGTGGTATTGCAGTGTGTGGCTGTATGTAGGCAATGAAGTCCACGAATGAGGGAAAACTGGACTCTCTACTTATCTACGGTGAGTGTGGCAGGAATGCCAAGCAAGCAGTCCAAATGTATGGTGAAAGGTATAATCATCGGACGCCCATCTCACGGCAAACGGTAGGAGGAATTTGCTCACATCTCTTGTCACGAGGTGATTGGAACTCCAGAACGCGAGAGCGACGAAAAACTGCTACAGGCGAGATGCATCAACGAGATGTGTTGACACAAGTCGATGTAAACTCCCACATGGGTACGCGAGAACTCTCCAAGTTCGTAGGAACAAGTTAAGTCTGTTGCGGATACTGCGCCTACGGAAATACCATCCATATCACGTGGCTCTTCATTTGGCATTACATGAAGGTGATTTCCAGCAGCGTGTTCAGTGACAGCTATTGTCTGAAGAAAATAATATTTGCCGATGATGTGACTTTCACAAAGCATGGGCGCGTAAAGTTGCGAAATATCCACTACTGGGCGATGGAGAATCCGCGTTGGGTCTGACACGTGGAGGACCAGCGACGCGACAGTGGAAAGTGAACGTGTGGCGTGGAACTGTGGGACATTACGTCATAGGGCCATACTTCATTCAATGGACGATGACCGGCTGTACGTACGCCCATTTCCTCAGTGAGATCTTACCGGCACTCCTGGAAGACATACTGCTCGACATACGTCGTGATATACGGTTCCAACATGATGGGTGTCCTGCGCATTTTACTTTGGTGGCGAGGCAAGTGTTAAATGAGACGTCTACAAACCGGTGGCCAGGGCGTGGCGGTGTTGTAAGATAGCCAGCTCGCTCCCCCGACCTCACACTTCTTGATGTTTTCCTGTTGGGAACACTGAATGATAGGACGTACAACACAGTTCCTACGACACCAGAATACACGTAGGAACACGTTGTGGCAGCTTGCAGATGCATTACGCCAGAAACGCTCATGGCTCGCTACACATGCGTTTACACATGTGCATTGCTGTTGATGGTAAACACATCGAGCACATGCCGTGAGAAGGCCTTATATGAGGCGTTTCAACCATAACTGTGCTCCTTTGTACTACGCATGTGGATGAGATAGCATTTCTCCTCAGGTTTGTTTGTTCTATTTTTTTTGCATCTGTACGCACTCCGTGCAATTAATGGCTAGGAAACAAATCTCCTTAATTACGTTGGTATCTGAATAAAAGGTAATGTATTGATATCAGACTTGCATTCACATTGCTCATCTTCCTTCTGCTGCGATGCTCTCCTATGTCCAATACCGCTTTCCGTGCCCTTTGCTACGCTGCTATAAGGAAGCGGTCCCGCCAGGATGTGTCACGGCTGTGAGTACAGGTCTCCTGTCCCATGCTACCAGCCCACCTAACTTAATCATATTTCTACATTATTTCTTGGCGTTCCAGTGTTACTTTCCATTGCATATGCCATATAACTGAATTACTCTTTGCACCTACTTTCAGATGCCGTTGAAATAAATGTGTTTCCAGGGAAAATATCAAATGTGGATTAATTATTCCTGTCCATACACGTGTTATGAATAGTCACGTTGTGGTAGATTTTTTGCCCGAGTGCGTAATTTCATTTAGCGAAAACCTAATTTCGTTATCTGCAACCGTTCCGGAAATTTTGGGGGTGTCCACGTTATATATTTAAACTTTATTTCAAATTTTGTACTACTGTAATAATATATATTGATCTGCTTCGAAAAAACAAGTGCCAAATGCAAAAATACGAATAAACAAACAAGTGTTTTAATTTTGATCGAATACAGCACACACTAAGCTGCGTTGCTATTGGTTGAACTTAAGCAGTAATATCGTAATTATTGTGTCAGGTGAATTTTTGGAGCCTACTGCTTAATGATTACTGCATAAGTTTTTATTGTGCAGACGCCTCTATACTGTTGAGTTGCAACTCTATCTATGTATTCTCCATAATTGCAAAGGCACGTGACAAAAGTGATTTGATGAGTGTACTGTGGTTAAGGGCTTATTTGACCACAGTCCCAGCGACTTTGACTGCTGCCAAAGTAGAACATTTACTGTCCTACAACACTGTAATTGCATAATTTTTGTAAATTATACCGAAGGAAATACTTGTGCAACTACAAACTTTTGTAAAAATGGAATAAAATTCCTCCAAAAAGATTTTTAGGTACCTGTTCAAAAACCGTTTACCTAGAGCAAAGACACTTCAATTCACAATTCCAGCTTCATGTTTTTAACAGTTCTTCTTAAGAAATTTTTTCATTAAAGTAATACGGCGATGTAGGTTATTCACAGTAAAGTGAGCACTTTTTAAGGCCCTTATAAATTTTTCCTTCCATCCAATTTCCATCTTCCTGCTTTTTAATATAAGCATTGCAATGTGACCAATAAACATATAGTATACATTTCACCACCATCAAAATTTAACGCTTGAGGCTGCAATACATTATATTTATTAGCGATTAATGCCTGTATGGTGGGCCTTTAAAAGTGTTCACTTTATCGTGAACAGCCTATAACAGTGTTTGAATCTTCAGTGCGCAAGAAAAGTTTCACAGAACGGGGATTTAGGAAAAACTGTGTTGGTCACATCCAAAGAGAAAGGATGGAAAGGAAATACACACTATCTGCAGTACAGCATATCACGCCCGACATGACGACACAGACCAAAGACTACGAGAAACAAAGCACGATCTGTGGCAACGTGCAACACAATTACTCGTTATGCAAAACTATTTTTGAGCACTGTACAACGGGAGGAATTATGTTAGTAATTAACTCGGGAAAACTTACAAAAAATGGAAAGGAAAGCATAACAAAACGAACCATAAGTTAAAAAGAGTCACAAACAAAAGTACACGCTATGAGAAAGGTAAACATGCGTGTATGAAACAAAACAACCAAATCTGATTATTACACAAAAAATACATGAAAATAAAATGATTTAAAACAATAAATTACAACAAATTAATTAAAACTCTGAGTCTATGAGACATATAAGAGTGTTTATTTTCAAGTCGGTGCATTTGTTGAGTGCTACAGTGAGGATCCATTTTAATTTCAGATGCAGTAAGACGTGATTCGACCAAACGGCCACCAGTAGTTTCCTATCGGTTCGAAACCGTCCAGGGAGTGTGAAAATGTTATTGCATGGCGCGTATTTCTAGATTCCCCAGCCACTAAACGTGAAACGAGAGAAAGTGTGTGTGTGTGTGTGTGTGTGTGTGAGAGATAGATAGATAGATAGATAGATAGAGAGAGAGAGAGAGAGAGAGAGAGAGAGAGAGAGAGAGAGAGAGAGAGAGAGAGAGAGAGAGAGAGAATGCGGTCGGAATGTGTTTTAATTTTCTCTTTCAGAATTCTCTCCTGCGGGTAACTGGCCCTGGTTCACTGTTATCCAAGCCAGTCATCTCTCTCAATGGCCTGTCTTCAGACAAAAAACAAAAATTCGAATTTTTTGCTGCTGATGGAAACCATTATGTGAGTCGAGTTTACCTGAAATAAAAACTGGACACCATTACCTCATTCGCGTGTTCACGTCTGCTTTAAAGCCTGGGTGAAAAAGTTAATGTGTTCGTGATGGTATTATTACTTGTATCTACTCTCAGAATGCTGTAAAATCATTATTTTTTACTTCTTAGAATTAGTCACGCAAAGAAATTATACACATTGTGTAAGCCAAAGTCAGTATCAGGTCTGTGTGCGACCTTCAGCCTTAACTTAAACGCAAGAGCTACGAAATATTTCTCAATTTTTATGTATGTATTTTTATAGACTGTTCACTGTAAACTGAGGACTTGGAAAGCCCTGCCCTTGTATGCATGTTTTGTGCAACGTTAACACGGCCGTAAGCCTGATAATCTGATTCATACATCTGCCACGTGAAACTGTGAAATTTTTAGAAAAATAAATATATATTGGGATTTGGCTAAGTATTGCACTTATATGAACAAAAACCAGAAAGTAAAAGAAATAATTTGAATGACTAAGCATGATTGATTACCTATCCTTCAGCAACGGAAGATACACAAGGTTATGTAAAAGATATAACTTTTCACACAAGCCTGAACTTTCCTGGTGATTCAGTGCTTATGGAATTATATTAATCATATATAATAAAGCATTATTATTTATATAAAATATCACCGCCTGTATTTTCATAAATGTCTGAGTTGTCCCGAACAGCGACACTGCGTTAGTAAGGTAACGCTGGAGATTAATGAAAGGGGAGATATCGGCTCTGACCTCTAGTAATGATGGCTGGGAAAGATTTCGGGAAAGCATGCTGGACAGAGAGTAGGAATGCCGGTCCGGGACTCAAACCTGGGTCCTTCAGAGTACGAGTGCAGTTTTTCTACCCACCCCACTCGTGCATCAGTCACTTTGCTAGCGTCTGCATTCCATATTTTTACAATTTCTTAACATCATCATAAACAGCTTAGTGTTTATAATTATCCTATAGATAATTGATAAATATTGAAAACAAGCAAGATACCAAATCAATGGGAATATTTTTTTACCTACATGAAAGTAGGTCTGAGGGTCAGTTTGAGTTCCTCCCCCAGTGCGTCCCTGTTTGTTAAAGGCGCAGAACAACTGTGTGGTTCGTGTTTATCGAACATGGATGGTAGGTAAGTGGGCTTAACGTCTCGTCGACAGCGAGGTCATTAGAGACGTGTAAGTTGCACAGGGAGGAGGGATTGGGAAGGAATCGGTGATATCCTTTGTTTGGGATCCATTCCAGCATAATTCGCCTGGAGTGATTTCGGGAAACCATGGAAGGCCGAAATCAGGATGGCCGGACCGGGTATCGAACCCGGATCCTCCCGAATGCGAGTCCAGTGAGCTACCACTGCACCACCTCGCTCGGTATCATCAGGGATGTTTGCGCAACTCTATCAGAGATTGATGTGTAATTGACAAACGAGTGAAGGTCGGCAGCATCGGATTTGCTGACTCATCACAGCTGGGTTATGCAAGGACTCGCTATACACAACTCTGTGACGGACCCATGGAAGATACTGACGACATTCCACTAATGATCAGGTCTCAGGTTTACCGACAGAAGTATGTACCCTGCCTCCCAGGTTGAGCTTGAATCACAGGCAATGGTAATGGTGATAGTCTGGTGCAGACTGGTCGACTATGTGCCTGGAGCTGGAAGTGAGTTTGCAGAGTGTTTTGAACACATGTTCTCCCACGAAGCCATTAAACGTGCACTCAGTGTGCTGAACTATGAAAAGAAAGTACACTTGAGAGGAGATACTAAGACTACTTTAATACACCACGCACATTACGAACACTGTTTCCGAGCTCTCCGACACAGCTAACAACTACCTTTCCATGCCGCCTTAATAATAAATTGATAGGGTGATGGCTTGAAGTCGCACAATCCTAGTGGTACAGGGGAACACTGCGCACCATTTCAGAAGATTTCATATAGGTGCGCCGGCACGATAGGTACGTGGCTCTGTGTCGCCCTTATCACTCCCTTGCTGACTTTTTACAACTAACAGATAACACATAATTAAAATTACGCACAAAAATATTAAACAACTAGTAAAATGAAAATTTGATATAATAGCACAATGTCATTAATTACTATGAATCCAAATTTACGACGCGAAAACGAAGAGTTTCTGCTGGAGGGACGAAGAGTCTAAACAGTCAGACCGGAGGCCAAGCAGAAATTCCAGTGTGAAGAAATACATACTGTATGGCAATGAGATGGGCTGTTGACGTTTGCATTTTCAGGGCCGCCCTAGTCCCACCATCTGCCCAATCTGTAGGAACACCCACAAGTATCAATGGACAGGAATGAAGACTATGGACCCCGTTTGAGATTCCTTCCAGAATCGTCTGGCGAGTGCAGGAGTCTGGCGAGGACACTATTGGCAGGTCCGTCCGATGTCAGACGGAAGGACTCGTGTTGGCCATGGTCGAACATTCGCTATGAAGATAGCGAACGCAGGGGAAGGGGGTATATGTCTTGATGGCTTGGGATGGTATGTGGCACCAAGGCCCGATTATTATATGGGACGTTAGGCTACTGTTTAGGGTATAAAGACACAATTTCACTTGTAAGTAATTTCACGTACTAGAGAAATGTACACTCTAGTGTAAAACCCACAAGTGTCATATAAACTTGAGTAGGGGCACGGGCCGATCGGCAGGTCCCATCGCAGGTCCTCTTTGGTGGCGGACCCACTGAGGTTGGTCTCGTGTTTTCAGTGATTGAAACTAGGCATGCTGGAGGACTCCTGCCAGTGAGACGTGTGGACACAGTGAGTAAGGACACATCTCATGTACATACAGTAAAGGCGAGGTAAGTACCTCGACCAGACCACAGCTGTGTCCGAGTGCCAGGGCCTCGGTGTGAGTACACTGAAAGTACACTATTGTACCATACTTGGACACTGTGTCCGGTCAACTGTGGTGTTAGCTGGAGCTGCACACACTGACTGAGTCAAACTCCGACTTTTGCTGTCGGGCCTTTCACGCACATCGTACACCATCATGAGGTCAGGTACTGTTGTGAGGGTGTATCTGACTCATCAGCCAAATGGCACCCTGCGCGAAAGACCGCATGTTGATGAAAACCGTGGCTATGGCTGAGGGAGGAATGGCTGCTGTTTTTCATACCCACAAACGGACTAGAAATGTTCGTTTCTTCCTAGCGTTTTTTCGTTGTTATTTGGTTTTTATTTGTTTGTCGTGTTCCTTTTTCGTTCTTTTGTCATCTTATGTTCCGCAGTTTAAAGTCACATATGTTTAGTCATCACAACGGTGTAACATTGCTCTAGGTGTTTGAAACACAGTGTGAAACGGGCTTCCGTTTCTGTGATGTGATGTTTGCCACAATCCCAACAAGTTACTAAGCCCATCCAGAAAATTTTAAATAAATAACTAAATAAAACCAGTAAAAACTAAGTACTTATAAAAAGAAATATAAGCGGAACAAAAGTTATGGTAGACCTATTTGTGTGCATGTTCACGACTATCTTTTAAGTTTGTTGCTGGTACGTTCAAACAATAAGCGACACGAGTTGCGTGTTTGAATTTACTGTCTTTTTCGTTGAACTAGTTGCTCCTTCGTTTTTATATTTATTCCAACTAAGGCAGTCCTTTTAACGAAATAACCAAACACACATCAATAATCAGAGGTTCAATATTACAGTTATTTCCCCCACACTTGTAATAGGGTTAAACAAAGTCGCGGCCAAATATTAAAATGTATTATGTATAATGTACTATGTCGTGTATAACAAATATGTAGACACGTGCAAAATTTGTTTTGTGTTGTGACTGCAGACTAAACTGCAAGATGTGTGCTCGTTCCTCTTCAGCCATTGGCCGACAACTTGTGTGGTTTGTCTCAAAAAACGCTTTTAGCCAATAGCTAGAGTTGAATTGCAGAGCAACCAATCAGCACTGACGCCGTATAGTTGCCAGTAGCCAATGAAAGTACGAATTGCACTCAGACAGATATAGCGCAATGAATTACAGCATGGTACCAAACAATAACGCGAATTTTGCAGGTCTCTACAAATATGTTAACCATGTAATAACTATAGCGTCAGTACAGGCATTGTTAAAAGTCATAAATCTGACCTAAATTTGGTTATGGGCCTAAGTTGCGAATATTCGTACGTAATGGTTTTTGAAATATCACAGAATTCTTTGAACAGCTGTAAATAGTAAAAAACAAAACAATTTGGCAGTGTTAATGTTTACGTTTAGTGGAATGATACGTGTAGTGGAAACCAAAAGCAGACATTTAGCAGGGCTTTAGAAATGTGTGAAGTAACAGTGAAAGCATACATAACTAGCGAAATAACAATCATTGAAGGTCAGCTGATAAGTGAAGAGATTTGGGCGGCTCTTAACATCGAGGTCTCGAACGCCGATGAGGGTGAATGAAGTGAATATGGAGCGGCCCCGGAATGAAGGGGCGGGGGAAGCGAGAGATTCCCGATAAAACCTGCCGGCCAACGGCATCACTATTCCCACTTGCGAAAATCCGGTAACCCGGCCGGGAATTGAACCCGGTTCGCCTTGGTGGGAGGCGAGCGTGCTAATCGCTCAGCCACCGTGGCCTCTCAGTAGATAAGTTACAGTCGACTAGCAAATAATGGAAATGAACTGGGAACAAGTGACTTATGGCACTGGAATTATTGAAATTCAGTGGGAATCACAAACAAATCAGTGAAATCCAGACACCATATTAATTAGTTATCAGGAACTGATTTTCAGTCGCTCAATTTCCACTGATTTGGCTCAATTCTCGCTGTTCCACGTTTAGAGTGAAGCAACAATCGTTGTGAGTGACCAGCCTCAGTTTACGATATTAATTCTTCTGTTTAATGGTGTTTTAAACTATAGCGACAATGCTGTATATTTTCTGAACAGATCACTGTAATAAAACCTTGTAGTCACCGCTAGAAACTCCGAGGAAACGGAATACACGCGGAGCTTGGTTGTGCTACGTCACATGGCCGTCGCAATGAGCTCCATTACGGCCGGAAGTGAACTTGACGTGTTTTAACAATTTATCTACCAGACAATCCCCTTAACACTAGTTTGCCTTCATTCAGCCACACTTGACTCTCTCCCAGAAAACTAACTAGACCCAAATATGCTGTGATTCCCGAGGGGTCGCACACATTTACCCGAAGCAGTATATCTCTCTAATTTACCAAGTTCATATGAAGCAGGCAAATGCGTCGTGTGGCCCACTGGCTTCGCTATCACTCGCGCTCTGGGCAGCAAAGTGGCACACATTTGCGTCTAATGTTTACTGGAGCTACTTGTGTTTGATACAATCGAGAAAACATAAACACGCAACACAGTGTACACGTATCCGCAAGAAGGCAACACAGAATTATAAGGAAATAAAATGTACGTCTCTCAATAAAGGATTTATAAGTTCTAGGAAAAGGAAAATTACACGTTTCCAAGTACATGTATGATAGACTCCTCAGTCCTACGTATTGTCGAACCTCAGCTCTCTATTCATTGGCAGTTGCCCCAGTGTGCAGCAAAATTTAACTCAGGCCAGGTGACACGTTATTCGCTAATTGTTTCCTAACAGGTCTGTTATTGGCGTAAAATTCACTTTGACGTATCTAATAAACTGTGATCCAACTGTAAACATTAGTGAAATACACATATGTTTGAAGTCTAGCTCGTCTTGAATTGAATTCGCTACTATTCACGGTTCGTATATATAACAACAGTCGATAATGCAACGTAGTTGATACAATTTATTTGTTATCGCCTCCATGTTATAAACATAATGCAAATATCATCTAACGTGTATGTTGATGCCATTTTGATCAATCGAGTTCAACCCCATAGGCAGGTTTTTTTCGCTGCTAAAATTAATGTACGTAGTATTTGGAGCATTATAACATAAAAATTTACACTTTTCAATGTATCTCGTCAATGTGATAAAAGCTTGACGTACCCCAGTGCACTACTGAATCTGAACGTGACGTAACGTGAATAAAAAATGTAAGCTTTGAAGGTCGCATCTGTGTGTGTGTTCGCTTAGTGATAAGTTTCACAATAATTTACACAACGTAGTACAGTGTACTACATTAGACACACAATAGAAAAAGTTAATCCCTTGAATGTCACAGAGCTACCTGTTTTGCTAATAACTGAGGAGAGATACAATTTTTTTTTTTAGTTCTTCTGCTTTGTAAAATTTAAACGAAAGTACTAGTTTGGTTGAGATCAATTTTCGAACGTAGCACCGACTGAACAAGTCTCTCACAAGCCCAATACCAAGGCTAAGCTTTGGTAATCCCGCCTTTATTATGAAACTGTTAAATAATCTTATTTGGACTCTGGCTACCTGTAGCATTTCATAAACGTCCCCCCTTATGCATATTGGTAGGGAGAGGAAAATTTCCCAAATTCATTTTAGGGCAAGCTAGGTGTCACACACATGTGCGTTTCTGACGTGTTTGCAACTGGATCACAGTTTATTGGACACGCCCAGGATAACTCTGAGCCAATAAGAGACCTGCAAGGAAACAAGCACCCAATCCCGTGTCACCTGCTCTGAGGTAGAACTGCTTACACACTGAGGCAGCAGCCAGTGAACAGAAAGCTGAGGCTAGAAAATACACACGGCAGTCGAGTCAAGGTTGTTTAAAACACGAATTTTGCACGTCTCTACCTATTAGTTATGGTGGTCTATGTATAGTACATTACAGAGGAAATAGGAATGAATGATTTTCACTGTACACGGCAGAGTTGAGAGAGAAGTATAGACGGCTCTTAACATCGAGGTCTTGAGTGAAGTGACGTGAGTATGGAGTAGCGCTGGAATGAAAGGATGGGGGAAACGGGAAATCCTCGAGAAAACTCGTCGACGAGCGGCATTGTCCGCCACGATTCCCACTTGCGAATATTCGGGAGTGATCCAGCCGAGGATTGAACCCGGTTCGCCTTGGTGGGAGGCGGCAGGCTGACCTCTCAGCCACCGCGGCCCCCGGTAGAATATGCGGTCCCGATGGAAGTTGGTAGAAATGTAAACGAATGTAAGGGTTGGAGGGGGGGGGTGGGGGCATGTTTTCTGTAATATAAAATTAACTGTTACTAAGCTGAAGTAGGTTCTACTTCTCTCAGGAGAAATGTACGTTTTAGTAAGTATTAATGTGAAAAGTGCGGTACGACCTGTAACTGAAAATATCGACAACCAAAGTTCACGCGCTGATTCCCCCGTGTTCACTTTAATATGACACGGTCTTTAGAAGTCCTGTTCACTTGGCGCCAAGGCCAACCGGGTTCACTCTCCGACCTCTTCACTCCGGACTTTTGCAAGTAGAAGTCGTGGCTGACGAGGCCGCTGGTCGGCCGTTTCCCCCATCCTTTCATTCCAGCGCTGCTCCATACCCACCTCACTTCGCCTTCATGGGCTCTCAGTACCTCGCTGCTAAGAACCGACCAAATCTCTTCACTTCACTTCACTTCGCTGTTCATTTGTGCCTCGCACTCGGTGAATATCTCAAACCAGGTTGTCCAACTTACGACAGGGAACTGTTGTACTTTCCTAGTTAAAGTTTGAGTGAAACTGTTACAATTTATTTCCCAAAGTGTGCATTTTTAAATGTGTAGTATTGTCCCCGTGTATAGAAGAAAGGATCGATTTCCTGTACGTAAAAAAAGTCTACATAAAACGTGTACATGATAAGTGTTGTTCACAGTGACAGTAGCTCGTCTTTATGTTCAACCACTCACACACGACTAAAAATTAAAATGCTTTTGGCGAAGAAGTCATTTATTAAGTAAATAAGATATCGGAAATGTATTTTTAAAATGTGTAAAGTATTTATAAATAAAACTTTTAATTAAATACTACAATTAATTTATATATATATTTTCCCTACAATCCTAATCGATGAAGGCCTTACGAAAATAAAATATCATAGATTGGAAATGAAGGAGATGTACTTCCGTTGTCCCCAACATTGACTCGCCCACCCTGAATGCAACTGTCGAAGTCACATGGTCTTTATTACGATTGTGAATGTTTCATTTGAATTTCCATTAGACCCACGTTTTATAGGGATGAGACAATTCTATCAACTTGGATACACAGGATGAGTCGTAAATGTATGCTAACCCGATGCGCGAGGAGTCCTTAGAACAAACAAAAAGGGAAACGTATAAACGACATAGAGCCTAAAGTGATCGCTAAGGGCGGTAAATGCCCTGAAACGTTGCGATTGTAAATGTGTTATGCAACGATAAATTTTTAACCACTTGTGATTAAGCAACCAAAATGGGCATACAGACAAAATTTTACAAGGCGGGTATCACACAAAACGGTATCACAGAGAGTACACCCCTTCATAAATTAAATAGGGTCTGACACCCTCAAATTGCTTAGAGCTTTGTAACCCTACTCTTGAAGCAAGTTTACGTTACACGTTAGTAATCAGAATTAAAAAATCAATAAAAAATGTTGCCTTGGCAGTATTCGCTAATCCTTGCAGTTTTCTGAGAAATCACAATAATAGCGGGGAAGCATATTAATGGTTACCTGGGAGGTGGGCAGCCTGTACCACAGTAATGCATGACGCGTGGGCTGATACCCTGGATAATGTCCCTGTCCTATGGCTGAGAAGTTACTGACGGACATGCATCTCACATATGGCCATCTTACCTCGCCCAATCCATCGCACTGAGTACAGCGCACCCATTTACTGTCTTGATGTGCAACTAAAGTGTGCTGGAGCACAATTATGCATGTGCCACACGTATTCTCATACATTCAGTGGTACATCGTCATGTTGTTGAGGTAGGGCATCATCCAAAGGACGATGAACTGAGTTGAATGTACATGCAACTGGTAAATGTCGGACTGGAAGCTTCTCGGCGCATCGATGGCGCTCAGCTGATGCATTACACAACATTTCGTCATATGTGAGATGCATGTCCGTCAGTTCCTCATTACTCTACTCCATCAGACACATTGTGAAGATCTGTCCTCAGTGTAAACTACCAACACAACGCTAGCAGGCAGGCAACTTGGTACGATCACAGGAACCAATGTAATGGAGCAACTTACCGCAGTAACTTCTCAGCCATAGGGCAGGGACATTATCCAGGGTATCAGCCCACACGTCATGCATGACTGTGCTACAGGCTGCCTCCTTCCAGGTAATCATTAATATGCTTACCAACTAATAGTGTGATTTCTCAGAAAACTGTAAGGATTAGCGAATACTGCCAAGGCAACATTTTTTATTGCTTTTTTAATGCTGATTACTAATGTGTAACGTAAACTTGCTTCAAGAGTAGGGTTACAAAGCTCTAAGCAATTTGAGGGTGTCAGACCCTATTTAATTTATGAAGGGGTGTACTCTCTGTAATGCCGTTTTGTGTGGTAACCCGCCTTGTAAAATTTTGTCTGTATGCCAATTTCGGTTGCTTAATCACAGGTGGCTAAAAATTTATCCTTGCCTAACACATTTACAATCGCAACGTTTCAGGGCCTCTACCACCTTCATAAATCATTTTAGACCCTACGTCGTTTATACGTTTCCCTTTTTATTTGTCCTAATGATTTCATATGACAGGTTAGCACACATTAACGACTCACCCTGTATTCTAGTTGCATTAAAGCAAAACTACAGAACGTGTACAAAACTCTCAGAGCACTTAGTTACACAAACAATGTTCTTTCATCAAATCCTATCCGAGTTGTTTTCGACAGGTCTATTGGATGTGAAGCAGTCCAGTGTTGGGAGACGGGAAGTGGCTATGCGCAGCTTGAGTGCTCACTTTAACCAGATGTTCCCTTTATCGCCATTTGGTGCACCCATACACGTCGAGATACTTCCTACACGCCAGCTACCAACCCCATGTTGCAAAGTGTACAGTTTTCTCACAGTATCTCTACACTGTTTAATTTAACCTTTGAAAAATCATTCCATGTATGACGTGATCGTTTTATCCCTTAAAATGTCATCATGGCATTTTATAGTTATGTTAACACAAGCTGCGATTTTTATAAATTGAAATTCTACTTATATTTTATTTATAAAGTATGATTTTTTATTTAGGCTATAATTAGTATTAATAATCACAGAAATAAATTACGTGTTGGTAATACCCAGTAAGGGATGGTTTTCATGCAAAATATAATAAGCTGATTGCTCACGAATGTGGTGCGTTGTCCCTGAGGTGTAATTGACTAGACTTGGCGGAGCTTTGTTTGCAGTAAGCGGAGGGATATCCTGGAAGTAGAACTTAAGCGGTGCTTCAGACAATTTGTAAGTAACCATGAATGGACTACTATACCTATTTTCACTCCGATACGTAGATGTTTGTTCTGGGTGAAGGGAGTTTGCTGCGCGGGGTAGGCAGGCAGGGGAGATGCACCAATGGGAGCCCAGTTACCCCCCCTCCCTCCTCCACGGTGGGGTAGCGGCAGGAGGGTCCTCGGAGGCGCGCAGACTGCAGTCAGCGGCCGTCCGCCGTCCACGCAGGGTGCGCGCTCGTCGCAGGATGTGATCCTCCAGGACGAGAGTCCTGCGCCGTCGTGCAGGTCCTGGCTGGGAGATGGCCGGCTGGTCGAGACTCTTCCTTCTGCTGCAGCTGGCGTCGTGGTGTGGCGCCGCGGACTGGTGGTGAGTACCTGCTCTCTCTCTCTCTCTCCTAGACGTTTACCCTCCTGCTCGGTAAACAACACCTCCACCGTCGTGGACACAGGCCTCCATACACCTTGCCTGATAATGCGAACCACGTGGCCGCCAGCTCGTGTGCAGATGAGCGCCTCTAGCTACGTCGTCGTACTCACCTGCAGTCCCTGGGGAACTCCCCTGCCAGACCAGACACTGCCCTTCTACCCGCTACAGCAGTGCCGGCCGGATATAAACCCGTGCCCATGATCCTGCACACACACACACTGCGTATGAAGGATAATTAGAGCTAGTGATTTTCCGCGAAAAAATACGAGTACACGGTGTACTTCAATACTATAAGCACCCAACAGCAGTTTGTCTATTGCCATCGGTTGCTGTCTGCTTGAGAAGGTGTTTTCGTATTTGACCAGACCATTCAGAATTCGTCAACATTGGCATGGCTCCTACGTTATTCGTGTGCAGACAGTTAATACACGTCAAAAAGTAATTCAAGCAATCAATATAGGTAAACGACCCTAAATTGTTGTTTTAAATATAACGTGTCTTAAAATATTCTCACGAAATTTCACTTCCTCTAGTAATAATGAAGAACTGTACTGTTCAGAGGGAGGCACCAGTGCCCAACAAGTATTCCTTATGGCTAATCTGATTGGTAGAAATTTCTATATCTCTCTGGTAATATCACTGAGAACGCAGCACGTGCTTGTATCAACACAAGTACAGCACGTACCTATTAACCACGTGATTACTTCACTTGAACTCAGAAATGAATGTGTAAACAAACAAGTTAAATCAGTCGTCTACGGGAGACAGTTGTATGTGTCACGTTCTAAACATGGGATGTTACCATTGGTCTGCTCTTTTCCCTCTAGCGCCGTAAGACATTTAATGCAATCATTTTTTTTTTACCCTACAATGTTACTACTTTATGGTTAATTTCGTTGGAAACGACATGACAATACTTCACGTAGGTTAGATGTGAGCTTATATATAGTACATGTGAGTGTACAAACATGCGTAATGCATATAGTGATTATTTCCAGATATTAATTATGGAAAGTGTTAGTATTCCTAGTATAGACTGTCAAAAACTTTAGTTTACAGGTTTCTATAAGGGGGACGGGGTTGCCCCCTCATCCTCTCCCTTAAATCCGCCACTGCGCTACCTCCAGATCTTTTTGTAGACGGACCGGAAGACAGCAATGTGGCATCTTTTTCCTGTTTATCACCGCTGGGCCTCAAACGCGAAGCCAGGAGTTTCTGTTACCGAACCTGCCCCAAGCCTGGGGTCCGATCTGAGAAGATACTGGGCACAACGTTGTTAAAGGAAGTATTGTCATGATCAACTGAAACGTGGAAGGTGGACTGATACAGACGCGAATCAAATAATTGTAATGGTTTATAGAATTAATTTGAGTATTTTCGGAACAGAGTGGCAGGTCAAAATTTGCAATGTTCCCGGTTCAACAACTTGGATAAACTTCTAGCTTTGTTTTGGTTGAAACTAAAGTAAGTTATAAATAAGTGCTTCTGGAATACCCTACTTAAGGCTGCTGGCCACGAAAAATGTCTTATTTCATATTTGTGCCACACAATGCCCAACTTTTAGACAGCTGTGATTACTATTCCAAGGCAAAAACAAAATTGAACGCATATTTTTCGCATAACTACATGTCGAAATTACAATTTTATTGTTTTGTGAAAACTAACTTACTTACAGAAGTGAAATATGTCACACTGGAAGACGCCAAGAGCTACTTAAAGATGTCTATAAAATCGCAATGTTTTCGAAACTAAAAAATATTACTGAAAATTAGGGTAAATAATGCATATTTAGAATTTACGGCTGCCCCTGAATTTAGTAAAATTACTTATTCTAAAGTTACCTCAAAATGAATAACGACAAGACGTTTCAGTTGCTCTTGTTAAATTTTTACAAATAGTTCAACTTATTTTATATGTATATCACGAAAATAGTATAATTTTGACTTTGAAATGTAATTTTGTAAAAAAACACGTGCGATCTAAAAAAAATTCTGATAAAATAGTAGTCGCAAATATTGTCTACAAGTTGAGCCCTATTTGGTACTATTATGAAATATCTAGAGATAATGGAAAATAGTTTTAACTATATAAACATTACTAAATGCTACAAGCATGTTTTATGGAAACAAACCGCTGTATCCTCCATAATCTGTGAATTTATATGAACAAGCAATGTTTATAGCGTATAGTGTCTTTTGGCTCATTTCAGTCAGTTTGGACATCAGATACCTTGTTTTATTGTATATTTACATGAGCAATGTAAACAACACTTTCTAAAATGTGTTTACTAAGAAATAAATTTTGTAATTACAGAAAAACTAATCAATAAAGTATAAAGGCAGCATTAGAATGTGTATCTAGCTAGCAACATACATTAGGGAATATTTTGTCTAACAATTTGAGGTTACCTGTGTTCTGAGGTTAATGTTTCAGTGAATTTTACTAAAATGTAATATGTATGAAACAAACACTTGCCATTCATGCATAATATTTCCATGGATACTGCTGAGAAACACATTTAAAGTGTCACATTAGGAATGCTTGCAGTGTCATTCTGTGTACACTTTTTTTTTTTATTTCACTAGCCAGTCTTGTGGTTTTACTCTGAGCTGTCGTCACACGTCACTCGTGGGCTAATACACTAAATACATTATACTTTGATACTGTTCGTGGGACATCCCTGTGTTTTTAACAATATATATTGAGAATAGTGCTTATACCATGTGTACTAACTTTAAATTGATTAACAAAATTTCCTTCAGAGATTAATATCCAACTCTGGGTTTTATATTCATCTATTTGTTAATGTTCTAGTATAGTGTCTTCTAGTGCGGCGCAGGTGCTCTATTTCACAAGAAAAATGATTTCCTAATAACTAAAGTATCGGTTCAATGCCACTACTCTGTAACATTTATTAATGCTAACAAACCCCATGAAACAAAAAAAGAACGCTATAAGTTGCACAGTAAATGCTACTTTCCGTCATCTCTAGTACAAACATGAAATAACATAATGTAAATATTTTTTGTGGCCAACGTTCTTGTGGGCTGTCTCCCAGTGAGGGGAGGCATGAGTAAGCATAACCCCAGCGGCCACGGGAAAATGTGTTATTTTATATTTTAACAATATATTGTTGAACGTGTATGCTCTATATGTGACTACCTTATCGTCAGATAAAATATTTTTAAACTGCATGTTTTTTTTCTCCAAATGACGCGTCAAAGTCAGAACTTCACTGTTGTTCTAGCAGGGTCTCCAGCACGGCTTTACAAACTGCAACATGAGGTGGCACACGTGTGCTGGGAGGAATGTTATTTCCTTACCAGTCGCCACCCCTTATACACACACGTCATAACATTGCAATGAAATGCAATATACAATTACCTTTCTGGGTAAGGTATATAACATTTTTTTATTAAAATGTAAACAGATGAGACAAAGAATTCTACTTGTAAAATTCATGGCAGAGTATTTTTAATTCACTGCAGAACATACATTTAACAATATATTTTTTTTTAGTTCTACTGCTAGGCAGTTTTAAATTTCCACTTCCATAATGAGTCTTAAAAACTTTTAAGAGAGAGGAAATACCCCCTCTGTCCCTTGGTGCCTGTCCGTGGACATTGCTGTCCGTGCCAGACATTCACTGTTCACACTCCACAAGCGTGTAGTGCGCAGGCGAGACTACAGGGCGCACGGTCTGACATTACACCGAGAACAGCCACTAGGAGAGTGTTTACAATACCGTACTAAACTCCTGCTACGCCCTTGTCCCCAACGATATGGCAAGGAGGACATAAACAATCCGTAGATTAAAAACCTAAAATAAAAAAAAAAACAGTAAACCCTCGTTTGCGCAGAAATTGAACACATGAACCAAAAGTATACTTTAAAAAGTGATAACTTTCAGAAAAGCAAAAAAAAACATTAGTGGTTTCAGGGATATTTTTGTGGTAAATTCTTTTTTTTTTTTTCTTGTTTTGTTTTCAGTACAATAATTTCTTTGGTTGTTTTACTTAAGTTACAATTACATCTTCACATCAATAAACATATACTTTGAATATAAATATATATAAAAATAATAGTTCCAAAAATACAATAGAAAAATGTTCTAAGATTCAGATAACATTAAAATAAACTCCCTTAGGCCCGTTGCTTACAACTCCCAACAATCAGATAAATTGTATTTTTAGTTTTATTTAATGGTTTCATTTTAGGTACAGCGAAAAAAGAAATGAGCAGAGTAACAACAGAGAAGTTGTGTATTCAAGTTTCACGGTAGCAGCGACACAATGTAGTGTTAGTTTCTTATAGTTCTGTTTGTTGCGGAAACAATCCTCAACTTTCGTTTAACATGCGGCATGCAGCTGCGCATTTGACATGGTTACTTGCCGCGCAAGAAAATATTCCATAAGAGTGTGGTGTCTTAGAAAACGATGATTCTAGACTGAGTGTGCGACGTAGTTTACTATTGGTTGTTGACAGAGTTTCTGGAAAATTCTTTCCATATGCTAGTCGCATTGAAGCAACTACCAAGACCTCACGACATCCTTTGCTATTTTAAAATCCAATCCATCTGTATATTATTGGCATTTCATAATTACCAGGCCACACGTGAATAAGATTTGGCAACGACGTTTGAAGTCATTTGTGATATGTAAACACCCTATAATAAGAGATATTTAATTAGTTCATCAAAATGAAAGTTGTGACATATGAATAGAAAATTCAACATGGTGGATGAGACAGGAAGGAAATCAGATATCGGAAAAAGTTCTCATTAGACAATTTCATACATTCGTAACCAATAATAACAAACACAATGTGCGTTCTTCATTGGCTCCCAGATGTAAACGAGTATTACACTAACAAAAATACAGCTGTTCCCGTAAAATCAGTTCGTCACAACACCATAAATTATAGATTTACTCATGAATGAAATGTTAAAAAAATACAGTTCCGCTGATCAGGGAAAATCTCAGAATAATTAACTACACTTCTTAAATTAGTACTTACGAATTTATTTTGAAGTGTTTACGCCACTAATATTTAGTATTTTCATCAGTGTTGCTATTATACGTTTAGACTGCCATATGTATGTGTATTTTTCGCACATACACCTTCGTTACATCTGTGAATCATATCCAAAGCCTATCAGCCTTGAGTGATGTATGTAACTGTAGAGCTCTGTGACAAGTGTGATTCGGTTCAACTGGACACACATTCATAGCCGTGCAAAGTCTGCAGCGGTCAGAAATATCCGAACAGAAGTCACGTGGCAAGTGTTTATAAACGTCTAGGGTATGCCAAGTGAGAGAGCGAAGAGATTTAAGCGGCTCTTAACATCGAGGTCTTGAGAGCCGAAGTGGGTTAAGTGAGGTGAGGTGAGTATGGAGCAGAGCTGGAATGAAGGGACGTGGGAAAAGGGAGATCCCCGAGAAAACCTGCTGACCAGCGGCATCGTTCGGCGCAATTCCCACTTGCGAAAATCCGGAGTGAACCGGCCTTGAATTGAACCCAGTTCGGTTTGGTCTTGGTGGGAGGCGAGTAGTCTGACCGCTGAGTCACCGCGGCCCCCTTATACAAAGTGGTGCTCCCTGATGTGCTCCAGTTCGTAAGAGCGACTTCGCAAAAGGTAATCACACGTGCAAGAAGAATATTTTAAGGGTGTTAAAGTGCCTAAAATTTTTCCCTAGCATTGAATAAATTTCATGCCATATCGACGAAAATTTAATAAATATGCCAAATCAGTTTAAAAATAACTTTCAGCTGCCTTATTTGCACAAACGTGATCATTTGAATCTTGAATAATATGGTAAACTAATTTCTAAAAGTTATTTAAACATCGCGTATAGTGTGTTTATGAAAGCTCTATAAATAGACTGTACAATTGTAAAATATGTGGATGTTTGTAGATGAGAAGGACAATGCAATGGGTGTCAGGCAGCCGTGCAGATACTTACCAACAACCAAGTTTGTGACAGAAAACGACTTTGAATAGAAAGAGAAATTCAGGTTAAGAACTACTCAGTTTGAAGATGTCTCCGGAGAAACAGAAGGATTACTTGAAAACAATACTAACACATTTTACAGTTTGTCAGCAAGAAAAAACACAGGAACTGGGATTACATTGGCTGGGTGACAAAACAACGAAGACACACGCACTTCTCACAGTTGTTTACTGGTCTTGTACAATCCATCTAAACTTGTATAATTGTATGGATTTGTACAAGTCTCGCCTCTCGGCTTGTGTTAGTGACTGGTTGATAAAAAAAACTTGGACTTGCATGTACCTGCGCTGCTTGAGTGTGTCTCAGTCCTTTGTTATCAGGCCTTGGACGTAAGTAGGACTCCGACAGACGTGAGGTACTGTCTCTCACGAGGAGGCTGAGCCTCCTAGCGTGTAAACTAGTTGTCCCTAAATATAGAATCCTGTTAGCTTGTAAAACGAGGGGAAATGTAAGTGTTCCGTAGTGCTAGGTAGTACTGGCGATAATAAGGAACGCAACCAACAACTCATGTCATGTATGATATCAGCCATCAACAAGAGCGCCTGGGAACTACCTGACTGGTACAGCAGACCTCATAAATCTGTTGATGTCGCATCACGCATACGTCAACAAGCACAAAATTCAAATGCGTAAACCACGAGTCTTGTTTCAGTAAAGAGAAGTCTGCAGTTGCCAGTTTGTTAACTGGCAGCATTTTGATGAAATACGAATTCCCCTTTCACTCGAACGATTTTTTTTTTTCCGCGAATTCCTAAACTGGTTATGGAAGTTGTAAAGTGTAAGCAGTATGATAAATATAACAGACGTCAGTTGCGAATATATCAACTCTGAGTGTGGTTGCCGTGTGAATATGGAACTGCAAGTACACGCCATGTTTCTTCCTAGACAAATATATATTGGAAAAAAAATTTATCACTTTACTTCGTTAAAGGCTGTTCACGATAAAGTGAACACTTTTGAAATAAACCTTAGAAAAAAGTCACTGCTCCCACCTACATATTTTTGAACGGGCACACTAAGTGGCTTGCGCACAGTAAAGTTGGTAATGTCGGATGGAAAGTAGTTTCATATATTAACATCGGATAAAAAATGTAAGGCAACCATTTGTAATAACTTAAATTATTTATTGCGCTTTCTGTTTTTTTAATGCATCGACGTGTAAAAATAAGCCGATTTGTAAAATATTTACTTATCTAATAATTTCACAGTTTCGCTTAACCGACGCATGAATAAAGTGATGAGGCCCATGACAATGTTAATTTTACGTGAGGCGGAAGAATACACAACGTGTAGACAACTATATCTTAAGCACGGCTTTCAAAAGTGCTCATTTAAACGCAAACAGCCTATATCACGCCTACGTGGTGCAGATAATTGTCAAATAATTTCTTTAAGTGTATCCGAATAATCATACTTCAACATTCGCAAATGAAACCAAAAATGCAAAAATATAATAGAATGTTTGTACGTTTTATAAACAATTGTTTGGAAACTATTTGCCAAACGCTATAACTAGAGCCGCCTGTTTTTCCGCGAAAAAGATTCCACGACTAGTTGTTGTACTCCAAGACACTTTAGTTAAGAACCATTATCGCGGTTGGACGGTTTTAACGCGCACGCATCTCAAGTACCTGTCAGCCAATCACGGACGTCCAATGTCTTGTTGACTTTATCCTGATTGGCCCAACCAGGTAGAAAATGTCTTCTCACACAGACACGCAGCCAATAGGTGAAGGTAATTTGCAAACCTGTACGTGAGCAATTGGAATCTAGTCTGTGCATAAATCTTTTCGCGAAAAACAGGTAGCCCTAGATATAAAAGAAATATTGCAACTTTACGATTCACAGTTTTGTAAATCATACATAATTGTTTATGTATCTCCATGTTTTCAAAATAAATCTGAAGTCTTTAGATCTTGCTTGTTGAAATTCAACTTTATTTGCAAAACTTTCTACAGGGATATGTTGCACAAAGTGTTCTACATTAATTGTACTGCTATACAAATAATATCGGTGATTAGTTTGTAATGAATTTAAAAAAACATGTAAAATTTTAGATAGTGTACACTATTTATAGCGGCGTGGTTGTGTACGAACACACTCAGTATAGACTCGACAACCAGTGCCGGAAAGTGACGTTCTGGAGCAGCATTTCTGAACGTGAGAAATCAAGGAGATGTGAAAACTTCTTTGAGTACGGCGTAACAAGATCCCGCTTACGGACGCAGGTCAGTCGTGCAAGTAAGTGAATTTAACTCACGATGTATTTCAAATGGCACTTCTCGTTGACAAATTGCTCACGTGACCCCCCTTGTCTACTAAATATGTGACGTATTTTTGTGATTTGCGTTTTGTCAGCTTCGAAGCTGACAAATTACCAAATACAAATTACCAAACCGCTGCCATGACAGTTTTGCCTTATTGAGATATTCTAAATAGACATATAGGCGAGGGTATTGGAGTAAACAAATGTATGTGTATTGTACCCACAGTAATTATTTCACAAAGCAATTTTTAACAGGTATTTTACCGTGGCACAATTTTTGATATGCAATATTTTCACATCATAATAGTTTTATTTTGTTACATTTAAACTTTAAACGGCCAACGTAAAACTTTCAGGAATAATTACTGTTTATTTTGTTGCTTCGTGTACTTTTAACTTTGAAATCATGATGGATAACATCGAAATAATAGCAACATGGCGCGCTAGGCAGTTGTATGTGGTGGCATTCCCACTAGAACTTACTAACTGCCAAATACAAATTACGAAAAACGAAACTCGAAACGAATTAGCATACGGCCTCAGCCCTTCTCAACTTTTTAAAAACCATTATTCGTCTTGTTACGATGACTTATGATACTCTCGCTGACCAGCCATGTAAGTGACTGTAACTGTGCTAACTGTAGTGCCGGTGATGGGGGGTGGGGGGGGGGGGGGCTCACGGCAAATGCCTCCCCCCTCCCCTAAACCCTCACACTAACATAAAACTGCCCTGTGAATTTCTTACAACTCAAATGAAATAATATCAGAATTGTTTAAAATACTGATATTATTTATTGAATTTAATATAGTTTCCTAAAATTATGTTGAGAGAGTGCCACCCTACCATGCCACAAACTGAAAGTCTGGAGTTGTAACTGCACAGTGGGATAGTGATCCCACTCTACTCCTCCCCCCCCCCCCCACCCCTCGTGAGAAAATCTAGCTCCACTCTTGTGACGAAGGCTGGTCTTCCCTGGCAGTAATTTTCGTCTTGAGCAAGAAGAGAACATTTTGGAGACTACTGAGTTTACTGCAGTTTAAATACCTGCGATCTGTTAATGATAATTTCCGTATATTAACGGAACAATTTGTATTAAATATGCGGAGACGCAATCCGTAATGACGAAAAGCGTAGTTGAGCGCCGTAAATACATACAAAGGCTGGGTTTATAAACTACACTACTGACACAATAACGTCATGATGCGACGCAAGATAATTGAGAACGCTTATAAACAACACACGACCTAAGACGTTACCAACATTGCAGAATGAAAATACGAAACAAGCACGAAATATGTATTTCCATTATGCTTTTTAGTGAACATATTTTCATTTTCAAACACATTTGTTTAGTGTGTATATATATATTTACGATATGAACTTTGCTGATTTACTGGCATGTAGTTTTTAAATGCTTGAATAACGAATTTCTAGGAACATTATTAAATTTCTCAGCAAGATGGAGATACTAAACAATTTTAACACGTGATTATACTCTTTATTTATGATTTAACGCATAAACGTAGGCATAATTTCATTGTACAGGCAAATAAAACTTATTTATTTATTGAAGTTTAGTGTGCCACCCAACAGTTAGTACCAATTACTGGATGGCACATACATTTATTACAAAAGCACAGTCACAAATTACGAGACATAAAACAGACATACAAAAACAAACACGTCACACAAAATCAAACATCTAAAATAACATTCCATAATACATTAATAAAAATATTGAACATTGCATTAGTTTTGCAAAAAAAAAATATTAATATGTTTGAGCAAATCTGGAAAAGTTAATTTTTTGCCATTGAACGGATCAAAATTGTTTAAATATTTATTACATTGTGACACATCTTTTGACAATATCATTTTTGGATGTAATAATTTCAAAGGTGTTCATTATTCTATGTTTATAACGAGGCAGCCTTATACCTATACCATCCATTATAGCTGAACAATATATATTACTAAGAAAAGCATAAACTGAAAATTGAGCATCAGAAATATTATAATAATATTTGAAAATCATAACGAATGAAAAACGATTCGTAATTGATCAGTGCTAATTCAGAAGACGTAAGACGCAAGCAAAAATGCAATCAGCTGAGAGTTGACCAACTTTTAAGTTGCGTTCTTGAGTCTTGTGCAGTTTACGGACTGTATCTTCGAAATGCGTTCGTCCGTTTGTCTCTTTGTGTTTCTTACCTAGTTTATAAATCCGGCCAAAACACGGAATATTTCCGTATTTCCTATAGCTACAGAGTGTCCCAATAGCTACAGAGTGTTCCCATAGCTACAGGATGACCTGCAACAATAAAGTCGAGTATACACGAGGCTTTCTCCACCAATAGGGCAGTCAAGGTTACCCACGCCACTAAAGCCTGATACAGACGGACATCTTTTGTGAACAAGAAAGTGATCACCAGAAGGTGCACAATAACGTGAACATCCTCTTGTAGTCAAGTACCACGTAGCCTACATAGTGTACACACAGTTGTAGTACTTGAATGTTGCAGCATGGCATTAACTCATTTCCACCATATAATATAAACACTTTACAAACAATTGCAAACAAGTTAGCCAGTCGCACGATACAAGTTGACTTGAACAAGAAAGGTGCACGTTCTTGTACAAGAAAGTGAACCGTGTGTAACAGGCTTTCGACCTATTCTATCAAACGTCAAATAGTAACATCACTCGTACGTAACATATAGCAGCACTTCAAATACATTATCTGAAATAAAAACTGGAAAGGTTGCTTATATGACTCAACAGCAAATAATATAGTTGTAAACTAATGCTTCGCGAGAATGTTGTATGTAGTTGGTTATGGTCACGATCCGCAGACATTTTGACTCTGGTTCTAATGTCACTCAGGTATTACATATTTCAACTATATTAAAAATAATACAAAGTAAAACATCGACATAACAGAAACTACAGATTTTTTCGTTATCTCTTTTTTAAAAAAAGGAAGTAAAAAATAACCACGAAATTAACTTAAAGTTCCAGTGAGTTAACGGAAGTTATGTGAGATTTAAGGAACATCCGTTTTTGAAATTCGACGTGATTTTACGGACACTACTGGATAAATGTTTACCAGCACTTTTTTGGTAAATTGAAGGGAATTTTTTTTTTTGTGTGAAGAGCCAGTAAAATCAGTTATTGGTGGACGATTCAAGATTTGGTTTCTCGACACTGGATATGAGAGAACAACGTCAAAATTGAACTTACGTTAGGAAGAAATTATACCGTCTTGCAATTACGCGGTAATAAAACTTGGTAACATGTAGGTATTGTTCAAAACAAGTAGCAGAACTAAATTAAAGAGCGAAATGTATACTTCCTTTCTCGTAATGTTACGTTAATTAATATAACTACCGAGTTTTTCAGAAGTGTCGATCTACGAACAGTAATAGTCGCTGCGTACTGATAGCTGAAGATGCGGGAGGTTCGTGAGTATAACATCTTAGAATCCATCAACTTAAGTTTTAAGACCTGGTCTCATACGCCAAACTGAATTTTTCAAATACGTTCCATAGCTGTCATAGAAAAGAATGAAATAACTAAATATCCCTTATAAAGAGCTTTTACACTGCACTAATACCTTCAGGTGTAGCCACCGAAATTTATCCATGACATTATCTGGTTCTTATGAAACAGCGAGAATCTACTGATAATTTAAAAACGATGCTGAAGTAATTACGTCGTAATTACTCGACAAAAATTATCCATAATTTATATTTGTTGTACAATATTGTAATATCTGTTATCAGAGAGGTATAGTTGTAGATTCAAAACAAGTCTTTCTAACCTAACTGAGGTAGAAACTAGTAATTCAACATCTTTCATTGGAAGGCAGTACATTTCATCTGCTTTGGGACAGGGTGCGCCAATAGTAAATATACAGCTAGAGAATCATAGGATCACACGTGTTGCCTGTAAAACTTGGTAGCAGCTTCTCGTCATGTCAAGGCCATTTGAAACAAGTTATTGAATCGAATGTGTATAGGAGTGGGGAGTCTACGCTACAGCTAATTAAACTCGTTAAAATCCTCTGATCTCTCACTGTATTCCTTTTATCGACGAACGATATCATATATTTGAATGCTGGACATCAGTAATGGAAGGCGACCAAAATAATTTTTTAGATGAAAATTTTGAGGAAAATTTGTGGTTTCGTGTAAAGATGTCAATAATAAATTGACAAAATATCGAATAATTTGAAAAATAATGGTAGTATTTTTAAACCGTAAATACGAGCAATTTAATGTAAATAATTGATTCGTGCAGATTTCAAAAAGTTATGTAAATACCGAGTTTGATTTGGTTTCATGGTTTCAACTGAGGCGTATATTAAGTCTCAGGACTAGCATGATGCAATTTATTTGAAATCCGACAGTTGTTACACCTGCAGTAAGTGTTTGATTTGTGACAATGTTCAACTTGGAATTTTTATATAATATTTAACACTGAACTATGGCCAGCCACGTAACAAATGTGGAAGGAAATATTCTTCGTGACAGTATGATAGCGTGGAAAATTATTTTCAGTTCTAGTCAGACGTATAAGATATGTTCAATTTTGATATTCGTTAGAATATAAAATTGTAAATTCTATATTTATATAGTTTTTTTTTAAATTCGTATGCTTTTAAGTATTTTCCCGCAATTTTCGCCCTTTATATAATAGTAATTCATAATACAACGGAAAAGATGTGATATGCTAAACATATAAGAAATAATTTAATTCTCTTGAAGTCCCTAAGGCGGTAATATCCTTGTAACCTTGTATTTATTTATAATTTTTTATCTTTGTAACTTATTGTTAAGACTTAATATTAAAGTTCAAGCATTATTATTACATACAGGACTACTTTACAGATTTACTGAAACAAGAGTGGACGGATTTTAATCTGTGTACTGTCATGTGAGACTGGGAAAAATATAAATAATGAGTAAATGTTTACTAAAAGCTATCATGGTGAACTGAGCATTTTTAAAAGCCAGTGCTCAAGAGATACTTGCTGTATGCACATCGTGTATTATTCCGCCATGTGCAACATTAACATCGCCATGGACCTTATCACTTTATTCATGCGCCGGTAAACTATAACTGTGAAGTTATTAGACAAAGTACCTATTTTACACATTAGCTAATTCTTATACTAAAGCGCACTGGGAAAAAAAAAAAACGAAAGTAAAAGAAACGATTACAGTATTCACAGTTATTTACTCAACACGTCGACATTTAGCGCCAGGACGTGGAATTACTTTCCTTCAGTTGTTGCCAACTGGACTGTGCGTACACCAGTCAGTCTGCCCGTTGAAATATACGCAGGCAAGGGTAGCTACATTTTTGTAATGCTGATTTCAAAAGTGCTTCCTTTATTGTGATCAAGCCTTGCTGTTAGAAATGCAACAAAAACAACAAAGGAATAATACTGCGGACTGAAAAGAAAAAAAGTCAAGTAATTCTCCATGCTCTGACAGCCCTCGTTTTCAAATATTTGATCAGAAAAGTAAGTTAAGGACAAACCAAAATAAACACAAGTTGGAAGGGATAGTAGGCACTACCTTAAACGCGCTCTACGACAGCGCACTAGAAATATTTGCCACGGAAATCGTTAAAGAGCTGAAAGCGTTCGTTTCAACCTCATTCTTCGCAGAGAAACAAACATATATTACAACGGATATATTACAACGGATATATTATGTATAGTTAATATAAGGATTTTATTGTGGTGGTAATTTCACGTTTCTGGTTTTAATTGAGAAGAGTAGCCAACGCCTTGACAATCAGAGGCGGTCCTGTTAAGAGCAAGATGGTGGACCCCCTCCTCTTTTGTTAAATAGTTGTTTGTGCGAATACGCGTATCTCGGTAAATCAATGTTCTCCAAATATAAAATGTGATCAGAGAAGGTAAAAAAAAAACATTTATCTATGCCCTTATTTTTTTTTTTACTTTCGTCATATTAAGTGTATTCTTGAAGAAAAAATCGGAAAACGGTCTAATATCGCATTTTTAAAGCTTACCTATGCAGTTTCGTTAAGCGGCAAGAGAAAAGTACAAACATACGGGCGTAATTTAATCTGTAATATTTCATCCCTTGTAATAAAGTGCCACTGTTACAGATCTCATTTTCAAAGTAAAGTGTTAGGACGGAAACACTGCACGCCTTGCTCGTAGGAGCGACGAGACACTAGGCGTGCCTGTTAGTGTCGCCCGTATCGCTCCCTCGCTTTTGACCTTGGACCGGGAGGAAGGGTGGTGGAGGGGAGGAAGGGTGGTGGAGGGGAGGAAGGGTGGTGGAGGGGAGGGGGGAGGGTCCATCCCACTATTAATGATTCTGTCATTGCCTTACCGTCGACAGGTAAACTGAATTATAAAGACTATAATATAGTGTTCGGTGGTGCTACAGTTCCTGGTGTTAATACAGTATGTATCACACGTGTTCCAGGAGCCGGCCGTGCTGTCTACTGGTTGTGTATATAAAACACCTACTTGCTGGTTCTACGTTATCGCCGTGTCGTCCCGACCATTGCTGAGGCTTGTCTCTTGATTGTCAGAAGTACACAACTGACTTGACAAATTACAGGAAGTTAGTACGCTCTTAGCCAGCTAATCCGCAGATATCTGTAGGTTCCTTCAGAGATGACACATCTGCTGTCAGATATAAAGGGATTATGTTAATGAATCGGTGCCTGGCGGTAATTTATTCACGTGGCTGTACAGTTTGTGTTTTAACCGGCAACTTGTCCTTTTACTTTTTCCTTTCTCAACTCATTAATACTAAAGGCGTCGAAACTCTGTGTGAGACGTACCTAACTCTCTCTCTCTCTCTCTTTCCCTCCATCTCTCTATATCTAGCTATCTCTCTCTCTCTCTCTCTCTCTCTTATTTTTAACTATATCAAGTTGTTACTCAAGCCTGTGTGAGTATGCACGTATATATAGAAAATCACATTACCATCGTATAAAATTAGCATTGCATGCATTAATATCATCTCAAACATTAAGTATTTTTAACTGGCGCAACAGAGTTTTGAAAGACGTATTAAAGCCATATCCTGGCTTTCCCCCCAAATGCCTTGTATATGATTTTATGTTCTACTTTCATATTTTATTTAACGTGATTGAACTACATTTTCTTGCATGGAGCCTAGGCGTCACTAATTACTATACAACTGACTGTATCCATCATTGTGATCTATGTCAATATTCGTAAACCTCCAAATAGCTTGGCACCATGACGTACGTATAACGTCAATTTGCGCTAAAGCTATCTCGTTGTTTTATTGGAACTTTGCATGCCTTCATCGAGTGTGATTTTAAATGATGTTCTAGAAATACACAACTGATGATGTAGTACATATGCTATCTGCATTACCATGGAGAGATGGGGCTTTCGGCATTTGTATAGTTAGTTCATATTTACTCGTAGTGTAAAAAAGATAATCCTATCAACTTGTTTCTGAAGGAGTGCTCTTAGTAACAAGTACAAAAAAATGTACTGTGTAATTTGCAGCCAGTAATAACGTATAGACGGCAGCCAACGTTTTCCGTTACAATTACGGTCTGGGATTTGTTTTCAGATTTGATTTCAAAAATACGTAATTGACCTTGGGGTGAATGGAAAAGAATTCTAACTTAATCACGTTGCTGTTATATATATATATATATATATATATATATATATATATATATATATATATATACACATATGTATTTATATGGAGACACACACACATAAATTATTTTAACAAGAAAGTGTGGCAGACTTGTTAAATAGAGTTACGTAACTTATTTTTACATTGCATACAACAGTCTTTGGTAAGAAAACAATCCTTCACATGTAGTGTTATAAAACAATCCTTCACGTGAAGCGCTATAAAACAATCCTTCACGTGCAGTGTTATAAAACAATCCTTCACATGTAGTGTTATAAAATAATCCTTCACATGTAGTGTTATAAAAAAATCCTTCACGTGTAGTGTTATATAACAATCCTTGTAGTGTTATAAAATAATCCTTCACATGTAGTGATATAAAACAATCCTTCACATGCAGTTTTATAAAACAATCTTTCACATGTAGTGTTATAAAACAATGCTTCACGTGCAGTGTTATATAACAATCCTTCACATGTAGTGTTATAAAACAATCCTTCACGTGTAGTGTTTTAAAACAATCCTTCACATGTAGTGTTATAAAAACAATCCTTCACGCGTAGTGCTATATAACAATCCTTCACATGTAGTGTTATAAAACAATCCTTCACATGTATTTTTATATAACAATCTTTCACATGTAGTGTTATAAAACAATTCCTCACATGTAGTGTTATAAAACAATCCTTCACGTGTAGTGTTTTAAAACAATCCTTCACATGTCGTGCTATAAAACGTTTCTGGCAACATTTCTCTGAAGAGCTGTTTGGTAAATTACAGGTTTGTTTTCATAATTACGATAGCAGTCGAAATTAGTTTACAAAATAAAATACCTCAAAATTATTAAATTAAATGTTATTTGCAATACAACGCCATCACAAAACTCTGCAGTGCGGAATGTCGAGAATGACATTTAATTCAGTTTCTTACCCTCACTGAAAGAATCAAAAACATACCTTAAATTCAAGAAATTTGGAAAATGCGATATAAGAAACAACTGCGACACTACACGTTCAAGAGGAGAGATTCGTAGGGACAAGAAGACTTCGTCAGTTAAATTATACTTATGCTAAACACCGCAACAGCTGTTAGTTCACTGACTGTCGCCTTATTGGGTAGCCACTTTTATCCTTGGTGAGGTAGAACGGGATTGGGTGCTTTTACACGCAGATCTGCTATTGGCCCAGAATCGTCAATGGCGTGGCTAATATACAATGAGCCATTTGCAAGAGTAACTCAAATATACGTGTGTTTGAGGTCTAGTTTGTTGTTAAATCGATTAAATTTTCTTGTCTCTAGAACGGAATTAATTTACGTGATTTAAAACACGTTCAGTCAAAAAACAGGATGTTCACAATAATGTCAACACTTTTGAAAGTCCTCCTTAAGATATATTGCGCGATTTTTCCCAATATGTGAATTTATCATTGTCACGTGTTTCATCACTTTGTTCATGCATTGGTCAGGTGAGACTGTCAAATTATTAGAAATGTAAATATTTTTCAAATTTGATCATTCTTACTCGTACATGCACTGAACATATCGAAATAAAGGCATACCATTTCAATATTCACAAATGTTTACCAAACACCCTTTAATTCAACGTTAAGGCAATGAAGCTACTCTGCCACAGTCGCTACCAACCTTACTGGGCGCACACCAGTACCTGTTCAAATATATGCTGGTAGGGGTGAAATAAGAAAGATTTTATTGAACCCTGTCTCTAGCCAATGGTCATTACAGCGTTTAAGACGAATCACATAAAATTATTATTTAATACACCCAGTACTGCGTTCCTTGGTTTCGACAAGTACGTTTGTACAGTGGCCGTAAAACAAATAAACTATTGCAAAAATTAAGCTGGAAATAAATTTGGGACTGTAAGGGTTGGAATAACCACGGGAATCTTTTGTCGGCTGAGAAAGTGAGAGAATATTTATAAAGCTAACAGTATGCAACATACCCGATATTCTTGTTGCTGGTAAAGTAAGTGTAAATACAGAAGTGAATAGAAGTTAGGAGTTGTCTATGTGACGCCTACGAATATATGCAACACATCTCACACAGCTTGGTTTGGTTGCACAGGCGCTACCATTCGATCACAGAGAAGATAACACGGAGAGAATGAAAAAGCGTTATTGTTACTGTAATGTGGGAGTAACCATTCTCTGATTGGATGCGCGAGGTTGCGCCTGATTGGCTACTGCATACTGAGGAGTGTTGAATGGCGAACGTTGTCCGACCAACACCGCCGTTGTGTTGGAGCGTGTAGCTGTATGTCGCAGTTGAATCACACAGTATTTAACTATACAGAGATGACTCAGTCGCTTTCACAGCCAACTCCAGCAGCACACGCCAACAAAATATCGACCCCTAGCCACAGCAACATTCTGGGATAGCCATTGGACAACCAGCGCCTTGCCGTGCTGGAATCACAGAGTAAATATGAGCTAGGCCGCCGATCTCGCTGACTGAACTGCGTTTCTGCCAACACGTACAGCGAAAACGGCATAGTTTGTATTTTAGGTTAGAAAACTGATTTGTATACAAATGCTTTGAGATGTATGTATACTTCCTCTAACCAATTTGTAATGCAGTTTGATTAAATTAAAATTGGTAAAAGTAGCTTATTCATATAATAATGCGTGTAAATTAAAAATTAGGATATAAAGAAACTACTTTAAAAACTGTCGACCATGTGACTTTGACAGTTGTGTTCCTTTGTGGTAGGTCAGTGTTGAGTACATGCTCCACAAGACGAATAAGCGGTCTACCACATCTTTAGTCTATGGACTGGACTCACAATAGTCCGTTGTCCGACCGGCGGTCACGTGATATTCAACCAATCGCAGTGCAACCATTTCTTAAAATCCGTCCACCCGTCAAATGTAACTTTCGACGGACGAATGAACCACCGCCTTCTGACGACATTCCTTAGGCTTGAATACGCGATTTGAAATACAGTGCAAAGTGGCGGATTTGCTTATTTATATTTGATATTAAATTCGGAAATTTTTTATGTAAAGAATTCAGTATAAGTTCTCATCGCGTGGAAAAATTATTTCCACAAAATGTCTCTTTATTGAAAATGTGTTTTCAGCCAAAATATATCTCCAACTTAACCCATTCAGACCTCGTGTACACATTTGTGTACATTACGTAAGTGTAGGTAATTTTTGGTCTGTACTGCACACTGGGAAGCTCAATGACCTATGATCTTACCTGTGGGTTACCGATTCGCAAACCGATTTAAAGATCTAGTGCATCATTGGTTCATATTACTGTAGCCGCACACATAGCCGTCAGCTCATTGGCTGTGAAAACGAAACAAGTGCTGTGTAGACTTAAGAAGAGCACGAATCATAAAATTTCTTGTTTGCAACGCCTGAAACAGTGAATTAAAGTGGCTCTGAAAGGGTTAAGAAAGATCGCGCTGTTAAGTTGTCGCACTGAAATTTTGCCCTGGGGAAGGATTGACGAACGACGGATTGTTTCAACTGACGGATGAATGCGGGACGGACTGATGGATGTGGCGGAACTCTGAACTTACTAGCCAGCTGTCATATCGGCCAATAAGGAACTTTCACAGCACGCAACAGCGCCAGTGGGATAGAAGGCCCGGACAAGAATCACGCGCACCTCGAGACAGCGAGTGTGTACGCCCGCCACATCAAAGGAACCGCCGTGTTACATCACATCTGTATACTTATAGCTAGAGACTTGAAAAATTCGCGAGCTCAATGACTTGCACACTAGACTCTACAGTCATGTGTACATACAAATTTGCCAATGTCAGCTGTGCAATGGTTCTCTACCGTCACAGTGGAAGGCGACGATTGGGCCAGCCTTCTTCAGGAGGTGTCAAATACTGTGTGGACCAATGGCTAATGTTATACAACACATGTTTTTAATCCCAACTTGTCCCAAAATGAATCCGCGAACTCTTCAGGTATATACATAAAGTTTATTCTCGGTTTCTTCACACTTTTTTAAAATCCAACCTTAAAAAAACCACGTGAGACGTGCTTGATTATTTCCTAAAAATGTCGATTATCACAACGGGTTTATATACGTGTCAACATAAAAATACCTTTTTTTAAATCAAATTTCTACTCTACTAATATTTTATATATAAAAGCATAATATTTAATTTATAATTTATATGGTGAAAACAGGGAGAAAAAATGTGTGTTGGCATTGCCTAGTAAAAAATAGTTCTTATGCAGAATATTATCACACTGAGCGACACGAATGTGCAGCACTATCTCCTCGGTGTAATCTTCTATACTCGGTTAAGCTTTGTTTGCACATCGCGGAAAATATCAGGTAAGTAGAACCTTAGTAGGGCTCCAGAAAAGTTCGAAGTTACCATGGATGGACTTTACATATCTTGTGGTAAAATAGCTTTTCCATTCTGTATACTTGAGCATTTTTTGCTGTTGACTAATTGCGAATATAACACACACACACACATCCATATATATACTGTATATATATATATATATATATATATATATATATATATATATATATATATATATATATACTGAGAGAGGCGTTTGCTCTGGCCAGGCAACAAACTTCTTGCTTGTATACTTCCAAATGTTAAGTAGTCGCGACAGAATATTTCGTTTAGTTAAAACTTGGGAAGAAATAAAAAATTTATTTCGTTTATCTAAAAACATACTTTCTTTAATAAAAAAAACCTTAGCTTGGGGCCTAAAAGTAAACTTTCAAAAATGTTTATTTGAATCAACCGTATATATTTGCTCGGCCTTTCATTTGATTGATTTCATTCGAAAAATAACTCGATTATTTGCTTATAATTGTCTGGCAATCAGGATAGTAATAGTAACAGTGTTTGTTAGTGCATGTATTAATGCTTAGTAATGTCTGGGAATCAGGATAGTAACAGTGTTTGTTAGTGCATGTATTGATGCTAAGTAATGTCTGGCAATCAGGATAGTAACAGTGTTTGTTAGTGCATGTATTGATGCTAAGGAATGTCTGGCAATCAGGATAGTAACAGTGTTTGTTAGTGCATGTATTGATGCTATGTAATGTCTGGCAATCAGGATAGTAACAGTGTTTGTTAGTGCATGTATTGATGCTAAGTAATGTCTGGCAATCAGGATAGTAACAGTGTTTGTTAGTGCATGTATTGATGCTAAGTAATGTCTGGCAATCAGGATAGTAACAGTGTTTGTTAGTGCATGTATTGATGCTTAGTAATGTCTGGCAATCAGGATAGTAACAGTGTTTGTTAGTGCATGTATTGATGCTTAGTAATGGCATACAAATCCTACTAGAACAAATCAAACAGCAATCTAAAGAGTAAAATTGTGAAACATGAAATATTTATTTACGTGCGTTCAACGGCATGTAATTAAAAAAATTCATATTTTATCAATAGTCACATTAAGTGAGGTTGCTATGGCGTAACGATTGGGCGAAAACGATCTGGGTTCGAATCCCGGTCGGGCTTCCGCTTTGCTTACAATAACAGAAACTGATTAATGTACGTGGAGCCAACCAAACCTTCTAATTGCACCAACCGATTCTTAAGTTTCGGTCAATTAAACAAGACGAACAAAGTAACTCGGTTTCAGCAAAAAAAAAAAAAAAAAAAAATTATTGTCTCTGTGCAAACAATTGATTTGTTTGTGTCAAACGAACTATGTTTGATTCGACAAAACTTTTCCTCGTTGTATAAGTGCTTACATTCTGGCCTCTCTACACATGCATTCGCTGCTATTCCGCGTCTGCTCTGACAGGCTGTGGAATTAGAACGTTCGTTGCTGCTTCCTGCCGAACTATGAATGAACTCGTGGATGTAATCATGATCTGTGCATTCTCTCCGCCCTGCCTCCCTCCCTCCCTCCCTCCCACAACCTCCTTTCACAACTGCCGAAGTGGCTCTTCAAACTAACAAGATGCAGCACAAACTAACACTCTACGTCGCAGCTCGCTGCTTATGTCTGAGCAGCGTGTGGTACATACCCACAGCTAAACCTC
Organism: Dryococelus australis; assembly: GCA_029891345.1. Taxonomy (NCBI): domain Eukaryota; kingdom Metazoa; phylum Arthropoda; class Insecta; order Phasmatodea; family Phasmatidae; genus Dryococelus; species Dryococelus australis. The sequence goes on along the minus strand of CM057002.1, from coordinate 67,084,939 downwards.
GTGCTGACAATAACTTCCGCTGCTCACCAATCACAACTACATGAGTGTAATAACTGAATTGTAAGTGAAATGAAAACTTGAACTAACTGTCAAGTCAGCAAAAAAACTCTATTATTATACCACGTACGTATGTACATGCGTATATATACATGTACATACACACAGATATTTCGCGAATTCATTTAGCAACGAGCTAGCAAGCCAGATTCTTTTGTCTACTCAAGCCTCGGTCAATTGTGCACTGGCAGTTAGTGGCTCAAACTCGTACATGACACGTCTTAGAAACAGCGATCCGATTGTAACGAAAGTTATATATATATATATATATATATATATATATATATATATATATATATATATATATATATATATATATATATATACTTTTCTGCAGTTCAGTTATTCCTTGAATTAATTTGCGATATCTGTGGGTATTCACGTCAATATATGGATCTTATTTCCCGTGACACGGTATTTGCACATGCCAGGCTTCAGTATCCTACATGCACACTTGCAACTTCCTTGTGTTTTGTGCCAGGGTGTGTTCGTGACAAAACTCTTCTTGAGTTCCTTAGTAGATACAATCAGAATCACTTTACTCGATACTGATAATCTGTGATCTGTAGGCAGGCGCCTCAGATGACTAGCAATTAAGACATTCCATTAACGAAAGGAAATCTTAACTCGGGTACCTACGCTCAAATTCAACTGGTCATGAAATATTCAAGCGGTAATAAGGCGCTTTTCTCTCTCTTTCGCTTTGTGCGTGTGTGCGTATGTGTGTGTGTATATATATATACACATATGCACACACACACACACATACAAAGGATGCTTCATGTAAAACTTGCACAGCAGATATTTCGGAAATGAAATGAAAGTAAATTCCTTTCAAGTGGAACAATGCCTATTCATATGAAGAAGTTAAAACTAGAGGAAATTAGAATGTGAATGGTGTTTCATTTGCAGGATTCCAGTGCAAGTAGTTTACTCGTTATCGTAATATGACAGTTTTAAATACCGACAGTTCTCTGTTCCAAGTAAACTGCTTAGGGCCGGTTTCACCAACGAAGATTAACTTTTCGGAATATCAGTTTTTATCTTGATAATGTCGAGAGTGTTTCACCAGGTTTAATCACCTTAAAGAATATCTCGTTAAAATTATCTCGATATTCTGACTTAATCGCGTTTTTGTCTTGGTAAACATTAGAGATTTTGCTTGGAACTTGTATGGAGAAATCATTTCGAGAAAATGATGGCAAGTCGTGAAGGTATTTCGGTCGTAAGGAAACAGCGAAGCAGAAGTCTCTCATTCATGAAAATCACATTTTGTTAAGAGTTAGTAACAGAGCATTTCAATATCATTGAAAATAAACACACTGATACTGTGGCACAACAAAATAAAGCGAAACTGTGGCAGACGATTGTGAATACTTTCAATTGTACATCTCGTGTAGGCGGTGTGGGATAAACTAAAATAATTTACGCGAAAAACATATGCAGACGAACGTGTTGACAATCGTGTGTTTGGCTTAAACAGACAATGAAGTGTTTGAAGTAAGGCTAAAGTGTAGTTCAAAAATCTCTTCATCATAAAGTTCAAAATAATCTATTCTTTCACGTAAACATCGTGGACGACGAACAATAAAATCCTCGTCATCACTTTCCTCTTCAGAAATTAAATTGTACATTGCCTGAGCCATGTTCTCTTTATTCTCGATGAAATAACTTTGCCCTCTCATCACCTTCCCAAAGTTTTTGTTTATGTTTTACAATTTGATCCCGATAATGTGACTTAAACCACCAAAATCGGCGAGATAATATTTTATCTTGATATTCAGAGAAGATCGACATTAATGTGCGTGGTGAAAAATAAAATACAGATAATCGAGATTATTTGTCAGTTGATCTCGATAAACTATCATTATCTCGCGTGATGAAACTGGCCCTAAGTCATTAGTTCACGATGTTCGAAAGTTGACTTTTCTGTTTTAGTGTATATGGTTTTTCTTCTGGATGTGCAAGAAAACACATGTTACATCTTGTGTGTACACTGATTGCGTTTGGCAACCATCACACACACACACACACACACACACACACACACACACGCGCGCGCGCGCGCGCCCGCGCGTAGGTTTATATCGACAAGAAAATTCAATTCGATCTGAAGGGTAATTATCTCGGATTCCTTCAACCAACCGGATCGAGAGAGGGCCTGGGTTCGAATCCCAGTTCGGCAATCCTGATTTAGGATTTCCATTGTTTCTCATGCTGGGGTGTACCTTAATACAGGCCACGTCAGATTCCTTCCCTGATCCACCAACGCTGAGCGACTTGCTCCGTCTTGCTTTCGATGAGACCTCGAGGACTTCAAGGCTGTTCGCAATAAAGTGAACACATTTGAAATCAACCTTAGAAAAAATTCACTGCTCCCACCTGCGTGTATTTTAAAGGGCATACTGCGTGACATGCGCCCAATAAAGTTGGTAACATAAAAACTAAAGTAGTTCCATATCTTAATAGTCGAATAAAAAGTGTTAGGTAACCAATTTTATAACTTAAATTACTTCTTTCGCTTTCGGTTTTATTATGCAGCGAAGTGTAAAATAAGTAGATTTGTAAAATATTTACTTTTATAATATTTTCATAGTTTCACTCGTCCGACGCATGAATAAAGTGATAAGACCCATGGTTGTGTTAATTCTACATACGGCGGAAGAATACTCAACGGGCACACATGTAAGGATCTCATGCAGGGCCGTCAAAAGCGCTCAGTTTACCGTGAACAGCCTATACCTGCCACACACACGGCACAGCTGGTCTGTGAGTGAGTGGAGCGGACTGGAGGATTCTGGCAGGGTAATAACATCGAGTTCTTGAGAGCCGATGAAGGCGAAGTGAGGTGGGTATGAAACAGCTCCGGAATGCATGGGCGGGGGAAACGGGAGATTCGCGAGAAAACCCGCCGACCAGCGACATCGTCCGCCTCTATTCCCTCACACGAAAATCGAGGAGCAACCCTGCCGGGAATCAAACCCTGCTCGCTGAGGTGGGAGGTGAGTAGTCTAACCACTACACCACCGCGGTACCCTAAGGCACACGGAAACACTACAGAGACAGTAAGGAAGTTAGCATGGGTGATCTGGCGAGGTACTTTAATGTAAATCAAACAAAGTTTATCATAATCGTTTGAGATGCTGTACACTCTCTCGACTTTATTACTAACTTGTAAATTTATCTTGTATTTCAAGCTTACTATACGATCAATATTACTTAAAGGCGTAGTCGGGAAATACAGGTGTTTGTAATCTTGTATTTAATATTTCCTATTCACGTAAAAATCGTTAAGCCATGTTGGGTGCTTTTATGTTTTGAGATCGTCTTTGTTGAGACGCCATCATTCTAAACCTTGTTAACTGCATTTTTTTACTTATATACAAATATAACATCTGTTTTTACTTATATACAAATATAACATCTGTTTTTACTTATATACAAATATAACATATGTTCGGATGGAAACTCTTTGTAGTGTGTTTGTAGACAGCGACATTTGTGGAATAATTATTTTTCTTAGGGTCAGTTAGGGAACAGGTTGGTTGTGAGGTTCATGGTGACTGGCCAGGTTTATGGGCGCCATTGGTGTCCGGACCGTGGAGGGTGTTGAGTGTCTGCAGCCCGGGATCATGGCTGGAGACTGCGAGAGCTCCGCTCCAGACGTAAATACCACAGTCTCCGTATATCGGCGTCGATGGCGGGAGAAGGCAGGTTATTGTAGCTGAGTGCGCCGGTAGCAAAGAACTAGCCCTGGAACATGAGATCCGCCTTCACAATAGCGGCACTTCTCGGCCAGACGACGGCGTAATGTGCCTCGTTACTACAACCTCGCAGACAACATTGCCCGACATAAACTCCCCCCTCCTCTCTGATTCGCTCTTGTTTCACTGCTTGTAGCGCTGGCCATGGGATGGCTTCGTAAAACACACACACACACACACACTCTCTCTCTCTCTCTCTCTCTCTCTCTCTCTCTCTCTCTCTCGCGGAGAACCCGTTAAGACGGTCACTTACCTGGAGCTGTGTTCGCATTTGACGCTCAGAAGCGCCGGAGCGATAAGGGCTACAATAACAAGAGAATCAAGTGCCCCATCGCCGCTACGCGCAACGCTCTGAACTAGTGTGCAGTGTTCGCGTCGTGTCGCTTGTACCTGAGAACAGTGACCGTATCATTTTATTGGTGGAAACTCTGTAGAGGAGTTCAATCCTGGCTCCTATTGTAGTTCTGCCCGTGTCCGGGAAGTACGTTGTAATACACGGCGACCTGAAGGAAGCAGTTTTTAAAGAGTTGGAGAGAGAGAGAGAGAGAGAGAGAGAGAGAGAGAGAGAGAGAGAGAGAGAGCGCTCCAAAATAATATTTACAGTTTGCGCGACGCCTTGAGAGTACTATTTCGTCTTTGCCTGGGGTCTTTGCCACGTAGTGAGGACAAGTTTAGTAGTTTTGTAAAAGAAAATAATAGTATTTCAAACATTCTGCAGCACAGTTCAAGTGGCATGTACGCGAACATATTATTAAAAATACGTTTTCCTTAAGCGCTTGCTCTAAGACTATTCACGTAAACGTCATTCTATAGGCTATTCACGGTAAAGTGAGCACTTTTGAAATCTCTCTCATTTGGAATAATAGTCAATAAATATATTTCATTATATCCTTAGACTGTAACTTCCGAATGAATGCTGTGGAATATACACACTGGGCTTATTACTTACACTGTAATATTTCATTAAAAAGGTGGATAAACGATTAAATATGGCCTAAAGGAAAAACTAGCTAGGGTCACAAAAGTACTCACTTTACCGTGAAGAGATTATACACGTGTTTACAGCGTTCATATTTATATGTGTTTATTGAACTCTTGTTGTTTTAAATAAACAGCAAGTTACTAGTATTCATTCTGGAAAAAAAAAAAAAAACTCCAAATCAGTGAATTTGACTGCAGATTTGTTCAAACTGCTCCTCTTGAATAAGTAAATTTCTACTGATTGTTTCAGTTACTGTTATTCACAGTGTTTTCAACTGATTTCCAGTGAACTGCACTGAACTGACAGTAAAACCTTAGTGCATTGCGTTGATTCGCTAGTATTTAACAACTCGTTACCTGAATATTTTTGTGGGGGGCCGCGATGCTATAGTGGTCAGACTACTCGCCTCCCACCTTGGCGAACCGAGTTCGAATCCTAGCATGGTCACTCCCGCATTTTCGCATGTGGGAATCGTGCATGACGATGCCGCTGGTCGGTGGGTTACCTCGGGGATCTCCTGTTTCTCCGTCCTTACATTCCGGCACTGATCCATACTCGCCTAGCTTCACCCTCATCAGCTCTCAATACCCCAATGTCAAGAGCCGTCTAAATCACTCCTCTATACAGAATATTCAATAAAATATTTCTACTGTTTGTAATCACTGATTAATATTTTGGATGTATACGGGAACCTGATTTTCGAGGGAAAGAGTTCCAAGCAGGTATATCTTAAGAGTCTACGAGCACAACCACAGTTTACATTTGGTTATTTGTCCAGTGTCTTTGCGAGAAGACACGTGGTATTTGACTGGACCAATCAGTCACTGAACCTCTGTGATTCGCGGGCAGACATCTAGGGCACGAAGCATTTAAAACCACCCTATTACGGAAGTGGATGCTAGTTTAAGTGTGTTCAGTTACAACGCTACAGGAAAAATTTTCGAGAAAATCGGTTGTCCCTAGTAATATATTGTGCTAGTTGTCCAAGGTCAGAGGGGCGGGATACATTCCTACCTCCTCCATCATGAGTTCGTTGTCCTGTGCTAGCAAAAACAGATTAAGTTTTTCTCTTAAAGTCTGTTCACGATAAAGTGAGCACTTTCGGAATCAACCATACAAACAAGTCACTGCCCTTGCCTGCATATATTTTAACGGGTGCACTACGTGGCATGCATTAAGTAAAGTTGGTGACGAAGGACGGAAAGTAGTTCCATACTTTAACGTCTAATAAAAAGTGTTCGGTAACCATTTGAGCCAACATAAATTATTTATTTCGCTTTCTGTTTTTTTAATGCACCAAAGTGTAAAAATGAGCAAATTTGTAAAATATTTACTTTTCTTATTATTTCGCAGTTTCACTTGACCGACGCTTGAATTAAATGATGAATCCTAAGGCAATGATAATTTTACATAAAGCGGAAGAACACACAACTCGCATACAAGTAGATCTTAAGCAGGGCATTCAAAAGGGTTCATTTTACCGTGAACCACCTATACATAGACATTTAATTAGACAACGGGCAACACTAATTTTAAAAAAAATCTGTGCAGGTTCTTGATGATGGTAGTCTTCTTACTGGTCCTGGAGCAGAGAAGACCTCAGAGTATGCTAGTAGCCCCAACGGCTAGTATTGACTGCGACTTTGTTACAGCATAGCGCTTTACCTTTCACCATATAGGCTGTTCGCGGTAAACAGAACTGTACTGTTGAAAGACTTTTTAAAGATCTAATTATATGCACATTGTGTATTCTTCCGCCAAGTGTTACACAACTATAGTCATTTGCCTGTCCACTTCATTCATACGTCAGTCAAGGGAAACGGAAATTATTAGAAAAGTATATATTTCTACAAATTTGCTCATGCTTATAGGCTGTTCACGGTAAAATGAGCACTTTTGAAAGCCCTGCTTAAGATCTACATATATGCTCGTTGCGTATTCTTCCGCCTTATGTAAAATTAATATTGCTATGGGCCTCATCACTTTATTCATGCGTCGGTCAAGTAAAACTGTGAAATGATTAGGAAAGTAGATATTATACAAATCTGCTAATTTTTGCAATTCAGTGCTATAAAAATCAGAAAGCGAAAGAAATAATTCAAGTTATAACAAATGGTTACGTAACACTTTTTACTAAACGTTAAGACATGGAACTAATTTCTATCCATAGTTACCAACTTTACTGGGCTAATGTTACTCTGCGCGTCCATTAAAATATATGAATTCAGGGGCAGTGACATTTTCCTAAGGTTCATTTCAAAAGTGCTCACTTCATCGTGAACAGACTTTACACTTACATGCATTGAAAAAAACCGAACGGAAAAGAAATAACTTCAGTATTCACAAATATTTACCAAACACACTTAACTCCACGTTATGACACGTACCTGCTTCCCCCCACACTTAACTCCATGTTATGACATGTACCTGCTTCCCCCACACTTAACTCCACGTTATGACATGTACCTGCTTCCCCCCACACTTAACTCCACGTTATGACATGTACCTGCTCCCCCCTCCCCTTTTTGTTACCAACTTTACTGGATGCACGCCAGTCAGTCTTACTGCTAACCCTCTCATTCTCATTATACGCATAAACTTGTCTACATGTTGCAGAGGAAGGTTATATTTGACCGGCACTGTACTCTGCGAGACATTATGGGAAACTGGTTCGTAAACTACGTTATGACTTGTTCCACAGCCCTGTGGCACTTAAGCCTGTGTCGTTAGTTCATTGGATGCTATCTGGGTGTAAAAACATTACTCTTCTGAAAACATATCACGTGATTCGGACGCACCATTATGACGCGTTCATCCATTGGCGTAAAGTTTATAGGGCGTGTCAAATGAAGTATGGTGGAATTAATAACGTAGTGCTATTTACACTTCCTTGAAATACAACTTGACGCCAGTAAATAACGCGAGTTTTGCACGTCTCTATTGATCACACAACACAAGGCCCGCAGCCTGCTGGTTGAGATCAAGAAACAAGTTCTTTGTCTGCTCAAGTACAGCACGTATCAAAAATGTTCTTATACGCAACACAAGCAATAAAACAATATTAACGTGAGAATGAAAGGGTTAAAATATACAGTACGCACGTAAGGCGGACAGTGCCATTTTTCAAAAGTTGATTTCAGAATTGCTCGGTTTACCGTAAACAGCCTATACTTAAGAGTATAAAGGAGAAACAGTCTTTCATTTCGCGATCTCCAGTAGAACACGCCACCAAAATGGCGTCACTGACAAGCCACATGTTAAAATCACGGCCGTAGAACACAGTTCAGGACATTAGTTTGAAAAGTTGACGCCCTTATTGACCCATTTAGTTGATGAACCAGCCGCAGAGCGCTACTACCGAAGTAGTGCTGTTGACATGGTAAAATGACATTCATATCTCTATGGTGTTATCCCTATACCAGCAATGCTAACAACGCTAGTTTGCTTGCAGCGCTCTGCGGGTACTGCATGAACTAAATGAGCATATAAGGGGGTCAATTCGCTAACATTGTTGATAGGCGAGTGTCCAGACCTGTGTTCTACGGTCGTAGTTGGAACCATACACTTAATATGAGGCAGAGCGCTCTCGCTGGCTGCGCACAAACAGTCTACGTGTCCCAACATTCAACTGCTTATATGTATAATATTGCTTATAGTTTAACAATTAAGATATAAACAAACACGTTCATCGCTGTTGACCACGTGTGTTTGGCAGTTGTGTTCCTCTGCGGTAGGTCAGCGTTGGGTACATGTGCAGAAGACGAATAAGCGGCAGCGTGTGTTTATCTCTGTATTCTCCAGTTGTGGTTGCGCCCTTGCTGTCCTGTAGTTATGCATATCGCTTTTCGATTTGCAGTTCCTAGTTAATATTGCAATTGAAACGTTAGCATTAGGAATCTGGAGGAAACAGTGTAATGTAGGCAGTCCTTAAGTAGGGATTTTTCAAAATTCTACTCCAAATCGGTGGAATGGCGGTTCAAAATTTGCATGGAGAAAAAAATATTGGATGATCCTATTAACTATTAATTTCGTGAAAGTGTTATAAAAGTAAATAATTAAAAACATGGTTAACCGTTTACTAACCAATACTAAAACGGTTCTATGAACTAAAATGGTTACAGAACATTGTTTACAAGGAAGTGTTATGCAAAGCCTAACTTAACAGCCTTAATTCTCTTATTTTTGGGCTTGCATTCAGTTACGTTCTATTTTTAAAATACGTATTAAATTTTAAAGACATATTTTCTGTTATAAAAATATTGCAACGAAAACACGAATTCCGCGCGGACAAAGTAACGGGCAAAAGCTATTATTAAATTATGACTATAGACGTGCAAAATTTGCGTTATTTTGTGACCGCAGATTAAACTGCGAGATGTTGTGTGCTCGTTTCTCTTCAGCTATTCGACGACAACTTGTGTGGTGCGTCTCAAGGAACGCTTTTAGCCAATAGCTAAATATGAACTTCTGAGCAACCAATCAGCCCTGAAGCGGACACAGACAGTAATGTCGGTGTATAGTTGCCAGTAGCCAATGGAAGTACGAATTACACTCAGGCAGATATAGGGCATTGAAGTCCAGCATGGTACCAAATAATAACGCGAATTTTGAACGTCTTTAATTATGAGTTAATTTTGTTACTGCACCAGATGCAACAAAAACACTATGGGCAAAATATTGTGGACTTAAAAATGTTTGTTGAGAAATGCCGTATTCTCTGGGGGAGGGGGGGGGGGGGGTGTCTCGTTTCCAAATATTTAATGTGAAAAGCAAGCTACTGCGAAACAAAAATAAATCGAAGATGGTGGGAAAACTACCCCCTTAGGTACTCTGCGCCCTTATCCCTTTCAGCCAGAGTGTTCTCTAGCTGGGGGACGTTGCATATGAAGTGGCGTGAATGGTCTGCGCTGTACACAGCAGAACATACCGTCCAATGAGAAAGTTTCGCTACGTGTGGGGGAGAGAATTTCTGCTGAGACTATGTTCCGTAGCCTCGTAAACCACTGCTGCCAGTAACATAAAGCACAGATAGATATCTATTGGTCCCGATGTAAGACAAAGCGTCGTCTGGATATCAGTATATTTCCGAACAAAAAAATTTGTTTCTTGCAACGTCTAGAATTATATATTTATTTTTGACTGAAAGGGTTAACGTGGAGAACAGACGCTGTTCTCTTATAGTCTATTAGCAGTTTCTTCACACGTGTATGATCAAACCTTTGAAAAAACATCCTGTGTATGATGCGAGTGCTTCTTGCCTAAATATGTACCGTATCACAAGCGTTTTGTAACTGCATGTGTTAACATGAAAGTACTTTATTTTTGGTTAAATTGAACCTTTACATATATTATATATAAATTACAATATTTCGTTTATAAATAATATGAACAAAGACAGAGAGAAAATGCGTGTGTTGGTAGTACCTAGTGAGAATTAGTTCTAATGCAATATAATATTACAATGACTGCTCGCGAATGCACTGCGTTGTGTCTCTGATGTCGTTTTTAAGCTTTGTTTGCGTGAGGTGGAGGAATATTCTGAAAGGAGAACTTCAGCTGTGCTTCAGGATAGTTGTAAGTAATCGTGTAATGGAGTATAGTTCAGTCGGTATCGCGTGTCTACCGTTGATGATACTTCCTCTGTAGTCGCCACAAAGCAATCACGCATTTCTCCTCGGCAGTATTAGTTACTAAATAACAGAGACTGTGAATTTGTAACAATTGTACGACGTTCGGGACATAGATTAAAGAGAATGAGGTAGACCGATCTCGCTGGCTGCGCACAACCAATCTCCGTGTCCCACATTGAACTGCTTTTCTGCCAACACGTATAGCTGTGAAGCCACGTCCTTTCTGACTGAACTGCACGTGATCAGACCACATAGTTGTGAAGCGTTCATTTATAAGCAGAGAGTTACTCAGGGCGTGTGAAATAAAGAAGGTCCTATGACAAACATGCTGCGAAGGTACGCGTGTTTGAAGTTTAACTTGTCCTCCTCAAATAATAACGCGAATTTTGCAGGTCTCTACCTATGAGCCAATCGTTAAAGTAACTATGATACAAGCCTGCACTAAACTTCGTTGCTAAATTTCCGCCAATTAAATGATGGGTTACCGCTTGAAGTCCCATATCAGCACGACGAGATCTCTGTGCCCCAATTCCAAGCCTTGAGTTTAGTGGCCATGGCGCACTTAGTCGCCCTTATGTTGGTGTCGCATTGAGAAAAAATACATGATAGTAGGAACCATATAGATCGTTTAAATAGAGAGAGTGATCTAATGCGTTGTAGGTTCAATCTAAGTATCGCTAACATAGATAGCACAAAACTGTTTGTTGTATTCCTGCAAGTAGTTGCTACAGCAGAACACTGTGTTCCTATTACAGAACAGATAACACCTCCAACAGAACAACTTCAACAATATTTACATTTTTCCCACTACAGCTATGATTGTAATTATTAAAATAATATTCTATTGCTATTACTGCCTTCAAACCCGATTACAGAACTGTTCAGTACTAGCAATAGAACATTCTGTTATAGGCTATTCAAGGTAAAGTGAGCACTTTTGAAAGCTTTCTCAGTTGGAATAATAATAAATAAATAAATTATATTTTAGCCTTAGACATTAACTTCCAAGAGCGGTGGAATCTACAAACTGTCTTTATTATTTACAAGGGAATATTTATTTGTAAATGTAGTTGAAAGGATAAAAAATGTCGGAAAGGAAAAAGTAACTAGGGCCTCAAAAGTGCTCACTTTACCGTGAACAGCCTATACATTATTACAATACTCACTGTTGTGGAAACAATATAAATGTTGTTGAAGTTGTTATTTTGGAGGTTCTATCTGTTTCGTAGTAGGAACATAGTGTTCTGGTGTATGTACTGCACATACAGTAGCAAATACAACCACAGGCAGGAATACAACTAACAGTTATGTTACTATCTGTGTTAGCGACATTTATATGTTACCTACAACCCGCCAGTGCCTGTCCATATTTAGATGCTACCTACAACCCGCCAGATGCCTGTCCATATTTATATGCTACCTACAACCCGCCAGATGCCTGTCCATATTTATATGCTACCTACAACCCGCCAGATGCCTGTCCATATTTAGATGCTACCTACAACCCGCGTCCATATTTAAACAGTCTGTAGATGGTTCCTACTACCATATTGTTTTTCTCTGTGCGAGCTCTTCTCGGCCTGAAACGCGAAACTAGCAGCAGGAAGTAGGTGAGCTATTTAGGGACGGAATTTTGGGGAGCAGCAGTTAAAAATAAAAATAATTGCGATGTGGAACAGATTCTGTCACACAGCCTCGCCACGACACACACGAGGTAATGAACGCGACTTGGGTTCGGGCACGCGCGCCGCTCGCTGGAGGTCGTAAATGCGGCCCGTGTTACGCCCGCAGGGAGGGGTGGGGGAGGGGGAGGACCTCCAGGCTACGTCGGCGAGAGTCCTGGAGCAATCCTGCGCCCGTCCTGCTCCGTGGTCAATGGCGTGGAAGAATGTTCGTCCGTCCTTAGCAAGCCTGACAATGCAAGGGGAGCAAGACAGATGCCAGTTGGCAATCACTGAGAAAGCGCGCGCGCGCACACACACACACACACACGTACATGCACACACTTACTAGACACAACCGCTCTGATAAGAGTGAGGGCAGGGATATAAATGAATATTTAGCACAAGTTTCCGGAGATCAGCACACGAAGAGCAAGGCAAAGGCAGTTCCACAGCGCCGTTGTTGCCTTACTGTGAGCAAATATTTCAACACAGATTTATTCCTGAGATAATTATTTACCTCGTAATTTTAACCTAAAGTGCAGCATGAAACATTGCGGCAGAGATATTTTCTGGGGGAAAAAATAAGCTCCGTTACTTTAGAGCGCGAAACATAAGTTAATGCAAAAGTTGTTAACTGAAATACCAATATATATGTTCAGAAGTCACTGTTGGAAACGCAATAAACGGCGGTCCGAGATAACAGTTAGTGCCAACTTTGTGGACTAATGTTTTATCTGAGTGAGACATTCTCTTAGCTCGCCATCTTGCGTCGTTCGGAGAGATATACCATGGCGTAACAAATATCTCGGCAGGATTGCATCGTTCTGGTATAATGTTTATTAGTGAATGTTGGCAGACTTTACTGGTTGGGATTGTTTTTTCTTCTTCTGTTTTCTATATTGGTTGCTAGAAACCCGTAAATTTCGATTATCGTGTTTATTATTAATGTCGACCAGCTTGGCGACGTTTTCTAGCGTGAAATGGCAGGGCCTCTAGTACTCAGGTTTGGTTTCTGGTACTATCTAAAATATTGGTAAAGTAAACAACAATACGAATACCAACCTAAATAACTACTATGGTCTTGTCGATGATTATGAGTGCCAACTGTAAGATTCCACTGCTAGTCGCAGGCTACTCCAAAACACGTTCGTTCAGAGTCGGTATTGCGGGTGGATTATTTTAACTCGTACGCATTTTAGATGTCTGCCAGCCAGTCACAGAAGTACAGTATCGGAGTACCGTAATTCTGATTGGTCACTAAAGTAAGAAAATGTTTTCTCACAGACACACACAGCCCATAAGCAAAAGAATACTGCTAGTATGCCCGTACGGTATTGAAATATATCGCGCGTGTGGAAATCTTTTCGCGATAAACAGATAATAATTATTTAGAGCTGAAAATTAAATTTTTACTGTTCCTGCAGGAAAAACTGGTTTTCTACTCCACAGAATATTGTTGCTTCCACAAAGAAAATAACTTCAGAAATATTTGTACTGATTTTGTAACGACTAGAGCGGTGATAGCTTATACAGGTAATTCTGATGCTAGTACCGAATAATTTTTTTGTTTCTGCCCTGAAAACCGATTACAGAAATATTCTCTTGTCAGTGTAATTATACAGTCTTAATACTGTCAACACTATGTATGTACGCCATACAGGCAACAATTAATTTGTAGCCTCGCTTATAAACTCTCTGACGGCAATCTATTTTAATTAGTTCTCTTTTAATAGTGACAAAATTGCATGAGATAAAAAAATATGTCGTTAAAATTTTACCGCGAGGCAGTTAAATTTGCTTGACCAAACAATACGTGACTGGGTGTTATGAAATCTATCGACTAGTATTGTTTATATTACAGATGGACGTGAAGAATACTGCACCCTTGAACACACACTGGCCTATTGACAAAGATTTTAGATACAACTGGTGATTTCTATGTTTTTCAAGTCATATAAATACTTGGCGAAACAATATGCGACATCAATTGAAATATTTAGTTATGCATAGTGTTGTGGTCAAATAATACCAAAATTGCGATCGGCTGAGCGGGCCGCCCTTAGCCAAGGGTGTGGAGTGTGGAGCGGAGGAAAAGGGGGGGGGGGGTGGAACTGGAACGCGACCAGACTATATAATAAGAACTGACCGAGTAAGGCCAGGGGTCATGCTTGCATCGCCCTTGCTGAAGCCAGCATCACTTGAATAATGTCAACAACAGCACCCTCCCTCTTTTAGTATTTCATATCTACTAATAATAAAGCACGAATTCCAATATCTTTCTCCCGTACCATTTCTGTTTCATGCATGCGATAATTTCGAACTCTTTCCTATCGACTGGGTTTTTACGTTGTCTATGACGGGTTCTCCCAGTCTCTTCTTAGTTGTAGTTTTAACCATTAAGTAGGCTACAGTAAGGGAGGCAACAATGGCCTCAATCACTGGCCATGGCTGCCCAATTCCTCTCTGCCGCGATACATGTCTCCTCGCATGATTTCCCTTCCCTTGTAGGTGTAAGGAGTTTGCCCTGAGACGCAATTACCTCCCGTTCTACCCACCGGGCTTTCACTTAACATTTAGTTATAGGGTAGTTAGAAAAGAATCGGACAGGGTCGCCATCGCTGACCTCCTACCACGAGCTTCGCTGCAGAAACACCGTCATCCTGATTTAGAGTGGGGTTTGACAGTGGTGAGTCTGATGGTCAGTTGCACCACCTTGGTTCGAAACTCGAGCCGAGATCGGATCTAAGATCGACACAGAAAATTGTAGCACCATTCGAGTTCAGAGTTTGACTGGAGATCGAGATGCACTTAATTTGGAACCGCCGAATTCGACGGTTCAAAATCTCAATCCGAGATCAGAGAAAAATACAAGTCTGTTGAATATAGGTTATGTGAATTTAAAACCACTGTTAAATACATTTATTTACTAGAAATAAATTTAGCAATATTTATATCGTTTGAAAATGGATTCAGTTGTTGTTTACTGTTGTAAAATGTAATTTGAGACCTTTTACAAATGTATTTATTTAATTGAATATGTATCAATGTTTTGTAAAGAGAGAATGAAATTAATGCTTATTTCTCCAAGCAAACACAACGTAAAACTGGATAATCCATTCAGAATATCTTAAACTGTCCTAATTTTCTGCACAAGCTAACTATCACATCGAATTTTTTTTATCACTAAAGAACAGCCTTTGCCGACACATGTAGTTTGAAAATACGCTAACAGATAGAACTAAATATAATTGTTTTCTCGGGAAATTAAAACAACATTATACGCACTTGAATATTATTCAGTAAAATTCGTAGAACAATAATTCACTTAAAACAGATGAAACATCGCACATCTAGTTCTATGTACTCTAACTTCTTCAATAACACTGGTATTAGAAATAACGAAAAAAAATTGCGTGTGCATAGTTTTTCCAATCAAACAAAACAACTAAAACGGAAAATTTGCAGTGCATTCGATATAATAAAAATCTGCTAGGGTCTTCTATACCTCACCTTTCTGTTTCGAATGAAACGGGACCGTTTTTAACATTCCATGACTTTCATTTTGTTTTGTATCACGTCAACGATTACTCTTTTCTCCTTTTCTGTAAAAATATTTAGTTTCTGACCACTTGCAACTTCATCCATATTTTGTCTCCAGAGAATTAAATAATTAGCAATTGCAGAGACTTGATAGAGAATATTAGGCTAACACACATATTACAATACCAAAACAAGTATAACTTATATAGTGAAAACTACGCCTACATTCATGACGTCATATATTACAAACCAGTAGCAAAATTTGTCTCATACTTAACCTCGATCTCTTGCTTTGGAAACAAGATCGATGAATCGGAGATCCAGAATCGTGCCATTTCGTTGGTGCAACACTTTTACAATGGAACCATGATCAAACTGAATCCTGGTTCGGAACTAGGATCATTCGATCTCGGATCGGGGAAGATGTTGGTGCAACCGGGCATAAGAGATTAGTCTGCGTAGTAGAATAGTACTATAGCACCCTGGTTCAGCTTGTAGAGCTTAATGATTTTATACCGTCCTTCTGACGGAAGAATTAATATTGTTGTATTCAGTGAAATGCAATAAAAAGTTCTTATTTGTCTACTTTGGTTGTTAGCTTATTTATAACCCCAAACATACAAGAAAGTAGTACAACAGGCCCTAGACGCTTTATTTTTGTATGTTGCCTGTCGGAACCAGGGTCGTTTCCAAAACATAGAGTCGCGAATAAAGGAGATGTCGCCCTTTAGTTGAAGGGTGTGCATTTTATAATTATGTGTATTTTACGAGACCGGAAATATTTCCCTGAATTGTTCTAGGAAGTTTATCCGATTACTGGATACTTTGTGTAAATGCATAACAAATTTACTCAGATTTATTAAACATTAAACAGATTCGTAATATATCTAAGAACACTTTCAAAATTAACCATTTCAAAAATATATGTTCAGTATGTACGAGAGTAAAGTTAGGTGACATTACGAAACCGTAACATAGCAGATGCCGTTTTACTAATAATCATAGCAGGACACCGTGGCTTTAATTAGAAAAAAATTAACTTCAATAAATAGTAAGCTAATATTTCCAGGAAAAGCGTTTCGTGTGGAATATGAAAGGGGAAGTGACGTCAGCGTTTTGAGCTTCGCGTCACTTTAAGTCCATGGGGCCGCGGTGGCGCAGTGGTCAGACTACTCGCCTTTCACCTAGGTGAATTGCGTTCGATTCGCGGCGCGGTCGCTTCCGGATTTTCGCATGTGGGATTCGTGCCGGATGATTTCTCTGGCTGGCGGGTTTTCTCGGGGTTCTCCCTTTTTCCCCACCCTTTCATTACGGCACTGCTTCATAGTCACCCCACTTTACTCTCATTGGGTCTAAAGACCTCGATGTTAAGAGCCACCCAAATCTATCTACTCCAGTTAACAACTCCTTGGAGTAACTGGACTAAAGCAGGAATAATATATGCAATGTTAACGTTTTACACAATGGGTTGAAGAAAGAACTAAGCAGGACTTTTAAAACGTGCATGATAGGACGCAAATTACCTATAATCACATTAAACTGGCACCTCAAGCCAGGCAGTATGGTTATAGGCTGTTCACGGTAAAGCGAGCACTTTTTAAGGCCCTCCCAAAAGTCATTACCCCCTAATAAATATATTTTATTGCAGTCTCAAGCGTTAAGTTTTGAGAGTGATGAAATGTATACACTGTATTTAGTAGACACATTGCAATTTTTACTTTAAAAAGTGGGGAAAGGTAGAAATAAACTGAAATAAAAAATTTATAAGGGCCTTAAAAAGTGCTAACTTTATCGTGAATAGCCTATAGCTAGGCGTTGCGTGAAACAAGAGCGATATACCAATTAGAAGGAATAGAGTCATTGAAGGGTCGATGTAGAAGGCAATGGCAGGTTAATTGTAGTATAATGTCGGCTGGGTGGTTGTCTCGTAGACAAAGTGCCGGACTTCACAAGTGTGGTGTAGTCATGCCTCCCTTCCCCAGCCAGGCCAGTCGCAGATATACACTGTTCATGGTAAGGTACACCAGGTCTGCACACCAACCTTTGAAAAAGAAATTCCCTCTGCTCAATAAACACCGGCATGACAGCTCCCAGTTAAACTTTTAGACACTAGTTGAAACATTGTACTGGAATCATGGCTTCCAACACGCGAGATGTGACAAGTAGATAAACACCTGTGAAGAAGTGAACATTTCATCGTATGTCTGATAACGGCCAGTTGTGTTGGAGTGGAGGGTTTTGCCAGTTCACGTGCGTCTATAAAAATATCTATACTTGTGGCTGGTGTTTCTAACTTCATTTTGCACGGGGCTGCGGTGGTGTAGTGGTTAGAATACTTGCCTCCCACCAAGGCGGACCGGGTTCCATTCCTGGATTTTCACATGTGGGGATCGTGCCGGACGATGCTGGGTTTTCTCGGGTATCAACCGTTTCTCCCGCCCTAGCATTCCGGCACTGCTCCATTCTAACCTTGCTTCATCCTCATAGGCTGCTAAGACCTCGACGTCAAGAGCCGCCCAAATCTCTTCACTCACTTCTTTCGAAAGATAAATATCTAACTTGCGCTCTTGCCTACCAGACTGAAGGATTGATTAGGCTGGTAGATGTATGAGACTTCAAAACTAAGGTATTATTAGAAAATCAATGTCCACGGGCAATGCTGAGAGTGTTAGGTTGGCAGCAAATTAAGAGAAATATTTCCAAGTCTTGACGTCACCATATGATTTTATAAAACGAATTTGAATTAAACAACAGTATTTTGATTTAATGCAATGAGAAAGGACTTAAGTCAAGAAAGTTCAGCGTATAGTAGCATTAGGTGCTCTCTGCAGCTCCTATTGAGGTTATGTCGCCCACCTCGAAAATTAAAAAATTCATAACTATTAAACTAATGGACCGATTTTCTAAATTCAAACACCATCAGTTTCCAAATTCGTGGCACAATAATAAAGTACAAAGGTGCCAAATATAATTATATATTTATTATCTTTATAGAATGTAAATAAATTTGTAAATCAATTTTTCTTCTCAAAATGATGTTTAAGTGACTAATGCCCTTTCTGTATGGGATGATCACGTTGCAAGTGATTGCAATACATACCATTCCACTTGTAGAATTTATTTGTATGTGCATAATTTTTCCTCGCATAAAATATTAGGACTTACAGTTTTTGCATAATAGCGTGTTAAAATCACAGTTGTAATGTTTTTGTGATGCATGAATATAATAAACTAAAACGTTTACAGAGAGTTTAATGAGGACGACTGGAAGGCCATATCATTATTCATTTCAAAGCAAGCTTTACAAAAGTCATAGACTGATAAAAATAAAACACATGGAAACATTTCCTTATTTCAAGCAATTTAAAATAAAATGCGAAATCATTTCATGGCGTGATTTTAAATATTTCTTGAAGTAGCCTATTGTCTCATTCTTCAATGTGAATTATTTTATTTTTGTAGGTGAGTTGGTTTTTATTATTTGTGCATGCCAAAAGCACAAAAATTGTCATTTTGATGTATGTAATAAACATGCGATCAAAATATTTCATGTCAGGAAATACAAATATAAAACGTAACTATAAAAATAAATATTTTGTAACCAGAAACCTTAAGGCTCGGTTTCGCCTCTCTTGCAGATATTCTTCGTTTCATCTGATAATTTCAGTTTCAAAAATTACTGGAAATTTTAGATTATTAAAAACTAGCTTTCCTGTGCTACTTCGTACGCATGACATTTAGGAATTGGAATCGCTCTTGGAAAGGAAAAGAGGACAGCCCATGTACAAAAAAGAAAGGAGAAAAGACGGAACATTTTTTTAACAATGGTTTTTCTTATGCAGTAATCCTAAGAAAGCTTAATCCAGTAACTATGTACATTCCTAATCATCATATTTTCGGAACCGTTTGAGATATTTCGATGAAACAAAGACTAAGTTGGTCCTGGGGTTATATATATATATATATATATATATATATATATATATATATATATATATACTGTGTCAATTTGATGTCAATACGTACAGTGGTTTTTGAGTTAAATCCGGTCGGACAGACACAAAAAAAAATTAGCATTAGATATGGCTTAGTATAGGCTGTTCACAGTAAAGTTCGCACTTTTGAAAGCCCTCTCGTTTGGAATAATGGTCAAAAAATGTGTTTTATTTTAACCTTAGACGTTAAATTCCGAGTGCGGTGGAAACATACACACACTGTTTATTACTTACAGGGCAATATTTATTTAGAAATGTGGTTAAAGGATAAAATATGGCTGATAGAAAAAAGTAACTAGGGCCTCAAAAATGTTCACTTTACCGTGAACGGCCTATAATCAATTACACTATATGAAAATACAATTAAAAGTGGAAAATTCGAAAATCACAGACAGACACTTCTATTTTATTTAGTTGCATTGATATACAATTTACTAGTTCATTAATACATTTGTAAATAATTTTCATTGTGTGTTATTCCCTGCTTGTCAAAAGGAAGGAACTTGATTATAAAATGTAAATATGTTCCTGACCTTTTTCCCACAAGGAGATATCACGCAATAAAAAATTACCAACAAAAATATCAAACAACTCGTAAAACATACATTTCCTATGATCATATATTGTCAGCAATTACTACGAGTCCGAAATTATGACGCAAAAACAAAGAATATATGGAAGAGAGGCGAATCCGAGTGTTGAGGAGGGATTTCGGATGTGTTAACTTAACTGTGAACGTGCTATATGTGGGAAGTGTGTTGAAAACAAAAGCCATGGCGCCTGACCTGTAATTCGCCTTTCTTCTCACTTCTTTAAACCGTCCTGTTATTATTTCTGGCCAGGACCGAGGTGGCGCCATAAAACTGAAAGCCATCCTCCATCCATTACTGCAAGTATGCGCGCCGTAAACACAAGTACTACCCCGAGAAGCGCAGCGACCAACCAGAAACCTCGAACAAACACGCGACTGCATGTTAATGTAATTACTGCCCTTTGAGTGTTACAATATCTCTTCCCATTGGCTATTGGAATGCATAGACTTAGGAGGAGAGAATATATTCTGACACTGCTAAATAGCAAGTTTACTACTGAATTCAAAGCCCCTTTCCACAGACTATTTTTAAGTAAATAATTTTTCATCTCGTTCGGTATCCTCACAAAAGATTTGTGTATGTTTTGCTGAAGGGCCATTGTTAGTATACAAGAGGTCTGACGGGAAGTCAGAGTAAACTCTCGCATTTGTATGTCATAAAACACAATAAATTATCCACCATATTACACTGTCATGTCCACGTAGAATCTAAACATTAGTGTGTTGTAACTTATGTTTAGTCGCTATTTTACAGAGATGCCGTAATGTATATTACTTTGATTATTTTTTTACTATGCCATTTTTAAAATGTTTCCTACTCATATCGTACTGTCATGCTACACACACACACACACACACACACACACACACACACACACGCGCGCGCGCGCGCGCGCGTATCATACATATTTAAATTTTGTGTGGGCTCTTGGAATCATGGACTGCTGTTCTGAAAAAATGGCGAATTCTTGAAAGTGTGGGTTTACTAGCGTCAGAACAGCACTAGTAGTAGTAACAGAGTAGAAATAATAACTCCGATAACATAATTACCGCTGCAGACATGTCATGTACGAGACATCTGTACGCTGTGCACGAAGGCGCGGTGACACTAGCACCACTTCTGAGTATTGTTTCATCGCCTCATCATATCAACTCACGTATTTCATGGCCGAGCGGTTCTTTTCGGTTCCTGATTTTTTAAAAAGTAGCTACCGTTGAACATCGGGTCGATAGGTAGACGTACGGTATTCGAAAAGAAAGGCAATGTTAATGAAACATTGTTCCCACGATCTAAGAGTAGCGTTTTAGATGTGCTAAAGCTCGGAGATCTCTCGACAATCCATTCCGAGCAAGAGAGAGATTACAGACTCGCGTTTAACAAGGATGGTCTCTCAGTCATACTTGGTAAGTGTTGTTGAATAGTTAAGAGCAGGAAGTAGCTGAAAGTAAACCACGTATTCAATAAAATAATTTTTCTGTCGTTACGATGAGTGCACACTTTTCTTCAGCCGAGTTGTTTAGGGTTCCATTTCCGTCGAGTGCACGCCCGTTTAAATACACAAAACACCATCCCTAAGGCAATGCCCGTGGAACTATTCTGCAGTTCACATCGTGGCACTTGTTCTCTCTGTCTCTCTCTCTTACTGACGAGAACTTCATTAGTGGCCGAACAGACCGACTCGAATGCGGAGGTTCGGGTTCAACTGCCGAGTGATTGGCGGCTGTTTTTATGTCTTCCGTGAGGCCAGTTTGTGTAATTAACGTGCGGACATTCATTTTCCCAGATTCTGGGAAAATGAATGTCCATAAGCAATAAAAAGTGATAATATGCGTGAAGACCGATGAGTCTTGAACAGTCCTGATAAAACGAGTTGGCGTAATAGACTTGTTCGTTGAGGAAGCGTGAAAATAGCGGCGATGGGTTCAGCTCGCATTACAACGCACACGTGTTACATGTGAGGAAACTGCTACACGCGGTGTGCGCATATTTATGACTTGGCAATGAGCGAGATGATGGAGCGGTTAACACGCTGAACTTGCATTCGGGGAGGACTCGAGGTACATTTCACGTCAGGTCAGCCTCGTCTCTGTATCCCGTCATTTGACAGGTGCCTTACTTTTCATTAAATTCATATTTTACTTACATTCTATCTACTGAATACAATTTATATTTAATTTATAATTAATATTAATAGAGCAGAAAGACTATAGGCGTGTTGCTAATGCGAAATAAGAGAAAGTTCTCATGGATACATTTATCAATCTGATTACGCTCAAATGCAGTGGGTAGTCCTTTGGTGCAATTTTCTAGACATAGTTCTGCTTTGTTTCCATGAGGCGAATTAGATAGAGCTCCAGCAGTACTTTAAAATATTGTAAGCAAGCATGAAGGACCTATATACTGGGTTGATCTGTGCGAGAGCTTATAGGCAGCGGTAGGGACACCCGAATTTCGCGAAATAATTTCGGCACATGCTAGATTTCAACGCCCTACAAGCACACCAGCAGTCGTCGTCTGCTTATTGGTGCCTTGTCTCTGTGAGAAGTCATTGTCTTACTTCACTGGCCAATCAAAGTTAGGTAGCTCCGATACTGCACGTCTCTGGTTCGATACACAAGACGCGTATCACGTGGATAGAAGTTAATATGCTATGAAATACAAGTGGTTGTGAAATGTTTTCGCGAATATTGGACGTCCCTGCTTACATGGAGTGTCAAGGCATCCCACTGGATGAAGAACGACGTGGTGCCGTGACTTCACAGCGAACCAATGAGCGGACAGTTTACAACGGCAGCGACGGTTCAAAAGTTTTTGGTGGAACTGTATCGGCAATAAGATCTGTCGCGGACCGACGTACATCAACATTTGAGTGCAACTATAAAGCGACCCTCGCCTCGGGGCCTCCCCTCTGAGATACGGCTATTCCTCCGCGACGAATAACAACCTCCCCTCAGACAGTAAACGAGAAAGGGTGGAGGGGTTGTAGGGGGAGGAGAGTTGACGGGGCTACTCCATGACGACGTAAACCGAACATTGAAAGGGGATTCCTATCTAGCTTTCGTCGTCCGCCATGATGATGATCAACATATGGCGGTACTTATAAATCCGGCCGTAGTTGAGGCCTCGTATATACGAGCTGGTGAGACACCCCCCCCCCCTTCTTCCATCGCGAGCACGGCTTTAATAACAGGTTAACAGCGTAATGTGGCGTGGCTGCGTGATGGGTAGAGTAAGGAGAAAAAATGGGGGGGGGGGGGGGAAGTGCGTTTCCAGAAAGCCATTAAAGCTCCGGTGATGGAGAGAAGCGAATAATGAGGGCTGAGTAAACGGTGGGTTGTGACGATGCAGGAGGGGAGCTGATGCCGGCCCGCTCTTCAGGGACTTCTACAACGACCTTGGTGGTTAAGGCCGCTCAGGTTGGACCTTCCGACCGCGAACATGCGGGTTCGAACCCCGGCATGACCATATTAGCTGTCTGTAAAAGTAGACCCTTCTTGCCACGCACAAGACCTAGTGTATTCACGTGTGTGTGTATATAATATATAGTTATTAGAGACCATTGTTTGTCACGGGAAAAGTTGACAGCTTGCTAGGATTTAAAAAAATGATGTACTTAGACAGTTTTCTTTCGTTACTGAGTCTCATGCATGTACAAAGCTACCCCAAAGTGTTTTGGAATATATGTTGGGTGAAAACAGTTCCGCGATTTCCCAGTGTCCAGGTGGCACGGGTTTAGGTCCATGTTTTGCTTGTTGGTACACGTGGTGATATAATTAACCCACATGGCAGCCAGTCTTCTTTCACATTCGTTATGCGTTTTCGACAGTCAGCTAATATTTTTTGTACTATTTGGACGTTTCTTTGTTAGATATGATTGTGTTGTTACAAGTAGATATGTGATCTGCGTCGTGACTGTAATTACTAAATTACGTATAATCCAACAGATGTAAGTAAGTAAGTAAGTAGCTCCTTTATTTGTGAGAATTGCATCAACTGCAACCGAAGAGTTGAAGAGTTCGTTCTAGGGCTAGTGTAAGAGATGCATGTCTAGACGTAGGTGAGCTTTAGGAAAATGTACGGAATGTGATGTATCAAGTAGTGGTAATACCAATACTTCTTGCAGGGGATCACACACCGACTGTCATTAGGAAGAAAACAAGTAGTTTCAGTGCTGCAAGCTTATTAGTGTATGGTACACTACATGTTTACAGTAAGTGTTTGAAATGCCCTCCACCATTGTCTTGGAATTGGGCACAGCAACATAAAATACATGCAAGAGCGTAGTATTGTACAAACACTAGGCGCTGTATCCCTGCAGCTGGAGACTTGTGTGCATTTTACACATGTTCTGGGCTGTTGCAACAAGAGAACCATTTTCGTTCATTAGGCCATGCTGCTCAATAAACCAGCATCAAAATCTCCCGACGGTATAAAGGCTGTATGCAATTAGAGGTGTGGGGGAGGGGGCAACCCATATGATTTCCTTTACGATGGGCGGTATTAATTACTAATTAGTGTTTGCTCTTAACTTGAAGATACCGATGACGAACGAGTCTGTGAATGTATAAATATAATACCTATATAATAAAAAAAAAGGCGAGACTTTAAAAGTGAAAATTAATTAACTGAAAAAAAAAAAAAAAACCTTTTAAAACCAAGCTTTATAAAAGTTAATAAATGAACTATATATATATATATAAATAACTATAGGAATAGTTACAGAATTTATATAACTTGTGTAAGACGTGGTCTAACAACCGTAATAATCTTTACTGCAAATTAATATTTTTGTATCAATTTACATTTAGTATATAAAACGTTGGCGCAATATAGAACGTATACCTCGTTTGCGTAAGCGCAGTAAGCACATATCTTGCGTAAGGCGCCAAACTTTTATACACAAAATTTTTGGCAAAATTTATTACGGCTGTTCGACCACGTCTTACAAGTTCTACAAATTCTGCAACTACTCCTCTAATAATTTTTATCTTTTTAGTTCATCTATAAATAAAAGTTTCGTTTTTAAAGGTTTTATTAATTTCCTGCTCACAATAATGTTTGAAGAAAAGAATGTATAAGTCACCGGAGACTTATTTGTACTACACACAGAACAGTTATATAGAAATGGCGTATCTAAACCGTAACGCTGTTCCATTAACGCCATATTATATATTTCTTCAGATTGAAAAATAATGGGACTTAAACACTATGGTGAACACAAAACATTTGATGATCCCAAAATGAGCAATTAACAAACTGTTTGCGATCATGAGTAAAAACTAATATTGCATTAAACACACATTTTCAATAAATACTTTGTAGTCCAGTTGCCATTGATGGTTGTCCCATTTCACCATCGCAATGAGTGAAGAGTGAAGATATATGGGCGGCTCTTAACGGCGAGGTCTTCAGAGCCGATGAGGGTGATTGAAGTTAATATGAAGCGGCGCCGGAATGAAAAAGGGGGGATGGGAGATCTCTGAGAAAACCCGCCGACCAACGGCATCATCCTGCACGATTCCCACTTGTGAAAATCCGGTGACCCGGTCGGGTATTGAGCCCGGCCCGGTTCACCTTGGTGGGAGGCGAGCGTGCTAACTGCTCAGCCGCCGTGGCCCCACCGTCGCAATGAGCTGTTGTGTCTAATTTTTTAAAGGCTGTTCACGATAAACTGAGCACTATATATTTTGATGGGCGAACAGAGTGACATTCGCTCAGCAAAGACGGTAACGTTGGATGGAAAGTAGTTCCATATCTTAACGCCGAATAAAAAATATTGGCAAACATTTGTGATAGCATAGATTATTTCTTTCCCTTTTTGTTTTGTTTTCAAATACATCGAAGTGTAAAAATCAGCAGATTTGTAAAATATTTACTTTCTTAATAACTTTATAGTTTCACTTTACCGCGCATGAATAAAGTGATGAGACCCGTGGCATAGTTGAATTTATATAAGGCGGAAGAATATACAATGCGCATGCAAGTAGATCTTAAGCAGGGCTTTCAAAAGTGCTCATTTGAACGTGAACAGCTTATAAACAAGGTAAGTGGGAAACAAGAAATTTGCGAGGAACGGGAATCGTGAAATACGGACGGTGTGCGACAGCTGCACAGAGGAATAAAGGATGTTTGAAAGTGCAGTTAAGTTACTCAAGTGGCGTAACGGCGCAGAAACACAAGCCCTTGACAGTGATGGATGGCGCCAGCGACTGTAAAGCAGTTCGATAAACCAAACACTGTGACAAGCACTCTCGTAGTTCTATTGTTTTATTGCCTGCCATAAATTTTCGCGGCAGTACAACAAATATTTGACGTGGCGGGACGTAGTTAAGTGACGTGTGAAGTTAGCACGTCTTTCCATCTGGAGTCTGGAGAACACTTTATTATTATTATTATTATTATTATTATTATTATTATTATTATTATTATTATTATTATTATCAAGGGCACTCAACGTACGCGAAAAGATCTGCGCACAGCTAGTGACATACATTTCCCTCCAGCACGCCTGCAATATTTCCTTTGGTTGTTGGAGCCGTTGTGACTGAGCGGTTAGCCTGCTCGCCTCCCACCAAGGCGAACCGGGTTCCATCCCCGTCCGGGCAACTCCCGAATTTTAGCAAGTGGGAATCGTGTCGGACTATGCCGCTGGATGGCGGGTTTTCTCGAGGATATCCCGTTGCTCCCGCCCTTTAATTCCGGCGCTGCTCCATACTCACCCCAATCACACTCATCGGCACTCAGGACTTCGCTGTCACAGAGTTTACGAGGTTCATTCGCGTATTTTATGGTCGAGAGTTGTTTTCAACCCTGCGATAATTTTTTTTTGGGTGGCAGTTTTGTGGCCTTACGTTCCTTGCTTACGAATAAAATATTTTATAGGAATGTATGCGATTTCAAAAGCGAGAGAATATAAATAAATGGTAGCCCATATGGCATACGAGCACCGTATTGAAATATTAAATTATAATTTATTTTAGAATGAAAGTAATTATTTGTTGTGAGATTTATTAAAATGCCAGACCATTTAAGCAATTTAATATTCCAAAACCCAACCGACTCCAACCTTACCTAACCTCATTGTGTCCTTTATAGAATATCACCACGCTCTCGAGAAGGATCTTGGTCGAAATAGAAGTTCGAGTGCTGCAAAATATGATGAAGTTAATTTTCAGTTAACAAATGGAAATACTTGAGCCAGACACGCCAGCAGATTGACGTCACATGCCAGCGAGATGTTATAGCGCCGTTTGTCGACCAGTAGTAGCCAATCAGACACAGGGTGCGTTCCCAGAGCCTAGGCATGTTGGACAAGTTTCGATATATCGAAATTACGATATTATATCAACAATATTTTCATATAAATCGTCGATATATTTCAACGATGTTTTATCGAAATCATTAAACTTTACAGGTGTCGGAAATAAATATTCTTAAAATGCTCTTCTAGTAAGCTCTGTTTTGAATACAAAAATTTAATTAAAGAATTACGATGTCTGCTTGGCTACATGCACCTAAATATGGTGCCACATCTTTCTGCAATGCTTCGTCTCGACAATAAGTAACATTCCAATCAATTTTACATTTCATTTTCAAATTCCTTAAATGGGTACATTAAATAGGTGCATTAAATAGGTACATTAAATGTCGGATTCCGATGTACCGAAAAGTCGATATTTTTCTCTCGATATTTCGTTTCATAAAGCGATACACTTATAAATAACTAATATAATAGTATCGATATATATATATATGTAATGCGACATCCGTAGCAGAGCCTCGCCCAGCATCACAGGAGCTGCGAGCATACTTCGCCTCTGTGAAGTTCTCTAGTCTGTGGCTTGCCACGAGGGCAGAGGGGCGTGGCGGATTGCGGACACGCGCGGGCACACTTGAGCTGTCCTCTCACCCGCACGTATTGGCTGACGTCGGAGTCCTGGGGATGTTAGGAGGAGTAAGGAAGAGGGTTGTTAATGTGTCCGCAGGAAGGAAGTGATTGCCCAGCGGGGGGGGGGGGGGGATCCCTCAGACCACACACACGATAGAGCGGGCAGCTCATATCGAGAGTTGACTTCTGGACCAGAATTGCCCTCTGTGCCTCCCGCACACGCACGTTTATGGGCCACGTCGTCTTACCCCGAGGGTCTGTACCCCAGGGGCAATATCGCCCAACGCTATACCCCGGGATTAACGAATTAGTCTCCACCCCCACCCCGGGTCAACCCGAGTGAGAAGGAGGTACCGGGCTTATTTCGACTGCTTGTCCGCTCTTATTGCTTCTCCCTCCATCGTTCTCCAGGCGACTAGATCTAGAGCGGGGCGTATCGCTTATATTAAGCCGTGGCTGTATTGTGCTCGACATTGTATTACTTCCCCCTTCCCCACCCACCTACCTCCCGCACTGATGGATAGGCTTCCATTTTGACTGCCATCGACGGCAAACTACCCAGGCTCCGGGGAACATAAGATCGAATAAACCGAGGAGAATAATTCACTTCATTGAGGAGTAATACTTCGACTGAACGTAGAAGCGTATTACCTTGTTACAGCTCGACCCGTGAGACCGCCATTACAGTAAAACATTTTCTTGGTGTTCTTAAAACTGAATGATTTGAAATAAATTGCAAAATACTCTTATTTCTCAACACACTTCACTTTTCGAATTGTTTGAGCATGCCAGTCACATAAATCCATGTATGTAGCATATATTGCAAAAGTATTGCAAAAGCCGCTATTTTATTATTGTTTTATGGCTGGGCTCCTTCCTCGATCACTTAGATGTACGCCCTTGACTGGTCTCACCCTTACACACGTGTTAGCTGTCCCTCTAGTGATTGGCTGGAACATAAACAAATTAGTTTGTCATCTTTTTCATGTGCACAAAAGTGATGCACGTTGTATTATTAAGTACCATATTTTTAAGGAGTTTTTATTTTGAAGCATATTTTTATTACTAAAATTGTGTCAAAGTAATTGTTATATATTTCTCAAAAAAACAACTCACATTTGGTATGAGTTCCCGTAATATCACACACACACACACACACACACACACCACACACACACACACACACACACACACACACATATATATATATATATATATATATATATATATATATATATATATATATATATATATATATATAGAGAGAGAGAGAGAGAGAGAGAGAGAGAGAGAGCGCGAGATAGAGAGAGAGAGAGAGAGCTGAAATTACACGCACACACACATACTCTTGTGTCAATAGCAAGTAGGTCTACTTTTCGTATAAACATATTATTTGATTGTGTGTTGACTAACATCAACATTTTTCAGCATACTCACAAATTTACGCAAAGAGTGACATTTATTTCGAATATTAACATGGAGCCATTAGTTTAGTCGAGATGAAGGCCCGAATAATGTGAAATGTAACTTTAATTGGGCCAGTGCTTATTTTATTTATTAATATGTATAGAGAGTGTGTTATTTAAAATATTCCCTATTTATTATGATGCAAGCTCCTCACGAACTGAACCAGAACCGACATTGAAACTGAATATTAAGAATCTCACAAACACAGTAACATATTTTCGAAAGAAATAAAATTGTCTTTCGTAAATATGTGCATCACAGGAAATATTTGCCTTGTTTCTTTCCACGGAATACAATTTTCTTTGTATGCACGTTTCCAGTGAAATCACAAAGTAAGTTTTGCAGCTCTAAATGTGGTCTTGGTATTAAAACTTAGTGAGAATGTGTGCGATACCATCCCAGTTGACAGACAGTGAGGTTTTTCTAAGGTTCACTTTACCGTGACTAGACTTGTCCAGTGGTTATTAGTTGCAAAATGCACTGTTGTGACTGGTGAGTATTAAATTCTGTTTAAAATTGTTCGTAAATGTTTGGTTTGTAAATTACTCTGCGGATGCTTTTCTAAAGCAAAACAACACTACTCGTAAGTGTGCACAGAACTATATATAACATTTAGTTGGATCAATGTCGTATTTCGATTGCCAACCTACATGGTGGGCCGCGTGACATGTCGGTTTTAGGCCAACGTAATATGCCAACGTTGGCCCAACGGTATAGCCAAAAGTTGGGCCAACGGTGGCCCAAGCAAATTTTGCTACCGGGAAACTCACGGAATTACTTTATGGAGTAATTCAACCGCCAGCAAAAAACATTTCCTTCTTCAAAGAAGAAAACCGTAATTATTTTATGCAACAAGAGAAATAGAGAATCTTGCAGACAGCTTTTTAAGTCCGAAAACCTACTAATCATTAAAAGCCAATATATTCATGACATTCCCTCTCATGTTTAAGATGATTTAGAAAAATTCAAATCAAACAGCGAAATTCATCAACATAATACAAGATCTAATAGAAATATGCACGTCTTTTCAGATTTCCCATCATTATATTAAAAAGGATTTCGTTTCTCTGTAATCATGGGGCCACGGTGGCTGAGCGGTTAGCCTGCTCGCCTCTCACCAAGGCGAACCGGGTTCAATCCCTGGCCGCTTCACTCCAGATTTTCGCAAGTGTAAATCGTACCGGACGATGCCGCTGGTCGGCGGGTTTTCTCGGGGGTCTCCCACTACCCCCGCCATTTCATTCCGGCGCCGCTCCGTACTCACCTCACTTCACGCTCATCGGCTCTCAAGACCACGATATTAAGAGCCACCCAGATCTCTTCACTCACTCATTTCTCTGAAATCAAAATATATAATTGTCTTCAACAGCAGTACTAAGATTTATGTTGGAGCAATAGCATGATATTCAAACAATACCTTTACAAACTATTATTATCTTCTAATGTGCTTTTTTCATGCCGAAGGGTATTTTAGTTTTCTGTGTAAGTAGATACTTATATTAGACTTATGATAATGAAAGCTATATATTTTCATTCAATGTAAAAAATTTTCCTGGTAAACTTCGTAAACTGTAATGGATTTTTTAAACCTCTACGCTGTGTGGTAATAATACCACACATCGAGTTGCAAATATATGAATGTTTAACATCCCTACTGTATAAAGTTGGGAAATTCCCTATGTATTTGACTGTTTCCTGAGAAAATGTAGGAACACTGCAATGACTGTATAGGGGAAAACATTACCATTCCTGCTTTCTCACCAAGCATATACACTGGTATAGTAAGTTTCCGAATAATTTCTTAAGAGTGTAGTTTCTGAATGTTACTGGCGCTTCCTGTGTGTGCATTATTTTATTTTAATTTTTAAGACCAAACACTGTATCATATGTTGTGTGTAAACGTACGCATTGCATATACTATGACCTGTGATGTGCCCTGTGTCCCATTTGTCCAAAAGAGATTGTAAAGGAACACTTGGTAGTGAATATAAACGATAAACAGCGAAAAAAGTTTTTCTCTGCGAATTATTTATAAGTAGTCCATACATATATCACGGACCAGCTATTGTGCGGAGTTCAAGCACTACGTGGAGTGTAAAAGCAAAACTAGGGAGGAAGGCTGGTTTCCTTGAGACAACAGCGTGAAGATATGCAGACGACATTTCTCGTGGCTTGTAAATCTTGTTTACAGGCCCGTACCTTCCTGCTCATCTTGTAGCTAGCAGCTGTGGCGAAGTCAAGGTGTATACTCTCAGAGGACAAGCACCCGCAGCTCGGCTGTGTAGAAGGGTGAGCGCGGTGTATAATGGCGAGTGTTTGTGGTGTACTCACGTGGAATGGCCGCGCTTCTCGGTGTAATTGTTGAGTTGGGGAGCTGGCGAATTCTCGTGGCTTGTCAATCTTGTTTACAGGCCCGTACCTTCCTGCTCACCTTGTAGCTAGCAGCTGTGGCGAAGTCAAGGTGTATACTCTCAGAGGACAAGCACCCGCAGCTCGGCTGTGTAGATGGGTGAGCGCGGTGTATAATGGCGAGTGTTTGTGGTGTACTCACGTGGAATGGCCGCGCTTCTCGGTGTAATTGTGAATAGGGGAGCTGGCGAATTCCTTTTCATCCTTGTCGCGTGGAAAGAACGACCTTCAGTGGGGAAACCATCACGGGACGCAGTGCAGCCGTCCCACAGACTAACTTCCTACTCGCCGAGAACTTACTTACTGCGACGAGGTTTTACGTAACGGATAGCATTGGATAGAAAATATGTTAATACCCTGCATGCTTCTGGATTGCGTCCAACATGCAGACATTACTTGTAAACTAATTCCTAAAAAAATTAGAACATTTTCGGTTCCTCTGTTTTTTGTCAAAGTCATGCTTTTAATTGGTTCATTTCACATAAATACTATTAAACTAACCACATGAAAAAATTAAATAAGGGGAGCTTTAAAAGTATGGTGTCAACCTTTTTTAAATTGCGCTTATATCATATTATTAAAATTCAGGAGCAGCTAGAATTATATATATATATATATATATATATATATATATATATATATATATATATATATATATATAAACAATATATTCTGAGCTATTTTTTGGACACTTCCCTACTTTTAACTGCCGAGACTTTTTTTTTTTTGAGTAGGTTACATAATCTGTAGAAGTGAGATAGTTTTGGAAACTGATCTCGCGTCTGATTGGCTACTGTATGCAGTAAGGTTTTTCCTTATTGGTCGAGTTACCAACAGGCAAGCGAATTTCTTGATACCGACAGGTTTTTGTAACCGTGTTTCTTTCGTGTAGATGGTATAATATTGTTGTGCAATAGCCTTAATTCGTTGACAACACCTCTCAATTTTATTTGGGGCAATATTTGTCTACGTGGGTTGTATTTTAAAAAGACTTACATGGTAGCTTTATATTCAGTCATACATAAGTTTATAATTCTAGGTGCTGCAAAGATTTAATGTTGTGTGTAATTAAGTGCACTTGTGTCGCTGTGATCACAGAGCAAATAAGTGCACAGAGGCAAAATGTCGTGGCGTTCCTTTGATATAGGCGTATACATACTCTCATTGGCTGTGCGAGGCTCCTGGAACAGGCCTTGTGTCTCATTGGCTACTGAGTCCCGCGAAAAGTTCCCTATTTGGCTGAGCTTCCAGTTGGTGGGGGCCACGGTGGCTGAGCGGTTAGCCTGCTCGCCTTCCACCAAGGCGATCTAGGTTCAATCTCAGGCCGGGTGACTCCGGATTTTCGCATGTGGGAATCGTGCTGGACGATATCTTTGATCGGAGGGTTTTCTCGGGCATCTCCCGTTTCCACCGCCCTTTCATTCCGGCGCTACTCCATACTCATCTCAATCACCCTCATCGGCTCTCAAGACCTCGATGTTAAGAGCCGTCCAAATCTCTTCACTCAATTCCAGTTGGCGAGTAAGTTACCAAGTGCTGATTGGCGAACGGCTCTCCGACACGTTGCTAATTTACACTTCGCGATACAAGCGGTTATTGTACCTCTGTATTGTTAACTACTCTGTGCTGTTACTTGTTAAGGGTTTTAAATTCTATGCTCGGTTTATGCTTTTATACCTACACGAGGGAAAGGTTATGTTAATTAAACTGGATTTTTTTATGAAGACAACAGAGTTTTAATAAAATTACTTTAAGTATATACGTATAAGTAGGGTTAGAAAAAATTGGCGAATTCATTTGAGGGCATGATAGATACCAAACGTGTGTACACAGATGTCCCCTTAGCAATTGGATGACTCTGCGCCAATAGCCGACTTGCAAGGGAACAAGAAGCGAATCGCGTACTGTCAAATGTGGGATAACACTAGGACAACAGCCAATGAACAAACATCTGAGGTTCGACTATACAAAGGATTGTGGAGTCTAGCATACAGGACATTGAACTCGCGAAATTTTCCTATGCATACGTATAAGTTATTGGCGAGGGAGATCCTAGTCAATGAAAGTATCCGACTAACCTGGATGGTATTGTCGCCGTAAGTTGAATGTTGTGTCGGAAAAACGACGAGAGGCATCTTATTCAGCGTGGGTCCTCAGACAGACCCTGTACACAGTGTTGCCAACTTGTGAATACACACTATCATGACGGCAGCGAAAATTCCCTTCTTGATTTGACTCGTACAACGCGTCCAGTTTTCCACCACAGCTTTCGCATTAGCGCACGCTCAGTATCCTGGTATCGTTGTCACTTCGCATTAGCGCACGCTCAGTATCCTGGTATCATTGTCACTTCGCATTAGCTCACGCTCAGTATCCTGGTATCGTTGTCACTTCGCATTAGCGCACGCTCAGTATCCTGGTATCGTTGTCACTTCGCATTAGCGCACGCTCAGTATCCTGGTATCGTTGCCACTTCGCACTAGTGCACGCTTAGTATCCTGGTATCGTTGCCACTTCGGAATAAAGGATATTCAAAGTTTGTGTCGTATAGGTTATAATAACAAACATGACTAGTGACTAGTGCACAAAACAGACCAGCAGTAGCTCGCAGAAATCTCCGATAATACGTTCATTATTTTATTTGGAAAATCTGCATTTTCTAGTGATATTATATGCAGTACGCCAGTTAACGTTGTAAATATATTATTTTCGTTCCTGCATTATAAAATGTAGTTAAACAATGATCATGTGTGCGTACAATCATAGTTTCATCCTCTTACTCGTTATCAAAATTCAATCGTGGCTTAAAATTTTCAAGACTTAAATTTAACTTATGATCTCAGATATTGAAAATAAGAAACTATTCATTCGCGCTTAACTAAACGCCAACACAACATTTGTTTATGCTATCACAGTCAATAAGCTTATGCTTTGTGTTTGGTTACAGTAATACGAACTATAAATCTAGCGTTGTGTACAAATCAGAAATCCACAGAGATCATTAGACAGTGAACCTCATACTGTACAACACAGTCCACAAACCGCCTTCCTGTGTGTTCAAAGAGGCTAACAATTTATTTAAGTGTGTAATTATTTATAAAATAATGCAGACCTATCGTGTGTATACGTTGTACAACCTCTGTAACACTTTACGTTATGATTAATAAATCGACTAATTTACCAGACTGTTTTACATGATGTAAAATAAAGGAAACATGGCTTCGTAAACATTACCTTATATTTCCAGAACAGTTTATGCTGGCTAAGTGAGACACACGGCAACAAAGATCATGACCATGTAACTAATATTATGAAGTTTTTTAATGCTGGCGTTCCACATGCGATAATAACAGCCTGTGTGCGTACATGTGATCACGGAAGCAATCAAGACTATCGGTAATCTTTTTGGTAGTTTTACGAGACGAGAGCAAATTGTCGGTCACGCGGAGGTGTAGCCAGTCGGTGTGAAATCAGCGCGAAGTCGACCAAATCCTATTATCGACCGTTAATGACACCTCGCTACAAGAACATATCATTACAGAAACAGTTAGCTCCATAAAAAGTCTGATGGACTTCAGACGATGTTGTAGTTAAAGCAAGAATTCTGGAGATTACCGCAAAAAATGATAAGCGTTTCACAAACGAATATATACTTTCTTCCAAAATAATTTTAAGTTTATAGTTGACAATATTAACTTTTACATTCTTTATAAGTGCTAAATGTATTAAATGATTGCTGTCCGAAAATCTATGTAAATTATCGAATATTATCTTCAGGTAAATACGTAGGGCGTTGGTATCTTAGTGGTAGATAACTGATAATTATTTTAATATCAGACGTAGTAATCATACATGATATACTTGAAATCGAGCTTGATGTTTAATTTTTTTTTTTTCAAAATTGGTATTATTTCTGGTAGTTCTTAAGGCTTACGGCTATAGAGTAAAAATTTGTGCATGATTAAAATATAATATGATAATAAGTCATTTTGCACGGCTGTTTAAAGGGTTATCTTCTAAAATAAATAAGATAACGAATAATTTATGTTTGATTGGATAAATAAACACCTAAAACAGAGTGGCTTTCCTCCCCCCCCCCCCACCCCGTGAAGATACGGAGTCTCTTTGGGAAAGAGCGCTGGTCGCAATACAAAGACGACGTCTCTAAGGAAACCATGATATATCAAGAATTGTCTGGCAAGTACATAAGAAAAAATACATTCGCAAACTTACCGTTATACAATAACTTTCGTATACGCCACTTCTGGATGTTTTCAAAACGTTTTAACTCGGCAAGAAATTCTTGGTAGTTTACTTAGAGGCAACGGGAGAGAGGGAAAATAATTTCAGCTGAGTGTTTTCAAAAACTTTACATTTTTGCTACGTTAGTAGTAAGACATAGTTCCTTAACGGACAGGATTCAAGGATTCGGGATTCGAGATTTTGACCGCCATCTTGGATTCCGCCATTTTGTAATTTTTCTTACAAAATAATGTGTTTTTATCCAAACATCACTTGTTTTTACACAAAAATCAATCATTTTCCCTAAAAATTACCTAAGAATTTTCTATTTTGCACAGCTACGAAAGACGACTCCCCCCAAAAAATCCTTCAGAGGATTCTGGTCGCTATCATGAATTTCCCTTTTTCCCTTAAAAATTCCCCTTTCTCCGTCCAAATTTCACTTTTGCCCCCTCAAAGGTCTCCCCCCGCACCCCCAATCACTCACCTCTGTTCGAATCCAGCAGACGACTGACTCCCTCGCCTCCTCTTCCTTCATATACTCATTACGCCATCTTGATTTTCATTCGTAATTTGTTTACATACTACTGGAGGCAGCCATATTTGTTTATATGCTACTGGAGGCGGCCATATTTGTTTTTTTCGTACATCTTTTTTTTATATATGTTACTGAAGGTGGCCATATTCGTTTTATTCCTACATAATTTGTTTATATATGTTACTGGAGGCTGTCATCATGGGAGGCAGCCATCTTGCTAAGTGCAGTCCTCCATGTTTTTTATTATCATTTGTTTTATAGTTTGTGTCTCACCTCTGTGCGATAACCCGATTATGCCACCTGATATAGGCCTGTACCAAATGGTGACATTGACCATTTCTGCAAAGTATTTACATTTATTAATTCTTTTAATTCTTATATATAAAGCGGAAAAGGTTTTTGTACACATAGTAAAACATACAGGTTTATAAATCTTCTTCGACGTTCACCGCTCGATGTCCGCCTCGGCGACCCAGGAATTGTAGCGGGCAGGGAAACCCCACCACTTGATGTAGGCCCTTCTATTACGCCGTTTCAGCACTTTTCCACCAAATACATATCTGGAAACTTCATCAGCCGGATCTCCTCGGGGAAGAATCCGCTATTTATGGGTACATTGTTCAGATCTTCGAGATAGTAGGTCCTCGGAGCATAGTTACATATATATCGCACACGAAACAGTTCGGCACTCCAATTCGCTGTGAGCCCTTTCTCAAAGACACCTTTCTGTTTGGCGATGCACACCAGGTCTTTGATCTTGGCTTTAGACTTGCGTGGTCCTTCCTCTTCGGAATAGCATACACAGTCCGAACCAGGGAGTCGTCCTTAACATCTTCGGGCTTCATGCGAGTGGTCGAGTGCACTGTAGAGTCATACTCGCGCACAAGTTTCGGCAGTAGCTCAAGCCACTTGGATCTACGATTTGCTGCGAAATGCTTTTACATCTTGCCCTTCAGAGACCTGTTGAACCTCTCGACGATTGAAGCTTTGAGATTACTGTATGTGGAATAATGATTTATGTTATGTTTCTTCATCAGGGCCTTGAACTTTGCATTTAGAATTCCTTACCTCGGTCGATTTGCAAATTGGTCGGGATGTGTCCTTCGCTCAAAACATCTGCGATGGCCTTGGTGATGTCATGTGCATTCTTCGACTTGACCGGTCTGGCCCAGGCGAATTTGATATAGGCATCGAAGACTGTCAACATGTATTTGTAGCCTTTGTTGACTTGAGCATACAGTATCATCTCGACGAGGTCAGCTTGAAACAGATCGTTCACCCCACAAATCATGACCTTGCGACGGCGGTAGTAGCGCCTGGCAGCAGCATGCAGTTATTTGGCGATACCCAATCGATTCATCGTATGTAGCCCGCCTCCTTAAGTTCTTCTATGATTGAAACTATCTCGTTGGCGTGGGAGTAATTGCCAACACTTCGCGAAGCAAGCAGTAGCTGGAACCTATCTACCAGTTTGTTCGGATCGTCTCAAAACACGTAATCAAAGATATTGCCATCGTCTATCTTCTTCAGACCTTCGCCGATTCTCAGTGCTAGGCTGCTGTAGAGATCTGCAAGAATGTAATTTTTTTCGTGATCTTCATCCTTATATACACCAGTCTCGAGAGCGTTGACTTGGTAAAGTGCATGCATGAGTTCGAGCAAATTTTTGTATTCCAGGAGGTCAGATTCTGTAAAGTCCCTGGGCTCCTTGCGAAATAAAAGTTCGTATATTCCGGGGGTTCCATGTACCATGTAATTGCCAACTCGGATGCTCCCACCTGTTAGAAACTCTATTTCAGCAGCATCAAGGAACCATTTATCATTATGCCTGTATACATCGTACGTCGTATCATTATTACGAGATGTGTACAATTGTAGGTACAGCCGAGCCAAAGCATTATATATTTCAGGGGTCTCTTCCATACTTTATTTTTGTGTGAGAAATCCACATCCGATCGCGTCGTCCTGATTTGACTGTACTTCACCATGCTTTCGCTTCTGCAAAGGCTTAGCAGTAGTGTCGATTTCAGACTTTACAACTACGGGTGCTTCGTAGCTCTCCCTGAGAACATCCAGACAATGAGTAATGGGCTTAAAAATTCCTTCATTTTTATGGTCGCGTGAAATTTTGGCTCTCTTGGCGAGCAAATATTTTGAGTGGGCAGACTGAACCACTCGATGTAGTTTGCTGCAATACCCGCCATCACACCGAATAAAAATTCTCACTGTCACATTCTTTTATAGGTTTAGTCGCTAGTCTCCGTCAAAATACTTTATATCTTGCTCAGACGTTCGCTGTAATTTTGAATATCTGTTTTTGTGGTGAGGTGGGAAATCGATGTATCGACTGTATGTGTCATATATCCTTCCAGGTTTTCCAGATTCTCTTCATTTTGTGCAGATGTTACATTCAATCTGTCAATAATTTGCCTTTGAACACTCGTCACATGCTTGTCCATAGCTACCATATCGGGGTCGATCTCCATCTTCTCACGCTCCATCTTCGCTCCGAGCTTCGACAGGTAGTTTCGAAAGAATGCGTTTTGTTCTGCCAACATTCTGTGCAGTTCCGAAATGATGTTATTACCAGTTTCGAGGACGAAATGTTTAGTAGCAGCATCCCCAGATTGTTCAGGTTCACTAACATTTCGAATTATGGTATGGGTAGAGTAACACCTTGCTTGATAATACGTATATTACCACTGCAATATTCTGGAAGCGGCGGTGGAGTTAGTATTAACAAGCTTCTTGATGACTTTGTGCATATTTTAGCAGTCTCTTTAAAGTATCACGCCGAGAAAACAGCTTCTGGCAGAATTCGCACCGAAATCTCATATTGGAATATGTGATACGTCCGTACTGTTCCAAGTATAGATTGATGCTGAAACGAAAATGTATAAAAGGAGCGTATTATACTTTTCTCGCTCAGTTCACCACGATGTCTCGAAGATGTAAGACCGTAGCTGGATTTAGGGTCATCAATATACTGATCAACAATCTACCATTCGAACTGCACATTCCTGGATACAGGTTCTGCGGGCCAGGAACCAAATTATCTAAAAGACTGTCACGCAACGAGACAGGCATAAACGCCCTGGATGAGGCGTGCAAGCAGCACGACATCGCTTATTCCAAGCACAAGGATCTGCAAGCCAGACATCGGGCAGACAAGATACTAGCATGGAGAAGGCGAACGAAATGAGAAAATTATCAGATGCCGGGTTCAGGGGAAAAAATAGCAGCGTGGGGTGTTTCCAACTTGTTGAATGCCAAAGTGAAGATGGGCTTGGCTGATAAGAGCAAAAGAAAGGCACAAGTGAAAAGGAAAGCAGTTACAAAAATAAGAAAAGCCACCAAGTCTAAGAACATATCTACCGGTGAATTTTTTCCATTGCTTTTGCCTGCACTCAGGGCCTTCGGAGGCCTAATCAGAGCCACGAGTGGTATCACCCGAGCCGTCAACACCGCATCGAACGAACGGAAGCAGTTGACCGAGGCACAAAGACACAATGCAAGTATGGAAGCTATCAGCATGGGTAAAAAAAAACGGGCAAGGCCTCTACCTAAGACCTTACCCAGTAGGAGGTGGAAGTGTGCAAAAATGGCGCAGCAGGAAGAAACAATAATGAAATCTCTACCGAAACGAGCACTCACGAATGTGGATTCGGAACTGTTTGTACGCAAATTGAAAATACTTTATTTTAGAGGAGTGTTTATGAGAGATAGTTTGCTCGCTAGACCCAAGAGAGAAGAATGCACCATAATTAATCTGGATACGACAGCAGGACCCAGCACGCACTGGGTAGCCTACGTAAAAAAGAGTAAACACGCAGAATATTATGATAGTTTTGGGAAATAGCGCCCTCTGCCCGAATTGCGCAAGTACCTGACAAATTGTAATCTAACTTACAACTACGAAACGGAGCAACTGCCTAACACGTGGAACTGCGGACATTTGAGACTTCACTTCCTGGTTCGCTCATACAAATAATTGTATAAAAAGGATATACACCGCAAGGAAACCATCAGTCATGTCGATAACACTTACCTTGACGGGTCGTAGCTCCGAGCTGCATGGAGTACATTTTCTGCCACTAGACATGGAGGGGAAATGGAGTATAGGCCTTGTCGATTTTCAAGCTTACAATGAGATACCGAACATTGATGAAAAAAACTCCAAGCTGTACATCGTAAAAAAGTGGTAATGTTTCCCATGAAGTGTTGCTGCCCATTGGTTCTTATGAAATAGAAGATATTGCAAGGTACATTGAAGATTGTCTGTCCCCGACACTGAATTCGAACTACATGGGAATCCCAATACTCTGAAGAGTGTTATCAGATGCAACGAAGATATTGACTTTACGAAACTGGATACCATCGGACCGATGCTGGGGTTCGAGCCGTGCATATACGAAGCTGGTGAAACACACATGTCGTCGCAGCCTGTAAATATTTTGACAGCCAATGTGATAGGAATAACCTGCAATATAACGAGGGGCACATACCTCAACTGCAGGCCGAGCAATACACTGCACGAATTTTCACCTATGGTCCTTCCGTGTTATAGACTGGTCGTGGAACCGCAAAGCATCATTTATGTTCCGGTCGTCGTGAAGAGAACACACGAGTTGGCAATGACAGTCGTCGACCAGCGCTGAGAGTTGGTGAACTTTCGAAATGAAATCATCCTACACCTACATTTGAGAAGATGGGTATAAGATTTACGCCGACCACAAGCTATAAAAGAACGTGTCGTGCAAAACCTACCATCAGTACGTCATAGGTCTCCAAGGAGTTAACACATGCAAAACCTACCATCAGTAAGTCACAGGTCTCTAAGGAGTTAACACGTGCTAGAGAGATTATCCTCTGCAGTCTCAACTACGAGGACGAATGGCATGGAAGATTTCCTAAACTACGAAGAAACAATCATTTTCGAAGACAGCATACCGTAGGTGGAACTTCATGCGTATGAGCTGTTCCTGATTGGGCCTTACACACTACCATCGGAGGTTCGGATAGTGGTCCAACACCAAGATATCTGCACTGTTTCTTGCCAGTCTTTCCCGCGAATTAGGGGGACTCTGGCGAAAGAAGATGGGACCAATCCAGCATCGACGAAAATAATTAGCAATGGAATTCTTCACCATGTTTGATCGCATCGCTTACTTTCTCAATGGTGCCGAGGTGGACCAGTCGCGAGATGTGGGCATAACCTCAACGATCAAAAATTACCTTTCGCTCATGCCGAATGGGCTGCTTGCAGCCAAGATGGCAGGCTGGGGAATCGAAGATGGCTATAGTGTTCCTATTTATGCCGAAGGAAGGTTCGAAGTATGTGTTCCGCTCTCCATGTTATTGGGATTTGTCGAAGACTACAAACGAATTATCTTCAATTCGAAGCAGGAGCTGGTGATAATGCTCACCAATAGGCATTTAAATACCATAGTGGGTACAAGAGAAAACCTGGAGGCAGTGGACCTGAACCTACAGTCTATCGAATGGATGCTGCCTCATGTGCAGTTCAGCACTGCAGAACGACTACACATGTTGCAGTATGTGGAATATGGTAAAAACATCGATGTGGCTTTAAGGTCGTGGAGTCTGGAGACATGCCCTGAATTGCCAGCAAGCCAGTGCATTAGCTGGGTGGTGAAGACCAGTTTTGCTTCTGAGAAACCAAGGTACATCATTATTGGGCTACAGATCGGATGACAGCACAATGTAGGAGTGAGCCGTTCGCAGTTCGACACATGCCAAATAGAAAATGTCACAATATTTTTGATTAGCGGAAGCTAACCGTACGTAGACATGAACACGAACTTTGGAAATGGCCAGTATTTGCAGGCATATCAGATGTACGCTCAATTCCAAACTGCATATTATGGACGCACCCAATCCCTGATATTGAGCCCTGATATGTTTAAGAGTTTGGCCCCTCTCATGGTATTCGAGTTGAGTAAACAGGATGAGAGTATTACCTCCAATGTGATCAACTGCATGATCGAATTCACGTCACATGAAAATATTCCTTCCAACACGTAAGCATTTTGCCTGATACTTCACGACCGGTTTGTATCTTACAATTGCCGAGACAGAACCGTCAAAATACTGTCATGAGCGCAGTTGACTGTTCGCACACCGTAACAGTTGTCTCGTCTTCGAGCATCGCCAGTTTCAAGTGGTGGGGTTTCCCTGCCCACTACAATTCCTTGGTCGCCGAGGCGGACACCAAGCGGTAAACGTCGAAGAAGATTATTAAACCTGCATATTTTATTGTGTGTACAATAAATTTTATGTAAAACAGATATGCTGTGTTTCATTTCAACAAAACATTACCCGTTTTATATATAATAATAAAAAAATTAATAAAGTTAAGTACTTCGCAGGAATGGTCAA
Source organism: Dryococelus australis (assembly GCA_029891345.1). Taxonomy (NCBI): domain Eukaryota; kingdom Metazoa; phylum Arthropoda; class Insecta; order Phasmatodea; family Phasmatidae; genus Dryococelus; species Dryococelus australis. The sequence continues at coordinate 67,041,771 of CM057002.1, read as the reverse complement.
TGTTACCATTCGGTACAGGCCTATATCAAGCGGCATAATCAGGTTGTCGCACAAAGGTGAGACACAAACTATAAAACAAATGGCAATAAAAACATGGATGACTGCACCTTGCAAGATGGCTGCCTCCCATCATGGCAGCCTCCAGTAACGTATATAAATAAATGATGCACGAATAAAAACAAATATGGCCACCTTCAGTAACATATATAAAAAAATGATGTACGAAAAAAACAAATATGGCTGCCTCCAGCAATGTATAAACAAAAATGGCTGCCTCCAGTAATATATAAACAAAAACGACTGCCTCCAGTATAATGTAAACAAATGTCGAATGAAAAATCAGTATGGCGGAATGGTTATATGCGAGGAGAGTGGAGGCGCGGGAGTCAGTCGTCTTCTGGTTTCGAACAGAGGAGAGTAATTGGTGGTGGGGGGAGACCTCCGGAAATGTAAGTTTATAAATTAAAATTTTTATACAAATTTTTAATAACATTTTTTGAAGGGAAATCTTGAGGGAAAAAAGGGAAATTTTTTTAAGGGAAAAAGAAAATTCAAGATGGCGACCAGAATACTCTGAAGGATTTTTTTGGGGGAGCCATCTTTTGTAGCTGTGCAAAATAGGAAATTTTTAGTCAATTTTTACTGGAAATTACTGATTTTTGGGTAAAAACACGTGATTTTGTAAGAAAAATTCCAAGATGGCGGTAAAAATTCCGAATCCTGGAATCCTGCCAGTGAAGGAACTATGTCTTACTACTTACGTTGAAGATTGAACGACGTAGTTTACCCGTGGGTTAACTGTTTGCAAACGAATTACCAATTTTCAACATCGTAGGAGACGAATTTCCTCTGTCCAACTTAAGCGGGGAAATTAATTCCCAAGCAGATAGGCGATATCAAGTTACGGAAGGAGAACTTTCAAACCTGTTCACTACATATTGAAACCTTGCAAATCTGTTTTCCCAGCTATAAACACGAGATTCTTGAGTATAACAACTAAGACAGGTCGTATCTGTGATCTTCGATATACATTTGATGTTATTGATCTAAGTAAACAGTTCAGTTCGAAGAAGGTTACATTATTACTCCACTATATCCACTGATATAAAGCCGTAATTACGGGAAAGTGATGGCAAAATATTCCATAACACTCCGTAAAATTACAGACATGGTTTCCCAATAACCGTCTGCCCGTAGATTTCACATAAGCTTCCATAAATTTACGGAATGTCTCCTTAATTTTGCTATAATTAGTTTTCCTGTACTTCCTATTAAAAGAAAAATATTACGAAAAATCTTTAATTTTTTTAATGTTGGTGGGTTTTACTGAGTATAAAAAATAAATTTGTAAAAATGTTGAAATATTTAATTGGTCATCCTTAGTTCTCACTACATTCTTTCTCTATGAAATTACTCAAACAAGATGTATGTGTGTGTTTGTGTATGTATATGTGTGTCTATATATATATATATATATATATATATATATGAATAAAATCTACTAGGGGCTCAAAATCAAATGAAACTTAATGACAATTTTCTCTAACCCTAAATCCTGTGTACTCAGAGTGGGGCACGAACAAGAGACAAGAGGACCTGCCCCACGCTCTATTGTGTCTCGGTGAACTACTGAGAAACATACGTGACAACAGGCAACAACACGCAAATGCAAGATAATAGGAATTGCATTGGTTATAAACCAAGTGTAACTGCGATCGCGAACTATGTAGCCTCCATATATGGGGTCACACATCAGTGTGTCAACATAATTGTAAACCGGGTTCAATCCCCGGCCGGTTCAGTCCGGATCTTCGTATGTGGGAATCATGTTGGACGATACCTCTGGTCGGCAGGTTTTCTCGGGGATCTCCCGTTTCCCCCACTCTTTCACCCCGGCGCTGCTCCATACTCACCGCACTTCACCTTCATCTGCTCGCAAGACCACGATGTTAAGAGCCACCCGAATCTCACTGATCACGTACGTATCTGGACGAAAGGTTGGCGGACCATGCGAAGGTGTTCTGTAAAGGCGTATAGAGTTATCAGTATGTTGGGATGCACAGTGTACCGGAGGATGTGTACGACAAACCACGTCACAGCAAGCTGTCGCAAATACGCACTTTCTCGCTATCGGTAACGTAATTCACGGGAACTCCATTCTCCTGCAACTTATCGTGAGGGTTTGGGTACAAATTTATACATATCTAACATATTTACCTTATTTCAAATGTTTAGTCATGTTTGAGTGTTGCTAACTTTCTAGCGACGGGCAGTACATTACAATTACGTAGAATTAGGGGAAACTTACTGCCACAAAATTATCTTAAATCGTAAAAGTACATACACTTTTTCTTAAATAGCGGAATTTCCGTAAATTAAAAAAATTTGCTGTGAATTCATGGAGCCTCCCAGTGCGTGTTTTTCCAGTTTATAAAAACAGATTGAGAAAAATATATATAATTTTAGCAATATGGGTGTTTACAATTGTATAAAAATAAAATTTGAAAATTCAAAACATTTTTGTCTTGTAACAGGATTAGAACACGAGTCAGGAAGTTCAGTGTAATAAATAGCATGTCATTATTTTACAGTTATATTAGTAAATTCTCTTCTAATTAATTTATAAAAGGTAATATTTTAGTGCATTACCGTAATAAATATTATTTAATTATTTGTTAAAAACACAACATTACCGAAAAGTAAATGTTTTTGTTGCACCCGTATATTCATCACGCCCTCTTACATTGGCGGGCAAATGTCTAACTAATAGGTGCCTACTCGTCAAGACAAGCCTCTGAGAGTAGCAACAGCAGTGTGTGCAGGGAAGTTTAGTTTTGTAAGGTTGCCTAATTATCACTTAATTAAATGCTTAGATAATGTTTGTGTTTGTACCACGCCGAAAAAGTGAGTTAAGCATGAAATCATAAAACTTGAAACATCTTCTCAGAAACCATAAGTTTTAAAGCTGTGGAATTTGTTCGCCTTAGAAACACATCTAAAAGGTGTCAAGAATATATATTAAAAACCTAAAAACATATAACTGTCGGTTAATTGGTTTTCATTTATTAAAAACATAAAAACATATAACTGTCGGTTAATTGGTTTTTATTTATTAAATAATAGTGCAATGCACAAAAATGTTGACTCGTATATATGTATTAATGGGGAACAGATTTATAGAACTTTAAAAGAATGACACGATGTTCATATCGCTGTTGGAAATATTGAGAGGTCCCGTATTTTGAATGCAAGGCGGTCAGTTTCATTTTATGTTTCCTTATATTAACTGTACATTTACGTAATAATTCCCTTAAATATACGGACATTTATAAGAGTGCATAAATTTAAAGAATAATGCCTCTATCTAATTTTAATGCCTTTATTCTATATAAATATATTTCTTATCCTCCGCATTTTATAAACTTGTTGCTACGCCACTGTTGCTAATCTTGCAGAATTTTCATTATTTGTTTGTTTACTCCCCTAAACCTCCGCTTTCTATAAAATCCCCCTCCTCCCCCCCCCCCCCCGCGGTCTTCGAGACCACTGATCGGGTAGAGATAGTTCCTCAGGCCTCAAGTGAGCGAGTGAAGAGATTTGGGCGGCTCTTAACAGCATGGTCTTGAGAGCCGATGAGGGTGTGGTGAGTATGGAGCGGCGCTGGAATGAAGGGACGGGCGAGACGGGAGATCACCGAAAAAAAACCCCCGCCGACCAGCGGCATCGTCCGGCACGATTCCCACAGCGAAAATCCGGTGACCCGGCCGGGGATTGAACCCGGTTCGCCTTGGTGGGAGGCGAGCAGGCTAACCGCGTGGCCCCGGCGTCACTGAGGTCGGGAACTCACGACATTTGTGTCCTCGGAAATGTCGTTCTCAAGGTCTCTGGAGACGTAATCCTCGGTGTAGGATAACCGAGCCGCGAGGTCCAGACGACGATTGTCAGCTGAAGAGAGCAACAATGCAGCCATTAACTCTCGACGGGGAGCGAGTCTTGACTCTGATACGCCATCGACATTGTTCTGTGGCGACACTATTCCCACTTCCAGCAGCTAATGGAGTTCCGTCGTAACACTGACCCCGTGTTCGCCCGGCCAATCCCTCATCACATCTCCCTCTCACTCGCTCGCATACAGCATTTATACATAAAGGACTGCCGCGCTTACAGATACCTAGTGCCCTCATGTCGGACATTCACTGGGAGACAAAATATGATGGAGACTCCTTTGATCAAAGATGTGGTACAGTAGACTAGGTCACGAGAGGTCAGGTCCAGCCGTATATTCCAGCAAGATGGCGTCACTGGCTCGCAAAATGTCGGAACACGGTTAGCCAATCAGCGCGTGGTAACTTACCCGCCAGCCGACTCCTTGGACAATACGCAGCAGCCAATCAGAGACAAGGCATGTTCCCTCGTACAGCACCTGAAAGGAACGGTCCTGTAATTTCTGGGGCCACCTGTTTTTCGCTAAAATATTTACGCCAGGGATAGACTTCAATTTCCTATGGCATACGCGCCATTTTCCTTTGTGGGTATTGGCCACGTGTATTTGTCGGGAGACAGTTCCTCACCTGACTGGGCCAATCAGAATTATGTAACTGCACTGCGGCGCTGCGTGTCCGTGATTCGCGGGCGGACACATGCAGAGTGTGTCAGTTAATATCATCCAATCACGAAAGTAGACATGAGCTCTAGTGTTTCGGAGTACAAACATTCGTGGAACCTTTTGGCGAAAAACGCGTGGCCCTAGTTATTTCGCCATTTTGTACTAGTCTACCCTGGAGGAAATCTAACAGTGACATTATTTTTTTTACATTAAATAATTCAACAGACCCGTATTTTATTACTTCTTTGCGTAACGTCAATATATTTTAATTAGTGTAGTAACTATTCGAATAATTAATTAATATACACAGTGGTATTTACCACATATTAAATCACCGTGGCAAAACATCGATTTTTTATTTTGTATCTGAAACTGATTTATGTGCTGCTGAGACCGCCATGTTTTTTCTGACACTAAAATTAATTGTTTAGTATCTACTGTGTAGAAAATACATAGAGGATTTTCTTTGCTCTTGTACCCGGGTCTTGATATTGAGACAACGTATAAATTGAAAGCACCCTGTCAGGAAACGAATGAATGGTTGAGCTGACAGTCCAACCGAATGAGAAATACATGACGCTGGACAGATGTGCACGCAGTGATGCAGTGGGGTTACCATTGTAACATTCTTGCAGAGTTTCTTTGCGAGAAAACTTTCTCTTATTTGATGGAACATTGTACTCTGATACTGTCATCCGCGACCAGACAAGTAAGACCCGTAGAAATTAAAATCATCCAATCACAAAAGTAGATCTTAGATAAAAGTAGTTTGAAATGCGACTGGTCATTCAATCATTACTCGGAAATCAATTGATCTTGACTATAGCTAGGAACACCCCATTTTCATGAAAAAAAAGTCTTAACTAGTTGAATTTTAAGTCACTATAACTAGGGGTATGAAAATTTCGCGAGTTCAATGACCTGTAGACTAGACTCCACAGTCCTGTGTACACTCCAGCCTCAGATGTTTGTTCATTGGCTACTGCTCCAGAGAGTAGCCAGTGTTACTACACACCTGGCAGTATGACACTCGCTACTTGTTTCCTTGCAAGTCTGCTATTGGCTCAGAGTCGTCCAGGACGTTTCTAATGAACTGTTATCCATTTGCGAATGTAATTTCAGTTTACATGTGTTGGACATCTATCTAATGAATTCGTGAAATTTTCCTATCTTTAAATATAGCTCATATCCAATTCCGCGATTTAATTGTTAAAATCGCTATGTGTGTTAGATGTCTACCCACGAATAACATATGTTTATTACTGAGGTAACCTATTTCTTATTGGCCCAGTCAAATAGTACGACGTGTTGCCACAAAGACATGTGGCCAATAACTAGTTATAGAAAAATCTCGCGAATTGACCTGAGAGCAAGTTAGACTTAAAATTTACGTATATTCAGTTATTTTTGTAACTTTTTCACAGTTTATTAGATACACCGTGGACGACTGTGGGCCGATAACAGACCTGCATAAAAACAAGAATTCAATGTATGAGGATCTATAGTTAGAGCTAGTGAGATTTCGTGGAAAAATATGAGTACACGGTAGACTTCAATAGTGTCAGCACCCAACAGCAGTTTGTCTGTTGTCATTGGTTGCTGTCTGCTTGAGAAGGCGTCTTCATATTCGACTGGTCCACTCAGACGTCGGCAACATCGCCACGGCTCCTACATGATTAGTGTGCAGACAGTTAACACGTGTCAAAAAGTAATTCAGCCAATCAAGATAGGGAACCTACCTTACAGTGTTTTGCAATATAACTTGTCTTGAAATATTTTGGCGAAATTTCACTACCCCAATCTATAGTGTACGCACGACTGCGAAGTCTAACCTTGATATATTTCAACTCGCGAAAGTTCCTTGTCTCTACCAATAAGCGAAGGAAAACTTCAGGTGTACACGTTGGACATTGAAGTACAGCCCACTTTTATATATATATATATATATATATATATATATATATATATATATATATATATACACACACACACACACAACACACACACACACCACAGTCTCTCGGAGCGTGGCGTCACTTTCAACTTAATGATCAGCAGGAACCGGAAAATTTCGTGTTTTAAACTACCTGTAGGCTAGACTTCACTGTCCTGTGTATTTTCAAGCCTCAGCTTTCTGTCCATTGGCTGCAGCCCCAGTGTGTAGCCAGTATTACCTCAGACCAGGTGACACGGGATTGGGTGCTTGTTTCTTTGTAGGTCTGTATTGGCTGGTGCTCCAGTGTGTAGCCAGTTTTACCTCAGACCTGGTGACACGGGATTGGGCGCTTGTTTCCTTGCAGGTCTGTATTGGCTCCTGGGCGTTTATAATAATCTGAGCTTCAGTTGCAGACATTACAAAAATGTACATACATGTGTTTGATATCTAGCTTTTTTTTTTCTTCTGAAATGAACTCGTGAAATTTTCTAGTCCTTCGTTATTAGAAGTCATTACAAGATATCTTTAAAATGCGCGTTGTTAATCTGGCAACAGGTTGTACCGCATAATCCTGTTGATATTATGGCCGGCGTAATTTGCTCACAGGCTGGTAACGCCTTTTCGTAATCGGCAGAGAGGTGCAAAATTCTCGCTACTTTGTGACTGCAGACTGAACTCCAAGATACGGTATGCTCGTTTGACGTCTATAATTGGCCGACAACTTGTGTGGGCCGTCCCAAAGACGCTCTCATCCAATAGTAAATGCTTAATGGATGAGCAGTCAATCACAGGGCAGCGATCACACATGTGAGCAACCTCGAGGTAGTAGTTGATGAACTGACAAAGTAAATACAGTGCAGTGACGTCTAGCGTGTTACCAAATAATAACGTGCATTTACACGTCTCTAGTCATCGGATGATTTTATTTATTTTACGTACAATCGCAAATCAAACAGGAAACTCTGGTATTGAACATCCATGTATATTTTAAAAACTCAATTTCTACATAAGTCTTTATAAATTCTTCGGTATTTTTTTTTTTTTTACAATTATTAGGGAAGAAAGAGAAATCTTAAGGGAAAAAAGAAAAATTTTAAGAAGAAAATGGAAATTTCAAAGGAAGAAGGGAAATTGTTAGCAGAAATAGCTGCCATTGGGGAATAAAATGTTTATATTAATTTTTAATTATTTTTAATGATGTTTAAATAATTTTAAAATAATTTTTTAATTATTTGTATAATTTTGAAATAATTTTTCACAATACATTTTTTATAAAATTTTAAAACGATTATTGATAAGATTTTTTGTAATAATTTTTTTATGATTTCTTAAGAATTTTTTTTCGGAATTGTATTTTTTATTTTTTTGGGTTTTTGGGATTAGAGGTCACCGGGTTCAGGATCAAGGTGAAGGGCCAAATGCCAAGTTCAAGGTCATAAGGGTCCAAGTTGGCGGACGGTGATGTAACAACATGGCGGCGGCCGAATCCTCCCATCCTGTCTTGTATCATGTTGGCCGTCAACCTACATTTCCCTACGTACTTCTGCTTGTAAAATTAGCAGCTCTCCCCCCTCCCCCTGTTTTTCACGAAATGATTTCAGGACTACTTTTACTCCGAAACACTAGAACTCAGATCCAACTTCGTGATTGGATGATTTAATTGTCGTGCGTTGCATGTGTCTGCACGCGAATCACTGACACTCAGTGTCGAAGTTTCTTAATTCTGATTGGCCCAGTCAGATAAGGAAATGTCTCGCGACAAATACACGTGGCCAGTGAGAAAATGAAAGCTGCACTTATGCCATAGCACAATGGAGTACAGCATTCATGTACATCTTCCTCGAAAAACAGGCGGCCCTAAAAATTATGTACGGGCATTATCGCTGTAAATCTGCGATATTTAGATGCACAAATAAGTGAAGTGGAGACGAGTGATTTGGACGGCTCTCGACACCAAGGTCTTGAGAACTAATGAGGGCGAAGTGAGGTGAGTGTGAAATAGCACCGGAATGCAAGAGCGGGGGGAAAGGGAGATGGTCGAGATAACCTGCCGACCAGCGGCATCGTCCGCCACGATTCCCACATGCGAAAATCCTAGAGTTACCCCAGCCTGACCACTACACCACAGCGGTACCAACCCAAATTAAATAACCATTTTTATAAAACGCCTCAAACTTTTGACATCTGTGTACGACCGTTTCCCACTCCTTGCTAAAATTAACGAAATTCTGACATTGAAAACGGCCGTACACAGACGTTAAAGCTTTGAGTCGTTTTATTAAAATATTTATTTGATTTGGGTTGGTACCGCAGTGGTGTGTGTGTGTCTATATATATATATATATATATATATATATATATATATATATATATATATATATATATATATATATATCCTTACTACTATATAAACGCGAAAGTGTGCTTGTTTGTTTGTCCTTCTTTTACGTCAAAATGGAGCAACGGATCGACGTGATTTTTGCACAGATATAGTTGGAGGTCCAGAGAGTGACACAGGCTACTTTTTATACTAGGGAAATATCTCAAATGCTTCCAAACATGATGATTAGGGATGTACATAGGTACTGGATTAAACTTTTCTTAAGATTACAGCATAGAAAAGCATTGTTAAAAATTTCTCCTTTTTTTTTTGTCTATGGGCTGTATTACATTCCTTCACAAGACCCGCAGTAACTCGGTGGGTAGAGAACCCAATAGCGGGGCCGCAGTAGCCCAGTGGGTAAAGCACCAGATAGAGGGGCCACGCGCGAAGCAGCGGCCAAAAGCTAGTACATACACACACACACACACACACACACACACACACACACACACACGCGCGCGCGCGCACACGCACACACACACATATATATACACATAAGCAGGAAATGAATGTATGCATGGACATTTTTCCGTGGTTGTTTTCAAAAGTTGTAAATTAACAGCGCGAAACGTCTATAACTGAAATAATATTATACTATAGTCCATTCCCCATTGGAAGCAACTTTCTTGGAGCCCTGCTAAATATCTACTTGCAGGCCCGTTTCGTATCCTACCGTCAAATGTAAACAAACATTGACATGTGACTGCCATGTATCATCTGTCAAAATCAATGTTTACATTCCATTGTAAGTGTACACGTGTTCGTATACTTTCGTTACACCTAAAAATAAACATTGAAATATGACTTCTACTTTTATACCTGTCAAATGTGTTGTTTACTGTTTACAGCTTTCCAAAGAATTCTGTCATAGGTCTATTTCAAAAAACAATTTCGGGCGAATATTCACAGTTTAGGCCTATAACATTATTTAGGACAGCTTTATGACGTTTTAAAAACGCATGAATTAACGATAGTTCTTACGGTTACGTTACAGTAACATATTTTTTTCTACGACATAGCACATTATACGTAATGAACGTTAATATTTTGCCGCTGCTGTGTTAAACACTGTTACAACTGCAGGGTAATCAACTGTAGTATTTAACTTTTTGTTGTTGATATGTGCTGGGTTATGTCTTTAAAAGGATGGCCTCAGTTCGAATAACGAAGGAACAGACAGTCCAACGAAAAAGCGACATTAAAATCAAGCACGCAACTCGTGTCTTTCATTTTTTGTTATAGAAACTTAAAATATAACGGTCAACATGCACACAAATAAGCCTACCGAAACTTTTACTCCGCTCATATTTATATGTATTGCTACTTATTGTGTACTAGGTTTATTGTAATTTATTGGGGCTGGGCTTGGTTATTTTGTTGGGATTGGTAGTAAATCACGTTACACGACTGTGTTTCAAACACCCACCAGGGTAAAGTACAACATTGTGATAAATAAACTGACATATGGATGTAAATAAATAACTTCGTCAAAAAAATTTTTCACATTTACAACGTATAAATAGTGCTATTCAAATATTTGAAATCACGCGCACACATGGCCAGCGTATCGATCACGATCCACAAAGGCACGCCATTTCACAGACGCAATGATTAACTATACACACGTCATAGCATATTTATTACTGCCGTGGAAACACATATTTATCACAACATCGTAACTTGCCTAGGTTGGTTTAAAAAACACAACGTCTACAAATGTGATGTGGTAATTTGAAGTATTTTCCGGAGTAAGAATAATTTACGCTTCGTTTGGTAAAACAGCAACACGCCATGACATGGCTCGCCACGTCTGCCAACTTCACTTTGTTTCTGATCCGCCATCATACCTAAATATATTAAAATACGTATTCAAACATTATAATCTCTTTTCAGTTGTAAATTACAAATTCAAAAATAATTATTTTGCTGTAATAAGTATGAAATATGATACAGTTGAAAACATGTATAATATAGTTGCTTACTAGAGAAGTGAAATTTCCAGATTTTGACAGAGACTAAGAAAGAGAGAGAAAGCGTCAAGCCTCACCCAGCAGACAGTTTTTCAGATGCTTTCTCGCTCAATAAAACAACACTGTACCATTACGGCCTACTTACGATATTTTCCTTTGTTATTTTAAACTGTAAAAATGATATATGTTGCCATCGGGGCTACCTAAATATTTAAATATTTCAATAGGCACCGTTTAATTTACAAATAGTATACTAAAAAATCAGGTTAAAATAATTTTTTAACTGTTAACTATTTCTTACCGGCCGTTGCCAACACGTAGCTGCTCTCGCTGTTGTTAATTCATATTAAAAAAAGAAATAAATATTACAAGTTATAGAATATATCTAGGTAAAGATTCATCTATTCAGTAATACAGTACTCTAAAGTTAACCACAGTGATATATATTTGTGGAATACATGTTATGGAAAAAACAGGTTGGCATGTTATGTCTGGAGAGTTTTTTCAAAGGTTGATTTCCATAAGTCGCTTCCAATCGGGAATGGACTACATGTAGGCCTGTAGCCTGTTGCACGTGAAATAACATTTGATTAGGGCACTGTCAGCTGGGCTGAAAAAATGTATGGTAAATTTTCTAAGCTGTAATGGAAGTTTTTTGAAAACTTTTACGTAGTAGGGAAACAATGTCAAATATCAAACTGCAAATATAAGAATGTTGTGTCACTATTATCCACAGCTCAGACCTTCCCTATGAACTATTTTCTCCCGAGCAGTCGCAGGAACGTACAATGGATATACTTGATGATAATTTACCACTTGTGCCTTCTCACCACATGTATTCTCTGGTGAGGTTAATTCGCGAAAAATTTCTCAGAGAGTAATCTCGGTGGGGAGCCAGGCAGTTGTGAACACAGCACAGAACATTTAGCGTGTGCTGGATAGTGTTGATCAATAGGGTACGGCAGTTATAGATGATGGGTGAAATTTCACTTACCATAGGAGATATTGATTTAAAAGCCTTTCTGTATCAATCATTCTTAGATTCTTTAAAAGAATTTTTGATTTAACCCTTTCATTATCACTGTAATTTATTATTATTATTAGTATTGCTAATAAGACATTTTTGAAGCGTGTTGTACTTAGCTGTCAGAGAACTTGTTTCGTCGTCATAACCAATAAGTGGTAGGCTTTGTGTTGTGTGATGAGTGATATGGACCAGTCATAACGTACAGCTGTAGCGAGGTCTACGAACTAGTTAATCCACAAGAAAGTTGATTGGACACTGAGTATCGCAGAGTACAGTGCTCGTCAAATATAACATTCCTCTGCAACATGCACACGATTGTTTACACTGGGTATGAAAGGTTTGAAATAAGGATAATCCGAATATAAATAATACATAAATTCGATCAGTGTTGCAATTATATGGCAGTTCAGGACAACATACATGAGAAATTCAAAGTTTTATTTAGAACACATTAAATTTAAACTTTGATTACTTTGACAATTGGACCGTGCGCAGGTATCTCTCGGAGATCCCTGGGCAATAGAGTTAAAATAATACAATCGCGATACTGGTTCAGAACTCATGTGTTTTGGAGGACAACTAGTCGTGGAATGTTTACGCGAAAGACAGCTGGCCCTACGCACGCATGAGCGCTACCTAGCAGCGAGAATGTTTAGTTTGTAAACTACCAGCAAAGAGCTTGCCAACATGAGTATAATACTGTAACAGTCAGTGCTACTACTCTGAACTGTTACAACCAATATGGCTCAATCTCCGACAAATCAAATGTGCGCAACATTAAACTTTCTACCATAACATAATAATATGGCGGAATGTACAAATTATTATGTGTATGTATATATTTAATTATTACTATTCATTATTTACTTGTCACGGCTATGATACTTTTCCATATAAAGTGCGAAGTCAATATTACGTGAAATTATGAAATTAAAATTAAAATCTGCATCTTATTAAAAAATATGAAAGAATACCACAAGAAAATTATTTTAGCGCGTAAGCATTCATAGATAAGAAAATATCTCCAATTAATTGTCAGGAACACCCTTCTAAAACGCACTAGTAATTAGCCTTCGCAAAAGGTTCATAAATAATATGGCGTATGCTGGACTTATCTGTTGATGAGGAAAAAAAAAAGTAGTCCACAGCTAGATCTGCGGTTCTCCTCCTGGGTTCGAATCTGGTACCTCACAACTCCCTGTCGACTGTGACTCCATGGCGGCATAGGTACTCCGACATCCTTCCTTCATTCACGGTCCTGGAGTCGACCCCCGACTCAACCGCTGAAGCGGTGACCGTGTTCCCGAAGGTGGAGCTATTCCTCGTGACGTACCTACCTCCTTCAGAAAATGGATGATAATGTCTGACCAGAAGTTACTCGGAAAACCAAATGACGAGCTTCTCAATCCCTTTGGAAGTTCGTCGTCGACATCTCTGTTACTGACGACTCAATATTATGTAGTTACTTTCTTATTTTGCATACCTCTGTTTCTTAAACTTGACAACATTTTATCACATAAAGAACACTTATTGAAATTAAACACCAATATTAAATTAACTTCAGTAAAAACTCATTAAATCGGAACCTCTTACTTATTCTAATTCCATAAACTAATAATTTTTAGAATAACCTTAAAACGTTCCTAACATTACATAAAACAGTTTGCAAAACAAGACATCATAGATTAATACAGGGTTAAATATCACAACTGTACAACTAAGGGATCTGTTAACATTTATATTTTTTCCTTTCGAACTTGATAAAACTTTACATATATATGTACCACATGATATATTCAAATTATGCTAACATCATTCATCAAATTAGGAAGAAAAACCAGGTGTTACAATACGGATCAGTTCAGGCTAGGCTGCTTGTGGTTGTGCCCCAGTCTGCTCCAAGCAACAGCGCTCTCTCTCTCTCTCTCTCTCTCTCTCTCTCTCTCTCTCTCGCTCGCTCTCTCTCTCTAGTTGCCGTTGTTTCTCCAGGGAAACCTCACAAGACACAGTCGCCGCAATCGTCCAGAAACAGACTTCACGTCTGCATCGTCTTGTGTGACTGGTGTCGGGCCAGGGGCCGCGGTGGCTGAGCGGTTAGACTGCTCGCCTCACAACATGGCGAGCCGGGTTCATTCCCCGGCCGGGTCACTCCCGGATTTTCACATGTGTGAATTGTGCCGGACGAGGCCGCTGGTCGGCTTGTTTTCTCGGGGATCTCCCCATTTCCCCCGCTCTTTCATTACGGCGCTGCTGCATACTCACATCCCTTCACCCTCTTCGGCTCTCAAGACCTCGCACTCTTTACTATCTCGTGTCGGGGGTCCACACCAACATTTTGTAGGTTCGGCAATAATATTTACGTCAGAAGCTACAGTTATTTACATTTTCAAGACTCAGCTATTTGTCCATTGGCTGATTTAGGTAGCCTTGCAGGGTGGTTATAATCTGTAGTTGAACTGGAAGTTTTTGGACGGTTTTAAAGTACTTTGCCTACTTGAAGCTTTATAGCGCGTTTGAAGCAAGGGGAGTGCGGGAGCTATAAGGGCGACACTTACACACGTACTTGTAGTACCCATCACCCCTACGCGCAAGGTGCTAAACTGGAGTGCAGGGTCTTCCTGTACTGGAATAAAGTACAGTGCAGGCGTCTATAGCAGTTTCGCATGTTCCAGACCAGTATATCATGAGATACAGCAATGCGGACAAACCGTTTTCATCTACGTTGGAAAGCTCGGGAGTAGTATTTATGTATTTATAATGTGCGTGATATTTTGTCTGTACATCGTCTGAGGTATATCAGTATAATGGGAACACGTTCAGTTGTTTAAAAAAGCGCGGATCTGGAACACTGCAAGCACTTTAGGTGCCAGGCAGGTAGGACATGCCACGTGAGAGGACAGGGTTCTGGATGATGTCATATAAGGCCTATCTCGGCAAGTTTGCACAACTTCACTTCAAACAAACAACACTTTGTGCATCTCTGCCCGAGCCACATTTCTACACAACGTTCTATGAAACAATCTTAACTGCCTGAAAATTGCGTGTGAATTATAATTTGTAGACTTAACCCATTCTGGCACAATGTACACGTTTGTTTACATTGCGCACGTGTAGGTAATTTTTTACCTGTACTGCGCACTGCCAAGCTCAAAGACCAATGATCTTAATCGTCGGTAAATGATTCGCAAACCGTCTTATTGGTCTAAGTCACGATTGGCACATTCAACGGCGGCCAAACATGTAACCTATAGCTCATTGGATGTGATAACGAAACAGGTGTTGTGTCGACTTAAGTACAGCATATATGATACAATTTTTTTTTGTTTGCAGCACCTGGAACCATAAATTAAAGTGGGCCTGAAAGGGTTAACAATACACATAACACAGAATAGCCAACAAACAGTTTATGTATTAGCACATAAGTTGTTTGTCGTAGATACTGCAAGCTTACAAATTTCCGTTGAAATTGTTTGGGATTGTAGTAAACAAAAATATTTACATGGCTGTTATTTTAAAAGTATGTTACTAACACCTCAAATCATATAGATTTAGATGGACTACATTATGGTCAATTAGAAACATAAACTTCCGTCATGTAATAAACACAAATTCCACCCGATATTTCCCAAAAAATAAAAATAAAAAGTATGGGAAACTCATATAAAATTCAATTTTACTCATTTCGAAATGCAACCTATTTTTAATACGAAAGAACGCACAATACAATCACAGGGTAGGCAAGTAGCTACAAAGAGACGACATGGCGAGTCGGGCCCTTTGATGTGGGCGTACTCATTGTCTGATTGGCTGCGCCAGGCTCTGGGGACAGAGCTTGTGTCTGATTGGCTACTGCGTGCCACGAAAGCTTCCCTATTGGCTGGGGTTCCGGCTGGAACAAGGTTACCGAACGCTGATTGGCGAACTGACATGTTTCTGGCCAGTGGCGCCATCTTGTTGCAGTTCGCGGTGTAAGCGGGTGTTTCGCGTCTGTATTCTTAAAAACTGTGTGCTACAAAATAGTATTACAAGTGTTTGTTGCGGATCTGTCATTGGCTCAGAATTCACGTGGGCGTGTCTAATAAACTGTGATCAATTGCAAACGTAAAGAATGTACACGAGTTTGGAGTAAAGCGTGTCCTAAAATGTGTGAGTGCAGAGATTTTGGAGGCTCTTAACGCCCATGCCTTGAGAACCGATAAGAGTGAAACGAGGTGAACGTGGAGCAGTGTCAGAATGAATGGGCGGGGGGAAATGAGAGATACCGGAGAAAACCCTTCGACCAGCGGCATCGTCCGGCACGATTCCCAAGTGCGAATATTTGGGAGCGACCCCGGCGAGAATCGAGCTCTGTTTGCCCACGTTGGAGGTGAGTAGTATGACCGCTACACCACAGCGGCCCCTCCTAAAATTAATTCGCGAAATTTTCATGTCCCCTACTAATTTGTAGGAAGCTTCAAAATTCACCGCATTACTCACCATCAAGATGGATTCCACAGTTCTGTGTGTGTGTGTGTGTGTGTGTGTATATATATATATAATATATATATACACACACCCAAGTCGCCCATGTGATTCGCTCATACAAACGTCAAGTAATAATTCGTAACCGCTGAGCTACCCAGGGTGTCTCAAATAAAATATACACGAGCTAATGAAAATATACGGCTTACGTATATGTGTTAAAAGTACAGCCTGCCATAGGCTATTCACGATAAAGTGAGCACTTTTAAGGCCCTCCCAACATACATTAACCACTAATAAATATATCTTATTGCAAACTTAGGCGTTCACTTTTGAGATTGGTGAAATGTATACACTGTGTTTATTGGCCACGTTCCAATATTTATATTGAAAAGCAGCAGGAAGGTAGAAATTGGGTGAAAGTAAAAATATAGAAGGGCCTTAAAAAGTGCTCACTTTACAGTGGACAGCCTGCTAACAAATAGTAATGAGAAACTGGCTGGTTTGTCTGGAAAGGCAGTAGCAATACGCCGAACTCGCAGAGCTGACATAGATAACTCGTGTTGATTGCAAGCAGATGGAGTTGTTGATTGCACGGGAGATGGATTGTTACAACACTTCGCTCCTGAGCTGAGATGATAGCTCCAGCTAGTCATTACAGAGGAAAGTTATTCGTACTTGTCCGACACTCCATTCACAAGGACCCAAGGCAACGTACAGGTGAAAGGAACGGTTTATTATTTTATCTTTTCGTTTCAGCTATTTATACTGACACTCCAATAATGACGAAAAATAAAATTTTATTGAAACGAAAATACACTGTTAAACCTTTCTATATATTTATGGGATTTGTTACGGAAATGTACTGTATGTTAACGCGATCCATATGAACGAAAAGTGGAGCTGGGTTCCGTACATATACTCCAATCACGATCACTCCCGACTTTTCTGAAGTCCTGCTGAAGTTCTACTTTCGGGATAACCCTCCGCCTCGTTATACAGGAAGTTTAGAAAATCACGCTAGAGAGCCAACATACTGCATTCGTGCGCACTTACTGCAGTCATATTTTGCATTACTGCCTACATAGTCGCGCTGGCCTAGGAGCGGACTAGGCTCCACCTACCCGAGTGAAAGAGAGAGGCAGAACGACTTGCAAAGCACCAAGCACAGTCGGGCAGCAGGCACACCCTCCCACCTGTCATGTCACCATTGTCCAATCGTTTCCTTTCCCGGAGAGAAGTGGCCCGACATTGGCTGAGCTACCAAGTCCTAAGTTACAGCGGCGTTACGTAGTTCTTCATGTACACTTACTTCGGGCATACTTCTTTTTTTTATCCTTGGCGACAGAGATCTGCAGTGGTGTACGTAGAAGTGAGTTTTCATTTGATTACTTATACCCACTGCAATTATAAAGTCTAAGAAGCAGTTTTTGCGAAATACTTGCTCCGAGAAATAAATAACTGAAATAAAGTTCTAGTGTTTTACAGTTAGTGGGAAGTACCTTTGTCACCTTTGATCTACGCTTATTATTCCATAACTTAATTCCCTGAGTCAATATTTAAAAACTAATCTTGTCCAGGCACAGGGAACATCTTAATAGTGGTTTATAAATGCAAATTCTTTTTCTCACGTGCTTCTTTTCACATCTTTAACCTTAGTAAAAAATTGCCTTGTAATCGAATAATTTCTGTTCCACGTGGGGCAATTCTGATATAGTCTAACTGAAAGTGTGAAAGATTCAAAAATGTTAAGTAGTCCTACATGTCACGTAAAGCTTTGATTTCTAATACCCGGCCATGAAGTTCGAGTGCGGAGGTTTAAGAGCCGTGTCTAGTTGTCATAGTCCTTGTTGTAAGCACTTGTGTTTATTCCAGTTAAAAATATATAAACTACAGAATATTTAAAGGTAAATATTTTTTCAGGACAAAACTTAATGTCGATATTATGTTGCCGGTTTGTACATTCGGTTCTTGAAACATACGCGTGGTCGTTGAAAAGAGCCAGAGTCAGCAAACATCATTGCGAGTGGCCAGCCTCAGTTTACGATATTAATTCTTCTGTTTAATGGTGTTTTATACTATAGCGACAATGCTGTATATTTTCTGAACGGATCACTGTATTAAAACCTTGTAGTCACCGCTAGAAACTCCGAGGAAATGGAATACACGCGGAGCTTGGTTGTGCTACGTCACATGGCAGTCGCAATGAGCTCCATTACGGCCGGACGTAAACTTGACGTCTTTAACAATTTTGCTAGCAAGGCCTCTTATAGGCTATTCACGGTAAAGTGAGCACTTTTGAAAATAATAATTTAAGTTATAAGAAATGATTACCTAACACTTGTTACTGACGTTAAGATACGGAGCTACTTCCCATCGATCGTTACCAACTTTGCTGAGCGCATGTCACACGGTGCACCAGTTAAAATATATGGATATAGGGGTACTGCCTTTTTTCTAAGGTAGGTTTCAAAAGTGCTCACTTAATCGTGAACAGTCTTTAACTCCCGAGTGCGGTGGAATATAAACAGTGTATTTATTACTTACATGCCAATAAATATTTTAAAAGGTGATTTAAGAATAAGATATGTCTGAAAGGAAGAAGTAACCAGGGCCTCAAAAGTGCTCACTTTACAGTGAACAGACTATATAGAAATTGAAGTTGAAAAGGACAGCTTACAACCCACTTAAAACTGGAACTCGCATGTATGCGTATCGCCAGCCACGAGTCGACGTGGCAGGAGGGAGAAGGACAGAGTGAAGAGAGTTAATCTCAGTTCGATGCGGGAGCCATAACTCACTCCGCGGTGAGGCGAGAGCGCGCGCTGCCGCTCTGGCCGGGTTTATTGGCGGAACTTGGCGACTAATGTGTTTGCACCCGTCGCCGCTCGCCGCGCTCATGTATTGCGCGCACTTCGGTTCTGTCCGGCTGTTTCCGCCGTCCGCCCAAGCCACGGGCGAGTCCAACCTCAGCAGTTGGGGGGCAGCGGAGGAACGAATAAATTACTTGCGGTCGGATAACGGCTGTTCAGAGCTGCGAACTTTAAATATTAGCCGGATAGGGGCGCGAAGACTGGCACCTCGCGTAAATGAACGTTCCCAGTTGTTTAAAAAAGGGGAGGATATGGGCGACGAGCGTAAACATTACGGACTGAATAATGCGTCCACGCATCCCGGACCGCGTTGCCGGACGATGATATTTAATATCTCGCGCCTGCAGCCGGTAAGCTAATATGAACTCCCGCAACCAATTTATTTGTTTATTTTTGTTTCTGTGAGCTAGCATATGAATCGTGTAGATTTGCCCTTTGTGAAGAGCTGAAAAATCCTAGGAGAAAAACATATTCGTGCATGTATTGAGAGTGTATAATTATAGACACTATTATTTCGCGTTATGTTGGTATAACTTCAATACACGGACATATTTAGAACTTTTTTGAGGTTGTGGCAGTGCCAAGCATAGAATAACTACGAGGTAGACCCTCGCTGGCTGCACACAACCAACACTGAACTGCTTTTCTGCCAACACTTCTAGCAAACACACCGCGGGTTGATAAACAAGTGCTTTGAGATATATGTCTATTTCCACTAACCGATTTGTTTGCTGTTTGACTAAATTCAGATTGATAAAAGTATTTTATTTATATAAAAGTGCTTGTCTTTTCAAAATCGAGATATAAACAAACGCGTTCATCACTGTTTATCACGTGACTTTGACAGTCGTCTTCCTTCCGGGTAGGTCAACGCTGGGTACATGCGCAGAAGACAAATAATCGATCTTCCTCATCTTCATTGTATAGTGCCAAGAATTGCATTCCTTGCAGTGCACCCGTGATATGCCACTGCGGAGTAATATACACAGAGTTGTGCTAACTGTGATACAGGAAAAGAAGTTCCAATCGTGGAAAGCTGGTAAACAACACATCGGTTAGGAGGAAGGAGGAGAATTAGAGTCACCTTCCAGAAACTTGCCGACACCTCCGTATGCTGTCTTGGCGTGGAATAATCTGGAGAGGAATGGTGGAGTTAAATAACTTATACTTGTCCTTACACGCCTCTGAGTCCGTGGAGTTGTGAGCGTTTCAGGAATGACTTAAGTGTAATTGGAGTGTAGTGACTGTACTGCTAAGGTGTCGGGTGTGTGGAGTGAGACGGTGGGGGCCGGGAATATTTGGGGTGCGACACCGGGGGCCTGGTAGTGAGTCATGCCCTCAGCACCCATGGCGCAGTATTACACCGTTTAGAAAAGATCATAATTATCATTTTTAACATGCATTTCTATACTGGGCTACATTTCAGCACAACAGAAATATCCATCTTTAAAATAATGTTTAACCCTTTCATGCCAATTGTAGACAATAGACAACATGTTGCACAGAAAGCTTATATTTGACTGGTACTGTACTTTGTGAGGCTCAGTCATCTTCCCTGTGGATAACTGACTCGTAAACAATGTTCCTGCACTACGTTACGAATGGAGAGATTTGGACGGCTCTTAAGGTTGAAGTAAAGTAACTGCCTATGGAGCACTGCACCCGAGTACAACATGAAGAGCTCATCAACAAAGTAATACAGGCACCATAAAAAATGTCAGAAAAATGCAATTTATACTGTATATGAAATAAGAACGTATATATTTTGCAACATTATAAAATATTTTACTAAAATTTATTTTTAAATATAAAAATAATTAATTAAAATAGTCTGTAATTTTAACAAAATTAAAGCTCATTTCCATACAAAATACATTCGAAAGCAGAATTTACAAGAAAATCTTCGTCGTAGAATATCGTCATTATGCTTACTATGATTTTGTGTAAGGTAATTGTAATAATAATGAAGGAAATAATTTTTATAATTATTTTAATGTGTGTCCATTTGTCGCAAATATTTATGGCTGAACCTGACGTAAATGAAGTTGATTAGAAAATTGATATGCTACATTATTACTATGATTTTATTACACATGATCATAGAAAATATTATTATGATCTTTCTTGAACAAGATTTTCTTGCACATTCTGCTTTCCAGAGCATCCAGCATGGAAATGAGCTTAAATGTTATTAAAATACAAACTATTGTAATCGATTATTTTATTACATTTAAAAATTATATTTTAGTAAAACTTTTTATAATGTTGCAAAATATATATTTTCTTCTTTCATATACAGTATAAATGACATTTTTCTGACAATTTGTATGATTGTATTATTTGAAGAGTTCTTCATGTTGTACAGTCGGGTGCAGTGTTCCATAGGCAGTTGCTTTACTTTGACCTTAACAACGAAGTATTGAGAGCCGATGAGGTTGATTGAGGTGAGTATGGAGCAGCGCCGGAATAAAAGGGCAAGGGAAACAGGAGATCCCCTAGAAAACCCACCCACATGTGGAAATCCGGGAGAGACCCCAACCGAACGCGGTTAGCCTAGGTGGGAGGCGAGCAGTCTAACCATTACACTACCGCGGCCCCACATTACGACTGGTTCAAACCAACCATCACTAGAAACCTGAAGAATTCGGGAATTAATTATGGGACAAGCTAGAGTTCAAAACACATGCGTTCATATAACTTTAGTCATTGGTCCACACGGTGTTTGACACCTCCTGAAGAACGCTGGCCCAATCGTCGCCTTCCTCTGTGACAGCAGACAACCAATGTGCAGTTGACATCGGTATATGTGTACATACGACTGTAGAGTCTAGCCTGCAGGTCACTGAACTCGGGCCTCTACTCACCAAGCACAAATACTTCAGGTTATTGGTTTTGATAACAAAACAAGTTCTTTGCCAGTTTAAGTACAGCACGCATCTAAAATACCTAATTTACAACACCACAAATTATATATTAATTAATGTGGGAGTGAAAGAGTTAAATAAAAAATCAATCTAGCCCGTTCACTCTACGTATCTACGATCGTGCACACGTTGCGCATGAGCGATGATATATATTATCCACAAGATATTTGTTCATACGTACGAATATGAGTAAAAGCGGAATTGTGGTTACTGCTATGTATGGTCGACAATAGAGATGTAGTTCTTCTTGGAGCACTGCTATTGGACGCTGTTTATACAGTGAAACTATTCAATTGGCTGCTGCCTGTGGAGTGCACAAACAGAAACTATTCTCGTAGGCTCCACTGTGTAGGTTACTGTTGAATTTTGTAAGGTACTGTTGAAATCGAAATTCTTCTCTGTGTTGCAACGCATGAAGTGACACATACACACACACACACATACACACACACACCGAAGATACAGCCTACAGCTCATTGGCTGTGTCAACGAAATAAATGTTACAGAAAGAATAAAAAAAAAATTCTTTGTTCGTAACACCTGAAACTGTAAATGAACCCTTTCAGACCCACTTTAACTTCAGGTTTCAGGCATTGCGAACAAAAACATTTATGATGCGTGCTGTACTTAAGTCGACACATCACTTGTTTTGCTGTCACAGCCAAGGAGCTGTAAGCAACAGGTTCAGCTAAAGTATTATCAACCAATCATCACCTACACCAGTAAGACGGTTTGCAAATCATTTACACACAGGTAAGATGAACCATCATTGAGTTTCGCAGTGTGCAGTAAAGACCAAAAATTACCTACGCGTACTTAATGTACAAAACTGTGTACACTGGGTCTGAGTGGGTTAAAGAGGTTCTGAAAGTATTCAGCTTTGTTGACTTGACGCGGAGGAATAAACTGAAATTAAAACTTTTAGCATGGCTTCAGAAAAGTTGGAAGCAACCCTGAATGTACTATATGCAAAGGTTTGAGAATTTTAGGCTTCTTCCAATT
Organism: Dryococelus australis; assembly: GCA_029891345.1. Lineage (NCBI taxonomy): Eukaryota > Metazoa > Arthropoda > Insecta > Phasmatodea > Phasmatidae > Dryococelus > Dryococelus australis. The sequence continues at coordinate 67,018,589 of CM057002.1, read as the reverse complement.
AAATCCGTGGATTTCAGTAACCCTTATTTATTAATAATAATATCATATGCTAATTTATATATTCAATACCAGCGGTGGAATACCGTACGGACAGAAAGAAGAGACTTGGGGAAACTTTAGAGGCGCCCAGATAACTTGAAAAGCAACTTGCAACTAGTGTTGTCCCAGGCAAACCTTCTCCTTGGTGCAGCTCCAAGAAGGCGGCTAAAGTACAGCGTGTGCTGGTTGTCTTGGAGGGACTTATGTTGAGTTACTGCAGTTGCTGTCACTGGGAAGCTCGTAGTTGTTGTTAGGGCAGCTCACTTGTGTGTTCTCCAGGTGCGCCTTTCTACAGCCAGAGGACACTGATCTCCCGGCATTAGAGTCTCGTTCCAGAGGACCGTTATTTATCTCAAGGTTGTCGGCAACAGAAAAGCAAGAGAGTGGCACAGTTTCCGCCCACTCAAGATTTACTTATGGGCTCCATTGACTTTTCCACAAGGAAACAATGAAGATTAATATATATACTTACGTACATATATATCCACTGAACCTGAAGAGCAATAATGATGTAAAACAGTAATGTCAAAACTTTTATGGTAAGAATTTCGTGTAAGATATGTGAATAGGCAGCAATTTGTACGTAAATACTGATATAGGCTTACTGGTATTATTTGTTTCGAAACTATATCTTGGGAAGGGGCTTTTTTTTTTAAGCACCAGGTTCCTAGATTTTCTACAAGGCATTGCAAACCTCCCCCCCCCCCCAACCCGGTCCATTCACGCATCCAGTTCGTTAACTCAGGAAGGATCCGAAGCCTCTGTGCAGAAATCCGTTAAATTCACTCATTCGTATGCCCAAGTTCCAAGACTCTTGTGTTCCCGGAGTTTGATGACGTGGCAGCGGTTTGACGATCGCAAGATGCGAGTACGCTCGTATGTTTCGTGCAGCCAATGTCGTACGCTGCTCACTACCAGTACGAGTGTCCGTCGAGAGCTGAACATAAACACTGCATGTTACTAACTTTGCGCTAGTTAATTAACCAAGAAATACACATAATGCACTCTAATATGTCGTAAAACACTCTCAATTATTCGCAGTATATATATATATATATACACACACACACACACACACACACACACAGTTGCAGCATTCGTTGTATAACTAATTAATAAAACTGATCATCTTGTCGAAAATGCCTATGACCCACCTTTTTCGTTTAAAATATAGACAAAGCTTTGGCTGCAGCGATACAGTTTCAGGCGCGCACGTTCATTGTATATACATACTGTACATAAATTATGTTTAAAACCACACTGACAACGCCCAGTACGGCATGCAGGACAACAAACACAACATTTTACGAGAAGAAATCCATAGATAATTATCCAGAAATGCATGCTTTGGCCGGAGTGGTTAGATAATTACAGCACTTCGACCACAGGACAGGATGTTAGCTACAAAGTTAATTAGTACGATATCTCTATCACATGACATCATCGATTACAAAATGGCTTGAATTGTCGACCTCCAACTTCATTAAAAAGCGTGCATAGTCATCGCAGAGATCAGCAGCTCTAGATTACTTTGACAGAGATTTAGATAATTTAGCCAGAGCTATTTTTGGGACCTCCTATTTGATGCAGTTCTAAGCCACCATGCAGAGTTTCCTAGGCAGAAGTCATGGACGCATCGAATCAAGGAGAAAACAGTCCTTCGAAGAAACATTTGTCAAACAATACCTTTTGTGTTTGGCGGGCATTCCTCCACACTACCTACAATTTGAGAGGCCCCTTTGCATCGAGAGTCTAGGTAAAATTACTCATTAACCCCCCCCCCCCTCCCTCCCCAATCATCAATCCGCCTGTAACGGCTCCTGTACTTAGAAAAATCATACGTCCTTTACCGTTTAGTTGAGTCGAGAGATTTGGGCGGCTCTTAAAAACAAGGTCATGAGAGCCGATGAGGGTGAAATGAGATGATAATGGAGTAGTGCCGGAATGCAAGGGCGGGGGAAACGGGAGATCCCCGAGAAAACTCGCCGACCAACATCATCGTCCTGCACGATTCCCACTTGCGAAAAGCCAGGAGTGACCCGGCCGGGAGTTGAACCAGGTTCGCCTTGGTGGGAGGCGAGCAGTGTAACCGCTCAGCCACTGTGTGTGGCGATCCATCGTGTATGTAGGTACCGACTACTGAGAACCACCCCACACTGGAATTATGTGGGTTGGTAATGAGTGAGGCGTGATGGTGTGGTGGTATGAGAGGGTGGGGCGGACACTAGACGATGACTGAAGTGGCACACGAACACAGCAGAGTGTTTGGACTCAGGTAATGGAGCTGCAGACTGATGGAGCACAACATTGCAGACCTCCAGCTGTGCCCTACACCCAAGAATGTTGCCGCGATATAGCTAGTTATAGCTGTTTGTTAGCGATGGGCTGTTTCCTCAGCTCTTCTATACACCACACACACACACACACACACACACACACACACACACACACACATACTTCAGCACACACTAGCACCGCGCCTTCGTCACTAGGCTAGTGCCTGACTATGCTCGCGCCATGTTATCTCTCACAAGACGAGAAGTCTTTCTCGATAAAGGCTGTTCATGGTTAAGTGGGCACTTTAGAAATGAACCTTAAAAAAAAGTCACTCTCCCTGCATGCATATATTTGAATGGGCACATGTAGTAACGATGGATAGAACTTAATTCCAGATCTTAACGTCGAATAAAAAGTGTGAGGTAATCATTTGTGATAAATTAAAAATTTTTTTCATTCGGTTCTTTTTACTGCATCGAAGTGTAAAAATGAGTAGATTAGTAAAGTATTCACTTTCTTAATAATTTCACTGTTTCATTTGGCGGGCGCATGGATAGTGATGAGACCCATGGCAATGCTAAGCTTACGTAAGGCGGAAGAATACACAACGTGCATACAAGTAGGTCTTAAGCATGGCTTACAAAAGTGCTCACTTTACCGTGAGAAGCCCGTAGATATTCTCTGCAGTTATTATTCTTGGCATACTAAAGGAAGATGAGCATGGCCGCATGTTTTACGCGAAAAGATTCCTCGTCTAGCTGTACTTTAGTTCAGAACCAATATCGCGTTTGTGTGAGTTTAACTCATATGCGTCTTAGGTGCGTGCCAGCCAATCACGGGCGTCCAATGTCGGGGTAGCTTTATTCTGATTGATTGGCCGAGTCAAGTAGAAAGTTTCTTTCCACACTGACACAGCCAGTAGCCAAATTAAATTTGCGAAACTGTACGTAGGAAGTTGAAATATACTCTGTGCACGAATCATTTTGTGAAATCAGGTTGCCCTAAATATTAGAAATAACATATTATTTCTGACCTTCAATAAGTAGAGACTTGAAAAATTCGCGAGTTCAGTTACCTGCACACTAGACTCTACAGTCTTATGTACATACAAATTTGCCAATGACAACAGCACATTGGTTGTCTGCTGTCACAGAGGAAGGCAACGATTGGGCCAGCCTTCTCCAGGAGGTGTCAAACACCGTGTGGGATAAGGACAAATGCTATATAAATACACATGTATTAAATTCTAGCTTGTCCCAAAATGAATCCGCGAATTTCTCAGGTCTCTATCAATAAGGGCTCCGATTAAAACAAAGGCAGTGAAAATCTAACAACGTAAGATGGTGTCTTGTCTTGTGATGTCAAAAGTTTCGAAAAATACTCTGAAAAACCATTTGTGACAAAAGTGACGGAATATAGGGCTTTTGTGCATAATTCCTATTAAACACTTATTGAGGAATGGGAAAATTCGGCCGGCTGTTAATGTCAAGGTCTTGAGAGCGGATGAGAGTGAAGTGAGGTGAGTATGGAGCAGCGCCGGAATGAAGCTAAGGGGAACCGGGAGATCCCCGAGAAGACCCGCCGCCCAGTGGCATCGTCCTCACGTTTCTCACATGCGAAAGCCCGGGGGCGACCCGGCCGGGAATAGAGCCCGGCTCGCCTTGGTGGGAGGCGAGCAGTTTGACCACTAGACCACCGCGGCCCCGTAAGAGGCTGTACTACGGTGCCGCTTCTTGTAAGTGGTTGTAGGTAGTGGCTGTAAAGGCAGGTTTCAGGCCGCCCTACAATAGGAGCTGACTGTGGTGGCATGTCTGGGACGTGGTCAGGCAAGGCCCGCTAATCTTCTTATTGTGTGTGTTCGCTCGGAATGGCGCTAGTGAGCTGCGACAAAAACCCTCAGCCACAGCCTTTCCAAGGTCACGAGTCGGCTACGGGTGCAACCTCTCACTGCCCCCGAGCTACTGTCGGCCACTGCCCGACAAACATCGACACTCACTGGCTAGTGATGGCGGCTGGATGTACTTCATGTTCTGAAACTTGATTCAACCCGTTCTAGGCCACGTTAGGGTTGTGCGAAATTAACTTTTTTTTTCATGAAACGAAAACAATATATATATATATATATATATATATATATATATATATATATATATATATATATATATATATATATATATATATATAATGAACTTTCGGAAAACTGGAACGAAAATGAAAAATACTGTCATGAGAGCTCAGTCTTAACGAAGGATTAACGAATCTCGTAACATCAAAAAGTTTTACAGGCAAAATTTTTCTTTACTGGCGCACTAAATGAACATTCATTAAACACTCAAAAATTCATTGAAATCGAGAATTTTAGTTTCGTTACAACTTTCAGTAACCAAATTTCTTACCGAAACGAAAATGAAAACGTTCATTTTTCTTTTTGTTTCGGTATACCGAATATTCGCACAACCCTATTGAAAATGAAATATGTTTATGACCGGTACAGTACACAGCAAGGAGTTAGTGGCCAGTATTGGCTTGTGGCTAATCTGATCTCTGTAATTTCCTGCACCTTTCTGACGCGAATGTCTAGTGCCAGTGACATCGACCACGCAGCACGTTTGTCACAGGCTGCAAGAAGAAAGCCGAGCTCGAGTACAGCACGTAACAAATAATCACGAGATTACAACACTTGAACTAGTACAATAACGTGTGCTTGACCGGGTTAGCATGTATAGCTCCCGGCAGACGTCTCGGCCCGCTAGTTCCCTCCCGGCCTATAGTGTGTAACTCGTCACGGACTGGTCTGTAGCTGAGCTACAACAGAACGACCCGGCGGCATATGAGCAGTTCCACTAACATCCGCTCTTCAGTCTTAGGTAATAGCAGTGAGGACACACCACCTGGTGTTTGTGAGACAGATGATGGCATGACCAGTGCTGTACCCGCATCTCTTCATAACTTGTGATGGTCACCCATTTCTTCTCTCTTACACTTGCCCAGACATCTTGGCGCTATAGGCGGTTTACAAGTATAGGCTATTCGTAGTCAAGTGAGCACTTTTTGAAGAGCTCGCATTTCCAATAATAGTCAGTTCAAATATTTTATTTTAGCTTTAGACGTGATTATTCGAGTGCGGTGAAATATACACACTGTGTTAAATATTATAGCCATTTCACGGTAAAAGGAGCACTTTTGAAAGCCCTGCTAAAGATCTACTTGTATGCACTTTGTGTATTCCTCCGACTTAGGTAAAATCAACATTACCATGGGCCTCGTCAATATATTCGTGCGTCGGTCAAATAAAAAAAAATATTAAGGAAGCAAATACTTTACAAATATGCTCATTTTTACACTTCGATGCATTAAAAAAAGCGAAAGAAATAGTTAAGTTATCACAAATGATTACGTAACACTTTTTATTCGACGTTAAAATATGGAACTACTTTCCATTCGTCGTTACCATTTCTAATGCGCAAATGTCAGTAAGTGCGCCCGTTAAAATATATGCATGCAGGGGCAGTGACTTTTTTCTAAGGTTCGTTCTAAAGTGCTCACTTTATCTTGAACAGCCTTTAACAGGGCTATATTTATTTTTAAAGGTTGTTAAAGGATAAAAAATGGCTGAAAAGAAAAATTAACCAGGGATTCCATACCGTGAACAGCCTACATATGTTTGTACTATGCATGCCACTGCACCTCTATTCACCAGGGATTCCATACCGTGAACAGCCTATATATGTTTGTATATGCATGCCACTGCACCTCTATTCGCAAGGGATTCCACACCGTGAACAGCTTATATATGTTTGTATATGCATGCCACTGTACCTCTATTCACCAGGGATTCCATACCGTGAACAGCTTATATATGTTTGTATATGCATGCCACTGCACCTCTATTCGCAAGGGATTCCACACCGTGAACAGCTTATATATGTTTGTACTATGCATGCCACTGCACCTCTATTCACCAGGGATTCCATACCGTGAACAGCCTATATATGTTTGTATATGCATGCCACTGCACCTCTATTCGCAAGGGATTCCACACCGTGAACAGCTTATATATGTTTGTATATGCATGCCACTGTACCTCTATTCACCAGGGATTCCATACCGTGAACAGCTTATATATGTTTGTATATGCATGCCACTGCACCTCTATTCGCAAGGGATTCCACACCGTGAACAGCTTATATATGTTTGTACTATGCATGCCACTGTACCTCTATTCACCAGGGATTCCATACCGTGAACAGCTTATATATGTTTGTATATGCATGCCACTGCACCTCTATTCGCAAGGGATTCCACACCGTGAACAGCTTATATATGTTTGTATATGCATGCCACTGTACCTCTATTCACCAGGGATTCCATACCGTGAACAGCCTATATAGTTTGTATATGCATGCCACTGCACCTCTATTCGCAAGGGATTCCACACCGTGAACAGCTTATATATGTTTGTATATGCATGCCACTGTACCTCTATTCACCAGGGATTCCATACCGTGAACAGCTTATATATGTTTGTATATGCATGCCACTGCACCTCTATTCGCAAGGGATTCCACACCGTGAACAGCTTATATATGTTTGTACTATGCATGCCACTGCACCTCTATTCACCAGGGATTCCATACCGTGAACAGCCTATATATGTTTGTATATGCATGCCACTGCACCTCTATTCGCAAGGGATTCCACACCGTGAACAGCTTATATATGTTTGTACTATGCATGCCACTGTACCTCTATTCACCAGGCATGCTCTGTAGGACTCAGATCAGATAGGCCACTAATCAATCGTTATTTTCGTAGTTTCATTTCGTGTGGCCTGCTCGAACAGGAAAACTAGTTCTGTCTATGGCAGTAACCACTGAACAAGTGATTTCTGTTTGAGTGTGTTGAGGAATATAGCTGGGTGCCATCTCGAAAAACGAAATGGTAAGGTTTCTATTGATTTGGCATATAAAGAAGTTGGGGCCGCGGTTACTGAGCGGTTAGAATTTTTTTTCTTTGACCCTACTTAGCAGTACAGCCATCCAGGGTGTTCAATTCTATCATGACTACTACAATTTAACCAACAGTATATTAGTTATAGGCTGTTCGCTGTAAATTGAGCACTTTTGAGGCGCTAGATACTTTTTTATTTCAGCCATCTTTTACCCTTTAACGAACTTGTTTAATAAATATTGCCAAGTAAATAATAAACATAGTGTGAAGATTCCACCGAACTCAGAAGTTAACGTCTAAGGCTAAAATAAAATATATTTACTGATTATTATTCCAAATGAAAGAGCTTTCAAAAGTGCTCACTTTACCGTGAATAGCCTATATATAGATACACAATTTTTTTTTGTGGGAGGGCGTCTGTTCGTCTGAGTGCTCGTAACTTATGCTACAAATTATATTTCTATTCAAAAGCATAATTCACATTTCGTAGGAAGGTGGTGAGGTATTCTACCCCGACCGAGTATCCTTTCGACTGCCCCCCGTTTCGCCGCCCCCGCCGGAACAGACCAGGACCGATATTCCCACGAATCCGCCCGCGCGACCAGACGCTGTCGGGCCCGCACACAGCTAACTAGCCTTTGGGCAGGTCTGCATGGCACCCAATGGTCGAATGGCCCCGCCCACGAACCCGCAGGCCCCCAGCAACCTCCCTGTCTGTACTATTATATTGTGTTTTTTTTATTTCTTCCCCTCGGCCACCGTTATGCTCTAACCTAAGCATCGTCCAGGACATTGAAGTACCCTTTTGGAAACCCAGGCCTTCGTTTCCCGTAGGACAAGGGAATGGAGCTCCGCTACCCCTTTTTTTTTTTTACACAGACCCATACACAGACATCAACCTACATATTATCACAAATCACATCTTTCCCTCATTTAGATTTTCTCCTCTGTAGTTCCTTCCGTTCTTCTTTTATCCGTTTCAGGTCTTGTCTTTCTTCTTCTCTTTCCTGCTGCTTCGCCTCCTCTTTTTCTCTCTTCTATTGTTCTTCTACTTTCCTCCCCATTTTCTTTCCTCTTCTTTTCTTTCTCATCCTTCTTCGTGTTCTTCTATTGTTCTCCACATTTCCTTCAATTATTCTTGAATTCATTTAAGATCTTGTGTTTTTCTTTATAACTTTTTCGTGTTTGGAGCTTTTCAATTTTGCTTCCCCACTGCTGTTCTGCAAACTTCAATATTTACTGGAAATTCTGTTTCTTATCTAAAGAGAGAGTTATTTATAATTTTTATTTATTTTAAACAATAAAACACGAGACAAACCCAAACACTCACTCAATAATTCCCTTAGTTCCAGCACACTCTCATCCGCTCCCTAGACTACTCAATTAAATCATAATTCATAGTTTTTACCATATAAATTTTACTAATACTTTCATTTATTATTTCTACAATTTCCTTGTCATATATATTATTTTTTGTAATGGCCACCTGTCGTTAAAAGATTTCGATTTCTCTTCAAATTCTTTCCTTTCTTCTTTAAACATGTCACACAAGCGGTTAGCTTGCTTGCCTCCCACCCTTGGCGAACCGCGTTCAATCCCCGGCCGGGTCACTCCCGGATTATCGCAAGTGGGAATTGTGCCTGGCGTTGCCGCTGATCGGCGGGTTTTCTCTGGGAACTTCGGTTTCTCCCGTCGTTGCATTCCGGCGCTTCTCCGTGCTCACCTCACTTCACCCTCATCGGCTCTCAAGACCTCACTGTTAATAGCCCCCCAGACCTCTGCACCCCATTCTCCACCACATTTGTTAAGCTTACTCCACTGCATGGCTGGCTATAGAACAATGGAGTATTGTTCAGTTGCATGTCTCCCAATGAGATTTCCTGTCATACGTAATAGCTGATACAGTCTACATTGTTCATTTGTGTTGTTGTAAAAAGACTATTACTTTTACCCACGTATTTAATGTTGGTGTGGTACAGATTTATGTTGGTGTGGTACAGATTTGTGTTGGTGTGGTACAGATTTATTTTAAGATTTTGACAAGCTTTACCGAAACAATGAAATGACATCCACGCGAATTCTGAATTCAGTGTCAGCGGAATTTCATTTTTAAAGTAGCACGAGTAACGCTCGGTTATATTTTTCTAAGTGTCAACCTAATTAGACTTAGTGTACACAATCCTGTGTACCCAGTGTATGTACACATTGCAGAGGACGTTTATCCTAGACACTGCGAGGCTCAAGGGCCTTACCTGGAAATATCTGATCCGTACACCCGCGCTGATCTTCTGGGTTAGGAATGGACTGTGTTACTACAGCAGCCGAACATAAGGGCTGTAGTTGATTAGTTATGACATCTGAAACAAGTCCTCTGTCGGCTAAAGTACACTACAGATCTTAAAATTTGTTATTTGCAACACAGGAAACTACAAGTTAATGTTCTCCTGAAGGGGATGAATAAATATTTAGGAAGTGAAAAATTTCGCGAATTAAGTTTTGGACAAGTCAGATGTCAATTACATATACGTTTCTGTCATGTTTATACGTTTCTGTCATGTTTGCAATCGGATCACAGAAGTCAGACACGCCCAGGTGCTCTGAGCCAATAACATACCTGCGAGAAAACAAGCACCGTATCCCGTGCCTGAGGTAAAACTGACTACACACTAGGGTAGCAGCCAATGAACAGTAAGCAGAGGTTCGAAAATATATAGGACAATGGAGTCTAACCTGCGACAAGCGGCCTGATCTCGTGGGAGGGTGCACCAGGCTTAATGAACGTGATGTGAGGTCGGCATTAACTCGACAAGCGGCCTGATCTCGTGGGAGGGTGCCGGGTGCTCTGAAAATAAACCACGCCCAAGGGGAGGAATAGAGAAAAGGAAGAAGAAGTGTGTGCGTGTGTGTGTGTGTGTGTGTGTGATGAGCTGGTGTTTACCCCGGGTCGCCACGTGTGTGGAGAGCTGGCGGGACACCAGGCACTACCTCTAGGGGACTTGTGAGCGGAACTGACCTCGGCAACTCGCCACGTGCTGACGGACACGAGCCTGCTATTGTCACGGCTCCTCCTTTGTATTGAGGAGACGCGGTGTTCTTTGTGCAGCGCACCTCCAGGCTCTAGTCTACACCATGCGAGGCCGGGCTCACATCTGGAAACTGTTATGTATAGCGGAGGGACACCCAATTTTCGCGAAAATATGTCATGACCAAGTTGTATTTCAAAACACTTTAACTCAGCTCAACTTCCTGATTGGACGGTTACCATGTTTCGCGTTTTAGGTGTTTTCCCGCGAATCACAGACGTACAGTATCGGAGTTACCTAATTCTGATTGGCCAGTCAAGTGAGGCAATGACTTCTCACAGAGACACGCAGTGAATAAACAAAATAAAACTACTGTTGCGCCCGTAGGATATTGAAATATATATAGCATGAGTGGAAATCTTGTCGCGAAATTCGGGTGTCCCTATGCATACGTAAACGACACTTCAACTTCATATTTCCTCACTTGCAAATTTCCTTAGGCTATTGACTGCGTGTATGCGGGAAGAAGGCTTTGTGTACTCGATTGAGTCAATCAGAATTAAGTTACCCCGACTCTGAACGTCGGCGATTGGCTGGCAGTCACCTAAGACGCGTGACAGATGACGTCATCCAATCGCGAAATAGGTTTTGAACTAACGTGTTTAACAATACAATTATTCGTGTAATCTTTTCGCGAATAACAGGTGGCTCTAGTTCTGCATTAAAGAAGCCCGCCTGCCCGGACCTGAGGCGCAGCAGCGTGCGAGCTATAAGGGCGACACTGCCACACGCATCAAGTGTGCCATCGCCGCTACGCGCAGGGCTCTGAACTGGCGCGCAGTGTTGTCGTGATGCACTTTAAGCGGTCGCGCTATTGGTGGAATGCCTGTAGTAAGGTCCAATGCTGTGCCCTTGAGTTGGACCGCTGTGAAATAGTTGTTGTAATATGCGTGACGTCTTAGAAGTAGTCAAGAGACCTCACTTTGAAGTAGGGGCCGCGGTGGTTTAGCGGTCAGACTACTCGCCTCTCTCCTAGGCGATCGGGTACGATTTTATTGCGGGGTCGCTTCCGGACTTCCGCTTGTGGGAATCGTGCCGGACTATTGAACGAGCGTCCAATATGCGGATATACGAAAACAACACACTTCAGACAAGTTGAGTTGAGATATTTGGGCGGCTCTTGACATCGAGGTCTTGAGAGGTGATGGGGTTGAAGTGAGGCGAGTATGGAGTAGTGCTGGAATGCAAGGGCGGAGGGAGCAGGAGATCCCCGAGAAAACTCATCAACCAGCGGCGTCGTAAGGCACGATTTCCACTTGGGAAAATCCGGGAGTGGCCCGGCCGGGTATTGAACCAGGTACGCCTTGGTGGCAGGCGAGCAGTCTAACCGCTCAGCCACCGTGGCTCATTAGAAATGTAGGTGTTGGTTACATTTTGAGTATTTAACGAAGTCGTTGAATCTGTTCTCGGCTCCACAGGAGGCACTTGACTGTCGTATATGGGGCGGAGCTAGATCGGACTGCAATCCGACACATGTGTCGGATTGGAAATCCACAGTTTTCACACGCAGCGACATACTACCGGAGTCGGAGGTTAGTTTTAGACACCGCGGTGACTAAATGGTTTATGTTCCTGGTATTTGTCGTGTCTATAAGAATTTGAAAAAGTCACTGCTTCTGAAACCACCAAGATAAAGATGTGCTCCAGCCAATGTACTTATTTGTGGCCTAGTATATATGTGGTAGCCCCAACAAAATATTCTGTCGAGTAAACAAAACTTGAAAGGCAACTAAATTAATTTTGTTCGACGAACAAAATACACGCTTGAATTTAAAAAACCTCTTTTGCGTTTCCCCCCAAAAATAGATTCTCAGAAAAAAAATTTAGTTGAATCAACTGTTTATATTTGCTAGGTCACTCATTTGAATAACTTCATTCGGAAATACAGCTATAGAGTGCGTGTTTGTAATTTTTGTTACAAATAGGACAGCAACCGTGTTTGTAAGTGTATTTATTGACTATTAATTATGACATTACATTCCTAATAAAACAAATTCAAAAGGAAACTACAAATTAAAGTTGTACAACTTGAAATGTTTATTTACATTCATTGTCCTGTATTTGAATTGTAGGTATTTAAAAACATTCCAATTCAGCCGGTAGAGACTCAAGCAGACGTTACAAGGACGTATCGTTCGGACGCGAATGGTCCTGATTCGAAACTCGGTCGTGGTTCAATCTTTTCTTCTACAGTATCCGGAACTGACTAAAGTGCGTAAAGTCATGCAGATATTGATCTGCAACAACCAAATCCTGCAATTCGGAGCAACCAATTAAGAACAACAAAATAATTTTAATTTCAACAAACAAAATATTATACAAAATATTAATTTCGTTGCGACAGACAAACTTTGTTTTAATCAACGAAATCCTTCTCTCAGTGTAAGACATAAACTACTTTTTAAAATTTTGTGTCAATGTTGGTGTTAATATGTCAGTCACATTTTACAGAAAATTATATGAACTAAGGAAAGGAATATTTTTTCCCATTAGGTACACCTCAAAATAGCTCACTAATGGAAATGGGATTTCTTTATTTTTTTTTTATATGCATTTGGACACAAAAACCCAGTAACGAGAAACGTGCGTAGGTGAAGTTTGGAAAATTGACTCAAGGAAAGATTAGGACCATATTTCTTCTTTAAAAAATGGAAATGTTTTGCAGATATCGACAAAACTGAAAGCAGTATTTATAAGCATACAGTGCTTGACTTTCAGCAGTTCCTGAATGTCTTGTATAGATCCGTGCATGGGGCCGTTGCTGGGAGGTATTTCAGGATCGCTGTTATTTCTAAAAGCAGCAACTTCGTCTTTTCGGCTGGAGAGAATCTAGCAAATTCTTAATATAAAAAAACCGCACAGTTTGAGGGGCCGCCTGTAAATGTGAACAGAGGCAGGAGTCTCACATTGTTATTTGGCTGATGGAACTTGCGGCAGCCAACAGAGGTTGCCAGATTATAAACCTTTGGAAAGAAAATATTAAAAATAAGGAAGAATTTTTGAAAGAATCAAACATCCGAACAGTTGAGGTGTTAAAAAAATGCATGTAGCCTAATTGAGTGTTATCGATGTTACATTGAATACAAAGTGTCATTTTTCTCTTGTTCATCTAACGCTTTAACATAGAAATATATAACGTTTAAGGCGTTCCAAGAGAAAAATTGTTTTAAGTGTAGGTCTACATACTAGTTGCATTATAAGGCTCTGTAGTTTATCGGGGACAAACAAAAATTCCTATGCATTTCGTGGCATGCAGGTATTTTTGAGAATAAGGCTTGCAATTCAACAAGGAATGACATCTCGCACAGAGTGAAGCACTCCACTTACTGTTCTCTGCTGAGAAGCGTAGATTAAAGTTGCTCGCTTTCCAACTTACCATATATTGGAGACAGTGAATGAAAGGATTAACTAATAAAAAGTTACTCACGCTGAGAACACTATTGACGGATTTGGGGAGAGGACTGACAGTCGCAGAAGGGATGTGCTACTGCGCCATATAACCCCCCATGCGGACCATAGCTGTAGTGAAATGTGAAGGCAGCCACACACGGAGGACCTTAACTGTAGTGATATGTGAAGGCAGCCACACACGGAGGACCATAGCTGTAGTGATATGTGAAGGCAGCCACACACGGAGGACCATAGCTGTAGTGATATGTGAAGGCAGCCACACATGGAGGACCGGCTAAGGAAGTACTAGGGCGACGATCAGTCTAGAGGATCATGCACCAGGCGCGGATCGATCACCAGCCTACGATACTGGCCACACTATAAGGTATTATTCGGAAATTTACTATATGAGTGTATGTCAAATAACAAAGCCCGAATAGTAAAGATATTTCCCATACATTCACGCTAGCGTTCCTACATTTTCCCAGGAGATAGTCAAATGCGTAGGTACGGTCCCAACTTTCTATAGTAGCGACGCTAAAAATTCCATGTTTGTAGCCAGATGTGTGGCATTATTTCCATGCCATATATGTGTGGGGGCAGTTCATACGCTAGCTGCTGCCATGTTGCAGCTTGTCCGCAGTGCGAGGAGTGTGATACGCTGTTGGAGATGAACCTTACTTTTAACAGATTATTTAATGGCATTCAGTTACTAATAAGCCCACAACGTAGTACAAATTCCACTCAATGACTTTGATTATGGTTAATACTTCTTTTGTGTTTGACACTCGATGTTCTATTGTTCTCTCGGTGCTGGTCGCCGCGAAAGATATCATTTTCCTCTGGCAATTTGTCTGAGCATCATTTCAAGAGATGTTCTTGCCATTGTTGCTTTTCTGGCCCAATTATTTTCGTTGAAATACTTTTAGTCCATCTCGCGTCTGATCCTTTCATTTCTCACTATGATGTTTCTCGCGCTTTTATATTTGCCCTAGTCATTTATCTCCGACTTTTTTATATTTGCCCTAGTCATTTATCTCCGACTTTTTTATATTTGCCCTAGTCATTTATCTCCGACTTTTTTATATTTGCCCTAGTCATTTATGTCCGACTTTTTTTTTGTAATTTCCCGGTTTCTTTTCAGATTTACTGAGTATGAGCTACACAAGCAGAACTGACAGTTTCGTATCCCTTTTTCTTCATTTTATTGCTTACAGCGGATATTAAATTATTTTACGTCATTAACACTCTGAAATGTAAACTGTTCAAGCTTCCCTATTTCGGCGAATTTGACTGAAGATCTGCAAAAATCTGATCTGCTAATCACTGATTATTAAGGACACCTGTTTTCGCGAAAAGATTTACGTGAATGCTAAACTCCTTTGTCGTATGGCATAAGAGTAGTTTTCCTTCGGTTATTGGCCACGTGTCTTTGGCGAGAGATAGTTTCTTACCTGACTGGGCCAATCAGAACTAAGTAACTCAGACAACGGGTGTCCGTGATTCGCGGGCAGACACATGCAACGCGTGACAGTTAAAATCATCCACTCACTAAGTTGGATCTGAGTAGTGTTTTGGGGTACAAGTAGTCTTGAAATCATTTCACGAAAAACAGGTGGCGCTACTTATTAATATTGATTCTTAGTGAATTGCACCCGCCTGATTGCGATGGGAGTGAAACCGGGTGAGTATGGCGCAGCGCCGAAATGCAAAGGTGGGGAAAACTTTCTTTCACGGTGAATGTATTTACAGAACTGGAATTTTACAGTTATGATTAACTCTATGTTTTTTTCCAGGCAGTTCCTTTGTCCGAACGAAACTTATAATTCGTATAACATTGCTACTCGTTACATACATTGTAGCAACTAGATAGCGAAGTGTGCAATAAAATGTATTTATTGATGTAGATTAGATTTTTGTCAAATGAAAATGTGGTTTAGTATAAATGTATTCATTATTTTACAAAGTATAGTTAGCCCCAAACTGTAAGTATAAATTGGAAACGTATCGAAGACCGTTGTAACAATAGGTGTATTAAACAGGATTACTTTCATAAATATAGCCTACCAAACAAATCTTTGCTTTTAAAAGACTTTGAGCACTTGCATTTCAGGATAACTGGCCGCGATACTGTTCCATGATGTTACTCGCGTCCTGGGGCAACATAGCTTTTACATTGCTAACTGTTTCACAGTTGCAATCATAAGTCGACATATAAGTATGGTTGAAAACAATAGTGAAAGCAGAATGGCTGAGCAGCCAATCAATCACCAGTCTAGCGATCATACGTGTCAACGTACACGAAGAGGAACATTGTTTTGAGCTTGATCCTTTGACAGATATGTAATTTGTTGAAGTTATTGCTCCACTATTCTGTGAATGTGTAATGTTGACTTCAACATACACGCATCACTAGTTACACTCCACACAAGTACAGCGCACATCATAAAATGAAGGGTTTACAACACTTCAGCTCGAGATTAATTTGGGACAGAAAGGTTTGATAAGCTGGATATTTCATCTGTATTCGAGTTAAAATATAGGAGTTTAATATAAATAATAACACTCTGGTTAATGTCTAATAGATATTGTTCGTTGGCTTTCACGGTGAACTGAGCAATTTTGGAATCAAACTTCGAGAAATATCTCTGTAGTTATACATGCGTATATATGAACGGCTACACTGACTGGCAAATGTCGAGTAAAAAATTGGTAAGGCCGGAGAGAAAGTAGTTTCATCTGTTAATGTTGATTCAAATGTGTTAGGTAAACATTTGTGATGGCTGAAATTAGTATTTTTTGTTTTCTGTTTTCTTAATGCATGGGAATGTAAGGACTAGTACATTTGTAACATACGTACTTTTCTATTAATTTGACAATTTCAATTGACCGACGCATGAATAAAGTGATCAGGCCCATGGAAACGGAAATGTTGATTTCACATACGGAGGCAGAACACACTATGTGCGTGCATACAATTAGATCATGAGCAGGACATTCAAAAGTACTCAGTTCTCTGTGAAAACAGTGTATAGTTAGCGTATAATTTTAAACACTTCTGATTGGTGGGAGTAGTGTCTGTCGGCGCTGAAGTTGAAATGTAACGATAGGTTATCGAGATAATATGAGATAAAGATGCAGGCAGAACTCGGCGGTGTTTAAGGATGAGCTCGACCATGTGAGTGCAAGCAGGACACAAAATGTGAGGGCGGACTTGTGTGTAGGAGGGAGGGCTTATCAATGTCGGCTAGGAAGGACGGTCGGGCAGTAATCTGGCACGAGGGTACACTCCTTGTTGTCCGAGCAAGGAAATGGTGTTTATGAACCAGAGTGTTGTCTCGTGTCTTCCCTCCCAGGTCCGCTATGACTGAGGCCTGCCGGCTCAGGCAATTATTGACACTACTTCTCCCCAAAGAGGCCGCCCGCGGGCCCATCATCTCTCAGGGAGGCCAAACATGCGGTCGTGTCCTCCAGTTACACAGCCGCCACAACCGCATTTCAAGGGCGGCGGTGGCTTAGCGGTTAGCCCGCTCACCTCCCACCAAGGCGAACCGGTTTCAATCCCCGACCGGGCCACTCCCGGATTTTCGCATGTGGGAATCGTGCTGGACGAAGCCGCTTGTCGGCGGGTTTACTCGGGGATCTCCCGTTTCCGCTGTCCTTGCATTCAGACGCTGCTCCATACCTCAATCACCCTCATCGGCTCTCAAGACCTCGATGTTAAGAGCCATCCAAATCTTTTCACTCTTCACAACCGCATTTGACATACCAGGCTAGTCTTTTCAGTTCCACGTTAAACCCCGTTCGGACCCAGTGTACACAGTTGTGCATATTACGTACGTGTAAGCAATCTTTGGCCTGTACTGCACACGGTGAAGCTCAGTGACTAATGATCTTACATGTGGGAAAGTGATTCGCAAACAGTCTTACTGGTATAAGCCATAATTGTAGCCGACCATATAGCCTACAGCTCATTGGCTGTGCCAATGAACTAAGTGTTGTGTCGCCTTAAGTACAGTACGCATCATAATTTTTTTTGTTTTTGTTTGCAACACTTGAAACCTTAGATTAAAGTGCGTCTGAAATGATTAACCCGTTTGGTTACACATTAATTTCCGAGTTCAAGTGTTACAGTCAGGTAATTTTTTGGAATGCTCTGTACTTTTGTTCAGCATTTGTCTTACAGCCACTGAAAAAGGTGCTGCTGCGTCCTCCATGATATTGACATTAGCCACTCACCCCAGAGAGGTGCAGAAAGTTCCACAAATCACAGTATCCTCAAGTAATACTGAGAACTGATGACGTGCTGTGTACAGTAGCTATTATGAATATTGACATTAGCCACTCACCCCAGAGAGGTGCAGAAAGTTCCACAAATCACAGTATCCACAAGTAAGACTGGGCACTGATGACGTGCTGTGTACAGTACCTTGTATGAATAGGGGCCTGCAAAATTCGCGTTATTATTTGGCATTAGGTTAAACTTCACTGTGATGTATATCCCCGAACCGGCGTCGGTTCCCCATTGGCTGCTGCATACATGTAGAGGAGTGACTCCTTTCTTTACTGAACTGCACGTGATTTGACTAAACGAATGTGAAGTGTTCATTTACTGGCGCAGAGTTAGCCACGGCGTGTCAAATATAGTGCAGTCAAATGAAAAACTTATTGCAAAAGTACATGTGTTTGAAGTTTAACGTGTCCGCAAATAATAACGCGAATTTTTCAGGTATCTAGTTATGAATATCACACATTCAGACATTGTGTCCACTATTGTGGACACGATGTCTGAACGTGTTAATTAATGGTTTCAAACGTTGCAAATAAGACATTTTCTGATGCATGTTGTACTTCAGCTGGCAAAGAAGTTGTTTCTTTCTCACAACCAATATACTGTAGGCTTTGTGTTCGGTAGTCACTGGTATCAGTCAGTCATCACGTAGAGAAGTAGCGAGGTTTACGAACCAGTTATCCACAGGGAAGATCATTGGACACTGAATCTCGCAGAGTACAGTAATGGTCAAATATAACCTTCCTCTGAAACATGTAGACTGTTGTCTACACTGAGTACGAAAGTGTCAAGAGAGCGTGGCATATAAATTAGCTCCTAATTACATATGCTTGACTCAGCAAAATTTTGGAAGCCAATACGGAGAAACTAAGCAAGGGTTACTTAGAACAGCTTAGTCCACGGTAAACTGAGCATTTTTGAAAGTCCAAGATGCACTTGTATCCATATTATGTTTTATTTTACCACCACATGTAAAATTAACTTTGCAGTGAGCTTCATCCCTAAATTCGACGAAGTGAATTTGTGAAATTACTAGAAAAGTAAATTTATTGCAAATCCGCTAATTCTTTCACTTACGTGAACTGAAAAAGACAGAAAGCAAAAATGTATAATTTCACTATTCAGAAATGTTTATTTAACACCTTCAATTCAACGTTAAGACACACAATTACTGTTACAATTTCTCTCTCGAAATTCAGCGGGATAAACCAAGTTCGTTAAGGGATATAGGTCTTAATTAAATGAAAAATTTAATTATAATTTCCTAATTTTATTTACAATAACTACAAACAATATTCCCCCGACTCAACATCACGCAATAAAATTATACCACTTACTGTTTACTATCAATGACGTCAATTTAAAGATTTAACGAAATAAAATAATTAAATAAACACTATCAAAACGCATTAAATTATTTTATAAATTGTGTGTTCATATTTGACGGTTCCAGTATTTACAATAAAATCCGTATTATATGTTTACTCGGTCCCATGTCAGTTTAGTCCATGTCCCGCCAGTCCGCAATGTACTAAAGTTTTCCGAGCGCCCTCGTGCACAATAGGCTTCACTTGTCGGGTTTCACGCCCTCTCATCTTTTCACACAACGAACACCTCGTCCGAAGTCGTACCGCAGTTGACTTCGCACCCGCGCCCAGTTAAATGGCATTTGGCGGACTGCTGGCCGTTGGACCGCTGCAGTATTTATACGGTCGTAGGCCATCACTCAGAAATTTCACTAAATCCCTATTTGTACCGAGGCCCAAATTCCCAAAATATTATTGGGCCTTCGCTACATTTGTCGGCATCTCCTGCAGGGAACAGGATCTGTCACGCCAGTCAAGAGCCCAGCGGTGCTACGAGCTGACTGCAGCTGTCAGCCTGGGAGGGGTGAGGGGAGGGAGGTGGGCCACTCCATACACCGCATAACAGGAGTTAACGGCCTGTGCCAGCTGCCGCTCATAACACTACTTTCCTTCCGTTGTTGCAGCCAATAATATGATACACACACATTAGTATTGGTAGACATGTATGACATATTATTGTATTATATTCCTACAATCGTGACTTAAAAATCAAAATATTCAGAGGTCAACGTCTATAAAGGAAACTAATTAGCAAGGGCGCCTGTTTCTCGAAAAAAGATTTCAGGACAAGTTGTGTTCCTATGAACTTTGGCTGAGAACCACTGTCTGCTCTAGAATCACAGTCAGTATCGGAGAAAGTTAATTCTGATTGGCTCACTCATGTAACAGACTGTCTTCACTTCCCACAAAGACAAGCGGCCAATAGTCAGATGAAGTCTGCCAGTGTGCACATAGGGTATTGAAGTCTAGTCTCCTCGTGAAGTTTTTCGCGGAAAACAGGGGGCTCTACTAATTAGCGTTTCATGAATATTACTTAAGAAAGACACTCTTTTGCACTCCTCATGACGGTAATTTGGCTCACCTAGCACATACTGTATATACTTTGAGCTTCATCTTGAATTTCTTAACGTGGAAATAAACGGCTATGATAGACTTGTGGTCCGTTCAAACAAGATACGTTATTTCTTCGTACACATCGGACCAATAAAGTGTCGATCCTTGCACAGGAAGGTATTTCGAACAAACACGGTGTAAAATATCAGTCCTTCATGCTTGTAATGTCGTGGAAAGAGTATCAAAGTAAGTTAAAGAAATATTTGTTAAGATATATTTTTTATTACTAAGATAAGTTTAAATGGCATACCTGATAATAATGTAAACTCTCCGGCCTAAGCTTACTTCCGCCGGAAATCTAACACTTTGCCGTGTACCAAAGACAGATCAAGTGAGCCAATCTGAGACTGTGTTCAAAAATATTTCTTTTTTACTCTTACCTACTGGAGTTTACCAAGTAGGCTTTAAAAATGAATTTATTCGTGGGGCCGCAGTGGTGTAGTGGCCAGAGTAATCGCCTCGCATCTAGGCGTATCGGGTTCTAGTCCCGACGGAGTCGCTCCCGAATATTTGCACGCGGTATCGTACCGTATGATGCCGCTTGTCGGGGGGTTTTCTCGAGGATCTCCCGTTTCCCCGCCCTTTAATTCCGGCGTAGCTTCATACTCACCTCAATCAACATTCATCGGCTCTTAAGACCTCGATGTCAAGAGCCGTCTAAATCAATATGAATCTGAGTTAGACAGCGTAGTTGGTAGGACGTCGGGTGCTGTGGCATCGACATTCAGCGCAGGTTGTATCCCTCTCTCGACCGTGATATCTTTCCTTTAGTAATGTTTCTTTTCGTGACAAAGTAATAGTACTTAATTTATTTTACATCGGAATGTTTTCTTTTGAAGCAAAACAATACAAGAAAACTTTTAACACAAATGTTAACATCAATTCAAAACAAAACTTTTGTTGCCGCAACAGCATTGACCGGGACAAACACTATTCAGTTGGAGCAGACATCCACAACATTGCCAGAGCCTCTAGTCACAGCAATGTGTTGGTCTGTGAGGCGCTGCAACGGCATGACAAGCCTTTCTTATAAAGGAAGGCGCAGCAGCTAACACTGTACTACAGCGCAGTGCAAGGTCTGGCAGACTGAACCATGTTGGTGTGATTGATCTAGAGGAAATAACCAGGGCTGACCACATGAGACATGGTCTGCATCTGAGTAGTGCTGGCAAGGGGAAACTTGCTGATCTCATTGCTAGTAGGATTCTTACAGACCATGGTTCTATTAAACATATCCAGGTAATCGTTGGAAATCGTAGTCAATGTTTAGGCTAAAGAGTCCATGCCCATAAGGCCTAATTCATGTAACAAATAAGTCTTACTTTCACACTCAATACCAGAAACGTTAAATTATTATTGTCCAAATATTAAAAAACCTACAATAAATAATTAAAATAATTTATATATATTCCATTAGGATATTGGAGGTTTAACAAGCAAAACTGATCAACTTTCCGTGGGCTTGGACAAATTATCCGCAGAACGCAATTTGGATGTACAAATATTATGTCTAATAGAAACACATTTAACTGAATCCTCTGCTAAGCAAATTAAAATTCCTGATTATTCCCTTTGTTCCACTTATTGTAGAAAAATGACATAACTAAGGGCTGTACCTGTATTTGCATTAAAAATTATTTCATGTTTAAAAATTACACATTTGTTATGCGAAGACCAAGTGTTTGAGTGCAGTTATGTGGAAATAACAACTGACAAATGTAAAAACTGGGGGTCGTCACTATATATATACACACACACACACACATATATATATATATATATATATATATATATATATATATATATATATATATATATATATATATATAGCCCCTACTGCCAACTCCAGTAACTTATTAAAATTTCTTGAATCAAACCTTAAACCAGTCTAGAAATTATTCTCTGTGGAGACTTTAAGATTGATTATTTAAAAGAAAGCAACCAAAAAACTTAACTTGATAGTCTGCTCAGTTCCTTCAACCTTAAATCCATAGTAAACTTGGCTACCAGAATAGAAGGAACCGATTAGACAGCAATTTATAGCATTTTCTTTGATAGTAACGATGTTGCAGAGTGCCACTGTTTCCCAAGAATAAATGGCTTATCAGATCATGATGCACAAATATTAATCATGTCTTCCATAAAAATGCCATCCAAAAGTATTTCCTATAAGAAAATACGAAATTTTTCCCTGGAAAATGTCTTAATATTGACAAGTGAGCTCAGCAGAGACCAATGGTCAACATTGAACACTTGCACTGAAATAAACGAAAATTCAACTCTTTTCTTAACCAAGCTCTCCATTGTTTTGAAAAATGTTTCCCATTTAGACCTACCCACAGTAATACAAGTCGAAAGAAAAATATATGGCTCACCAAAGGAATAAAAATTTCCTACGAAAACAAAAGAAAACTGTACAAGGACGCCAGAACCAGCAGCAACCCTGATACAATGAATCACTACAGGAAATACTGCAATATTTTGAGTAAAGTCATAAAATCTACAAACAAATGATTTTTTTTCTGTAAGCTCATTCAGAATTCTATTAACAATATAAAAATCACATGGTATATCGTAAAAAACACAACAGGAAGAACAACATAGCAATATCCAGTTGTAAACCTAAAAGTGAACGACTGTACATTCTCAGACGCCAAATCAGTCGCAGATACATTTAATTGATACTAATTAAATGTCGTAGAAAACATGATTAACAAAAAAAATTAAATAAATCATTAACCATATTCCTACACTCCAGCGTACTGAATACCCTGATATATATTTTACATACACAACTTCAAAAGAAGTTGAGAAAACAATTATTCTTTGTAAGCAAAATTATCAAGTGGCTATGATGGCATTAGCTGTAGGCTATTAAAGCAATGAGCTTTTGAATACAGTGATCTATTTAGTTATATTCGTAAAGCTATCTTCAATACAGGATTGTTTCCATACAGACTCAGATGGGCTATAGTAACACACAGACTCAGATGGGCTATAGTAACACAATTGTCCAAGAAATGTGACAAGACCGAAGTAACCAAGTATAAACCTATCTCACTTCTTACCTCCTTTCCAAACGTAACTAAAGTATAAACATATCTCACTTCTTACCTCCTTTCCAAACGTAACGAAAGTATAAACCTATCTCACTTCTTACCTCCTTTCCAAACGTAACTAAAGTATAAACCTATCTCACTTCTTACCTCCTTTCCAAACGTAACTAAAGTATAAACCTATCTCACTTCTTACCTCCTTTCCAAACGTAACTAAAGTATAAACCTATCTCACTTCTTACCTCCTTTCCAAACGTAACAAAAGAAAAACAATTTACAGGAGATTGCTGCAACATCTTGAAAATCACACAATTTTATACAGTTTTCAGTTTGACTTTAGGAAATACGCCTCAACAAATGCAATTTTCAAACTAACAAATTGCATTCTTTACGCACTTGATAAAATGATGCCACATAATGGAATATTTTGCTATCTTACTAAAGCATTTGAATGTGAAAATCACAACATATTTATAGAAAAGTTACAGTCTTATGGAGTATTAGGAATACCCAATAAACTAATAAGCTCATACCTTTCAGACAACAAGGGCGGATCAAAGGAAAAACTACTTAATTCTACTCTGAACCAGGAAAAATCAAGCATGGGGGTCCCACAAGGATCAATATTAGGCCCCCTACTCTTCCTGGTTTATATAAATGGCCTTCCATGTGCCTGCACACCAGAAACTACTCACATTTAATTTGCAGATGAAACTAGCATCTTAGTCTCTGGAGACTCAGTAAATGATCTTATGCAAAAAATAGACACAACATTTACAGAGCTAAATATATGATTTACTGCAATCAAATGAAATCTCAACCTAGATAAATCATATCTTAAGAATTTCCTTTCAAAGAACAGAAAAACACACTAATCCATATGTTAGCAGTGACAGTGATAAAATTACTGAAGCAGCCGTGACTAAGTTTCTTGGCTTAAAATAGGACAATTTATTGAACTGGAAATTTCACGGTGCGTTATATTTTACCTAAACTAAGTTCAGCTTTTTTTTCGCTCTACGAAGTGTTGCAGAGGTCTTGAACAAAAATACAATATATATATATATATATATACTTTGAATATTTTCATTTTAATATTTGTATGTGGGTACATGCTTTCAGTACTAATATTCATGTCCAAAAAAAAAAAGTCATTTACTTCAGAAAAATGAGTCCTTCCACAAACATGACACTAGTATAAAAACACACATGGCTGCAGTTAACTTAAAACTTGTCCAGAAAGGGCCATCATACCTTGGTAGCCAACATTTTAATAAGTTACCACCTTCAAGAAATTGGCTTCTCTAACCAAAAACTCTTTAAAAAAGGATGAAAGAATTTTTTATTGAATGTACATTTTATAGTGTAGATTAATATCTAAACTACAGAAATTAAGAAATTACTGAATAACATTTCATTGTACACATATCTTGTTCTGGTTTTTCTCGTTTCCTTTTTCTTCTGTTTCAGTAACACGATGTCCAATATATAAACTTTGAATACTGTAATTTGATTTGTCCAATACCTACATCAACAGCAACATTAGGTGTGAAAAGTTCACAGGTAACAAAATATTAGTGTTGTAGTAACATCAATTCTGTTGTACAATGACTGTTAGTAGTAAACGGTGATAACATAGCGAAATGAAACCACCCTATTAAAATTTTAAAGCACAATATGAAAACGTAGCCTAGATCAGCCCTTAAGTCTTACAAAGCAGTTTACGTGTGCCGAATGTGCATATATTTCTAGAGAATAAAGTATTTCCACATAACTAAGGATAACTGCAGTTTGTCGTTAAAATTCTATGTAATACATGCAATCCGAAACGTTAACAGACATGTCGAGGTAGTCAGTTATTAGGACGCCGGCAGGACTTAGTGAAGTGGAGTGAGTCAAGTTCTCAGGGGGGTGGGGGTTCCATTCCGCTGCCTGCCTGACGTCATTCTTTTGTTTCCTTAGTAATATTTATTTTTGTGAAAAAATAATTTTTCTTTGTTTATTTTACACTGCAATGTTTATTTAAAGCAAAAAAAAAAAAAAAAAAAATTACAAGAAAAATTTTAACACAAATGTTAACATCAATGCAACACAAAATTTGTTTTGCTGTAACATAAACATCACCTTAGTTTTGCCAGTACAGTAAGAAGGTATTGCCGTCACAGAAGTACCTAATGTTACAGTAACATTAATAGATTAACACTATATTACATTAAAAGCCACATAAGTTACTAACGGCTCACAGATAACAAAAAATTAATATTGTAGTAACATTAATACTGTTGTCACAACATAAGACTGTTTTCCGTCCCAAATATCTTCACTCATTCTTCACTCACATCTACTTGCATACTTCTTAAGAGACACGTTGGTAACAGCGGAAGGAAAGTATTTCAGTAACTTAACGCTGAAGTAAAAGTGTTAGGCAAACATAAGTGGATGCTGAAATAATTTCTTTTGTATTAAGATTCTTAATTTCATATATGTGTAAGAATGATCAAACTTGTAAAAATATTAACTTTCCTGATCATATCACTGTTTCACGCGATAGACACTAGAACAAAGGGATGAGGCCCACGACAAGTTTAACTTTACACACGGCACCAGAATACACAATGTGCATACAAGTAGATCTTAAGCAGGACTTTCAAAATCAGCTACTCAGTTTACTGTGAACAGCCTTATCAAGATTATGAATTATTACGCGAAATAACAGAGGTTTGCTCATAATTTGCTTCTGCATTAGTCGCAGCTAGGCCACATCAATAGACGTGTGTTATTGAACTATCTTTCAGGAATACGTAGGTTAGTTTGGCATTAATTGTTTTCTTCTGTAACCAATTGTAACGTGAACGTCAAGTGTTCTGAAACAACTAGACGGGAAATCGGTTGTCCCTACTCGTAACCAGAGAAGTGCAGAATTAGAGATATTATTTAGCAACAAGCTAGACTTCACTGCAGTATACCTACTTCATTATGAAACTCGATTTCGTTGGCTGATGGTTAGGGACAGGCAAATTTCGCGACTTTATTTTAGGACAAGCCAGACCTAGAACACATGCATATTTATGTTATGTTTGCAGTTGGATCACAGTTTATTAGACACGCCCAGACGAACTCTGAGCCAATAACAGACCTGCAAGGAAACAAACACCTAATTCCATGTCACCTGGTCTGAGGTAAAACTGGCTACACACTGGAGCAGCAGCCAATGAACAAAAGTCAAGGCTAAAAAATACATAGGGCAGTGGAGTCTAGCTTGTATGCTGTTTAAAACACAACATTTTCTGGAATCAGCTGATGGCTTTTATATGTCATATACCATATGTTTTTAGGGTTAACTTTGTCCCTAATTTTATGTAAGCCTATTTACTATTTAAACTGCTAGGAATTAATGTGCTTTATTCTGTTTTATGGGTTAGTTATGAGAGAGCAGCAAGAGAACATAAATGCTAGTTTTTAATAACTACGAAAGTAAATACTCCTGTCCAAAATTTGAGCTAAAGTTATATCACATTACTTGCTTTTCGCCTTAAATATTTTTTTGATAATGAAAAACTCTAAAAGCTACGATTTTCCATATTTCGATTTACAGAACTGAGTGCTTATTTTAAGTTTCGTCGGCTATAGGCTTTTTACGGTAAGCTAAGCATTCTTGGAAGCCTTGCTTGGATCTACTTTCCGGCTTATTTTGTATTCTTCCGTCATGTGTGAATATTAACATTGCCATAGACCTCATCACTTTATTGACGCACCATCCACGTCAAACCACGGGAATGTTGGGTAATAAAACGTATTACTAGTATACAGATTCATACACTAATAAGAATAAAAAAACAAACGTAAACTTTAAAAATAAAAAAAAATCATTATCTATAAACACTACATTCATAATACAAAGTCAACAATTAAGCACTATTTGTTGTTAATTCGATATCAAGTTAACAGAGAGTCAGCATGTGAGAGTGTACTACGTGTAGTTTTAAGCAGGCCAGTTTTCAAATGTTCATTTCAAAAGTGCTCACTTTACCTCGAACAGACTTTACCTACAACTGTACGGCGTACGTGACGATGAATCCCCAAAAATAATTTTCTTATAATGGGACTAATGTTGCGTGCGAACCAAACACAAAATTGTTGGAACTAAATAATTTGGCTAAACAGAGAGTTTTTTTTCTTCATATAACGAATTAGTAATTTATCTCTTAACATTACGTTTGTTGGTTAATCGTGCGTTTTTGATTACAAGTCGTGTATTTGGTAATATAAAATATACATTTGTTTGCACTTGTTAAAACCTAAAGGCCCACGTCCGGGCGTAGTGAGGTCGCGGTGGTGGGATGGTCAGACTTCTCGCCTCCCACCTAGGCGGGTTTTCTCGGCGTTCTCCCGCTTCCCCCAGCCTTGCACTCCGGCGCTGCTCCAGGCCCACCTCACTTCACCCTCACAGACGTCAAATAGTGCGCTAACATCTCCACTTCACTCGGTAAATGTGTGCTGATCTAGATGCATACAAGTGTGTCGTGGTCATTTCCCTGCACGGCAGATCTTCCCGCGAGATGTATGCAGCTCTTACTTTTCTGAAGTCCTGCTACAGTTCTGCTTTCAGGATATTCCTCCGCCACATGCAAACAAAGCTAAACTATGTCTAAGAAATGACACCAGAGGGACAACGCACCACATTCGTGCGCGCTCTGTTTATTTCTTACCAGCTCACCTAGCTTCTCCCTGTTTTTATTTATATGAATAATAAATGAAATATTATTACCTGTAGATCAAATATTAATAAAAGTAAAACTTAAACACAAATAAGGCTTTCTTTTATGTTAATGCAAGTTTAAAACACTTGCGACATATTATCTATTTAGTAAGCGACCATGCACGTCATTCATTGCGTGATTTCTCAAAGGATACACTCAAAATAATTATACTCGGATTTCTGCGTGTGGAAAAACCTAGCATACTTTGTGATTTTTTGGGTTTCCTCAGTGTTTTCCCGGTTTGTACCACAGTTTTATCATGTCCTCATTTAACGCCTATTTGTAGGGAACCTCAAAACTCGTTCTATTATTTGTCATCGAGACATACCTCAGACAGGAGCCGGCGTCATTTCTTCATTTCTAAGTACTGTAGCAACAAGAGGCTGTTAGGAGTGGCTAACTGCCGGCAGTAGTGACAAACATTCGCATTTACGACTGTCAGAATTTATCATATGTTTTACAATCAGGTTATATCAATAAACGTGACTTGAACTGTTTGCTAGAATTCAGCCGAAGCTCCACAAGCAGACAATAGACAAACTTATAACTGTTACTTCACTGTGAGAAAATGTCAGCAACAAGTTTACAAACCATTTATGGCATGCTGACACTGTTATTTCTGGGAACATATTAGCGGCAATTTCATGGACCATTTATGGCACGCCATATATGTTGATGCGAAATAGCAAATAGCATACGCGAATTCACTTAATTTATTATTTAATGTAAGCCCCTATAGGTGAAGTAAAATTATCATTCGCCACTACTTATAACGGAAGGAATAGTTTCTAGACAGGAAATGTAAAAATAATTTTTTATTGTGCATTTTAAATATTGATTGAAAATACTAGTCGTTTAAACAAAATACATAAATCCCAGTATTGACTCGAGGTACTATCATAAATTGTGCCTGTAGCAAAGTCGATAATGCATATTTCATGTCTGAAAAGTATTCAGATTTACTTAAGCAAGTCGCATATGAATACATGACAAAAGAAACTCACCAATTGTAAAATAATCGTGAAATAATACCGACGTTAACATATATCTGAAGATGAGAAATAAAATGTTCTTATTTGGGTAAAATATAATTTTAGTTTTGTTTTGAAAATGTATGGCTAATTGCTCTTCAGAACACATTATAATTGTAAACTGTTAATTCTTCTGCTGTGAACGCAGACTTAGACGCTACTCAAATGTCTCTCTCTCTCTCTCTGTCTGTTTCTCCCTCTCCTACCTCTCTCTACCCTCGCTTTCTTCCCCCCCCCCTCTCTCTGTCACCTCTCCCTTTCGGAATATACCAACAGCTCCTCTGAAGCACGTTTAAGGCTTTGATGAATATGCCCGGATGTAGTTCGGCCAAAACTTGTTTCAATACCTCTGTGTCCAAAAAAAGTAAATTAGCCCGGATGTAATTACCTACGTTCTATATTTTTATCTGAATTTTAACTGACACAACACAAAAATAAAAGGTAATTTTCCCAAAATATAAATAAATTTCGGTTTTACTACTGAAATTATCACCATGGACTTTATGTTATATTCGAAAGAGCGATTCATTCAAGACATTAATCTCGGCATTAAGTTGGCTGTTAGCCGGTCAATAACGGACGCTGGTGCGCTGTTTGCCAATACAGTGGAGGTAAATGAGAACAGAGACGCGCAGAACATTGTGTTCCTGCAGTTACTGTAATCTACTCGCTTGTAGCTTGTCTTGAAGGTTAGTGCCGACGGCCAAGTGTTGACAGCACTGGTTCCTACTGGTATCAGGTACGTGGTCTCCACGCCAAACGAAGCAATGGCAAGTACGACCTGGTGGCCACCCCTGTTTCCATATTTACCTACTTATTACGTGAGGGGACGGAAACAACAATACTCCGCTCCCCTGAACCTGACGCCCACAAAAAATAGGAAATAAGGGCGGGAAGGTGGGAGGGTGGGGCTACCTGGCGGCAGATGGGCGCCGCTGTTTGCGGGAGGGGGGGGGGCATCCACGACCCACAATGCACCGCGCTAGCCACAACGCGCACGAGTTATTACTAGAGGCGCCTGTCAAACCCCGTCTTCGGTCCAGCTCGACCACACGGAAACCTCTGTTCACCAAAATGCCTTGTTACAGGAGGATCATAGTCGTGTCTACAGCTCTGGTCCTCGGGAGATCTCCCGCTACTCAAGGAGAACTGGCGCCTGCTCTAGACTGGCCGGCTAGAGTCTACTGAGACACACTGTGGGCAGAAACTATGGTTAGGGACACTGGAAGATCGCGAACAATTTTCTGAACCTACATGTCTTTGACAACACTCTAACAGTGATTTCTTCATCAAGTTCTTTGCAGACCAGTCAATAACGTTTCACTTTACGGTATCATAATCCTAATTTTCCCAGTGAAACTATATGGTAGTTTAATACATACACGATGGCCAATACAGAAAGAAAACTACCAGCTGTGTGTACAGTAAGCTGAATGACAGCGTAGTCAACTTTTTTTAGGATTCCATGTACTGTGCATATGTCCGGCAATTTTCTTTCGTATCTGGTTACCATGCATTTGTGAATCTACTATACCGTCTCATTAAGCCAATGAGGATTCCGATCATATGAAGCAGGACGCTTTTAATTGGCTCGCAAAGAACTAAGCCGAGACGAAACTTCATCATCCAAACGTGGGCAAAGTGTTACCGAAAATATTTTTTGGTAAAATATTTTTCTTGCGAAATTTTTAGTTTTTCTGAGAACAATTAGGCATACAGAAGAGATATGCATGAGGGGTTCCTTTGATGAATCACCAAACTCTAGTATCAAAGTTTTACGTGGACAACAGCTAATGACCAGAAGAACTTGACCTGTTGTCCATGCCTCATATGAATACATTGTTTCCTCAAATACCTTTCGCAGAAAATCACCTGCTCAACGCATCGTAATATTAGTCCATACTACAGTAAAATCCTGCAGTCCTATACATACTCAAGATGATGTTGGAGATTATATGAACGGGTTGTTAGTACAGACCCTTGTTCCACTAGGCCTCACAGAGTTTACACTGCTGTACTGAACGTTTACCAGTGCCTCAGAGTGTTGCAATAAGTGCCCGATGAGCGTACATTCAATGAACAAAAATGAAAGTAACATACACTTTGATGACATTTAGCTTGTTGCTGAATTAACCCGTATAGTTCCTGGATTCACTGCAGTGGACACGTTGCAACTGAAACTGTACTCAGCCAGAGTCATTGTTCAGTGCATTCAGCTTCTTCCATATGGGTTATGAGACTTGTGGACGTTTATACAGCTCTGGTTTGTGAGTGGTTTTCCCGAAGTCTCTTAAATACCAGTCACACTTTTAATTGGTTTCATTAATGAAGCAAACGTTAGATTAGTGTGAGTACAGTGAGAATCAAGTTATTACTTGATTACAACACTTTAAAACATAAAATGATACAGGACATAACAAGTTATGACGTGAAAGGGTAGCGTCTCAAACAACAGCCGAAATAATTTTCGTCTAAATACTTCCCTCCGAGATATTTTTGCTAAAACCATAGCCTTTTAAAGGCGCAGGGCTTAATAGTGCACTGCTGACACATCGCAGTTGTTGAAAAAAAATTATGGATCGGTAGAACCAGAGTAGCGAAAATCTCACTGGGCCAGTCAAATGAGAAAATAACTTATCACCACCGACCATAGAGGTATGTGACTTTTGCGAATTCGTTTGGCAGTAGGCTAATTCCGAAACGGCCTACGTTTGTTTATCAGCTCCTGACAAGACCTTTGTTTTTTCAGGCTGTTTTGTACTTTGATTTATGGCGTGGGTAGGCCTTTGAGATGTGCATCAGCTAAAGGCACAGGCACCCCCAAACAATTATTGTATAGTCCATTCACTGTTACTGCGAAATTGTTCTCAAGCCCTGCGTAAGTTCTTCTTCCAACATATTGAGACCCTTGCTGTTTCCTTGACCCAAAGATGCACCAAGGCTGAGCTCCAAAAAAAAAAAAAAAAAGATCTGAGCAAATAGTAAACAAATGGCAAAAGCCAACACAAAGGTTTCTCAAGTAGATCAGGAATATCATTAGTTTGAACTAGGTTCAAAAACATGAAGTGTGAAGAATGTTAATTTAATCAGTTCCATTTTTCATTTATTTTGTGTGCAAAACATCGATTTGATATGTATATAAATATAGTTTACGCATATTCTTGGAAAAAACATTACGATAGCAAAAATATTCTGTTACAATACGTTTTCTTTTAAAAACTATGATTTCAGAAATATTCTTTGTTATAATACAGATTCTTTGAAAACGTAAGATTTTAAAAATATTCTCTGTGGAAAATACTGTACACTTACTGGACCTCAGATACATATATGAACAATATTTATATGAAAATCCAAGCCCATTTTGACTTATTAAAAATATCATAAAGGGGCATTTTACAATAATAACACCTTTGTAATAATTATCAACAATATTTCCAACATAGAAAATATACATATATACTTTTTTTTTTGTAGCAAACAATTCTGTGGCTATATAAGGCCAATCAAAAGCCAATGCAAAATTTTAGATTGGATTCTAAATTCACTCACGTAACTTTAATTTTCATAGGTCTTACTTGGAAAATCTCTCTTTAAAACCTGCATTAAAATTCCACGAGAAAGATCTTATGTAATTTTTACAATCTTGCCATTCCTTGCAATTTATAAAACACAGCAATATTAAAAACCTTAAACTTTAGGCTGAGTTTGACTTGCCTGCCATGGAATTACATATTGAGCAAGAATAGATTTTAATTTTACCCCCTTGTCCACTGACAAAAGCAACTGCTCGCAATTAGAGAACCTAAATCTTTCGAGGAGAAAAATGCAAATATTAGAACTGCGGGTTTTTACACCCACACGACTGCTCGACAGACATTCCTAAAAAATGTCAATGGTCGTTCATTTCTTAGAGTGAAATCATAATAATATCTGCAAGTAAAATTTATCTTAGAAAAGGTTTAGCCCATTTTAGGGCGTCCAGCCTTACGTTAGAGTGACGTCATGACTTAATGCTTGAAGAGCCTATCACATGATGGAAAGTAAAGTGGTAAGTTACATAACTTCTGATGTATG
This sequence comes from Dryococelus australis, assembly GCA_029891345.1. Lineage (NCBI taxonomy): Eukaryota > Metazoa > Arthropoda > Insecta > Phasmatodea > Phasmatidae > Dryococelus > Dryococelus australis. The sequence continues at coordinate 66,985,155 of CM057002.1, read as the reverse complement.
ATGCTCCCTCGAGGCCGAACATTTGACCTCGAACGAGCAGAAAGACAAAGCATATATACTGTTACATTTCGATTAATTCCTAGAGGATTAAAAATTCCAAATCCCAATGCAAGGTCATTATTTGACTCTGAAAATACAGGAGCCAATAGGAGTAAGTATTACCATATAAGAGCTGCCATCGTTACACTTGGTAGTGGGAAATATCAGAATATAATATGTCCTACAAAACAGTCCGAATAAGGACGATACTGAGTCACGCAAACTGCAATTTGAACGGGCGCCGACCTTCTGCACAGATGACGAACGCATCCCCGCCATGAGAGGAGGGTGATCCGAGCATCCAGCTCCCCCGCCAGCAGGAATGGAACTATGCCAGATGCACGACGTTCTTCTTTCTTAAGTGCCTTGAAAAGTTAATTTTTACTGCAGTGCCGGGCCACAACAACACCAGCGAGCAGCACACAGGTAGACAAATATAGTAGATTATAAGACAAATAAGAATGTTCAATTTAGTCCAATTCTTTTCACTTCCAGCAAAAGTTTCTGCGTGCGTATAATGGACTTCATACGTTGTCCAGTCGAGCAGTTGAATAGGGGGTAGGCCAGAGACAACAAAATCGCGTAGAGTTTCTTGCAGTTGTCTCAATATTCCCCCAGGTCGTGAAAACAAAGCTAAACCAAACCGAATACAGAAAATTGCACCAAAGGAACAACGAACCAAATTCATGGGCACTCAGTGTTATAATATTTCACATAAGAAGTAGTTCTTAATAAGTATTATCAACAAACACATTTTCTCTCTGTTTTAACCATATTATGTATAATTAAATGAAAATCATTTATTAGTAAAAAAGAAGTAAAAATTTAAGTTAATCAAAAATTATGTACTTCTATGTTAAAACAAGTATAAAACTTCACCAGCTGCCACTGCCAGTCGTTATGGCACTTCCCGCTGGCGAACAAGCACAGGAATTTGTTGCTTTTATTGCTGTACATTCGCTGGCTTTTCTTGTGGTATGAAAACCAACATTCGATCAGAGTAATGGGTTAAATCATTATTAATTGAGTTTAAAGGCGTTTTATTTTATTTTTGTTTAATATTTGATGAAATCAGAGATTGGCAGTGGAAATATATGTACATCGGTTTTAAATTTATTTTATAACAAGAATTTGGAAAATTTGAGTTTTCATGTTGTAGTGTAGCAATTACTGACATTCGGTTGGTTTTTAGTATAATCTTTAGAGAGAAAAGATAAGGGAAATTGACCCTTCCAATTTTTCGCGGCAAATACAAATATGTTCATGTATTACAAAATAAGTAGGTACTTATTTTGTAATACATGACGGATATTCAGATGACACTAATTACTTATTTTATGTTCACGAAAAAAAAAATTGGCAGGTTGATAAAATTATATTTCGCAACCAATATAATGTTTTTCCATGTGTGGTTGTATTACTTTGTTTGAAATGGAATAATCAATAATTTTTCATTTGAGTATATGGTGAGCCTGCTATCCCACCAAGGCAAACCGGGTTCAATCACAGGCCGGTTCACTTCCAGATTTTCTCAACAGAGAATCGCGCCGCATGATGCCACTGGTCGGCGTGTTTTCTCGGGGATCTCCCGTTTCCCCCGTTGTTGCATTCCGGCTAGGCTTCATTATCACGTTATTTTACCCTCATCGGCTCTCAAGACCTCTTTGTTAAAACCCCTCCTAAATCTCTCTCTCTCTTAATATGTGAGTACAGTACTTAATCCAACGTAATATTTGCGCTGTTACGACAACCAATGGGCAGCGGGTTCTGTGTTCGGCTATGGTAACACCATGATGCACTTGTAATGGTATGTTTTTGCTCATTGTATCCCTGTTTCTCTCTCTTTCCCCCCTGATTCTGTGACGTCACAGTGGCGAATGCTGTCTGGAATGGCCCTTTGTATACAAACATCACTTATTAATTTGTTTGAGTAGCGATTAACAACCAATATGAAGTATAGACTAAGTTTCACCTCGACACGTATAAATAAAGACGTTTTATGAAAGAACAAAGTAAACCACGAAAGTAGATAACTTTTTTACCCAAAAAGTCTTGTATTTTGTCGATAAAGGTAGGCAATAATAATAATAATAAAATAAATAAACTTAATTCGCTGCAAATATAACGGTATAATAAAACGCCCTTGTTTATGTTAAATTGTAATTGATTGTTATTCATATATTATGAATGTAAATGACTTCGTACCTTAGCTGATTTTCCTACTTTGATTATACAAACCTCACGAGAGACAATTTGATATTTTAATTACTTTAAACTGTTTTCATTATACGGCTCTCAAAGAACATATTTTAATCTACATGTTGTTTTGTCTTCTAAGGGTGAGCGCGACTGCGTATTGGAACAGCCCATCAAACAGGCCTGTATTTTTTCTGGTCCATGACAATTACGAAACATTCATAACTAGGGATACTGGAAAATCGCGAAAATATTTTGTGCCAACATGTCTCCGAAAACTCTGTAGCGTATTTATAGTTTTATAACTGGGTCATACACTATTTGCTCGGTTTAGCTTTCTACAGACCAATAACAAACGTTCAGTTTAAGATTACAAGGAACCTGAGAAGTCCGATGGGATGAGGGGCCGCGGTGGCGTAGTGGATAGACTACTCGCCTTTCACCAAGGCGAACCAGGTTCGACTCTCGGCGGGGCCGCTCCCGGACCTTCGCATGTGCGGATGGTGCTAGACGATGCCGCTGGATGGCGGGTTTTCTCGGGGATCTGCCATTTTTCCTCATCGGCTTTCAAGACGTCGATATCAAGAGCCACCCAAATATCTTTACACACTTACCATATGGGATGGGAATGCAACTTCATATATATGCAACAGCTATTAAATATTGAAACAAAAAATTCTGGCATGTGCAAAATACGTTGAAGCTGCGAAACAGGCAACTTTTCTGGCGATAACCCATCATCTATGCTTGTGTTCTAGAACAGTAATACACCTCACGGACCAGCTATCCACTGGAAGAGCACTGGCAGAGATCTGGACATTTTCCATAGTCATTAGGGACAAGCTAGAATCCACGATCCTTTATGTACGCGAGCCTCACTTAGTTGTACATTACGCATGCGCCGACTTTGTGAAAGATTTTTCCTGGAAGCACGAGATGGGTGTGGGAAAATTACGACTAGAAGTTAGAACACATGATAAAAAGCGAAGACTCGCATTTTTGGATACATATCGGAATATGTATGTATTACAAGTAATATCTGTTGCATTTCTTGCAATTAAATCGTGGTACCTACGTGAATATTCTGCTTTAAAAAGTTTATTTTGCATTTTACATGAAAACACAATCAATACAAACGTGTTATGTAGTTTTTAAATCAATAAAATTAATGAAGCTAAGTGGTGAGGGAGACAGGAGCTATGAAAATAAAGCCAAATTTACATTATTTCTTGATAGGGCATAGCCGTAAAAAAGTAGTTCCTTGGGGGGCTCAAACACTCGTGCTCTGTAAAATCAACACATGTGGTTCATTGACTGTTATTCCTTTATAGCTCAGAGACGATAGAACTGAATAAGGTACTTTGTTCGTTGTAAATTCGTTATTGGTCCAAAGTCGATTACTGCGTGTTGAACAACCTGTGATTCAATTGAAACTTCAACTGAAATGTATATGTGAATGAAGTCTGGGTAGTTGTTAAAAGAATTAGGGAAATTTCTGGATCTCTAACCACTGACACTGAGTGTCTAGTATACAGTAACTACTAGAAATATCTCTCACGTGAGTTATGTAAACAGTAACTACTAGAAATATCTCTCACGTGAGTTATGTATACAGTAACTACTAGAAATATCTCTCACGTGAGTTATGTATACAGTAACTACTAGAAATATCTCTCACTTGAGTTATGTAAACACGAGTGTCGACATTGCGACAGCATGGTTTAAATCTGATTTCAGGATGTGTCAGTGAGAAACGATAGTTAAACTGTCGTCGCATTGTGACATTTCACAAATAATGTACGATAGAAAACATGTCTCAACACACTTTTAAATATATATATACAATTTGAATTACCGAAACAAACTTTAGAACGACTAAATAAATACATATCACAGCAATAGTGATCACAGTTGTTAATAATTTGTTTCATTAATTGCAGTTTTTGAAACGCAGTATTTGCCGTGTAGCAAAAAAAAAAAAAGAAAAAAAAAATACATTAGAAATATAACCTTAGCTTCAGAACAACAAATCTTACAAATTAAAAATTTAATTTATTTAACAACTGATTAAAAACGTTACCATTTTCTTTGACTAGAACACAGCAGCCATTCGACTCTAAAAACTAGCAGAAAGGAGGGTAGCAAGTGACTTGCCCAGTGAAGCCTCCATTAAATAATATATTTTAAAAACAATTAAAAGGTGTGCAAAATAATTACAGCTTGAGGTGGTCGCGTAGGCACAGTACAGCTCCGGCCGTTAAAAATTACAAAAAAACAAACAACACATTAAAAGATTCACGCCCCAACTGCGTAGTCGTTGAGAGAGCTAAAAATTGATACTCATAAATACTTGGGCGGCTAACAAGGACAGTTAAAACAAGAGAGACACAGCAACGCGACACCATAGTTAAGTCGGAACGTAATTTTGAAGGGCGACCGAAACCAACATTTTGAAATGGCCTACCCTTACTGCACACCCAAGATACAACACCACTATGCCACACAAATTACAAAGAAAAAAACATTTAAAACCGGACGGAAATGTTAGCATTCTCCACGATTTGCCATTTTACTGCCCCATCGCTCGGTAGCTAAACTGGTAACTGCGTCAGCTCAGTAACATAATGTCGGGGTTGTCCACTGCTGGACGAAGGTGAAGGTGGTTAAGCCATCAGGAACTAGCGACGATCTTGCGGCGTAAGTTGTGGCGAAATGTAGCAGACTTCGAACGGGCGTAAAGTAGAGCAGAATAGGCAGATTCCCGGCCGAGCAAGGACTTCAGTAAGCTATCCTGGCCAATCAAAAATTTTATTTTGACGCAAGAAGGGGGAAGGGGAAAACAAGGAGGGAGAACGGGGAGGAAAAAGGAGGAGATCAGAGCTGAGCAAAGAGTACACCACTACGCAGAAGTATATGGCAATAAAAACATTAACCCGACAACACTAGCATTGCAACCCCCACCCCAAAACCTGTGCTCTGGGGATAAATCTCTCAAAGTTGAAAGTTTCTTCGGTACACAACACACAGTTCACATAAGAAGCAGTAAGCAAAAACTCGTAGACATAGTAGAGCAGAAACTATAGCATAGACAGAAGAGAATCTGTTTATGGATTGATAGATAATACAGAAATTTGTAGGTGAAGTCCATATTCCATATCTTCGATACGAGGAGTGACCAGCTCCATCTTCAATGTGGTCTTAGGAGACGACGGACAACCAAAAGTTAAAGGGCAACTCAGCGCCATGAGAGCTGGCCTCTTCTCGAGCACAGAATAACAGCAACAAGCAGACACAAGGGGGTCGCGGTAGATGTGACCAGCAAAAGCTCAACCTCTTCAAACTGCAGACTGGGACAGCTTCCAAACCATTGATGTCGACATGGCAGGGTAAACTCGGCACGGATCGGTCCAAGGGGGGAAGGGGGAACCAACATTATTAAATGATTAAAAAAAGGAAGAACAATAACACAAATAACATGAGAACAAGGTCAAGGATACAAATGTGCACTTATAAAATTCATACCAAATAATACCTAAGCCACAGGTATGTACATCTACACTATAGACAACGAACGATCAATGACGCTGCACATATGCCTTGAAATGCGAGACATGAGCCTTGCGGAAAGAGCGAATTGAGCTCGGCGAAACTAAACTAACAGAATTTGGCCCTAAAAACTTATGAACCTTAAATGGGTCACAAATCTGGGTATCAGTTTCTCCGTTAGGTCTTTTCCCAAATCTCCTAATGTGAAATTCTTGCAAAGGACAAGATCCCCTACCTAGAAATCAACTGCAATCTACTACCCTGGTCCATTTTGGAAACTAACTGCAGCTTTGCTGCCTCGATGCTACCATGGACCTCCTCTAGCAGACGATCACGGTAAACATCACCAAGGGGAGAAGGAAAGGGGGTATGTTCCATTTGCTAAGTAGAGGATGAATGAGAGGACGACCAAGGAAAGGGAGAGAAGGCAGAACTCCTGTTAAATAATGGTGTGCACTATTAAAGCCTACATTAATAAAATCTATGTCCTGATCCCACTTAGTATGGCCTTGATTGTAAAGAATTTTTAAACAAGCCTTCAAAGTTTTGTTAAACCTCACTACCTGGGTACTCTTCGTATAGTCGGGGCTAGAGGTGAAATGTTTAATCGCCCGACGAAAACATATGATCTTGAAAATATTAGAAGTGAAATATTTTGCATTATCGGTAACAATTTCAACTGGAGCATTAAAAGCTTTCCAAATATAATCGGTAACAACCTTTATTATTGAAGGAGCGTTCAGGTTGCGAAGTGGCAAAATAATAACAAACTTTGTGAAAGTGTCCAATAAGATCAGAATTGTCCTTTTTAGATCTTGCCAAGGGTCCAAAAATATCTAGATGTGAAATGCTCCAGGGAACCTAAGGTATCTGGATTACCGCCTGTTCAATGTTGGTGTGTCGCGCCTGTTTGCATTTCTGACACATATCATATTATCGCACAAAATCAGAATCGTCGCTCTTCAATGTATGCCAAGCGAATTGAACCACAATTTTATTGAATGTCTTACTGACACCCAAGTACCCATTAAACCCCGAATCACGAAAGTAGGAAAGGGCGATAGGCCTTAATAATTCCGGAACTACAATCTTGCGTGCACATCCATTTCTCCCGGTGAAGTAAAAAATATCACTTTCTTCTAGATATGAAGCACTGCACCAGCACTCAAATCCAATTTAACCTGATTGCAAAAGTGGTCGCTAGCCTGAGCCTGGCGCTGCATAACAAAAAATTCCAGGAAGTCTTGTGTAAGGTTCAGAGAAGCCTCAGTGCCAAAACATTTTCCACTTCGAAGTCAGCAGGATCGTACATCCTAGAAAGGAAATCTGTCACTTGGTTTTCAGAACTGCGAACACGATGCACTTTGAAACAGAAACACGACAAATGCAGAACCCATGGACCTAACTAACCCAGTTGTTGGGGATGGTTTAGAACCAAACTAAGCGTCTGGTTATCCGTATACAAATCACACTTATCGTGCTCAATGTAAGATGCGAACTTCTCTAACCCATAAATGCAAGCCAAGGTTTCCTTTTCACAAATGCCCAACTTGCGTTCCGACTCTGTAAGGGTACGATTGGCGAAGGCTGGGGGGGCCAAACCGAAATCAGTCCACTAACTTAAGCCAGCAAGGATGCATCGACCTGCACCTCAAACCTTCAGGAAAAATCCAAAAGGTGTAATACCGGAGGCGAAGACAATTTCTGTTTCAACACAGGAAAGGCCGACTCCTACTCCATACCCCACTTGAAGTGTACTCCTTTCTTTTTCAAAAAATTTAAATTTGCCACCGATTCTGAGAAGTGTTCAATAAAATGTGAGTAGTAGTCCAAGAGACCTATACACTTTTGAACTCCCTTCAGAGTTTTCGGGGGAGGGAAATTCGAAATGGGGGCAATACGATCATGGTTAAATCATTAATTGATCTACATGGACCAAGTAACTTAAAAATTTAACCTTATAGGATTCCAAGGTAACTTTATCTGGATTGACAGTCAGCCCTACTTCCGTATCTTAACGAACACCTGACACAGATGGGATTTCAGACAATCACAGTACACAATGATGTCATCTATATAGTTGAATGTCAATTCAAATTTAAATTCTGATAACACATAATCTAATTCCCGAGACAAGGCTCGACTACCAAAATTTGAGACCACTGAATATGTGTAACGTCAGATTGGCTTCGCGGCATACTAAAGGCCGTATAGTTCCTGCAGTAGGGGTCTAACAATCACTGATGAAAACTATTGTTCAAATCTAGAACAGAAAATACAATGGTTGTACCCAGTTGCTGAAGAGCACAGTCAATATTTGGAAAGGGAAAAGGATCTTTATGAATTTTCGTATTCACCAGGGAGTGATTGACAACCAATTGATACTTTTCGGTAGCCCTCTTGTGCATCACAAAACCAGGTGAACAATAATCTGACATCGATGGGACAATAATGCCTGCTTCCAACAACTTATCAATAATTTCCCTAATTGCCTGCGGCTTAGAGGGTGGACATTTTAAATGTCGATCGTGCACCGGAAGGTCGTCTGTAAGGGAACTCCTGTACGGAAGTACATCACACGCCCCTATTTTCGGACTGATGATATCACTAAACTCTTTCCTCAACCGATCTAACTGACTCTGGAAACTTGAAATGAATCATTCATGACGTCATAAAAATTAAAAATATTTCCGGGAAGGTGTTTATCTGGAGGGCAATCCTAATGTTTGGAACAAAACCAAAAGATAAATAATATTCGTCAAGATTGACCGACGCCCTAGTTTTCCCTAAAAACTCGAGACCTATAATTAAGTCATGATTGAGACCTGCAAATACCCAAAAAGGAAAGTTTCAGGAAAATCTTCTGACCTTAAAATGCAAGGGCATGACTAAATTGCTCTTTATAAAGTCGCCATTTGCCATGCACAAATGCTTCTCGGCTACACACTTGGCATGTATTTTAGACACAATCTTCAATATCAAAAGCCTTTTCAATAAATAAATGCTCGTGACACAATGAGTGACCCCTGTGTCAACCAAAGTCGGAAAATTGTTCTCACCACAAGAGATAAACACAGTACACTTCCTGACAGTGTGTGGTAATTAACTCTTCGTCCGACTGGAAACCCCACGCCTAGCTCCAGCCAAATCCCACTTCCCGCCTCCGGGAAAGTTCTACGCAAGTGCCCAATCGCGCCGCATCGGAAACATTTCCGTTCTGACACATTGCACCTATCCTGTGCCTATCTGACACGTGTCCCTGGAAAGCACAATTACCACATCGCACCACAATGCCGCGCAGCGCGACACTCTGTATAGTGGAAAGTTGTCCCTATCACGTGGCGTTATTGCCGCGACCTGCTTGCACTGTAGGAGGGAAACAAGCACGGTATTCAGTAGAGGTTACCAAAAGACCATGCACTTCAATAGCTAGTTAATGTAGCTCACAAAAACCGAAGTATGGTGGTACGAATATGCGGAGCCAAATTATCTAAAATTATGTTAACCAACTCATGTTCACTCATTTGCGAACACCGGGCCTCGTGGTAGGCGCATATTAAATCCACCAATTCATACATCGGTTCACCTGGTCTTTGATATCTCTATATGAAATCACGTTCACAGTTATGCTTAACGCGAGGGGGAAACAAGGCCTCTATTACACTACGCATGAAACCTACAAAGTTATCTCCTTAGAGTAAAGTAATTTCTTCATGGAGTAGTTGGGATATAAAACCCTCACACTTAATGACAATTGCTTTTACGAGATTATTTTCATAACACAGACATAGACTTGCTACTTTACTCACCGCAATGAAAAAATACGAAATGTTGACAGGATCCAAGAATGTTAAAGGAGTTATGTTTTGTATCGCAGGCAAAAGTATTAACACGACAGCGCTAGCGTCGTAGTATGAAACTTTAATGTTCTTATTAGTCAAGGAAGATATATTCTGCAGAGCTTTGTATACTTATGTGAACTCAGAATATAAAAACCTATCTGCCATCAAGAAAAACGGAAACCGAAGTACTATATCCGTTTGAAATGCGGATTAGGATGTAATATTTTACTAGCACCGTATTTTCTTGTTAGCCAAGTTCCCGTAAATGCTAAACCGTTAAATTAAGAGAAACCTTTATTTCACCTACGAAATACCGAGTTAGCGCTGAAGCGGAAATAATAGCGAAAATAATTTTTACGGCAATTCCTTTTAATGCCAACAGTCAGCGCCAATATGTGTTTAAAAAAGAATGAGTGAGAATTTTGCTTCATTGCTTCATTCGTATATTAAATAAAATGTGAATATTACCTCTCGGCGGTATCATTAATCTTAACTTTGCAATTGTCAATAAATTAGGAGATATGAGCCCCACACTGAGGATGCTCTGTGGAGTTATGGAGACTTTATGTCATGCTCGTGTGTTTTGGTCGCCTGGTTTTTTGGCGAACAGATTTGTGCGCACGCTGGACTTGAACTCGTTCGGTCGCGCATTAATTTCCGAGTTCGAGTGATGCGATCATGTGATGTTTTGGAATTGACCGTATTGGTCCAGCCCTTGACTTGCGACCAATGAACAACGAACTGCGTGCTCTGTGACGTACACATTAAATTTTCGTCTCAGTTGTTGCGAAAGACGACATTTTTGGTGTGAAAAGTACCTACGGATTCCTCATAAGAACGGACGCTTTGGACGCTATGGATAGAGTTCCAGCAGATCCACGGCACAAGAAGCAACCAATTATACATTAGTGTGAGTATCAGCAATAACCAATAACAGTGCTCAGGCAAAGGCGATGTCCGTATTGGTGATAGCTTCTGACCTTGTATAGCAACAACCACGATTTCACATATTCTGCAACATGTCAGACTTGAACTAGTATGCTCGGAATAATATGTAAAGGGGTTAACAGTTCATGTCGAAGAAGCGTAGGAAATTCCACCAATCATATTATCCACAAGTAAGACTGTGCACTGATGTCTTGCTGTGTACAGTTCCGGTCATAAGTATAATTCATATACAGGTGTTCACGGTCGTGCTGAATGTTTTTACATACACAAGTTTTACATTCACACCTGAGACTTACCTTTGTTTACTGACCGCTTATCTTTGCGGGATAAAAATGTTTATTACTTGACGGGGTCGACTATAATGAGGTTACTCCGCTAACAAACATGTGTGATTCGCGATCAGATATCTAATATGAGTAACGATCAAAACCATGCAAACATGGGAGTAGATCGCATGTGGGTATCGTACCGCATGATGACGCTGGCCTGCGGGTTTTCTCGGGGTCTCCCGTTTCCCCTGTCCTTACATTTCGAAGCTGCTCCATACTCACCTCGCTTCACCCTCATCAGCTCTCAAGACCTCGATGTTAAGAGCCGCCCAAATCTCTTCACCCACTTACGGCAGTAGATATGTAATTAAGTATTCTGAAGTATAATCAGTTGTAAAATGTTTCGCGAGAAACCTATGCCTATATTTACGTGACATTCAGTGCAGTTATTTAGTCAAGTGGCAAAACTTTAAGAAAGAAGAGGTCAATTATATGGAAACTATTTATGAATGAAAGTGTATTCTATTTTCTAGCAAATAGCAAAAAGATGAGAACGGTTTGACAGACCAGATGATTGCGGAATCTCCCCTCCAAGTCTCAGAAATTGCGAAATGTTCCTGTTCCTGACAATAACACTAATCTGAAAGTCAGTCGTATTCACTGCGAATGTGTCTAGTTGCAAATCTTTCAGGTATTTCACCGGACAGAGCTCCGAGCCAATGCAAATAGTTTCTGAATTTTTACAAAGAATTCATCGCAGTCTTGTTGCCAACATTAGTTTTGTAATACTACAAATAATTCAGAGCAAATTTTACGAAACTATAAAGTGGAATGTGATAAACAAACGTTGAATTTTAATAAGCAAGTTTGATATAAGCATGGAACTACATAAACAATTTAGTGTGTTTTATAGAACGAATTGCTGTAAATTACAAAATTTCATTTGTAGAATCACAAGAAAATATTTAGTAACTAATTTCTAAGTGATCGTTTGTAAAGCGTACAAACAATTTTTACTGCGTTGTCAAATAGTTCAGCGCTGTGCACGTGCTAACGCTGCGTTGGTAGGTCGGACGCGCACGCGAATAATAAAATAAGTAAAACACGGCTCCTTACATAGGCTCACGCCCTGCATCGTGTGACGTCGTGTCTGGAGTAGGTGTCTACTGACACTCTCTCCCGCTGATTTGTCTTCCCACTTTCTTGGCGAGAGCTTAATTAAAAAGTAGGCTCTCCTGCTGGTAATTAGCATGACGCCGATAACTGGCTAATTAAAACATAGGCGGAAGATTAATTTATTTTTTGATGTAGGAGGTGACACGTCTGGGATTCACAAAACCGCCTCTTTCGCCCCAAAATGAAGGTTAATTTTAACAATATGGCCGATAATCAACCTCCATTAGCATTTAAGTTGAACCTAATGCCCATACAAGTAAAACTAATTAATGAAAGATCAAAATGTGATTGACTAACGATTATTGGGGAGGGGAGGGGAGGGGGAGGGGTATAGTAACTGCGGGTGGTATGGTGGTCAGAACACTCGCGTTCCACCATGGTAAGGCCAAACCCATATTTTATCATGTGGAAAATATGGCGGACGTTGCCACCGACCAGCTGGTTTTCTCGAGTATTTCACTGTCAGTCATAGTTACATCTAGTGGCTCGCTGTACGTCCAGTCTCTCGGTTGTGACATCTATGCATGTTATGGCGATAAAACAAACTCTACAGTCCCAATATATTTGCGGCACTACTTGCAATAATTTTGAATGGAAAACTTAAACTTACCCCCTTCTCAACCTAATTTAAGCTCTACAAAGTTTTGCCTACTTTGTTATATGGATGATAAACATGAACTGTTAATGGGGGAAAGTTAGAAATCATTAAGGTGTAACTAGTTTTTGAATCACATTATCATATAATAGAAAAAGTTTTTCTTTGAAAACGCGTAGTATATCATTTTATTGACTGAATAACTTTAATATCAATGGAGTGTGTTTATTTTGTTTACTATGTGTAATAAATGGGAATTAATTACTGGGAATGGAAATTTATTAATTCTGTTTTTTTTTTTTTGTTAGGAGGCTTGCTGACCGCGAGAAATTTTGTGATCCTTTTTCTTATAGCAACATATTGTTCTCGACTAACGACCAATACAAATGTCGCGATGGTTAATATCGAACTGAGAGACAGCTGGTAAGTTCTATAAACATCTAAAAAATTTTTTCAATAAACTAAAGTAAATTATGAATTGACAGGTCTGTCTTACTGGAGTGGTAAATGCAACCTTGAACAGATTTTGGTACGGTACTCTAATATCACATAGGCTATTAACAAATATGAAACTAACGCAGTTCCGCAATCTGTTTTATTATTAGGTACAACCAATGGATGAATAAATAAAATTGTAATGTTATATTTACGTAGGTGAGAATATATAAATAGAACTAGTGAACTCGGTGTTATATGTGCCCACATCTGGCGAGTAACAAGCGAGTGCAGTCGTGTGAGGTGTTGACTAAGTCAGAATACAGAGGCGATTTTCTAGAAGATATAGAAGAATTAACGTCCTTTCACACAATCAAACTTTCCTTCAATAATCACCTTCAATTTTTATCGAATTCAATTCATTGGATGATACACGACGTCATACGACGTCATAGTCGCGGCCATTTCCTCTTTCAATTTCTTCAGTGTCTCTTTTTCCTTCAAGATTTTCGTTTTGAACATGTTCTATATTTTCTTGAATCCGAAATTTCAGTCAGAAATTACAGCTTTTCTGACAATATTAATGTAAGTAATCTCACAATAAAATAGTTGCGTGCCCACATTTAAAGTTGTTACAAAATAAGGACACATATATTTGTCTAATGAACATGTAAAATTAAATGAAGAAAATTTGTTGTAGTTTAATCAATTATTTTCTTGTGGTGCATGAATCGCAGATACTTCTACAAATTTACCTTTGGTATTCATTTAATTCATTTTATTAAAAAGCTTGCGACATATTTACATGGAGACACTTGAAAGCTTGTTGAATGCAATTCATTGAAAGGCAAACGAAGTGATTCTTTAGTTCAATATATTGAATTTAAGTAATTGAATTCAATAGATATTTGATCGTGTGAAATGGCCTTTACTTCCACCTTGTCTTCAGTACCTGTATATGTGTACCGCCCCCGAAATAATACGTCCTAAGTGTGTTAGGCCCGTGTTTGTCTCGTGCAGTAGCTTCAATTGGTCCTTGTTCAGTGGGGGCCGCGGTGGCGTAGCAGCTAGAGCGCTCGCCTTGCGCCAAGACGAACCGGGTTCGATTCCCAGTGAGGTCACTTCTTGACTCTTGGCTCGTGTGAATCGTGCCGGACGATGTCGCTGGTTGGCGGGTTTTCCCCGACTTTACATTCCGGTGCTGCTTGATAACTGACCTCGCTCGCCCTCATCGGCTCTCAAGACTTCGAAGTTAAAAGCTGCCCAAATCTCTGTTTTCCACTCTTTGTTCAATGAAACCCAGAACACGATAGATAAGACCACATTGAGCTCTACTTGTTGCATATTTACAGGAGTAACTGATGTTCGCACAAAGTTTTCAACGTAGATCAGACTTCAATGTCTTGTTCACACTCACGGAACTTTCCTTTTCGAGTGTTGGCATCGTGTCTTTGTCAGAAGATATTTATCTCCTTGCTTAGAGGCAGTAAGAGTTAGCTACTCCGATATTTCCGAACGTCGGAGATATGAGGGCAGACACAAAAATGGGCCTGAGCTGAAATGTTTTTAAATTTAGGTAGTTAGGAAATATTTCTCGAAAATCAGGTGTTAATAGCTAACCCTTTCATTCGTCGTGTGCATGATGGAGGAGGATATGTTATACTTAAAGGATATTTTATGGTCGGTACTGTACACAGCAAGGAATCAGTGGACGGTGTGGTTTGAACATCTGCCTTGTAAGAAGTTTCTCCAGCTCTCATTTATGAATTGTTAATGCTGTACTGTAAGTTGTTCAATGGTTGCGAGGAACACGTTGCACACAAGTACTGTACAGTGCACACCTAAAAACCAATTATTGCAACAGTGCGCGTAAATTAATTCTGGACTGAGCGGTTCGAGAGTAGAGTCCTGAGTACTCCGCGAATGACTAGGTACACTTCAAACATGTACACTTTTGTCGTACTTTCATAATCGTACCGAAGTCCACCAATGACACTAGTTAGTGTGACATATCGATGTCGAATTGTGTATCTAATGGTCAAACAATTATTTTTAGCTCTATGACAATTTTTCATAGTCATGTTTTCTGTTGTACGCTCATTGCTTATCGCAGTAAAGAATGAAACTTAATAAATGGGTGTACAATATATAATAAGAGAGGAAAAGTATAATGCATCGGTGCTCGTATCGCATATGTTCACAGTACGGAAAGTGTTAGATGCCGTAGTAATTTCTCATTACAGAATTGCGTTATAAGTTGTGTTGTCTAACTTGTGTATGAGAAATTCATGCCTGGGCTCCCTTTAACCTAGCACGAACTAAATGTCTGTGTTCGCGCCGGATATTAAAATTTCTGTGACCTCAAAACCAGAAGTGCGTATGTGTTGTACTAGAGTTTAAATTTCGTGGAACACGCAATTTCTGCTGTGTTATTTGTAGTAAATTAAGGGTTTCATCGCCTCCCCCCCCCCCCCCCCACGAAAATCATCTCAGCCATTCTTTGCGGTCAGGAAAGGAACGACGTGATAGGCGCATATTAAAAAAATTTCTCTCCTGTTGTTGAGGAGAAAGGGTTAGCGAGAAATATTTTTTACTGTAGACGGAGTATGGGATACACTTGGGAAGGCAGAGGGTGTAGAAAATGAACGGTAGTTGATCATTACACCTGGAAGCAGTACATACCTTCCTTGGTCGTACGACGAAAGCGCACGTGGTTATTAGTTTGTAGTATAACACAATACATGGCATTCCATTCATTCTTTGCTATATTGTTTGGAATTGCCTAGCCACTGCTCTTCCATATCTGCATATTTCACATACTATTTTCGTCAATACCAACCGATCTCACCTACGCGTTAATACATGCTTTAGCGTTAGTTCGTCACGCTACAGATATGAGTAAACTTGCTTTAGCGTTAGTTCGTCTCGCTACAGATATGTGTAAACTTTCTTTAGCGTTAGTTCGTCACGCTACAGATATGTGTAAACTTGCTTTTATCAACTCGTTAGTAAATAGTGTAGTACGACCGATAAAAGGTTAACTAAGCAAATAGAAACCAACCGTAAAAAATATATTCGCAGCACGTAATGAACATTTATCAATATAAATACTTAATAAGCACTTAAGTACTTTAATGATGATGCCATGTTTAATATTTAATTGCAATGGTTTAGATATGCTTTGACAGTTTAGTGTCTATTGCCAAATATAATTCAAACAGAACTAAGACTATACAAAAAGCAATGACCACAGAACAAGATGATACAGTCCTTAAGAAGCTGCAAGCAGAGGAGAAGAAGCACGAAAAGTAATCAGGTGTGTATAATATCATCTTAATGGGAAAACATAAAGAAGTTGAATTGTAAAAAAATGTAAAATGACCACCATAAAAAGCGACCGTAATAAAAAGTCTGGCAAAAAAATGACAAAAGTAATTAGATTCGACCTGGGCAGTAGAAACACTGTTATCGAAACGACGCAAACGTAATTACTGCAGATGGTCTGAAAATATAAATATCTCTTGCACCAACGAGCTTATAGAAATAAAATTCACTACATTCTCTCCGTAAGGCTAGGATTCATAATATTGTGCACATCTGAGTCAATGGATGTCATTCTTTGGCGGTTGTCACATTATTTTCCTCACGGATAAACTGTAAATTATTCCGGCGCTCTAACTTGAAGTGTCTGTGTTACCTAGATCGCGTATAATAAAATGTTGTACCACGATAACAACTTGGGCAGTTTTGAAAGCCCAGCTTATGTACTACTTGTACCGGTATGCACTTTGTGTATTCTTTCGCCATACATAACATTCACGTTGTAATAGGCCTGCTTGTTTTATTCCTACTCATATATATATATATATATATATATATATATATATATATATATATATATATATATATATATATAATATATTATATATATAGAGAGAGAGTCCATTCCCGATAGAAAGCGACTTATGAAAATCAACCTTTGAAAAAACACTCTAGGCATAACATGTCAACTTGTTTTTTTCAATAACCTGTGTTCCACAAATATATAACTCTATGGTTAACTAGAGTACTGTATTATTGAATAAATGAAACATCACCTTAATATCATCTATAATTTGTAATATTTATTTCTTTTTAAATAGAATTAACATCAGCGAGAGCAGAGACGTGTTAGCAACGACCGGTGAGAAATAGTTCACCGTAAAAGTATTATTTTAATATAGTTTTTTTCAATACTATTTTTAAATTAAACGGTGCCTATTGAAATATTTAAATATTTAGGTAGTCCCGAGGGTAACATGTATCTATTTTACAGTTCAAAATAACAGCGGAAAATATCGTAAGTAGGCCGTAATGGTACAGTGTTATTTTATTGAGCGAGAAAGCATCTGAAAAACTGTCTGCTAGGTGAGGCTTGTCACTTTCTCTCTCTTTCTTAGTCTCTGTCAAAATCTGAAGATTTCACTTCGCTAGTAAGCAACTATATTATACATGTTTTCAACTGTATCATATTTCATACTTATTACAGCAAAATAATTATTTTTGAATTTGTAATTTACAACTGAAAAGAGATTATAATGTTTGAATACGTATTTTAATATATTTAGGTATGATGGCGGATCAGAAACAAAGTTAAGTTGGCAGACGTGGCGAGCCATGACATGGCGTGTTGCTGTTTTACCAAACGAAGCGTAAATTATTCTTACTCCGGAAAATACTTGAAATTACCACATCACGTTTGTAGACGTTGTGTTTTTTAAACCAACCTAGGCAAGTTACGATGTTGTGATAAATATGTGTTTCCACGGCAGTAATAAATATACTATGACGTGTGTATAGTTAATCATTGCGTCTGTGAAATGGCATTCCTTTGTGCATCGTGGTCGATACGCTGGCCATGTGTGCGCGTGATTTCAAATATTTGAATAGCACTATTTATACGTTGTAAATGTGAAAATTTTTTTTGACGAAGTTATTTATTTACATCCATATGTCTGTTTATTTATCACAATGCTGTACTTTTACCCTGGTGGGTGTTTGAAACACAGTCGTGTAACGTGATTTACCACCAATCCCAACAAAATAACCAAGCCCAGCCCCAATAAATTTCAATAAACCTATTACACAGTAAGTAGTAATACATATAAATATGAGGGGAATAAAAGTTATCGTAGGCTTATATGTTTGAATGTTCACCGCTATCTTTTAAAGTTTGTATGACAAAAATGAGCAACACGAGATGCGTGCTTGAATTTAATGTGCCTTTTTCGTTCAACTGGTTGTTCCTTCGTTTTAATATTTATTCCAACTGAGGCCGTCCTTTTAAATAAATGACCAAACACATATCAATAACAAAAGGATAATTGCAATTAGTACAGCCCTTTACCTCGCAGTTGTAACAGTGTTAAACTCAGTAGCGGCAAAATACTAACGTGCATTACATGTATTGAGCTACGTCGTGGAAAACAAATATGTTAATGTATAATAACCGTAAGAACTGTCTTCAATTCAGGCATTTTTAAAACGTTAGAAAGCTGACCTAAATAATGTTAGAGGCCTAAACTGTGAATATGCATACGGAATGGTTTTTGGAATGACAGAATTATTTGAAAAGCTGAAAATTGTAAACAACACATTTGACAGGTATAAAAGTAGAAATCGCATTTCAATGTTTTTTTTTTTTAATTGTAGTGAAAGCATACTAACATATGTGCATATACAAAGGAACGTTGCTAACATTGATTTTGACAGATGTTGCATGGCAGTCACATGTCAATGTTTGTTTACATTCGGCGGAAGGATACGAAACGGGCCTGCAAGTAGATATTTAGCAGGGCTTCGAGAAAGTTGCTTCCAATGGGGAATGGACTATGTATATACGTTTTAACAATTTTAACTGTAACCATTAAACCAAAAACGAAAAGTAAAGCCATACAATTTAAATCTTCACGATTTTGTTTAGAAATATAACACCCATAATTTCCTCATTTTTTTCAACTTGGCTTCGTAGCGCAGATAGGCAGGGTGTGTGAGTTTAATCCCGGCCACTTGAAAAAAAATTTTTTATTTTTTTTTTAAATTAAGGATAAATTGCGTAATATAAATAGTAAACTATAGTACATATGTTTATTTCACTTAATCATCTGGTTACTTTCAATAAAAACAATATATAGTTCGCCACTGCAGTCTGCCTTATTCAATCAGTGAAATGTTTTCAGTGAAACAATCAGTGGTTTTCCTCTGATTGTAAGTGGAGCCATTTTCACTTATTGGAGCAGTTTAATTTCACTGCGAATTGTTGGTTTTCCACTGATTCGATTTTAGAGTGTAACGCACCAGTAGCTAGTCTTACTCGTCGTGGCTAATATGATCTGTGTAATATCGTACTTCTCTTTGACACAGATGGTTAGTGTTACTATCGCCGATGAAGCAGAACGATGTCCGCTGGTTGCAAGGCAAATACTGAACACAAGTACAGTGAGTACCAAACAATTACGCGAGTTCCTTGGAAAGATATGTATGACGAATCTCCAAAGCAGTTTCACACCAAGTTCGGTCTGTCTCCGTGGCACAAAGCATTACAGCGTTACAGACCCGAGATAACCGCTTTTTTCTCGATAACGAGCGAGGTGGCGCAGTGGTAACTCACAGGACCCGGGTTCGATTCTCTGTCCGGCCATCTTGATTTCGGTGTCCCGTGGTTTTCTGAAATCACTCCAGGCGAATGCGGGGCTGGGTCCCTAACAAAGGCCTTGGCCGATTCCTTTCCCAATCCCTCTCTCCAGTGAAACTTGTACCCTATCTAATGCCCTCGCTGTCGACAAGACCATATCGCCAACTACCTACAACTACCTTGAATCGACAAATTTGATGTACTCATTAATTGCACTAATAGTCACCTTTATAGTAGATCACAACCCCAAACTTTAAAAACTGGGTCACATTGTAGACCTTCGTGTGTCTAACATATATTTCTCGACTAGTGAACAATCATTTCTTGTGAATTACCTTTCACATGAGAACGGAATGAAAACGCCACTACCATGTATGATATCATTCATGATTAATATCAAATTTGTGAGTGCTAACAATACTCGTATTTTATCATGAACGCCTAAACTTTAGTAAAATAATAAATTCGAATAATAGGCAGTTCACGGTAAAATGAGCACTTTCGAAAGCTCTGCGTAAGATCTACTTACATGCACGTCGTGTATTCTTCCGCCTTACGTAAAATTAACATCGCCATGGGCCGCATCACTGTATACACGCGTCGGTCAAGTGAATCAGTGGAATTATTAGAAAAGTAAACCTTTTGTAAGTCTGCTAATTTTTACACACTGAGGCGTTAAAAAAATGGAAAGCGTAAGAAATAATTTAAATTGACACAAATGGTTACCTAACACTTTCTATTCGACATTAACATATGGAACTACTTTCCATCTGCCGTTACCAACCTTACCGGGCGCGTGTCACTAAGTGGGCCCGTTAAAATAAATTCGGGCAGGCGCAGTGACATTTTTCTAAGGTTGATTTCTAAAGTGCTTAATTTATCGTGAACAGTCTTTAAAAACTGTGACTGTTATATATTTGTGATAATTAATTTTCGCAGAGGTAAATAAATCAAAATAATAGTTGGTATCACTGCAAATTTCAGCAAATACAGAATTCCGCGAACTGCAGCTGCGCACGCCAGCGAAATAGCGTCAATAGTCAGTAATATGTCGCCAACCAGCGCCTACTAACTTACTCGCCAGCCGGCTGTCCAGCCAATAGTAAATCCTTCGCGGGACGCAGTAGCCAATCAGACACAAGACCCGTTCCAAGCGCAACATATCAGAGGGTGGGTACATTCGCATCAAAGTACCCGCCAGCCTGCGTGTGTTTGTTTACCCTGTAACCGCGGCTGTTGTAGTCAGAGCCACCGCGAAAACATTTCACGACTTCTTGTTCTATGACACACTAGAGCTCACATCTACTTACGTGATTGGATTACTTAAATTGTCGCACATTGCAGGCGTTTGCCCGCCAATCACGGACACTCAATGTCGGAGTTAGCTAATTCTGATTGGCCCAGTCAGGTAAGGAACTTTCTCCCGGCAAAGACACGTGTCCAATAACCTAAGGAGAACTTCACGTACGCCAGAGGAGACACTGGAGAAAAACAAGTGGCACAAGGTGTATCTTACAGATCTGGTGCAGTTGTTAGTGCACGAGCTGGTGTTATCACAGCTGGCCTGCGCTAACTCTTCTGTAGATGTACAGAACAAAAGTTTGGCTTCAGAAGGGTCAGCGGTTTACGAGGAGGGTAACTACCTCGCAACACGTATGCCACTGAAGTTTGTGATCTGTGGTCGCGTTACAAAAATTGCTTCCGATGTGATGGTCTCGTAACTGTTTGGGGCGTAGCGTAACATCTTCGGAACGCAGTTGCTAGTCAGCTGTCTAGCGCATGTGCTCTCAGACCATCCACCATATCAGGGTCCGCGGTGGCGTAGTGGTGAGACTACTCGCCCCTCACATTGGCGAACTAGGCTCGATTCCTGGCGACGGTCCCCAGATTCTCGCACTTGGGAACCGTGCCAGACGATGCCGCTGGTCGGTGGGTTTTCTCTGGGATCTCCCGTTTTCCCCGCCCTTGCATTTCGGCGCTGCTCCGTACTCATCTTACTTCACCCTCCTCAGATCTCAATACCTCGATGTTAAGAGCCGCCCAAATCTCTCCACTCTGTCATCTCAGGCCGTGTTCGAACTGCGACTTTCAGTATACTAAAGGGTCACGTGTACCGAATTACTTGACTAAAATTATGACGTATTTAATATTTTAGTTTTAAGTTTTTAGTCTGTAACCAAACTTACTAAAATACCAAATTACCAAATCAAAACCATCACTGAACGTATGAATATCGATGGCGCCAGAACTGAGCGCAACTAATTACTTAAATACTAATATACTAAATGGTCAGTACGAACTCAGCCTCAGGCAGGTGACACATCTGTCATATGTGACCGACGCCCGTTTATTATAGAGAAATAAGTGCAATGCGGTCAGCGCTCAGATATTTTGTAAATTATAAACGTGAAAATGTCCCAGGGCGTAGCTGTTTCGTGGTTATAGTTCGGAACAATAGCCAGCCCTACGAACTATAATAAAGATTATATTAGTTAAGTTTCCTTCCTTCTTAAGTTGAACATATCCAAACTAACGCCTCAGCTCACATATTTACCGTAAAAATTCCTCTTCCTCGTAAAAATTGGAGAAATACGAACTAACAAGTCGGCTCATAGCTTAACATTAAACTGTTCTTGTCGTGCTGCCACGGTGCTCCTATATGTATATACAAATTAATTTTAAAATAGTTTTATATTTGCATACTTATATATCTATACAAATATATATAAATTAAATTGGAAATAATTTTTATATTTACATACTTATATACCTATACATTTAAATTAAATTAAAATAATACTATATTTACATATTTATATACTTAAATTACTTATACATATTTATACACCTATATATTTATATAACTACAGTATACAGCATTTTTTATATTCCTATATGATAATAATTATGTATAGTCATATTATATATACATGTTCAATACAGGGCCCTGGAGTAGTTCTGCAAGCATCTGACGCGTGTCATCTTGAGATACAGCGATTTGGGAAAGTCATTGTTAGTTATGTTGAAATGCTCTAAAATGGGGTCTACAATGCTCGTGTCGTCTTGAAAGTACTCGAAGGGCTTCGTCTAAAGTGTGTGCTCTAACTGTAGACAAGCACATTGGACGCACGTTGAATAATTCTCGCTCTCTGGATCGCAGTGGACGTGTCAGGTAGGCGGGCCCTTACCTCACCTCGGCACAAAAACTACGGGCAATCGTGGCTTCCAAGTGCCACCATGCCTACAAGACGTGGAACGTAGTTTCACCTATAGCTGAGGCTCCAGCCTAACGAAGCGTGGCGTGACATTAATGTCGAAGTGAAGAGGGAAAATCGTTATTGTATTGGGAATTTACGATGCAGTCGTCTCGTCTCTACTGGCGTTAAACTCCAACGTGTGTGGTAATGACGTAGTAAACTGCTTCGTCGAACGTGACAGGAATTACATTAGGAGCGTCTGCACTGCACAAATAATTTTGGAAACGGAGCTGGAAGTGTTTTCTGATACGGCCATTTACGTATTCACAAAAATCAGTTTCCTTGCAGATGCAGTTGCATCGCTAGAGAAAATTACAGGAATTAACTCAATTACATAGTTGTCACACCGTGTCACAGTAAAACTATATACTGTACTAGTCACAAACTATCCTTTGGAAAGTATAGTCTAGTCGCGGTTTCTTTGCATTTTTATATCAAACTTTTGTAATATCACACTCTGTGTTATACGTTATTTTTTCCTTAAATATGCCATTTATCTCAGACTTTCTATACTTTGTTTACATAGAAGAATCTTATTTTCGGTTAAATTAAAGATTTGTCTGTATTTAAAATATAAATTATTATGTTCTACAATTACGAATAAAAACGTGGGGAAAGTAGGTGTGTTGGTAATGCCTACGAAGAAATAGTTCTCAAGCAAAATGTATTGAACTAAGTTGGTACGAATGCGGCGCGTTGTCCCGTTGGTGTAGGTTTATTTACTTAGTTAAGCTTTGTTTACACGGGGCGGAGTAATTACTTGTAAGTTAAACTTCAGCAGTTCAGCAAAGTCACAAGTATGGACTATTATTTGCCAAGTTTTTCTTTGTGACTCTACAGTTAAAATATTTTAAAAACATAGAAAACAGTTACTGCAACACAATAGTTATAATAAACACGAAATCTAGAATTCTTGCTTGTTAAAATTCTACATTATTTTTACACGTTCTTCGCTACTAAGGCTTTGCCAAATTCACTAAGCTTTTTAGTGCTACAAAAATATCTCTGGAAAATAGTTTCAAAAAAATTCCTTGAAGAGAGACAAAAGAAAATTTAGTGTATAGGGTATTTTTTATTTCACACTGCAGAAAAATACACATTTGGATCCGTGCAATAAGCGATTGGATGCTAACGCATATAAATACATAGAATACCAATGCGTGACGTCACTGCCCTCTGGTGGAGCACCGGAATTTCATAACTGGCGGTTATTTCAGCAGATGCACTTTTTTCGTGGGCTCCTCTGTATACGTAACTGACGTGTTTATAAATTCTCATCAGATCACAATTACTTTTCTTCCGGAACATGAAATTTTGCCATTAGATGTGTAAGACAAAATGTTAGTCTACACTTACTAATGATAAAATCATTCAAAATATTTCGGCTCTACAGTGCAAAAATGTTTCTAATAAGTGATTGTCATCTACTCTTAGACTCTTCAGAACCTTTTCAATGTATGGTTTTGAGTGACGCAAAAAATACATTTTTGCAGTTTGCTGTACTTAAACTGTAACAACATTCTTTCATCGACACAAGAAATGAGTTGCATGTTTTGGGGTTATCTATGGCGATGAATTCCAGTGATAGGTAACTTAGAGCTGTAGCAGGGTTTACGCAAGCAATCACTGAGCAGTGAGACTCGCGGAAATACTACCTTCATGTGCAACGCGAACATAGTAGCTTACGTCGTACTTGAACGTGTTTAACATAAATACATCTTAGCAGATCCTAAACTGGACTTTCAAAAAGTGTTCAGTTGAGCAGCCCTCAACAGTTTTGTACTACATCTGCACGACATTTAAAAGGAAATTGACAAACTTACTTTTTAGGCAGAAGAAACGTATGGGGTTAATTTCCGCAGGCTGGCTCCACCTTGCACGACGGGATTAGACAATTGGTTCTAGAGGAGGGTAACTAGATGTCGAACTCCTTGTCCGAGTCTCTAAGATGTTCATTAGTCACTTACTAGATCGCGTAGTTTCAGCAGGGATTGAACCTGTTCAGCTGAGGTCGAAGTAAGAGCGGATACGGCACCGACCAGCGATATTCGGAGAAAACCGAGAGGAGATTGTAGAAAATTCCAGAGGAGAGAGGTGCCACCGCCTTGATAAGGGTAACTAACATGCATTTCTCGCGATAGTTTTTTTTTATTTACACTTTATTATTGAATATATATTAAGTGCTGAGGCTCGATTTCTGTCGAATTTTGACCATTGTTGTACAAAAGCCTACCCAAGAGAGAAAGTCGATTCTCCGAATCCATTACGTTGGGTTAATTTTTGGAAACGAAATGTACTACGGAACAGAGGTGCTGCTATCTGTCGGTCGGCTTTAACAACACAGACACTCTTGCAAGCTCAATCTACCCAATATATACTTCCAGTGTGATTATTGTGACACTGGTGTTAAATAAGCTAAATGTAACGAATTATATTTCGCGTCTATTTTATTTATTTTTATTTCGTAATTTGAATTTTTAAAATATTTGCTATCCTACATCCGAAAAGTGATTATTTTAAGCGCAATTTTCTACTCTTTTTCTTTCGAACTGTTTCTAAGGAAGAGTACATAAACCCCAGTGCAATAACGATCATTGTGCGGAAGTACTCACGCCAGTTATAACACAGAACAATTTGTTCCCAAGACATTTATGGCGAGTGCGCGGCTGAGAAACTAATGCGAGGAACATTGTAACGTAATATCCTGCTCTTAGTGTGACTGACATTCATCACCAGGGCTTTTGTCTGGGCGAAGTCTGGAACAATAGGACGTGTCAGCCACTAATACAGGCGCAGACGTAACGTATGGGTACCAGACTGGGAGGCAACACTTGGGCATTAACGGAGATGCTAACCCGCGATTTGTTAACGGACCGGGCTATAATGATAGGTTGGCCGTTGTTATATGCTGTCTGCATTCACTGGACCTAGTGACATGAATTCGTGGAAGTGTTACAGAGGTTTGATATGAAATGCAGGAGTCTGCAATGATTACATTTGATTTATTATGACGTATTCTTCAATCATATACAGTTATATTTTGTATTTTCGCAGGAAAAATATGGCCACTATTAATTTTTTTTTTTTTTTTTTTTTTGGAGATTCACAGTGACAGTTATTTTGTATTAACTGCTAATGTCTCTGTTGACAAGTTTATGTAATTTTGAGTTACGCCCTTCTTATTATATTATACGTGTGTATAGCGGTCTGCCAGTCTCTCCTATGCACATGCTTCTAAACCCGCAAGATATTCGATACACACAGTCCAGGGAGCCTGAGCTCGAACTGCACTCGTATACGAAATCTTCGAACTGCGGCCGTAACTCGCACGATTTTACAAAACGGTAAGATCGAACGATACGAGAGCCATCGTATACGTCTCGACCGTGCGAGTGGCCACTCTCTCGATCATCGCCGTGCGAGATGTGGAGTCGTAGACGAGTAGCGCATCAAAACAAACAAAGTATTAGACATAAGATGACTGTTGACGCTGTGTGAATTCAATTTACACATAATTTATGTTGTGCCGAATGTATAATCGTATGCAAATTAAGAACTTGTTGAATCGACAAGAATTAAAATGTGTGTTGAGAGTGCAAATGAGGTTATGTGTAAAAGTGTAATTTACATAGGCCTACGACTGACGTTCATTATTGTTCAGTAACTCGTAGTTAGTTGGTTAGACGTCATAAGTTATTATTTAGTCAGTCTTTCATATAAAACTCTGTAAATAACATATGTTATTATTATTGCACAAACTTTCAATTTCACAGAAACTTCTTCCCACAACCGGCTGGCATTCTTGGCTGTCCAGTCAGCTGTCAGTTTGCCTTGGGCAAGTTTCTTATTTCCTACAATTCTTTTTAACAGTGTAAATGTATTAAATTCAATAGCACTTCAGACTACTAGCCAAAAACTACAGCCCACTACCCAAAATAACTGATACCTTTAATCTACGTCTGCAGTATTATTACACTAAAAGTATCTATGAACTTCATAGTTGCTCTTACTCAAACACGACGTCTAGCAAAGTGCCTTGTAGCTGCTAATACTCTCCAAACGATGGGTAACTTATCATATACACTCACATTTAATTATTTATAATGCAATTTAAACATTATGGCAATGTATGATACACAACTGTGTTCTCTTAATTAAATTGTATGTAATTTCCACAGGGAGGAATTTTACTGACCAATCCCTGCCACGTAAACTATTTGAAAGACAAAAAACAAATCTGCTGTTCCGTGTGTCATTTAATATCCATATTATTAGCTGTAGGGCATATAAATATTGCATCAAGTCATGCCACTAACGAAGACAATAACCTAATTTCGTTGGTATTTCCAACGTCCGTAGAGGTTAAGTAAGGACAACACAAGATTTTATTTTCACAATTAATTCTCTGTAAACATCATAGATGAACGGCACAACACCATATATTCAATTACGTAACCTTCTACGAATTCGAGAAGAATAAACTTCTGCTCGTTGGTTATTTTGGTAATTTCAGCCATTTGCTTATTCAACCGCGTACAATGTAAATAGACAAACGCGCGTGATACGAGTGACGCTTCTGATTGGCTGAGTTCCGCTAATATTTGTTCCCGTCTTCTCGCCGCAGGTTCACCAACAAGACAAAATGTCACCTGTATCCGCTTGCCTGGCACTCCCCTCGCACACTGAAAACGGATGCGAGTTCCAGGGGTTGGAACTTACAATGATTGTCTCGTATACTAACTGCACTCGGAACGATCTCGAGATTAGGCCCCCTGGGTCTTTAATTTGTCGGTGACTGCTTTCACTCTGGTTATGAGTCTTTATAATGTGGTATTTGTTTGTAGGCCACACTCGTTACCCAGTCTTCTTATTTTTTCTGTAAAACCGCTAAAATATGGAATAACCAGGTTTCCCGGCCATTTTTTTGTGGATTCGTGAGATGCGGAATTTTCCATATGAGGTTTTATTGTCCTAATAGAATAGCCACCCGCGAGAAATTCTTTTTCTAGCTGGCTGTATTCAGCAGATATTGGTTCCTTGTCAAAGCATACCTCATACCTCAGACAGCTAGAGTCCCGTTCTTATGCTTGCAGCGTGGTTGGTTTCAAAGTGGAAGTGTGGGTATGTTTTCCGTATACTTTTGTGGTAATTTTCTGGTCTTTATTCGATACTAATAAATTAAAAAATGAAAGGCTCCCACTGGTTTCTGTTTCATATGTGAACTGTATTGATGTCCTGAATGAATTGAGAAAGTCGGCAACTTCGTCCAGTTAGTGAGTTCCATGTTGCAGGATCAGAAAAGTGTCGTTGACATATCGCAGTCAGACTTTAGGTGGAGTGTTGGTTTACTGCAGTGCCTCTTGCTCAGAACTCTCCGTAAAAATGTTGGACATGAAGAGCGGAAGTGAGGAGTCCATTGCTGCCATCAGTTTGCTTGTACAAGTCGTCTGTGAATTAAAAATAGGCCGTGTTGACACAGAGCGTGATGAAATCCATGTTTGATGGAATAGGTTCTTTTATTCAGTGTGCTGTCATTTTCCAGTTTTGTTTTTATGGTACAGAGCGTTTCTGCTACAGAACATCAGCGAAAAAGGCTCTGAAAATCTATGCTCACTAGGTTGTCACTTGGCGTTATTTTTTGACGTGAGTACATCTTTAAATTTGCGACCATAGTGGGAGGCAACCCATAAAATCCAATGATAACAAAATCGGAGGATAAAGTTTGGCATTACAGCTCCGAATATATCGTCTAAATTCAGAATTAAATTACACCACTCGATTACCAAAGGATCAAATAATATGTTTCGTTGAGTGAGGACTGCGAAGCATCGCGAGTTTGGAAAAAAAGGAGGGGGGGGGGGGGGCAACTTTGAGTTCGTTTCACCGTGTCTCATAATTCCGCGTAGTATAACTTTGGACTAGGAGAAGCTACGACGCTAGTTTGAATTTCTATCGACTGCTCTCGTCAATATCAATCGATTGCGTGTATAAAAACATTCGTGTGAATTGGTTGTGGTGAAATTGTATGAGTTTAATGTAAAAAATTAAGAAAACTTAACACAATGTCGGACGATACTCGTCAAAAAGTCAAGTCAAAATTCAGAAATCGTATACGGTTGGAAAGAGCATCTCAAAAGCAATCCAGTGACACACATAAAACTCCATATGATGGAGTGAAGCGGTGCCGGGAACGTAAAATAAACATCAAAGCGTCCGAGGGCGTCAACGTAGACGTATTCACGCAAAACAAACGGCCGTGTCCCCAGCACAGCCACACCTCATTTTTTATGTTCTCACAATGGAGACGAAATGTCCAGAATCTTTAGTGAAAGTAGGCATTTGACCGAGTGGTTCAACAATTTCTAGCAGGATCTAGGACAAATTCTGGATTCGAGAAATGCAGCAGTTGATTATAGGTCGGAAAGGCATACTTCACACTTGGTTTCCTCTAACGACATAGCAAAGCAATGGCACATGTTCAAAATACGTCACTTAATGGCACATGTACAAAATACGTCACTTAATCAGGTGAAAAGTGTTAGTTACTCAAAACGTAAAACAGCACCACGGTTTACTATATTACCGAGCTTTGAGACTCACCGTGTACAGCGCCGAAGAAAAATTACTTTCCAGTGAGACATGTAATTATCGAGTACACTGAGTCTGGATGGGTACAGACGGACATTTGAGTGTCTGGACGATATGATAGCTGAAAAAAAAAAGAGAATACTGCAACCCTTTTCAGGTTCGTCAAATTATTTAATGGAAATTTTAATGCCACCATTATTTTCTAAGAAATATCGTGCCACTGAAGTATTATAAGCGTTAAAATATGTTACCAAATAGCAGGTAAAGCTTGAACATAAATTCCCGCCTTGTATAATTTCCGTAAACCTGGTATTTTTTAAAATGTAGGCATTCACGCAACAACTGGACTGAAGGTGCAGCATGACGCCTGTGAATGAGTGACAGGAAATCTACACGTAAGCCGTAAGCCGTAGGACACTGGAGTCCGGCGTTCACGTAAGTATTTTCGCGATAAACAGGCGGATCTACTCACTGCATTGAAGGTTCCTTATGCATGACACGTGCTCCTGATTGTCGTTGTTGCATCGCCTCACATGTACTCTATGTTGTCAGTCTGCAGGCTTTACAAGTGCTCGTAAAAAAAAGTGTAGTGATGAATTCTTCGGAAACGGTGGCTTTTAAGCTATCGAGAAAACTTAATTTGTTTGTAATTTTCGACATACAAATTGATAAATATAGGTCGTTAAAAAACGGCTACGCTTACGAGTAAAAAAAGTTAATGTGACCTTATGTTGGTTTGCTGGGTTGTTTCTCACCATAACGGTTGCGTTGCTCGTTACAAGTGAAGTACTGTATGTTCATAACACACTAGCATAACTACTAGGTATTGCTGGGTATAACAGGGCAACGAGAGTTACACAACAGCGTTTTTGACACAATTGTGACCGAATGAGGGGGGGGGGGGGCGAAGCTCATTTGGCATACACAGTATTTAAGTTGGGCACTGAAGGCCATCCCTGCAAACTTTGGTCCACATCCTTTGAACGGTGTAGAATTGTATGGAGTTCAAACATACTTTGATACAAACCTTGTCATGTTGCTATTTCAAACATAGAAAATTATATACATATCTCCATTTTTGCAACAAATAACCCTTCGATCCTTATTTGTTAAAAGAACATTACAACAAATCTGTAGAGTACATAATCTGTATATTATTATGACATTTTTCGAACACAATGCGCATACAAGCAGATCTTAAGCAGAGCTTTCGGAAGTGCTCTGTCTACCGTACACAGCCTTTACCGAAATTTAATTTCCAGTACGTGATGTTAACAAAATGTTGCATCTAGATATTTACTTGCTTCGAGCTTATTGAAAGAACTCCCATCTTCCCTGCAAGTCAGTCCGCTGTCGATGCCTAGTGTTGCGTTGCTACAAGAACTCTGCTTGTCTCCTCGTTGTGTCGGGAGGAAGGTGTGTGTGTGTGTGTGTGTGTGTGTGTGTGTGTGTGTGTGAGAGAGAGAGAGAGAGAGAGAGAGAGAGAGAGAGAGAGAGCTAGGGAAGAAGAGATATCCACCTCCCCCACTCCCTTTATACCCTCGTATTGCCTTATTTCTCGTGAGTTGTCTGTAATAGAGCACTGAGAGATGACAAACAAATACGCGCGATCGCTGAGAGGGGATGCAGTATTTATGGCTCGACGTCACGTTTTGGTTTATGGCTGGTAGTTGTGTGAAGGGGAGGGAGTGTATACAAGGCTGGGGCGAAGGGCCGGCGTCCACAGATCTCACCCTCCCGCCCTTCCTAATAGGGCATACGTATCTGCTCGCGACGTGCTGCGGGTCCTAACAGTCATTGCACTCGCCTCACCAGCGCAACACAACACACTCGCTCAGAGTCACGCATGTGTCGGGAAGGGAAAAAGGGCGGGGGTGGGTGGGAATTGGGGGGGGGGGTGTAGAGAACATAGCCCGGCGTGGGTGCAGTCCATGTTTGTTTCCACGCTGGGTTGAAAGATCTGAGGGGGCGGCGGGTCCATTCAAACCACAAGTACCTTCAAAGGGCCGCCCGCTTACCTGCCCAGGGAACTTTAGTACGTTGTCGGATACTTTCAACTTTCCTGAAGTCCTGCTGAAGTTCTACCTACAGGCTATTGCTCCTCGTCGACCAAACAAGGCTTAACTAACCGAGAAAATTACACCAAATGACAACGCTTTGCATTTGTGTTCAATTAATTTAACGTTATTTTACATGAGAACAAAAACACAAGAGCGTAGACAATTTCAGTTTCAAATCTTTTATTGTTTTCAATTTCTGTACTTTCAACTTTGTTATTACACACAAGATTACTGAGATCATACTTATTTAACGTTAAAATATTTAAGAAGGTAGCCCTGGCACCCAATGGCCGTCAAAGCAGGGCGCTCGAATAAAATGATAAAAATACACTTTAAAATATAAATTGACTGAAAAGAATCGCAAACAAAGGATTATAAATATATAATGAGTTCTCACTCTATACTCATTTGAAAGCAAAAGAATAATTAAGTAGATGAGTATCATAAACTGTTATTGCCTCTCAATTAAAATAAATCCAGTTACAAAAGGAAAATCTTTACTCTCAGGCACGACTATGAATGTTTAATTCATTTGATGGGAAAAATGAGGATTAGAAAATTGAAACAGCCAAACTTATGGCTTATTCAAAGCTCTCAAACTAGCGTAAGTCGATGAGGTCCAAATTCAACACCATGAACTTTTCAGGCGACTGCAGCCAAGAGTTTAAAGTTAACTTATCAGGAAAACGTTTCAAAGAAAAGATACTATGAGCACCACATATTACAAGTTAATCCAAACTTAAATTTTGAAAACACCAGGAAAAACGAACCAGAATTTAGAATGCAAATATATAGCGCTCACATAAAACCCTAACTCGAGTTACCAGAAAATTTCTACAACAGCATGTCACGAACCCACCTCATCGTCCGACTTGTCGTACATTGCAGAGTACATTCCAGCTCGTTATCTGAGCGAGGCTATGCCTATATAACAGGGTCCATGACGGACCTACGAGCAGGTAACACCAGAGGGGTATTATCACTGAGCTGACCTGAGTAGAAGTGCACGAGCTATGCTCGAAAGAAAAGCCAGGTCATACTGAATTTACAACAACCAATCAGAGCACAGTAACTCGCGCATGCTCAGAACTGGAGGGGATTGCCAAGAGATAGGCGGGAAAAGGGAAGGGGGAAGGTAACCAAGGCAACTGCAGGTGGAGCAGTAATTCCATGTCACTTACACCACAACAGCGTGTGGAGCAGTAGTTCCATGTCACACCACAACAGCGTGTGGAGCAGTAGCCCCATGTCACTTACACCACAACAGCGTGTGGAGCAGTAGTCCCATGTCACACCACAACAGCGCGTGGAGCAGTAGCCCCATGTCACTTACACCACAACAGCGTGTGGAGCAGTAGTTCCATGTCACACCACAACAGCGCGTGGAGCAGTAGCTCCATGTCACTTACACCACAACAGCGCGTGGAGCAGTAGTCCCATGTCACACCACAACAGCGCGTGGAGCAGTAGCCCCATGTCACTTACACCACAACAGCGCGTGGAGCAGTAGCCCCATGTCACTTACACCACAACAGCGTGTGGAGCAGTAGTTCCATGTCACTTACACCACAACAGCGTGTGGAGCAGTAGTCCCATGCCACACCACAACAGCGCGTGGAGCAGTAGCCCCATGTCACACCACAACAGCGTGCTCTAGGCGCGGGCTATGCAGACACAATCTGCGCAACTAGACATTAAAAACATATTCATTTTTTCTTCGTTTTCATTCATAATAATTATAAATTAAATTTTACAATTCATAGATAAAATAAAAGTAAGAATTCAAGTTAATCGGGAACGCGGTGGTGTAGTGGTTAGATTACTCACCTCCTACCTGTTTCGCTTCCCGGATGGGTGTTCCCACGGATTTTCGCTTATGGGAATCGTACTGGACGATGTCGGTGGGTTTTCTCGGTGATCTTCTGTTTCTCCCGCCCTTGCATTCCGGCGCTGCTCCGTAGGTACTCACCTCGCTTCACCTTCATCTGCTCTAAATACCTTGGTGCTAAGAGCCGCCTAAATCTCTTAACTCACTCAGTCACTCTATTCAACCAAAAAAAAAAAAAAAAAAAAATACTTCCACGTGAAACGGATAAATAAAATTCTCGAGGCACATGACATATATAGGAAACAACGAAATACGTCATACACGGGTTATTTTCCGAATGTTTTATTGGAAAAGTGCGTAGAAACGGCGAATAGACAATAACTCTTGGTAAGCTGGTCTATAGCACAGTTTTTATACTAGGCCTAACAGTTTACACTTTTGTCTCAGTTTCCGCAGGGATGGGCGAAACAGTGATTTACTAGCAGTAACTGGTGATTGTAAAGGGCTACTGCGATGGCATGGTTCCTAATTTTCACACCTGCTGCCTAGTTCATGTTGATACACGTAATATTCCGAGTGTTTCTATCATTGCACTGCTATGAAAATTATTATGTAATATAGCACGTCCTTCTACAATTTTAAAGTAAGACAAATCACCGTTTAATATACAAAATTTTTATTGGGCTGACAATGTTACTAAAAACATAGCCTGTTAGTCATTAGCTGTTTTGTTTTTTAATAGGTAACATATTTCACGTTTACGTTATTTTTTCTCGAATTAAAAATGATCTGATTTAATGATGTGGGATAGAACGGTCTACTAGCATAATCGCTCATGACGCATAGAAGATAGTGAAACGAAAATTAACAATATTTGTATAAATGTGCGTGTCAAAGACAAATAAAAAACAAACGCCTCTTATATCGCCACTAATATATATATATATATATATATATATATATATATATTTTTTTTTTTGTGACGGGAAAAGGTGAAGTGTGAAAAGAATCACCGCTAACCACTCAGTAGTCTGTGACGTGATGGTTCTAAATAACCGCGGTAAGAATCACTACTTTCGCCGTTGTTTCACAGGGTGTGATCGCGACTTACACGTACGTGTGAATATTTTTACAGGTTGCGATTTAACAACCCAGCTCTAATTGACTGTTACATCGGTAGTTTTGTTTTCTATGAAAATAATTCTCGGGGAGTTGTAATTAAAAAATCCTTAATTTATACACTGTAAAAAAATTTCTGGCAAACTTCCTAAACTGTAATGGAAGTTTCTAACCTATACAGTGTATGGTATTAGTACTGCGTACCAGACTGATAATATGGGATCACTACTATACAAAGTTGGGGACTTCCCTACACACTTGACTCCTTCCTGAGCAACTGTAGGAACGTTATCATTAATGCGTGGGAAAATATTTTACCTTTCGCGCCTTGTTACTGGACGTATACACCGATATGGCAAGTTTACTAAAATGTCTTAGATTGTATGGTTTAACATGTATGGTCGGGCAGCATGTTCTCCAGACGCAGCAGTTCTGCGCAAGCCAATCACGGAGTTTGTTTCAGACCCAGTGTTGCATTGTGCACAGAAAGGTTACGTTTGATTGGCAGTATTCACTGCCAGGCTCGGTGACCGCGCCTGTATTTAGATTCAAATCGGTAAAAGTACTTTATACATGTAAAAGTGCTGGTCTTTAGGAAATTAGCATATTAACAAACGCGTTCTTCACTATTGACCACGTGACTTTAACAGCTGTGTTGCTTCGGTGTACGCACATGCTCAGAAGGCCTACATCATTTTTAGTCCATGGTCACGTCACGTGACTGACTATGGAGCAGTGACAAAGTTGACGTGACAGGAAATAATACCCATCCTTAGTATTAACACAATAAACTGGCTTCTGAGGAAACTCGAGTTTGAGTTCTGGCTCGGGCATTCTGATTTCTGTAATCACAGGTTTTTCGAAGTCACAGAAGATGGTCACTGGTTTTTTAATGGAATTCTTGGCTGATTCATTCCCGGATCCCGCAGTCGACCAGGTGTTGAACCCGGCCTATCTACCGCTGTGAGCCTAAATAATCACTATTTCTCTAAGCATCGTAACATTTGTGCTGAAATTAACGAAATATCTATATCGACAAAAATGATTTTGTGGGCGTCAACAAATTGTTTTTGGTCAACATAAAACTAATTTATTTTCAGTGAAACTTAAATTCGATAACAGAATACAAATGTACATGATATGTGCATACACACTCATATACTCTAAGAGTCTTTCCATATGATCAAATTATTCTTCAAATTACCTTCCATTTTTAATAAATTCTATTCATTGAATACTGTATGGCGTCATACGAACGTCATAATCACGGCCATTTCGTCTTTCAGTTTCGCGAATGTCTCATTTTCCATAAATATTTTCATTTATAACATGTTCTATAGTTCCTTGAATCCAAAATTTCAATTGGCGATCACACAGTTT
This sequence comes from Dryococelus australis, assembly GCA_029891345.1. Classification (NCBI taxonomy): domain Eukaryota; kingdom Metazoa; phylum Arthropoda; class Insecta; order Phasmatodea; family Phasmatidae; genus Dryococelus; species Dryococelus australis. The sequence goes on along the minus strand of CM057002.1, from coordinate 66,949,204 downwards.
TTCTGACAATAAAAACAGAAGTATTCTCGAAACATAGCCGTGTGCAAACATTTAAAGTGGACGCATAATTAAAAAAAAATGCACAGTAATTATAACAAAATTTGTTTTTATTTAACCAATTATTTTCATATCGTGCATCAGTCGTAGATACTTCTAAAAATTTACATGCAGTATTTATTTAGCTGGTTTCATTAAAATGTTTGTGGTAAATTTTCACGTGGAGAGTTGAAAGCTTGCTGAATGCAATTCACTGAAAGTCAAAAGAAGTGATTTTTTAGTTCAATAAACTGAATTCAATAAATATTTGACAGTGTGAAAAGGTCATATGCCTGAATCAGTGATACAACTAAGTGAAATAAAATTGTCTGAAATTCAGTTGATAAGCTTTACATGACTGATAAATCAATCAAATGAACTGGAAACAAGTGCCTTATGGTATTGGAATTATCTCCATTTAGTGGGAATTACATATAAATCAGTAAAGTTCAGTCATCACAAACATAATTTACCTAGCAGTGATTTCCAGTGGCGCCCATCTCTCTGATTCTCACTGCATCTTCACTGTCCCAAGCTCAGAGCTGACACACTGCACTCGAGCGCAGTTCCACGAAGATTATACATGATAGGTTATCATGCATAAATTATTCGTTTTAGTGTCATAATTTCAGTTTCAGAGGTATCATTGGAAATGTTTGATTGTAGAAAATTTTTCAATCTACTAGTTTTTAAATACTTTTGTATGTAATTTTCACTGTGCGCTATTTAGTGCTTTCAAAAAGGTAGGAAATATTCCTGACTTTTTACAACAAACACAAAAACTACGCGTAAACAATATTAAACAAGTCGTGAAATGTAAATGTCCCATAATCGCACATTGTCAGTCATTACAATGAATCCGAAATTATGATGCGGAAAACGAAGGATTTGCAAAAGGGGCGAGGATGAGCTTTAAATGACGTGGAAAATGGGCGTCGCACAGTGTGACCTCGAGATGAAGTGAGGGCGCGCCCGACACATTCAGGATGCATGAATGTCGGGAGATGGCGGATAGATAAGAGAGTTGTTAAGATGGTTCGGCATTGTGTTGGGAGATATTGTAGGCGACAGACGTGAGCCAGCGTGTCCAAGGACGCGAGATGCTGGACAATGTGGTTAGCCATGTTTGTTCTCCGTCCACGCATTCAGGGAAAATTATAGGCGGTGCTAAATTGCGGCGATCAACAACGAGAGTGTATCTTCATGTTGTAGCGAGAATGTCTCACACTTGGCAGGTGGCATTTACATCCCAACCGGCTGTGTCATTTCTTTAGGCGATGGTTGCCAAACATTTCTGTGTAACACTACAAGTGAAATACCGTGTGTTTAAGAAATCTTGTTAAAAGCAATATCCATATGGTTCATTTCTGAGGTCCAGCAATTTCGTATTGTACGAAGGCACTACAAATAAAATGCGCCAAAACATAACAAAACAAATCAAGGAAGCTAAATGTCCCTTCACTGTCTTCTGTAATATAGCTAGTCTCAAAATATTTTCTTGTATTACTTACTATTTTTTTTTATTATACAGGTATTTAATCAATTTTTTAATACAACATTTTAATAGTTTATATTCAGACTAGCCAACTTAATTCTTTGCTATTTAACGTAGGTTTGTCTGCAAGTTTCCTGTGTGGTTACGTTAAAGACAGTGTAGTCTCGCCTTGACTTCAAGACGCAAATTAAATTTTGTGGTTAAAATATTTCACGGCAACGTTAACTACAGTATTCCACAACCAGGTTTCGAAATATTGTTGGAAGACTTACTCCTCCACACGCAAGATAGTAGTTATGTACACACTAATGACGAAAGTAGTTTCTCGCAGTAATCAAGTCCTGAGTGGCCGGGCCGGCTAGATAGGCAAGTGACACTCGTGGCTACAGTAAACACTAACACATTCGAGTGTCCATATAGTGTTATGTACCATCACCGCGACTGAAACATGGGCGCCCTTAGGTACCCTCGTCTTAACACAAGATGTGACGTAAATGGATGGTGGGATCTATGTTCCTAGGTAGACTAGGGTATACTGCAGAAAGCAAATAAGAGGGGAATGCTTACTACGCCCTTGCCCCAAGGACGTGGCATGGTGGGCAAATCAAAAGTCAGTAGATCAAAAACCCCTAATGGAACAAGAACCCTCGTTGAAGCAGCAAAATATTTGAAACCTTAATCCAGAAGTGTACTTAAATCAATGTTGACTTTACACAAGTAAAAATGCATGATTAGTTTCAAGAGTATTTATTAAGAATTCCTTTTTTTTTCTCGTATTTTCTTTCATGTTTTGTTTGCACTAACAACAACTTGGGATGATTCACTTAAAACAGCAATATATCTTAGTATCGAAGAACGATTATTTAAAAAAGGACATCTAAAAGTATTATTTTTCAATAATAAAAATGTGAATAATTTTCAAGAAAATTCTAAATTACATTAAATTTTTACTTTGACTAAAACTATTTTTATACAAAGGCCTATAAGCCTACACGATGATTCGTTGGAGAAAATTACAGTAAAACATTGAAAGCAACCCACTCAAAATGGCGCAATGCATTTGACATATTTATTTTAGTAACATGTTAGTTTATACTGCTGAATAAGCATAAAGTTCCGCCAAAAAAATAAAAGGCGAAAAGCTAACACTTTACTGTTATTATCAAAATATTTCTTTCTCTGGCAACTTGATCAGAGATTACACAGAAAAAAAAATTCTTACAGGCTGAATAATATTCGATAATGGCCAAAGTTACAGTATAGTATAATGTTTGATTCAAAACGTACAATAATATTAATTACTGGCTTTACTCAGATTCAAACAACAGGTTGGATAGCCATAAACCAACCAACAAATTATTTTCATTTTCTTTTACCTTGATATTTCCACGTTATTTCAAATAATTTGACACTTTTTTATAAGAAAATCTTTGGCTTAACTAACTCTCAAACGAGGCCAACGACGTGATACCTCGTGATTTATTTAGTTCAAATTAATTCCAGCAAGAAAACAACCAACAATGTCTTCAAAATTTTACGGCTACCATGTAAAGTCTCTGGGAAAACACAATACTCCCATTAAAAAAGGCACTGTACTTGCCGCATGGCTAGCAATCTTAAAATATCTTAAAAATATTCCAAGTTTTAGGTAGGCGATCTGAAATATTCTCAACTTAAATTTATTAAAACTTTTCTTGCCAACATGGCACCTGCTTCCTATCTCAGGACACCAAATGAGCCTGATTCCTTTTTGCCATAAGGGCAAAGCTGAGATTTTACTTGTATTACATTACTTAACTGGCTGGGTGATCTCCTTCGGGGGCACTGGCAATCCGACCCCGATTCAGAGATCGCACCAACCTTTTATACGAAACACAAACCAATTCCCCTAGGCGGGATGCACAATACCACTGACCTATGAGAAATTAGATGGCCTTTTAAGGAAAATGTCTGTTGAAGGTAAGCATTTCCCATTATAGGGATGACTTTAATGCTGTCCAATCATTTGGTTTGAAGCCGAAACATGTCCATGTATGGGGTGTACACGTAGTCACACGTCACAATTCTCCCGACGTTCAAGCAGATCGAAGGATGTAATATCACGAGCGCGCGAAACCCTGGCTAGCGGGCGACTGATGACACAGGCATAGTTCCTCGAAGCGCTGCTATCACGAGCTCAGCAGCACCTAGCCAAGTCGTGCTCGCCAGACATGCTGGAAGCGAACTAGTGCAATGTTGATACTCCGAACTGCTGCTGAAGTCCACCCAGGTGACAGCGTGATCGAATGCAGCAGCCCACCCCAGACTGCATCGTAATCAGGTACAAACAGCAGGTATGTGGTAGAGACCACGTATTCCTCACAATTTTCGGGCAAGTAAATTGCAATTTTTCGTGAAGATAAGCAGTAAAATTTTCAAGCAACTCCGTGCTCAAAAAGACGTAATTCTTCGTGTGAGGCGTCACATGCTCCTGTTTTACTTATTACATTAAGCCATGAATAGGCAATAGTTACTCTCGTGGTGTAAATCAAATTTATTAATCACAAGTCGACAGCTAGAAGATTCACATAGTTATATATATTACCAGGACAATGGTACAGATACAAATAATGTAAAGAAAAAATCTCTTTTCTTTTGAACACCTTTATGTATCTACTTAAAACATTTTCCACCACAGCAAGAGTATTATTCTTCTATCCCCATATATATATATATATATATATATATATATATATATATATATATATATATTCAAATCTTTTGTAACATAAGCATGTTAGGTTTTTTTTTAACAGGAGTATTATTTTACTTGTATTTGTTTACATTTTGACAACATATTATTTTCATCTTCTTTTAGCCAACAAATGCGTAATCTGGTACAAGTGATCAGCTCTTTTTGAAAGTCACATTATTAAACGAAAAACTTATTTTTTATAAACAAAACTTGTTGATCGCAAAAAAAAATCATTCTTGAAGAGTCCAAAATTAGTTTGTTAAAATTTTCACGTGATGTAGAACGTCAGTCGACTGAAAAAGCTGGAGCACACCCATAGGTCATGCAGCAGGCGAAACCAACAAAAATAAAAAACCTGATACGTCATTCATTAATAGATCCAGAAGCTACTTAGGTGTGACGGCAGAAAGGAGTTGTATCATGGCTAAAACGGCCATCCCACGGACTCACATCACATCACTCGGGAAGAAATGGCTGGCCACAAGATCATCGGCCCATGCTGCAAAACGCTAAAAATAACACAGACACTTTTGATAAAGACAGGAACCACAAAATAATATTACCATCTCGCGAAATAAAATACCGCAGCAAGAGTTGCCCAAAACGGCGGATAAAACTGATATCATCGATTGAAAATAAGGATTGAAAATAAGACGAAGGTCCTAGGCAACTACTTGCTGTATGGTGAAGGACTGAAAATAAGACGAAGGTCCTAGGCAACAACTTGCTGTATGGTGAAGGATTGAAAATAAGACGAAGGTCCTAGGCAACTACTTGCTGTATGGTGAGAGACGAAGAAGAATGAAGTTGTAAGAGTAGAAAACAAAACCATGCTCCAGACTTCGTGGTCTCGCGCGACTAATCGATACATAAATCGAAGGCCTAGAAAGACGTATGATATATCACGAGTGAAAATTTTAATTTTTACAATTAGAAATTAAGGCTTCACACACAATAGTTCGTACATAAACTATTGATTGACATAAAGAAAAATATTTTCAAACAAGAAACATTAGAAGATAACCAGATAAATGTTTAAACATTAAAATAATTTCAGATGACAAAGTTAGTTTTACAACTTTAAAGTCAATAATCAAAAAATAGTAAGCAGAGCTAGAGCACGTTTCAATAATAAGAAAACACATATTTAGCGAAACACCAAATAAATAAGAATAGAATTAACAGAATTACATATTGACTTGAAACAAGTGCCAACGCAAATGGCACAATAGCGTGTGGAAAAGTACTGCATTCATATTATTATATTATTTCGCGAATAATCTTTCGGCCTTTAGAGGCCTACATATTAGACTGCACAGGGAATATCATTGGACATTGAGCCTCAGTGTGTACCAGCCAAAAATAGTTTATATACATTATGTGCAGACTGTATACACCGGGTATGAATGCGTTAACGAAGATAGGCAACTGAACATACAGCCGATTATTTCAAGGACGAACTAGACGTTATAAAGTTACATATTTCAGTTTATTTTGTAACTGGGCGAAATATGATCACACACACTCTGGATGACTGCGAGGCAATAACAGATATACGAGAAAACAATAACATAATCACGGGCTGTGAAGTGTGGGGTAAAACTGACTGGGAGACCAGTCGATATACTATTGCTGGGACTATAGTATACATAGGCCTGTGGAGTCTAGCCTGCAGGCAGTTGAACTCGAGAAATTCCCCTGTCCGTATTGTGCACTACAAAATTACACACATCTATGATATAGTTCGTACATCGCACTCCATCCTTCATCGTCATATGCACATCAAAGGTTTCGTACTATGTTCCTATAAAACAGTGGTATCTAGTGTACTAACGTAAGACGACATTTTCGTTGGTTTTGGCATGCTTATTAACAATCCAAAGTTTTAATTTTCAAATAGCGCCGTATAAAATATAATGCAAAACAGTGGTGAAAAATCCAACTATCCCCATGAAATAATTTGATGAATGAAATAGTATTTTTCATGGGTGCAACACAGTTGCTCTTGTGTCGCCGAAGCATGATTGTTTGCACAAGATGTGCGGAAAAAGAAACGCGTTGGTTAAACCAGCACAGAAACTGCAGTATGCAAACAAACGTGACACAACATACGTGATTTAATGTTAACGAACGTTAGCGTACGCAACATATCTAGCTGAACCATGCTGTAAACTACTCAATACACATGCGTCATACATAGATACACGCCTACACTGATTAGGGTCGCAAGTGAAGATACTTCCGCTTCCTACCCCCTCCCCAGCAGTGGGCATGTTCCCACATCAAATTCTCGCTACTGAGTAGTCATTCCACGAGTGAGAGATTTGCGCTTCACACCTCGTACAAATGATACACAAGATTAGCCCAAAGTTGACTGGCCTACTGTACGTACGTCGATCTTCCGATATTTAGGGAAAGAGAGAGATAGAGAGAGAGTTCTCTTGAGCATATTGCATATTGTAGAGGTAACGTTATTAAGTATCAGTGGTCGACGTTAGCAATTTTCGAAATATTTACACTGAACTAATGATTTAAATCCAACTTCAAAGGCGGGTACAGACCTTCGGTAACATCACAGGCTAATTACATGGCTGTTTTTGACATAATTTTTGTGACAACCTTGTAGACATATTTTGTCGATATTACTCATTTACATTTTGTGCATCTACACCAGAACACCCTTCCCAAGGGCCCCTAGTTGCACGTAGCACCTTTGCACAACAAAGTTAACCTTACTCAATAGCCGCTTGTAATGTTATCGTATGGGTAACCCGGTTTTAATGTTCAAATTATTTTAAAACCAATACTTTGTCTACTAAATCTAAGTTGATCGTTGTTTACTCCTAAACTTACACCTACAAAATAGATCGTTTTATTTCTCAAGAGGAGAGAGCTTATCAGATTTACTAAGCCAATGATTTGAAACCAAATTTCCAATGAAATAAACATAAAATGGAAACTTCATCATTACTTCGCAGCTGACATATTCACTAGGGATTAGAGCAACAAAGAATACAAAACACAAATATATTACAATTTTTGTAACTGCTTGTTGCAGTATATTGGCAAAATCTACTTTAATAATGAATATAAAGTGAGGAAACATGGCCTCGGTGTTTGCTGTAACTATGGGCTATTATTCCCCTGTCTTTAAAGAGAAGTATTAAAGAGAAGCATTAAAATGGCAGGAAGAAAACGAGGAAAGAGAGGGAAAGACTCTTTAGTGACAACTATATTTAGGCAGCCTATTATATTGGCCATTGCTTACGGAGTAAACACGCGCGTAAACACACGTGACACGGAGTTTAACGCATTTCCGTTTCCTCTTGAGAATGAAAGTTGTCTGTGGATGCCAAGTGGGTGCCAACACAAAACGACGAATAAGTGTTTATTTGACAGGAGTGTTAGTTCAGAATGACAAGTGAAGTGTGAGCCTCTTGGTGTGTGTGTTTCACCACTTCAAATGATACAGTATGTAGTTGTGAGAAAACTGTTTATAAACTATGAATGCGTTAAATGTATTCGAGATGTGTTAATAGCAGATGAAACGTTAGCGATGTCACGTGACGTTCTGTTTGCCCATTTAACTAGAAAAGATAAATTTTCATTTCAAAGTGAGTTTAGTAAGGTTTATTTGTTTTTCTTGTAAAATTCTTTTTGTTAACACGAGACAAAAAAAATCCAAACAAACGTTTTACTCCTTTTTTTTTAGCAGCAATACTGTTTGTTTGAATTCGGTGGGTAAAGTTTTCACGTTTTCAGGCCGACATTTAACTTGTTCAGTCTCCACGCCCACCATCGTGAACACGTTGCAAAGAAACGATTGTTATAACCAGAACTGTACACAGCAAGGCATCCTTGCGGCCAAACTGGTGTGCTGGAGTTCCTGCAACTCTGTTATACGAGTAATTAACACGAGTGTTACATAGCGCAGTAGTTCACTGGCTGTGAGCACAGGTACAGCGTGCACCAACAAAACTACGCGAGTTCAACACTTCAACTTGGATAGTAACGTGTCACCGAACGGGTTAATTAAGGTGTCACATGTTGCAGTCGAAGATTATTTTGACACAAACTGTACTTAGGCTGAGACTGCTTGCTTATCGTTTCCAAAATATTCGAGTGTATTGAATATGATAAACTGTATGGCGGATATTAACTTGACATTTTGTAGGTCTTCCTGTGCATTCAGAACCAATAGAAAACTTAGCAAGCTACTCGGCAATATCGGCGGTGAGCTGTGGCGTGTCTTGTGACTGTGAAGATGTTGCACTTTGCGTTCGCCATGTCTGTGATTCATCCGCACGTATTTCACCAACACTACCTGCAAACGATCGCTAGAGACCAGCTGTGTCACTGTGTTCGAGGTCCAGTCATTTTCACGCCCACCTGTAACAATAGCCATATAGTCTCTCTGCAGTTATGCACACTTTCCGAATGAAACTTTTGAAAAATCACTCCATCATGTATGACGTGTTTGATGATTTCTTAAATATGTCATGTATCACAAGCGTATCATACTTCTGTCAACATGAAGATATATTATTTTTGGTTAAATCAATCTTTTACTAATTTTTTATCTATAAATTATCATATTTCATTTATAATTTATGTGAACAAAAACAGGGAGAACATATGTGTGTTGGTAATACCTAGTAAGATATTGTTCTCATAAAAAAATGTTACCAAATATAATGCGCGCACATACTGTGCATTGTCCCTTTGGTGTCGTTGTCTAGACTTGGTGAAGCTTTGTCTGTTCGAGGCGGAGGAATATCCAGGGAAGTAGAACATTAGCAGAGTTTTATAAAAGTTGGAAGTAAATGTGAATGAACTACGCTAGCTCATCATAATCGGTTACAGATTGTATAGCTGAGCAGATTTCTAGCCTCAGTACCAAACTTTCAAACATATTTCATCGCCTGCACATTCCTCACTACAACAAATTAATTAAATTACATTACTGCGAGAAGGGAAACACTATAAATAAGTCGTAAGTCGTACGGCATAAAGTCATTGTGTTGTAAGTGGCAAGTGACCTTGAAACACTTATTCTTAGTTGTGTGATACCATTATGAATATTACTTACATTTAACTTAACGAGAACTCCCTCGTATCTCAGTGTTATTACACACTACAGTAAGTCATACTGTGAAAATGGGAATTGCAATATGTGGCCCTCATTAAAAAAAATTAAATACCGTCACAGAATAATTCGCGTGTACCGGAAAAAATATTCCGAATTTATTTAAGAACAAGTATGTCTTCATAATCTAATTTAAGAACAAGTATGTCATCATAATCTAATTACATTGCAGATATTGCCGCATACTGGGCAAAATTAATTAGGCACATCAACATGAAAACTACGGTCGAATCAAGAGCTAGGAATTGTAGGGTATAACTGGCTATTATCTGGGATGTCAGATAATGGAGTGACACTAGCAAACACATGACTGTGTAATTAATCTAACCTACGCGTATTTATACTTGTGGAATTTTTTGTCAGTGCTAATTAGCCTAAATACTCCATGATTTACACATTAAATGATGAGACCTACACAATGATTTCAAAAGGCTGACACGTTAGGAAAATGACATCATCGTCAGTGTGAAAGACCCAACATACGATGCTAGTTATTTTTTTCCTTCCGTGTCGAATTAGCAGAGTTTTAAAGACTGAGAGTAAACTAGGATTAATCGGCGCGTGTAATGACGCCCATTACTAAATGACCAGCGTGTTATCTTAGCGAGGCACTGGCGTGTTAAACCTGGCGGGAAAAATGTTTAGCGCTGCTGTTAGCTGCAGCCGCCATAAATCTGCGGAACAAATGGTGTGGCGGAGTACGTCGCAGGAGATGCAGTAAGCCCGGCCAGAGCTCCTTTTAATTCCAGTGGCCGGCCATAAATAACGGCGGAGGTGTCACTGACATGGGTATTACTAGTCATATCCCGCGGCACATAAATCTTCAGTCTGTGGCCCGTGCCCCACCTGGCTCCAGTCCTCCAGCTCCAGCTCCAGCTTCAGCTGGAGCCGAGCATATCGCGAAAATTGTTTTATATTTGTAGAAAGATTTCTCTGCAAGCTGGCTACCAAACACACCACACACTCATTCAAGTAAAATGAACAAAACCTTAGTTTTCAATGCGTAAACAAATGTTGAATTTTGATCCTTTCATTCCCACATTAATTTGTAATTTGCGGTTTTGCAAATTAGACTTTTTTTTGGTGCGTGCTGAACTTTAACTGGCTTAGAGAACTTGTTTTGTTATCAAAACCAATAATCTGCAGTAGTAGCATTGTTTACGAATCAGTTATCCACAGTGAAGATCACCAAGGCGAATCGGGTTCAATTCCCTGCCGGGTCACCGGATTTTCGCAAGTGGGAATCGTGCCGGGCAATGCCGTTGGTCGGCGGGTCTTCTCGGGGATCTCCTGTTCACTCCGCCCCTTCATTCCGGCGCTGCTCCATATTCCCTTCAATAACTCTCATAGACTCTCAAGACCTCGCTGTTAAGAGCCGTCCAAATCTCTCCATTCGTAATGTAGCGCAGGAACATAGTTTACGAATCAGGATCCCGCAGTGAAGATGGCTGATCCTCGCAGAGTACAGAACCGGTCAAATATAAGCTTTCTGTTCTGTACAACATGTTGTCTATTGTCTACAATGAACATCAAGGGTTTAACTCTTTCATTTCCGAATTAATCTCGAGCTCAAGTGCTGCAAACACTTAATTGTAAGGCGTGTGTTGTACTTGTATAGTTTATGGTGATCGTGACCAGCGGAAAACGCGTTGCGTGTTAGTTGCATTCACAGGTGAGATATGCAGGAACTTCAACAAGTCGTGTTTCTCACTAGGAGACGTCAAGTACACTGTCTGCCGACTCCTCGCTGTGTGCAGTTCCGACCACAAATATCGTTCATGCGCAACTTGTCCTAGGTCATGGTCACGGGAGCTGAAGGGGTTAACAAGCCAGCGTTTTACACTTGCCAGTTTCCTATAAATAGAGACACTCAATTTTCGCGAAAAGATTTCATGACCGGTTGTACTCTATAACACTTCAGTTCAAATACACTTTCGTGATTGGATGATTTCCGTGTTACGTGTCTTAGCTGTGTGCTGACAAATCACAGACATGTTGTATCAGAGTCACCTAATTGCGATTGGTCAGCCTAGTAAGAAATATCTTCTAACAAAGACACGCCACCAATAAGCAATAGAAAGCGGCTGTTATGCCAGTAGGGCATTGAAACCTAGCATGTGCCGAAATATTTTCGCGAAATTCGGGTGTCCCTACCTATGAACATTCAGCTACGTAAACCGTTTTGTATGTTTTTTTTTTTTTTAATAATGCGATGTAAAAATACAACTTTTTTTCTGTAGATTTGCAAGACATTCCTTGCTAACCTGTTTCCTAAAATAGTTTGTAACAAATAGAGAATGTTTATTTTCACCGTACAGTCTCCAGTGGCTTATCGCAGGCACATTCTTCAAAGAGGGAGATCGAAAGTGCATGGGCATTTTGGGCGGGGAGGGGTGTGGGGGGGCAGGAGGGGTGAGATGATTGCTATTACGTGCTAACGACCATCTACACACCTCAAAAAATAAGAGTTTTGCACTCTCAAAAACAGAAACAGATAAAACTTCCCCAAATAATCGAGTTTGACTGCAGATTTATTGATACTGGCCCCATTTGAATCACAAAAATTCTACTGATAATTTTAGCTGCTGGTACTGACAGTTATTGTCTGGCAGTAAACTCCCAGAGCATTCCACTTATTAGCTACTAGATAACAGCTCATTAACTGAAGATATAGTAAAAAGTATTCCACTGACTGAAATCAGTGATTCAGTTATAGATATGGCCGCCTGTTTTCCTCGAAAAGGGTTCATCAACTAGTTTTACTCCAAAACACGTTAGTTCAGAACCAGTATCGTGGTTGGATTATTTTTAACTCTCGCGCGTCTTAGGTGCCTGCCAGCCAATCACGGAAGTCCAGTGTAGGAGTGAATTTTGTTCTGATTGGCCCAATCGAGTAGAAAATGTCTTCTTACACTGACACGCAGCGAATAGTAAAATCAATTGTAAACATGCACACAAGAAGTTGCAATCTAGTCTGTGAATAAATTTTCCCACAAAAATAAGACGACCCTAGTTATAGAGTACACCATAGTGATATCCTAGTAACTAGGGCGCTTGCAGTCCTGGAGGAAGTAAGGGGGATGAAAGTACCTGCTGTGTATACAGAACATTGCGCCTGTCTTCCACATGTCACTTCGTAATACGCCGACTTTCCTCCCAGCGAACGTCTTTCACATGCAAGCAATCACAGGTGATACAAACATTGTTTTTAGTTGTAAAGAAGATGTAGGCTGTGGGCACCTCCCTCGGGAAATATATTAATTTAAAAGGTTAAAAACGAGCAGTATTTAAGCTTATTCCATGACAAAATCATATGTGTTTATCTGAAAGTAACACTTTATTTTAGTTAAAATGTAAATATTTAAAAAATACAATAGGCAAAATTTGAAAAGTTTATTTGGTTTGATTGATGTATAATTTTGTTTATTCACTAGCACACCAGCCAAAATAAGAGGCTCTTCTGATGTGATTGAAGTAAGTAAACCACGAAGGAAAGGACAAAGTAACGTCAGGAATTACTGGGACATAAACTTGAACACTTTAAGGAATTGGGAAACTAAACGAAACCCCAAAAAGGACACCAAAACAGAACTCAAAAAACATTTACATAAAAAAACTAATTGAAACAGTTTTTTCTAAAAGAGAGGAGAAGGAACATGGCCAATGATATTAAAGTATAATGACCTAAATAGTAATATAATTAGAAGTGTGTAATGAATGAATGTGAGGGAACAATGACAGGGAGTCAACACTGGACAGAAACATTATACTTGTAGACACGAAGCAAGCTGCCTCATGGCAGAGACAATGTGCGATTGTTGGGAAATGCAATTACATCAGAACAAATTATAATTGTTAGTAACAGAGATAATAAGGAAGGTTGTACAGGAAGGACGCCAAAAACAAACGAGTAAATCAATTTAAATTAATGTACCTGTAAAGCATGGATTTTTGGCATCACGAAACCTTAGCACAATATTTAAATTATTAGAATTAAAATCACGTATTTACAGATTTCCTCATGTCAGGCCACCGATTTTGGGAAGTTCCTTTCCAATCCGACAATATCATACTGTGATAACTATACAACACTTCGAATTTATCGAGTGGCGGTGGGTTTTTTTTGGGGGGGAGGGGGGGGGGAAGCGACCTCCCCGGTGTGTACTCACTTTTCTTCTCCTACCGCACGCCCCTGCGAGCAATATACAGGCTGATGGCTGCAGCTCAGCAGTGTAACAAGGGAACGTTATCGTATTCATTTGTTAGCTGAAGTAACTTATACGGCACTGCCTACGTTATAATATAGAGCGAGTGAAGAGATCTAGGCAGCTCTTAACATCGAGGAATTGAGAGCCGATGAGGGTGATTGAGGTGAGTACGGAGCAGAGCCGGAATGAAAGGGCGGGGGAAACGGGAGAACCCCGAGAAAACCCGCCGACCAACGGCATCGTCCGGCACGATTCAAATGCAGCTAAAACCTTCGAATCGAGAGCTGTAGAAACGACGCGAAAACGAAATGAAAGACTGAATGTTCGTACATGTTACCCCGTAAAATGGTATAGTAAAAAAACCAAACCAACATTAAAACAAATATTTTTATGGATTTTATTAGTTAAATGTTGTTATTTCATTTGATAAGCATTGTTTAATTCATCGGTCAAAAATCACTGAAAAACAGCGCATGAAATGTTTGATGAATCAGTGGAAAATGTCGCTGAATAAATAACTGAAGAAAATCTGGCACTTTATCACTAATTGAAATATTAAATTGACTGAAGTGACTGTTGAATATGTCACGTGTAGGCTCACCGGTTTTTCGCGAAACGATTTACGTGAATGCTAAACTCTATTGTCCTATGGCTAAGTGCAGATTTCCTTCGGGGTATTGGCCACATGTCTTTGTCGCGAGACATTTCCTTACCTGACTGGACCAATCAGAATTAAGTAACTCCGACACTGAGTGTCCGTGATTCGCTGCCAGACACTTGCAGCGCGTGACAGTTCAAATAATCCAATCACGAAGTTGGATCTGAGTTCTAGTGTTTTGGAGTAAAAGTAGTCCTGAAATCATTTCGCGAAAAACAGGTTGCACTAGTCAACTGCTGTAAACTGATTCAAACAGTGCAATTGTCACAGATACAGATTTAAGAGTGCATATACCTTCTCTACGTGACCTTATTGACGCAATGTGCACGCCGTAAATATTCTGTTTAAATATACAAAAACATTTTTTAACGGTAAAGTTGTAAAGTGGTAGAACACCGCTACTTGGAGTATCTTCGGTATAGGCGGTTCACGGTAAAATGAGCACTTTTGAAAGCCCTGCTTAAGATCTACTTGTATGCACGTTGTGTATTCTTCCGCTGTATGTAAAATTAACATTACCATGGGCGTCATCACTTTGTTCATGCGTCGGTCAGGTGAAAATGTGAAATTATTAGAAAAGTAAATATGTTACAAATCTGGTAATTTTCTACGCTTTGATAAAAAAAAAAAAAAAAAAAAAAACGGAATAAATAATTTCAGTAATCACAAATGGTTACCTAATACTTTTTATTCGACATTAAGATATGGAACTACTCTTCTTCCATAGTTACCAACTTGACTGGGCGCATGCCACTCAGCGCGCCAGTTAAAATATATGCAGGTAGGGGGAGTGACATTTTTCTAAGGTTGATTTTAAAAGTGCTCACTTTATCGTGAACAGCCTTTAATGATAAGTTTTCGCTCCTGGAGTTGCGGTTTCCTGGCCGGGACAGCTGGAGGCTGGAAGATGGCCGCTGGAGAAGACAAAGGACAGACGCCGCCTATACCTCATAGCGGCCTCGCAATTGGCTGCCGGTGAATGGCTGCAGAGTTCTTGCACTCCACTGTACTTCACTTCCTGGAGAGGTCGCTTGGGAGGGGTGAGGTTGGGGGGGGGGGGGGGGGTTACTAATAGTAGTTGTGTACCCTTAGCCTCTCACATTCCGCTCTCAACCACCAAACCATATCATTAAGGCTAGGCTTCGCCATGCAAGGGCGTATAGGGAATCAAAGGCTAAATCTGGACAAAGATCTCTCCGTCATTTTGTGATAGTGTTTTCAACTAAGATTTTTTTGTTTAAGATTGAACGCTTCTACATTTGTAAACCATTCAAATTTTAATCTTTTAATTTTAAATGCACTTTTTAATAACTTATAAAATGTCACAATTTTTTAATAATGAAAACGTACATTTGAAATTATAACATTAAAATTTGGAAGGTATACAAATCTAGATAAGTTTAATCTCTAACAAAAATCTTTAGTTGAAAATACTACCACAAAAAACGACTGAGAGGTCGTTGTCGGAATTTAGCCTTTGATTGCCTATACGCCCTTGCATGGTGAAGCCTGGCCTTGAAAGAGATTTGAACATTTCACGTATTCATTTGTGGACAAGCTTAAACACATTTTCACACGCCTGAGCCACTCGTACACTATAAATACGATTCAGAGAAATAACGTTCTCTAAAAGTCAGTTGATAAGCTACCGCTGACTGGCGAATCCAGCAAATTAACTGTGAACAAGTAATTTAAAGTAGTGGAATTCTTGACATTCAGTGGGAAATCACAAATAAACCAGTGAAATTCAACCACTGTATTAATTAGTTATCAGGCAATGATTATCAGTTGCTCAATTCTCTCTGTTTTCAGTGATTTGGCTCAGTTATCACTAATTCAAGTTTAGAGTGTGACATTGGATTGCTCGTTCTCTAAAGAACTCTTTTGAACTAATACTTAACTTTATTTTGTATAACTTGTTTTATTGACCGATGACCAATGTGCAACTTCGAAATAAAAACCTCAACAAGTCAAATGTTTGCAAAAAGAAAAAATTACATATGAAAAAAGCTAATAAAGATATATACAATTTTTTTTGTAAATATTGATTTTAGTGTTATCACTTTCCGCTAAGTAATTTTTCTCGCTCTTGCCTGTATTATGTACTTACATAAAAAGCTTCCGATGTTTCTATGTGTGAACAGTGCACTCGTAGATAACAATGAGTGTTCAGCCCTTCTTACATAAGACAACGTGTCTTAACTCATCGTCTAGTAGCAGGGAACTTCTTTTTTATAACACTTGAAAGTAGAATCAAGTTGAACGCTTCTCATTTTTTGATTTTTCAAATTATTTTTAAAATGTTGTTCAGTACAATATCACAAAACTGTATTCCCCCGTGGTATTCATCGCAGTCTTAGTTGCCTGTAGTAAAATCGAATTACTCTCCAAATACAGCCTTCCTTAATTGAAATATAAACTACATTTAAATAATTTTATAATTACCTCAGTACAAGCAAGAGAAAGATACTTAATGACTCAGCGCAAGTTTCGTGAAAACCCATTCAGGCTGATAGTTGTTTCAAATTAATGCTTTAATTAAGGTAACATAACTATTTCGCTTATAAAATTTAAATATTTGCTGTTATTAGGACACGACTCACGAGAATACCAACAAAAAATGCTTAGCTAATATCAGTGTAATTCATAAAATTGCGCCCTCCAGAATTAGATTTTTCCCCAAATTACCTAGGTTAATATAAATGCCATGAGATTAGTCAACTATGGCTAGAGATAGGAAAATTTCGCTAATTCGTTTTGGGACAAGATGGACGTCAGACACATATACAGTGAAGACACCGTTGCAATTGTATCACCAGTTAATTGAACACGCCCTGGACGTCTCTGAGCCAATAGCAGACTTACAAGGAAACTCGTAGCGAGTGTCATACTACCAGGTATGTGGTAACACTGGCTACTCTCTGGAGCTGCAGCCAATGAACACACAGCTGAGGCTCGAGTGTACACAGGACTGTGGAGTCTAGCCTACAGGTCATTGAACTCGCGAAATTCTCTTAGCCCTAACTATGGCAAAACTCTGTTTCTCATACAGATTCGTATAAGAGAAATGGCTCAACAGAACTTCGTGGAATAGTGTTAGAGAGTTAGTAACACTAGAGGAATGTTGTAAGTGCAGCATCAAGGATATATATGGCGCTGTTTGTTCAAAACATTTGATACGCGGAGGTATCTATTCGTGGTAAAACAATCATTAGACAGAGTTGCGTAATCAGCACACGTATATACATTGCAACTCAATAACGCCTCTGTAGTGAAATACACACATCAAGTTTTCTTTAAATTTCTTTGAGGTTTTTAATTAATACGCCCCATTAAACACGCTTGTTAGTTTGGCATATTGTTCTGAATAACAATACACCATACACTACGCCGCAATGTAAAAAACGTCGTTACCAAATATATCTGTCCACTGCGATCCAATACAATAGTTATTATTTATCACTTAAGATTAATATTTGGTTTATGGAATTCCGAACTGGTGCAGTGACCCGCTTTTGCCGAGAATAACTGGCGTCGTTTCTATTGGTGCACCCATATTTATTTGACTTTCTATGCCGAACACAGCCAGAATTTGGTTTCCTGTTTTTAATTATTTTTGCCACATCTCTGGTTGTTTTAGATTTTTGTCACAAATAATTGTGGATGATTCTGTTCAATTTTCTTCTGCTTGTTCTGCACGAATATATTGTTTGGTAAAATTCCTCTTCGTAATGAGTAGAGACGTGCAAAATTCGCGTTATCTTTCGGTGGCAGGTTAGACTCCGTTGCCGTATAAACAAGTGAGCACAGACAGTGATTTCATTGGCCGCTGCATTTCAATCAACGTCACGTATCTGCTCGATCTCCTTAAAAGAGATTGGCCACTTTGTCGCTGAGTTTATATTATTGGTTCAAGAGTTCCCCCGAGGCGTGGCAGACATTTTCCCAGCCAATGGCTGAAGTCAGTCTAACGCACAGTAATTTGGAGTTCATTTTGTCCTTAAATAATAACGCGAATTTCGTAGGTCTCTGGTAATGAGTAGTTTGTCCCTCTTTTGGACCCGCTTTTAAATCACTATAGGGGATATACAGAGGTCAATTAAATACTGAACATGAAGTATCAGAAGAGCTACTGCAAAAGCAGAGGGAAACTTTACTATTCACACTTCTTTTTTAAAATTAAGGGCGGATACTGTTGAGCATCTGCAAATAGTTCATTAAAGTGGGCAAAAACTTACGCAGGCTTGCCACCAACAGAATAAATTTGTTTTGTTAGTTGTATTGCTTTTTTCTATTCAAGACTGAAGCGATATTCAGGTCATTTGTCCTTTAATGAAGTTTCAGATTTCTTATCCGTAGGCTTAATGACGCAAAAATATTTCCTCGTTCACAATTCTGATCGCATTTTATATTGAAACATTATAGTAAATACATATTTTGTATAAGTTTATTTTAGGTATAAGCTATTCACGGGAAAGTGAGTACTTTTGAAAGGCCTCTCATTTGGAATAATAGTTAATAAGTATATTTTATTTTAGCCTACGATATTAACTTCCGAGTTTGAAGGAATATCCACACTGTGTTTATTACTTACATGGCAAAATTTATTTAAAAAGGTGGTCAAAGGATAACAAATGGCTTAAAGTAAAAAGTAACTAGGGCCCCAAAAGTGCTTACTTTACCGTGAACAACCTGTAAGTAGGGACCTGCAAAATTTGCGTTATTATTTGGCATTAGGTTAAACTTCACTGTGATGTATATACTCGAACCGGCGTCGGTTCCCCATTGGCTGTTGCATACATGTAAAGACACTCTTTTTTTTTTTTTTTACTGGACTGCACGTGATTGGACAACACAATTTTGAAGTGTTCATTTACTGGCGCAGAGTTACCTAGGGTGTATCAATATAGCAAAGTCCAATGACAAACTTATTACAAAAGAATAACGTGTCCCCAAATAATAAGGCGAATATTGCACGTCTCTAGCTGTAAGGGTAACGTGCTTTTAGGCGAAACGTGTGCTGAAATAACTCTGTATTACCGCGTGGCCTAAACATGATCAGTTATCCATGCGAGATGCAGTCAAGATGTGTTAGCGCGGTGCTATGAGTAGTCGACTGTGGAGTGCAAGAAGCCTACGGCATGCACATTCCCTCCCTCGCAAAGAAGCAGGCGTCTTCAATCCCTTCTTCAGTCCACTAAATCTTCACCAGCCCCTTGACTAGATACGCCTCCCAGTGGTGCCGTTCTAACATCCCACTAATAAATAATATCCTAATTGACACGAGGCCAGCAGAAGGAAGTAACCGTATGGCGAGTGGATAGAAAATAATTAAAGCGGAAGTAATAGATGGAGTGATTTAATGCATTTACTGGCTGTTTGAAACGTCAGGGCACTTTAATCATAATTCATAGCAATTCGGTTGCATACAGAGCAACAAGAAATTGCAAGATTTTTTCTTTGAAGTTTAATGGCAATGGTGAGTTCATTACGTTATGATGGTTATTTGATTTTATAATCTGACAAGGAATACTTTTTCCTGACTTTTGTTCCATTGTGGTTTTATCCTATTTTTGTGTGTGTTTGGAGTTTTGAATGGTGAGCTGTTTCCACTGATCTTGTGTTATTTGCTGTTTTGTTCACTCGTGTGGTGTTTTCCTGACTTTTGTTTCATTGTGGTTTTATCCTATTTTTGTGTGTGTTTGGAGTTTTGAATGGTCAGCTGTTTCCACTGATCCCAGCAGTGATGTCACTTGCCGAATATATAGTCCATTTGTGGTTGCTTACAACTTTTCTGAGAAACTGCGAAAGTTCGACTTTCCAGATATCCCTTCGCCTCGTGCAAGTTAACATTAATAAAGTATAGAACATCTCACCAAAGAGACCATGCACCGCATTCTTGCGCAATCAGTTTAGTAATACTTTGCATAGTAACTATTTCTTAAAGGCTGTTCACGATAAAGTGAGCACTTTTGAAATCAACCTTAGAAATAAGTCACTGCCTGCCTGCATATCATTTTAAGGGTACTCTGAATGACAACGTCGAATAAAAAGTGTTAGGTAACCATTTGTGATCATTTAAATTATTTCTTTCCCTTTCTGTTTTTTAATGCTTCGAAGTGTAAAAATGAGCAGATTTATAAAATATTTACTTTATAAATAATAATTTCACAGTTTCACTTGACCGACGCATGAATAAAGTGACGAGGCCCATGTAAATATCAATCTTACATAAGGCGAAAGAATACACATCGTGCATACAAGTTGATCTTAAGCAGGGCTTTCAAAAGTGCTCATTTTACCATGAACAGGCTATACTAGGCATTACCAATGCACATATTTGATAATTTTTTATCCATAGTAATTACAAATTAAGTATTATAATTTATAGATAAAATACTTGTACACATTCTGTTTAACGAAAAATAATAGATTTTTGTATTAGCACAGTTATAAAAGGCCTATGATACACTCTAAATTCGAATCAGTGGAAAAGCACTGATTCGCAGCGAAAATGGCTCCACTAAGAATCAGTGAAATTTTTCACATCACTAATTCAATAAGCGTAATTTTTACACTGAGACAATCAGTGTTATTTTTCGCTGTTTCTAAGTGGAGCCATGTTCACTGCGAATCAGTGGTTTTCCACTGATTCGAATTTAGAGTGTAGATGGCATATTTAGGAAACAAACATATGCGGGGCGATGTTTCGAAGGTTTTATTCAGAAAGTGCGCAGACACCGGGAACAGAGTATAGCAAGCAGGGGGTTCCGCGTTGTCGAGCGGCCAGGACAGCGAACCTTCCAGCCTCGACTACTGTCGGTGCTTTCACGAACTGTTTATCTGCCTTCAGAACGGACGGACATCGATCGTAGAAGTGCAGCGATCACGTGGCGACAGTAGGTCGGCGACACCAAAATTCTTCCTCGTAAAAACTTGACGTGGTGCAATTTCTTTCCCCCACAGGGGCAGAATAACCGCCGCAAAGAACAACTTTAACAGTTTCGACACGCCATATTTGCAGTCGTTTATTTATATCCGCTGCATTTTAGAATCGCACACATACACAGAGTCAATTTTATTGTGAAGCCTAACTAGTACCTTTGTATAATATCGCGAGCATGCGCATTTATTTCTGAAATGTTGCAGAACACGTGACGTCGTGGCTTGTGCTGTACAAGTTCACAACCTAGCACAAATGTGGACATCGCCTTTCCCTGAGAAACATTACTCGTTGGTGCTGACACACCAGATCTATACTAATATTATAATGAAGTAATGTGAGTTTGTTTATATGCAACGGCTAATCTCAGAAACTACAGGGTCGATTAATATAATTATTTGTGGATCTTCCAGATGGACAAAGGCTATGTGTAATTAAAACAAAAATTCCTCGAAAATTTGAAAATCTGTAAAACAAGTCGGAGAAAACTAAGCCACTTGGCTTCTTTCTGAGCATGCTCTACCAAAACTATTAGAGATAAATTGAAACAATTCTACAAGAAAATGTCTCAATTAGTCGTAGGTAGTAGCAAGTAGTCGCAGGTAGTCGTAGGTAGTCACTGGTAGTCACATAGGTATGTGTTCCAACAACTCCATAAAACCTGATCAAAGCGATGGCGGGCTGCTAGTATCTTATAATTGGTTGCTGCTAGTGCCATGGATCTGCTGAAACTCTTTATATATATTAGAAAGTGTCAGTAGTTATTAGATAGTGTCAGTAGTTATTAGAAAGTGTCAGTAGTTATAAGAAATCCGTAGGTACTTTTCTTACCAGAAATGTCTTCTTTTACAACACAATCGAAAAATTAATGTGTACGTAAAGGGGCACAAGAAACATAATCAACACCTTATAAACTATTAGATAACTGAAAAGAATCGCTCGACCACATGGTACTTTAAGAACACAGTGGTGATATAACCACCCTGCCGCACCGGCCAGAACAATGGCAGTTTTAGTCAGCTTCGGGACGCTGTTCACCAACCATCGCCTACTAACTTCCTCGCCAGCAGCTAGCCCAGCCAATAGGTAATATTTCACTGGACGCAGTAGCCTATCAGACACAAAACCCGTTACTACAGCTCCGCTCAGCCAATCAGAAAACGGGCAGTACTCATCAAAGGAACTGCCCCGTCATTTCGGCTCTGTGTACGTAAGTCGACACAATACTTGTTTCATTGCCACAGCCAATGAGCTGCAGGCTCTGTTCGGTTACAGTAATATTAACCAATTATGACCTCGAGTAAGACCGTTTTGGGAATCAATTGCCCACAGGTAAGATCATTGGTTACTGAGCGTCGCAGTGTAGTACAGACCAAACATTACCTACACGTGCGTTAATGCACACAATTGTGTACACTGGGTCTGAATGGATTAGATGATTTATTTCTGATACCTGGGAAAATGTATCTATTCCTATCAGTATCGTTGGGAAAACATCTACGATTCATATCGATATATCGTTGATGTTAGTCATTTCGGTATATAGATATTTTTTCCATCATTCCCACCCTATGTGAGACTGGAGTTGGTGGTATGAAAGGCTGTTTCAGATGTGTACTCTCAAGTACTGTGAGTTGCAGAAGAGTACTTGCTGTGGTCAACCCTGGTTGTAGACAAGCAGTGTGAGAGGCGCGCACGTGGCCACGTGGTTAACTGCTGTGCTCGACTAATTATAGAGACTTGATGGTGATAGGGAGGGTAGAGCAGTGTTTTGTAGGTGCAGACAGACATCACCAACAAGCAGCGAAGTGCAAGCTGCTGCTAGAGTCCGTCACTCTACACGAGGCATCTGCCACGGCAGCCTCCCCTCCCCCTATCGCTCCTCGCGCTCCTTGTTTGTTATTGGCTGAGGAAACGGCGAAGACAAGCGCAGGTACAGACAGGCGTGGGAACTTGCGCCCCTCTCTCAACAACCTCACACACTCGACATCAAACTGTTCTTCTGCGCATGTTCTCCTCAGAAACTAACCTCGCACTCACTACTCCAACTTACTGAAGCCCTGCTTAGCTTACACTTCCACGATATTCCTCCGCCTCATGCAAACAAAGCTTAACCGAGTCTAGGAAATCACACCAAAAGGACATCGCACCACATTCATGCGCACTCAGATTAAAGGTTGTTCACGATAAAGTGAGCACTTTTGAACTCAACCTTAAAAAAAAAAAAAAAATTCACTGCTCCTAACTGGATATATTTTACCGAGCGCGATGAGAGATACACGGCCAGTAATGTTGGTAACGTAGGAGGGAAAGTAGTTCCATATCTTATAGCCGAGTAAAAAGTGTTAGGTGACCATTTGTGATAACTAAAGTTATTTCTTCCCCTTACCGTTTTTTTTTTAATGCATAGAAGTGTAACAATTAGCAGATTGGTAATATATTATTTTTCTAATCATTTCACAGTTTCACTTTATCGACGCATAAATAAAGTGACTAGGCCCGTGGCAATGTTAAATTTTACATAAGGTGGAAGGATACGCAATGTGCATACAAGTAGATCTTAAGCAGTTAAGTGCTATTATACTGTGAACAGCCCATAACAATATTTGACATAAGGGCTATTTCTTACAGCGCGGTACCAACACACACATTTTCTCACTGTTATTATTATTAGTAGAGGGACACCCGAATTTAGCGAAAATATTCCTCGAACAGTTGTACTTCATAACACTTTAGCTCAACTCCCCTTCTTTGATTGGAGGATCTAGTTGTTACGCGTCGTAGCTGGCGTGCCCACGAATCACAGACGTACAGTATCGGAGTTAATAAATTATAATTGGCCCGTCAAGTAACAAAGTTCCTTCTCACAAAGACACGCCACCGATAAAGAAATTAAAACATTTTGCTTGCCCGTAGGTTATTAAATTATAGCATGCGCGTACATATCTTCGCGGAATTTAGGTGTGCCTGGTTATCAGTATTAATTATAAGTGAAATATTATAAATTAAAGATTAAATATAAATAAAAACTAATTATATCAATAGTAATATAATTCTACGTCAACACAAGTATAAAACGCTTGTTATATATACACGTAGACTTATTTAGGAGACAACTAAACATGTCATACATGGGGCGATTTTTCAAAGTGAAGAGTGAAGAGATTAGGGCGGCTCTTAACAGCGAGGACTTGAGAGCCGATGAGGGTGATTGAAGTGAATATGGAGCAGCACCGGAATGAAGGGGCGGGGGAAACGGTAGATCCCCGAGAAAACCCACCTACCCACACTATTCCCAATTGTGAAAATCCGGTGACCCGGCCGGGTATTGAACCCGGTTCGCCTTGGCGGGAGGCGAGCGTGCTAACCGCTCAGCTGCCGACATGAAAGTATATACTTTTTGGTTAAGTTGAACTTTTACTTACTTATATTTAATTTATAAATTATTACATTTAATTTATAATTAAGAGGAATAAAACAGGGAGAAAATAGTTGTGCTGGTAATTCCTAGTGAGAAACAGTCCTCAACCAAAATATATCTTGTAGTAAGTGCGTACGAATACTGCGAGTTGGTTATTTGGTGTAGTTTTCTAGACTTGGTTAAGCTTTGTTTGCATTACGTGGAGGACTATCTTGGAAAGAGAACCTTAGCCGGACTTCAAGAAAGTTGTACGACATCATGCAAGTCTTATACTCGCCGTAGCGGAGAGAGAAGTGCACTGAGAAAAAAGTTTTGTTGAATCAAATAAGATTTGTTTGGTGAAACCAAATTATTTGTTTGAATAGGGCCAATTAAATACTTTGTCGCTGAAACCAAATTATTTTGGTTGTTCTCATTTGGTTGCCCCAAATTGTAATATTTTATTAGTGCAATTTAAGATTTGCTTTGCTACATGTACACGAAACAGTTTGGAACGATGTAAAAAATTTTACAAGTTCGACCGAGTTTCGAACCTAGATTAGTGGTGTCCGAGCGCTACGCCTTATTATTTCTAAGCTAATGAGATAACTGATAACGCCGGAAAGCTTTTAAACAGATATACTGCAAATATTGGCTGACGTATGCAAACAAATATTTCAAGTTTTACAGCTTTACTTGTCAGTTTATTGTTGCATTGTTTTATTAATATGTTTATACGATTGTTAAGCATCAATAGATGCACTAACAAACACGGTTACTAACCTAATTGTCACAAAAAATACAAACAAACTCTCGAGCTGTATTTTCGAATGAAGACAGTCAAATGAGTGGCCAAACAAATATATACAGTTGACAGTCTAATTTTTTTTTGGCCCAAAACAGAGATTTTGTTTATTCAAACATATGTTTTGTTAGACGAACAAAAGTAATTTTGTTGATTTTCAAATATTTGTTTACTGAACAATATATTTTGTTAGTGCAACTAAATATATATTTGTTGGCCATATTCAAACATATATTTTGTTTGGTTTTATCTCGGTGTGGTGCAGTGTTCCTGTGCAGGACCGACCACGTGTGCAGGACCACGTGTGTGTGTGTGTGTGTGACCATCCCCCATACCCCCCCCCCCACACACACACACAACTAGAGCCTGGAGCACGGAGTAGTAAAAAGTGCTGGATCTGGCTGGAGGCTGGAGTGTACTCTCAGTCCACATCGTCGTAAATCTTCGACTCCTGAGACTTCGACAGTCTCCGGCCACCGATTAAACTCTCTTAAGCATCGCTCTCGCCCGCCATCTTGGACTGTTTGTTTGCCTTCATGCAGACTTCAGCTGTCAACACTTTGAATGCATAGCCTCAAATATACAGTTATATGGAGTCTGCCGTAATACAACAGAGTTGGAATTCCGTAGAAGTCATTGACGGCGTTGTATGTCTAGCCAGCAGTTTCTACGACGTTCACGGCTAAATAACTAGGACCACCTTTTTAAATTCGAAAACATTCCACGACTAGTTGAAATGAAAATACGTCAGTTCAGAAACAACTTCGTGCTTGGATCATTTGAACTAACGCGCGTCTGAGGTGTTTGCCAGCCAATCACGGAAGTTCAGTGCCGAAGTAACTTACTTCTGATAGGCTTAGACACACTGCCAATAACCAGAGGGAAACTCCTCTGGTATACAACATTGACCACTGCAAAGTAGGCTTACCACAACCATTATTTCTTGTTTGATCTATTCAGTAATGGGGCCGCGGTGTCTGAGCAGTTAGCCTGCTCGCCTCCCACCAAGGCGATCAGGGTTCAATACCCGGCCGGGTCACCGGATTTTCGCAAGTGGAAATCGTGCCGGACGATGCCGCTGGTCGGCGGGTTTTCTCGGGATCTCCCGCTTCCCCCGCCCCTTCATTCCGGCGCCGCTCCATATTCACTTTCATCACCCTCATCGGGATCTCAAGACCTCGCTGTCAAGAGCCGACCAAATCTCTTCGCTCACTCACTATGGACATCCGATTTCCCTGAAAATATTTCATGGCCAGTCGGATCCACTCCCGTGATTGGCCGATTTCTGTGCACCGCGTCTGTTGTCCACCCGCGAATCACAGACGTGCAGTTTTGGAGTCATCTATCTAATTCCGATTGGTTCAGCTGGGTAAGAGAAGGTGTCTCGTGAAAATACACACGGCCAAGGCCAATAACAGAAGGAAATTAGCAACGGTGCACTCATGCTATTTAAGCATAGCTTGGGTCGTACTTGCATTGTCGTTTACAGTAGCTCAGCAAATGTCTTCGTTAAGTCAGTTACACTGCAAAGAAAATTTCTGTTGCGAAAAGTGCCTAAAGTAAATAAGATAAAAGTAAAAATTATTTCAAAATTATGTTTCGTAAAATAAATAACTATGAAAGCTGAGAGATTGGAACCCGTAAGTCTCGTGCTAAACGCCCTTCGCCACATGACACGACCGCTATCTTGGTGTGTCTACATTACTTTTCATGGATAAGTTATGCTCATGAAGTAAAATGGGAAGATTCAGGACTAGAGGTATGCCTAGTTGTTATTTTGTAATATATATTGGTTTATTAATGTTTGCGTTGAAACAACAGCTACTTAATAAAAACTAAGATGTTCGACACCGCTAAACTTTGATGCGAAGTAATACTTCTTTACTGCGAAAAAATAAAAATTTCAAAGAATGTTTATCTTGTTGCTAATAAATAGGGATACCCGAATTTCGCGAAAAGATCTAGATATCAGTTGTATTTCATAACACTTTAGCTCAGATCCACTTTCCTGACTGGATGAACTAAGTGTTACACGTCTTAGACGCATGCCCGCGAATCACAGACGTACAGTATCGGGGTTAGCTAATGCTGATTGGTCAGTCATGTAATAAAATGTCTTCTCACGAAGATACACAACCAATAAGCTAACGAAAACTGCCGGTACGCCCGTAGGGTATTGTAATCTAGTGTGCGCGGAAATCGTTTCGCGAAATTTGGGTGTAGCTACTAATAAGGCAGGTAATATTACAATAAAACAAAAACCTATAAAGAAAACGTTTATGAACAGCAAACACATGTTTTTGTAACCTTATCTTTGATTTGAAGCAATATTGTGTTACTGCAAACAAAACAGCCACTAAGATATGGTTTCCTTTGCCGTACAGGAAACTTCGTAAGGGTGTGTGTGAATTTCGCCAGTTCATGTGAGGTGAAAGGTTGGTTTTGAAGCACGCGTATTCTACATTCGTCCTGAACGACTCTTTGTCCAATAATAAACAGGAAGAAGTATCGAGACTGCACCACGTGCAACCGAGTTGAATAAACAGAGGACTCTCACAATGTCTGCAGTCAATGTATAAACAGAGGACTCTCACAATGCTGCAGTCAATGTATAAACAGAGACTCTCACAATGTCTGCAGTCAATGTATAAACAGAGGACTCTCACAATGTCTGCAGTCAATGTATAAGCAGAGGACTCTCACAATGTCTGCAGTCAATGTATAAGCAGAGGACTCTCACAATGTCTGCAGTCAATGTATAAACAGAGGACTCTCACAATGTCTGCAGTCAATGTATAAGCAGAGGACTCTCACAATGTCTGCAGTCAATGTATAAACAGAGGACTCTCACAATGCTGCAGTCAATGTATAAACAGAGGACTCTCACAATGTCTGCAGTCAATGTATAAACAGAGGACTCTCACAATGTCTGCAGTCAATGTATAAGCAGAGGACTCTCACAATGTCTGCAGTCAATGTATAAGCAGAGGACTCTCACAATGTCTGCAGTCAATGTATAAACAGAGGACTCTCACAATGTCTGCAGTTAATGTATAAGCAGAGGACTCTCACAATGTCTGCAGTCAATGTATAAACAGAGGACTCTCACAATGTCTGCAGTCAATGTATAAACAGAGGACTCTCACAATGTCTGCAGTCAGTGTATAAACAGAGGACTCTCACAATGTCTGCAGTCAATGTATAAACAGAGGACTCCTCACAATGCTGCAGTCAATGTATAAACAGAGGACTCTCACAATGTCTGCAGTCAGTGTATAAACAGAGGACTCTCACAATGTCTGCAGTCAATGTATAAACAGAGGACTCTCACAATGCTGCAGTCAATGTATAAACAGAGGACTCTCACAATGTCTGCAGTCAATGTATAAGCAGAGGACTCTCACAATGTCTGCAGTCAGTGTATAAACAGAGGACTCTCACAATGCTGCAGTCAATGTATAAACAGAGGACTCTCACAATGTCTGCAGTCAGTGTATAAACAGAGGACTCTCACAATGTCTGCAGTCAATGTATAAACAGAGGACTCTCACAATGCTGCAGTCAATGTATAAACAGAGGACTCTCACAATGTCTGCAGTCAATGTATAAGCAGAGGACTCTCACAATGTCTGCAGTCAGTGTATAAACAGAGGACTCTCACAATGTCTGCAGTCAATGTATGAACAGTTGCATCCCGAGTGCGCGAAGAACTGAATAGTTAAGGCTATTTCCACATGAATCCACTCATCTCTATTAATCATGGGGCCGCGGAGGCACAGCGGCTTGAGCGCTCGCTCAAGGAGAACCGGGTTCTGGCGGGTGTGCTCGCGTGATTCCCGTACGTGAGAATCGCGTCGGACGATGCAGCTGGTCGGCTGGTTTGCTCGGGGGTCTTCCGTATCTTCCAACCTTGCATTCCGGCGCTGCTCCATGCTAATCACACTTCTCACTAGACCCACACCTCTCCTCTCAACTCTAGGAATCAAACATTGCTAACTCAGTGGTGTACATGTGAATCATTACTAATGCAGGATTGCTGTTCTCCACCACACATTCATTTTTCGTATGTGGCATGTCGGCCACACAATTATAGTTTTCCTCGTGTGCATATGCTGTTCACCGTAACCTGAGAACTCTTTTGAAATCAACCTTCGAAATATGTCACTGCCCCAACCTGCATATATTCTAACTGACTCACTGACTGGTGTGCATGCGTCCAGCGAAGTTAGGAAAGGCGAACGAAAGCAGCTCTATGCCTTGACGTCGAATTAAAAGTGTTAAAGTCTGTTCACGATAAAGTGAGCACTTTAGAAATGAACCTTAGGAAAAAAGTCACTGCTTCTGCATGCATATATTTTAATGGACGCACTGAGTGACATTCGCCCAGTAAAGTTGGCAACGATGGATGAAAAGTAGTTCCATATCTTAACGTCGAATAAAAAGTGTTAGGTAACGATTTGGATAGCTTAAAATTATTTCTTTCGCTATCTGTTTTTTTTAATGCACCGAAGTGTAGAAATAGGCAGATTTATTAAATATATTTTCTTAATAATTTTACAGTTTCACTTGACCGGCGCATGAATAAAGTGATGAGCTCCATGGCAGTGTCAATGTCACATGTGACGTCAGACTACGCAACGGGCGTACAAGTGGATATTAAGCAGGCCTTTAAAAAGTTCTCAGTTTATCGTGAACTGTCTATAGCGCATTTCGCTGGCCACTCGACTTTCTTGTCGTGTGATATCGGCAGTGTGGCGGATGAACAAGTGTTCTTATTGCGACCCGGGCTAGTGCGTGGCCGCCATCTTGACATGTCAGCGGAGGGCGTGGCGTGTTTCACGAAGTGTGGAGTGGAAGTTAATGTTGTAACAAAAAAATGAGAATTCCTACAAGAAAAACTGCTACGTAGGCATTATTAAGGGCCGCCTGTTTTTCGAGAAACATTTACGTGAATGCTAAACTCCATTGTTCTATGGCATAAGTGCAGTTTTCCTTCTGTTATTGGCCACGTGTCTTTGTTACGAGACAGTTTCTTACCTGTCTGGGCCATTCAGAACTAAGTAACTCCGAAACTGAGTGTCCGTAATTCGCGTGCAGACACATGCAATGCGTGACAGTTAAAATCATCCAATCACGAAGTCGGATCTGAGTTCTAGTGTTTTGGAGTATAAGTAGTCCTGAAATCATTTCTCTGAAAACAGGTGGCTCTAGGAATTATTGCACTTGTAGCTTGTAGCATCCGATAAAGAACGCGGTGTGTTGTAGACCACTATTTCCTGTATGTTCGTGTCTACAGATTTGGTGCCGTTGCTGGATGTTGTATGCATTAACAGCTGTTTCTACAGTTATATAGACATGTGAGAATTATTCCCCCAAAGCGAATTTTTCTTATTCGCCTACACATAAGCAAAGTTTTTTTTTGGGGGGAAAAGGGGGGGGGGGGCAGTCAATCGTAACAGTCGAAAAAAGACATAGTATAATAAAGTATATATTGTAAAATGGCATGAAGAACTTATATCTTTGCGCATTACTCAAAACAACAAACTGACTTATGTTGCTGTCAAATGCAGTGTTCGTTTACTTTATCCCCATTTCCATAAACGTGTGGTCTAGGGCCCTTCTACAATTAGCAGCGGCAATTAAATGTTACATTTTATATAAGTATAAGATGTAAGTAAAAGTCTAATTTAACATCAAATAATATACTCTTTTGTTAAAAAGAGCAGAAAAAGCCAAATGCCTCAGATACGGTGTGATTTTTCAGTGGTTTAATTAAAAAAAGTGTAAAGATAATGCGAACAGACAATAGCTTGTTTCTGACGCTAGTAACAATGTGCCGTCCTCAGTGTGTCGCCCCAGCACACGGCCTTAATGTCTACTTGGAACGGGTCGTGCGCAATACACTCGCCCGGAGCAGAACTAGCGACCTCACGATCATACATGCTCCACGGTGTAGGGTTTGTTTGAGCCTTTGGATTTTTCTTTGTGTGTTGCTGGGCAGGCCGCGTATTACGTCTCCCCATCGCCAAGTCAGCCATTTTGGTGCGCGGGGCAAGATGGTGCTGTCCTCTTTATTCCTGAGCCTTGATTGCCCGTCTCCAAGAACACTGCGGTTATGACAGCTATTCATTAGTCGTCAAGAGCTCTGGCATTCATAGCCGCCTGCTTTTGTTGGAGACCCACCGGGTGTACCTCCCCCACCTCTAGGCCCCCTGTGCTCCTCTCAAGATGGCCGCGCGACCTACATGCTTCTACCCTAATCAAAGCCGTGGAGTGGAGCTACGTAGAGTTCTGCCAGTTGACATAACGACCAAGTCCGGCTTCCACCATCCACAGTTACCTAACATTCTGCTCAGGGTCGGGAGTAAAAAGCAATTCCATGGGGCGGGAAGTTTGCATTCAAGAATATGCACTTTGATAAGTTTATTAAATAAGTACGTGTACATATATTTATTTATACCTACACTAGGATAAATGTTTTCTGTATCAAACAGCGTTTGTTCACAGAAACAAAATTGATTATTTATGTAGGGGCAGTTAAATATTTTGCTGTTGATGCCGACTTATTCTGTTGTTATTATTTGTTCGACCCAAAATATGATTTTATTGGCGCGAAAAAATATTTGTTTAGCTGTAAGTACATTGAACAGTCTACAATAAACATTGCAGAGGAAGTAAATATATGACAACGGCTGTACACAGCTGGGATCATTGCCTGAGAGGTTTTCCCAATGTCTTTTAAATACCAAGCACACATATAATTGTTTGCATGAATGATGCAACTATTGGATCAGTATGAGTGCAGCACAGACCAAAATATTACTTCATTGCAACACTTTAAACCATAAAATATTGCGAGACTGAAAGCATTAAAGAATTTTTTACTCCATTGGAAGTCGTTTCTAATTAGGTATATTTGGAGACATATATATAGTTAAGGGATTCAGCCTTTCTTGGTATTTACGGTTGGTCATCATACTTAGTTGTTGCTTTATCGCACAAGAAGCAGCCAGCTGACGTGTCAGCAGCTGTCAGTAGTGTTGGGCACGGAGAAGGCGCGTCTATATTTGTACTAGTTTCTGCCCGCAAACTGCACTGGTCATGATTCCATCTTGTTTGCAGCATGCCGTACATATACAAGTATACTCGGGACAAAATGTATACAAATTCAACACTGGGCTAAATTATGTAGTGAAAGCGTGAATTCCAACAGGGTTGATGCGAAACACCTATACTTGCCGGTTAGGTAGCGAACTTTCCATTGGCTGTTGCATTATGCTCGCGTAACGTCTTCATTTCTCTATGTCACTATATCAAATGGCTGGCTGTGTCAGAGGGCGTGGCTAGCTTCGTGTGCACATGTAACACTAGTCATATTTGTGGACAGTGTTAGTAAGTTCATCATGATTAGAGCCAGTGGTTATTCGTACAAAATTCAGAGCACACAGTAGACTTCAGTACTATGTATACACCTCGGCTGTTGTTACAACTCCATTGGCCGTTGATGCAGTTACCGCATTTAACTGAGCCACTTGGGATCCCGTAACTCCTACACTGAGCATTAGTGATTCTTGGGTAAACAGTTAACAAGGACCAGGACATGACTCGGCCAATCAAGGAAGCTGGACGACACTACAGTACTTTCATCTGTATCTTGTCCGGACATATTCTCGCGAAATTTCACTGACGCTAGTCATGATCAATGACTAGGGATAGGAAAATTTCGCGAGTTCGATGGCCTGTAGGTTAGATTCCGTAGTCGTGTGTGCACTCGAGCTTCAGCTGTTAGTTCATTGGTTGTTTCCCGAGTGAGTAGCCAGTGTTACTCCACGCCTGGCGGTATGGAATTCACCAATTGTTTCCTTCCCAGTCTGAAATTGGCTCAGAGGCTTCCAGGGCGTGTCTAATAAACTGCGATCAAATTGGAAAGTCAACTTCAGTGTACACCTGTTTGACGTCTACTTTGTCCTGAAATGATCTCGCGAAATGTTCCTATCTCTATCAATTACTAGGGGTAGTGAAACTTCGCGAAAATATTTCAAGACACGTTATACTGCAAAACACTGTAAGGTAGGTTCCCTATCTTGATTGGCTGAATTACTTTTTGACACGTGTTAACTATCTGCACACTAATCATGTAGGAGCCGTGGCGATGTTGCCGACTTCTGAGTGGATAAGTCGAATATGAAGACGCCTTCTCAAGCAGACAGCAACCAATGACAACAGACACACTGCTGTTGGGTGCTGACACTATTGAAGTCTACCGTGTACTCATATTTTTCCACGGAATCTCACTAGCTTTATCAATTACGTATTCTATAGTTGAGCGGTTTTATTTGGCCCAGCAATATATTTTGAAGTATAAGTATTTAATTTTGTGCCCCTTTATTACCAAATTGAAGAACGTAATTAAGCAGGAGTAGGTATGTGAAATTTTAAAACTGAGACAATATTAATACACATTTCAAAAGTTGCCCTTGGTATACGGGTATAAAGTTGCATGTGAAGAGGATATATTTTGGGCTGCTCTTAACATCGAGATCATGTGAGCATATGAGGGTGAAGTTATGTGAGTATGGAGCAGCGCCGGAAAGCAAGGGTGGGGGGAAACAGGATATCCCGCCGACCAGCGGATTCGTCCGGCACGATTCGCACATGCGAAAATCCGGGAGCGACCCCGCCGGGAATCGAACCCGGTTCGCATTGGTTGGAGGCAAGTAGTTTAACCACAACACCACCGCGGCCCCATTGTTGTATGTGTTAAGAGGTTAAAGGTTCTGGCTGTTCGCAAACACTCAAATACATTATCAAGTAACCAGTGGCTAGCTAGCAATCACAAGATACAGTGTTAGCGTGCGAGCACAGTGGAAGAACTACCCCACAGCCATATTTTATTGAAGAGCAGAGAGCTACAGGTGAAATAATACAGCGATGTCGTCTCAGACAGTAGTGGTGTCCGTGAGTTCAGTGGACGGCATGTCCGTTGTGGTTGGGAAGCAGTGGCTGATGTCCGGCAGAGGCTTGTCCTCGCACTTGGACTTCCAGGCGTTCCACGCGTAGAATCCTCGCAGGCTGTAGATGAGCTTAGCGCACTCGATGTCGTCACTTAAGTCGTCTCCTATCAGGTCTGCAACATGACACGTGAACAACAGTCATTACTAAGGACAGAAACGTTGAGCAGTTCCAGTCGTCTGCAGCGAGGAAAATATCGCAAAACGGACATGTTCTATGTTCTTTGAATAATACTGGCAACAAGGCTATGTAATAGGTAGGGATAGGAAAATTACGCGAATTCATTTCAGGACAAGATAGGCGTCCAATATGTGTACACTGAAGTCAACTTTGCGAATGGATGACAGTTCATTAGGCACGCCCTACACGACTCTAAGCCAATAGCAGACTGGCAAGGATACAGGTAGCGAGTGCCATACTGCCAGGTGTAGAGCGGCACTGCCTACTCTCTCGCTCAGCAGCCAATGAACAAACATCTGACGCTCTAGTATACACATGACTGTGAAGTCTAGCCAGCAGGCCACTGAACTCGTGAAATTTTCCTATTCCTAGTGATAAGTACGGCCACCTGTTTTCTGCGAAAATATTTCACGACCAGTTGTATCCCATAACTAGAGACCTGCTAAATTAGCGTTATGTTGTAACTGCAGACTAAACTGCAAGACGTAATGTATTCGTTTTCTGCCATTGGCCGACAACTTGTGTGGTACGTCTCTAGGAACGCTTTTAGCCAATAGCTGAAGTTGAACTGCTGAACAACTAATCAGCACTGAAGAGGCCACAGACATTAATGTCGCTGTATAGTTGCCAGTAGCCAATGGAAGAACGAATTGCACTCAGGCAGATATAGGGCATTGAAGTCCAGCATGGTAACATATAATAACGCAAATTTAGCAGGTCTCTATACATAAATAGGAGGACCTGTTTTTCGCGAAAAGTTTCCACGATCAGTTGAACTCCAAAATACTTAACTTCAGACGCACTTTCGTGGTTGGATGATTTTAACTATCACGCGTCTCAGATGTCTGCCCGCGAACCACGGACGTTCAATGTCAGAGCAACTTTATTATGATTGGTCCAGTCATGTAAGAAGTGTCGTATCACATAAAAGCACGGCAAATGACCGAAGGAAAGTTTCATGACTGCATGTAGGATAATAAATCTAGCCTGCGCATAACTCTTTTCGCGCAAAACAGGTGGTTCTATCCAAAACACATTGGTTCAGAACCAATATCTCCGTTGGATGGATTTGAAAACGCACGCATCTTAGGTGTCTGTCAGCCAATCATGGACGTTCAGTGTCAAAGGAAACTTTAATCTGATTGGCCCAGACGAGTAGAAAATGTTTTCTCTCGGAGTCACGCAGCCAGTAGCCAAAGGCCATTTGCAAGCGTGTACGTAAGAAGTCTAGCTTGAGCATAAATCTTTCTGCGGAAAACAAGTGGCATTAGTGATATGTAATTAAATAAAAAATCACTTGAGTCAAGCTGCCATTACAGACGAGCACAGACAGACACTGAAGCGAAGACGAGTACGTGAGCTGTAAACCTGACGGCACATCGCAGTCGGCAGAGAAGAACACATACACTGAATTAGTTTGCCTCAAGACGGGGACAGATACAAGGAAACTGTGATTCTAGTGAAACTGTGTTAGTACGTACCGCTGCACTTGATATGGCAGTCGCCTCCTTTGTCGTCCAGACCGCACCACCACCTGCTGTTGATCTGCAACACCAAAAACAACAAACATGTCACGCCATCTACTACTGTGGATACAGAATGTACCTAGAAGTCTCAAGACCTCGCTGTTAAGAGCTGCCCAAATATCTCTCTAGGTTAGACCGACAAGCTTTAGCTGCCGTTTACTCACGAAAAAAGAGCGTGAAAACCTATATATATATATATATATATATATATATATATATATATATATATATAAAATTCACGAAAAGAGTGTGAAACGCACACACACACACACACACACACACACATATACATATATATATATACACACACAGATCGTATGGCCTAAAGTGAAAGAGATTGGATTTGGAACACCAGTTTTTTTTTTTTACAAATATTTGAGAAACTTTTAAAACGGAATATTGCGTGTGTGGAAAATATGTAACAGAACAAAAGCCTCTATATATAAACACCTGTCCTTCGCTGTCGTGAAACTATGTCGTGGAAGTTATCACGGATACTGCTCTTATTTCAACTTGATCTCCGCGGCGCTGTAGCATACTTGGTATTTAAAAGATGCGATACTAACCCACATGTCACAATTTTGTCCACACACTTGGTGTTCCATCTCCAGTATTTGTAAATACACGAATGTTTTTGGTCCAACTTCAAAGATGTGTGCCGCTCTTAAGATTCACTTTAGATCATAGGTCGTACATATGTTGTCAGCTTCTTTTCTCGTGATTAACATATTGCCGAAGTTTACCGTACTATAGGCTGTTCACGGTAAAGTGGGCACTTTTTAAGGCCCTTCTAAATGTTTCCTTTCAACCAATCTCCATCTTCCTGCTGCTTTTTAATATAAACATTGTAATGTGACCAATAAATAGAGCGTATACGTTTCACCGCCCTCAAAATTGAATGCCTGAGCCTGCAATAAGGGATATTTATTATTGTATAAAGCCTGTTGTGAGGGCCTTAACAAGTGCTCACTTTACCGTGAACAGCCTATAATTGAAATAAATACATCCGGTATGCACGTTTCTTGTCCAGTATCACAACTTCATAGTTGTATGTACGTAGACATGAACTAAGCCACTGTAGCAGCCTATGTGTACGTACGTATACGTAATGTCCAATCTTATAAAAACACACACGCTAGGAAAGGGAGATTGTGTGGTTTATAGACATTGCTGTGTTTCGCTGGTATTGTTTCTTCGCATGCTTGTTATTGAACCAGGGTCCTCTACGAGTGTCCGGTAATTAACGGTACCTGGTTTTCGTGTAGAGCTTCCGTATTCAGCTGTACTAAAAAAAAAAAAAA
The DNA here is from genome assembly GCA_029891345.1 of Dryococelus australis. Taxonomy (NCBI): domain Eukaryota; kingdom Metazoa; phylum Arthropoda; class Insecta; order Phasmatodea; family Phasmatidae; genus Dryococelus; species Dryococelus australis. The sequence goes on along the minus strand of CM057002.1, from coordinate 66,911,760 downwards.
GTAGACCACATTTACTTTTGAGTTTGAATAATGGGAACTGTTATGCGTCTTAAGTAGCGAATATCAGACGTTCATCGTCGGCCTAACCTTATTACGACTGGGCTACTCAAGACAGAATACGGCTTCTCATAAAATAAAGAAAGGGCGACAGTCTATATTAAAGTAAATAAGTATGCTGTATACAATTTTATTTCACTCATGGTTTTAAATATATGCAGAGACTTTTTGTTTTTTATTTACTGGTAATGTGTTATCTATATTGTTGAACACCGTGCAGTTTATGTATGTTAGTTGTATATGTGCCCGAAATTATTGTATCGCATAGTAAGTTTTTCATGCGTACATATCAGTTGAGTGTTTCTGGTGCAGTAATTAGTAATACAAGACATTGTTGAAAGACTGAAGTTAGCTTTTAACAGCTTGTTGCATGAGTCATATAATACTATAGTATATTGTATATAACACGGCAATTCTCCATATGCCAGGGCTTTTGGCAATGTCTAGAATGGAGTTAATTAAAAGTTATTTTATTGATTTAGTTTAGGTATGGACAGGAAAATGTCGCATTTTAAACTATCTGTAGGCTGGACACCGCTGTCAAGTGTATCTTGAAGCCTCAGATTTCTGTTAGTTGACTGCTGTGGTAGCGTGTAGTCAGGTTCCACTTCGACCAGGTGACACTGGACGCAGTGCTTGTATTCTTACAAATCTTCTATTGCATAGAGTTCACTTGGGCGTGATTGACATCTAGCTTGTCCTAAAATGAATTCGCGACATTTTACAATCCCTATTTATAGGGAGCTACTGGTTTCCCACTCGTTATCTTTGTAATCTCTTTCTTAGTGTAGAACTGCAGATTTTGCCACATACACATGACATGTACAGGAAGACAGCTACAAACTGGTGTGTGTGTGTGTGTGTGTGTGTGCGCGCGCGTGTGTGTGGGCTATACCAAGCTCGTTAAGGGTTGGAGGTCTTAATCAAATAAAAGAATTAATTACAATTTCCTTATTTTATTTACAATACTTACAGCAACATTCTCTGAACTCCAGTTCTCACAATAAATTGAAATCACTTACTGTTCACGATTGACACCAATTAATAAAATTTATAATTACGGCCGAGAAATCAATGAAATTAAATAATTAAAGATCAGTCCCAATATACAGTGTATCAACCTATTCAATTATTTTATAATTTATGCGTCCATATTTGACAGTTCGTATATTTACAATAAAATCAGTATTACACTTCCATTCTGTCCCACCTCAGTTCAGTCCATGTCCCGCCAGTCGCAATGTTCTAGAGTCCTCCAAGCGCCCTCACGCACAGTAGGCTTCGCTCGTCGGTTTCACACCCTCTCGTCCATTCAAGCCACGAAAACCTCACTCGCCGTCGTCCCGCAATCTCCAGTCGTCACCCACACTTCACTTCGCTGGCGCACAATCGGCTAGGTGGCCTCCGTCAAAGACTGCCGGCCGCTGGGTTGCGGCAGTATATATAGTCTGTTAGGCCGCCACCTAGAATCTTCCCCAACTCGCGTGGTACGTCGCGGAGGGCTGAGGGGCCAGCCAGTCTCACCAGAACATACTTGCGTCGTCGCTAAACGTATCGGAAACTCTAGAGGGCAAGAGGAGGTCTGTGACGCCAGCAAGTCTCTCCGCTGTCAGCATTCACGGGATTCCCAGAAGGGAGTGCAACAGGCCGTGAGCGCATCGTTCCAGGAATAGGGGAGGGCGAGGTGGGTCTCCGATTACACCGCGGGGCAGCTGAGTCGGCGCCAGCTGCAGCACGCAACTCTGTGTGTGTGTGTGTGTATATATATTTATTATATTTTGTGTAATATTTTTAATTTCGTAAGCAGATAACCGATGAGTTCGCATTTTAAGATAGAAGAGGAAAGAGAGGAAAATGACGAGCCCAGATCAGAACACACACGGATGTCTGCTCTCATTGTTCTAGTGTGTCACTACATCACTACAGTCTGTCTCACATCTCACGGCCTGTGAACACTGGTAGTAAAATGTCGTGAGCTCAACGACTTGCCGGCTAGATTCATTGACAGTTTGTTCACTAACAAATACGTAAAGTGCCCACTGGCTGGTTGCCAACACAATGAGACACTTTGATTACGCATACATTCTGTTATATCTTCATTATTAGCTTAGAGTTTTCCAGGATGTCTTGAACAAGCCGATAACAAACTGGAAAATTAACATAAAATATAAGTGTTTGAAATATAGCTTGTTAAGAGAATTTCTCAGGCCCTACATAGTAACTACTCCTGGAAGATAGACATGATCAAAAACTTAGAGCCTTAGCCTTACCACTTTCGCTACCTGGGTAAAAAAAAAATGTAAGTACGTGTACTGGAAACTGATAATGTGTAACGTGAGTGTTATTAGAAGTGTAAGACACTCACCATACAGTTAGTCAATTTGCATAATGCCACTTATTTGTTGGGCTTGGAACAAAAGTGCTATATGTCAAGGAGCTTACCTGGAATATACCGAAGTCGTAACTACCATTCTTGTTAGGACCGCCGACAGCAGATGTGTTTAAGCTGCTCTCGTAGATGGCCAAACAAACCCCTGGGGACATTTATATTTAAAGAAAATAAGCTTTATTATTCCCTGCAAGTTTTTTTTTTTTTTTTTTTTTTTACTTTGTGAACTGTTGAGTTTTTATGCACATGCATTCATCTTGAAATAACATAAATATTACAATCTTACACGTTATAAGTCCCAACTTTATAAGGTAATTATCAAGAACCACATTTTGTGAACTTTGTCTGAGTAAATTAACTTTTTAAATCTCATTTTTAAAAGTAATTAGTGCATCTGATATAACTAAGGATTGAAATATTTCAAGAATTCGCATGAAGACAATGTAGACTTCGAAAAACATTCACATTTGAGCTAATTGTGCAAATATATAACAGTTAATTAAACCCCGCAATGCAGAACTTTGAATCAGTAAGAAACCTGTGATGTAATAAGGAAGAAATGCTGCATACTGGGGTCAAACTGTCTACTCACTTGGGCCGCAGGATATTGACTCATATGAGACTCAAGTGATGAGGTGGCTGGACTCGCGACATTGTTCTGTCCTTTGCTGCAGCAAAATGAAAAGTTATCTTCTCCAAAATTATCATACTTTTCTGGTCATGGAAACAAAAGTTACTTGTAACTAACGAAATGCCTTCATTTAAATGTTTATTGAAACTGCGTGACAGGAAATAATTTTCCAGCGCTGTGCATGTGTGAGCGAGACTAGAACTAACGCAAGTTTGTCCGCCGACTTTCGAACGTTCATAACCATTTATTTCGTTGGCACCTCAACTGAGGTGGCTCGAAAAAAATATATTTTCATAAATTGTAACGAAACGCCATTTGATGCCATGTTACAAAATACAGCATGAAAAATATTTCAGCCTGGGATTGTCGACAAAAACCTCTATCGTTTCTCATAATTATGTTGCCATTGTTAGAGATCTGCAGGTAACGCATTAATATTTAGTGGCAGGTAGTAATTTAAGTACCCGTATGTGCTCACTATATTTGCACTGTCATGTTTAATTTGACACGCCCATGGTATCTCAGCACCAATGAATAAACACTTCATGTCAGTGTGAACGAATCACATGCCATGCGGTCTGAAATGAAGCGGCTTGGCACCGCTACAGTAGCCAATGAACGAGTGACTCAGGCATCAGTATATACAACACTGTGGAGTCTATCTTGTTGGCATGTAATAATGCAAGAGTCACACGTTCCTACGACTGTTGTGTGTCCTTCAACAGCCACTTGCGACCACGTGTCCAATAAGGCAGCGATATGGCATTGCTATCAACCAACATAAACATGATCATGTTACGTTAATTTTTCTGACCTGTATTAAATAAAATTTTTGCCAATTACAGTGACCGCCAGTTAACAAAAAAAAAAAAAAAACTATAAATAAGTTGAGGCAAGGACCGTACGTGACAAATTCTCCGGTGTAAAGTGCGTGTTTGAAGTCGTACTTCTGTCGGCGTACATGCGATGTAGTATACAGCACATTCATTGTTATAGGCTGTTCACGGTAAAACGAGCACTTTCGAAAACCATGCCTGAGATCTACTTGTATGCACGCTGTGTCTTCTTCCGCCTTATGTAAAATTAACATCGCTACAAGTCTCAGAACTTTATTCATGCGTCGGTCAAGTGAAACTGTAAAATTATTAGGAAAGTAAATATTTTTAAAATCCGCCAATTTTTGCACATCTATTCGTTAAAAAAGCAGAAAGGAAAATAAATAATTTAAGTTATTACAAATTGTTACCTAACACTTTTTATTCGACGTTAACTTTCCATCCTTCGTTAACAAATTTACTTGGTGCATATCACTCAGTGCGCACCTTAATATATATGCAGGTAGGGCCAGTGGCTTTTTTCTAGGGTTGATTTCAAAAGTGCTCACTTCATCGTGAACAGGCTTTACTTTCAAATTTTCTGAAGCTCTGCTAAAGTTCTACTTCCGAGATATTCCTCCGCTCCGTGCAAACAAAGCTTGACCAAGTATATACTTACACCAAAGCGACAACGCACCGCATTCGTGCGCACTCAGTGTATTAATATTTTACATGAGAACTATTTAATACCAGGCATCACCAACAAACATATTTTCTTTCTGTTTTATTCATATTAATAGATCATACATTAAATATTATCGTTTATAGAAAAAAAAGGTATAAGTGAAATTTCAATAGAACCAAAACTGTTACTTTTATATTAACAGAAGTACAAAACGCTTGTGATAAACGACATATTCATTAAAATAGTATAAACCTTGAAGAACTGAGACACCCTCTTACCTGGTGCGCGAATTTCTCCACACTGTTATTAATACTTTCAAACCATATTTAATTTTATAATTTTCGGCTTTGAAAATAATAACTTTAATTATGCGTATTTTACTTCAAGCTGACACAACACTTGATTCGCTATCGCAATCAATAAGCTATACGCTTTGTGTTCGCCTATAAAACTACGAACAGTATCTGATGGAGAACAGTGTTAAGGTTTACAGATCAGTTACCACTGGGAAGATCATTGTGCATTGATTCCCGCACTCTAGAGAACAGGTCGAAAATAAGCGTTATGTGTGCACTTGGGTCTGAATGGATCAAAATGCATTTTTTAAAATACGGAAACTTCCAAACCTAACTGCAATACATTTCCACGCGTTAAAAAAGAGATTTTTTTAAAGCAAAGAAAGATGTACGTAATTATTTTTACCCAAACAAAATACGTATTCTCTCAGTAACTAAACCAAATTCAAAATTTAAGGAAATGTGTTTTGTTTGTTTAACAGAAATAAGACCTGAGCTTACGCGCCACATTAGTTGTCTCAACAAAATATGCTTAGTATTTCCTTGTATTTCATGTTTTAAGCAACTAGTAGGCTAGACTGCACAGCCCTATGTAAATGTTTTCCAGCCTTAGCTTTCTGTTCACTGGCTGCTGCTCCAGTGTGTAGCCAGTTCTACCTCAGACCAGGTGACATGGAATTGGGTGCTTGTTTAATTGCAGGTCTGTTATTAACTCAGAGTTCGTCTGGGCGTGTCTAATAAACTGTTATCCAATTTTAAACATGGCTGAAATACACAAGTGATTGACATCTAGCTTATCCTAAAATTAATTCGCAAAATTTTACAGTCCCTATAAAAAATTCATAGAGTGCCGTGTATCGTAAGTAAACACCTAGATTTGTTATTTGTTGCTGGCTTCATGTCCTTGTGCGAAGACGCTTTGGCATTTGTATGAATTATTCAGAACTAGATTACTTCGCTTCTGAACGAAGATGGCTCGTGGACGGACGCCTAAGTAGCAGAGCAGTTGAAAACCACACATCTGCGAGAGTGTTCAAATACAACGGCACATGGAACTATTTCCGCGAAAATCGGATGTCGCTAGTGATTGGAATATCATTGTATCGGCACGCCCTATAACTCCTCAGCGAATGATAAATATATTTAAATACTGCGCCTGCAACACAAGCAACCATGTAGAACAAAACATATCACCTGACCACGGCAGTAGTCCACGAACAGACAGCCGTGGTCGTAGTGTTGGAGAAGTCTCGGCTGCTGCCACACGAATTTGTCTAGTTCACGAACTTCACTTCAACAGGACATAAGTAAAATGTGGCAACTCTAAGTAAATAATTGTTTCCTTATTGAGAAAAACAGTGTATTCAACAATTATTAACGATCAATAAACGAATACACGCCAGCACTGATTTGACACAAATAATTTCACTAGGAAGTGTGCTTAAGAAAGATTGTCACACTAACTCTTAATGGACACATTATATTTTCTTTTCTGGTGTTGCTAAATATGAAATTTTTTGTGTGACAAGTACTTACGAATGTCTTAACAAGTGATACTTTGGAACTTATGGGAAGTGTCTCAGTAGAACCATATGGCTTGGCCCACGTGTTCTTCGCTCAATTATTCCACGACTTATTGTACTCAAAACACGTTCGTTCAGACGCAGTATCGCACGTGTCTTATGTATCTGCCAGCCAATCACGGGCTTCCAATGCCAGGGTAATTTTTTTATATTGGTCCAGTCGAGTAGAAAATGTCTTCTCCCACACACACGTGACCAATTGTCAAAGGAAACGTGCTAACATGCACTTAGGAAGTTGAAATCTACTCCGTGCATAGATATATTCGCGGAAAACAGGTAGCAACTATAGAACATATGGTATTTCAGAAGCAGCCAATAGCATTGAAAAAGTAAAGTTTCAGTCTGTATTGGGGTCTGATTCTGTCCTTGTACAACACCGACCATGACTCCACGTGTTCTGCAACGTGTCAGATGTGAACGAGTATACGTGAGATTATATAATTAGTGGTTAATTAAAGCTAAATGGGCTAATTGAAACGTTCAAAGACTTTGGGAAATCAGTATAATAGGAAAATAAGAACGGGCAGTTAATGCGCACGGCTTTATTTCAACTTGTAAGCAAATTACTCGCCATAACTGTGGAGTTATTTATTAACTCGTTCGATCCCGAATTCATTGACGAGCTCCCTGACATCTTACTGAACACTGCACTACTAGAAAAAATTATCCGTAAAATTACGGAAAGTATCGGTTACAAATTGTCCAGACATCTGCGTGAAATTACGGACTCTTGATTTTTTCCAGTAACGTCCACCCCTTATTTTTCACGGAAATCTCCATCCCTTCACGTGACGCGTCCATAAACTTGCAAATATATATATATATATATATCTTTTTAATCTGCTGTTTATAACAAGAAGTACCTGATAGTCAGTGAGCCTACTTTCCTCTACATGTGTGCAAATAAATTTTTGTGAAGTTCCTGAAAGCTTGGATGGCATGCAGGTAGGCGTTGATGTCTCAGAATCAGAAACTTGTAAAACAACACAAAGACATTAGAAATATACGAGTGACTTACTCGGGATTCGAATGCAGAAAAACTCGTAGAATTAAGCTAGCTTGCAATAAACTGCATCACGGAGGTAGGATTCGGAGCATCAACTTCGGATATAATAAGTGAAATGTTTTGATTGATAGGGTTCACTAACCTGAAATATTTTCTCGGCCACCATTTTGAGAATAAGTGCCTGAGCCGCTAATCTGTTGATTTGTCTCCGAGGTATGGCATAAAATCCTTATTCTCTTAAATGGGGCTATCTTAAAAAATTGCTTAAAAAGAGTTCTGGACACAATATTTTTAATAAATAATGTCAGCATAAAAAGTTCGATTGAAATTGGTAAATTGTTAAATAGACATGCCAGATATATGAAAATATTTATATAACCACCATTTTTCAAATCACTGTCTGACCCCATTTAAATCATGTAACTTTACATGGTCTTCTGTAGGTGTGAATAGTTGTGTAGATATTAGTTACATTATCCCGCTAATATGATAAAAAGTTCAGTTTACTCCCCTGACACTACTTTGTAAAAAATCCAGCAAAGGAGGAATATGCATATCGGTTGATTGATCCTGTATATATGGAATAAAAACTCAATTGATCACGTGACGATCTTCATAAATAGATGGTAGAAGTTTATATATTGGCACATTTGATTATTCTCAAAAATAAAATATGCAAAGTTAAATTTCAATCTGTTACATAGTTTCGTAGAAATAGTACACTAAGCTAAAATGTTAGTATACGCGCTATTCGGAAAATAAAGAGACTTGCATACTTGGGAGGTGAAGCCACATAAATTACTATTATAGCCTACCACAGTAAAACTTCTTCGCCGAATTTGAAAGAAATCGGTGGATTGTTTCCCGAAATACGGTATAAAAACTATATTATTTCATGTGGGTCTATCCTATAAAATGGCGGAGAAAATAGCGCTATTCCTAGACAATTTTGGCGGATATAACTGATAACGTCAGCATACAAAGTTAAGTGGAAATTTGTTTTGCAGTTTCGTAGACAAAAAATTCGGAACTAAAATTTTAATATTGCCGCCATTGTGAAAATATGTGTGTCTGGCCCTCTCAAGATTTATTAGTTTACATAGCCTTTCATATTGCTAATTGTTTACATAGCCTGCCATTGCCCTAATTGTTTACATAGCCTGCCATTGCGCTAATTGTTTGACAGATTTGGTAGAAATTGGTTGTTTTTTTTGGAGATCACATACTTTTAAGTTGTCAAGTAATACTATCTTAACAAATGGCGGACAAAAGAGATTTTGTGTGTACACACTTTATTATTTTAATATATACAGCCATCATCCAAAATTTCATTGATTTAATTGCATGGTTTCGACGAAATAACATACAAAACTAAAATATATATGGCCGCCATTTTGTAAATAAATTTCTGAAACACCTAAAACATTTCAATTAACATTACCTACCCCAGTGCTACTTGTTTGCCATATTTGGCAGGAATTGGAAAATTGTTTTCCCAGGTATGTCGTAGAAACTATATTCGTGTGTTACTATCTTACAAAATGGAGAAAAAAAAAGTGGCTAGATATAGATACATTCTATGTTTTTAGTACAAACTCCCAGAATATGAAGTTAATTTAGAATTTATTAAATGGTTTCGAAAGTATAGCATACTATGCTTGAATAGCTAGATTGCCACCATTTTTAAAATAAGTGCCTGGCTTATTTGAAACGTATGTTTACATATCAACTCCGGCAGTACCACTTGATTGCTGAATTTGATAAGAATCTATCAATTGTTTTCCGAGAAATTACACAAAAATTGATTAATTCATATAGTGCTATCTTATAAAATGGTGGACAAAGTGTTTTGGCTTATTGTATTTTTGTAATAAATACTGTCAGCGTACAAAATTTGGTTTAATTTGACCAACCGATGTGGTAGTTATACAAAATAAACTTAAAAGATTTGCGTGGCTGCTATTTTGAAAATAAGTGCCTAATAAAGTTTAATTACTTATATTTACCTGGCCTATCATAGTATTTTATACGAACCAAATTTGGCAAAAAATTGGTTGAAAGAAGATATAATGTTAAAAACTTATTTTTACATGAGCTGCTATACTTCAAAATGTCGGACAAAAGCGATTTTGTTTAGTTTTTATGATGCTTGTAATACATACTGACAGTATACATATTTTGGTTAACATTATCCAAATGATATGGTCGTAACACCAAAATAACATAAAATATTTGTATTCCACCATTTAAAAAATACGTGCGTAATAAAGTTCTTCATTTACATATATTTACTTGGCCTATCAAAGTATTTACTTGGCCTATCAAAGTATTTACTTGGCCTATCAAAGTATTACTTACTAACAACATTTCAAGAAAATAGTTAGAGCGGTTTACAAGATATAACATAAAACAAGCTTTATTTGTTCATAAGGCGCTATCTTCGGAAATGGCTTATAAAAAGGGGCTGTTGTTTGCCTTATATAATGCTTGTAATAGATAATGTCAGCATACAAAATTTAGTTGATTTTGGTCAAACGGTATAGTAGTTACACAAAATAAACCTAAAATATTTGTATGACCGCAATTTTGAAAATAATTGTCTAATTAAGTTAAATTAATCGCATATACCTGGCCTATCACAGTATTACTTACGTGTCAGATTAGGCGAAAATTGGTTGAGTAGTTTTCGAGATACAACGTGAAATTTATTTATTTTTCATGATGCGCTATCTTCCAAAATGGCGGACCAACAACAATATTCTCCTCAGAATTTAATGCTTAAAAGTTGCGCTGTTAGCGTACAAAATTAGATAAAAATCGGCGAAAGCGCCCAGCGTGGTCGAGAACTATAAATGTCACGTACCCTTGCTTAGTACCGGGTTAGGTGAAATTCGGTTGACGCGTTCGAAAATTGAAAAGACGCCCAGACACACACAGACACACAGACAGGAAAGTGATCTCATAAGCCTTTCTTTCCTTCGGAGAGTAATCTAACATGAGGTAACAAAAAACGTTTTTACTTTCAGTATGTGGGTGTTTCGCTGTCTATAAAAATTACTATAAAATAATTTTAAAAAATTGTTGCGGTAGAGGGATTTAAACTCGGAAAAGAAATTTGACAGCCCAGCACAAAATTCCACTTACCTACCACGCGTTTACAAGAAGTAGCGTTGCAGATAATTAATACGTATAAAATGATGTATGCACAGTACACCTCTTAGTTTGTATTGACGTTAGTGTGTTTACGAGTTTTTTTAAATCGATTTCAGGTTTAAAAACATGTGTAAGAAAAAGAGTTTTATTTTCGCAATGTCTTTCACTGCGTATAACAGAAATTAAAAACAAAGTTCACGATCAGGGTTAAGAAAAACCGTTTTCTTGTTGCAATTTATTTCACTGTGTATAGAAGTGAAATAAAAAAAGACACTTTAAATATTTTGTCCTGTAGCGGAATTTGAACAAGAATTAACGAACTGGCACTCCATGAGTGTTTCACCACTCACCTACTACTATTTTACAAGTAGTAATGTTGAGATGGGATTTTATACGCTTCGGGTATTATCGGCTTTGTTCGTGTCTCAAAATCGAAGCCATAAGAATACGGGGAGCTTCCATATATTATATTTACGGAGCTCATTTTAGTTCTTCGTTATTATGGAGTGCTTTTCTTTAAATTAACTACGTGTCCGTAAAGGTTTCCGTAAATCTACAGAAATTTCTAACAGTGTGCGCCGGCTATAAATAACTTTTATGTGGAACATTCTCCGGATCTTGATTTACAAGCGGAACAGCATAACGCTTAAAAACACTTTGCCCGAGTGTGACTTCAAAGAAATATTTCTCTGCCATTGAAAACAAAATCCGCGTGGACGTAGATTCATAGTTTCGTCACTGCATGTCACGATATTAAAATAACTCCACAACACATGAACATTAACTACCGTGAATGAAAATTAAAACTGTTTTTACGTAAACAGAAGGGGCCGCGGTGGTTCAGTGGTCAGACTACTCACCTTCAACCAAAGCAAACCGGGTTCGATAGGTGGCGAGGTTGCCCGCGGATTTTCACATGTGGGATAGCTCCGGACGATGCCACTGGTCGGCGGGTTTTCTTGGGGTTCTCCCTTTTCAACTGTCCTTGTATTCCGGCGCTGCTTTATGCTTACCTCACTTCGCCCTCATCGGCTCTAAAGACCTCGATGTTAAAAGCCGCCCAAATCTCTCAGCCCCAATTTACGGAAACAGACGTGAACAATACAGATTGTATTAACTATTAGATATGAAAGAATATTTTTTGGGGGAAGGGAGGAGGGGGGGAGTTTCAAGTCGACTTTTCATTGGCTGACATCCAGCCAGTAATAAACTTTAAATGCGGTAAGAACCAATAGGACGGTTGTAAATGGGGAAGCAAAGACCAACATACATGTCGTTCCTGTGATAGTGAATATCAGTGACACAGTTCCAGCTTGTCCTGTATGCCAGTACAGTACAGTATTAAAGACGTATATTTGTACGTTTGATCGCAGTGAAAGTCTTTCAAAATGTTCCTTTCCAGTTTTCAGCTGTAAAGAAGCAAAATCGTTCTACTGAAACCGACTTTGTGTATATAAAATTTCTAGAGAAGGAATGCACGAGTGCTCTAGTTATACAGAATACGTAAGGTCTGAAGGACCATTGAAGATGTACTGTACGATACTCACAGTCGCGTAGATCTTCCTTCGCTATGCCTCTCTCAACCAGGTTGTCCAATAGTTGACAGCGAGACAGTTTCTCTCCCTGACATACAGCTGCCAGTGCTGCCAACATCACCACCGCGCGACCTGCCATCATCCACGCACGACAGCTCAGCGAGTTGTTGTCGAGAACGCTATCTCGCTAACAAAACTCTAACATCACTTCCGTTTATGTAATTTCAAACAGCGCGGGTGGCGTGGCGAGCCGGAAGCAGGTTATTCCCCTACTAGGTACGCCACGTGCTTTACTGTGGTTGTGCTGACGTCACATGCAGCGCTGTGGTTGTGCTGACTTCACATGCAGCGCTGTGGCTGTGCTGACGTCACATGTCGACAGAGGTCGTCTACTTTTTTATTATTATTATTTTTTATTTTTCTAGTGGAATGGGGTCCCACGAGGAAAATTGCACCTGCTACGAACTTTTAGCCGGAGGGGAAAGGAAAGTGAATTCATCAATTCATTGAACGGCGTCCTTGAGCGAGACGCGAGACTTCAGTCTACAGTTCAGCTGGTAAGCGGGCTGTGTGGTAACCACGCGACTAGAACTAACGGACGTATGACTGACGATACCTAACTTAGTTAAAACTATATTCTATTCGCTGTTTCTTCACACTTTTCGAATCAAACGTTTGAATGAAAAAATACCCCATTTATGACGTTTTTGGTTGTTTCCTAAATATGCCATGTATCACAGACTTTTATACTACATAGAAGTATTTTATTTTTGGTGAAATTGAACTTTCATTTATAGGTTATCTATACATTATAATATTTAATTTATAGTAAATATGTTTAAAAAACAGTGAGAAAATATGTGTGTTGGTAATGCCTTTGACAGAAATAGTTCTTATACAAAATATTAGTAGAGTGGGTGTACAGTAATGCGGTGCGACGTCCATTTGGTGTGATTTGCAAGACTCGAATAAGCTTTGTTTGTACGAGGCGGAGGAATATCCTGGAAGTAGAACTTAGTCAGGACTTCAGAAAAGTTGGGAGTAACCGTGTAAATGGACTATGACCCTAATCCTTACACTCAGCCATCTTGCCCAAAGTAATGCGCGTATGGGATAGTTTAGAACGCTATCACGTAGAGGAAGTAACATGGTGGTTTATTTGATCTGGCCGTTCACATTATTTGGGAACGCGCCTTGCGTGTGTCTTCCTATTGTCTTTAGTGTTCACATTATTTGGGAACGCGCCTTGCGTGTGTCTTCCTATTGTCTTTAGTGTTCACATTATTTGGGAACGCGCCTTGCGTGTGTCTTCCTATTGTCTGTAGTGATACACGTTACTACAATGTGAAAGGCCTTTAACTCAATAACAACGCTTTGCAGCACATATGTCCATAAAGCAATTTTTGCTTGCTTTTATCCTAGGAATCAACTCTCGAAGTTTGTTACAATAGTTTAGATACATCCTGTATAGCTCCAAGATGGCGTCCAACATTCCCCTTAGCGCCTAAGTGAGGCCGTGGAGATATGTAAAATGAGCAGTGTGTAATAACTACGTCACGGCGAGGCGATGGAGAAGATGATGTGCGCGAGACAACAAACAGGGAATCTGCCGTTGATGTAGCTCAGACGTTGTGTTTGGCAACCTTCTGTGGTTGATCATGGCAGCAGAGCAACAGACGTTTATAGGACCGTGCTATCCACATATCAACGAATTTAGAGTGATATATATTATAGCATGGTGCCGGGTACGTAACCTGAAATAGGCGCGAATTCCCTAACTTTCCAAGTTTTGTTATTTTACCCAACATATCTGCAAACTGAGCTGCAAATGTCATGTGAACGTATGACTAAGTGATAGAAAGAGAAAGAGAGAGAGAGAGGGAGGGAGAGAGAGAGAGAGAGAGAGAGAGAGAGAGAGAGAGAGAGAGAGAGGAGAGAGAGAGAGAGAGAGAGAGTTTGTCATTCGAGCTAACTGTAGCTGAGTTGAAAGATTTGGGCTGCTCTTAACATCGAGGTATTGAGAGCCGATGAGTGTGAAGTCAGGTGAGTATGGATCAGCGGCGGAATGCAACGGCGGAAGAAACGGGAGAACCCGATAACACCCACCGATCAATGGCATTGTCCGCTGCTTTTCCCACGTGTGGATCTCTGCACTTTTCTTTCTTTCGTTGTTAGATGTTATCGGTGCGCGAATAGGACAGTGCTTGCTCTAGTATTCTAACACTGAACAAGTATCCATTCTTCACATCAGTAGCAAGAATCTAGGGCGCTTTAAAAATTATCTCAACTCTCATGTTTTTCGCCATTTTACATTGTCTCAAATGATTTTTAATGAAGTAAATGGCGTAGTCAACACCACAATTTATTTGAAACCAACTATACATGCTACCCTTTGACAGAAATAAACATCTCCTTAAGAAACACTCAACACGATAACTATAAAAGGGGCAAAATACAATATATATATCGGGAATCGAAAGTGCCACGGAATATATGAGTTATATATATATTTTAAATACAATGACTGTTTCAACTCATTTAAAAGGTAGAAAGTAAATGGTATGTAGCAATAATAGTTACAAACAGCTAATGAATGACAAATGCTGGGCGGCATAATACAAATAAAAGACTTGTATTGAAATAAATCGTAAATAGTGTTAGAATTCAGTGCCATAAGGCCTGATTAAGTTCCTGTTGATCCATACCCCTCCCCCAGAGCCACTCCCCCCTCCACAGTCCTCATCAACCAATCTTATTCAATGTTTTCTGGTGAAGTCCGTATTTAAAACTTTTATCATATTAGCCAATGTTGTTACCAAAACCGCATATGTGAAAACAATTTAGTATCTATAGCATTTCATATAATTGAATAAAGTATATATAGTTTCGTATAAAATGACAAGTAAGACCACGTGTTTTTTGCAAAAAGATTCCACGACTAGTTGTACCACAAAACACATTAGTTCAGAACCTATTTCATGGTTGGAAAATTTCAACTCTTACGCGTCTTAAGTATCTGCCAGCCAATTACGGACGTTCAGTGTAGGGATGACGTAAATATGATAGGTCTATGCGAGTAGAAAATGTCTTCTCACATATGACAAGTGGCCAATAGGCGAAGGCAATTAGTAAGTATGTACGAACGAAGTTGAAGAATCGCACGTGCATAAATCTTTGCGCGACAAACTGACGTGTAATTTTTAACTTAAAAATTACAATATAAATAACTCTAGTGAAAGAATTTTTTGTGTTTCCATAATTTGTAACGATGAACAAAACCCAAGCAGACTGCTTGTTACGGCACACACTCGTTCAACAACCAAGCCTCTCTTCTTAAGTATGGACTCGCTATGACTCTGTGTACTTCCCAGGGAGCAAGGTCTTCCCCGTTCGTCTGGAGCTTCGTTGCCCAACCACACTGTCAAAGACCATCTTTTACATCTTCTCTGAGTTATTCCCCGCCACACAACCAAACAAGAACGACACGACAATGGCTCAACTGATCCTTCTGGTTCAAGAAGGCGTGCCACATAAACTGACGCTGAACACGTTTCTGGAAGCCGATATATGTAGAAGGATGAATAAGGGCAATCATAGATTGAATATTCCGACTATTATTTCGGCAATGATTTGGTACGGAATTATGCATTACTTGATCGCGATATCTTACGCCGAACAAAGAAGTGCAAATTCACAATGTAACAAATAGCTCGACAGTTATGTACCACGTTGCCGAAATACATGCTCATAAATTTACCAAAAAAATGTTATGTAGTATTGCAGTTTCTAAGCTAAAAGGCTGTTCACGATAAAGTGAGCACTTTTGACATCAACGTTAGAAAAAATGCATTGCTCCTACCTACATGTATATTAACGGGTGCACAGTGTCACACGCACCCAGCAAAGTTGGTAATGATGGAGGAAAAGTAGGTCCTTAACTTGACGCACTTGACGTTGAATAAAAAGTGTTAGGTAAAATCATTTGTGACGACCTCAATTATTACTTCGCTTTCTATTTTTTTAATGCACCGAAATGTAAAAACGAGCAGATTTGTAAAATATTTCCTTTTCTAATAATTACACAGTTTCACTTGACCGACGCGTGAATAATGTGATAATGCCCTTGTCAATGTAAACTTTACATAAAACGGAAGACTACACAAGGTACAAACAAGTGGAACTTAAAAGCAAGGCTTTCTAAAGAGCTCATTTTACCGTGAACAGCCTATATTTAGAATCACTTCCAACAACCTGTATATTTATCAGTGCTTTTAGTAATTATTTATGTAGCGCACCCTGTTAACCCTATAACATATTATCCTGAATATACTCGCTCACATCTGACATGTTGCAGAAATCATGGTCGATGCTGTGCAGTTACACAAGTTAGTGCCAATACAGATGCCACGTTCCCCTGGACGGACAATGCTATTGGTTACTGCTGATTCACCAGCTGTTGTATATTATAATTGATTGCTTCTCGTGGCGTGAGCGTTCTCGAGTCCTTTCCATGGGTTCCGAACTCTCACTTGGTGTAGGAACATTAGAAGCACTTTTTTACGCCCGCCAAAATTTTCCTTCTTTTGCAACACCTGGAAAAAAAAGGTGACGTGTACTTAAGGGGTTAGTGCAGAGGTGACTGTCGACTGTAACTGTAGTGATGTTAAGTCTGACGTCTAGTGAATCTCGCAGTTTCCTTGTCTGAGGTGGTGGACCTACCTGTAATGGGTGTAACACTACCAGGTAGAACTGAGCATGACTTCGTGCTGGCACAGTTTCTGACTCGTCCAGTTTCGGTGTCCATGGCAGAGGACATGTTCCACAAGGACTATGTAATGGGTGTAACACTACCAGGTAGAACTGAGCATGACTTCGTGCTGGCACAGTTTCTGACTCGTCCAGTTTCGGTGTCCATGGCAGAGGACATGTTCCACAAGGACTATGTAATGGGTGTAACACTACCAGGTAGAACTGAGCATGACTTCGTGCTGGCACAGTTTCTGACTCGTCCAGTTTCGGTGTCCATGGCAGAGGACATGTTCCACAAGGACTACGTATCGAGGGTCTCCGTTACGTGTTACCTGATTTTCCAAGTTTCGGCAACTCATCAAATTATTCGGCAAATTTGTATGCATAAATATATCGACAACGTGATGTAATCTTACCTCGAATCGTGAGTGAGTGACAGAGAGAAGAGAATAGGGCGGCTCTTAACAACGAGCCAATGAGCGTGAAGTGAGGTGAGAATGGAGCAGCATCAGAATGCAAGGATGGAGGAAATGGGAGATCTCCGAGGAAACACGTCGACCATTTGCATCGTCCAGCACTATTCCCGCTTTCGAAAATCCGGGAATGACCCAGCCGGGTATTGAACCCAGTTCGCCTTGGTGTGAGGTGAGTAGTCTAACTACTACGCCACAGCGGCCCCCCCGTGAGGCTTTAAAGTACCATGACTATATTGTTAGGGCGACCAACCTCACAATACACCCCGTGGAGATTCTTGTGTGTGTGATGTGGCGGACGATGCTCTGTCGTCGATGTTTCCTCTGGGTACTCTCGTTTCTCCCCGGCAATGCGCTCCGTATACTCTCCAACCACACTTCAGTCACTCTGCAGGTAGGGAAGGGAGGGAATGTCCCTCACGGCCGGCAACAACCTTCTATCTTTTACATACCGACACTTGAATCACAATCATCAGTCACGTGCCGTTTTATTACAAGCTCTTCGCGGTTAGCTGGAGGTAAACTTTTCAAACTGTTTTGTATCCTTCTGCAATAACACTGACATGGGTCCGGTCACCTTATTCATCGTTGAACCAAGCGAAACTTTGAATCTTTTAATAGTCATATTTATTTTAATAATTAGTTAATTATTTATTTTGTATGCATGAAACATAACAAATGTAAAGCCTCCGCCAATTAAAAATAATAAATGGGTAACTCTTTTGATACAATGTAAACACATCGAACTACTTTTCGTACATCGTTACCAACTTAGCTCGGAGCATGCCAGTGAATGTGTCTCTTGCGCTTATGTACATGATTAAATTTTAAAATAGTTGATTTCTAAAGTACTAATTTAACTTTGATCTTTCTCTACCTGCCTACCTTGACGATTAAAATATAAAGACGCGAAATTTTACTCTGTCATGTACGTACCTGCTGACTAATATTGTACGTACCTGCTGACTAATATTGTACGTACCTGCTGACTAATATTGTACGTAACTGCTGACTAATATTGTACGTAACTGCTGACTAATATTGTACGTACCTGCTGACTAATATTGTACGTTTAGCAAAGTAACACTGTTGGAAAGTAAGTAAGCATATTAATGTTAAAAGTTTATAATCTTACTCTATCGTGTTTAAAATGAAACGCAATCAAAGTGTAGCCACTTATTTAATTTGTAATAAAACATTATGACATATGAGTATCGTTCGTTACTCGTTGGAAGTATTCCAATAATCGTTTCAGGCAGTATTTACCTTAAATATAGATATTTATGATGAACTGAGTTTCCTAAACGTTTATTAAAAAAAAGTATTGGTTATACAGCAAACTCGTAAACTGCTAGCGCCTTGAAAGGCCAGTTTAATGGGTAGAGGTGGGTAGGATGGGGGGGGGGGGTTACCATGGTAATATTCGGGCTCTATAATTAGCGCATTTCAACTTTGCCCATCGGAATGTCTCGCACCTTAATGCCGAGTTACAGGGAAAGACTTGTACGCTTGGCTCGAGGTAAGTACCGAGTGCCTCACACCTCGTCGACAGCGAAGTCAGTAGAGACGAAGTAGATTGCTCAGAGATGCAAGAACAGCACAGGAAGCTGTCATGGCCTCTGGTAAGGAGCCATCCCTGCCAGAATTCTCCGGAAGTGACCTCGGGGAAATATCGGAAAACTGAAACCAGTATGACTGGACCGGGAATCAAACCCAGCACCTTCTGAATGCGAGTCCTGGTATTTGCCTCGGTATGTTTGACTCAGCAATTTATATGTCCTAGATTTTGTGTAGTATAAATCTGATGCAGCATTAACCGCTTCCCATATAACTAAAATATTAATATAAAAATCTTCATGTAAAATATTTTAAATCAACAATTTAAAAAATCTAGTTTAGTAACTTAGGTTAAAATTTTTTAAGGATCGTATGTGTATACGTCACTGCTTTAAATGTGTAAAACATATTTATGTTGCAATGGGTACCCTATTATTTTTATGTTTAATGTTTAAGTTTATGCTGCGAATATATAGGACCTATCTTAAATTCATCATCGAAATAACAATTTTCATATTTATGCTGTAAATATAAATTTTAATGCGCCGTAGACATTTTCTTGTTCTAAATTTAAATTACTTTGAGAAAGGTCTTTCAAGTAATTAACTAAATTAGTATGGATTTATATTAATAGATAAATTATTTAACAATACAAAGCAGCTCTATTCAACTTATATAAGTTATTAATAAGAAATAGAGAACTAAAATATTGAGCCCTTGGGACAGGCCGTTGTTGTAGAGACATTGTAAACCCCTTCTCGCCAGCTCTGTAGACTGCTCTCCAGTGAAAAGAAGAAAGAAAATGTCAAGCCATGTTCCACATTGTTTTGCTGTTGCTGCGGCATGCCTGGTCAGAACAAACAGAACAAGATGATGCGGCGCCGCAAATACTTCCCACGAGGCCTTGGCTTATATGTAGCTGCGGTGCGACTGTGGCCATGTTCGCACATGTGCATACGGCCTAAGGAAGCCAGCAGAGTGTGACGAACAACTGAAGACGGGATATAGACGTGTTCTTGGTCGACACTGGGCGGCTTACATCTCCAACACAGAATAGCTATAGGTTATTCACGGTAAAATAAGCAATTCGAAAGCCCTGCTAAAGATCTACTTGTAAGCGCATTGTGTATTCTTTCGCCTTATGTAAGATTAACATTGTTATGGTTCTTATAACTTTATTCATGCGTCGATCAAGTGAAACTGCGAGATTATAAGAAAACTAAATATTCAACAAATCTGCTAAATTTACACTTCTTTTCATAAAAAAAAAAAAAAAATCAGAAAGCGAAATAAATAATTTAAGTTATCACAAATGGTTAGCTAACACTTTTTATTTAATCTACTTTAAACTATGGAACTACTTTTGTGCCATGCTACGACATGTCCCTTTCTCTCTACTTTTTTTCCCTCTTTTAAATTACTTTTTTTAGCGATCTAAGCTTGTTTTGTTGAGACCCGTTTTTATTTTGCTTCCCAGTTTCTGTTCGGGAAACTACTTTTGTTTAATGGCAATTTTAAATTTGTGTGAAACTAATTTTTAATTTCTTTATTCCTCTTAATACTGAACAGACTATAAGTTTGTAAACATATCAATCTTGTTTACCTTTTCATTGATTTGCAAATGCCGCAGACGGCCTTGATACGAAATGTTATTATTATTATTTTGGTAATATTCAGTGGTGTCTAAAACTTATGCGGTATTTTGTTTGCCGCTGCAATAGAGAGCAGCACTTGTACTGTAATAAGGCAAGTAACTAACAAAAAAGCTGTTGTTAAATTTTGATTTTTATGCAGTTATGGTTCGTTGTATTTCTGTAATTTTGCCAACTTTCTCATGCCATTGGTTTTTTTTAATACCTTCATAATTTGGCGATTCTAAAATTATTGTCGTGGAATTTTCTACTGCATTTAACACTCGTGGCATGGTGTTTCGATATTTATCGATTAGCCATATCACGACTTTTGGAATTCTGTCCAAGCCCCTCAATGCACAAAGGAATTTGCTGACTTGTCCTCCTTCATCCCGTTTCCACCATGTTGTGAGTGCAAATAAATTAACTGCTGAAGAGATTCATCATTTATAGTATATAGGATTTCAACACTGCCGCCTTGGTAAGTGGAATCTTTGCCACTTTTATTGCCTCACCCCTGTTAGTGTTTGTAACGAAAGTTAAAGATATTTTAAAATTATTATTATTATTTTATATTTCTTAGTGCGGTCCAAGACTGCCCCAGGGAAATGTAACTGAGCCCATGTGCAGCTGAAACTTACCTGCCTGCCTCTTGCGGCATCTTTCTTGGACAACATGTGTTAAATTGCCGAGCTGTGTGTGTCGCTGCCCACACCGAATTTTCGTCCGAAACCTCTTGGCCGGATTTTTCTAATTTTCTGCATGCTCCTTGTACATGATATGACAACTAAAACTTCAAGCATGGCACTTACGGACTGCATTTATTGCGCTTGCTGTGCGCATATTCTGCACAACATGTAACACTAAATTTGTTAATTTTTATTTAATTTTTGGTTAAAACAAAGTAAAATTTAATGCTTAAAATAATGGAACAAGACTGGTTCCAAAAGGTAATATTTTATTTGTGTGTTAACTTATTTGTTAACATTTAACTTTGTGTGATTCGTAACACTAAAGTTTGGGTGCACTCTCCTTATCTCTTGTTAACTTTACTCTGTGGAAAATAAAACGAATGAATGTAACGAAATGCAAAAACGCTGATATAAATGTACAAATACTCTTCCTGGATGAAACTATATTCTTGCCATTTCTTGTTGTTGGATATTTGTACTCAGCTGGTGAGGGGAATTGATAAAAGGAAAAAATAAACCTTTCTAAAGGTTAAATTAAGTTATGATTTTATTAGTAATCGTCCCCTTTTTTAAAATTATCATCTGTGGAGTTGATGTATTACTTGATAACTAAACCAATAATTATTTTATCTCTGTCATGCTATAATGTTGTTGGTTTTACATAGGAGTGCCGGACTTAGCAGCAAGGAAGTGAGTAAAATTATTTTGGGCTGGGCGCTGTGTTTGATATAACTTATTTATTTACAACACCAAAGAGTTGCGTTTGAGCGGAGAATTATTTTTTGATTTTTTCCGTGTTTTCCTCTGGGGCACCTTGGCACTAGGTTGAGAGTCTTCAGTTGGGTCGTTTTCCCAAAAGGAAATTTCTTAACCTGGGCACAGAGAGGTGACTCACTATCCATCCATTGTTACCAACTTGACTGAGCGCATGTCACTCAGAGCGCCCGTTAAAATGTATGCAGGCAGAGGCAGTTACTTTTTTCTAAGGTTGATTTGAAAAGTGCTCACTTTATCGTGAACAGCTTTTAACACAAATTAGCTAACCCAGAGTAGTTAAATACACACACGTGAAATTAAGTGGCGGTTCCTTTGATGTAGGGGCCGCGGTGGTGTAGTGATTAGACCACTCGCCTCTCACATAGGTGAACCGGATTCGATTCTCGGCGGGGTCGAACCCAGATTTTCGCATGAGGGAATCGTGCTGGACGATGCCGCTGGTCATCGGGTATTTCCCGTTCCCCCCGCTCTTGCATTCCGGCGCTGCTCCGTTATCGCCTTACTTCACCCTCATCGGCTCTCAAGACTTCAATGTTAAGAGCCGCCTAATTCTCTCCACCTCTATCTGGGCACATCCATTCCCTGGTTGGTTGCGCCAAGCTCTGGGAACGGGCCTTGTTTCTGATTGGCTGCTGCGAGCTGCGAAACATGCCTGCGCTGGCGGCTAGAGAGTAGGTAACCGTGCGATGATTGGCCAACGGGGTTCCACCATGTTGCTGGCCAGTGGCGCTATTCTCCTGATGTTCGCGGTCTGATTGGGTGTTGCACCTCTGTACACTAACCCACTCTGCGTCTTTTGCGAGGCCAGCATGGTTTGCCGCCACATAATCAGCTGCGATGATAAGCTGGTTACCTACCTAGTAGGCACTCCGCATGTAGTCCACGATTACCTCCAGATTTTCTGAAGTCCTGCTAAAGTTCTACTTGCAGGATATATCTCCGCCTAATGCATAGAAAGCTCAACCGAATCTAGAAAATTACACGAAAAGGACAGCATACCGCATTCGTGCACACTATTCCAATGATATTTTTATGAGAACTATTACTTACTAGGCGTTATCAACACACAGTTATTCTCTCTGTTTTTATTCATACTAATTAAATATTAATAATTATAATTCACTGATAAAAAGAGTTAAACTTTAATTCAACCAGAAATAAAGAACTTTCTTTTATGTTAACATGAGTGTAAGAAGTTTGTGGTTCACGGAATATTTAGGAAATAACCGAACATGTCATACATGGGTGTGAAGATAGCGCTAATAGACTTAAGTACTTCGTTAAGGTGGTAGCATTGACGTTGTTGTACATGGAAATAGTCTGTCTTTTAAAAAACGATTATAGTGTCATGATTTAGCACTGTTAAGTCGTTTATCATAGGTGGTTTTAAACTATTCGTATGTTTGAATGTCACGTTTGGATAAAAGTTATTTTTCTTGGAAACTCTGTCTGTACCATCGCCTTGTTATTTGCGAACATTGCAAATGGGTTCAATGTTTTAGGATGGTTGACATAGACTTGTATAACTCTCAATATAATTGATAAACTTCTATGCTACTGGTTATTATCTAGTAATGTAGATAACATCTTTGGTATTGCATAGATCATCAAAAAACGGTACTGAGTTCACCATAGGCTTGCATACGATTTAGCAGTGGTTGCCGGCCGTGTGCAGTCTAAGTAGATAGAAAAGCCGATATGGGAACAAGGGTCCAGTGTCCTGATCTGCGGATCCAATCGACAGCCATATTGTATTACGTCGGAGCTATCTTGGATTACATTAACGTTGCCATCTTGTATTGCGTTACCAACTTGTATTATGCCATTGCCACCATTTCGGATTATACCGCAATATTGGATTGTCACCATCTCGGATTATGTCATCATATTGGATTACAACATCAGCCATTTTGTATTATGTCGCCATTTTAGATTGTCATTGCCGCTATCTTGTTTCCTGATTATTCGCCTCTATTTCATGCTGTCATTCCTTTTAACCTTAGTCACATTTATTTCATGCTCTTATCATTCTACCTTGATATCGTCCATCTTGGATTTCATTTTTCTTAGTCACATTCGCTCCACTCCACCATATTGACATTATCATGCTCTGTAACTCTTAAAATTCCACTTTATGGTGGAAAACAAATAAAATTCACAAAAGATTATCGGCTTGTTAGAAACGTTTAAGTGATTAATAGAAATACGCTGTTGAATTAAGAAAAGTGCAGTTATCGCATGCTATGTATGAGAAACTGAGAAATACGCTGTTGAATCAAGAAAAGTGCAGTTATCGCATGCTATGTATGAGAAACTGAGAAATACGCAGTTGAATGAAGAAAAGTGCAGTTATCGCATGCTATGTATGAGAAACTGAGAAATACTCTGTTGAATCAAGAAAAGTGCAGTTATCGCATGCTATGTATGAGAAACTGAGAAATTTGTATTTATCGACGTTTTCGGCGCTAGATATTGAAGTGTCACAGAAAATAATATTTTCTCGCTAGCCATAGATTTTCTGGGTTGTAAACAAACCAATTTTTATATATTTGCTTTTTAAAAATGTCACAGTTTCGCTTGGTCAACATATATGCAGGAAGAGAAAACATCTCAGATCGGTAGCCGTTGAAAATCATCTGGCCACGAAGCAAATTAAACTGTTTTGAAAGATAACTAGAGAGAATCCTTATCGCGAAAACAAGGCGTCCCTTCTTGTGCGTGACTCTAGACGACACATGCTTTACCCGGGACACGAACCCTGAACTCCTCGCAGTGGCGTGTAGCCTAATGCGGTACGAAAGCCGGCTCACCTCGACTGATGCTGGCCACGTTTGCTGGGCGGTTAGCCTGCTCGCCTCCCACCATGGCGAAGAGGGTTCGATTACGGGTGGGGAACCCCCCGGGTTTTCCTATGTGGTAATCGTGCCGGACGTTGCCACTGGTCGGCGGGTTTTCTCGGGGATCTCCCGTTTCCCCCCGCCCTTGGGTTCCGGCGCTACTCCATACTCACCTCACTTCACCCTAGTCAAGGCCTCGATGTTAAGAGCCGCCTAAACATGCAGCAAGCTACAGTCACTTGTTACGAGGTGAGGCAATGCGGTAGCGGTTTTTACCGAGTGACGTAGCTGGGTGACTCAGTCGTCGACACCTTGACAGGTCGCGGCGAGGTGTGGGACGTTTGTCTAGTGCGTCATCGGGAACCCGACTGGCGTCGATATTCCGTCAGCTGGATGAGGAAGATACGGCAGCTTTTTCCTGCCTTTCAGGTGGAAAAGCGCGGGAGCGATTAGGGCGACACTTCCACGGCCGTGAAGTCCACCATCGCCATTACGCGCAAAGCTCTGAGTGAAGAGATTTGGCCGGCTCTTAACATCGAGGCCTTAGTTCAGTCGATGAGGATGAAGTAAGGGAGGGGAAAACTGGAGATCCCCGAGAAAACCCACCGACCAGCGGCATCGTCCGGCACGATTGCCACATGGGAACATCTGGGTGATAGATAGCCCGTGGGGAATCGAAGCCAATTCCCCTTTGTAGGAGGCGAGTATGAAGTCTAACCACTACACCACCGCGGCCTCTCCAAGTCTCTGAACTGGCGTGCAGAGTTCCCGCCGTGCTACCTATACCTGTTTGTTTTATAAACGTGTTTTAAAAATACACTGCAACCCAGTTGGCGGGCAAGGTACATGGGCGCCAAAGCTTCTGGCGGAAATAAGTATTTGAGGGATAGAGATACTATACATAATTCAAATCCAAATTATTGCAGATGGTGTTTTACTTTGAAATGTGTATGTAATTATAGGTAGAAGCTTCTTCCAAAGTGCTGTTTTACACATCAGACGAGTTGAAGCTTTCTTAGGCTGTAGTTAGCAGGCCAATGCCGTCGGTCGAACGAGCAAGAAAAAAATCGGTACATATCGACGCCTTTGTTTCCGCTAGACGCCTGCCCTCGAAGTCGCCATTATCGGTCGTGCGCAGGTCAAGACTATTTCTTGCTAAGCAAAGGAGATCCTCGCTGACTTATCGACTTACGGTGATCGGGTTTACATCGTGGAAACAATAAGTGGAATAGAAGTTACCTTGTGACGAAGTGTTAGTAGTCGCCTGTCTGTTACAACTACGCCCCTCTGGCGACACTCGAGCTACTGGTAAGCGGACACGTGAATGTGGACAATGTCCTAGGTCTTCAGCTCAGCTAAGTTCAGCGCAGCCAGCTGCTGTGAGCCGCTGAGGCGACCATTCTGGCCCATCAGCTGAGATAAAGGTTTGTTATACCCGACAGAACACTTGTCTTTATACACGGCCACACATATATTTATTTGCCCCAAATAATAGTTTGTTGAGTAAACGAATCTTGAAAAGCAACAATATTAATTTGGTCATCCAACAACATAGACACTAGCATCAACTGTGATCGGCCAAAAAAAGTTAGACTTTCGATCAAATATTTTGTTGAGTAAATTGTGTACTTTATATGTTTGACCATTATTTTGATTGCCTTCGTTCGAAAATGTTACTTGAGAATATGTTTGTGTGTTTTGTGGTGATTAGGTTAGTAACAGTGTTTGTTAGTGCATTTTTCTGATTAATAATAATAAAATTGTATTAAAAAAATTCAGCAAGAGACTATAAAGTAAAGTTCTAAAACATGAAAACTATAATTTAAGCACGTTGTACATTATTTGAAACGTATACATATCTACTTAAAAACATATTTGTTTAATCAATACTGTAGTCACTCCGCCTGACGCGGCTAAGGCAAAGTGAGCGGGTGTAAAGAGCGTAGGTTCAAATTTCGACCAGACTTCTTATATTTTGTACCAACCGACACTGTTTAACGTAGACTATGGAGAGCCAAACAAATATTCAGTTGGACCAACTAAATTTTAGTTTGGGTAACCAAATAAGAGCAACAAAAAAATTGGGTTTCAACAACAAAATATTTCATTGCCACTATACAAACAATTAATTTGTTTGCGCCAAACAAACTTTGTTTGATTTAAAAAAAGCGCCTTTTCTCAATGCGTGTTGATATTCAGCTGCAGCCACAACGCTGTTAGATGTCGACTGGTGGCTATATCACGGAAACAGCCTGGAACAACTGGATTTAGGACAAGTATGTCTATGGAAGGAAACTCGTTAAAATGAAACAAGGCAAGCTTCGAGGTGCCCATTGACTGATTGCTAGAATAGAAAAAAGTCATTATTTTATTAGAAGTTTGCTGCGCTGTGGAATAATAGCGAGAGTAACACGAACATACGAGAGTATGAAGCTTATATTGCGCGCAAAGAAATACATAAAATATTTCACGCCTCTAATACTGACTTTATCAAAATAACGTCGTCTTGCAAGGTGGGAAAGAAAATCACTTAGAATTTTTAAAAATAGTTCGAAGAAGTGCAGAGAGCAGTAGGGAAGAGTTAGAGGGCTGTGTTAGAAAAATAAGCATCAGCGATGGCCCACATAGGGATTGTTGGATGAAAACTCGAGATGTCAACTAGTTCTATAACTGACAGGAAACATGGGTGGCAGAAAATTGAAAGGAAGACTTCGGAAAAGATAACCACATAACGTAGAAGGCCGAGTTAAGAAAGATGTAAACGTGTGAAGTTTGGGATAGGCATGGTCCCAGAAGGGTACGAATATTTCCTTCAAATCACATAACAGCAATATCGATATAACCATTTAGCCTAGTTTCCTGTTGATATTTATGAAAATAATTTTGATGAGCAGTAAAAAATATCAGTTTCTAAAAACGTAATAAATCGAAAAATGTCTGAGCAGAGAGAATTTTCCACCACATGTAATTATGATTTTTCCGCTAGTCCCTGGGATATAATGGAAAACTGTAACAGCATCTTTTGACTGCAGTTACTTTCAAAAGAACAGATGTAGTGTTTTTTTTGCCATTGTTTCGATTTATTGTTATTTACGGCATTTCTCAACGCCATTGTTACGTACCTCTCTCTGTCATCTTGTCCCTTTGATATTTACAACCATTCGTTATTAGATGTTGCGCGTGTTATCCGCCTGCCAGGGTTTGAACATAATTCTTTTGGAATTTCCAACTCGATTACTGGAAAACGGTGGGGGTTAGAGTGTTTACACAAGGCAACCTTTTTCCTCGATTGTAATATGCGGATTCATATTCCGTCAATAAGATCCCACATATTCTACCGCGTCATGTCGAATGTCCCGCAATAAGAATGGTAACCGTTATTATTTCTATGAATTAATTTGATGACAGCGACAGGTTTTGTGGTGTTTTGTAGATCATTTTACACTTACACATTATGCAGAAATGCGGTGTTCCATTTTACGTATTTTCCCCCGATATCTGTTGTAATCTGGTGTGCCAGGGGTCCATCTTCAAAGACGTGTACCGCCCTTGGAATTGGATTTAGACAATAGATCGTATACATGTTTTCGACATTTATTTTCGTGAGTAACATGAAGCTGAAGTTTTGACGTGAATATGTATTTAAACGTGCAACCATAGTGGGAGGCAATCCAGAAAATCCGATGATAACAAAATCGTGGGATACAGTGTGGCATTGCAGCTCCGAATCTATAGTTTACATTCAAAACTAAATTACACCATTCCATTGCCAAAGAATCAAAGTATATTTTACGTTGAGTGAAGACTGCGAAGAATTGCGCCGAGGATTTTGGGGGGGGGGGGGGGGGGGGGGAGTGTAATTTTGTGTTTGTTTCGCCGCGTCTCATAACTTCAGCGCGTAGTGTAACTTTTGACTAGGAGAAGCTACGACGCTCGTTTCAGTTTCAATCGACATCTCTCGTCAAGATCAATCAATTGCGTGTATAAATGTGGCGTGATTATGGCGAAATTTTATGAGTTTAATGTAAAAAAATTAAGGAAACTTAACACAATGTTGGCCGATACTCGTCAAAAAAGCCAAGTCGAATTAGAGAAATCGTATACGGTTGGAAAGAGCATCTCAGAAGCAATCTAGTGACACACATAAAACCCCATATGATGGAGTGAAGCTGTGCCGGGAACGTAAATAATAACATTAAGGCGTCCAAGCGCATCAACGTAGATGTATTCACGCAAAACAAACGACCGTGTCCCCAACACAGCCACACCGCATTTTTCGGTTGAATTTAGATACAACCTGTATATACACCACGCAACAGGATACCAAATTCTAACTATCTTGGGGTACGATTAAGACCAGATTTCAAGAGTAGACACAAACATCGCGAATTTAACAAAAACACAAAATCATGAGTTTTTAAAAATATTTTTACAACCTACTTTGAGTAGTAAAAATGGCTTATGAGATCACCTCACTGTATGTGTGTACATGTATGTATGTATGTAGTTGACGTGACGTGACGTGCTGTCATACGTCGGGGTGTTGTGCGAGTTATGACTCCACGAGCAGCACTTTGCTCATCGGCTGTTGGTATTAGAGTAAGAAGCCAGTCTGACTTTAGACTGAGTTTTACACGGATATGCCTTATGTCTTATGTCTATGTGACATTGTAATTGGCCGAAAGAATGCCTGTTAACACTTTCAACACGACAATCTACCTGTATGTCATTAGGGCCATTTTTTAATTTGCATTTCTTAGGTTTAAAAATTGCGTGCATATTACAGTACCTAGCCTTACAATAAAAAAAAGATATGCCCTGAAAATATCTCAGAGCTGATAAACACTTCTCAAACTCAAAATACTCGAATCAGCTTGGTTTTTGTTAGAAATGACAATAACCAGTTATTGGGATCGTTATTGTTAGAATTGGATGTGAAAATGACAACATACATCCTTGGAACCTGGCGGACCAATTAACCACCACATATCGGTACACCTGAGCTTTCTGTGGACAAGTGAACAAAAGGCATGGTGATAGCAAAGTGCAGCAACCAATAAAATGTTCACCATTGGACAGAGAGCGGCTGTCGCGGTGTAGGGTTCGACTATTCGCCTACCAACTAGACGAACTGGGTTCGAGTCCCAGCGGAGTTGTTCCCGGATGTTCGAATGTGGGAATCGTGCCGAACGATGTCATTGGTCGGCGGATTTCTCGGGGTTCCTACGTCTCCCACGGCCCATGCATTCCGGCGCTGCTACATACTCACCTCGCTACACCCTCATCGGCTCCCAATACCGCGATGTTAAGAGTCGCCCAGCCATACTTGGAATTACAACATGTTCAAGTTATGCCCGGTTGCACCATTGTGGTTCGAAACTCGATCCGAGATCGGATCTAAGATCGACACAGAAAACTGTTGCACCATTCGAGTTCAGAGCTGGACTGGAGATCGAGATGAAGTTCATTTTGAACCACCGAAATTGGCTGTTTGAAATCTCGATCCGAGATCAGCAGCCATCGTCGACAAATTTAGTTTTAAAATACGCCAACAGGTAGAACTACGTACGATTGTTTTATTGGGAAATTAAAACAACATTATACGCACTTGAATATTATTCAGTCAAATTCCTAAAACAATAATTCACTTAAAACATATAAAATATCGCACATATATGTATATCTATAGTGAAAAATACGCCTACTTCCATGACGTAATATATTACGAACTAATAGCAAAATTCGTCTAATACTAAATATCGATCTCTCTTGTTGGAACCAAGATCGACGAATCGGAGATCTAAAACCATCAAATTTCGTTGGTGTAACATTTTTACATTGCAACCAAGATCAAACTGGATCCTGGTTCGGAACTAGAATATTGGATCTTGGATCGGGGAAGATGTTGGTGCAATCGGGCATTAGTCGTAATATGTCATTCACACAAAATTATTGAGTTTGTTGAAAATTCAAATGTTAACGAACACGTTCATCGGTGTTGACCACGTAATTTTGACAGTTGTATAGACTACGTACCGCGAGTTAATGTCTCGTAAATGTCTACTTCACACTCGTAGACTCTGGTACTCACAATCAGGCAGCAAGCCCTTGGCGACGTCATGCTGCAACAACTGATCCGCCAGCTCGCAGTCAGTGATGCGCTGCCCGCGAGACAGCGCCACCGTCGCCAACAACAACAACAACAACGAGACCTCGCACGACGCCATCTTGTCCCTGCGCGTGCCTGGCCGCCAGTGCCGTGCCGCTTTTAAAACACGCGCTCTTATCTACACCCGAATAAACATTCCACTCGAGCAGCTCACTCTTTGTTACCTTGCGGTTAGATAACTTCTTTACCTCGTCGCTACATTTAGCTGTCTTGTCTAATGACCGGGGAATCACCGCATGTCTGCGATTACAGACCCTTTCATTTCCTATCTTGTTTCCAGCTGATTGATTATCGTAACTGATTGTTTGGACAACTGTGGACATACACCACTGCTAACACTTCGTCGTAGTCTGACAAAACCTTCTAGGCACAATAAAATAACTTAGAAAAATATATAAATAAGACAAATAGGAATGAACGAGCCTGCGTCAGTTGTTGTCGACAAAAATTTGACACAATACTACGAAAATGTAACAAACATATAATTACAACCAAAAATCTAGGCGTTTGTTTTTATTTATGTTAGTTAATCAAAGTTAGTTTCTTTAAATTTAGTAAATTTTCTAAAATACAACGAAGTGTTTGCAGTGTCGTATGTCAATAATTATTCAAACTACTTGTCATTTCCTTTTGTAATCTTCCAACAGCCCAGACGTCACACGATCTTGCCAACTTGGTGAGATCGTTATCATACCTGCTGACTTCAATATATGATCCTATGACGAAATTTCAAATAAACTGAATATGAACAAGTTATCGTTTTCTCTAAAAATTAGGTCGTCCTAAAGGCGGACCTCTTTCGATTCCCGGAGACGTCAAACCGGACTTCCACTTGTTGAAAATGTGGTGGACGTTGCCGTGGAATGGTGGATTTTCTCATGGGTTTCCCGTTTATCCCGTCCTTGCATTCCGGCGCCGCTCCATTTCCACCTCATTTCACACTCACCGGCCTTCAAAACTTCGCAGTTAGTGCCCACCCAAAATTTCTCAACTCAACTCCAAAGTTAACAAGCAAATATTTTAATATAAAGGATAAAGAGGAAATTTGTTTCTGTTAGTTAGATTATTCAGATTAGTTAAACTTAGAAACGCGAATATAGGCTTATTAGGCGTTACGAATGGGGTTGTCCAAACTTGGTTCCTCAGATAATCAGGAGAACATATATACGAGCTGTTTGGTCGCTCGACAGGCGAACTAGCTTAGACAATCACTTACTCATATTTTCGCATCATCGAGTACACTATTTTTCCCTGATAAGGAAGTTGTTCACATTAATATAGTTTTGTACTACTTTTGCTTACTGCTTTATTAAATTAATTAAGACGTGTATTTTTTGGGCGGAATTTCCTGACCGTATTAACAGGTTGCTCTGAAAAAATGCTCTACTTTGTACCTCATACAAATTTTTAAATTTTTAAATG
The DNA here is from genome assembly GCA_029891345.1 of Dryococelus australis. NCBI lineage: Eukaryota > Metazoa > Arthropoda > Insecta > Phasmatodea > Phasmatidae > Dryococelus > Dryococelus australis. Next base: position 66,879,303 of record CM057002.1, on the reverse strand, counting down.
GAATATACGTATCTTCATAGTTTAAAATAGTCTGCTTGGGGAAATGGCTACAAATCTCTGCCAACGATTCAGAAAGCCTCAGTATCGTCGCTGAACAAACGTGATTCACGTGAGACAAAAAATCCTGTACGTCAGGAAGTAACTTAAATTTGCAAACCTGCTGTAGCTTAACGCTGATAAAGGGATTTACACAGTAAAATAAAAAAACCTAGGCAATAAGAATCAACACTGGCCAAAATGTTGTACTGGAATAATCACTTCGAACAGGTTTGATGCAAAACATCTTATGCGCCTGTGAATACGAGAATATTTTATTGGCTGTTGCACTTTGCTTGCTCTACGTTGTAAGTTTCTCTCCCACTTTGAAGCCACCAGCTCTACAAATGAATGTCTGTTGATTTCCCGCTGGGGTGAAGGGCGTGGCCAATTGTCATAGCTGGTGATAGTGTTTTGTCAGTTCACTTTGCTCAGTAACGTATATTAAAATTGAGCGGTCTTATATGACCGAACGATAGTTTTTGAATGATAAATATTTCATTCTGCCCTCTTTGTTTACCAAACTGAAGAATGAGTATGGTATGTGTAGTGCAGTAAGAGGCAGAGGCTCTCAGTTGACTCAATTGCGATGTCATTGTTTTTTCTAAGCAGCCCAGTATAAATTAATATTGTAGTGCGTAATTTAAATAAACACAAGTTCGTATATTTTATTTTAATTCATGCATTACGGTGATTGACTGAACTTAAGACTTTCATAATGTTTTCACTGCAGTAAGCATTAGCAACTCCATTGTGCTGGACTGCGATTGAGCCTATGTGTTGAAAATATTTCTTTTCCATATGTCTTACTGCTTACTTAGATTTTTATTGGCAAACTACTTAACTCCGAGTAACATGGAAGGTGGATTGTTTCAAAATGACGGAGCCAGAAATATTCCAATGGAGAGGGATTAAACGGTTTGAAGTTAAGTAGGCGATGTCTACACCAGAGTTAGTTATGAAGACTTATGACGTTAATTTGGTCAATATCACGAGAAAAATGTCCTCACCGTACAATAAGATGCATTATAGTTAGGAAAACCAGTTTTTAGTTAGGAACACCCGTTTTTACGTGGAAACATTCTACGGCTCGTTGCACTGCAAAACACGTTAGCTCAGAACCTATACCGTGGTTGGATGATTTCAACTCTCACGCGTGTTAGGTTTCTTTCAGCTAATCATCAACGTTCAGTGTCGAGTTTACTTAATACTATTTGCCCAAACGAGTAGAAAATGCCTTCTCGCGCGCGCGCACACACACACACTCATTCAATATATACTATATTAACGGCTTTTACCGAAAAACAGATGGCTCTTATTATAGTTTATGGTAATTACACATTTTTATTACAATTAATGGCTTTAATACGATTTAATAGCAACTTTAGCGGAAACGAGGGTTGTCCCGTAACTCTAGTTACGTCTGTGTTACATCATATGTAGGACATGGCAATTTTGAAAAAATGTTTCCGCACACACTATATTTCAATATCGTATGAGTAAACCAGCAATGTTACTCTGCTTACTGGACATTCTCTTACATGCCTGGTCTAGAAGCACGCAGTACAGCGCCTATCAAAACACTAAACACTTTGGCTAACATGGATGGTATGTTGCATGATATGTTTTTGCAGTATATCTGTCTTGCGATTGTTGTGGTGTATGTCGAATGGGGTGGACAGTATGTGTGTGTATCGACGAGTCCTGCAATGCTAATTTATGCTTGAGTTATAGGTATTAAGAGGTATGGGTGGTCCGTGTATTTTGACTGCTATCAGTCAGCATAGTGGATAGTTTGAGAAGTTGAGTGTGTCACTGGTATGGGCTGTATGTTTGCTATGTATGGTCTGTATGGACGAATGTTTGAGGTATGCTAGAGTTATAGTGTGTGGTATGGTTGGTATGTCTGACCAGTAGATATTTTGACTGGTGTCTCGGAAAGTAGAGCAGAAAGTATGAGCATTAAGTTAATGTTTGATAAGGTCAGGGTAACAAAGCCCCTGAAAAATTAATAATAAAAATTCTGGAAATAAGTCTGGGTCAGAAAAAAAGTATCATATGTAAGTTTATATATATATGTATATGTATATATATATATATATATATATATATATATATATATATATATATATATATATATATATATATACATACACACACGCACTTAAAATGTTAATCTTAAAAATAAAAACTTATTGTTGGCCTCTGTAAGTCTTACGTTGCTCGGTAGAGCAGATGGAATGCATGAATTACACTGGGTGGAACATTGAATGTTAAGGTGCCTGCTTGCGAATATATAAGTATCTGGGTTCATTTTATGAAGCTGTTTGGCAGTGGCAGTCGTGGAACTTTGTCGAGAAGAATATATGGTCAAGGGTTCTGGTTGGACGCTTGCTATCATAGGCTGCCTTTGAGATGTGTAAAAGCAGATTATACTAATTATGTGAGAAGTGAGCACGCTGTTGTACAGACACTACGTGAATGGCGTGGAAAATTTAATGAATCTGTTTTTAAGTTTGTAGTCTGAAGTATGGAAGTGTGTGTGTGTGTGTGTGTGTATATATATATATATATATATATATATATATATATATATATATATATATATATATATAGACACACAATATAAATAAAAGAAGTCTTTAATTATTAGCTGGTGTTATATCCTGCTTACTTCCCCTCGTATATAGAGAATATGGTAGTGTTTAGGTTATCCTCATAAACATTCATTTAATAAAAGGTGAGAATAGTTACGCCTACAAAATATTCGATACAGTGAATAATTAGCACATTCTGACGTTGTGTAATATTTAGTCTTGAAGAGAGGAGAACTGAAATGAAGTTGGGAGAACTTGTTATACCCTATTTACAATATAGGTACAACTTAAAAAATTAATTAAAATTAAATAATAAATACCGATATTTTTCTTTCTAAACCTATATCACAGGGTAACCAGTCTATATCAAGAGATCTCGTTAAAAATGACTATGAAATAAATATTAATTTAAGCGAATCACTATGCTTATAAAGGGCTTAAACAAATCAATTCCCGGGGTTAGAAATTATGATACCAAAACTGAATTTCACGAGACTGTCTGCCTCCTAAGATATGACAAATTATATTCACTTATCACTATAAATATTTGTTCGCTTACAGCCCGACTTGCTACATAATGATTTAATAATAATATATAAATGAAATCAATGATTCAGACCCCTACTGATAATAACGAAAGATTTTTAATACATTTGGCTTTCAAAAGTTTTCAAAATGGTAAATACCATGAATTTAAACTGGAAAAAGCTCCCTAATAAATGTGGTCATGAGCCATTTTATATGCATTGATTGGACAAATACATAGTAAAATATTTAATACATTAAAAATGTCTATAATTGTACGAGGGAATGGCAGCCTCTTAGTTTGGATGATTAAAAACAACATCGAAGCACTATTTTCGGCGTGAGAATGACGGCCGAAGGGTGCCCTGCCCCCATAGCTCAGAGGTAGTATGGCAGACTTGTAGTCGAGGGGTCGTGGATTCATGCCTTCGCGGCAGATTTTCTGTTCGCTTGTCGCGCTGAGAATTTGTCAACAAGTCGATATAACTTTAGCTCGACAACGTCACTTCAGTACAACTACAACGACAAAAGAATGATTAAAAAGAAATGGTCTAGGTACTCGATTTATAACCCAAGGGTCTCGGGTTCGAATCCCGCACCTAAATGAGGTTTTCTTTCTAATATTAGCGGTTGTCATGGCAAAGTGTGAAATTGACCTAATTAGAAATTTTAAAACAATGTTACATTTAAAATGCATTTTAGATAAATTTTACTGTATTTATCTTAAAGATTTTTCAAATGATAAATAAAACAAATTAAAATAATTCTACTTACTTATAAATGTATCAATTGCTAGATGTATGACCGTTTTTTGACAAGGCCGGCCAGCCGAGTGCCTAGCGAGCATGTCGATGAACTCTCAAGGACTTGCAAGCAGTGAGGGAAGAGGAGCCGGGCGGCAGGTAGGGCCATGGCTCCTAAATACTAAATGGTTTTCCTGGCATTGGGTTACATCATCGATATGACATCACGATCGTATGCGCCTTGAAAAGACGAGTCCTGTCATCTATTACACTTAGTACTTACGCCTTTAAATTTTTTAATTATACAAATGTATTTAAATAAAATAATTCTTTATCGATTTATTAGACACCTAATTGTTTCGTTTCGATTCAATAACAAGCTTCACAAATCTTAAAATCGGCTCTTTCTGCAAAAATGTGGCTCATTACTGCTGTTTCTAGCACATGGCTTTTTTTAAAGGGAAAAACGGAGAATTGTTAATGTATTTTTTTGTGTCAAAACATGCGAGTCTGAGAGAGAAACAAGCAATTTTTGGGGGAGAAAATGGGACAATTTTAGGTCAAGGTCATTCAAGGTCGATCCTCGATCCTCGGTACCCACCCCTGTGCCCTCGAAGGAAACATTCCCTACTACTATCTTCGACATACAAACCAAGTACGGTTGTCCAACTTTAGATACCTTAGAGGAAATGTACACAACATGCCACGTGTGCATGCGCTCCACATTTGGGTGGAAATATCCCGAGTGTAATGTAGAACGTATGCGTAAGTGGTACATAGATCATGTACTGACACAATATTAGAGTACATTATTTGTGTTGGAGCGGAATTTTATGAATGTTGGTAAAATGAAATGTAAACAGTACGTAAATAATATGACGTTATTTGTGTACCAGTTATGCAGGTAATGTGCTAGGACTAATTGGCCAAACCGAGGTGATACTTTTACAGTTCCAGGTATTGTATGACTTTAGTTATGTGGTTTTATTCTGCTATTATGTGATTATTATTTTTCAGCAGAGAAGAGGTTTGCCTGTAACTGGGTTTGGAGGAATATCCTACAAACACTAACACTTTCTTTCTGCAGCCAATATGATAATGTGTACCTTGATGTTATATTTTTTTTTTTAGATGACGACATTGAAATTTCTACATTTATCATCCCTGTATTTGTTTATGCGTGGTCGAATCATTTGTGAATTTTTTTTATGGCTACATGACTTTTTCCTACTTATATACACGCTTTAATACTTTTGGGGTACTTGTTGTGTATTGGTTAGATACTTGTTATGTCTGTTTAAGCTTATGTAGTACTGGATACGTGATACGGCACAATTACCAACAATTATATATGATTGCAGTGTTGAGATAGACCAATAGAAAACACAATAAAATTAAACACTATGAAGAACAATTTTTTCCCCCGACACCCATTTGTAAGTAGAGAATTTTATTTAAAACTTATAAAATCTCCTCATTTTGTGTAAACGTTCGCAAGGCTCTAATTTTAGCTAGTATAGGCAGCAAATAAAGTCGACTTATATTCTGTATGTAATTAAATCACACTATTATATTTAAACTTAAAGAATATTATCTTCATTGAAAGCTGCTCTCACCATTGACGTAGAAATATTTATTTATTGGCACATAATTTTTTTTCAGTGAAAATATTTACAATTTATTATCACAGAGTAATTATATTGCACGAGTTGTAACACATTTTTCAATTATATTTCGCAATTTTACAATGGCCATGGTGTAAAAATACTGGTATTTCAAATAGTGTATTATGTTAATTATGATAGTTGAAATTACTAGTCTGTAATGCAGGTTGAGGCTAATAAATAAATATCTATACTATTCTCGATAACAGATGTGAAAGAAACCACATATTCCAATACGGATGGCAAGACATTGCTGTAATACTTTGACGTATTCTCAGCACAAATTCTGTATTGTAGCTGGCGCTCCTGTCTGAAGCAAGTTTCCTACCTGCCGTAAACATACGGATTTATGTCGCTCCATCAGTGGACGTTTATTATTGCCTCACAACAATCTTTGGCGTTTTAAATTCTTATAAAAAATTTACACTTTTAAATTGATTTTTAAGACACTGTAATAAATAAATGTCAGCAAAATATTTCTAATGTTACAAAATACACACATTCTTCTTTCATGCGCAATATAAATTGTACTTATTTTTTTGCAGATGTTGGTAGTGTGAGTACTACTTTAAAATGAGTTGTGCATATTGTATAGTTGGTCACATGTAAGACTCTTTGCGTCTAGCTGAACAATTAAAATCATTCAATTACGAAACTGAGTCTGTTTTGAAATACGACACTCCTTGTCAGTAAGAGACTTGAAAGGAAATAAAACAGCAATACCTTGCTTTCGCATGGCACTGACTACTCAGTTGAAGAACTGTGTAAATAACAAGATGTGAACACTAGTGCAGATTCACCAAACACCTCCGCTCACTGACCAGCCACACACTCCCATTCACAAGTACACTACAGAAGGACAAAAAATCGTCACGGGAGTAAGAAAATCCCTTACACAATCTTCGTAAGTAGTTTATTTGAAGATATTCATGCTGTACACAAGTGAGCAGGTTATAGTATACTACTGTAGCTATGGAGGACTCCCGTACTGGAGTAAGGCATTTCACTATTGCTATAGGAACTGTCACTATTGCTACAGAAAATATTAGCACTGAAAGAGTCACAGTCGCCATGATATAGGATATCAGCTAGAATGGAATAGTTAAATAAATTACATTGTGTTTGTGGGGAATGCGATGGTAGCTATCACTATGAGCAACCTTACTATGACAGTACGAAGTGATTCTTGCAGCAGAAATGAGTAAAAGAGAGGAGAGAAGGGACTACGTGATGCAGGAGTGGCAGGGTCGGCGTGGAGTCCCTCAGCACTCGCTGACACTAGGCAGTGACTTGCCGTCACAGTGGTTCCTCCAGGCGTACCACGCTGAGAAGCCGTGACGCTTGTGGATCTTCTTAGCACACACCACGTCATTATTGATGTCGTCATCCTTCAGCTCTGTCCCACACACACACAACACTCTATCATTCTACAACTCTCACATAACTAACTAAGTAATACTTACTTCACTAATACTACCCTTCAAAGCGAACAGACTTCTATTACCGGTGGGCTCAACCCCTCATTTTCACACGTGAAAACCGTGCAGGACTATGTCGCTTATTAGTGGGTTTTCTCGCGGATCTCCTGTTTCCTCCTACCCTTGCATTCCGGCGCTGCTTCGTAAATACCTCACTTCGTCATCATCGGCTCTCAAGACCTTGATCTGGCGGGAATAAGACACTTGTGAAGTCTTACATCTCGCTGAGCAGTTTCCCGCAACTGCTGGTGTACTAAAACTCAGAAAGAAATTTGCTAAGCGCTATCAAAATTTTTAACAATTCTTTCCGTTTATGTGGATGTTTATGTTAATTGAATAAATTTTGCTCCGTTGATTTTACTAATGAAGGTGAATTGATTTTAAATTAGTTTACCAACTACATGATTTTTGTTGGTGTAGTTCCTTGGTCTGTGGTATTGTTTATTAGCGGTGTTTTCACACTTTTTAAATCAAACCTTTGAAACATCGCCTAATGTATCACGTGTTTGGTTGTTTCCTATATATTTTATGTATCACAAGCGTTTTATACTTCTGTTAACATAAATGTATATAATTTTTGGTTAAATAGAACTTGTATTTATACTTAATCTATAAGTTATGACATTTAATTAATAATTAATTTTAATAAAAGCAGGGAGAGAAAGGTGTTTTGGTAATGACTAGTAAGAAATTGTTCTAAAGCAAAAGATAATTAATGTGAGTGCAAATAAATGTGGTGCGCTATCCCTCTAATTTTATAGTCTTGGTTAAGCTTTGTTTGCATGAGGCGGGGGAATAGCCTCGACATAGAACTAGAGCAAGGCTTCAGAGAAGTTGAAAGTAACCCTGAATGGACTATATTACGTATTGTAGGCACGTAAGTCGCCAAACACCAACGCCTGAGAAGTAGGCAACCGGCAAATACGATGTGTAACAAAGGCTGCATGTATAACAGGCAGTATTGTTCTCGGAGGATATGTGTAACACGTAAATATATCCCTCACATAAAAGATTTGTGTTATGTGTCACGCTGTTAGCGCTCATCTGCTGCCGCCGACTATAAACCGAGTGTCTCGTCAATCAGTAGGCTCTCTGGGCGTGTTGCCAGCCAGGATATAGTTATTTGCGAATTAAGGAAGATAGGGATTTTGCAATGCCCTAACACTTGCATTTAATGTAATGTAGGAAATATTTATCAAAAAAAATTGTACAGAACATAACAATAAACGACTCCTCAATGAGCCATCCGACAAAACCAGTGACATTAGTCAGTAACAAATAATTATATGCCGCTAAATTTAATGTTAACATAAAGTACATTTTCAAAAACAACGATATCCAATTTTTTTTAATGGCTTGATAAGGGGGAAAAAAGGGGGGGGGGGGGGGGAGAGACTCACGACCCACACCGAAAATGCTTCTGCTGAGGAGACGCCGCAATGCGTTTAGTTTTGTGTGTGTGTGTGTGGCGCGCGCGCGTGTGTGGTAATTCCAGCAATATCTGAATATCGATTGGAGATTTGGCCTAACTTACTACCAACGCATACGAAATGGGAAATTTCGCGAATTAATTTTAGGACCAGAAAGATATCAAACACATGCACTTTCCTATCATGTTTTCAATTGTATCACAGTTTATTGGACACGCCCAGGTCAAGTCTGAGCCAATAACAGACCTGCAAGGAAATAAGCACCAAATACTATGTCGTCTGGTCTGAGGTAAAACTGACTACACACTGGAGCAGCAGCCAATGAACAGGAAACTGAGGCTTGAAAATACACAGGGCAGTGGAATCTGGCCTGCAGGTCGTGTAAAACGAGAACTTTTCCTGTCGCTAGCAGTAGAACAAACGACAGAATTGCTGCCTGGTCTCCAGAGTGAAGCTCGTAAGCTCACAGTAAAACTGAATTTGGTGAAATTAATTTCTAAAACTTCTTCTGACAGTAAGTTACTAGCATATCTGTGGCTAAGTTGGTAGCTGCGGTTCAATTACTAAAAGTCTTTTCAAAGGTGAAGTAGGCACAATTCCTTTTGTTTACTTTATACAGATTTTAGTAAACATTGGCTGGATTTTTTTTTAAGTTAGTGAATACTAGACAGTAACAGTTAATGGGCACAGATGCCAGTCGCGGGACCAATATTGTGTGAATATTTACGTGTGACTATGGAACTTGACACAGTTTGCAGAGAGAAGTAACTGAGTTTTCTCAACATAGTTCATCCTTCGTCACGTGCCTCTGTGTTAACTTACCATCACACTTCAGGTTGCAGTCACCGCCTTTGGATTTCATCCCACACCAGTACTTGCTGTTGATCTGAAAAGAAAAAATGAACTTGTTACATTTCAGAATGTATGTTCATTTCATATAGGTGGGGTAAAATCTAACAGACAATGTGACCAACCTACACGCTATGTAAACAGTCAATTCTCTCGTTCATACAGTATTGTATCAGCTGATGAACTGCTGCGGGATAGGTGTTGTTAACTTAGCTATTTTGATGATGGCTTTGGAAGAAAATAGTACTCGAAACTAAAAGTTGTAATTTAAAATATTGATTATACTTACAACATTTATGATTTAAATTATGTTTTTAAATCAATATTACATTTTCCTTTTCCAATAGTGACTGGACTTTAATAACATGTTCAGCATTTATGACAGTATGTCGACACATACGAACAGTAAACGTTTCCAGCCAATGGCTAGCCATGTCTATGTTTCCAGTTTCCAGCCCGGTGAAAGCCGTTGTGTGTGTGGTTGTTTCCAGCCCGGTGAAAGCCGTTGTGCGTGTGGTTGTTTCCAGCCAATGGCTAGCCATGTTTATGTTTCCAGTTTCCAGCACGGTGAAAGCCGTTGTGTGTGTGGTTGTTTCCAGCCAATGGCTAGCCATTTCTATGTTTCCAGTTTCCAGCCCGGTGAAAGCAGTTGTGCGTGTGGTTGTTTCCAGCCAATGGCTAGCCATGTTTATGTTTCCAGTTTCCAGCACGGTGAAAGCCGTTGTGCGTGTGGTTGTTTCCAGCCAATGGCTAGCCATGTCTATGTTTCCAGTTTCCAGCCCGGTGAAAGCCGTTGTGCGTGTGGTTGTTTCCAGCCAATGGCTAGCCATGTTTATGTTTCCAGTTTCCAGCCCGGTGAAAGCCGTTGTGCGTGTTGTTGTTTCCAGCCAATGGCTAGCCATGTTTATGTTTCCAGTTTCCAGCCCGGTGAAAGCCGTTGTGCGTGTGGTTGTTTCCAGCCAATGGCTAGCCATGTCTATGTTTCCAGTTTCCACCACGGTGAAAGCAGTTGTGCGTGTGGTTGTTTCCAGCCAATGGCTAGCCATGTTTATGTTTCCAGTTTCCAGCACGGTGAAAGCCGTTGTGCGTGTGGTTGTTTCCAGCCAATGGCTAGCCATGTCTATGTTTCCAGTTTCCACCACGGTGAAAGCCGTTGTGCGTGTGGTTGTTTCCAGCCAATGGCTAGCCATGTCTATGTTTCCAGTTTCCAGCCCGGTGAAAGGCGTTGTGCGTGTTGTTGTTTTCTCGTCGTGTGTATTATTCGTTGTCGGAATTTTTAATCAGTAGTTAATTATTTATTTATTTGCTTTTTTCAAGCCTAGTTGGTTGTAGGTACCGTTGTGAGTTTTCTTGAGTGAAATGTAATATTAACAGCCACGTGTTTACCATGTCCCTTCCGCCATTTTCCTTTCTGCCTTCCACAATGAAGTGACACGAATATAATTTCCGCATATAAGTTTAAGTTTGTATCAGGAAAAGTGCGCAGTGTTGATTTTTCTGAATGATTCTGCGAATAAATTATTTAATGCTAGAGACGAAAAAACGTGTTTTTAGTGAAGTAAACTTGGAAAGGATTGCCATAAACAAACACGTGTTCAAGAAGTTGCAAATTTTACCAAAAGTCAGTTTACGTGCTTCTAAAATGTATTTGTAAATTGTTAACACAATTATTGAAATGCACGTGGCCGGAAAAAGCCGCACTTTCCACACTTTTGTAGTGAGTGAGTTATATTTGTTTATTTGTCTATATTGTGAATTCAACAAATGTAAGATTAACTCTGGTCCAAGTGTGTGCATGTAGTTTATATATTGCTGCATCTGCACGAATACGAAGAGAAACTTATGTATCGCGTTTTGTATTTTTACTAAAGTTAAAATTTTCGAAGATAAATAATTTAAATATTATTTCCATCCGAGAAAAATTTTCCATTGCTCCATCAAAACAATATGAAACTCAAAATGCCACACTCTCGTAAGAACATCTAAACAATGACGTCTCACGAAACACGTCAAACTAAAGCCTCGTCCTCCCCCCTCCCCTTTTTGGTGCTAAACACTGTTTCCTTTTTCCCTCGAAATAAATAAACAGAACTCCAATAAATTTAACTTGGTAACTAAAAAAAATTAATCGAGTTGGAATGCCAACCTAGCTATAATATCCTACATTAATTACTGGACAGAAATTAGCTACCGTCAGGTTTCCAGTGCCTGCCATGACATGGAACACGAGGAAGGAGGAAAATGCAAGCGTGTATTGAAGTCAAAACCTTTGTTTACGGACTTTTTTCTTCAGTGACAAAACAGCTGCGGTCGGTGGAAGGATACATTGTGGCCATGTTACTTTTCTAGAACTGTGTACGCGCCTTGGAACTTACCGACGTTCTACTGTCGGCAGTTACAGTTCCTCGGTATTATTCACCTTTCTTAAGGCAGCTTTGAGTAACTCATTCAATAATATGTTTTTATATGGAAGCCTAACATGTTACAGTATATTTGAAGAAAATCGTGTTCTTAGAGAATTAACTCAACATTATACGCGTTTTTTTTGGTGGCAGGAATTTCATTAGTTGCAAGTGCTTTCGACCTTACGGGAAGAATAATCACCTGCAGTAGTTTCGGACACACAATTAGCAGATTCTCTGCTTCAAGATACATAAACACTTACTTATATTTTAGTTTGCAGGCTACATGGAACTTTAAAAAAATCCTTATAAATTTGACCACCTCGCTGTTGTGTCATTAAAGTGTAAAAAATATTCCTGAATACTACACGGGAAACGTTTTAGAAGAAGACTTATATTAAATGTCATGAGCGTAAAGAACGGCCGATATGAAATTAATGAAAACATTTAAGGAGCGCCATTAACTTATGTCTATTTGTTTGTGTGCGTACTGATATTGGTACATATCGTTGTCCTTTTGGAAAAGGGAATAAACAACTTTATATTTATCTATCACATTATTTGTATGTTGCCTTCTGATACCTGGTTGTAGTTTCATTCTTAATTATTCAGAACCCACTTTGCTACTGTTTCGTACTTGTCATGAAAAACTTTTAAAATATTTAGACAAAATTTTTAACTGCCCGGTTCTACCTGCGATTTTATAAACGAGTAAAAACTGACATGTTTTAGCCCTCGCAGTCCCAGTCCACGACCGAAGACGTGTTGTGCGTGAAAGATACTTATGGTCGGCACTGTACACGACAAAGGTGTCAGTGGCTGGTGTTTCGAGCACCTTTCTCGTAGACGTCAGGTTTGTTACGAATAGTTAATGCTGGCAACAAAGAGTACGCTCATTAGCTGCGACAAGTACACCCTGTCCAAGTACAGCGTGTACCAAAACATCAAACGATTGCAACACTTGACCTTGTGAATGTATTCGGGACCAAGCGGATTAATTAACCATGGAAGACTATATTTATAGCATGGGAATTACTATTACAAATCCAAAATGATTACCGACACACGATACGTATATTTATTTGTGAATATGTCAAAATAATGAAGAGGTATAACAACAACATAGGTCTATTATTGCCCCAGTCCTCAGCTGATCGCCATCACCGAAGTTCTGATATAGAATTCTCAATGTTTGTGGGTTTGGCTCATCTTCATGGAGTCTGATCGAAGTAAGGCCCACTATCTGCCTACCAGCCGGCTCTGATTACCCCAAGGGTAATATATTGTTGTTATAATGATCTCAATGATGTTGACTGTGCCATGCCAGAGACATAGGCACGCCGGTGCGATCTTCCAACTACTGCCCGCATGAGTCCTTTCACACTGTGACCAGTTGCCAAGGAAAACCCTTGACATGGGCTCGGTATTATGAGGTATAGAAATATAGAAAGTCCGGCCTGGCCCAGGGATTGGTTGGTCTACCTGGAAGATGCCGTAGTCGTAGCTTCCATTCCTGTTCGGGCCACCGACCCGGTGTGACTTGAGGCTACTCTCGTGCTGCGCCATACACACCCCTGCAAACAACCAACACCACTTTCACCACCCCTACAAGAACAACTTGCTTACTTTCAAGTGCTATTCTACGTGGTGCATATCACCCCCCCCCCCCCCCCGCCCCCCACATCCCAGCAATGTCCTCACCAAGTCATATAGGCTGTTCGCAGTTAACTGCACTCTTTTGAAACTAACCAATGAAAAAGTTACTGCCCATAATTGCACATATTCGAACGGACACACCGACCAGGATGTGCCCTGTGAAGTTGGCAACGACGGAGTGGAAGTAGTTCCGTGTCTTAGCGTTGAATTTAAAGCGTCAAGTAAACTTTTTTTGGAAAATAAAATTATTTCTATTGTTGTCGGTGTTTTTAATGTACGTAAGCGTAGTAATTAGCCAATTAAAACTTATTTCCACGTATAATAATTTCACAGATTCATTTGATCGACGCACGAATAAAGTAAAGAGGCTCGTGACAATGGTAATCTTACATATGGCGGAAGAATACATAGTGTGCGCACAAGTAGATCTTAAGCAGTGTTTTGAAAAGTGCTCAGGTTTTTTTTGTGAACAGCCTTTAGTTTCGCAAAACATCAATAGCGCAATTAAATGATTACAACTGTTTTAAATGTAATTAAGTTTAAGTGATTTTCGAAGGATATGAAGCAAATATTTCATACTGAGAAGAAACAGTTCCATCGTATAGGCTGTTCTCGGTATACTGGCCATTTTTAGAAATTCAGTTTAAACGGTATAAAAAATTCAACTTAACTGAAATTAAAGCTCTCAACCCATACAGGTTATGGGAAATTTACCATTCATCAGATTGCAAAAATATATTAATTTTGAGCGTCATTACTACAGCCTATTCACAGTAACTTCAACTTTTTGGATCAAACCATTGAAAGATCGACCCGTGTATGGCGTGTTTGATTGTTTCCTACGTATGGAATGTATCACAAGCTCATCATACTTCTGTTAACATAAAAGTATCTTATTTTGTTTTTTTTCTTAAAATTAACTTTTTAATATATTTACATATAAATTATAATATTTCATTTATAAGAAATTTAAACAAAACATATAGATAATATGTATATAGGCTGTTAATGGTAAAATGAGCACTTTTGAAATTCCTGCTAAAGATCTACTTGTATGCACTTTGCGTATTCTTCCACCATATCTAAAATTAACATTGCCATGGGCCTTATCACTTTATTCAACCGTCGGTCAAATTAAATTGTGAAATTTCTAAGAACGTATATACTTAAAAAATATGCTCATTTTTACACTTCGATGCATTAAAAAAACATAAAGCGAAATAAATCATTTTAAGTTATCACAAATGGTTGCTTGGTACTTTATATTCGACGTTAATACATGGAACTGCATTCCATCCATCGTTACTAACTTTAATGGGCGAATGTCACTCAGTGCACCCATTAAAATATGCGCATGCAGAGGCAGTAACTTTTTCTAAGGTTCATTTCTAAAGTGCTCACTTTATCATGAACAGCCTCTAGTAAGAAGTACAGTAGTTCTCATGCAAAGTATAGTTAAAGTAAATGCGCACGAATGTGGCACGTTGTACCTTTCGAGTAATTTTTTTCCATTAAATTGCTTTGTTAGCTTGAGGCGAAAGAATATCCTGAAAGTAGACCTTTAGTGGGTTTCAGAAAAGTTGGAAGTAACCATGTATATACTATATACTATGTTGAGAACTTCATTATTTATTTGACGTTTTCCGGAACGAAAGTAGGAACGCTAATATGGATGAATATAAGATAACTTTGTTATTCGTGCTTGCTCACTATTCGTAGACATTGACGTGGTTATTTGGAAACAATCTTTTGCAGTGAAGGATACACGTCACTGTATCGTGGCCTCGCTGTATCATTGTAACATCCCGATGTTTTATGTAGCATGCGTTGTCCAAGCAGAACAATGACATTCTTAGCAACATGTATATGATTTCATGTGATAATTCTAATCATATTTGTATAAAACAATAAGAAAATTACTTAAATTAGTTCAATGTCAACAAGCCTTGACACCGTATTTTAAAGACATTTAAAAAATGGAAATACTTTACGTACATCGCTGGAAACTTTACTGGGAGCTAGCGAGTCAAAGTGTTCATTAAAAGAGCCGGGGCTTTCCCCCCCCCCCCAAATGTTGGTGTCAAAAGTTATTATTTAATCGCTTATCAACAATACAGAGTCGTTCAACGTGGTATATTTTACACGCCTGCATAGTTCTCTTCAAGTGAGAGGTACAAACTGTCTCTGTTCCGAAATTAAATGAGTAAAATCGGTCGATTGTAATAAAATTCAAATGCTTTATAAAGATACGGAAGCAAATTTTTCGTAATTAGAAAATAACAATATAATTAAGATGTATGTACGCACACAAATAGGAATCTTGAGACACTATCGCTATACAGAAGTTTATGAGCACTTGAAATCATTTATGCTGGTACTTAAGAACGTCAGCAGACAGATATGGAGCTCTACTAAATTCTTATATATATATATATATAATAAAGGCCTACTTGAATTTCGCTAATACACTTAGGCCGAGTTCGAATTGGTTAATTTTAGTTTACTATATATATATATATATGGTAATTTAGTATTTTAGTTAAAATGTGTTACATAAAGTTGCTTAATACTAAATACAAAAATACCGAAATACATTATCATTACAGTCGACTAATTCCTGTCATGTCTACCTTTCAGTAAACTAAAATAACCAACTCGAACACGACTGCCTAAGTGTTTGAGTGAAATCACAGTGTATTATTTAATTGTTCTACAGTCGATTAGTTGATGTTTGCAGTGGTACTCACAGTCGGGCAGCTGGGTGTCTGGAACACCGTGATGTCTGAGCTTGCTCACCAGCTCACACTTGGAGAAGAGTCTGGCATGCACTGAGCCCAGTATCGCAGTCAACAGTAGCAGCAGCGCGATCTTGTAGCTATACATCTCTGCAGTGCATGTACCAGCACCCGGGCACTCTTATATATCCTCGCCAGCCTTCCTCCTGCAGGCGAGTTGTGTCTCGCCGCCGTGTTTCCCCAGCCCCCCCCCTTATCACCCACCTTCTCTTACCTCACTCTTACAGTCCTGCAGACAAACACTCGGTTGGAACACACTCAAGTGCCTTTGGTTAGACGCTTTTCCAATCTGCCTGCGAGAGGAAAGACAATTGCGTTCGTCAGTAGAACGTGCGGAAAATAAATCCTTTATCTTGAACACTACAGAAGATCAAATCAGTGGCTTTGAAAGACGTGAATTCAATTTATGATAAGGGTGGGTTGGGGGTTGGGATCCCTATCTTTGAGCTTCGTTCAATTTTACTTGTGGATATTGCTCTAATGGTTAGAGATTATTCAAATAAATCTGGGCAATAATTCCTGCCTGAACGCGATTAATATTAACTTGAGGGGGAAAAAAACTTGCAGTAAATGCTACTGGAACCAAGCCATGGTTTTGGGGAAGGAGGAGGGGGAAGGAATGATTAAAACTATAGAAATGAATTTGTGGGGGAAAAAAAAAAAAATCCTTATATAAATCCAGGGAATTTTATTTATCAACACGTGGGAAAAAATATATCTTAAATGAATGGAGTAAACGTGAAACAGTACAAACGGTTTTAAACTAGTAAAAAAACCCTCTTAACTGTATTAATTGAAAACATGCTGGTTATTTAGGCATAAGTGACTACATTTAATTGATATAAATAAGTTGTCTACTGATTTACCGTGACTTCCGGTAGTTGAGAGTCATTGGTGTCGAAGGTCACTTGACTTGACTGAAAGTTGAAGTCCATTGGATGATCTCCAGTGCAGAGCACTTGGCTGACTTAAATAACGGTTCCAGGTTAAAATGTAAACTAATGATTTTGTCGGTCGTGAATTACAACAGTTACTTCAATGACGCAATGCTTAATCTAATTTTAAAATAGGCCGGTATTTGCAACAGTAACACATTACGTTTCTAATCGTCTGATGGTGTCATCTGATGTACTCACGTATAGTACACATTACGTTGCCGATAGTGTTTTGTTTTCACGTGAAGGAAGGAAATAGCCTACAAAGTGAAGGAGAGAAGTGAATTAGCATGACTTTCAAAAGTGAACCCTTGAACAAACTTAAAAAAAAGCACACAAATCTTAATAAAACATGTTCAGTAGCACTACATAATTGTAATAATTATAATATTATTATAAATAGCGATATATTATTTTAATTATTGTATTGCTATGTTTATAAATAATAATACTTAGCATTAATAAGAAAGCTTAAAATATCAGTGTCAAAAATACCATTATTTGGTGATTTGACTGTCACGATTTTTGTACTTGTTAATAAGAACTATTTTATATCGAATTTGTATACACACACGCATGATTCCCGTTTAATGACATATTATTTTCCTCACGTTTGTATCTAAAATTATATCTATATCAAGATGTTTGTGAATTTTTTCTATGTAATTATAACAGTGTACAGTTTATGAACACGAACAATTGCGAAACGGATGCAAAGCAAAATAGACTCCCATAATTTGTTTTAGTTATCAAACAAAATTATATGGAAAAAATTACTTTCAATTTTGTGGCTAATCCTGTAGGGTTTATCGCACTGTGACAGATCGCGTGCTTTCTCGTGGCCTACGACTAATCACATCAGGAGGTACGGTACGTTCACAAGTCGCCTACGGAGTGAACTGCCGCCGTTGACCGAAGGCCAACCTCGTCGGGGAGAGAGGTTCTTCCCGCCTGCATACCTGCTCTCTCTCTCTCTCTCTCTCTCTCTCTCTCTCTCTGGGTCACTGCCATGGTGTGATGCGAATGCACAAACCGTATCCCTCCTCCGCTCCCCTTCTTTGTCCCACCGCTTCAATGCTGTTCCGTTCAGCCAGTTATCGCGACCCGACCGCTAGGTCACAACGCCTAGCTCACGATGACTTCCGTGTCTCATGTAACACGTTACAAGTTACACGTTAACGTGAGCTGGCCACACTTTGACTGGTGTGTTTCGATGTGGCCTATATTACTGCAGCTTCATACGTACGTACGTTCTCGTCAAGAAATGTTTGTCAATGTCAAGCTTTTGCGCGATGCGTGATTCCGCAGCACGTGATCTCGCTAGCCAATCACAATAGAGACGATGCTGTGTTAAGTTTTTTTTTTTCTTTTCGCGATGTCGTCTGCCAAACAATTAATTTATCCCATTTATAATTTTACCCCGAGACGAGGACAAAAAGTAATCAAAGTTAGTCTAGGATTATTTATATTTTTTTATTGTAAATATTTAGGGAACGTTACGTTGCCACAGTAAATTTATTGTGGTTCTCACAGGTATAAAAATTATTGCGTGAATTGCAACTTTTTTTAGTAGGTTTATTTCCACATACATGAAAAACATTCTTACATCTCTCAGGAAATTTCGTTCACCTAGTCGTTGTCAAAGTTAGTATAAATCACGAACGCCATACTTTCGCAATCTGTTCTAGCCACATCAGTGTTAAAACACAAACAATCATCTATAACTTGAATGTTCAAAGTTTTCAACCTGTAAAGGAACAACACTCATTGCCGACATTCATATTCACGACACAAAGGTTAAGTGCACACGTGAAGCATCATAATATACCGCACAACAATCCCTTCTCACGTGCACGCGGAAGTGATAAGTGAAGTGCGATAAGTGTCGCGTGCAACGCGAAGTGATTATAATCCCCACCTGACGTGCTCAGCCCCGAATTCGCTGACGAGCTCAACTGTTGCAGCCGTAAACATGTTCAGTCTACGACCATGAACATGTTGCACATAAAGGATGTTTACGGCCGGCACTGTATCCAGTGAAGAATCACTTCGAAATGCCTCGAGAGAGTGATTCGTGAACGTTAACAAATGGCTGACGGTGACGTCTTCGAGCAAGCAGCACGTTTTACGCTCGTTGTAAAAAATAAACTTAAGGCTGTTCACGACAAAGTGAGCACTTATCAAATCAACCTTTGAAAAATTACACTTCTCCTACCTGCATATAATTTAACGGGCGCACTGAATGGCATGCGCCCAGTAAAGTTGGTAACGATGGAAGGAAAATAGTTCTATGTCTTGATGTTGAATTCAAACTATTAGGTAAACATGTGTGAAAATTGAGATTATTACTTTTTCTTTCTGCCTTTTTAATGCATCGCGTGTAAGAATTAGCAGATTTGTAAAATACTTACTTTTATAATAATTTCACAGTTCCACTTAACCGACACGTGGATAAAGTGACCAGACCCGTAGTAATGTTAGGTTTATATATGGCGGAAGAATACACAATCTTCATACACGTAAGACCTTAAGCAGGGCTTTCAAAAGTGCACAGTTTACCCTGAACAGCCTTTAGGTACAAGTACGGTGCACATAAAACATGACACGTTTGCAACACTTCGACTCAGTAATTAATGCGTGACCAATGTGCGCTATATTTGCGTGGAACACGCTTCTTACATATGCGTGTTTGATAAAGTCAGTAGCAACCATTCACGAGTGGGAAGTAGAGGAACTTCAACACGTCATAATTTTCTGCCACAAGGAAGACGTTCGAAACTTGGGACCCTGGTCCCTTGTTGTGTACAGCACTGACCACAAACATCCTTTGCTTGCAACATGTTCTCGATGACGGTCGCTGGGACTGACTTTCTGCTGCTGTGGTACACACACGTGTTGTTCTTATTGTTGAGAAGCCACTTTACTTATGTTTTCTGCAGTACATGAAAGGCAACCGTCACATCACCCTATGTGATAGCGGTTTTCAACCTTATTTTATATGTAGCTAATATGTAACTAAATATTATCGCGGCTATCTTACAGAATATATGATAGAAACTAGCATATTTAAACGTTTAGCTGTAAAAGTTTTATATAGTGAAAACTTAAAAATCAATTTATGAAGAGAAAAAATCGCATTTATAACGTATTAGCCTATTGTGGAAAAATTAGACGATCGAATAAGGGAAAATACATACGAAGTGCGACTTTTTGACGATTGGTAGCATACCTCAACTGTGAGATACTTTACTGGACTTTGCCTATACTTCCTACTAGAAAGGAAGTTTCCGAGCGTTTCTGGAAATACTAGCGAATGTTATATAATTAATTCAAGGTTATTTATTATCGTCATTTTATATGCCGAAGTCAAGACGGAACGATACATGAAAAGTTATTATGCCTACCCTATAAACTGAATTCTAAATTATAAAGAGAAAATTATTTGAAAGTTATTGATAAAATGGAAAATGCCTAATACTACTACTGCTAATAATAACAAATACTTTGGTTAGCTACTAATTAAATATGCGAGTAGAACTAAATTAGAGGTACAAACAATTAACTAAAATGTCCCACCATACGATAGATAATGTGTGCACAAGTGTAGAGTTGGCTGTGTTTTTAGAATCATGGCCGATTTTCGATTATGTGTTTACCGATCCTTCTCCTAAATAAAGAGAGCGTTGCCTAGTTCCTAACCTCCAGTGGCAGTTTATTTCAGTCTCTTGAAGCGGATACGATGATTGAGTTTGAGTAGAACTGTCTATTCTGAATGGGAATACTGACAACTTTCCTGAAGACCTGACAAAGTTCTACTTCTAGGATATTCCTCTGCTTTGTACAAACGAAGTTATCGTTTCAAGAATGTTCGGGTCATCACCCTCGCTTACCCCAGTGCGACTCGGGGCGCGAGGAACCTTCTGGATCGGGTCAGTTCGTCTATATAAGCCGCGACGGGCGTACGGAGCTTAGTAACGCGCCAGTTGAGCGCTACAGTAACAGTGAAGCGATGACAATGTACAGTGTGAGTGAATACAGCGAGCATATGTACAGTGGAGAGTGATACAGCGAGAATCTGTACAGTGGAGAGTGATACAGCGAGCATCTGTACAGTGGAGAGTGATACGGGACCGGACGCGTGAGTGACAGCCATTAGGAATAAAGGAAATGAGCAATTTGACTGAATATGTGTACATAATAAGTGCTTATTATAAGAGAGAGGCTTCGTATTCTCCAGGGCTTTTGCCTTAGCTGATAATGTTCCCTTTTCATTTTCATCTTTCGAGCTTTGTTTCTTGTACTTTTGAAGATACGTTTGAAGACACAACTTATGATAGTACAAATCTGCTTCAAAGGCAACTGACTCATCTTCGAGATCGCAGGTCCTGGCGTAAACATCGTCTTCGGAATAAACGGTGGTTCTTGTTGTTTCACTGATGGGGTGTTTCCCTTTCACACAACTGTGTCTCTTAAAACCACACACAATGCGTACTAACTCACTGGGGTCCACTCTTGGATACGGTGGAGTTGTAGAAGATACATGGGTTCTTTACCTTCTTGGTGGTATAGAATATTACATTGGATCTTTCGTCCTCTCGCAATTTATCACTAACAGCATGCCTTTTCGGTATTTCTAGAGTTTTCTTTAACGTAGATTGCTTGTAGCACATATAGAGTTTCAGCAAATGTAAATACAGATATAATGACTTTACTTAGTTCTGAGATTGGCTTAAAATTTTGCCATTTATATTGTTATTTAGACCTCCATTCGTCACAAACTTGAATACGCCCCAGCCGACGACTCGTACCAACATCCGTTATTCTTTCACGTGCAACTACAATCGAACTTTGTTGTAAATGTTGATAATATGTGTGGTAGTTTGTAATGACTCGTACAGGTTGCCCAGTCGGGCACACTCCTACCTTAACGTCCATATGTGGCTGCGGAAGGATCGCAGCCGTGGCTTTCAGAACGACGCACTCGAACCCCGAACGACGGTAATTCTTGAATGATCGGCCGCGTGCCGGAGTCGTAGTTGCTTAAACACAGCCATTGTTCTCGCCAGGAAGACCTGTAACGAGAGTGGATGCGCTCGCACGCGGGGCTAATGAGCTAATTAGCGATTGCTAAGCAGCATGTATGGGGTCGTAAGTACCACTCGCCTGGGGCCCTCGCCAGACTTACCCCCTTCCCTAGCGCTGTTCACTTGCCTGGTTGGACGGATCATACACTCCCCCTTCAGTACACGCCCCCTCTAGGGAGCGAATAATTAATCCGAGCCAGCGAGAAACCCTTGCGCGTTGTTGAAAACATCGGCCAGCCAATTAGAACCAGTCTGCCTATTAATTAAGGGCGCGGATCGCTAACGATACGTGTTCCCGTTCGGCCGCACAATGCCAAGTGAGCAAAAATACGAAGGGGGGTGGGGGGTTGGTGAGGGGATGGGCTACTTTCCGAGGGAAACGCGATACCAGCTGCAGGCCCGGGAGATGGCTCCAGTCCCCGCCACGTTCATCTTCGCTCGCTGCAGTTCTCCCTCTGTGTGTGTGTGTGCAGGGCGCGAACCACCCAGGCACTAACTCGAGAACACAGTTTCAACTATATTCTGTTCGAGATATATTCTCACTTTTCCAGTCAAACCTTTGAAAAATCACCTCACATATGACATGTTCGGTTATTTCTTAATTACCTCATGTATCACAAGCGTTTTAAACTTCTGTTGATATAAAATTTTTTTATTTGTTGTTAAATTGAACTTTTACTTATATTTTATCCTTGAATTATAATAGTTCATGAATAAAAACAGAGTGAATATAGGTGTGTTGGCAGTGCCTAGTAACAAATATTTATCGTGCAAAATATTACAAAACTTGAATGCACACGAATGCGACATGTTCCTTTGTTGTAATTTTCTAGATGAAAAACCCTTTCACACGATAAATTTTTTTTTTTTTTCAAATTACCTTTAGTTTTTATTTAATTCAATTCATTGAATGTTATATGACGTCATCGAAACGTTACGATCGTGGCTATTTTCTCTTTCAATTCCTTGAATGTCTCGTTTTCCTTCAAGATTTTCATTTAGAACATGTTTTATATTTTCCTAAATCAAAAATTTCATTTGCTTTATCGCAGCTTTGCTGACAGTGTTAATGGAAGTAATTTCATAATAATAGAGCTCTGTGCGCACATTTAAAACTGTTACAAAATAACTATGCATATTTTATAAAAAGATAATGTAGAATAAAATTGGTTTGTGTTTAACCAATTATTTTTGTGTCGTAGTTCCTTCTAAAAATTTATTATTTTTATTTTTTATAAACTAATTTCGATAAAAATATTGTGATAAATGTGAATACTGGAAAGCTTATTGAATGGAAGTCATTGAAACCCAATTGAAGTGATTTTTTAGTTCAAAAAATTTATTTTATGTAACTGAATTCAATAAATATTTTATCGTGTGAAATGGTCTTTGGTTGGGCTTTGTTTGCATGAAGCGGAAGAATAGGGTACAAGTAGAACTTTACAAGGGTTTTAGAAAACTCGGAGGTAGCCATGAATTGACTATACTCAATGTATTTTGATGGGGTTACATATGTTGACAAGATAATCGAATACTTGAAACTGTCATATACAGAATAGTTGATGCAATATACAGTATTATACTTAAAAATAGCCAAACGTTTGCCGCAAATTAACCATAAAAAGAACAAAAATGAGTAAATACGACAAAATAACTTCTCAAAATTAACAAAATAAATATGACCTACTACTGTATGACATTGGAAGTTGTATATTGAAAAAAAAAGAAAATGTTTTGCTCACGTACTGGTAATGCGGTTTCATACGAATATCGACAAACAATACGATACATTTTTTCTACCTAGGTATTTTTAATGAAGAGCCACGCACAGAAGGTAGAGTTCACATCTACCATGTATTTAGACTTACACCATTTGTTTACTGGTAAAAAAGTATCTGTAAGTAATAAGCTTATTGTTTATTGTTGTTTACAAACATGGTCGAAACGAAACAGATATTTAGGTGTACCAACCAAATCTCACATTTTAGTGAAATCTAATAAGAATAAAATAATTGGTTTTCGATAACAAAATATTTAATTTCCCCTGAACAAACAAATAATTTTTTTCTGTCCCATATAAATTTTGTTTCATTCAGCAAAACCTTGTTCTGAAAGAAATGTTTCGCGATGACCCTCGAGTCTGATGTCAGTGCAGTTATCCACCTCTTGGCATTATCAACAAGAGTACAGTAAGTAGCAGGGACTCTCACTTGACGTGGGCTGTGACCTTGAATAAGATAAGAGAGGCCACATACTGGGGTTTCCCCGGTCAGTCTCATAGAAACCCCGAGTTATCTGCTACACGCACAAACTTTTCTTGTAAATTCAGAAACAAATGCTCAGGAACTAGGTGTCAACATATTCCTATGAGGCAGTACGAGAGAAATACAGCGGAATTTTGATTAAATAAAAATTCTATACAACATTTTAAAGAATTTATCACATTGAGAGTTTTTGCGGGACTAGTGTACTTAAAAAATAATCCAACTCCGGCATCCTACCTATATGTATTCCTTTTATCTGTATAAGGTCCTTTAAAAAATTAAAGTACAAATGTAACAAATACAATGTTATAGTCAGTAGGTCCTCAGTGGCGCTTGATACGTCCAGACCGCCGAGAAACTGAGAATGGCAAGATACCAGCTGTTTAGTGCGTGTGTGTATAGCAAAAGAAACATTCTGCGACTTTCAGGGACGCCTAATCCTCGCAAGAGTTCGCGCATGATGTTATGACAACGAGGCTGGCATGGCAGCGAGGTGTTGCTGGGTACCAGTATGTTATGAGCAGCGAGGTGCCACACAGCCTCCGGGGAGAGGAGGGCAATTGGAGGCTCGGCCAGACTATATAACTGGGCCACGAGTGTGTAGGCCATCTTTCCTGCATCCAGATACAGCCTTCGCCACTGTGGGTGACTGACGGCGCAGGGAGCTCCCGTAGGTGAGCGAGCTCAAGCTGAGCTGGCAAGAGGCGACATTGCACGTGATCCACCACGAGTAGGATGCTGGAGCCTTCTACACGTGCGTGTCTGTGCGATCCCCATTACTATAGTTCCAGTGGCAAGTCCGCAGTGGACAGCTGCGGATTTAGTAGGGCAGCTTCAGTAGTAGCTTTGATTAGGAGCTTCTAATATTGTGGTGTTTCTAATATCATTGTAATTTAGGCCCAGAATAAAGGACATGCAGTGCAAACAAGTAGAAAGTCTTTTATGTAATATATACCTGGAAATTAGAGTCTTTGACTAGATGTATGAGAGTCAGGGCCATAAGTCCAGTTGAGTGCATTTTATAACTGAGAGGTGTGAAGTTTTACACAGCAGTCACGTCTGGCTACCCCCTCAGATTGTGAGTATTGTTACGACCCATCAAGAGTAGACATAAAGGGTTTTAAATATAACAAAACAGAACAATGCACTCTTGCCGTTTTCCTTGATCATTGGCCGCGTGTCTTTGTGAGAAGATATTGCTGTGTTTGACTATACGCAGGCCCCCATGACGCTTAGGAAATAAAACCATAGGATAGCAGAAGTAGATCTAAGCTGAAGTGTTTTGAAATGCCACAAGGTACTTGGTGGACGTTACCAGTGACTAGTGGGTTTTCTTCAGGTGCTCCCGTCCCGTCTTCTGTCCATCCACACTTCAGCCAGCAGGAGGAAGGGAAGAAGGCGACTAGGGCACAAGAAACCTCGTAACAGATTATGTATTTATTCTGCTACTGCACTGATCAACGAACTTGAGTAAAAACTTTGCGACTGAAGTGTGTATTCGCCTTCACTGTGACATTGTGAGAACTCAG
The DNA here is from genome assembly GCA_029891345.1 of Dryococelus australis. Classification (NCBI taxonomy): domain Eukaryota; kingdom Metazoa; phylum Arthropoda; class Insecta; order Phasmatodea; family Phasmatidae; genus Dryococelus; species Dryococelus australis. The sequence goes on along the minus strand of CM057002.1, from coordinate 66,853,316 downwards.
TATGACGTAGGGTGTAGGGCGTGTTAGGGGAAGCAATAGGGAGTTAAATACAAGCTGCAGATATTCCTGCCACCGAAAGGCTAGGGTGTCTTGGCACGGATGGTCTAGCTGTTTGTGTTTACTGCGGACAACAGGTACTTAGAAAAGTCTTCACTTTACATGCACAGTCTATTCACGCGCGCTGAAACTTCATACTCTTTGACTCAAACCTTTTGTAAATCACCCCACGTGTCACGTGCTCGGTTTGTTCCTAAGTATTCCACACATCACAAGCCTTTTATACGTCTGTTATCATAAGAGTAGACGCCTATCTTAGTTTCGGTTAAAATGAATTTCTACTTATATTTTACATATAAATTATAACATTTCATTTATAAATAACGTGGATAAAAACAGAGAGTAATTAAGCGTGTTGGCAATGCCCGGTGAAATTAAGTTCTTACGCTAATTATTATTAAACTCAGCGAACAGAAATGCGGTGCATTGTCCCTCTGGTGTATTATTCTAGACTTGGTTAAGCTTTGTTTGCACGAACTGGAGGGATTGCCTGAAAGAAATGTTGTAAGTAACCGTGAATGGACTATATATATGTATATATATATATATATATATATATATATATATATAATCCGCTTGAATATGTTTCGTCCGAACTTTGTGCACGACGTTTAAGCGGCTGCGTCGATAAGAAAGAGTGGTGGCTAGAGGCTAGAGGAGGGAGAAATATACCGTGTTGTTACACGTATGTTAACCGTAGTTCACTTAGGCTTGTCAAGTAGTTGTCATACCTGTAACCACAGTCAAGTGGTATAAACACAGGGAGACGTGGACAGCACTCAACAACCGAAGGTGTGTGTGGGGGGGGGGGGGGGGTGAGGTAGTGGTCTGACCGCTGCAACACCGCGTCTTCGTAACTAATTTACAAACCGACTTGCTGTTTATTCAATGCATGGTCACGTCATAAATTATATTAAGTAGATTGCAAGTACATAAAAACCACACAAAACACTTTTAATTTATTTCCTTTGAACTAATATTATATTTAACTAGAAAATCTTTGCTACCGAAGAACTAACCGTATATGAATGGATATCAAATTATTACTTTTACAAGTGTATTTTAGTAAAACCAGGAGAAAAATTTCGGTGTACATTTCTTACCCTCCAGATGGGCTGAAAACTGAAATAGAGAGGTTTAAATGGAGCGCTTCTACCGCATAAGCTATGGTTGGCCCACCCATGTGGTGGCAAAAGTTCAACAGAACAATTTCCTGTGCTGTGCACATTGTTTCAAAATTTTGATTTTTATTGTTAATTTTTAAAGAAGTAAGAAATTTAAAGTAAACTCATATTCTGCGTTGAATTTGCTTACGTTATTAATACAGTTTTTTGTTGTGTGGATTACAGTTTGCATACTTTTCCATGCCCGTACACCCCCCCCCCCAAAAAAAAATTCCTCTCGCCCCTCCTGCTGCGACATAGTGTGTGGTTTGATTCAATAATATTAGGTTTATTTAATAATAAGACGTGAAATATGTGGTCGTTGATGGTAAAAAATTGTAAGTCCCTATGACTGTACGTATTTTACAGTTTAGATTATTATAAAAATAAATATGGACCGAGATTTGAATAACGGGCACATGCATTCGAATGCTTTGCTTCAACGACCTTGATAAAACTGCCTGTTATAATTATGAAATTTAAAGCTTAACTCCTACGTAAAGAGATTTCAAGTTCTGTGTAGCTTTATTTGACAGTTTTCTGATAAAATTGTTTTGATTTGACTCCATCAATACATACACAAAGAAACTCCGTTGTAATCATAATTGTAGCACAAATTATAAACAAACACTCGAGCTTTAAATACAAACGAAGGCTATAAAATGATCCGACTACCAAACAGCCAATAAAATAAATGCCGTTTGGACCAAGCTGATTCAGTAGCGCCACTCATCGTAACGTTGGTGAGCACAGTGATGGGGAGTCAAGTGGTTCGGATCCCGCTATAATTGGAAGGTCTCATTGCCTTAACTTTCATTGTGTAACCATATTCTCTCTTCTTGCCCGTCCTTGGATGAACATCTTCCTCCAGAGCCCAGCTGGAGGGCGTAAGCTTCGTGCCCGCGACTTGATTAGGCCTGGAGACCGCTGGAGAGCCTCTCAGGCTGCTGGAGACACTTCCAGCGTACTGGAGACACTTCCAGAGTGCTGGAAGCGCCTGCAAATTAACAACAGTCGTGCCGCTGCTTTCATTTCTAGCGTTGCAGGTCTAACACCGTGTTTTCCACTATGACTCTGCTTGGAGCTGTTTACACTGTTCTCAGATCTCAGCTGGAACACTTCGATCATTAACCCATTGAGGACGGCACAAACTTACTGTCACTGAAGACAAGGTTGATGTGAGCTGCCTGTATTCTACTGTACAGCTATGTCAGTTGCGTTGGGCTTTCTATTTCCACTTACCGTCGTCCTATTGGTCATGGTTACACCGCACACGTCTGCTATAACCTGCAAATGTTTTATTATTGGCTGGCCTTCGACCAATGAAGTCGGGGCGTTGACTATATATATCAAGTAATGTATCCCAGTAGAGGTAACAGGTTTTACAATGCATGGTGTTAATTTGAGATATTATTGAAAGATAATTCGAATTCTTACGAACTGAAATGTTGATTAGTTATAATTATTTACTTATCTTATATTCCGATAAAGTCAAGCGAAACGGGAGAACTATACAAGTGTGAGTTTTTTCTTCAAGAGCATTTCCACATACACGAACCACAGCGTGTAGACGCGCATACTCTTCAAAGGCGATAAGTATCAAGTCTGCTACTACAGTTGTCAGTGCAGAACTTTAAGGTTGTCTAAAGTATTCTAAAATTTAAAAATGGACGAATGATTGGGAAAAGAAAATAGATTTCTCCGTATTATTTCAGTGATGCGTTGTATCATATATTTTTAACAATGGAAAGAGAAAACATTTTTTTCTAGACAGACGTTTCTGCTTTCTTAGTACACAAAGCATCCACTACAAGTACAGGTTCTACAGAAGTCTGGAACTCGTGCAACACTGGCTATTTGCGCTGTAGTAGCACCACTGGAATAAGTTTAAGAAGAGAATGTTGTACAGAGTTGGGTACGGGGTTGTATTTCCCACGTCTAACAGTCCATCTAAAAACCTTACTTTCCTCCGATATGAAAACTGAACTGAATGCCATTAAATGTCTGTCGCCAGACAGATTGGCCAAATAGAACACTGCACTGCTGTTGTCTGAAATGGCATGACTAGAGATCTGCGAAATTCGCGTCATCCTTTGGCATCGCAATATACTTCACAGCCCTTTGATACTACAGTCGGTGTCGTTAGTTCGTTGGACCCTATCTGGTGTGAAGACATTCCGCTACTGAAAACATTGCACATGATTCGGACACACCATTATAATGCGTTCATCCATTGGAGCAAAGTTTTTCATGTCATCAAATGAAGCATGGTCCAATGAATAACGTAGTGTAATTTAAACGTGTTTGAAATACAAGTTGACGCCTACAAATAACGTGAATTTTGGAGGTCTCTAGGCATTACACACCCTCTGTAGCTTCACACTGGGGATAAATCATCCCTTCCTCGAACCGCACACACGCCCATCATATAGATTTATAGGTTGCTATTATACGAGGAATGTAAGTCGTATCTCAACAGGTAACACAAACAGTCGTTTTGCGGGAGATTACCTACTACCATTGTCGTGACAAGGTGTTCACATGTTTGTTATTTGCCAATGATATGTTTCGTTCATGGCTATTAGACTCACCCTTTAGACAGGAGTAGTGGGAACGTGTGCACGCACTAGGTAGGTAGGTAGATAAGGCTTGATGCCTCGTCGACAGCGAGGTCACTTCAGACAGGAGTAGTGGGAACGTGTGCACGCACTAGGTAGGTAGGTAGATAAGGCTTGATGCCTCGTCGACAGCGAGGTCACTTCAGACAAGAGTAGTGGGAACGTGTGCACGCACTAGGTAGGTAGGTAGATAAGGCTTGATGCCTCGTCGACAGTGAGGTCACTACAGACGGTGTCATGTTGCTGAGATCATCAGGATGCACGCCGCTTTCAGTTGTAAAAATAACTTTTTTCGTGGCTGACATGGATGAATGATTAAGTATATTTTTTAACGTTGATTGCTAATTATTATTACAAGCAATTAGACTATATAATTGTTATGATGATGTAGCTACAAGAAGATAATTTTTCTCTGCAAAATGTGCTTTCTAAATAAACGAAAATAAAAATAAATACCGCTTAAATTTTGATTGAAATTATATTATTGACTAATTTTGTAATATTAAAACATGTAGCAAAATATTTAAAGTGTAACAAAGTATATGAATTCTTCTTTCATATCCGAAATAAATCGTATTTTTGTAACTACAATGCGTGTTTTGCAGTCGTGTAGAGTGTTCCACTCGAAAATTGTCTAATTCCGTCCCAAAGCTTATCAACTAAGTAGAAAATATTTTACGTTTAAGTTATAGAATTTTATTTACTATCACAACAGAAAAAATATTTTGTGTTTACACGTAAATAAGAGAACAAGTATGTTTTATTCACTGCCTCTATTGACTAAAAATAGGGTCAAGTGAAGAAAGACTTAACAACATGAAGAAAAAATATTAACAACAAATATATTCATGCAAACACAACAACAAATGTTGAAACATAATTTTATACTTGCAGAGAGCTTGCTGATGTCGTCTTGTTTGTCATAGTGCTGTATTCACACACTGTTACATTGCGTCGTTTCGTTTCGATATTCTCGTAGTTTGTTCTGCGTGATAGTGTTCGTTCAGGCAGTTCACGGTTAATGGAGCACTTTTCAAATCAATATATGGGAGATGTCACTGACTCTAACTGTGCATATACTTCTGTAGGTACACCGACTGGAACATGATTCGTCCTGTAAAGTTGGTAACAATGAAGGCAAAGTAGTTCCATGGCTTGGCGTTGAACTGGGAGCGAATGTCAAGTAATCATTAGTGAATATTGCAGTTGTATATTTTGCTTTTTGTTTTTTAATGTATATAAGTGTAGGAAATAACCAGTTTTCAAAATGTTCACTTCTCTAATAATTTCACAGTTTCACTTGACCGACGCATGCATTAAGTGATCAGGTCCTTCGCATTGTTAATAATGCATGTGCTAGAAGAAAACACACCGTATTCACAACAAGATCTTTAAAAAGCCAGCTCTTTGTTGGTTTTCACAGTATATAATTGCCTCTTTTAAGTCATATTTACAATATAATCGTTCTGTTCGGAGCCATGCAAAACAACTATTGCATTTTAATAAAATTCTCGTTACACTCTATACCCGAATCAGTGATATCAATAGGTGACATAAGAATAACTGAAAGTCAGTTGATAAGCTACTGCCGACTAGCAAATCAAGGAAATGAACTTGGACCAAGTGATTTATGAAAGAAAAATTCTCCACATTCAGTGGGAATCACAAATAATTCAGTGAAAATCAGCCAACATATTAATTTTGTTATCAAGCACTGATTAACAGTCGCTCAATTTGAACTATTTTCATTGATTTGGCTCAATTCTCACTAGTTCAGATTTAAATTGTACAAAAATAGATTTTAAACCAGCTGAAATATTAATGTATATATCATAAGTATGTGACGATTGAAAGCCAGCTAAGCATGTAAGAATAATGATTATTGCTTTAAAAATTCTTATAATGAGCGAATTTTATACACATGTCATTAGTAGTGGGGAGTAATGGTTCTACCCCAATTTTGATTAATCAGATTAACCCTTTGATACAAAGTTGATCGAAATGGTTAATCCCTAATCCGATGAAAAAATGGAAATGGTTAGTACTTAATCCGATGAAAAATTGAAAGGGTTAAACGTAATGAAAGGGTTAACTTTATTGAAAGAATTAAATGTATTGAAGGGGGTTAATTTTTTTCTTGATTTTGTAGTACTTTCTTTATGGGAGGGGGTTGAAGGAACTATGTACGATGTTGACGGTGTGTGGTGTCCTGCAGGCGATTGACCAGAGTGGTGGGTTTCAACGTATTATATAGGTGTTTTGTTGAGTGCAAGAGTGTGCTAAGGGTCATTTTCCTTATTTTTTTTCTAATTTTGATGTGTTCGTAGTGATGTTGGTAGTAGATAGGCGATTTTTACAAATATATTTAATGCACAAGAAGAAATTCAGAGTCTTTAAACGAGTTCTATGTATGAACAAATTACACACATCGAATCGCAAATTTCAAACAATTATGTGAATAATAATTGCAATTACTCCTGTATGGAATTAAACGTAATGTGAGTCTCGAGCTTAGAAATATAATTTCCACAAGAGAGGATTTTAACTATGTGAATAACATCTGGTGTTGACAAGTGCAAACACACTAAACGATGACAATTATGTGAGTGTGGAATTAACGATCTACAACAAAATGTTCCTATAAATTAAACTAACAAGAAATATATATATATATATATATATATATATATATATATATATATATATATATACATATATGACGCCTCTTCCACATACCTTACATGGCCATCTACCTGTGAGATTGGCGAGGAGGAACGTAATACACACATAAAAATAAAACTAATTGATTAACATGCGTAGTAAAATTGCACCTCTCCCAAAACACGTTTGTCTGGTTGCAAGGTCAGTGAAGCACTGAGTCGATCTTATGTTGAGAGCTTGACAATATTTACGTGGATTGCGTTCGGAGGCTGACAAATGACTAAGGTTATAGCTACTTGGAAATAGATCTGAATACATTTTACGTGACAAATGGATAAAATTTATGTTTACGATGCACATACTAATATACAAATTAGACTAGTTGAATTTTAAACAGACACAATAGAAAAACACATAGTGAAATGACAGCAGGAGCTCCCTGACAACACATCCATCCACTTCGGAAGTCACTCGATGAATGAGTGTATCATATGAGGTGCACATGCTTAAATAAGTGTAGCACAGCTGGCATCTTAAAAGCAACTGTGGAATTTACTACTGATAGAACCTATTTCGTTTCACTTAACGATTTGGCTCGTCCTACAAGTACGTTAATGTATAAAAGTGAATTCTTTAAAAAATAATGTACGCAGTACAAATTTTTTTCCGTAAAGTCTAGCAAAAAAAGCTCACTTGTTAACACAAAAGCGGGTTGAAAATCATACCAAGTTTTGTCTACCGAATACAGAAACGTGGTTTACATGATAAATGCTCTATAACACGAAAATTTAATATTTTTCCCGTTTAATTAAAAAAAAAAATCCCAATAAAATAGTTTTATATTAAAACGTGTATATTATAATGCGTTATTCGCGCCTACTATGCTTCGAAGCCCAGAGAAGTCGAGATATCCAGCATTGCGGCTATGCAGCATGAGAATTGGCGAAGTACGAAGATGACGGAAGCCCTCAAGAAAGATCCACGTCTCTCCGCCCAAGGCCAACCATTCCAGACCTCCCTACACCCCCAAAACCTCCCCTCCACAGAGCGACGTGTCCTGGGGTTACTCACCCCTCTGCACTCGATTGTCAATTTTTTGGCACTGAGGCAAGAGGACGACGACTGGATATAGGGGTGCAGATGGCTCCCGAGGTTACTGCACCCCCATCCCCAACTCCCACCTCCAACCCTCGCTAGAGCGTGTCCTGTGGTCATTCACCCGTCTTCCCCGATTGTCAATTTTTCGCCACTGAGGCAAGATGGCGACGAATGGCAAGAGAGCTTCAGCTTCAGATCGCCCCTGCTCGGCTCTATAAATTCCCTACCCTCCAATCCTTGTCCAGAGGGATGTGCCCCGAGGTCAAGAACTTAGACCATTCCTCCCACCCCTACTCCAGAAGCTGTCTTCGCCCGAAAAACCAGTTCTTCTCCAAGGCCATGCATCCCCAGCCCGGAGCGCCTTTTTTTTTTAAATATCTCGAGAGCTGGCCTGTCCACATAGCCCACCCTCGCTGCCGATCCAAGGTCACGCAAAAGCTTGGAATATTCGCAGCGAATTAAGATTTAGTTACCAAACTCCCGCCGACGAAATTTTATATCCCTGAAATAAAGTTTCCTTAATCCCCGAGATAATCCCCATATTTAACATTCCAACAGGCAACAAGTGTGTATGTGAATGTGTGTGTGTGTGTGTATATATATATATATATATATATATATATATATATATATATATATATATATATATATACACACACACACACACACACATTCACATACACACATACATACATACATATATATATATATATATATATATATATATATATATATATTGAATCAAGCTAACTATTATTTGAAAAATCACACAGAAATACACGACATATTTGATTCACTTGTACAAAATATGGTTTTTATAAATATTAAAATAAGACATATATTTATTTGTCTAGCCGACCAAAATACATATTTCACGTGTAGATTTTCCTAGCCCAGAACTTTTAGACAGTACTATCATATAGGAAAATATAATATAATCTCGGCAAAGTTTATTATTCTATATTAAGTAAAAATCAGTTCCAAATTTATTTGGGAAAGGCAGTCGACTACTGCGACATGTTTTTACAAAAGATACGGGAACGAGTCATTCTAAAACCTCGTGGACAATACCATTTAAGGGATAGCCGAGAATTAAGTATGATTGGGGAGCGAGCGAGATTTATGCCTCAAGAGCCGATGAGGGTGAAGCGATTTGAGTATGGAGTAGAGCCGGGTCGTGCGCGACTAGGAAAACGAGAGAGAGAGAGAGAGATCTAAGATAAAACCCTTGTATAAGTGGCAACGTCTAACACGACTTCCACATGTTGCGAAAAAGTTTCTATGGTGTGACCCATCCGGGGAGGCGATCGTACTAACCGCTCAACCAACGCGATCACTCTCTTTATCGCTAACCAAAAACTTTCCAACAGCAAAATGTATTCCATCTAACATAAAATGTATATATTTGAATTTATTTGAACAGTTTCCGACATAAGTTTAACGAAACAGTACGTAAAAAAGGCAGAAATTTATGTTTTTCGGAGTTGGAATATGGCGATTTTCAACGTTATTCTTACTTTTTACTAAAAGGCCCAAATTATTGTAAATTCATGGAAAAATGGCGGCCATTTTTAATCCTTACAGTATATAAGGAGGAATAAAATAATTTTTTTTTCCCAGTCTCAGCTAGGCATCTGCTAAGATCACTTCGTGTGCGTATGCGTGCATGTGCATTGCAGTAGCACAGATAACGATGCCAGGCGTCCATTGAGAACGACAAGTACTTGGAATTTAAAGATAACAGCAAACAGCAGATAATTGTTTTTGTCGCTATTTGCGAAGTAGAAAGTTGCCTGAAATCCATGTCCACTTGCTTGACTTATGATGAAACAAGTTATACAACTACCATCAACCAACGTGTTCCATATGACTGTAGTATTTTGTTGGTCTGCCCATACAATCCGGATTTATCTTAGTATTTCTAGTTTGTGGGTGCTGATGGTATTTATCAATTAGTTGATAAATTAGTTGAACTTACAAAGTGGATTGCAGGAATCTACGGCGTCATTGTTTCAATGAAGCCAAAAACCCCTGCTGATAAATCTAGGTTGGCACAGATGATATTGTGGGCGACCATTACCATATGATGGGCGAAATCAGAGGCAGCGCACATAATAAGTGCAACTTGAGTATCAGACTGCCCAAAAGACAACATGTCGCTGTTTTCCATAACCTGCAGAATTATGATGCTCACTTTCTTATAAAGCCCCTGGTTAAACGTCACATAACGTTACACAACAGAACCGTAGTAATTGAAAATCCTGGAAAAATTAAAGTGATTGGAATTACCTTCAAGAAATACAAATGTATTACAAAACAAATTCCCAATGGGATTGATTGCAATGGAAAGGTGCAATATTTCAAGTAATGATTTATTGATTTATTCCAATTCATGAACGCCTCTTTCGAAATTTTGGCTGGTAATTTGCTACCTGTGCAGTTGAGTATCACCTGCTCGATGTTTCCAGACAACACCCATTTCGAATTGGCAAAACAGAAGGGAGTTTTTCCTTATGACTTTGTTTTGTCGCCAGACAGTATGATGTGCAAGTCACTCCCACCAAAGGAAGCATTTCATAATGTGATGAGAGGCGAAGGCATTAGCGATGAGGATTACGCTCATGCCCAAGCCGCATGGGATGCGTTTAACTTCATAAACTTGCTGCAGTATTTAATTCATTACTTACGTGTGGACACTTGTTTGCTGGCTGATGTTTTTGAGAATTTCAGGACCGTATGTTTGGCTCATTACGGTCTTGACACCGCCATGTATGTCACAACTCCGTCTCTTTCATGGGACACATTATTGTCAATGACACGTGTGCGGCTAGAGCTGTTGACTGACCCAGACATGTATATTTTTGTAGAATGCAGGATTAGGGGTGGCGTTACCCAGGTTGCGGAAGCCAACAATGTTTACATGGGTGAGGACTACTACCCTAGTGGGGCATTGAAATATATATGCTATTTCCCTGTCAACGGGCTGTACAGTCGAACGATGCGGTCCAAGCTTCCGATCGGCAATTTCGAGTGGGTTGTGGCTGACATGTTCTCTTCATGAGATTTTGCAAACACTGTGAATGGCGGTGACACTTGTTTTTTTTCGCTGAAGTTGATCTGTCTTTTCTGGAGGAGTGTCATAATAAACTATCTGATCGGCCTTTGACCCCAGAAAATGGCATACCCCCGTATGGCTCGTACGAGAAACTTCTTTTAACACTCGCGCTGCTGAAGAAATATGTTATTCACGGGGAAACACTGAAGCAGTACTTGATGAATAGGGCCAAACTTGACTCTGTTCATCACATAGTATGCTTTAAGCAGAAAGCTTGGATGGCTCCGTACATCGAGTTTAACATTAAGAAATGTGCCTAGGTTGCGAACGAATTCGAAAAATCGTTTTTCGAGTTAATGAATAATTCCATTTATGGAAATACCTTGCATAATGTCCACCAGGAAAGGGACATCAGAGTCGTTTTGAGGTATGACATGATCTATGGAGCTGATAGGACGTCCGACATTCTAGGCATGGCAGATTATCGATGAAAACTTGATCCTTATCGAGATGTCAAGGTGTTCTATTGTTCCCAACAAACCTTTGTACACTTGTGTTGCCATTCTAGACCTTTCAAAATCAACTCTATACGAATTTCACTATCAGTACATGTGTACAACATTTCTTCCACCGGCTTTGCACCTCGTCTATTGCGACACCGATTCGCTAATCTATTCTGTTGCTTGTGAGGACATTTATAAAGTAATTACCCCATATTTAAAGGTGCAGTTTGTTACATGGAAGATGAATGTGCTGGGCACATAATCACACACTTTGTGGGTTTACATACTAAGCTTTATGCATACATTGTCGTGAATGAGCAATGTATATGTAAAGCGAAGGGTTTAAAACTCAACGTGTTGCAATCACTCAGGTATGAGGAATATCGAGATTCCCTCGAAAATTGCACAAGGGTTCTGGGAACCAAATATCAGTTCCGTTCGCATGCTCATCAAATCTACACCGAACATGTAACAAAGGTAGTGTTGTCAGGTATGGATGATAAGCGGTACATTGAGGCAGATGGAATTTCAACCTTACCTTGGCGGCAATTTAGAATATCTGAATAATTTTTTTCCTTTCTTCCTATATTGGTTTTAGCACCACAATAAATTTATAGACCTCCCAGCACCACAGCGTTAATGACGTCCATCTGTCGCCACCACATGCACCTCCTGTTCCATACTCATAGCAGCTGTCTACAGCTGTCTGCAACTGTTTGCAATACCTGCTGCATAACCATCAATGCTGCTGAGACCTGTTTGCCAAACTGCAAGGCATAACATAACTTCAGTATCAACTCTCTTGATATAAGTGTCTTCGATACAATTTACCTTCCCATTTTACAAATGGAAAAAAAATTAATGCCTTCATCATTGAAATTTGGAATATATGTGCGTGTAAGTGTGTTGTAAGCAGTCATTTGGCGTGTGTGAGTGTCTGCAAATATATTCCAGGATGTGACACCTTAAAAGAATGCCTTCAGTGTGCGTCTTTATAACCTCCTCAAGAGATTGTAAATATTGTATATAGTTAGGAAAGAGACGACCTCCACATCGATATAGTTCGTAAATATTATTTTCTGATAATTTAGAAGATTGTTTGTTGAATTGTACGTCTTTTTTTATATAAATATTTTAAATTGTCTATTAGTGTATGTAATTATTAATTTGATTTGTAAAGATGCTAAAGTCTTTTTTTTTAATAAATGAGAAATCATATTTTTTTTGTTGTAAATAGTTGTTCTTGGAGTATGTATACAAAGTCTGTTAAATTGTGTTTTAGTGTATGTAAATATTAACTTTCATTTGTAAAGAAGCTAAAGTCTTTTTGATTTGAAAAAGATTATTAGTAAGTAATAACCTGTTTTGTTTCATAATGCCGGAAAATGATTTTTGTAAAGTAATCTTGTTTTTACCCCAAAGTCTTTTATTTGGTAAAACAATATTTGTGTTTGAAGAAAGGTTTGTTGCAAATTGAATTTTTTTGAGACATTATCAATATTTACCTTATAAGGATGAATTTGAAAAGAATATTTTATAATAATATTTTTCATGTTAAAAATTAATAGTGTGTGTCTTGTTATTAATTTTTTTTAATACCTCATGTCACTAACTTTTTTCAATAATATCTAAACTTTGATAGTAATAGGCTAAGTATATGTCACAAAATAAACCTGCACTGGAATAAATAAGTTTTTTGTTGTAAAGAAACGAGGCTGCATGTTGAAACCTTCTTACACCGAGGCTGCTTAAATTCACCGTTGGTGTAGGAGACATGACACCCTGCTGGCCAACTTTTGTGACATCTCAGGGGGACATTTGAAAGCGAGCCCTGAATACCTTTACAGAGGAAGGTACAAAAATATTTCTGTCCCTTCTTGCCTACAAGAAAGTTTCTCCAGATAAAACTTTTACATTAGCTTCGAACAGAATCCAGTGGAACATTTTAAATATAAAATACTTCATTTTACATACACACAGATTACAGCTCTTTAAGATCCAACACGATGATGTCTGGTGAAGAAAACAAACACAAAAATTAATATATTTAATGTGTTTTTTAAATTTAAAAAATTTAACTCTGTCACAAACAAGAATTCTTCTACTTGCAAGAGTCTGACCTATGCTTCAATGCAAGTTGATAATTTTGAAACAAATCATTTGGGGTAAGATTTTATATCGCTAATTACTTTCTTGTAGATCGTTATATATTTAATTTATGAGAATAGATCTATGCTATTTTGTTAGTTAAAAGTTGTTGGAAAACGGGAATAAAGTTTAAAATGCCTTGTAAGATTGCTGGAAATGGGGAAAAAAGTTTGGTGCAAAATGGTTCATATTTTAAATAGAATTTATTGTGTGTTAAAAACATTTCGAACATATTTCTTAGTGATGAGGAAAATAAAGTTTTATCGGTGGTATTTGTGAAATTTTATTTAGCTGAGAATACGTCAACCTCTTGGGTATCGAAAAATAGGAGGAAGAATCAGTGTCCGATCGAAAATAACAGTTTGTAGGGAGGAGGGGAAATAGCCCAAGTCAGTTCCAAATTCGCTACTGGCTCCCTAGGGTAACCGTCGCTTTGACCTTGAAGCAAGCCTCCGTTCATAGCCGAGGCAATGCTCTGGGGTGGAGGGAGGAGGAATGGCCAGTTCCCGAGATATCAGAATAATATGTCACTTGAGTGTTGTGAGGGGAGGGGTTGTTCATGGCTTTGAATCGACAGGCCCCTCCAAGGACAGGGGCAGTCAACCGAAAAAAAAACACTTTCTGACCTTGAGGAGGGCGGGTATAAGTGCAGCATGAAGAGCAATTCTTGGCTTGTCTAGGCGGAGGGGGTGTTTGCAGCTAAACAGGTTCTTCCAGTGTTGGATCGATACCAGGGTGCGTGTACTGGAGCTTTGGAAATAAACTCTGCGTAGGATGGGTGGAGGGGAGAGGACAGATCGCCAAAGACATGGTCATTGACCACCGCCGGGGTGGTGGACTGAGCATTTCTCCACAAACCTGCTCTAGGTGGTGGGTGGATGTGGGGGTGTAGGGAGGCCTGGAGCGATTGGCCTTGGGCAGAGTGACATGGAGGTTTCTTGAGGATTTATGCCATCTTAGTATTTAGCCAATCCTCACACTGCATAAACGCAATGCTGGATATCTCGACTTCTCTGGGCTTCGAAGCATAGTAGGCGCGATTAACGCTTTATAATATACACATTTTAATATAAAACTATTTTATTGGGAATTTTTTTTTATTAATCGGGAAAAAATTTAATTTTCGTGTTATAGAGCATTTATCATGTAAACCACGTTTCTGTATTCGGTAGACAAAACTTGGTATGATTTTCAACCAGCTTTTGTGTTAACAAGTGAGCTTTTTTTGCTAGACTTTACGGAAAAAAATTTGTACTACGTACATTATTTTTTAAAGAATTCACTTTTATACATTAACGTACTTGTAGGACGAGCCAAATCGTTAAGTGAAACGAAATAGGTTCTATCAGTAGTAAATTTCACAGTTGCTTTTAAGATGCCAGCTGTGCTACACTTATTTAAGCATGTGCACCTCATATGATACACTCATTCATCGAGTGACTTCCGAAGTGGATGGATGTGTTGTCAGGGAGCTCCTGCTGTCATTTCACTATGTGTTTTTCTATTGTGTCTGTTTAAAATTCAACTAGTCTAATTTGTATATTAGTATGTGCATCGTAAACATAAATTTTATCCATTTGTCACGTAAAATGTATTCAGATCTATTTCCAAGTAGCTATAACCTTAGTCATTTGTCAGCCTCCGAACACAATCCACATAAATATTGTCAAGCTCTCAACATAAGATCGACTCAGTGCTTCACTGACCTTGCAACCAGACAAACGTGTTTTGGGAGAGGTGCAATTTTACTACGCATGTTAATCAATTAGTTTTATTTTTATGTGTGTATTACGTTCCTCCTCGCCAATCTCACAGGTAGATGGACATGTAAGGTATGTGGAAGAGGCGTCATATATATATATATATATATATATATATATATATATATATATATATATATATATATATATATATATATATATATATATATATATATATATTTCTTGTTAGTTTAATTTATAGGAACATTTTGTTGTAGATCGTTAATTCCACACTCACATAATTGTCATCGTTTAGTGTGTTTACACTTGTCAACACCAGATGTTATTCACATAGTTAAAATCCTCTCTTGTGGAAATTATATTTCTAAGCTCGAGACTCACATTACGTTTAATTCCATACAGGAGTAATTGCAATTATTATTCACATAATTGTTTGAAATTTGCGATTCTATGTGTGTAATTTGTTCATACATAGAACTCGTTTAAAGACTCTGAATTTCTTCTTGTGCATTAAATATATTTGTAAAAATCGCCTATCTACTACCAACATCACTACGAACACATCAAAATTAGAAAAAAAATAAGGAAAATGACCCTTAGCACACTCTTGCACTCAACACAACACCTATATAATACGTTGAAACCCACCACTCTGGTCAATCGCCTGCAGGACACCACACCGTCAACATCGTACAGAGCTCCCGCTACTCCCTCTCAAAAAGAAAGAAGTACAAAATCAAGCCCTTTCAATACATTTAACCCTTTCAATAAATCTAACCCTTTCATTATATATATATAACCCTTTCAATTTATCATCGGATTAAGATCTGATTAAGGATCAACCTTTCCCGTTTTTCATCGGACAAATATCGGATTAAGGATTAACCCTTTCTATCAATTTGATATCAAAGGGTTAATCCGATTAATCAAAAGTGGGATAGAACCATCACCCCCTACTACTGTCATTAGAGTGTTAATTACCTTAAAACGTAATTGATTATTGCATGCTGGTATTACGGAGAATATTCATGCAATCAATATTTGATATCCAAAAAACTATAATATAGGCTAGTAGGCTTCGGAAATACATGGCTGGTTGGAGCTACAAAACACAAATATTTATTGACAAATTAAAAATACATGCTTGCGTAGATGAGAGTGAAAGTGTTTGTTAATTAAAATTTACCGCGCATAATTCAATGACGAATTATAATTCTTGATGGGAGAAGTCGCAACGTACAATTAGTCATAAATAACTGTAATGCCTTGGTTACCCCACCAAGTCAGTGTGACGGTCATAAACAACTCTAATGCCTTGGTTACCCCACCAAGTCTGTGTGAAGGTCATAAAATATTTACAGCCCTGTCTGGGCCAGAACCTGGCTGTCACTGCTGCGTCTGTGACATGGACAGGGCAAAAATGTTTGAATTATAGCACCTCTTCTCTTTTCGCGAGCAAAACGAGCCCAGACGCTTTCGTGTGCTGGAATATTTATTTGCGTATGTCAGAAGTGTTGTCAAACGATCATGTCCAAGATTTGTTTTTATCAGTATACACGTAGGTATATACTCGGGGCTGCGTTTATATGAAATTTCTTTCGCTTTTGAAGACGAAACTCACACTTCTATAGTTTTACTGTTTCGCTGGACTTTATTGGAATCTAAGCAAAAAAATTACTAGTCCACATTTCAGTGAGTTAGACTAAAACGGTTCTTTTTAATAATATTTAGGGACAGGAAAACGTGGTGTCTTAAACTATCGGTTGGCTAGATCAGTGGTGTACGGTAAACTGTTGCAATGTTAGTTGGTGTTAGCTGTGTGCTGTATCCTGTTCCTTGTAGTTTACACTTCCACTAGTAAAACGTAGCTCGACAGGTGACGTCACAGGACGTGTGTAATGTGTCCCTTGCTGCTCGCTTGTGAGTGGTCGGAATACATTCAGTTTCCTCAGGCTGCATAGTGGTTACTGGCTCCTGCTGCGTGCACCGCGAATGTACAGTACTGAGCAAGCACCAGCTTACCTTGCAACACTTCACCACACACCACTGGGAAAGACACCAGCAGCGGGAGCATGGTTGTTTTACATGACACCGTCACAGTTATGACGTGTCATACGGACGACTGCATTGTGGCGACGGCTGCACAAAAATGTGAGCACGGATAGTCTTGACATAACTCTCATGTCGTTAACTAAGGCGTCGTGGTTTATGACGGCTCGGAAGTGTAAATATTCAGATGTTGGTATTGAAACTGCACAAGAGACGTGTTGTTTTTTGAAGTTCGATAATCTGTCGGCAATTGTCAGCAAATGAAATTGATAACGTTGTTGTGTTCAAGTTTAATTTTTTCCTCCAGCCCAACAGACTTGAAACACTGTACATTTTGCAAGTACGAATTTATTGTATTTACAGTGTAAATCTGAATCAGTGATAATTTCACTGTTTCAATCAGTCAAAACTAGTATCTGACTGATACAGCAATCATCTCAGTCTGTCTGTGTAGCAATATGTTACGTCTGTAATGATTTTCAAAATAAAATGGCCGCCGGTAAAAGTGTATCACGTCAAGTGACTACGAATAAACTAATATAACCAATACAAAATACTTTGTATAATGTGTCTACTCTTTCAAAACGCCATCTTAGGTTGTATGAACACTCAGCCTTACATTTCATTTTCATGTAATCATCACATCGCTCTGTTTGAATACTGTTTCCCAAGCTGTATACAATATGGCGAAGAGAGTGCACTCGTATACTATTCGTCTTAACAATACTAACGCCACTCATTAAACCAAAAACCAAAAGTAATGGGACGCAATTTCATCTTCACGATTTTACGGTGAAATGTTAACTTATATTTTCTCCTCCTTCAAGTTCAACTTGGGTTAGTAGCGCAGGTGGTGAGGTAACGGCCGAAAGTGGAACAATTTTTTTTTTTACTTCTTTAAATTACGGTAAATTGCACAATATAAATCGTAAATTATAGTAAATATATTTATTTCACGTAATTATTTGGCTACATTCGAAAAATACAATATTTAATTCGCTACTGTGATCAGCTTATTTACGTTTTATTAAAAGTAGGGTAAGAATTAGCATTGCGGTAATTTTATAATTTTAGTTATTTAATGTGATACAGTATTGTTGTTTATAATGTTATTGTCAGAAAACGTTTATTTCTAGAATTTCTTTGTATAAAAGCAATAATATGCAAGTAACTGCATAGTGCAATCGGCTGGCTGTGGTTTGTATTATTGCTTTTAGACAAAAATGTTCTCGAAATAAGCGTTCTCTGTCGATAACGTAACCTATAAACACCAATAATGTATCACATGAAATAACTAAGAAAATTTCGTCACACCCAGATTTGAACTCGTAAAACCTGAAATATATGAATTGCGAATCCATGCACTAACCCACGGAGCTACAAACACAACTTGCACAACATGCCGTTAAAAGAATATTTTCGTCAAACAAATTCACAGTTACGTTTATTGTTTTGTTATGACCGTGGGGGCAAATCGAAACGTTTCTCGTTACTTATGCTTACGTTAAGTTTCAATTTGTACATAACTAGGTGTTATAGAATCCGTAATTCTTTTGTAAACGAAGATACACAATTTAAGATGATTACTCGGGCGTCAACCATCTTGTGTGTCGCACAGCGAGATGCAGTCACGACGGCTAATATACGGCGCCACGTGAATGACGGACGCACCGTAGTTATGACGTCCGATGACAAGCTTCAATTCGATCCATGCTCGCTTTTTTCACACGAAGCGTCACAGAAATGACATGTCGCGCCTATGACGGGCCAAAATTACAACCATGCTTGCCCTGCAGGATCCTATATATATTTTCTATCCTCAGCCTTCTACTCATTGGCTGCTGCTCCAATGTATCTTTTTGGCTCAGAGTTCACCTGGGTGTGTCTAATAACTGTGGTCCGATTGCAGACATAACAGTAATGTACATGTATTTGACATCTAGCTTGTCCTAAAATGAATTAGCGGAATTTTCTAGTCCCTAATAATGACTCAAATGAACACAATGCATTGTGAAACCTGTTACATATGTCGCTACACGTTGATTGGCTCACAGTCAACGTACAACTTCATTGGCAGACAGTCAACCAATACTAAACGTTGCAGAGTCCAATGGGCGTGTGTGATGTAGCCAGGACCAATAGAAAATTCTGCAAAGGCCCAGTATCGTAAACTAAGTGTGATGTGTTGAATTCTTCAAAATATTTGGTAATAACCGTGCATTAACATTGCACGCTGAATGTCTCTCTTCACTTTATTACAAATAAACATTGAACTTATATTTGTATGTATATATATATATATATATATATATATATATATATATATATATATATATATATATATATATAGCTGCAGTGGAGAATATAGGTAACTCACTTCAACTTTGCATTCAGTGCCAGTAAATTTGTGCAGTCCTCAAAGGTTAACGGTCTGTTCAAGAATCACAATGTAACTCAGTAATTAGTGAGATCGGCTCAATGATTACGGGAAGTGTACCTGTAATTGTTTTTAGCAGCCTGTAAGTTTACGTTTGGAGTGTTAGTTAGTCTCCAGGTGAATAGCTAGCTATAGTCCATTCCCAATTGGAAGCGACTTGTGAAAATCAAGCTTTGAAAAAACACTCTAGGCATAACATGTCGACCTTTTTTTTCAATAACCTGTATTCCACAAATATATACCACTGTGGTAAACTTTAGAGTACTGTGTTATTGAATAAATGAAACTTTACCTTAATATCTTCTATAACTTGTAATATTTCTTTCTTTTCAAATATGAATTAACAACAGCGAGGGCAGTGATGTGTTGGCAACGACCGGTGAGAAATAGTTCACAGTAGCAATATTATTTTAACCTAGTTTTTTAGTGTACTATTTGTAAATTAAATGGGGCCTATAAAAATTTAAATATTTAGTTAGCCCCGATGGCAAAATATCTCATTTTCACAGTTTAAAATAACAGAGGAAAATATCGTGAATAGGCCGTAATAGCACGGTGTTGTTTTATCGGGCTAGAAAGCAACTGTCTGCTGAGCGAGGCTTGTCGCTCTCTATCTCTCTTTTTGTCTCTTTCACACTCGGGAAGTTTCACTTCGCTAGTTTGCACAGAAATTATACATGTTTCCAACTGTATCATATTTCATACTTACAGCAAAATAATTATTTTTGAATTTGTAATTTATAAATGAAAATAAATTTTAATGCTTGAATACTTATTTTAATATATTTTGATATGATGGCGGGGCAAAAACAAAGTGAAGTTGGTAGACGTGGCGAGCCATGACATGGCGTGATGCGTTTTTTTTACCAAACAAAGCGTAGATTATACTTACTCCGAAAAATACTTCAAATTATCACATCACATTTGTAGACGTGTTTTTTAAACCTACCTAGGCAAGTTACGGTGTTGTGATAAAGCTGTGTTTCCGCGGCAGTAATAAATATACTGTTACGGTGTGTTTCGTTAACCACTACTTGTGAAATAGCGGGGCGTGGCTGCGTGGTGATCGTTATGCTGGATCTGTGTGTGTGTGCATGATTTAAAATATTTGATGTGAACTATTTATACGTTTTAAATGTGAACTGTTTTTATGACGAAGTTATTTTTTTACATCCACGCCTATTTATTTATCACAATGTTGTGCCTTTGCCCTGGATGTTCGAAACACAGTCGTGTAATGTGATTTACCACCAGTCCCAACAAAATAACCAAGTCCAGCCCCAATAAATTTCAGTAAACCTAATACACAGTAAATAACAATATCTGTAAATATGAGCGAAATAAAAGTTATGGTAGGCTTTATTTGTGTGCATGTTCACTGCTATATTTTAAGTTTGTATGACAAAAAATGAGCGATACGACTTTCGTGATTGATTTTAATGTCTCTTTTTCGTTGGACTGATTATTCCTTCGTTATTCGAACTGAGGCCGTCCTTTTAAAGGAATAACACAAAACATATTAATTACGAAAAGTTAAATACTACAGTTCATTACCCCGCAGTTGTAACAGTGTTGAACACAGTCGCGGCAAAATATTAATGAGCATTATGTGTAATGTGCTATGTCTCGGAAAACAAATATGTTTATGTAACATAACCGTAAGAACTATCGTCAATTAAGGCATTTTTAAAAAGTCATAAAGCTGACGTAAATCATGTTATAGACCTAAACTGTGAATATTCGTACGAAATGGTTTTTGAAATAGACCTACGACAGAATTCTTTGAAAAGCTGTTAACAGTAAACCACACATTTGACAGGTATAAAAGTAGAAGTCACATTTCAATGTTTATGTTTAGGTGTAGCGAAAGTATACGAACACATGTACACACACAATGGCATGTGAACATTGATTTTGACTGATGCTACATGGGCAGTCACATGGCTATGTTTGTTTACGTTTGGCGGAATGATAGGAAACAGGCCTGCAAGTAGATACTTAGCACGGCCCCGAGAAAGCTGCTTCCATTAGGGAATGGACTATATATAGAAGTGAAATACCGTGGCTGCAGTTTCTTTGATGCAGGCGTATCCACTCGCGCAGGTTGCGTGAGGCTACTGAACGAGACTTGAATTTAATTGGCTATTGTGTGCTGTGAAAAATGTCCTTGTTAGCTGAGCTGGCAGCTGGCAAATGAGTCACTCGAGTGTGAATCGACATCCTATGATCCAACATGTTTTTGGCAGGTAATGCCATTTTACTGGCGTGTTGGCGGTATAATGGGCCTTTTCCTGCTGATCAGCGAATATATATATATATATATATATATATATATATATATATATATATATATATATATATATATATATATATACACACACACACACACACACACACACATACAAATTTGAACACTGCTTGAGTATGGCAGATTCTGGCTCCAGACGATAAGGCCCCTTGTTACAATCTCAGATGCTTTTGTCTAATTGATTAAAGCGAAGTTGTACAGAGAAATTTGAGGTTCATTACGTTACTGAATCATCATTAGCAGCCACGTTGGTCTGAATAAGTCGGTTCCCGTCAGAAATTTTGTGTGCAGGGCGAGTTATGAAACGTCGTTTATGTTTTTATGTGTTTTAGCCAGCCAGAACCATGCAGAAAAGAAAACCATTTTCAACGACACAGAACTATAAATGGGTAACAATTATAGACAGGTGTTTTTTGCGAAAAGATTTCAAAGCCAGTTGTACTCCGAAACAGTTTTCTTCGTATGGACTTTCGTAGTTAGATGATTTTAGATGTCACGTGCCTCAAGTGTCTGTATGCGAATAATGAAGTTCAGTATCGGAGTATGCGGGTACGATTGGCCCAGTAAAATAAGAACATGTAATCTCATGTATATCGTGGCCAATAACCATAGGAAGTTGTAGTTGTGGACGTAGGATATTGAAGTCTAATATGACCATAAATATTTTTGCAAAGACACCTGACCCTACTAACAATGAATGCAAACTAATTAAATAATGTCATAATATTGATTTATTTGATCCATTCAGACCCAGTGTACACAATTGTGTATATTGCGCACGTGTAGGTAATGTTTGCTCTGTTCTGCACCCTGCGAAGTTCGTTAACCAACGATTATAACTGTTGATAAATTATTCGCAAACCGTCTTATTGGTCTACGTCATATCATATAACTGAACGTATATCCTGCAGCTCATTGACTGTGGCAACGGAACAAGCTCTGTGTCGACTTAAGTACAGCTCACATCAAAAATATTTTTGTTTGTAACACTTGAAATCGCAAATTAAATTGGGCCTGAAAGGTTGAGACGCCCCTCTACCCGCAGGGGTGACAGGTGGGTCAATCTCTATCTCACTCCACGACACACTAATATTACCTAAACAACCCCTTGGTGCAGAAAGCGAGCTCGACATGAAAAACCCAAATGCCGTGGCCCAAGCTCTTTCCCTTATAAAAATATCTATATCGAAAAACTATTATACATGTTACAGCAATACAATTCTCTCGTAAATCGGGGGGTCCTTTGCAAATAAAGTCTCTCTACTCTTAATTTCCAAGGTCCTTGAGTCACCATTTATTTTGCATCAAAACGACTGTTTACAAGCACTGATTCTACTCGCAAATGCACACAATAAAATATATTAAGATGTTTTGCACTCAATTTACATACTGAATGGGTAGACACCTTAATTAAATTTAATATATTTTGCCCATACGCGGTAAATCTCAATAACTGGTGCTCATAAAATTTAATATTAAAACCACGAACGAGAATCATTTCTGCAGCGTTTCACGTGTTTCAGAAGTGTTTCAAAAGAGGGACGATGGACTCCGCAGGTACAAGCTGACGATGACGTTTATGCATTACTCATACCTTAAGTTTGGCATTCATTCAGAATACTGTACAGCTGATCGCCAGGCCATGTCGAGGAACGTTCTTGCTGCCCAGTTCTTGCTACTCGCTGTAGACTCCGCCCCACTTGACGCCGCCAAAAAAGAGAACAGCTGATGGGTCGTTTACTTGGGGGCCTCCACTCAAGCAAGCGCAGATTTCTTGCACTCGCTAGCATGTAGAATCTCACTGACACACTCGGGAATATTCGGCGTATTTAGTCGTTACGCAAAAGTATGGGCATGCTTCCAGCACTCAAAGCATATGAAACACCGTTTACAATAAAGGCTGCATACGACAAGTTGCAGAGAAATTCTTAAAGTTACTTTTCTAGGCTCCCAGAAAATACTGCAAAAAACACGGGCCACTGACGTATGTCACTGTTACTCCACGTACATTTTAATATGCTCGTCCTTGAGCCTCGTAAAAAGGGCAGTTTAACCAGCGTGGCAAAATTCAATTTCGCAAGCCATCAGTCACAAGTCGCGGTTTCACAGTTATTTCCGCTATTTTCAGTAACACATGTATTAATGCGAATACAACTCGTACATGCAGCTTTTTCACACACAGTATGAGCGCATC
Source organism: Dryococelus australis (assembly GCA_029891345.1). Taxonomy (NCBI): domain Eukaryota; kingdom Metazoa; phylum Arthropoda; class Insecta; order Phasmatodea; family Phasmatidae; genus Dryococelus; species Dryococelus australis. The sequence continues at coordinate 66,829,304 of CM057002.1, read as the reverse complement.
AAGTTTACGTCCGTGCGAAACTTGGCCCATATTTTACAAGCAGGAGCTGCACGCCACAGGCAAACATAGCAACACAGATTCTACGTTCACGTCGGTCATGTTCTTACAATATTATTTAAATGGTTAATTTGTTTGCTCCCGAAAACGTTACCGTGACGTTCACATGCTCGCGTAACATACTGTACATCGTGACCGGGGAGAAATTACGTAGCAGTCTACTGCTAAACGTCCGCCTAACTTCCCGATACTGTCCAGCTCCGTGGTCGATAACACACAGCTTGCGGCCGTCCACACACCGCGACCGATTCTCGCACACTGGCTGGGGCGCGCTGTCTTAGCCAGGAGACGTCGTGGTCTCCCGCCACTCCCGCCACTTTTTCTTTCTGCCAATTTTTATCCTTTAACCATCTTTTTAAATAAATATTCCTACGTAGGCAATAAACACTGTTTGTATTCCACCGCACTGAAAAGCTAACATCTAAGTCTAAAATATAATATATTTATGACTATTATTCCATATAAGAGGGTTTTTAAAAGTGCCCACTTTGCCGTGAATAGCCTACACTAATTCTTTCTAGACGAGAAATCATAATTTTCCTGCTGTACAGGCCTAATGAGCTGCATGATACAACAGTAGTATCTAGCCTGAAAAATAATATACAAATAAAACAACACACTCGCCTTCTCAGTCAACATATCCAAAACTGTGAACATGTTGTACTGGCGTGATTTTTACGACCAGTACTGTGAGAACAAGGCGCCAGTTCCCAGTCTTTCTTGTGGCTAATCTGATCTGTGGAATTCCATACACTGTTTGTCATGAGTAGTTATTTCCATTGTTATACAACATTGCAGCACGTTGTTCACGTGTTGCAAGACAAGTGCCGAGTGCAATACTTACCAACGAACTACGTGATTGGAGCACTTGAAAATGATAAATTTATTGTGCGACCGAGCGGGTTAAGCAATGAAATGAGAAACTCGGCAGTGTGAAATATTTCCGAGCCTACACTCTAAGAAATTATTTGTAAATTAACCATATCAGTGTATATGTACAGTAACAAGGTGTTATTGGTAAATTATTGTCCCATACATGCATGGTAACGTTCCTACAGTTACTCAGGAAGGAGTTAAAGGCATATGGAAGTTCCCAACTTAGTATAGTAGCGATGCTAAGCATTCCTATCTTTTCAGCCTGACATGTAGTACTGTATCCATATACTGTATAAGCTAAAAACTTCCATTACAATTGAGGAAGTTTACCAGAATTTTTTTACAGTGTACTTAAAGATTTCTTAAAATAATTTTGTTTGATGCAGAAATATGATGGTCGTATTTCGTCAAACAATCCTTTACAAATTTTATTCCACAATAATACTTGGATGTTAAACGTGCATGGGCCCTAGTTTTTTTTTTTTTAATCTTTCGAGGCACAGCGATACGGGCGCCAATAACACGCTAGTCCAACGTCCCGTCGCCCCTACGCGCAAGGCAGTGCAGTGCTACCGCCGTTACTGTGCCAATGAGATCTGTAACAACGGCGCTTTGTTACACGTAATCAAAGTCTACAAATGTCACTGAGACTGTACGGTTTTTCTTTATTCCCAACGCAAGCTTTAAAAATTCCATTTCTTACCATTTTAACCATATTTTTTTCCTTTTAGAATACACATACAGTAATACGATAAAAACGAAAATTGTACACTGTTAAAATAATTTCTTTCATTTTACAGAAAAGTGCTAGTAAAAATTTATCCAGAGTTGTCAGTAAACTCTCCGTAAAATTACGGTCACATTGATTTTCGAAAACGCACTTTCCGTAAAATTCACGGAACCTCTCCGTTAATTCTCTAGTTAGTGTTCTGTACTTTAGTTTGAATAATTTTTAATATCTATTTTATTTATATTTTTACTATGTGGGTGTTCTGTGGGTGTTCTGCTGTGTAAAAAAAAATATACTTAAAAAAGTTAAATTTTTTAATACTAAAGCAAGATTTGAACCCGAGTCAAAAAGTCAACCCTAGCCACTTACTGACAATGCTCACGTGGTGAATCTGGTATAACTTTTTAATTTCTTGTTAGGCACGTAAGCAACTTTTTTAGTTTCTGTTAAAGTTAGTGTATTTTAAGTGTTGCTAAGTGTTACAGACGCCTATTGTTACTTTTTAATGTTTGAAAGAACAGGTGTTAGTGACATGGATAACCTTAACTGCCGCACAAACGATAATTTCCTGGTTACAGTGCAGGCGAAGAAAGTTTCGTGTAAATTTGCAATTATTCGTGCCCGAAACCCGAAGTTATAGGAAATACGGAGATTTATCCGTATTTTGTATTTATGCAACTAACCCCGTTTTCCGTCTTTACGGAGTGCGTTTCCGTATATTTACTGTGCATTCTCGTAAAAATGTATGTAAATGTAGGAACAATTTTAACAGTGTACTGGCTTAGATGATTGGTTTTTATTTTTTTTGGGAACAAGTAATATTCACAGGAATTAATTTGGGTAGGTAAAAGTAAACCTGCAAACAACGAACGTACATAAACTATGCCCGGAGTGTGTGAGGTTACTTGAAGCCAGCAGAGCTGCCTTCTGTAGGCGGGTCCAAACACAGCGTTGTAATTGGCCATCGAATTGTCAGTTGGGAGAAGCGAGTCGGCGAGGCGGGGACTGAGGTAAGAATTCGTTTACACTCGACTCCAGTTCCTAAATTTACCTCCGCTGTTACAAGGGTGCAGCTCGTGTTGTCTTGAAACCATGATACTTTCTGCGCCAACGTAGGGAAATAATTGCGGTGACATCGAAAAGCACGTTCTGTAAAAGGTTTAACCTCTTTAAGGAAATCGGCCACTTTTCAACTTGTAGCTATTATCTGCAACTACATTTTCCTCGGATAAAATTTTTTATATCGCATATATTTTGCAAAATTACATTTCGAAATCAAAATTTTATTCTTTAATATTGTACTAATAAAGTAAACCATATTATTTGCAGAAACCTTACAAGGGTATCTTTAAGGTCTCATTTTAATTAATTTAAAGGCATGATTAGCAAAAGTAATTTTTCAAATATTCACAGGAAGCCACAAATAAAAAATAATCATGTTTCCTTATTTTCAGCGATTTTTTAAAATCACAATAACAGTTTCTTTACGATTTTGTAGAAGTCTTTACTCTTGGCATCTTCTTTTAGTGTGCATTATCTCAGTTCTGTACGAAAGTTAATTTTATTTATATGTACATTTATAAAACAGTAATATTGTGATTTTGTTATGTACTTATACAAAAACTACGTACTAAAAATTGCCTTTTCTTTGCGAGCAGAGATCAGTATATAATGACAATAATTTGAACAGTAGGCTTGCTGTACAAACATAAAATAACATATTTTATCGGTGGCCAACGTCCTTGGCCTTCTCAGTCTCTGGGGTCCACTTCACTGGACATGTTGCAGATGAAAGAAAAATATGAGAACAGCTGTACACAGCCCTAGACGTAAACAGCAGTTTACATGCCTTAAATAGCCTATAAACGTGCTGCTAATATTTCCCCAGCAGTGAGTAACAGTTAGCATTTCGTTTATAAATATCTTGTGGAGCTTCTGTTGGAATGTAACAATCACTGTAAGAGCATAGGCCCATATTACGATTATTTCAAAAACAAGGACTGTCACTTTTGTTTATATGACCTGATTGACAACCATATAAGAATAAATACTGACAGTCATAAATGCGAACGTCTACCTCCATTGCAAACAGTTGGCCAACTGTTACCTGCTTGTTTGCTACTCGGGTCGTTGTGCCAACCATAAATGACCTTCTCGTTCAACACGTCATCTATCATGGTTAAGGATGGAGGGCCGGGGGGGGGGGGCTGTGGTGTAGTGGTTAGCATGCTCGTCTCCAACCGAGGCGAACCGGGTTTCATCAATTCCCGGCAGGGTCACTCTGGATTTTCGCACGTGGGAATCGTGCTGGATGATGCCACTGATCGGCGGGTATTCTCGGGGATATCCCGTTTCCCCCGCCCTTGCGTTCCGGCGCTGCTCCGTTCTCACCTCGTTTCACTCCCGTCGGCTCTCAAGACCTCGATGTTAAGAGCCGCCCAGATCTATTCACTCGCTCAAGAGAGCAGCCAGCTCAGCATCTAGTGACGTTCGCTGTGGACGTGACGCTACGCTCCGGTCGTCATATAACCCTAGAGAAGGGTAGTCATGAGAAGACTTGGTGTCGGGGATTGCACTGCCTCTACCTCGCCTGAGAGTGACTTCCTAGCACGGCAGGGGCGACAACAGGTAGGCGGGAGCAAGAAGGAATCAACAGTCACCTCGCACCACGTCTAGTAAGACCCGACAAAGGCGGTCCCCTGTGTCTCGACGTGTCGGCGCGGGGAGAGACCCAGCTTTACGACCTGCAGTCGGCCTGGGCTCCCTGTGAGCCGCCCTGAGTTATCGCCGACGCGCCGGGGGAGTTGAGGGTGTTCGCCTTTTACGACGTGAACACTTGTGGCGAGTAGGAGGGCCTCTCCCTGCAGTCCCGCCGACCAAGACCTACCTCGCAGTCCCAGCCACTACAGTCACTGGCTCCGCCTACACTGAACACTACACACCAGCCTCACTGTATCTCGCACATTCATCCACCAGCAGGCTGGACTTACCGTGCCACGCCATATTGCATTCCGAGCTGCAGGCTTCCTGTCCGCCTGTAGGTCTACAAATGGCTCACTCACATGAAAAATTACTAGGCACTAAGTGAGTGAGTGAAAGTGAAGAGATTTAGATGGTTCTTAGCAGTAATAATTACCATATTAGTTAACCATTTATGTTTCTAATAATTACACACTTTCACTTTACCGATGCATGAATAAAGTGATCAGGTCCATGGCAATGTTAATGTTACATATGGCGGAAGAATACACAGTATGCATGGAAGTAGATCTTAAGCAGAGCTTTCCAAACAGCTCAGATTACCGTGAACAGACTTTGCGATTGTGTCCACGTATTCAAAAATACAGATATTAAACTAATTGTCTTATACATCCGTTGGGACCTACAGTTGTGCAGGGAAGAATGTAAGTGCTTAGTGCGTCAGTGAGTGAAGTTAATGGAGATATTTGGGTGACTTGAGAGCTGATGAGGCAGAGGCGAGGCGAGCGTGGAGCAGCGCCGGAGTGCAAGGGCGGGGGGAAACGGGAGATCCCCGAGAATACCCGCCGATCAGTGGCATCATTCGGCGTTTCTGAAGCGTCCAGAATGGAAATATGCCCGAATTCTGGTTAAAAATCGACTCTTTAATTCATTTGCGTAAACGTTTAAGTAAGAAAATTCAGCAAAATCCTTTTAAGTGCTGCATAAATATATACTTTCTTATTCGCACTCTTATGAAAATCTTTGTAGTGTGGGCTACATCTAATGAACTCCATATGCTGTACAGTCACGTGTGGTGCTCCATCGAAAAAAAGAAACAGCTCAGCTTCTATCTTATTCGGCTTGGTCATAAATTAATTTCCGAGTACAAGTGTTGCAGTCACATAATTTTTGGGTACCCGTTGGACTGACAGCACTTGCCTTGTACCCAGTGAACCTAAGAGTCAGGAATGTCGGGAATGTGACCAGACAGGACACTTGAGAATCCAGTGCCCGCAAAGGAACTGCAGGAACCAGCAGCCAGACGTGAGTATGACCAATAGCTTGTTGAGAAGACTGGAGACGGTGGTAGTGGAACTTGTGAGCTGAGTAGAGGCTGTGAGACCTGTCCCTCGTCGAGGGAGGCGCTGAGAATGCTGAAACTGTGGAAAAGAGGGACACTTACGAGCCTGGTGTTCAGGGATGCAACACGAGACCAGTCAGCGAGGAACCAGCCAAGGGACAGCTGCACGAACAAATGGAACTGGCAGTCGCAGTAATACTTATCCAAAACACAGACCCATCGAAACAACTGGCAACATCCTATCTGAGCAATCAAAGAAAGATCGCCATATGATGGTAAGAAGAACAAATAAACTGGAGTCGGACTGCCTAAGAAGACACCCCGCAGTTAATGCAGGCGAGGAAACGAGATAAGTCCAGTTTACAGACGAAGCTACACATATGCGTCTTCGGGAGAAGAAAGACAACCAGAGGGCAGGAAACGAGCATATCCCAGTCTCTAGTGACATCAAGAGGAACACTCGACGTGGTCCGAGAGTTGCAGGCGATACATTCAGGGAAGGACGGCTCGTATAGTTGTATGGAAGGAAACACCTTAGGGGTAACACATCTCAGTACCAAAGATGTTACGAAATTTTGATGTGTGTAAGTGATCATACTTCCTTCCAGATCTGTCGCCAGGACTCGCTGAAAGAAAAGTCTAAGGAAGTACACATTGACCGACTGGCAGTGTACGAAGGTCGAGATGGAACGCACTTAAGGAGGAAGCAGTGTTACTGGTCGACAGATACACGAGACGCGGGCACCATGAGCGGACTCGGCCCAGGGGGGGGAGGGTAGGAGTGGGACAAACCTCGACCCGCCTGTCCCCCCAGGCAGACCCGCTCACGGTCCCATCGCTGGACCGCCGGGAATAATTGACATCTGACCTGGCTTGAGCCACAACCCCTCCCACTACCCCCTGTCGGAGAAGCCAACGACTTGGGAGGATGCGCAAAGATATTATGGGTACTAGGACCCTCTGCGCAACGCGGCTTTGTGAGAAATTTCTCGGCTACGCCGAGACACTATAAATACCACAATGGATGTAGGGTCGGCAGTTATTTTGTGGAAGTCAACTGGCTGAGTGCGGATATCAAGCAAGGTCTGGTGCAGCGTGGGAGGACGATGACAAGGTGACAGTGGACGAGGTGTTTGTGGACGATAGGACGTGAAACCCGGCGAGTGAAGTCTACTGTGCACGAGAGCGCTCGGAGAACTCTAGAACATTGCGGACTGGCGGAACATGGACTGTATGAACATGCGATACGAGCTTTATTGTAAAATTTGAACTCATAAATATGGACATATAATTTATGAAGTAATTGAATAGGTTTTGATAGACTATCTATAAGGACTGCTTTTTAGTTATTTAACTACAATCATTTATTTGACAATTGTAAATTATAATGATTGAATTTATTAATTGTAAACAGCAAGTGATAGCAATTTACTGTGAGATTTTGGGTTGAGAAAATTTTGCTTGTAGTTATTGTAAATAAAACTAGGAAATTATAATTAACTCTTTATTTAATTAAGACATCCATCCCTTAACGAACCTGTCTTAACCCACTGACTTGGAGGGAAATTGTAACAGCTTGTAGCCAGCAGAGTGGGCAGTAAGCGAGCCAGTATAGTCAAACACGCACACAAGACGGGAGGGAGTGAGTGCAGGTTATCACGGCTGAGCGACGACAAATCCCCGGCCTCCGCCCCAGACGACATTCCCTCCCAGGACGCCCCGGACCTCATGGCAATTTCATGAACTAGCCCCGGGTTCCAGTCGTGATGGACCAGATGTGCCCGGCCAAGGAGGAGACATTGTTCATATGCCGACTAGGAGCTCCAGAGCTGCCTGCGTCTTTGCGAGGGTCAGCACATCCCACCCTCGGCTCCGTGCAACACAGGCCTATGTGCCCTCCCGCCGGGGAACTGGCGCGGTGTTCTCCCGGCCTTGCTTACTGCACATGCAGTCGCGACCTTATTTCATTTCACTCTGCATCATACTCACAACAAAGTCTATCTTCGCAAACTAACAAACACCCTAATCCAATAAAAGGAATTATTTATATCCTCCGCGACTGTCGCATAGTTTTCTCCAGGCCCTCTCCGCTTTGCCTGGTTTTCTATGCCCCTTACTAGACCCTTCTTCTTTCGGGGTGTGTCCATGGCTACAATTGCGGCGATGACATCAGACAGCCTTGCTATAGTCGCGACACATGCATCCATTTGATCGTAATTAACCTGACCTGAGACGCATCCCATTCTCCTCCAACCTTCTTAGCTACCAACATGCATGCCGGAGGACACACAGAACTGTGAAGGTGCTCACGCTGGCGTAACGGGATTTGGGGGCTCGCCAGAAAAAAAAAAACCTGAAACGAGACACTTATTCACATACTATCCTGTGTCATTTTAACACTTTGCAATCTGCATACATTCACAGGCGATTGAGTGGGGCCGCGGTGGCGTAGCGGTCAGACTACTCGCTCCCAGATTTTCACATGTAGGAATCGTGTGGGACGATGCTGCTGGTTATCGGGTTTTCTCGGGGATGTCCCGTTTCCACCGCCCTTGCATTCCGGTGTTGCTTCATACTCACCTCGCTCTCAAGACCTCGATGATACGTACCGCCCAAATCTCTTCACCCCACTCGCCATCGCAGGCAGTCAAGACACGCTAGGGTTGTGGCATTTATATTCACATTATACGAACGTAATTAGTCCCGGTCTCTGGCCTACTCCTTTCCCACAGCCGTATTTGTTCACACCCCATTTGACACGCCTACTACACTTAATAAAGTCTATTACTGGCTGACTGTAAGCCAATGGCGGCCTGAGATGATAGTCTCCCAATTAAATATCTTTTCATAAGTAAAATGCAATGCAATCTATATTGTTTATTTAAAGTGTTACAAAATGTTATATTTTTCACTAAAGATAATTATTGCAATCGTGCAATATAATTATTCTAATATCCTGAGAGGCATTAACGAAACAATAAAACTACATTCACCCCAATTTTGTTTTTACTGGCAGAGAAATATTCTTTTATAGTGTAGCCTGAGATACACTCAGGTACAGTGTTCTTTGTGTTAAAACTGAAACGCGCTCGTTCAGCTGGTATTATAGTTTCATTTATGCTATGTTAATTTTCATAATAAAACACGCATTCACCCTGTGTGTCAGGTAAATGTAGAATCCTGTTATGTTATGTTGGAATGCTTCGTTGACAAGTGATTGGTGTACTCGTCTCTCCACAGACTGTCGTGGAGGAATGTCGCCTTAGTCCCTTCTTAAGTACGCACTTGAATAGTAGAGGCATTGGGAAGTTGCGAAAAATGTACAACCAATACCTACATATTCTACAACAGTCTAGCAAGTGTATCATTTTACGGTCGCAGATCAAGTTTTTGGCGATGCTAAGTTCTTTGCGGACCAATCACGAACATACTGCTTTAGAGTATCAGATTCCTCATTGGTCCGATGGAGAGTAGTGGAGCGATTTGGCCAACTCTTAACAACAGGGACTTGAGAGGGGATGAGAGTGAAATGATGTGAGAATGGAGCAGCGCTGGAATGAAAGGACGGGGGAAACAGGACATCCCAGAGAAAACCCACCGACTAGCGGTACGATTCCTACTTGCGAAAATCCGAAGTGTACCCGCCAAGAATCGAACCCGGTTCGTTTTAGTGAGAGACGAGACGTTTAGCCACTGCGCCACCATGGCTGGTAAACTTATAAGTACTGCCTATTCGGTTCACTGTTGTTGTAAGTCGACATGATGACTAAACATTATGAACATAGCAGCGGCTATTAAATACAACAGAATATTTCTCGTACTCAAGTATCGCAACACTATCTGAATGCCACCCTATTTCGAAGGCAAAATGTTCAAAACTTCTTCACAATAAATATTCTTCGCCTCAGTTCTCTTCTCACAGCTACATTTTCAGCTCCTCTCCTAGCTCTCTGGTTGATTTCAGTTGGTCACACGACCAGCAGAGAAGGAACTATAGAATCGCTTATTTCGTGCAAAACTCTCCTGAAAATGAGATACTCATCGCCTTATTTGGTACGATATCTGCCTTCCACGAGATATTCTCGCATGGAATTTAGCATGAGAGTGCCATTTCGAACGGATTTTTCATGTACCTTTCGTCGAGAAACTTATACGACGCACTTGTATCAAATTTCATACGAGTTTTTCTCGTGCAACGTAGATCTCGTGTGAAACGAGGAGGCAGAAAGAACGTGTCCATTTTAATTTTTGACGCGAGTTGCATGCAACGCTATTCTGGTCATGTGATCAACTGTATGTCAACCAGAGAGGTCGAAGTAAGTCATACATTTCGCTGTGTTATGATCTGTTCACGTTTAACCAACTTTTGGAAAAAGTCACTGCTCCTTCCTGCATACATTTGAACAGGCACACTGAGTGCCACGCACCCATGAAGTAAAGTTGGTAACGACGGAAGGAAATTAGCTATACTGTTGCAGGCCGTAATTTCGATAAATAATTTAGCAGATCGATGTTGCAGTAAGGGCAAAATTATGGTCAGTGCTGTTCAAGATTGGCAGCTAGTACCAGTACAGGTAGAGCTTTTCGCTGGGCAACAATGCTATTGGTCGCCGTTGACATACCAGCTATTTCATAATTTGTCGCCGTTTGTCATGGAATAACATGGAGCAACAGAAACATTTCTGTTAGGGCCCGTCGTTTAGCTTGTTATAACTTAAGTACTTGTCAGATGAAAAATAGACTCTGTCGGAACATTTGAAACGGGAAATAAAGTGTAAGTCATTAAGTTTTTTTTTTTTTTTTTAATTTAATTATTTCTCTTATACGTTTTAAAATTTAAAATTTACAAATATATGTTTCGTGTATTCCGAAACATATGTGTTGTTTTTTTTTTTTAAATGTGATTTCCATTCATTAAAGTCCAGAGCAGTGTTTATGTACTTGAACTTCGCACAGCAGTTTACATCGCGTTGCTTGTCACTTGTGACATTGTTGCTCGCAGCAGCAGACTCGCACTCTGCTGGAGGTTTACCCCGCCGGGTCTGGACAAGCTATAGGGCATATTACTGCGGCCTGGACACAAACACTCCAGCTCCAGCATCATACTTTATTATCTGCATTTACTTTAAGAGGAGGAGTAAGCAGAATAAGAATACTTTCCGTGACATTTATACGACGACCAGCCAAGCCTGGCACATAGCACCCGTCACTTAACTCACTACATGTTCGCTCTCTGAGTTCGTCAACATATCGCGCGCTTATCGCTAGAAACAACTTTACTTCTAAATACATATTACTTAATATACTCCGGTTTTCGAATGCAGGTTAACCAAATTTTATTATTGTCAATATTATATAAAAAAATCTAAGTATTAGGGACATGGGAAAACACGTTTTATATTGTAATAACTGATAGACAGTTAAGTAGGGTAGACTATAAAATATGTTTCGGGATCTCCGCAAGAAAACTGCGGTACGAAACATTTCGACGAGGTATGTTGTAGCAACTGCCCCCCCCCCCCCTCCTTCTCCTCGTGGTTACATGAAATTTTAACCTAGGCACTGATGAAACTGATGCAGATAAATAACCCATCCAATTACACAATTTTACCCTTTTTCGTAACAGACGAACACTTAACACGTATTTGTTTTTCAAGGCCGTCAAATTTACGGAGTCACCTGGACACGGCAGAAAAAATGATAACCAAATATTCCAGGAATCCGCCATTTAACCAAAACAATTGATGGTAGTTGAACTTGCTATTGACAACGTAACTGTACCTTGCCATGGCTACTTAACACAAAGAAAGTTGGATTGGTTCCGAAAAGTAAGGGAATATTTATACAAATCCAAGTACAACATAACACCGTACGTTTAATCGCTTCGCAATATGGGCAAGGTTTTGGTGATGGTAGCGAAAGGGCTTTAAATATACTTGAAAATTATGCTAAACAATTGAAAGTTTACTTATTAATAGCAATATTCGCTACTACCAGAACAGGCCTGGCGACAGCTTCAGGGTTCCCCTCTCGTTGGACGACTGACGTAGTTTAGTATCTCATGTAAGCTAAGCGGACTAATTATGCTCGTATTCAAGAACGATGTTGTGCCTGAAATACTGCTGAAGTCCAAATTCATAAATTAATCAGGGGAATTTGAGATATAACATTGGTAGCTACAGTCTCTTAGACTTCCCTTTGACGCTTTCAGACCCACTTTAATTTACGGTTTCAGGCGGTGCTAACAAGAAATGTTATGATTCGTGCTATACTTAAGTCTACACAACATTTGTTTCATTGTCACAGCCAATGAGCTGAAGGCTATATGTGCGTCTACAGTAATATGAACCAATTATGCACTAGACCTTCAAATCAGTTTGCGAATCGGTAACCCACAGGTAAGATCATAGGTCACTGAGCTTCGCAGTGTGCAGTACAGACCAAAAATTACTTACACGTGAGCAATGTACACAAATGTGTACACGACGTCTTAATGGGTTTATACAACGTGGTTATGGGTTCGCATCACGGGTAAGCTACTGCTAGGGACATCAAAATTCTCGCGGTTTCTTTTCACATTTTTGAATCAAATCTTTGAATAATGACCTCATGTATGACGTGTTTGGTCGTTTTGTAAATAAGGCATGTAGCACAAGTATTCTATACTTCTGTTATTATTTTTGGCTGAATTGAACTATTACTAATTTCTTTCCGTAGATTATAATGTTTCGTTGATATGAGTAAAAACAGAGGGGGAATTGGCATGTTGGAAATGCCTAGCAAGAATACAATTATTACGCAAACGCAATTATTAAACGGGGGGGCTACGGTGGCTGAGCGATTAGCACGCTCGCCTCCCACCAAGGCGAACCGGGTTCAATCCACAGCCGGGTCACCGGATTTTCGCGAGTGGGAATCGTGCCGGACGATGCCGTTGGTTGGCGGGTTTTCTCGGGTATATCCCGTTTCCCCGCCCATTCACTCTGGCGCTGCTCCATATTCACTTCAAACTAAGTGCGCACGAATGCGGTGCGTTGTCCCTTTGGTGTAATTGTCTGGACTTGATTAAGCTTTGTTTGCATGAGGGCGAGGAACAGTCTGGAAGTAGGACTTTACTAAGCCAGGCTTCGGAAGTGACCTTGGCTGGACTACATACACGAGAGACATGGAGTACACTCGCTGATTGGCTGCTCGAGTATCTGGCCTCGTCTCTGACCGGCTACAGCGTACTGCGGGAGATCCCTCTATTGACTGGGCGAGTAGGCTGCCAGGTGCTGATTGGCGAACAGTATTACGACATGTTGAGCAATGGCACCATTCTGCTGGCATATATTACGATTGAAGTTCACGATGTAAGCGGCCGTTCATTTCTGTTTTCTCGGGTAGCGACCCTACTATCACGTGATATACTTTAGTGACAGACTAGGCGTCGTGTAATTGTATCATTGGTAGGGCCATCTGTTTTTCGTGGAAATATTTACGCGAAAGCTAGACTCCAGTGTCCTACGGCATACGAGCAATTATCGTTTGGTTATCGGCCACGTGTCTTTGTCGGGAGACAGTTCCTTACCTGACTGGGCCAATCAGAATGAGGTATCTCCAACACTTTACTGGCAGGCACCTACGACGCGTGGAAGTTTAACTCAGCCAATTGCGAAAGCGGATCTGAGCTCTAGTGTTTTGGAGTACAAGTTGTCCTGCAATCTTTTCGCACATAACAGTTGGCCCTCATTGGACCTCCACTCATCCGACATGCCTTCAGTGAGTGAGTGAAGAGAGATTTGGGTGGCTCTTAACAGCGAGGTGTTGAGAGCCGACGTGGGTGATTGAAGTGAGTATGGGGAAGCGCTGATATAAAGGGGCTGGGGAAACGGGAGATCCCCGAGAAAGCCAGCATATTCCGGTTCGCCTTGGTGGGAGGGGAGCAGACTAACTGCTCAGCCACCGCGGCCTCACGCCCTTAAGGACTCTGCCCTTGAATTCCGGCGCTGTTTCGTACTCACCTCGCTTCACCAGCTTCTGCTCTCAAGACCCCACATTAATTTATAGTTTATGGTGTTGCAAATTTCACATTTTTTTATGCGTGCTGTACTAAAGTTGGCAAACGACTTGTTTTGTTATAACTAGAGACCTGCAAAATTCGCATTATAATTTAGCGGCACTCTGAACTCCAGGATACTGTGCATTTGGCCGACTTCTGCCATAGGTCGGCCGGCATTATGTCTGGCACGCCTCGCGGGATTCTTGAGCCAATAACGTAACCTCAGCGGAGAAGCGTCGCCGATCTTCGTTGACGAAGCCAAACAGGTAGATGACTCCACTTGAAGGTTAGCAGCCAATAAATCCACTGACTGTGCTCTCATATCTATAAGGTAGTGGAGTTGATTATGTTACCCAAAGATAACGCGAATTTTCCAGATCTCTAGTTATCACAGCCAATACGCTATAGTCGTTGTACCTGGGGATCAGTGATATGAACCAGCCGTAGCACAGCGCAGTAGCATGGTTTAGGAATTAGTTACACATAGCGGAGACCAATGGGCACTGAGTCTCGCAGAGTACAGTACCTGTCAAGTATATCCTTCCTATGCAACATTTCGACGATTGTCTACAATAGGTATGAAAGGGTTGATAGCCGGGCAAATCTCTCCATTACATTGTATACCATTCCAAAGGTTCCAACACCTCTGGGTGAACGAGTGGGAGCATGTAGGGATGAGAGATACCACTGAGGTGTGTGTGTGTGTGTATGTCGTCAGGTTGCTGGGTATGCCGAGTACAATGCAGAGTATGACCGAGTACTCAACCAGCACGTACAGAGAAGGATGTCAGCATCTCAGTTACCTGGAGCCCAAGCAGCAGGAGCTGTGTGCTCGGAGCGACAAGGTCCTTCCAGTGAGTTACACTCTGCCCTACTCTCTCTCTCTTTCTAACTGGCATTCAGCACTAGGTGTGCATGCCCAGGGCTAAGGCGTCACCGCCGAGACTACAGATTCTTCTAGCCAAGCTGCTGACGTTGTGAGTAAAGGGCGAACATACGTCGACAATATTGCTGGCAGCTTGATTAGTTTAGGCATGTGGTGAGACGTATTTTAATAAAAACTGTGGAGTCTGTGTAATAATGCACCACACTGTAACTTGTGTGTTCCTCAATGTATTCTAAATTACTCTGATTGGCTCAAATGTGTACATCATTAACTTCGTGACGAACATGAAAGAGTAAATACCGGAGTGATGGCTATTTCATTAGAGAACTTCGTACCCACAAAGTTTTCACCTGTAAGAAATATTAAAGTAACATTTATTATTATTGCAGTGCGTGTGTGAGTGCATTGCCATGAGCAATAGCAAATGATAAAGAATAACTTTTTCGGCATCTACCAACGCGTATGCACTCCACATAAAGACGATTTTTGTAGTAAGTTATTATGTGTTCGAATAAAACCATTCTAGGTTATATAAAACAAATTTATTGCAATTATTAGAAGTCTTTCATTAGTTAGTTTCTCCAGCAAATTATTTCAAATAAGATAGTTATTTAAAGAAATATAATATACACCGAGATGCAATCCAAAGAAGGTGTATCTACGATACTGTCTCCGATGGTTAAACATTATCATTGCTAAACAAAGAAAAATAAAGAAATTTATTATTTTTATACATTCAGCGAATGTATCATTAGGTTTTATTTCTGGACATCGTTTTTTCTTGCTTGTATACATGTAGAAACAGAGAAAATAAAATAAAAATACAGAAATCGTTTACAGCAAGTTGATATATCTAGATAATGTATCGTTAAGTAATATTTCTAAACATCTTTCATAACTTGCTTATAAATGGCGACAGATCGAAAGCTGCAAAAATTTTGTAATATTCTGTATTGCCCTTTTATTTTAACGTATTGTTATAGGTATTTTGTAAAACAATGCGTGTGGCGATTATATTGTCTGCCGCCAATGACGTCATGTAGATGCTGTAAGGCCTTGTAGTGTTGGTGGTAGAGGCTTAATGATCAAGGCAAAGTGAACACTTTTGTAATCAACATTTGAAAAATGTCACTACCCATAGGCCTATATGAATACATTTTAACTGGCACGTTGACTGGAATGCTCCCAGTAAGTTGGCAACAACCATGGCAAAGTAGTTCCTTCCTTGATTTAACGCTGAATTAAAAGTTTCAGTGAACATTTGTGAATACTGTAATTCTTTATTTTGCTTTTAGTCTTTTTAACGCATATTAAGTGTAAGAAACAGCAAATTTGTAAAATATTAACTTTTCTAATAACTGCGCAGTTTCACTTGACAGACGCATGAACAAAGTTATCGCGCCCACGGCATTGCCAATGTTACATGTGGCGGAAGAATACACAGTTAGCATACAAGTAGAACTTGAGTAGGCCTTTCAAAAGTACTCAGTTAGTGTGAACAGCCTGTAGACGATTGGCTCCTTCATGTTCTAATTGCCCTGAAGTGGCAAATGTTGACTGAGGTGACGTTGTGGTCTGGAGATCTCCAGGAAGGACTTGTGCACACTGAGCCGCTATGGAAGTTGTCTCCAGTTGTACCCGTAAACGTGATACAGCCTCACTCCGCTGCGAGATAACAGCAATACATGGCTCCCTGACAGAGCATATATTTCATTTTAGGCACTTTTTTTTAAATACTTTAAATTTATAGTTCTATTTTTTTGCAGTATTCGGTACCACTTTATTTCTTAAAACCGTTACAATTTGAAATTTAAGTATATTCTTACAAACAAGTCACCAAATAAACATTTGTGAAATTGAGTAAACACAAAATGAAAATATGCTTGATTATTATTTCAAGTAAAACAAAATATTTTCATTTTAATCTCCACGCCCTGCTCCCTCCTGCCTATAAAACATACAAAACTGTTCGTGTAACTCCATATTTACAATAAACTAAATGCCTGCAGTTCTTGTTTAAGACTCAACTTTAATTATACACATTCCGCATTAACCGACCGTAAAATTTGCTCTGTTTTACCTGTATTGTTACGAAAATAATCTTGGCAAACAATTTACAGAGAATTATTTGAAAAAGTACATAGATTTTTTTACAGTGTGGTGATCCTACTATATCGCATTATAAAAAGCACTAAGCTGGACTCCACAGTTCTCTACCCACTCGAGTAGAGATCACGTGCTCATTGGCTGCCTCCGCAGACAGAACTCTTGTCTCCTGTTACACCCGGCCACTCGGAGTGAAGCTTCCAAAGTACTGAATGTTTACTGTTGGTCCTGAGTACCCCAGGGCACGTCTTTGAGCGGAGCTCAAATGACACGTGTGAAACTAACATATAATTGTACGACGCACATCTCAGAACCAAACTGTAACACGTAATGAAATGGTAACTAATTGGTAATTCTTCTATTAAGTTCTTTTTACTGTTATACCACAGTAGTTTTGGTCCACCCTGAATGACGCTTATCCAGTAATAAATAGTGACAGGTATCGCTATCGTATCTAGTGCAACATTTTCTAAAGAAAATAAAGTATTCCCACCACGACAGTAGTATGTGGAAAAACTATTGTGCCCCAGATATGTAAAGGACCCGTAAAGTCTCGGCTGCTGTTGAATGGATGCACAGAATTGAAGGACGTCTAGTAATGACGACGAAGTCGACAATGCTGGGGAGGGGGCGTTCCCAAATGTGCATCCCTCCCTCCACCAGGCTTTGACGTTTGTACACGTCTCAAATAAAGTTTTAATGCAATTAGCGTACAGTCTACTCAAGTTGGTCAAAGCATTTCATTCATATAAAAGGCTGGGTCTGCTTGAGAATCAAGATATAAATAAACGTGTTCATCGCTGTGAACCATGAGACTTTGTCAGTTGTACTGGTGATGGCTGGGTCAATGTTGAATACATAAGCTGAAGGCGAGAATCGATCCACCTCATCTTTAGCCCTCGTGTGTGTGGGTGTCTGCGTCACAGAGTACTTGTCATTACAGATGTGAAACGGCCTCTTATACTGCAAGAGACCTGAAAAAATTCGTGAGTTCAGCAACCTATAGGCCACACTTCACATTATTACTCACAATCATGCAGCTCTAAACCACTCATTGGTTGCGTGTTGTCACAGGGCAAGGCGGTGATTGGAGCTGCATTACATCGCATGTTTATCATTGGCTGATGGCTCTCCAGGAAGTGCTGAATAACATATGGGCCATTTGAAAAAGTGAAATGAACGTATACGAGTTTTGAATTCCTCCTTGTCTCGAAGTGAATCAGCTAATGTTTCACGTTTCTACTGATGGGTAAGGCCTCCTGTTTATCGCGAAAAGTTAGGCCCACATTAAATGAAGCACTACGTTAGAGGTTGTTTAGCCCGCGAGTACCTATCTATTGTGTGCCCATGAGTACTTAACTACTGTGTGTTGCAGACGGTGAGCCAAGGAGCGAGGCTGGGCATCGACGAGTGTAAACACCAGTTCCGCATGAGCCGCTGGAACTGCACTACCTTCGGCAACACCACCGCCGTCTTCGGCGGAGTGCTGTCTGTCAGTGAGTATCTGCAACTCCCTCTCCATCAGCTCAACACTTCTCCTTGTCCTTGTCCTGATACGGACACCTGACTTCGGCAACAACACCGCCGTCTTCGGCGGAGTGCTGTCTGTCAGTGAGTATCTGCAACTCCCTCTCCATCAGCTCAACACTTCTCCTTGTCCTTGTCCTGATACGGACACCTGACTTCGGCAACACCACCGCCGTCTTCGGCGGAGTGCTGTCTGTCAGTGAGTATCTGCAACTCCCTCTCCATCAGATCAACACTCCTCCTTGTCCTTGTCCTGATACGGACACCTGACTTCGGCAACACCACCGCCGTCTTCGGCGGAGTGCTGTCTGTCAGTGAGTATCTGCAACTCCCTCTCCATCAGCTCAACACTTCTCCTTGTCCTTGTCCTGATACGGACACCTGACGAGCCGCCGCAGTGGCGTAGTGGTTAGACTACTCGTCTTCTACCTATGCCAACCGGGTTCCATTCCCGACTGAATCATTCCCAGATTTTCGCATGTGGGAATCGTGCAGAACGATGTCGCTGATCAACGGGTTTTCTCGGGGATATCCCTTTTCCCCACCTCTTGTATTCCGGTGCTGCTCCATACTCACCTCGCTCCACCCTCATCAGTTCTCAAAACCTTGAGATTAAGAGCCTCCCAAATCTCTCAACTACATTCTCTACATTTCATGTGGCTGTCACCACAGAGTTCTGTAGCCTTGTCTGATCAGTGTAATTTCGTAATTATTGGTGTCGTATCCAGGCATTTATACACAGTAGCGCCTACGGCCAATACCATTTAGCAGCATAAAAGTAGGAGTGTGTCTTCCTATGGCTCATAGCACTTCACTGCGCAACAAGCACAGCTCATTACAAACTACTACACACGCTACCGACATTGTCTCATAAATACTTTTTAATGCTGCGTATGAAAATAGAATGCATGTATTCCGTAACACCAGTAGGAGCCATTGGTGGAAACAGAAGCCCTATGGTGGGAGGCCATAATCTAATCCACTGACCCAACCACAGGTGATTTTAAAAATAATAATAATTTATTAACGAGTTTAAGGAATTATGGGTTAAAGGAATCTGGACTACAATCAATATGTTTAACTTCATAAAACTGTATCAGTGAAACGTTTTCAATTTGAACAAGCTTGGGGACAAAGTAATAGATTATACATTTAATTGCCATACAAATTTGCGCATACTGTATAATTTATTTTGTGCCACTGAGCGTGGGTAAGCAAGGCACATCGATGGACGATGTACAGAAAATTGAAGTTTCATGGGATTGCGCATGCACATTCGTCGTAGGAGAGCACTAACATCGCTTTGTGCGTTGCATGTATAAACAGTTGTCAAAAAACGTATGTTATGTGGTACACACGATACTTGCAAGCCGTGGTAAATGGGCGATATATATGCTGAGAAGACGTACGAGATAGCCGCACGAACAACTAACAGAGTTTGAAAGACTGGATAACATAGCTATGAGAGGCAGTGCCGACAGTACATCGAATTGCCTGCTATTTCAGCCATTCAGATTCTCCAATCACAATATTATGGGAGCATAGGTCACTTTAAGGTACCTATGAAGGGCGAGCTGATTCTGGATGACCCCAACATACCACCAGGTGAAACTGTTCTACTATCAGACGGTCACAAACAAAGATAGTGGCTTGAATGCTCACAACACAGTGACAAGTTGCAAATTCACTATAGCACTGTAACTGTACCAAAGGTATTTCCAGAAGCATAGCCCAAGCAAATCTGAAGTAACTATGATATTTATGGGTTATGCCATAAACATCCAAACACTGTCAAATGCTTTTGCATTGGTCTGAGTGACACTGACTGGCAGCGGTGTATACAGAACAATTTCTTGGAGGGGGCAATCAAAAGTGAAGGGAATTTTTTATGGCGAAGGGGGGGGGGGAATTGCTACAACTTCAACATATTATTTAGCAGGCGGAACAATTAAATTACCAAAATTACAATTATATATTTACACATATTTCTCGTGCAAGGCCAGCAAAGCATGGAAGTTGCCGTTGTTCACAAAAATAAACTATCCAAAAATCTAATTACATGGTGGAGGCTAATGCTTTAATCTCCCCCCTCCGCTTTCCTGCATATGATCCTGCAGACAGTGGCAGTCCAAGGAGAATTCTTTACCTCCGCAGGCTGGAGCAGATTTTTGTTTGGGACTCCTGTAACTTCTTACACCACGCAACTCTCCTCACCCCCATCCCTCACGAACAATAACAGTAGGTATTTTACCCATGCACAAAAGTACAAGGATATTAATGAATTGTTTCATTTTAACTTAACCCGTGATGTAACATAAAATAAGTATATTCACTCTCTTTGCTAAATAGCATCAGTCTTTACTGTTATGAATGAATATTGTTATATTGGATTTATAATTTTCCACTTATAGGTGTAATTTTTTAAATCTTTAACAGAGTATATGTTTTAATGTTACGCAAAAAAACAACACTACCTCTTGGGCCTGCCGGCCAAGGCAGGTAGGGGATGACGCGTTGGGTGAGTCCATTGTAGTAATGGCACGGAGGAGTTGATTAAAATAGAAATATTGTGACTCATATCTATAAGAAAATGATAGCGATAAAATTACCATAACTAGCCTTGTTACATTATTCAACTGTGTACACCATATACACGGCATTTGTGAATTATACCTCTGTTTGCCCCCCTACGAGCTGGACCTTATGCCTCACGTATAATTGTTCATGATTTAAAAAGTTATTTGCAACAACTATGAACAAAACTACCGCAGCATATCACTGTTTTTATTTATTATGTTTTATTTTAATTTTCCAGTTGCTAACAAATGTATTGTATGTCACAAAAAACCACGAAGTTCTAATGATTTAAGTCTTAGCATTGTCTACTAAACAACATTCTTTAATTTTCTGTTAATTTAATTTTCGTAAATCAAAATTCTAAAAAAAATGCCACTAATAGATGTTTAGCTCTTTACCTTATCCTGTAGTTCAGGTGTGAAGTCCAAACTATCAACGTGAAATTTTATCACAAAAAGCATAATATGAACTTTAATACCAATATGTTCCTGCCATTTAAAAATTACCAAATAACTCATCGTAAAAATTAAATATCAAAATTTTAAATAACTTGCGAAATGTACTTTGTATGTAGTGATAAATTCCGTGTAATAACTCTGAAACATAAATTATTACACGAACGAATAATGTGTGCACAAGACACGAAGTCTAGCCTTAAGATTAGAGCTAGAAAAATAGCATTGTCTCCCTCGTGCTGTTAGCCGACCTTGATAAGCTGATCGGTGTTATATAGATGTTAGAAACATTTCTTCAGTGTGTAGCTACATTGTATGTTGCACTCACTGGCTTTGGAGATATTCTTTCAATGATACAAACCATGGCCAGAGATGATTACAACGAGTGTCTTGTTGCATTAATACTTGCTGTTATACTATTTAAAATATGAAAATAATACAAAATTATTGTTAAATTAAAATAAAAATAATTTATATATGAAATTAAAATACTTTGTTTGATATAATTGTTAATGTCTCATTTGGTTCTCACGTGCAAATAGTAGCCAGCTGTCCTACCTGAGGTTACACACCGATTACTCCTGCCAGCCTGGGGAATGGACAAGATGAAACGAGATAGGCCTGGAAAGGCAGTGGAATGAATACGGGACAGGAAACGGTATAGCTCCGAGAAAACAGCCACACCACAGCAGTGTCCGCAACACGAGAACATGGCTTCGAACTGAGGACTCCGGAAGTGAGAGGCCACTGACTAACCAGCTGAGACAACCGAGGGTTCTTTGTCTTGAACAGATTATATAATAGCTTTAGTGTTGATAACAACTCCTCCTACTATTGTGTTGTAGTGAGTTACTTGCAGGTGGTAGAGGTAGCACGCAGACGGAGGTGATGACGTTGTGGTGGTTGCAGAGAGCCGCGAGACGGCCTACGTGTACGCCATCTCTACAGCAGGAGTGGCATACACCATCACGAGGGCTTGTTCCCGGGGAGACCTCACAGACTGCAGTTGCGACAAGCGTGTTCGCAACAAGAAGCCGCGTGGCAACTGGCAGTGGGGCGGCTGCTCCGAGGTAACACAACACTCCGTCAAGCCACCTGGACCACTCAATACTATAGAACTACTGCAACAATCCTCCTCATTTTTGGAGCTAGTGTTTTTTTACCCAACCAAGATAGCTTTTTAATCGCTTGGGCACGTCCATGGCACGCACACAAATACCTGATACAACGCACTGCTCCGTATATTTAAAAATGTACCTGGAAGATCATATTTGACTCTCGGAATCGGAAGGATCAATGGCCAAGCGCTTCACCCACTGTAAAGTTGAATATCTGTTTGTCCCATTTTTTTGGCAGGAATTTTACGTTCAAGTCAAAAGAGAAGTAAATCCCCTCATTTTTCTCAAACCACATGCTAATAATTATGTAGACTTATTAATTGATTCTGTATGAGATGTAGGTTTTCTGATAACGGAGCTAAAATAAGAACTCGAACATATAAATATTACAAGAGCTTTCTAAACACCAAAACTGGAGCCTTCGTTTTGGAGTGAAATTGTCACGTGCGATATAAATAAAAGTAGTTCAGTAAACTGTTTATGCAAAGGTTATAAAGCCATACGGATGCGAACTACTTTGTTCATATTATTTATTTGGCCACAAAAACTGGTTATGGTTACCATTCCCTCAAACCAACTCTGCCATCTTCTAGGCACTGGTGAAAACTTGTCAGTCTGTCCAGTTGACGCAACTATTTTATTAAAATAATTTATTTTTATAGGTAAAACTAAAAGCCAAAGGAACCAAACAGTCCTCATCCATGATATGGAGGATTTTCTGTGAACATATGGGAGTAGACAGAAAAAAAAATTTAATCGGGGTCCTGCTATAAAAAATGTCAGCCAGTTCTATTAGTGTTAATGGATCAATGGTATAGGTTATTAATGGTAAAGTGAACACTCTTGGAAGCCCTCCCATTTGGAATAATAGTCAATAAATATATTTTATTTTAGCCTTAGATGTTAAACTTCCGAGTGCATTTGAATGTGCACACTGTGTTTGTTACTTACATGGCAATATTTATTTGAAAAGGTTGGTAAAGGATAAAGAAATGTATGAAAAGGATAAGTATTTAGGCCCTCAAAAGTGCAAAATACAGTGATGAGCATGTAGTGGTGTGTGTATGTGTGTGTGAGGAGTGTTTGTGTTTGTTTGCAGGACATCCACTTTGGAGAGAGGTTCAGTCGGGAGTTCGCGGATGTGCGGGAGAGCAGAGACACGGCGGAGGGGCTCATGAACCTGCACAACAACGAGGCTGGTCGCAGGGTACGACTACCTCACCTCAGACTGACCACATTACAGACATTGAACATAAGTTATAGTGAAGTTATAAATAAACAAAAAAATATATACATACTTTGCATTAGGTCATTAATAATTCACAGTTAAAAAAAAATAAGGCAAACAATTTGGCAAAATAGTTTTCCTTTTATTGCAATATTTGGAAAAAATTTTGGTAAGTCCTTTGCTGCTATGTCTGGTTCAAAACCACGCCTCATTCCATAATCAGGGTGTGGCATAAATTGTCTGTACACTAAATAAACAGCTTAAAGTAAAGCATGAGCAATCTTACATGTTAATAAAGTAGTCAGTCGTTCATAAGCGAACATATGATAAGCTTCAAATTAACTACAGTTTTTATGGTTGTTATTACACTTGCAATTATATGGGTCATATGGTGTCTATGACATCATATATGTCCCTAAGTGTATCAAATAATTATTGTTATCTGCAGTTTTTACTGACTGTCTACCTCATTGATCAGCACTTTTGGAATGTTCAGCACTTCTGCTTAGCAGAAAGTAGCAAGTAATGATTTATTATCACATAATTATCTAAGCCAGTTTTTCTTGTAACTTAGAAAGTGCAATGAAATAGACGGTTGTTTAAAATAGATGGATGGGCAGTTCTTATTACTCTGGAAATAGTTTTATGTTCTAATCTCACTGTGCTGATACGACAAGATAAGAGACTTTAGACCACTTGGCAACAATTTTGGTGTTGGTAGATGGCTAGAAAATTATACAGTATACTGCTGACATCGTGAATCACTTACACAACGGCAGGAGGGGTCTCGAATGCATATGGGCTATGTAACTGCAGAACATCCATTGAGAATGCAGGTAGTCTGGGAGAGAGATATAGAGAGCGAGCGGCAAGGTAGTCTATGTGTTGCTTGTGTGTGCATTCGATCCGGGCGTGAGATAGAGAGCGAGCGACAAGGTAGTCTATGTGTTGCTTGTATGTGCAGTCGATCCGGGCGTGAGATAGAGAGCTAGCGGCAAGGTAGTCTATGTGTTGCTTGTGTGTGCAGTCGATACGGGCGCGCATGCAGCGGGTATGCAAGTGCCACGGCATGTCGGGGTCGTGCAGTGTGCGTGTGTGCTGGCGCAAGTTGCCGCAGTTCCGAGTGGTAGGAGACGCCCTGGCGGCGCGCTACGAGGGCGCCTCTCACGTCAAGCTGGTCGAGAAGAAGCGGCGTAGAGTGAAGAAGCTGCGAGCCATCAGCCGAGACCTCAAGCAGCCCAACAAGACCGACCTGGTGTTCCTCGAGGAGTCTCCGGACTACTGCGAGAGGAACGAAACGTGAGTCTCCTCTCCCTCTCTCCTCCAGCTTGATCTTGTAGCTTGCTTGTTACATAACCTCCACAGTCAAACTGTTAAATCATTACTTTTAGCCCATGAGGTTGTTGGTTACCATTCCCAGTGGGAAATAACTTAGCACTTTATTTTTAGATATCTTTAAATCACTTAAGTAAGTTGTCTATTGCTAGATTACCTTCTCAAAATCAAGTAGTCATGTAAAAAGGCAATAGATAAATTGTCCCACATTTAGTTGATGAGGTAGCTGCTCCGGCCTCCAGCTAAATTGTACCCTACACACATCTGAGTGCAGAGTACAAAACACAGTCGACTGAAGACTAACTTGGGCTGTCAGAAATCAACCAGGATGTAATGAGATGTGAAGTAAAACAACAAACCTCCTAACTTATAATTAATGGCCCTAATTAGTGAGCTAGGACGAAGGGCGGAAATGACACACACATGGGATATGTCATAAATAAGCGGGAGTCTGTAAAACATCCACACTGGGGGTTTGATGAGGTAATAAACGGAAGTATATAATAGCATGGTGAAATAATAGGTGATATACGCGGCTGTACACTGAGATAAAAGTAGCAGAACAAGTTGGCACTTAACATAGCATTTAATTTACAATGAACTCCCTCTGAATGCCATCGTAATCCATCACCCTATCAGTTTTAAGTGTTAAAAACAAACAGTTCTTGTCTCTATGTCCGTAATATCCAACCAAGACATGACTTCATGACCATGAAATTTCCAACTGATGGCATCACATGACTGCCAAATTCAAACTTTTCACATAAGAAAGCACATAGTCCATAAACCAGCCTGAACAGCACAGAAAAACAGTAACTAGCTGCCAAACTAAGAAATAACCTAACTCCAACCAAAACGAGGCACCAGATCCATTAGAACAGAACTTTAATAAGATTTAACATAATTGGCGAAACTATTACCCATCCTGCGAATATAGAATAAGAACTACATAATTATAAGAGCGTTTATGTGTACTTAGATTAATTGTACCAGCAATAATTACGTTTTACAATGCACTCGGCACAAACTAGGCTGAGAAGTTCGGTGACATGCCATGGACATTTGTATATGTGTAGCGCTGCTCTGGACGTAAGTCAGACTGGAAGCTCCCATCTTTTGTATTCACTGATTTGAACTTGCAATATACTTTATTAAACTAAATGTTTAAGTTCGTAGACCTCTCGG
The DNA here is from genome assembly GCA_029891345.1 of Dryococelus australis. Classification (NCBI taxonomy): domain Eukaryota; kingdom Metazoa; phylum Arthropoda; class Insecta; order Phasmatodea; family Phasmatidae; genus Dryococelus; species Dryococelus australis. Next base: position 66,803,141 of record CM057002.1, on the reverse strand, counting down.
AAGGCTCTCCAGCCCCAGTAGTAAACGCGAACATTATTACATTTGCTACTTTGGTCCACCTGCCTGAACTCAGAAGCGGAAATCGTTGTAAGTGAACAATAGTGAAATGTACCGATGTGCATGTTTGAACTGCATTAAAAATCATGTTCGGAATAAAAGATTCTTATTTCTACATACATCATAGAGTTTAACCACCTAACAGCCAATTCACTGGTGCTTATTGTGTGTTTAAAATGTCATTACTGTTGGCCTACAGTTAGTAGTTACAATTTAATAGACAGTCAGACCAGGGGAATTACGCCAGATGACCCGTGCGCCCTGAGATTTAGAGTTATGTTGGCCCAACTTGCTCTAAGTTCAACTGGTGCCCTAAGCGACATGAGTTCATGAGTAACACACACATCACCCCTGCTGAAATTCCCATTTTTACCTTATCCCCCTAGCTGAGAGGTTGGCATATACAAAGTAAGAGTAGATACGCAAGAGGTAATGGAATTCTGCATAGCGTATCTTTTATATTACATGTTACAGTGTAGTATCCTAACCTCATAACTGCTGTACACAAATGGGAGATTGGGGGATAACTTTTCAGCATAATGAAACTTAGTGTCAGGCAAAGAACTAACATAGACAATGAACTAAAACACCATCACATTATAACTGGAAGCATGTGTGATTGTCCTGTAGTCATTAACACTATTGGGGTGGTCCATCTCCAGTCACCTGACCAATACCCCCGCACTACTGAATCCTCGATGCTCATGCTCGCTATGGAAGCAATCTTACATGGCAAGGATCAAACAAAGTTCATCTCCCGATGTGAGCACTAAGTCAGTATTGAATCGATTCAGAAAGCACTATGGTCAGGTGTTATAATTTTGTGCTTAAAAGTGTTATGCGCAACCCTAATCATTTTGCTTAGTGTCTGAGACTACATTGCTCCTCTGTAATGGATGTCCTCATTCTTAACCATGCAAAACATGAGGTCACATGTCAAGTCTCATTCCTCCCCGAGCATACATGATGGAGATGTGTGTACATGCTGCATGTGTGTCGGTAGGTTAGGCATCCTGGGCACGCGAGGCAGGATCTGCAACCGCACCAGCCTGGGTCTGGACGGCTGTCGTCTGCTGTGCTGTGGGCGCGGCTACCAGACACGTGTCCGTGATGTGGAGGAGAAGTGCCGCTGTCGCTTCGTCTGGTGCTGCAACGTCGTCTGCGACATCTGCCGCTACAAGAGGGAGGAGCATATCTGCAACTGAGTGTGCTTTATGCCCTACGCCATGGGAAACTGCAGACTCACCATCACCGACACTGCTCGTCAACTTTCCGCACAACTGTCTAAACCCCATGATCAAGCTGTGATGCCAACACTTCTTAGGGTTGAAACTTTCTAAACACTTTGACTGTGACTTTAGATTTTCTTCAAACACTGTCAATATTGCCTATCCTCATCATGAAACATTAGACCGATTGTTATAGTAAAATTCTTTTGAGAAGGTCAAATTACTTTGGTGTTTATAGACTAGGTACAAAATTATGTAAACCTATTAAGAAGGGAAAATTTAAAATAACAATTTCTTGCAATGCTTTTACTGTACTTTCTTTCCGAAACTACGATATACAATATACATAGAAAATTTGTACCTAGTTTAAAAAATCATGCCATAAAAGTTTGCTAGCTGTTCTACGACCACTTAAAAAATAATTTACATTTAATGTCTGTCTTTTATAGATAACATAAAAAACATCATTTAAAGTTTTGGTCAATAAACTACATTATTAAAAATACTGTATTGGGTGTGTTTAAAGTTTTTCACTCTGCAGTAAAAAGTCTTTAAACAACACTGGTGGAAAATGAAAAATTAACACCCAATACGCAATGGTCCTACATGAATGGAGGTTCTATTGAATAATCATAAAGTTTGTACACTGTATATGATAATGATCACAGGGTCGTGCACCTATAGACTGAGGCTACAGTGTGTCATTAACAGCAATACCAGTATCTTGTGTAGCTGCCTTTAGCAACGATGCAGTCCTGCAGTCGTGTGTAGAGATTACCATAAATGTCAGATGTAATCTTGGGGAATAGTGTTCCATGCTAATTCTACCTGTTGTTGTAATGTTGCAATTGGTGGAGGTTTGTTGTCAGTATAGCAGACTGTACCAAATGCCATTCCATCATGTCCCACGTGTTAAATAGGGTACAGGTAGGATGAAAGTGTTGGCCAGGGGAGTTGACAAACACCTTAGAGAGTGCGTCGTGTAACATGAGATGTGTGTGCAAGGGCATTTTCCTGCTGGAAGAGGACGTCTGCTTGGCGTTGTAGGAACGGCAACAAAATGGGCTGGATGATGTTCTGGAGGTAGTGTTCACTGTTCAGTGTTCCCTCAACAAACACCAGAGGAGTCTGGTCATTGTAGAATAATGCTCCCCAGACCACGATGCCAGGAGTTAGTCCTGTATGTCGCTGCCGTATACACTCTGGTTGTTGCCGCTCTCCTGGTCGACGCCGTATCTGCTCTCATCACTAAACACAACTCCGCGCCATTAATCTCTCAAGTTGCATTGTTCGCGACACCATCCAAGGCGGGCTGCATTGTGCTGAGGTGTGAGAGGAAGCCTGGCGAGCGGCAACCTTGATCGTAATCCAGCTTCCAGCAAACGTTTGGCGATGGTCCTAGCTGACACCCTGGGTGCAACAGAGGCCCTGATCTGTGCAGCGGTCGCCGAACGATCAGTAATGTCTGCTCGTCTGATGAGGCGGTCCAGGCTGGCATCTGTATGCCGCTGCCATCCGGAACCAGGTTGACGAGCATGCGCACCTTCGTTGGACCACCAGCACCACTAGTGATGCACAGTAGACACTTCATGCCCTACACATTGTGCAATTATTCGAAAGGACCATCCAGCCTCCCTCAGACCCACACTACGACCTTGTTCAAAGTCTCTTAATTACACGTATGTCTAGTACTTGGTTCTTACTCTGTCCACAGCATGAGCACTGTTAATCATTGCATGTACTGATCTCTGCCAATGCCCCATGCGCATATGGTGTTTCTACATCACCGCTTTAGGGATGTTAATTTTCATTTTCCACTAGTGTGTAAGTAACAATAAATATGGGCCGTGCATTATAGTTCAGGGAGAAAAAAAGTGCATGTTATATGATTCTACTAGTTTAGCTAATTTTTTTGCTAATTTTCTGTTGGTTAGCATTCGTGTTGCCAGAAGTACTTTGTTGTGTGTTGTTCGGGTGGGAGCAGGAATTGTTATTCCTGCTATTAAAAGCAGTTATTTATGCTCTTGCTCGCCGACGTGCAGCAAAAATTACAGGAAAAGCAAGACCAAAAAGAAAGACACCAAATTACTGTAAAATTACAAATATCGGAGAGTCTTGAAAGAAATGTTTATGAAATATAGTTTCCTTTTACACAGATTGGTGAAAATGATACATGTAATGTATACAGGAGTAATAATCATTACAGCCATTTCCAAAATAATATTAATTAATTATTTTCCTACGTGCTGCTAGTTTTCTGTTATTTGTAGTTGATGTTTTCTCACGAAGAGCAACTACTGTTTCAAAATCTCAGTTTGACAATTTGATGAATGTTGCACATTGCAGTGTTAAAGAAAAACTGAACAACACGGTCAAAAAGTTAAAGTTCAATCAGAAAAAAAGTGAGTTTTAATTTCTTTTTAAAATCTTAATTTGTGTGTTTTTTTTTAAATCTTTTATTTATACTGGAAGGTAAACAAAAATTGGGCTTGTCTGTACTGCATTGTATAACAACATCAATTAACATCTAGAAACTAACACACTGATACTAATTGCCAAAGATTCATACCTACCACCTTGCAATTAATTCAAAGGTACTGTAGTTACATCGGCCACGTAAACTTCAAAGCATAGTCCTACAAGTGTGGTTTACGCAATAATGCTGATAAAAAGCAGTTCAGTGTTGGGGAATTATAGATAGGTTTCTGTGCAGACATCATTCCGGAACAGTGTACATATTGTGCATCGTGTGTTTCTCAGGACATGTATTTGTGTGTTGTTTTGTGCGTGATGTGACTGATTGTTGCATTGCTACATGGTGTTAGTCACTTGTGTTGTTCCAACACACAAGCATTATTTATTTGAACGTGTGAAAATAGACATATGAACAAGGTCCCAAACGAACAATATTACTGTGTCGAAGAACTGTGAAGGACGTAAGAATCTGTATGTATAAACATTCAATTTAAAATGTAAATTTGTTATAAAATGTGTATATTTATGTGAAATAATGTAGACTGTAAACCAAGTCATGTTTAGACGTATTTCAATTATAAAATAAATGTGTGTTTGTATATTACTGCACTCCTACATACTGTAGTATATTACTTCTAGATTCAGACAATGACCTTGTAATCTGAAAAGTTATCTGTGTATTTCTTCCATAATAAACAAAATTTTAGTTATGTGCATTAAAAACACATCCCTGCAAAGTGAAAACAAACAATTTTTTTTTGAAATAAGAAGAAATTTACTTGACAGAGGAACTCAAATGTTACATAATTACGTAACAAATATCAGAACGTTCTATTTACTTAAACTAAATTTGAATTAAAAAAGTGTCTTTGAATTGAAATGCCGAATATAATGTGTTATTGTGTTTTGATCTGTAGCCAAATTGCAGTTGGCATGAGTAAAAGAAAATTTCGTAACTAATTTATGTTGTATGTCAGCTGTGTGCGCTATTATTACTTTTACCTGTAGCCAGTATTGATACAGACATTTGCATTTTAACGATGTTTATTTGTTGAAAGTACAGTATTTTCTTGAATCTTTGTGATGTTTTTCTTTTACAAAAAACTACATGATTTGGATGCTAGTACACAGTTTGCAATTTTTGCTGTTTGTAACTTAAATCTTTTTAACACATTAAATAAGACCAAATAGATTTTAGCTGAAGATAAACTTTTCTGTAGTAAAATAATAAAACAAACATAAAAATACACTTTTATATCTTCCACTTTTTTGATGGGGCGCCCACAGTTACTGAACTTGCATCCAGTACAGTTGTCCCATGCTCCGAGTTCAAGGGTATCCCGTCATGAACGGGGGAAAAAAAAAAAAATTATTGCGGATAAATACATAAAATATTTTACAACAGTCAAAAAAGTGAATCTCTTCTGAAAAAACAAATATACTTCAGTAAACAACAAGAAGTGATGGGTTTACGCAGCTAGGCTAATGCGCAGATGTGACATTTCGCTGGCTGTGCCAACTTCACAGGAAAAAAATACTTTGTGGTGGCTACAAAATGTCTTGTTAGCATTTTCTCTGCCAAATTATATTACAAATAATTTTTTTCCTGTTTACGGGTGGCGAATGGTGGCATACTGCATGACAATACCACGAGTATCACTCTGTGATTACTTGGGTATTCTATCCCCTTGTCGTAATGTATGTACTAGGTAAAGTAATCGTAATTATTTACGAATGCAACTAAAGTTTAATCTTAATCATCAGTTAGTACAAAATATACTATTTTTACAGCTACTATTTTAATCCTAAATAATAAACATTCAATTGATATAAACACTTGACAAAGAGTTTGAACTATCTTGAGATAAGGCATTTCAAGTGGTAGGAGTTTAGCAGTTGTTTTGACAAACAGAGAGTGAACGGACGCATTGAACATACCTGCGACAAGCTGGGAACAGCAGATACACTTCCATATCTCGTAGGAGCTGTCCAGATGGTGATGAGGGTCAAAACCAACATGATCGTTCAACATTATAGCAGTTCCACAGTTGAACAGACAAATATTCTGTTGAGGAGGAATCAGGTGGATACACATACATATACATAGGCAGATGAGACATATTACAAGCGTAAGATGGACACGGCTTTGCTGTAAAAAATGGAACTAGATAACACCTAATTATATAGATGAGTATGTGCCATAATTATGCATATATAAGTAGCTACATATTACAAAAGAAAATATCATTACTTAAATGTGAGAATAACCTAGGACAACGTTTAAAATTAAAATATATCAACACATATTATAATGAGTTGTAGTTCAAAGATATATTCAATGAAAGATCAAGTTTAGATGAAAATCATAATTTATCGTAAAGCAAATCAAATTGACACTATAATTTTGTGACATTCACTTTCATGACCATACTCGAATTAATCTAAATGACTCTCGGCTCGTGCTCGTAGAATTCATGTAAGCATTGGCTTCTAGATAGTAGTTGCAATTATTAATGATGTAAAACATACGTTCGTAAAACGAAGCACGGTTGGATATGTCACAAAACTTATAATTAGATCGCTCATCAATCGAAACGTAAATTAATTCGTATTTATCAGATCAGCACTCTTGAGGGACGTAGCTGGACTTTCTATATGTTGTACATATAATTTCAAAATTAAACTTGGACAAATTTTTCTACTCTTCTTGTTTCTCAACAGACATCATCGTTGATACATCTCAAAACAGTTCGAAATATGAAGCTGTTTTACAGAAAACTTTTAATTGCGAATCCACAATTCAATCAATTAACATATTCCTTTCATAACAGAACAAACATGACAAAACATTCTTATCACTTTAATAAAAACACATGCCTGAATAATAAACAAAACATTATACACCATTAAATAATTTTGCCAGAGAGATTAAATACAAAATCACACACAAAGACATAAGAAGAAACTCAATCTTTATCACGCATTACAGAGACATTTCCAACACAACATTCAAACATATTACTTATGTTAAACACATAGATAATATAATAACATAAATACAAATCAATAATTACTATTCTCATAAAAAAATTATCATACACGCATAAATCCAATGAGTATTATCCTTTCGACATCGCTGTCACCTAAACACATAATCATATAGATTAAGGACAAAGATTCTGATAGGATGGAAAAAGACCTTCGTCCAACAGATGACATCAACTATTGATTACAAGCATGCCCAGGCGTCTTAGGGGCCTGTACGGAGGCCATACACGGTACTAAGCTGCAGTAGGGATAAAGAAACCCTACCTAGTCAGAGACACCATTACTTTAGATATGTTGTTGTTCTTTCGTGTTTATTTGTCTGTGAGATTGGGAAACTGTATGTTTGTTAGAAACACTTTTTGAATTTCACGTTTTTTTATCGATACAGGGTAACGTCTAATTGCTATGATCTCTGTCATGTGTATCCTGTACTTTTGTGCATTCTATATGTAATTCCAAACTTCTAGTGAGGCGTTTATTAAACAAGAGATGGACGTTTTTATTGTCCTTTTTAAGTCAAGTTGTCTCTGTACATAAATAAAATGGGCGGTGATCTGTGAGAATGATGAGCGCCCAGAAATCCAAAATGTACTGGACTTCAAAATTCCTGTCGCTGGTTCTCGCTGTATCACTATTATAGCTAATGTATGTAACAATGGCACTTGCAGTTAATACATTTCAATACAGTTGTTATCAGAACAATTTATTACAACATCTGCTTGCTACAAATATATCAGAGAATGCATGCTGTATGAGAATCAATTCCTTTCAGTTAATAATGTTTGTCCATTGAGGTGAAAGACACGCATTCTAATGTACACAAGGTCAATAGTAACATTCAGGAATCACTGCAGATGTGAGTGGGGAAAGAACGCGTTGGGTTGTTCTTAGGTCTCTCGCCTAGCTAGCTAGTCGAACTACGTCGCAGTGTGTTTGAAAAACACGTTTTCCTACGAAGCTACTAAACATGCATCAAATGTGCTGCTGTATGAAAAAAAAAAAAAAAACATACTTCAGACGACGGCTGTCAAGTACTTTAAGGCGTCATACACGTTAGAAACACCATTTCAGAGAACTGAAACACAGTTAAAAATGGGTTTTTTTAAAGTGATGTATTTAAAAACACGTGCCTCAGATACATACAAAAATACTCACGGCCCCTCAATTAAGCCTGACTTTCCACCAATAAATGATTGGACCACCATATTAAAGGTCCCATTCGTAGACACAGCATGACAAAAACACTGCACATAAGTTCAAAGCTTTGCGCCCAGAGGCGATGATGCAGTTGATGCACGTAACATTGCAGCCCTTATTGCTTTTGTGCTTCTCGGCTCCAAATACTGGCAATAGCTCCAGGGAGCTAGGCCCCTTAAATGTGTTATGAATATTGACTACTCAAGCTTATGGCATGTTGAGAATTAAATATGAGAATAGTTAGCGTTTGTAAGGGAATATATTTAAAATGTGTAGTCATACTAACTACATGCGCGCACATACTTTCAAGTTTAAGCATGACTCTACAATCGCAAAGATTTGCTCGCTGTACGGGCTTTCCCAGGTAGCAAATTGGGGATGAGCAAGGACGGGTTGGGAAGCTAAATGTAGAAGATACAACTGTATGTGTCAGATTAGGTTCTCCATACACTACTGTTTTAGGGCAACAAAGCCTTCTTTACTCCAGTACTGAAGCACGAGTACAACTCCTTGGTGAGGAACGCTGAATATACTGCAACTGGCTTCTCCGTCAGTTGATGTTGCAACCAACTATGGTTTGTTTCCTGTATGTTCTGTGAATAATCATTCTCTGCCTGAGAGTGGATGGGGCGAGGCCATACACAGCTGTAGCTGCCCTGGATACGATACTTGTAGTTTGCAAGTCTACTTGTGAAGGAAGCGAAGAGCTGACTGCAATGTGATGTGGGCTACAGAACAGGTTTTGTGTGAGTGGGGATGATGCAATTCTCCAAATAATAGTTTAATTCCATCTATCACACAAAGCCAGGCGCTTACATCCATGGGCATAGCTAGACGAATCAGACAGGATGAAATCATTAGTTATTTAGAAAATTTTCAACATTTACATACTTATTGTTTTATTAATTGGGTTCACTTTCACACAGGGAACATTTATTGAGATTTATTTGTGTTATGTAGTGTAGGTATAATTTATGGGGTAAATTTATTTGATTTGTAGTTGGTATTGTTTCACTATTATTTCTTGTGCGTTGTGGCGGGACAACTGCCCCCCCCCCTTGCCCCGACCATGCTGAGGCTCTCCGCTAAACTGCACCTCAACCAATCACTATCCAGTTGTGGTTTTTTGCTCTCCATTGCCTGCCTGTGTCTCTCCACCTTCCAGAACACAATCCACTCTTTCTTCTTTCTCCACATGTTCAGCCTCTTTCCTCCTGGGCTTGTTCCACGGCTGCTCGTCTGCGGAGCCAAACACTAAGAACACTGCGTACGGAAGAGCAGAGAACGCGGCGGAGATGTAGAAAATCTTACTCCACGCTGTCAATGTTTCCTGCAAAGGAAAAACATTGATGATGATGATGATCAATGTGGTAGAAACTCTAGCTTAATTGAAATACACTTTTCTTGTTAAAAAATAGGTTTACAAGTTTTCCATAGTACATGTTTGACTATTATGTAACTACATTCAGAAAGACCATTCATTACGAAAAAAACAATGGGTAAGTTAATTAATTCAAACCATTTTTTTACATGCCATACAGGTCAATTTGCATGCATTATAGTTCAAATCTATTTTCACAAAAAATACTAAAAGGTATCTCACAAATATGGATACGTTTTTTAAAAAGGAAATACTGTAGATTTTACTATCTACGTAATTTTTAAAAATAATATTGCATTTAATTACTTTACTTTTCTAGCTAAAATTTTGTAGTTAGTGTTACGTTATATTTTTAAATTTTATACTATATTCTGTGCTAAAATCTGATAGCAAAATATGTTTTTTTAAATGTTTTGTTTCAAGTAATGATTATTTTTCCAGAATTCCGTAACACATTAAATTTTATTAACTTAACACCTTCATAGACTACATTAGGTCGAGTTCCCAAGTTGATACTGTAAATAAAAAAATAACGCAATTATATATGAGAAAAATAAATTTTAAACTAAAATTTATAAAATGAAATCAGTTGATTGTACGCACTTTAGGGTGAGAAATACCAACGTCAAAGTGTATATGTGGCAACGGGAAGACACACCGGGGACTAGGAGGAGGAACGGGACAGAAGTTGTGATCCAAGCAGTGGAGCAGTTACGGTGCAGTGCAAGGAAGGCTGACCTGCTTGTTGATGAGTGCAGCAGCGACGGTGGGCGACACAATGCCAGTGATGCTGGTGATGGTCTCTGAGATGCCGTTGAGGGTCGGCACCAGGTTGATGGCCAGGTCCATGTGGTTGAGCAGACTGCCCGTCAGGTATGCCGATTGTAGTCCTGTAGTCGCCACCAGCAGCGCCACGATCAGTGTCGTGTTGCAGCCTGATTGCGTTATGGCCACCAACGTGGCTGCCGGCCCGAACATTGCTGCAAGGCAAGGCCTACAGTGGTCTTATTGTGCACTGACGATTGTGCCTACGCCAACATGCGAGTCAAATACACTCACATAATTTATAGATGTAATTAAATTTCTTTCAATATATTCCTCTTTGTTATTATAGCGAAAAATGTTGGCTTCACTTATGCAAGTTAACACAATGGTGAAAATAATATGGCAGGCAGGCATTATCGGTTTATAAAGCATGGTGTAGTAGTTGATCTGCATTGGTGGTATTCCTGTTAGTACATATTTCATCTTGCTTGACATTACCAGCCATTACTCCATTTTGTATTTTAGACATTACCACTTCACTTTGTTTTCAAAGTAATTATGAAAGGTTCGTTAACAATTTTAGGTATGTTTGCTGTGGAACGAATAGGATATTTTAAAACTCTTAAACTGTGTGTGTATATATATGTATATATATATTTGTTTGTTTGTACGATAATATGTGTGTAATAAGATTCTGACATTTTTGTTACACAAACTATAACCCAAAACTAAGAGCATTTTTTTCTCACTCCCCCAGCAAACACACTTACAAAGTCCTGGTTTATTAATTGTGTGTGAAATGAATGAAAGCCGAAATTAGAGTTGTTTCTTACTGTTCAAAATATATAAATAGTTTACATATGTATTTTTTATGAGACAAGTTATACCGCTAAGTTGCGACTATCTTTGTATACTACTCGGTACGACCATATGGGTATGCAATGGACCATGCATTAAGAAAGTGTTAAAACACTGACGTTCTCTCCCTGTGGTTTACAAACCCCATACAAGTGATAAATACTGCAAGGACCACAATATTTTTAGTTATGTTTGTTGGTTTAGTTGTACTCAAGGAAGATGGGATTCCTGTAAAGCACTAGCACACCAAACTCAGCAAGCCTGGGCAGATTAGAGTTTTCTTTTTGATTCTCTTACCTAAGGCGTTGAATATCCTGTACTGTGTGAGTTGATTGATGTAGCCAGTCTTCCTGATCCACCGCGCAACGAAGCCGAAGAAAAGTTGACCAAACCAGGTAGCAGCGTGAGGCAGGGAGGAAACGTAGCCACTCTGCGACCAGACACAAGAGAAAATACTCAAGCAGCAAGAGAAGAGTTAAGGCGTGTTTAAATGCTTCCAGTAGCTGACCTGGACAGTGAGTCAGTAGCTCGTCCATGTTAGTTGGTGACCAGGACCCAGCTACTCGCCTGGTCCATCTACTCTCCTCGAGCGTTCACATGGTGAGCCAGTACACTCCTACTACCTTCTACTGACCCACTGTCCAGGTCAACTACTGTAAGCATGTGATTGGGCCTTAAGAATACAGCGCATGTCACAACAGTATGTATCTGAGGTTCAGGACATAAATAAAACTCAGTGACACGCAAGAATGCAATTAAGAAACAAACTGCACAGTGATTCATATGAGCAGAAGTGTTTCTAGCTGCTCATGCTGTAAAAATTAAGAAACAGGTTATTGAGATGGTTTTTAATATTAATGTAGGGGCTCAGAAAAAGGTGATGTTTTCAAAACACCAAGGAACGAAAGTTTAATTTCTTTAAAAGAAAACTGGGAAAACATATTTTGATATTTTTAGAAAAGGAAAAGGGTGGGATGGTGAAAATAGAAACAATTAATGTGCCATTCTCTTATATAGCAGTGTGAATAATGTACCATGATATTCTACAGACAGTCATGTCTTAAAGTACTGTAAATTTGGCTGTTACACACAGTCATTCACAATTACGATTGTATTGAGTAGCTTAGTTCTCTCAGCGAAGCCGATTCGAAAGTTCAAAGTTCAGATTATTAAGAGCATGCCTATTGGTTGTGCAGTGTGCCGCAGTCCATAGCGCACTGTTCATTTTTGCCACGTTTATATCCTCAAATGAAAATAAAAATAACATGTACGGCATACTTAACCACAGGAGACTCTACCATCTCGCATAACAAGATGGCACCAAGCTGGACTCCACAGTCTTCTGCATACTCTAGCAGAGGTCACTTGCACTTGTTCCTTGTCTGCCGCCACAAACAGAACTCATTCTCCTGGTACACACACCCACACAGAATAGAGCTAACACAGTGCTGAGTGTTCACTATTGGCTGTGAGTCCTGCATGGCATGTCGGATGAGTCGAGCTCTAATAAACTAACACATGCTTGTACGCAGTCTACCTTGGTACTGAATTATAACGTGCAATCATAGAGTCTCCATTAATCAGAATAGAGAACATTATTATAATTAAATATATATAAAGACTTTTTCACTCCATGCCGATTACCTATTCACACCGAAGTTCCTCCAAAGCGCTGGCATATAGAGGAATTGGCTATTTGTACTTTGGAAACTAAAAATGTTTACTTGTTAAAAGGATGGGTGTTATGTGTATTGTTTTCGCCTGTTGTACGTTTTTAATAACTACAATTGCGCCACCATTATAAACACTGAACTAACAAATCCCACAGTGTGTTTCTGCCTACTTGACTGACATATGAAAGAGGCTGACGAACAACTGAGATGGTTACTAGGACAATTCGAATGTTACAGAAAGTCGGGAGATGTGAGGCGGAGATGGAGAGGTGGAAAAAGAATACAGCAGAAAGCAGGAGTGGTCTGTGAAAACTCGTTGGCAGCATCTGTCATGATTGCCACACACCAACACCTGGGAGTGGCCCCATCAGGAATACAAACCCAGACTGCTGTAGTTGAAAACTGTTCAACTAGCCACTTGGCTATTCATACATTTTGTTCCTCTTCCTCATGAAAGTCAGTTAGAAAAAATATTGGTGGTTTTTGTTTGTTTTGTATACTTAGCATTTTTTAAGTGTTTTTTTTTGTGTATTCGGTTAAAGAATGTGATTCATTATTTATAGCTGACCAGTGTGTTTTCTGGTGGTTTCTGTTTGTTTTGTGCAATTTTTTTATTTTATTGTAACCCATTTTTGTTTTGATTTTATATGTACGTGAATTTTTTCTTTACTAGATATCGTTTTCTACTATATAGTCATTATGTCTATTTTTTGCATTGATTTCTTCAGCATCAATTTTGAGTAGGTTTAAAACTGCACAGGAGAGAAATGCATATGGACATAAAATAAATACCTAAAAAACTCCTGCTTCCAAGGTATGTATGTTAAAAAGCATAAATATAATTTTGAACAGAAGCATTACTTTGCTTATTTTGAAGTGCAGTATTTTGTTGAGATATACGGGAAGCTGATTGTTGAATATGAATGTCAGCCAGTTGACACCAACAATCACAGCGTTATGCGCCCAGAATGGACGAGACTTGAGAATCTCCAACCACGGGACTGGCGCTGTCATCTGGAAAAGAAATCACACAGACCAAAATAAACTTGTTTGAAATTTTCTGAAAGTGCAGTTGTTTCTGTGAATTTGCCTTTTTAAGCAACACAAAATTATTATTCCTTAAATGCTGCACAATTACATATTCAAAACACAAATGTACCACTTTTGAACTGTACAAAAAACAAAAAATCAATGATATGTTGAAATGAGATAAAGTAAATCTGTTTTGTGTGAAAATATTTCCATGATTTAGGTATATTTTCTCTACTTTGTCTAAAATGTAATAAAAAAATTTGGTGATTTTTAAAATGTAATACTATATTTCAAAACAATCAAATACATATACAATTAATTTTCCTTCAGAAAAATAGTAAATTGAATTGCTTGATTTAATGTAAATGATGTTTTAAATGGCTTTAATTAGCCAGTTATTGGAAAAAATCTTATCAGTCCATTTGTACAGTACATACAGGTGTGTAAATATAAAATAGACAGTTGTAATGAATATATAAATTATAAGCAAACTTATACATACTGCACTACCAAGAATTTAACATCCAGTTTAATAAATCAAAGTTTTTCCGATAACATGAACTAATGTCATTTAAAGCGGTTGTAATATCTCATTTAATACTACCGAAAGTCATTCCGACGAGCGATATATTATGTTAACAAATTTAATCTGTAGAAACTATCGCAATAAATCGCTCAAAACAACTACTTATTGTGCTTCAATTTCAACCTCACACAATTATTCCATTTTTTCGTGAAGAGTTTGATTATTTCGCGATTTCGAATAACTAAAGAAAATTTCACGATTTCAAGCCTAGAAAAAAATTGCTGCCCCTAGAGATACATAAGTCACAATTGAAAAGACGCCGAGAGCTACCTCAGCACAGTTGGCAAATAGAGAAAGGTTTCTGTTCTTATTTAAAGTATTTATGTAAATATAAAATCTTCAGCACATATCTAATTATAAAGAAGTAATGTGAGTTTGTTTGTTTATTTGTTTATATATAAAAGCTATTTTCGGAAACTACAAGGCAAATTTTCATAATTCTTTCACTGTTAGGAAGCTACATTCTATTAGATGGACGTAGGCTATGTTTAATTAAAAAAAAAATTATTCCTTGAGAAATTTCAAAATTTGTAAAACAAGTTTGAGAAAAATGAGCCACTTGACTACTTTCTAAGCATGCTCTACCAAAACTGCAAGGCCGATTCTTATAACTCTTTTCCTGTTAGAAAGTTACATTCTTCCAGAAGGACATAGGCCATGCTTAAATTAAAAAAAAATTGAGAAATTGCAATATTTGTAAACCAAATCGGAGAAAAATTAGCTACTTCACTGCTTTCTAAGCATGCTATACCAAAAACCATTAAATACACTGCAAAAAAAAATTGAGCTAAAACTACTTGTCAAATGTGGAATAAATTTACGTAACAAGAAAGGTACTATTTCCTAAATGTACGGAAAAAGTACCTGACAAAAGTGGGGAAAATCCCATACCAAGTAAGGCCATTAGCAATTAAAAATTTTTATTACCTGTATCCTCTGACGAAGAGTAACCGAAACCTCAACTCTACATTCCTCGACACTTGCTGTTGGGTGGGCGCGAACCATGGACCACTATCACGACAGGCCGATGCCTATCCACTACACCATGATGACAACATAACTCCTGAATTGATTATTAGTGTGTTAAAAAAATATTTCCTCCGCCCGTCCTCTCACTTAGCTGTTGAGGCAATGCCGAAGAGATTCACGCTTCGTAATTATGGTATTTTCCACTACCATGCACGTGAATTTTACTCCAGAGTGCGGTAATATTACGTTACATGTAAGGAAAACTATGTTTCCCCCACAAGTTTGCGAATATTACCTTACACTTGTCAAGTAATTTTACCATTATTTTTTACAGCGGATAAATTGAAACAATGTTACAACAAAATGTCGCAAGTTGTCGCAAGTAGTCGCAGGTTGTCGCATGTTGTCATGGGTAGACACCGGTAATCGCGGGTAGTCACGGGCAATCACGGGTAGTCACGGGTATTCGCGGGTGGTCCCAGGTAGTCATGTTAGTCACAGGTAGTTGCAGGTTGTCGGAAGTTGTCATGGGTAGTCACCGGTAATCGCGGGTTGTCACGGTTAGTCGCAAGTTGTCATGGGTAGTCACCGGTAGTCGCGAGTAGTCATGGGTAGTCGCGGGTGGTCGCAGGTAGTCATGGATAGTCGCAGGTAGTCAAGGGTTGTCGCAAGTTGTCATGGGTAGTCACCGGTAGTCGCGAGTACTCATGGATAGTCGCAGGTAGTCGCGGGTGGTCGCAAGTTGTCATGGGTAGTCACCGGTAATCGCGGGTAGTCGTAGGTAGTCGCGGGTGGTCGCAAGTTGTCAAGGGTAGTCACGGGTAATCGCGGGTAGTCACGGGTAGTCACGGGTGGTCGCAGGTAGTCATGGATAGTCACAGGTAGTTGCGGGTTGTCGCAAGTTGTCGCAGGTAGTCGCGGGTAGTAACGGGTAGTCAGAGGTAGTCGCAGGTAGTCACATATTGTCGCAAGTTGTCGCAGGTAGTCATGGGTAGTCACATATACAGGTATGTATTTCAATAACTCCATAAAACCTGAGTGAAGCGATGGTGGCTGCTAGTTACAGTAAATAAAGACGATAAGCATATTTAGGTTCCTATGTTTAATGTTTCATATGTTTAAATTAAAAAAAATTAAAATTGTGATTTTGTCATGGGACTATGCAAAAATGATAAAGAATGGTTTTGGTTTCCAAATTTGCCAGAAAATAGTAAATATAATTCCCACCAGTTAGACAGTTTTTGGCAAAAGGTTTCATTATTAATATCACAAGCAAGCATCTTTGAATATCTCAAGACAAACTGTATTTCTCTGATGGTAGCTAACCTTCCTCTCTTTCTTGGTGCTGGTGACGATGTATTCCTTCTCCGCCTCAGATATGCGAGGGTGGTCCATGGGCGAATCATACGTGAAGAAGAGTACAAGACTGACGTCCACAAGTGCAGTATACCGTACAAGTAAAATATCAATTCCCAGCCGTACTCCTCTATAAGGAATCCTGATAGGCTGGATGATACTATTGCTCCTATATTTAAAGCTGCAACCATTGAGGAAAATAGAAAAATTCTTCAAAGTAAAATAATTTTTTTAGTAGGTTTTTTTACATTTTGACATGCTGCTTATCAAGAAATTTAAAAAGTGCGAGAAAGATAAGAGTTGAAGTGACAAAAAAGCACTTTGTTTATCACTAAACTGCTCAGTTTCTAAGATACCAGGTCAAGCAAACACTATGATAATTTCGCATGCACGTAGGATGGATATTTTATTGTAATTTATTTAAGTAATGGTGTTAAGTAGGTAGCTAGTCTACCAAGGATATATAAGATGATAGAAACACAAGTACTCGCAGTCTTGTACGTGTCAACAGGCACTACACACAAGGGAGACATGTTTTTCACGCACTTGCGCGGGCTTCACTTTTCTCTGGCTCGGTCAGATTCATCAGGCGGCGAATTGTAGGACATTTTATTATACGTCATTAAAAATGGGCTTTTAACTACACAAAAAGCAACATGATATTTAAACAATGAAAATGACACAACTTTTAAATTTTAACGATTTATGGTAAGGGACACACAACATTCCTGACTACACATCGTCATCATGCATGCAGATATACAGCTTTCGTTTGATTACTGACCACGAATATTGATGAGAAGACATATTCTCACTTGACTGGGCCAATCTATGATGCTATTTCAAAAGTGAATGATTACAATTTGTAGGCGGACATTGAGAACACAAAACAACTACAATCATGCAATCAGGAGAATGGATCACTGCTAAAGTATTTTTATATGTAACTACTAAACCTGCAGCCGGTAATTTTACCTACGAAGAGAACACTTGCCCCACATAAGGACAGGATCTGTACTCTCAAGACATTATGCATCCTGAAAACATTATTTTGCTGCCTCCATCATCACTAAACCCAGCCTTTTCAGGCTGCTGTATCTTAAACCATAAGAACCAGACATGAAAAAGACTATGATAGGAGCCTGCACTGCATCTTACTATGCACTTTACACCAATAAAACGATAAAGAGACATAGCTTTAAGTCCCATGTATAACATTACACTTCGAGAGCACTGCACAGCACTTCAAAGCCTTGCGCATAGCGGTAATACGACAGTTCATGATCATAGTAATGTCGCCCTTAACATTCCTCTGACTCAGAACCTCATCTTTAGGTATGGGACCGCCTTAATAAAAAATTTGCATCTTTCCTTTCAATACTGGCTGCATGTCTTTGCAAGAAGACTTCTTTAACATGACATAACCAATTATTAATAAAAGCTATTCACGATAAAAGTAAGCGTTTTTTAAATCAACCTTTGAGATACGTCACTGCTCCTAACAGTACGTATTTTAACGGGCGCACTGTGAGGCATGCATCATGGTAAGTTGGCGAAGAGAAAGTAGTTCCATGTCTTAACGTTAAAAATAAATAGTTAGGTGAGGCATTTGTGAAAACTGAAATGATTTATATTGCTTTCTGTTTTTTTAATGCAACTAAGTATAAGAATGAGCAAATTTGTAAATTATTTATCACTTGTCTAATAAATTCACATTTTCATTTGACTGGCGCAGGAATTATGTAATGGGGCCGCCGTGTGGCAGTGTTAATATTGCATACAGCGGAAGAATACATAATGGGCATGCAAGAAGATCTCAAGCAGGGCTTCCAAAAGTGCGCGGTTTACCATGAACAGCCCATAATAAGATATGGTGGTAATAGGCAGCTTGGCTCCCAAGTTACTTTATAAAAAGGATGCAGATGACACAAGTAGTCAAAAGACAGTACTCACAGTTGGAGAAGGGAGGTACAGAGAGAGAGAGAGAGAGAGAGAGAGAGAGAGGGAGGGAGAGAGAGAGGGGAGCACACAGCCTCACACATTCACGCACACATTTGCATACGCATACATTCAAATTGGTTTATTTTTGTGTATGTGTATCCACGAGTATCGCCCTGTGAGTACTACTTGTGTATTCTGTCTCCCTTTTAATGTAAAGGCTGTTCACAATAAAGTGAGCACTTTATAAATGAACCTTAGAAAAAAGTCACTGCCCCTGCATGCATATATTTTAATGGGCGCACTGAGTGACATTCGCCCAGTAAAGTTGGTAACGATAGATAGAAAGTAGTTCCATATCTTAACGTCGAATAAAAAGTGATAGGTAACCATTTGTGATAACTCACAATTAATTCTTTCATTTTCTGTTTTTTTGAATGCATCGAAGTGTAAATATGAGCAGATTTGTGAAGTATTCACTTTCTTAATAATTTCATTGTTTCATGTGACCGACGCATGAATAAAGTGATAAAACCCATAGTTATACTAATTTGACATAAGGCTGAGGAATACAAAACGTGTATACAAGTAGATCTTAAGCAGTGCTTTCAATAGTGCTCATTTCACCGTGAATAGCCTATAACCAATTATAATTAAGATACTGCAATACTAAATGTTCACGATTTGCACGCAGACTGCTACGCCAAGTCAAGTTACCCAGTCACACACGTGGATCTTGAGAGAACGTGTTCTAGAGCACAACTGGGTGTGAAATATTTGTACGAGTAACAGGTGGTCCTACTTATAATCAGGTAGGTTGGCTGGACTGTATGTCACGTCAACAGTGAGGCCAGTTAAGTAGCAGCAAGTTCCAGAGAAGCAGGAGTGCGGGTGGGGTGATATCTGCCATGGCCTGTAGTAAGGAACCAGTTTTTGGAAACTCTGGAAAAGCAAAATAAAGATGGCTAGACAGGGTTTCGAATCCTGGTCGTCTCGGATGCGAGCCAGAAGGTTTATCACTGCGTCACCTCACTCAGTTCCCTTTTTACAAGTGATATGAGGCGTGGGTAATGCAGCCAGTGCCATCCGTATAGAAGTATAGTAGTTGCCATGAAGTTTTATACGTTCAGTTAGAGAGAGAGAGAGAGAGAGAGAGGCAGTGAGAGAGTGAAAAGAGCTGTAGCCTACGTACCAGACACGACGATGCCACACAGTAGCTGGCGTTCCACTGGGGGGTACCACGCTGCGTCCAGCGCATTTGTGGCTGGCCTGCTGGGACCCTGACGAACCACACACATACACTGTATTACTTACATCACCAACATCTCACAACTTCATCTCATTTCAGCTCCACGTCATCAACAACGCCTGCATGTTGCTCCAACCTTAAAGGGGCATCTTCAACACAATTATTGAAATGAGATGATTTCAATTAAAAATTATTATTGAACGTCTGGGTACATCTATTTAAATTGAGATTTCTTCATAACATATCTAGTAACTGTCAACAGTAACGTTTAGCCATGAGAATAAATATGAAATATGTACTCTTGAACCACCACAAAATAATTTTAGTAATATTAATTAATCTGATCCTAAGACATGGAAAGAACTTGAACAAAGCTTGGAAGATGAAGAACTTGACACTGTTATCATGAAGTAATTTCAAAGTCATAATAACCACGCTCTGAGTGGCACTCATTTGTTTGATTACCTTACGGACCCTGGTCCTGTGGTAAATGCTTCACACCTGAATATAAATACGAAGTGCTTCAATGTGAAAGCAAAATGTACAAAAACAAGAAGCAATTTTTGCCTATGGTAATCAATTTCCAAAGAAATTCAAAGCCTTTCCGTGACTTTGTGTTCAACGAGACTGGTGGCGAAACATATACGTGGATACAATTTATTAATAGAGTGCAGAAGTTCTAAGTTGCATTAAAAATATTGTTACTTAAATAAACTTAATTTAACATTAGGACATAAAACTACTTTCCCTCCATCCTTAACTAGGTGCCTGCCAGTCGCAGTTAAAATATATGCAGGGAGGCGAAGTGATAAAACTTTCAAATGTTGATTTCAAAAGTGCTCAAACAACAGTGTACAGCCTTTACACATGTTTGTGGATGTCGAGAAGAAACAGAGAATAACGTACAGAAGAGTTCTGCCTGCAGTACATTAGCTGCAGTCACCATGCAGTGACAGGATTACAGCCAGACTTTTACGTCATGCACAGGTAATGCCAGTTGCTGAGTGTGGAGCGGAAACGTAGGCAATGGATAAGAGAGATTTAGTAAAAATAAGAGAGTGGTGGGCATGTGGTTTACGAGGAGAATGGTGGCAATAACAAAGCGGAACAGAGCCATACAAGCAGGAGCAAGAGTACAGGATTTGAATTAGTTCATTGGAAAGGCAAGACTGAAGTGTGTAGTATGGACGTGTACATAAAATGAGAGGAGAGATGAATGCCCCAGGGAAGACCGATAAGTATGTGGGAGAGATAGATAAGGACAGGAGGACAGGAGAGATAGAATACGATGGAGACACTTTACTATGCTGGTCTGGTTGAAAGCTGGAAACAGCAGTGGCTGATGATGACTGTGTCATTATACACATGAAGTGTATGGGAATAGTACGTATTGTGCCAGGAGTAATATGTGATGTAACAATCAAACAAGGTAAGGAGAGGTCAAACACGTAGGTTTTAGTACCACGTCATAAGAAAATGGCTCTCGAGTATAAAACCGGTAATCCTAAGTTCATATTGATTTACTGTAGCTGCTAGTCACACTTTTACACGTGGGAAACTTTGGTGGATGTTGCCAGCGTACTGCAGTTTCTCCCACACTGGAATTCCATGACCAGTCCATCTCAAGATCTCATTCCACGCTATAAACTAGAGATAACAGCAGGCACCTTTAAACCCCATGCACATGCGTCATGCAGTGGCTGAAGGTCCGACTCACCATCAGCAGTCCGTAGAGTGCCCTGGACGAGATGAGCGCATACACACTCCACCTGGCGAGCACAGGAGTCAGCATGTACACTACAGTGTAGAGGATGGATATGAGGACGAGGACTTTCTTGGGGCTCCACCAGTCAGCGATGCGAGCTCCAATCATGATGGTCAGGAGAGTTCCGTACGTAGCAGCGTTGTTCACGTAGCTTTGCGTCAGCTCGTCCCAGTCAAACTCACCCTCCTGTAAACGGTATACAAACAAACAAATGTTTTTACTCCAGTTCGTTATTATCATGCTAATCATTTTTACACTTAGCCAACCTGAAGCTGTTTTCCACGTTTGAGGGCGAAGAGTGCGGAAGAGGTAAGGGCGATAATGCCACGCTCTTAAAGTGAACCGCCGCCGTTACGCGATGGGCTCTGAACTGGCGTGCAGTGATTTAGTCACGCTGCGTATACATATGGGTATGTAAGCAGCATTTTACTTTCATTTTATTTGCAAAAAATCGGCCGTAAGAATCAATGTATGGCCTTATACTAGTTTAACAAGAATTCAGCTTAAATATTTTAAACAATTACCGTCTGAAAATATCGTTTTCGGCCATGGCGAAGAACACCATAATAGTGTTTTTAATGAGCGTGATCTGTTTAAAGTTGTATTACATTCCAGTTTTAAGTATAATTTATTAGTGTGTGCAACATATAGTGAACACGTGAAATAGTTTGCTCAAAAACATGAACCCACTGCAACACGCGCCTGGTAGGCAGGCAACTTAAATATTCACTTATATATATATATATATATATATATATATATATATATATATATATTTAGTTCGGGCTATGATTGCTATTCCTTGAGGAGCATGAGTCAATACTTGGTTTTTTGAACACGTACAGAGGTCTGAGATGAAAGAGTTTCTATTCTGTTCTAAACTGAGTAGCTGCGCAAATTAATATTACAGTAGAACCAACCATGTTATAACATGCCTGCATGTAACAGAATTATATCATGGTTCCACCATTTCTCATTAAGTCTAATGCTTTCATTTACTGCCTATAACAGTTATTGTTATCAATTTATGCATAAAACATTACTATTTGTTCAGTTTACCGTCACAATTCCAACGAAGGTGTTTAAATTTAAGCTGGTGTACTTAAAAACTAAAATGTATTTGTTGCACGTGACATGATATTTAGACGTGGTTACAAAAAATAAAACAAAATAAATTAAAATCAGAACTTTTTCGTATTTTATTTTACAGAAAGTTACAATATTTTATGCCTATGACACATCATATTTGTGTAATGATTAATGTTAAACTAAATTTGGGGGAATTTATATTAATGTTAAACTGATGGTGTTTGGGGGAATGTACATTAATGTTAAACTGATGGTGTTTGGGGGAATGTACATTAATGTTAAACTGATGGTGTTTGGGGGAATGTACATTAATGTTAAACTGATGGTGTTTGGGGGAATGTACATTAAGTTACACAAGTCATGAAACTTGTCTATACAGATTGATGATACAATTTAAATGCTTTTTTTTTGTGCCTACCTGTAGATGCGTAATATTAACTCCTGCATCAACAGTTCTCCTGCACATAATATTTCTCACAACACACCTCTTGAGAAATGTTATGACAGGGTTATATTTCATCAATATGATCATTATTAACTAGCGGCCGTATTACTCAGGTTGTGTGTTATATTCCTGTTAGCAGTTTTAATTCACATTTTAATTTATTATTCATGAAATAAATTATTGAAATATTTGTTTCTTGTCATTGTAGCACCTCCTTCCATCTTAAAGTCAATATGAAAACATAAATATCCAGTAAAAATTAAAAAAAATATATCCAACTCCCATGCAGATGGAAAAATGGAAAATGGCACCACTAGAGGAATGAGTAGAACACTCTGAATAGCAACAAATTGTGATTTAGACTGGCAATAAATGACCGGACATAGGTTAGGCCTACCTTATCTTTGACGGGAGAAACACTGGAGTTGTCTGCTGGGACATGACACGAGTCTGATTCTGTTGTATTACTGGCTGTTGTAGTTCCGTTCCCACTGCTAGTGGCTGTACTTCTCACCATGCTTGTGGTGGCCAATGACAAGCTGTTTGACATTAAGGCGTACGCGAAGCTGTTCAGGACTTTGACTGCGACAAACACGTAACGTGCTGGGACGTAGAAGCCTCCTGTAAAAGTTAATATCGAAGTTATTACAACGTTTAAATTTTATAACTAACATTAGAAATACTATTTTGGTATTTATATATTTGAAAAATATCTTTGTGATATTTACGTTAATATTCAGTACAACAAAACAACTAATGAAAAAAGAGAAGCTTCATTTTCACTTTGAATTCAATAAGAAATTTTGTTGCGACATCCTACTTAATTAAAAAATACAACAAATATTGAGTGTTTAGCCACTGTTTAATTCACGGATTAAGGATGAAATATTTTGCCTATGTTTTATTTTCTATGTTGATTTCATTATATTATTAAAGCTAATCTGGAGTTAACTAAGGTCTTTTTAAATAAATCTTTAAAAAAATCCCTAGCCGTGTTCAAATTCTATGCTACATGCCCTCTTCACTTGTCCTCGATCCCTTCACGATGAATGAACCCTCGTTCCCTTCTGATGAAGTGCTCACCCTTGTTCATTCTGATGAAGTGTTACTTCAACCTGCGAGTCTCGTTTGTCTTGGCGACAGAAGCTAGTTGATCTTTGCGCGTGTTTTCTCCTTGCAGCCACAATATTTATAGTATCTTGCGTTAACCCCAAATATCAGGTCAGCAGCTTTTAAACAAGTAACACAAATACGCACAAGTTTAAACTTCCTTTGGTCCTGGTTGTTCAGCGTTATACACATGTATATAGTATGCATGGGCACTAAAAGGAAATGAATTGAAAGTAAGCAACAGAGAATGAAATAGGTACTTTTAAAAGATGAGCCACAAAAAACGATTAAGGGTTTTATAAGGGTAAATGGCAAGTGTACTTAGCTGAAGAGGACATTCTGGGGTGCATCTGTGCCCTTATCGCAAATTCGGACAGCAATAATGTGACACCACAGTCCCAGTGAATTCTTCTAGGGCACGAAGTCATGTAAGCACGGCTGTTGGCTGGTGAATTCGGACACAGCTCCTGCCTCTAACTGGGCATATTTTAACAGGAAACTGACAGCAATGCTCACTGTCATGTCAGCAACTTTGCAGGAAATGTAGTTCTACATCTCAGCACTGTATTATAAGTGTGGACATTGAATCAATTTAATATACTTTCGGTTGGTTAAAAACATTTATCCGCAAAAATAGCTGTTATAGGTTCCTAAAATTTCTCAGTTAAACTTTAGCAACTCATAAATAAAGAGATGGAGTTCACGGCAATGTTCATTCTACATGTATTGTAACCTGTTCTGAATAAATAACCTACAACTATATTGTGACAAGTACCAATCAATTCATGTTGAACATAAACGATTACATAATATTTATTTTATAAATTTCCATTATGGGAAATTATTGCAGTTCAAGGAACACAAACTTGACAAACAATTAAGTTCTCTCTGTATGTATTATAGCAGCTTATTCATGTTGGTATAAAAGAGATAGGAATGAAGAAGCATTGCATTCAACTAACATGGGCACAAGCCAGAAACATTAGTGGTCGACAATAAGTAAAAACACCCACATGTTTCTACATTAAGACCCAGTGTCATGGAGTATAATGAGTTCTTCCATTTCCTGCTGATTTAAGTTTTTGCAAAGTAAAGTTTTAAATAATGTAGCTATATAAGTTTAGCTATCTGCCTCACTTAGCTATACAGACATGAAATCCAAACTATGTATGCAAAATTTCGTCACAAATTGCGTAATCTTAAGTTTAAAGTATTGTTATGTTCCTGATTTTCTACAAATACCAAATAACAAATTGTAAAAATTAAAGTACAAAAATATTTAAAAACTTGTAAAGTATTTAAACAGTCAGAAAAGTTTATATTCATTTGAAACTGAAATTATGACATGAAAATGAAATTCTGCATAAGAGGTGTAGTCGAGCTGTACGGCAGAGTCAGCATGGATATGACGAGATAATGCAAGCTATCAGTGGAGAGCTGGCTAGCCATCCCGTGCTCACTTGCCCCCTCCCCCCTTTTTGCCAGCTTGGATGAGATTAGACGATGTTAGCGAAGAGCGAGTGGAACTCTGTTGTGGGCGAACGAGAGCACTGCAATGAAACTCACCAGACACTGGAAATTTCCACCACATTTCCTACATCCTTAAGTTGACAAGGTGATGGAACACAGATTGCCACGTCGGTTGGCCAACATGCTAACTGTTTGGCAACAAAAACTCTCAGATGTTTAACAACTAAAATTTTGATTTTGATTTTGATTTTATGGTTAGCTGATGTAGGAGAATCTTGTATAGGTATCTTAATTAGTCTATATTAATTTTGCCCACTGATACTTAAACCAATGAAATAAAATGTAAAATTAAAAAAAAAGGTACTTGACCTACACAAGTGTGCATTTGGAAAACATATGAACCACACGAGGTGACGTCATCTACAGTGTAACTAACCATGACTGTGAATTCGTGGTAGAGTGTTTGCTAACCTCTCTGTGTAGTTTGCGGCTGATTCATAGGTTTGTGAGTGACATACATGGACAGAGCAGCCCATGAGCTGACGGTGATGAGTAAGCCCAATTCATATATATATATAAGAAATTTTAAGTAAAGGTAGAATTATGTATTCCATGGTGATACATTAATTAAAAAGTTATGAAATACAACAATGTTATTTAAACATAGAGCAGTAATGTTGATAGCTCACCAGTGTGTGTTCGTGCCATTCTTCAAGTGGGTCCCTTATCTCCAACAAACATAACACCACACTTGTTGAAAGTTCTTGGTAAGCGGAAAATAATTTTCCTGAACTTCCAAGAGCAACAAATACCCAGAATCGCGTAATTCTGCCCTTAATGCCGAATGATTCCTGTGCTTGCCAGTAAGGGAATTCTGCATACTAAGGAGTAACTAAATGTGATTCTTCTACAGATAACGTAGATAACTTGATCTATCTAATGTTATCTCTATCTGTTGTAGTGGTATATCATTTGAAGTTATCACTGCACGTATGCAAAAGTACACTTGAACAGTTAACTGAATTACCGTGTGTGTGTTAATTTTCGCTCATAATTTCAATCGCCATTCTTGTATGGTTTCACATATAGGCAAGTGTTTATTTCACTAAGTATTAAACATTTGGTATAAATGTAGTTATATAAAAAATTCCAGAAAATATTTTCAAGTTTTGTAATTATAATTTTTTATTTTTATTAATTTCCCACAAAACGTTTCCAGTCGCAACCGCGCAAGTAATACAGTTAGAAATGTTTGAGAAAACATGTCAAGGGACCTTTGTGATACGACACGATGCAGACCAACATAAAATATCACCTTCTGTCTTATGCTGGTGTGGTTTCTTCGAAGGTGTTTCCCAAGTCTCCAGCCCACAGAGGGTAGAGATCGTGACAGCTGTCTCACATTTCCTTGATTGCACAAATAAATATATAACCTACAAACCGTGATTTTCGTCGTATGATTGGTTGATAGAAATATAATTTTTCAACAAAGGGCTAGTTGCAAATTAAATCGTTGACACCATTGTGGAACACAATTTCTTCCTACCAAACCAAGCTTTAATAATACAAGAGACAAAATGTTTCCTACCATTGCGTTATAACCTAAACTAAAGGTTCGCCCAAGCTAACATAGGCAGTTATACTCAACTTTTAAGATTCAGCGTTAACCTAAAAAGTTGCATATAAATAAATGTTCTAGATATTAATCCAAACTAAAGTGGATTAACTTGAATTACACATGGAAAGAATCTAATGCAACATAACCTTGCAACAATATTTGTACTCATTACGTAGGAAACCTTCACTAACCAAGTTTATCAATCTACCTTAGATTTGATTTCCATAATAATTTTTGTGAAATGAAAAAAGGAGACATCAATGTAAATGATTTTTTGTGGAAAGTCACATTATCTATCCAATTATCACAATTGTCACAATTATCACAATTGTCACAATTTCCTTCACATTAGCAATATCAGCAATATTCCCAAACACTGCGAAAAATCAGTTGAGAAAAACTGCATTCGGTAGTCTTCGCCTACTGATCGGGTATTTTCGTCACAATTAAGGCCTAAGTGCAGCAACGAAACATAGCAAAGCCAAGTTGGTGAAACCCAACACGACTTTCAATTAAACTCAAGTTTGTTCTGAGGCTGAGAGTCCGCGGTACCGAACGTACAAGTTATCTCTTCACAGACGGACATCTAGGCCTTACTATCAATTTCGCTCCTAGGGAAAATTCACCCGGCGCACTTTATTTCTTACGTACCCCACAATTTTTTAGCTAGTTCATTTGTATGTATTTTCGTCATCCCACAATTCCACATTTAATACTGTCTATTCTTGCAAGACAGGAACAGAAGAAGTGAATTTCTACCCATAGAGCCTCCAACCACCCGGCCAGTAGCAAATAGACCTGAAAAGACAAACCTGGAAAAGACGACATACCGAGCAAAGCTCAGGTGAAATTTCACTGATTGGACAAATCTGTAGGTACAAGTTTGTGTTTCATACAGATTGACAATGACAAAGCTGTAGGTACAAGTTTGTGTTTCATACAGATTGACAATGACAAAGCTGAAGGTACAAGTTTGTGTTTCATACAGATTGACAATGACAAAGCTGAAGGTACAAGTTTGTGTTTCATACAGATTGACAATGACAAAGCTGAAGGTACAAGTTTGTGTTTCATACAGATTGACAATGGCAAAGCGGAAAGGCGAGCAGCGATGGTTTATGTATGAGTCTGTATGTGCATGAGTGCCGTTACGGAATGAAGTTTTGGGTTTCGAAACAAGCTTATTGCGTCAGGGGGTGAGGTGGAGGGGGAAGTTACTGGTTACCGGATATCCCCCTAAACTTAGCCCGTCACAACCCAGACGCACTGAGCCGAGATGGCAGTTATGGGGATACCGTCATGCTTAAATTCAACTCGAGAAGGATTTGCGCTGTCGCGAATAGTAGTTAGTGTGTGAGTGAGTAGTTTAGCAGTAGTGTTCTTATTCAATTTTCGGACAGCATGGCGGTTTCAAATTTGCAAAGTTCCCGGTGGTTACCTGAGATCAAAAGAGCCGATTTAGCTTATTGTTTGTGGGGGCTAAAGTAGCTTGGTTAGAAAGAAGCGCTCCAGGTATGACATTTTAATAGGTATCGGCCACCTGGAGGGGAGGTTTGGAGAGGCCAGCGCAGGTTCCACCGGGGACTTTGTCTATTCTTGCCAGGAAGATAATGTCCACTACATGTATATTTTGTGACAGTTTTTAAAATGGGGCCGTGGTGGTGTAGTGACCAGACAACTCGCACGCCATCTAGACAAACCGGGCTCTCTTCCTGGTGTGGCCTCTCCCAGGTTATCGCATGCGACGGCTCAAATATTGTAACTCCATATTACAATGCTTTGAAAAAAAATATAGAAAAAGGTATCCACTTTTAAAGTCATATAGACCGCCCAAAAATGCCCACACAACAAAATTTAGCTGTATGGTCGTTTATTCAAATTATTTTTCTATTTGTCTAGGAATTGAAGAATCGTTTTTGGTTTCGTTTTTACTGCCGATTTACTTGGATTTATATGTGCATACATGTTACGGACACAAAAGAAATACTTAAGGGCATACTTTAAAAAAACATGAAAACCAACATATATAGTTTAATTCCGGTACGTAAGTGATCATGGCACGTATTAGGGACAGTCCAGGTATGTTCCACTTAGTTTAGTTTTTCTTGTTTGCAATTTTAGTTTTGCATTTTGTAAGTTTTAAATTGGAGCACTATGGCGTGCACCTGTTCAGACCAATGACAATGTTGATATTATGTGTGGTGGAGGAATACACAATTTGCATACAAGTAGATCGTAAGCAGGGCTTTCAGAAGTACTCAATTTCCGTGACTGGCCTATAAACATTTATAAGTTTTTCTCCCATTTGTCAAGTATATTTAGGCCAATTCTGAAAAATATTACCCATAGTGAAATAGCACTGTATCTATTACATCTTTAATTACATGTCGTTAAGATTTTTTTTCAAGGTAACAAAGACCAAAATAAACACCTTATCTCCTCAAGGACTATTCACAGTTCTATACTAAGTGCTTATATTTGGTGGCTATCATTCCAGTGCAACTCAAATAGTCTTGATAATATTCACATTAAGTGGTCTGATTACAAACTGTGATGTGTGTTACTCAAAATATAATTTGAAAATAGTGCGTTGTATGTGTGTGTGTGTGTGTATATATATATATATATATATATATATATATATATATATATATATATATATATATATATGGTGGCACTGCTGTGTTAAAAGTGTTCGAACAAACCAGGAATTATGCAAGACCTGAATCTGCCCACTTATTTTTAAAATGGCTGCTATATAAATATTCTGAGTTTATTTGTAATATAATACCATATTGCTTGATCAATTTCTGCCAAACTGGTTATACTAAAATAACATTTTACAAGCATCAAATGCGTCAATACATAGTCTCTTTTGTACTCCATTTTGTAAGGCAGTGCCCTATTAAAATAAAGTTTTAATGTTATATCTCGGGAAACAATCAACCGATTTCTACCAAATATGGCACTCAAGTAATATTATGGGTGGTCATGTAGACTGACGTATTTTAGTGTGTTAGACTATTATTTTCTAAATGGCGGTCATACTAACAATTTAGAATACTATGATGTATTATGAAACCATGTAACAAACTTCAAATTAAAAATTTGTATGCTGGTAATACCTTATACAATCATCGAATCTGTTGAAAGCTTGGCAGGATACGGCTTACAGGCTAACTTATAACCTAAATTAACACTCATGCCTTACCCGGGATTCGAACCCAGAGCCTCCCGTTCCCTAGATGGGTGGCGCACCAACCGACTGCGCCAAGGGAGGGCGGCCTAATAAGTAAAGTTTTGTCATGCCACTAGAAACAATCAATCAATTTCTTCCAAATTTGGCAAACAAGTAATACTGCGGTAGGCCATATAAATTGATAGGCTATGTATTAAGAGGGCCCTAAGCTTATTTTCAAAATGAGTGTGTTAGAATGCTATATCTTCGAAACAACGTAACCTTTTTCAACCTTACTTTGTATGCTGACAGTGTCTATGCAAGCATCAAATGAACGAACACATAAACTCATTTTTCCCGCCATTTTCGAAGATAGCGCCACATGAAAAATTATGTTTCATTGTGCTATCTCGGGAAACTATGAACTGATACCAACCAAATCCAGACGACAAGTAATACTTGTGCATTCTAAGTTGATATGACTGAAGTAGGCCGTCACATATTTTTACAAATCACAGCTATGTCAATATTTGTTGTCGATATGCCACGGGCCCCACACAATCTCAACCGACTTAACATGGAACAGTATCTATGCCAACCATAGAATGTGCAAACAAATATCCGCTTAGTTCTCCAATAATGAATATACCACTGCATGAGAAGATATATCTTTTATGTTATATGCTCGTTACCAATGAAACGATTGCCAGCGAACTTTTCACGCTATTAGTGCTTCAGTAGGCCATGTTTAAAGTGTGACTGGCTTTATTTACAAAATGTCTGTAATATAAAAAAAAATTCATATGTTTATAATTTCTATTAAACAATTACACAAAATCCAATTAAACTTTGTATACGGAGAGTATCCATCTGAAGGATCAAACATGTTTATAGTGATGATCTTTTTCCGCCTTTCTATGAGAAAAAGCCAGGTGATAAAATGCATATTTTATGCCATATCTCGGGAACCAATTATCTAATTCCCACCAAATTTTTCACACAAGTAATTCTACAGTGGGCCTGTAAACTTACATAATTCAAGTTGGTAAGACTTTAGATTTATAAATGGTGCAGTATAAATGAATTAGATAAGTTTATCTTCTTACAGTTTAACTGTTTATACATTCAAAGAAATAGCAACAGAATATGGTTTGGAAATATCTACGGAAAAAACCAAATCCATGACTTTTAAAGGCAAACAACCTATAAGGAATAATTGTATTAAACGGAGCATTAATAAAAAAGTTAAATATTTGTTATATATTTAGAATGTTACATTTCTTATGATAAAGAAATAGATCTATACAAAAAGCTGAATACCTTATGTAAACTCTGCGGAAATATTCATAGTCATAAAATTAAAACAACAAAATACACAAGAATCAAACGTTTTTAATACTATTGTAGTGCAAGTTATAACTTATGGAAACTAAGCCGGAGTAATAACTTAAAAATATAAATAAAAAATTCAAACAGCAGAAATGAAATATATCAGATTAACATTAGGGACCACCCTATTAGACAAGAAACACTGTACCTATTTACGGGAAGAACTTGTAGAACCGTTGCTTGACAAGCTGAAGAAAAACCACGAGAAATGGAGTGGCGTGAATATCGAAGAAGAAAGCGGACTACCGGCTTTAGCAATGAGATACTCACAGCGAGGGAGACAAGATGCCCCGAGCAAGATGGACACTGGATCAGGCTGAGTGTGAACACGCCTCATAATGAAGACGAAAACACGTGGACAAAGTTAGTGAGAAACAGGCTTGCACGGTCGCTGCCCGAGTAATGTTTACAGGTATTAGGAAGTCAAATTACCGCGTTGTGTTAAGAGGACGTTTGATAAAATCGCCACTAAACCGACACACCAATATTTATAGATTTTTGGAAACGAATATTGGAAAACCACGAAATGAGGATCCAAGTTATTAATTTACTCCAACTTTGAGAGCAAATATTTTTCTAATCTGCATTACTGTCAAACTATTTCTTATACGGTAAATTTGCACGTTCCAGTGCAGAGCGAGACATAACGTTAGAGGAATGAATCTGCCCGTCAAAATATTTGCTCACAAAGTATCCAGAAACTGTTATCTAATATCGTCCTTTCTTGATTTTTCTGTACTGACTTGCAGAAACATGTTAACTGAAATTGACGTGTTCAGAGTTCACTTAAATACCACGCCCTATTAAAGTGTCGGAACTGTGTGTGCACTACAGGCCTGAGAGCCTAGTTATGGGGATACTTTAGGACGATGTCCTGCAGCATTCAGGGGAATGCTCCTGCCAAGAACCAGATCAACGAGACTTTCTAGGACTTCAAGATTTACGCCGTTTGGACGAACTGCGTCGGCGTTATAGAGTGCGCTGTTGGGACGAACTGCGTCGGCGTTATAGAGTGCGCTGTTCGGACGAACTGCGTCGGCGTT
This sequence comes from Dryococelus australis, assembly GCA_029891345.1. Taxonomy (NCBI): domain Eukaryota; kingdom Metazoa; phylum Arthropoda; class Insecta; order Phasmatodea; family Phasmatidae; genus Dryococelus; species Dryococelus australis. The sequence goes on along the minus strand of CM057002.1, from coordinate 66,770,221 downwards.
ATAGAGTGCGCTGTTCGGACGAACTGCGTCGGCGTTATAGAGTGCGCTGTTCGGATGAACTGCGTCGGCGTTATAGAGTGCGCTGTTTGTTTTAAAGTGTGTGAACTACCACTTTGCCTCCCAAGTGCGCTGGGCTCCCCCCCTGGGCATGCGCGGCCTTTCTGCACTGTGATTGGTCATGGTGTCATTTGAAGTGAACAGCCTTTGCCACTTCTAATCTGTTCGCCACATTGAGAATACCCTTCTGGCATTCTTCCTGCTTAAAGTCCATGCCAGGACTCTGTAAAATTTCGGATCAACATATGAGCTGATAGTAGGATAGGTGCACAACAGAGGCAATTATTTTAAGGTGGGTTCGCCTTTTGAGAGAACGGTAACGTAAATTCTGAGTGCTGTTTGGAATTCGTTAGGAGCTTTTCATAGTTCAGCATTCTCAATTTGGTTTGGCTTTAGTAATGTTTGTTTTAAAATTCATTTTGAAGTAACTTGCTTGCTGTGGAGTCCTATAACGTAGTTATTGTTTGTCTGGATTTAGACTTTTGAGTAACTGCTTAAAAATAGATTTATTTGTAGCCGAGTTGCCTGGAAAAGTGATGGTCAGTCAAAAGGGCCCGCATCGAATCATGTTCTTGCATCGAATCATGTTCTTCCATCGCAGTTTGGTAACCCACCTTATTTAATTCTAGTCATTTTTAATTATATAACTCTGTCTCGTTCCTTTTACAAAGATCAGCATTGAGTTTTAGCAAAGGTTGAGATATGTTTGCAGATAAAGGTTTTTATCTATGTCGGACTTTGAGAGGCCTTGGGCGCTCCGGCATACACACTGGAGTTTTAATCTGTTGTATTTAATGTGTATTAATTGAATCATATAAGCTTACAAACTTTGTTTATTATTGAAGCCATTCAAGATAAAAGAATTTGAAAGCACTAGCTTCGCCGAAAGTATTTTTAATCGTTTGTATCAGATTCAATAATATGAAAGAGTTTGTACAATATATATATATATATATATATATATATATATATATATATATATATATATATATATTTGCTCGCAGCCTTGATAGGCCCTTGGTGCCTGGGCAACTGTTTTCAAGTGTCATTCTAAATTGTCAATTTCCAAGAAAAATCATTACGGAATCCTACTTATGTATCAGAGACTTTCTTGATAGTGTAAATAAATCTGTTGAAGTGAAATTGTGTAATAAATCTCGTGGTTACGCCACAGAATAGTCAGGCCTAAAGCTAACTAAATATTCCATTCACGAAGGGGGCTGGTAGTGCCGAGGCCACTAATTAAATATCGGAGTTCCTATCCTTCATTGAAAACTAGATCCAAACTTTTATTCAGAAATTATTATAAATTTCCATTCGCACACATTATTTCAGTTTTCAATTGCAATTTTCATGTTGACAAGATTCCAAATTAAAAATATTATATTGTTTTTATGAAAGTACTCAGTGTTACAGTAGAAAGTAGGCATTTTATTAGTGGTATCAATGTCTGTATTGCCCATTCTCGGTTACATTTGGCTTTTCTGAAGCTGTACTGAAGTTCTACTGCCACGATATTCCTCCGCCTCTTGGACACTAAGCTTTGAAAATTACACCAAAGGGCCAACATACTGCATTCGTGCGCACTCAGTGTAACAATATTTTGCATATAAACTATTTATTATTAGGCATTACAACACACCAATTTGCTCTCTGTAATTCACATTAGTTAACAAATGAAATATTGTAATGTATAGATAAAATATAAGAAAAAATTTCAATTTAACCAAATATAAAGTAATTCTATGTCACGAATATAAAACGATATTAATACATGGTCTGTTTAGTAAACAACCAAACACGTTATAAATGGGAATGTTTTTGACAGGTTTGATTCAAAAGTGTGAAGAGATTGAAAATAGACTATAGTTATTGAGTTGTGTAGTGTTATGTGTGTTACACTACGTCCTCCTGTTACATATTCACACCTGTGTGGTTCACATACCAATTATTTTCTCCCTTCCTTACATTTCGTAATTTGGCGCCTACAACGTGTTGCCAGTTTACACACCTACACATACTTTATTCGCTTCGACACTGCCTCTCGGAATTTTCACACGCGAGGAGAGATAGTTGGGAGATATTATCTCATTCGATAAGAATGAATGTCTCGAAACAAAGAAATACTTTGGACTGTTGAGAAACTGAGCAGATAGATAATAGATATTTTACGATCTGGAAAAAAAAAAAAAAAAAAAAAAAAAAAAAAAAAAAAAAAAAATCATTCCGACAAACACTCGACCTGATGCAAAAATTATAGCAAAGATAGTGTTATACGTCTCATAGAACGGTTATCCTTAAACCTACGTATATAAGAGTCTGAGAAGATGTCAGTTACCTTGTATTCTCGACAAGATGAGCTTCTCCAACACTTTAGGTGTATTGCTGATCGGTAAGTGGTAAAATGAAACCTTCTCACAGAAGGTAATAAATACCAAGCCACTAGGGCATACAACTTCCGCCTACTAGTTCCGTGTTACTAATACGGATCATCTATTATTTTACATTCTTGATTTACATTTAACTTATTTAAATTTTTGTATAGAACAAGGAGTAGGTTCTAATTGGGGGATACTCGTTATGTATCCGTCTGCCATATGTAAACAAAACATACACGAGTCAATAAAATATTCGAATGAATAAACAACTTACGATATTTGTGAGCCGACAGTCAATCCAAAAAAAAAGTAATTTTAATTTATTGAATCATAATGTGTTTAATAGGTGTTACGTGAATTAACATATATGTCACAAACTTTTGCTTTACAAATATCTCATCAAAATCCAAATGTTATATATTTTACATAAGATATATTTATTACTAATTACTACCAATATAAATGTCTTCTCTCTTTTAATAAATATTATAATTCATCGATAAAATAACACAAGTGAAAATTTCATTAATCCAAAAGTCATCTCATCGATTTATAATTTCACATTTGCAGGATCAGTTTATCTAATCTATAAAATATCTTTTAATTTACACTTAAAATCTTTACTGCGTAGAATAGGAAAACATGTTGTTTTCTGCTTATTCCGAAAACTACTCTTCTTGTAGGCTTCGTGTAATGTCATTTAAAACTAGCGTAAAATTTGCAGAAGCGACCACATTATAGACCGTTCATTGTTACTTTCAGCTTTACTGCAGCTCTGGTAAAGTTTACGTTCAGGATATTCTTCCGCCCCTTGCAAGTAAAAGTAAACTACGTTTAGAAAACAACACCAAAGTGACAACTTATGGCACTTTGTGCGTACTCAGTTGAATGATATTTTGTATGAGAACTATTTCTTACTAGTCATTACCAAAACACATATTTCCTCTACTTTTATTCATATTAATTGTAAATAAAATATCATAATTCATTTATAAAATGTAAGTAAATGTTATGATAAATAAAAAATATGATACCTTTATGTTAACGCAAGTAAAAAACACTTGCGATACATGACATATTTAGGAAACTATAAAACACATCATACTTGAAGTGATTTTTCAAACCTTTGATTCAAAAAGTGTGAATATATAGGCTGTTCACAGTAAACTGAGCACTTTGAAAGCCCTGCTTAAGATATAATAGTGTGCACGTTGTGTATTCTTCCGCATTATGTAAAATTAACATTGCCGTGGGCCTCATCACTTAATTCATGAATAGGTTAAGTGAAACTGTAAAATAATTAGAAAAGCAAATATTGCAAAAAGATGCCCATATTTACATTTCGATGCATAAAAAAACAGGAAGCGAAATAAATAATTGAAGTTATCACAAATGGTTGCCTAACACTTTTATTTTATCGATGTTAAGGCATGAAACTGCTTTCCTTCCATCGTTACCAACTTTACTGGGCGTATGTCACTCAATGCACCCGTTCTATTATATGCAGGTAGGAGCAGTGACTTTTTTTAATGGTTTATAGTGCTCACTTTATAGTGAACAGCCTTCACCAAGGATAGACTATACTCTCGGTGTGTGGTTTTATATATATATATATATATATATATATATATATATATATATATATATATATATATTGGATGTGAGAAAAGTGTGTTGCAGCAAAGAGAGTGTTTTAGTTTTTTTAAGAGCGCGTGGCAGTAATTTCTTGTTGCGTACAGTTGCGACAGTCGGAACTCTTCTTCATGCGCCACACTTCTTTCCCCATGGACACAGCGACGCAAAGTGACAGAGTGTCTTGTGTTCATGTTACAGCTGTACTGTGTACAGTGCGCGCACACCCCGCCAGAGAGTGTCCTGATGCCTGCATTGGCGTGTGGAGTCCAGTCTGTGCTACCAACGAGTTCGGCAACTTCAGCATCATATGCTCCAACTCTTGCTTTGTCGACATCTACAACTGCATCCACGGCACGAGTCAGCGACTCTTATTCCAAACTGTGGCGGAACATCTCGCTACTTAGGCTCTTGTCACACTCTCAAACTTCCTCCTTCAAATTTTATTTAACAATAGAATTTTAAAACAAAATACGATCATCAAATTTTACCATCCAACAAATGTGGTCTAATAATCTCGAATGCGTTAGACAATTTGTCACAATGTCAAATTTATTTACTCGGAGAATTTAGCCTGAATTTATATTCAGAGGCAATTTTCAAAGGGAGAAACTGCAGTTGTGTTGGCATGCAATCCACTGCAGAAAGAAATATAACGTATGTTAATTTATTTCCACTTCTTTATTAAATTAAGATTCTTTTTGTGAGAGATATTTACTGCATAGGGAAATTTGATGTCTCAGAGTTCTCAATATTATTTTGAAACAATCACTTAAAATAACATTCATTCTAAGTGGGTTTCTATACAAATTAATTATTCTCATTACTTTATTTTGTTTCCATTAATTGTTCCACCATTTTTAAGTTTTGTGATGTCGGGAAGGGCTATTTTTTAAATATAAACATCTCTATTTGGTTGAGCCCGTCAAACAACAAAGAAATTTTAGAAACTGTCCATGTTTCAAAATGTTTAATAAAAACAAGAGCCATCCAACTTTCCCATGTAAATATGTCAACGATGATGACATTTCGGTGATATTAGAAAGATCCAATTTTATTTGGACAACTTTAGTTGAAGCAGTTAGACAGTGTGACAAGAATCTAGGAAGATCATCAAGTCCTTGGGCTCTCGTCTTAAAACATTTTAGCCTGGCTCCTATTATAAATTTCATTTTGGTGCAATCAAAACCTAAACAACATGGTGTATAAACGTTAGACTGAAACCTAAAAGAAAAGATGCATATAAGAATCAGAGAACAATCCGTTAGAGATTGGTTACAGTATGCCAACGGATTTCGACGAACAAAAACCGCTTGGGTGGCTACTTACGTCTTGGAACCATTTACTAAATTCAAGGAGCGGCAATTTATAACTTGTCTCCCTTAGCTGTTACGCCACTGGCCATGCACATTTTTGAACCAATTATTTATTAAGTGCACTGGTTACTAAATATTTTATTATTCCATATTTGTAAGCAAGGCGGTTCTACTGGTAGACTTTAACCAACAAGTACAATTTCCTCGCACAAACAATTTTTTTGAGACAATAGCCTATAAAAATATTTGTAATACTTCTGGGACGTGTAAACAAAAAAAAAAAAACTCCCTTTCCGAAATGAGATAGTTCGCATTATAATGAGATACCATAAGATACTTTAAGGAATACTTAAACTCACATTATTACATTTTTTTTGCAACTTTTTTAAATTGTTAAAATTAAGGAAAATATTTTAGATTTTTGCTGGCGGTGATTTTTTTTGTTAAAATATGTTTGCCTAAGCATACATTTTAAAGAATTGAGAACATATTTTCCAGTCACCATTTTTAAATTTTCTGTAAATAATTTAGTTTAGTTAATTTGTGCGGTATGTTCCAGAGACTCCGCAATGCAAAAACTACGCAGTCGAAAATTATTTTATGGTTAGAAAAGCGAACTCCATTAAAGCTAGGTTCCGTAGAGTGAAAATGGAGCGCAGGGCACATTTTCTTTTAAAATGTAAATTTTAATGTTAACAATTTTAAAAGAAAAAGATTTAAATGTAACCATTGGTAAAATTTCTTAACAAACCAGTATTTTTTTTTTAAATGTACAAAATGTCACTTGGAACATATTTTGTTTGAAACGGTTATCTTTAAAACTGATGCACTGAGAAGGCAGGGACCTCGAACTTGATTCACGACGAAAATCAAGTATCTGTTGAACGAGTCCATAAAGACGTGTAGGCTACGTGTGAAGGCAAACAGCTGTGTTTCACGATTATCAAGTAAGTCTACTCATTCTCATTCAGCCAATCGTATTCGAACCTAGGGGCCACGGTGGCTGAGCGGTCAGCCTGCTTGCTTCCCACCAGGGATCAATCCCCGGCCGGGTCACTCCGGATTTTCGCATGTGGGAATCGTGCCGGACGATGCCGTTGGTCGGCGGGTTTTCTCGGGATCTCCCGTTTCCCCTGCCCTTTTATTCCTCAATCACCCCCATCGGCTCTCAATACCTCGATGTTAAGAGTATTCCAAATCTCTTCACTCGCATATTCGAAACTAATTTTGACGCATTAGCAGGTTAAAGCTATCTTGGTTGCGTGTCGTGAAGTTCTTAGGATGTTAAATTTCCGTAGAAAGGATGTGAGGGAATAAGGGAATTGATTATTGTATTAATTTTAGCAATAATTTAATTAAAAAAAAATAACAACACTAGGAAAAATAACGTACGCAGGCGAAACATAAATAATTCTATTCGCACAGCATGCTTAATCGAAGCGTTTCCATTGAGCAATTTAGAAAACTAATTACCAAGTATATAAGCTTTAGTATACGTGCATTTCGTGTTCATTATAGTCTCATACTTTTTCTGAGATTTATTTTATATTGGCATCCCGACAGTCTTTCAATTTTCGGTTTTATAAATGAGGGAATCCTTCAACCACTGACATGAGTAAAATATCACTGTTCTGTACTTCAGTAAACAAAAAAACCGTTTTAACTTCCGTTTAAACTGTGGTTGGAATGCTCGGAAATATAACCATGTTCATTGGCATTCGTTTTCGTTCAACTGGAAGTTCACTATAAATAATCGAGATTGCACTGAACTAGTACACTATTCAACTGGCCTATATAGCACCATCAAGAAACGTGGTAGAATACAAGAAAACTGAAATGATATATTGTTATTTGTTTCTCGAACGACCCTGTTGGCCAAGACTCCTCGTGCATACGATAGTAAATAAAATGTCGGCAATTGCTACACGCATACAAGTCGCATTCTCTTCTAATACGGCACGTATACATAACGACCGTGTATCTACACGTCACGCCAAAACATTCGCACCATAAGCTGATTAAAGATAAAGTTGTAATGGTTCTGCACATATGGTTGAACATACTTGATCGATTTTCCTGAGATAGATCGTGACAAGATAATAAAAATATTGTTTTTTTTTTTTTTTTTTTTAAATTCAGAATTTTTTTTAATTACTACAAAAGTAGTATATTTGAATTAACCTATATTTAAAATTATGCGTTGCAAAAGTAAACTAATTTTCAAATCACCATAATTAGTCAAGGAATTTGCCTAAATAAATAATAGTTCAGTGGAAAATTGTACTACCACATTTATTTAACTATTTATAAAACTGCTGTATCATAACGACTAACTAGAGACTGTTCACGATAAATTGAGCACTTCTGAAATGAACCTTAGAGAAAAGTCACTGCTCCTACTTGCATATATTTTAACGGGCGCACTGAGTGACATGCGGTCAGTAAAGTTGGTAACGATGGAAGGAAAGTAATCCCATACATTAACATCGATTAAAGAGTGTTAGGTAACAATTTATGATAACTTAAATTATTTTTTTCGCTTTCAGATATTTTTAATGCATCGAAGTGTAAAAATGATCAGATTTGTGAAATATTTACTTTGCTAATAATTTCACAGTTTTACCTGATCAACACATGAATAGAGCGATGAGGCAAATTGCAATATTAATTTTACATAATGCGAAAGAATACGCAGTGTGCGTACAGTATATCTTAAGCAGGGCTTTCAAAAGTGCTTATTTTACTTTGAACAGCCTATAAATTTGAAAACGTACTTGTTCAACAGGTACTCTGTTCTCATCATGAACCTACCTTAGCCAGCACTACCATTGAGAACCCAGGGCCTATATTAACAAACATTGTAATTTTTCACTTTAAACTTTTCACTTTTAAGCAAAATGAAAATTGTTAACTGAAGAGTTGCAAAATTTCTTGCTGGAAGAGGGATCTGCTCTGACATGTCTACATTTTTGTGTATTATTATTATTTTTATTTATTCAGCAAAATATATATATATATATATATATATATATATATATAATATATATATATATATATATATATATATATTTTTTTTTTTTTTTTTTCAGATTTGACAGTTCGATACGACGGACTGTGTGGTAGCGCTAATGTGGAATATTCTAGCTTAAAGAAGAAAATGTCTTCTTGTGGTACTAACGTGATTTAAAAAAAAAACGGCTATGTTATAGGGGCACACTTATCCCATAAGTTAGCTGAGAACGTAGTGTCAATAACTCAGTTGACACAGTTTATAACTTCGGAACTAAAATTTACTGTGATAAATGTTACCTTAACAATATTTAACGTTTGGAATGTTTAGTAATATTTTCCGCCAAAAATACAAATTTTAAATATAATAATACAACAGTTCACATATTGTATTATTTAATTGGTCAGGGGAAATGACTATAACACTATTGTTCTATGGCAGGCTTCAATTACGGCATTACTTTAAGTTGTGTTCCTTCTTTTTGGGCAAATACTTTACTGAATATATCTTCTGCTTAGACAATAAATAAAAATTTTAAAACTATATAGTGGGCTTTGGTAGACTTAAGATATTCGGGATACAAATCAACAAATAAATAAAAACTCCCAAACAGTTTTCAACATAAAATCTTATACTCTTGTACACATTGTGCATTTTTATGTACGTTGGCATCTGAAGGTTGTTCACGATTATTTGAGCATCTTTAAAATCAACCTTTGCAAAACGCATCTGTCCCTACATGCAAAGGGGCCGCGGTGGTGTGGTGGTTAGACTACTCGCCTCCCACATTGGCGAACAGGTTTCGATCTTCGGCGGTGTCGCTCCCGGACTTTCGCATGCGGGAATCGTGCCGGACGATGTTACTGGTCGGCGGGTTTTCTCGGGGGTCTCCCGCTTGCCCCGCCCTTGCATTCCAGCGCCGCTCTATAACTTGTTCTATCCTCATCGGCTCTTAAGAGTCTCCCAAATCTCTTCACTAACTCACGCTAAACGAAAAGTATTCAGATTTCCATCCTGAGTAGAATAAATCTTACCCATGCACAATGTCCTTGAACTCGGCTGTGTCAAGTCCGTATCGTATGTCCACGTTCGTAATGGACGAGAAGGAGGACAATCCAGTGGCGTGAGGGAAGTGTTTCAAGGTAAGCTGGTGCTTGCTTAGTGCTGTACATTCTCGGTGCACGCAGCAGGAGCCAGTATGCGGCCTGGGGGAAGCTGAATGTATTCCGACCACTCACAAGCGAGCAGCAAGGGACACATTACACACGTTCTGTGACGTCACCTGCCGAGCTACGTTGTACTAGTGGAAGTGTAAACTAACAAGGAACAGGATACAGCGCACAGCTAACGCCAGTTTATAGGCTGTTCACGGTAAAGTGATCACTTTAGAAGCCCTAGTTACTTTTTATTTCAGCCATCATTTAACTACCTTTTTGAATAAATATCGCCACGCAAGCAACATACACAGTGTGTGTATTCCACCGCACTCGAAAGTTGATGTCTGAGGCTAAAATAAAATATATTTATTGATTACTATTCCAAATGAAAGGCCTTTCAAAAGTGCTCACTTTAACGTGAACAGCCTATACGTTGGAACACTTCACCCACCACACGACACTGCCACGACATTACATCTCGGTGGAAGGGTATGTGATACCGAAGCGCAGCGTGAGCGGGCCCAGGTTGGCAGCAGTGCGTGTGACGTCACACCGCAACCTCCAGCTGACTAAAACGGCGCAACGCGTCAGTCGCCAGTCGCCAATCAGCCTGCGGAGTTGTACGAGATGGCGTCGTATGTCGTGGTGACAGTGCTGCTCGCGAGCGTCGTGTCGACCGCCTTAGCCGGCTTCGGGCCGCGGATCAAGGCCACGAGGGGCGAGGTCTGGCCCAAGCCTTCTCAGCAGGTTTACTACGCAGGCTACCTCGTCGTCAGACCTTCTGTCTTCAACTTCAAGGTACGTGACCACAGTCCAGTCTAGTAGCGATACTACATCATCGATGTTTCATATCGATGGTGTATCGAAACAGATATGTCGAAGTCACGATAGTATCGATTTCAATACATGATTTTTTTCATCAAATCATCTACATTTTTAAATAGTAATTCTTATATTATGTTATATATATGATTTATTTTTAATCAAATCATTTACGTTATTATACATTAGAAGAAATCGGTATTAAATATTTAAATACAGAAAATAAATTTGCAGTATAATTTTATATATATATATATATATATATATATATATATATATATATATATATATAATATATATATATATATATATATATATATATATATATATATATATATACAGCATAAAAGAAAACTTAGAAATTACGTTTTTCTAAGGTGGTTTCTTGATTTCGTCACAGTTTGAATGTTTACGAACACCGAACAAATACATGAACACATACTTGTGTTCGACTGCACAAACTTCATAACATTAGGTGTTACTATTGAAACATCAATAAAAATCCCACTTAACACGCACTGAAAGCCAGGTAAAGGTGAACATAAATTTGCTTATTCGATCCAGTTTAGAAAACGATTAAACTCCCGACAGTGTCACCAAACCCGAAATACGAAATATTTCAATACCGCTATGCAAGAAAACATTATAACGAAAATATATAAACAAATATCGCCATGATCAAAACGGACGTTAATTTTAAGTCAGGACAAGGTACTACAACAACATAACTCTCATCATTAACATAGTCTTGTGCCTCCCTCAAAGTTCGTTGTTCTTTTGACATCGATATTCAGACATCGAGAATTATTAAACATCGACGTCAGAGAATTATCGACACTTAATCGACGTGATAATCATCGAACATCGAAGTTACTAAACATCGGCAATCCCTAGGGTCCACAATTTATTCTATTTTCGTCTTACTGGACAAAGCCCGTGTTATAACTAGGTGGCGTGGGCGTCAGGCATGAAGATGTGGAGCGTGGGGAGTGAAAATAGTTAAAAAATAAATAAATAATGTTTGAATGTATGTGTTTGATAAACTCTGTCAGTGTTGCTATGGCAACTCGTGTGTAAGAACAGATTTGACTTGCATGTTGAATCGTTCTAAGAATGTGAATAGCACCAGATTCCGAAAGTGTACTGAAAAAAAAAAAAAAAAAAAAAAAAAAAAAAAAAAAAAAAAAAAAAAAACCCGGCATTATAAATATTCAGTATAAAAAAATGGTGAAAAATAATGCTTCTTCTATAGCTGTCAAAACTTCGCAGCTTACATACGAACACGTGTATTGAAATGTTAGCACACTACTTACGGCTGATATTCAATACAATTAATGTATTCAGGTTTCATTAAGGTCATTGCTCATACACACTGTAACAGCTAGTTTGAAATTAAAGAAGTAAACTTTAAAACTGTTCACTTCAACAAATATGCTAATTTAAACAGTCGCTCCAGCTAGCTTCTTATTTCTGCCATCAGCTGTCACACAATTAATATTAAATAGTCTCATAGGATTTGTTTTTCTTTTAATAAAATTATTAACTTTAAAAAAATACGAATGGTTTATAGATTAAATGCTTCTGTGATGAATATTTAAAAAAATCAAAATTTCAAATGGCAACAAAATACAGTGTCAATGTTAATGATGAAAAATTCTGCATCAACAAATTCTAGCTTTCTTCCATAACTTAGTAGTAGTGGAGAGAACAACACTATTATAAGGATTACTTCAATAAAATTAGCTCAACTTCGTCGCTGATCCAGTTTAGTATTAATAAGGTTGCACATGTCTTATCTGACGCTGCAACTTCAGGAATGGCGAACGATGTGTAGACTCTCTCTGTCGCTCTCTCCCCCCCCCCTCTCTCTCTCACTCTCTCTCGCCGACCTGATGGAACCTCGCGGAGCACGTCGTCTCTGCTCTCGGGTGTGCGGGCGTCGAGTTTCGTCGTCGACCCGCCGCAGAATGATCCCGGTTGTACAGCAGCTCATCAGTTGACTCTGGAATCCTCGATCAGATGGGACTTCCTGCCGTCAGGAATCTCTTCTTTACAATCTTGCATATCGTTAGATATTATGCAACATCTTCTTGCAAATATATCGGCAAGCTAAATCATCTTGCAAATTTCACGTATTTATAATCAACTTTTTCTTGTGGAAGTACAATGTTTATCGATAAGTAGCGGAGATTAATCATAATTTTCCTTTTCAAAATAATTTAAATTCTATGAACTTTCCTTTCGCCAAACTTTTTACTCCTGTTCCATATTTTATTCCAAACAAACTTCTTTCTAAACAGTCATGTTATTCGCCCCTATCAACCAGTGTTTATTATTCCTGCGAGCAAGGTGTATGCTTAGTCATAGACAAATACATTAACAAAACATCAAATCATCTCCAAGGAATATCATAATACATTAAAACCCATTTGAATGTAATAAACATAGTGCAAAAAGAAAGAAAACATTAAAATTAAAATTAAATCATATCGTAACATAGAGCAAAGAGAAACCATTTATTACAACATATAGGGACCCATACATACACACATATATACATATACACATAATATGTAAATATTATATACACATGTGTGTATGTATGTATATGTATACACAGGATGAGTTATCTTAATCTTGCTCCGCAAATATTTTGGAAATGAAGAGTGTCACTGATGTCCTGGTTCCACAGAATTGCAGTTTAGACTAGGACAAGGTCTCATAAATACAGCCCAGACGCAGTTTTTAATTAATATTAGAATGTGCATTTCTTGAAACAAGTAAGGTTTTTTTAATGGAACAATGCCTATTAACATAAAGAAAATAAAACTAGAGGAAATTAGAATGTTAATGGTATTTCTTGCAGGATTGTAGTACAAATAGTTACATGCTATCGTAATATGACACTTTTAAATACCTACAGTTGTCTGCTTCATTTAACTGCTTAGTTACAAGGCTACGACGTCCGTGTATGTATAGATTATGTTTCCTTTACACTGATTGCATTGGATCCGCCTTGTCATTACTTCGTAATAGTTAATTATAACTAGGCTAGGACGTGCTCGAAGATGGTATTTACGAACGCTGTGAAGGTCGGTTCTCTCTTTCTTCTTCTTCAGAATTCACACATTTTCCTTATTCACTTTTGTTTTTCTCAAGAGAGTGCCGAGACATGGTACAGTTAAATGGAGCAGACAACTCTAGCTACAGTATTTAACATTGTCATAATATTACGATACAACATATCAATTACTTGCACTAGAATCGTGCAAAAAAACCATTATTGGCATTCAAATTTCCTACCGGCATTGTTCCATTTGAAAAAAAATGTAACTTGGTTCACAAAATACACATAATCAGTATCAAAATCTGCCTGGGCTGCGATTATGAGTCCATGTTTGAAGTTCAATTCTGTGAAACCAGGACATCAATAGCAATTTCATTCCCGAAATATTTGCGGCGAAAATTTTATGTGATTCATCCTGTATGCACATACATATATATTATATATAAGGTACACACACATACATGTGTGTGTGTACTTCAAACCACAGGGTGTTGCTCATCACGGTAATATGTAGGTGGAGTGCAAGTTTTTGGGCAGATCTGAACAACGAGGGGTTGAGAGCCGATGAGGGTGAAGTGAGGGGAGTATGGATCAGCGCTGGAATGCAAGGGTAGGGAAACGGGGAAATCCTGGAGAAAACCCATCGATCAGCGCCATCGTCCGGCACGAGTTCCACGTGCTGCAATCCGGGAGCGACCCCGCTGGGAGTCGAATGCCTCCCAGGGAGCATTGATCCTCCTCCCCCCCCCCCCGGTCAAGGGGTTCAAACTCCTGCTCTGAACTACAGAATAGTGATGAGAATTGGATAAAGTAAAAAATTAGAGATATAAATGGAATACAGTGGAATATTGAAGGTGCCAGGAACATACATATTTTGAAAGAGTGGTTCGTATTTCTTTAGTGTAAGGTCATAGTTCGAATTCTCTTGGTACCCGAGATTATCAATAATGCAGTGTACGAAGACGTCCTCTAGTTAAAAACAATAACTTTTACGCATTTGATGTATTTCTGCTGCAGTGGTAGGTAGAGGAAGTTAATATTGAAGAGAATTTACCTGGGAAAAGAACACTACCAAAATAAATATCATCGGTCTTTATGATTGTCGTTTTAATAACATGTTTTAAATGTCTCCCAGTAGTCAGCAAACCCACATGAACTTAATAGGATTAAAATACACAAAATGGCGACGTTCATGTGGTTGGTCTCTGATGTTCTTGATTACATTACACTAGTCCTAGAAGCAAGGATGACGATATCACTATGTAGAAGGTGCCGCCTGCCCTTGACCATCACACCCTCCGCTGTGAAGAACTGTGAGATCTGAAGAAAAAGAAGAGGACATAGGCTATAAAAATACAATTTTGTTTTCAAAACGAAAGAATTTAACTTAATTCGACTACCGCTGTTCGCGGTAAATGGAACCCTTCGAAATCCCTTTTTAAGAACTACTTGAATGCATGTTTTGTATTCTTCCGCCATGTGTGGATTTCACATTAACATGGCCTGATCACTTTATTCATGTGCTGAGAAAGTGAAACTATGAAATAAGAAATAAAACCTTCATAAGTTTAGTAATTCTTACACTTACATGCATTTAAAAACCTGAGATAAAATTAATACCTACTGAGTATCCACAAATCTTTACCTATCACTTCTAATTCAATGTTAACATATGATGAGTTGTTTTGCCTGCATCGTTACCTACTTGACTGGGCGTATACGGAAGTAACAACAGAACTGTCTTGTGTCTGTCCGAGGAAACTGACACAGAAAACACGGCGGGAGATTATTTAGAGCTCGTCCCGTCTATAACATTCACTAACCCGCTCGGTCCACAAATCTGAGTGGCCACATGGAAGACTGGTCCCTGCTGTGTACATGACCTATCATAAGTACCGTTCGTCTGAAATGTGCCCACTATCAGTGACTCAACGAGTTAAAGTTATTCATAGAAACAGCAAAAATTCGCTAGTTCAGTGAACTCCCAGGTAAACCAGGTAGACAGACGATAGTCTGTACAATATAGGCTGTTCATGGTAAACCGATAACTTCTGGAATGAACCGTCGAAAAATATAATTACCCCTTCCAGCATATGTTTTAGCAGGCACATTATAACTGGCAATTGCGAAATAAAGTTGGTAACCCTGGAGGGAAGTAGTTCCGTGTCTTCACGTATGCTTCAATTTTTTTTTTAATTTGTGTATACTGGAATTTTTTATTTTTCTTTCTGTCTTTTTAATGTATGTATATGTGTGTAAGAATTATGAAACTTGTAAAATATTAACTTTTATAATAATTCCACAGTTTGAGTTGACGTATGCATGAATAAAGTGCCCGGGTCGATGGCAATGCTAATTTTGCACATGTTTGCAGAATACACAATGTACAAGTAGATCTTGACCAGGGCCCTCAAAAGTGCTCAGTTTACCTTCAACGACCTATAAGCAGATATTGCTACCTATTGCCTGCTACCACAGCACTATGCCGTGATTGGCTCTCCAATTTTTAAATGTTTTATTATTGGCTCAACATTTCTCAAGAACGTGCCAATTAAGTAGGGGACTAAATTGTGAGAGTATTTCACGTTTAGCTTGTTCCTTAATGAATTCAGTAATTTCCCAGGTCTCTATCTATATACAATGGCAGCTGACATGAGAGCTTAAGGAACACACACGCTCAGTTGTAGCAGGGTCCTTAGGCCTTACTGACTTGTGTTACACACTTAATAACGCTATACTTTCATGTGTACGTGAAACGTGCTTCATGTAAGCACGTAACTTTGTGTACTGAATAAAAGCGTGAGGGATAAGTATTAATGCTTTTCAGATTTAATATTGTGAAAATTATAGTATTTATTATATATATTATAAATTATAATATAATTATATATAATTGTGAAAATATGGTGTTCGTTTATACAAACTTTAAAAACAACTAAACAACTAGGAGAATGCCATAACCACCAGAAAGAAATGTTTATGTGAGATATAGACATTATTTTCGTGTATATGGGAATTCGTAGTATGTAATAAACTTCGATCTACTTAGAAAATTAAATAGAATTTCATAAAGTAGGCTCACCGGAAAATGCATACTTAATGGTAAAATCCCGCCTTTTATGAGAGCATCTTTACACCTCAGAGAAACTGAATTAATGGACTATGGAAATGTAAAGCTCCCAAAATATTAACGAATTGAAAACCCAAAAAATAATCCTAGAATAACTTCTATTACTCTTCCGTCCTAATTTCCGGGAGAGAATTATATGTGGACAATGAATTAAAAGCGTGAGCTGACGACATCGCGCAAATTAAAACAAACCCTTGAAAACCAAAGACAACACAATATCGTCCCTATTGTGATTGGCCAGTGCAATCACGTGGTATAGAGTCATGCAAGAACTGGTGATTAACAAGTTTTTGTATGACGTGAACGTTACGTGAAATGGTAGCGATATATCTCCTTGTAACAACTCACTGTCCTAGGTGTGGTTGGCTTGAGCGAACGTGATATTCATTATGCATTACGTGAAACGTGAAGTCTTGGTGATCCTGGCCTTGAAAGTGCCGCAACTCACCGGTGTTGTGTTGGCAGTTGTACTTGTAGAGGGAGCAGATGTTCGGGAAGGTGATGCTGCCTTCTCCAGTGGAATTACCCGTGCATACTGGACTCTGCTCGGAGCTGCATTCGATGTCGGCGATACAGCTGCCTTGTTCTGCGCCGGTGCACGCTACCAGCATACACCACACCACTGTCAACATACACATCTCATTATAGCCTACTAGCAGTTCCTTCACGCTGTTTGATTCTAACCTTTGAAAAATATCCCCATCTCTGACGTGTTTGGTTATTTCCTTCATACAGTATGTCATGTATCACAAGCATTTTATACTTCTGTTAACATAAAATTACCTTATTTTTGGTTCATTTTAACATTTACTTATATTTTATCTATATATTGTAATAATTTTATTAATAATTGATATGAATAAAACAGTGAGAAAAAAGTATGTTGGTAATGCATAATATGAATTATTTCTTATCCAGAATATTATTACACTGAGTACGCACGAATGCAGTGCAGTGTTTGGTACCACTTTCTAGACTTTGTTTGCTTTTTTTACATGAGGCGGAGGAATGTCCTTAATCCCAATCCGACAAAATGTGATTGTTTGATCAAATTTCTTGAAGGAATTTTAATATTTGATAAGTGTATAGTTTGGGCACTTTTTTGGGGGGGTGGGGAGAAGCGCTAGTAGACGTTGATGTTCGGAGCTCTGTCATGGTGCTGAGGTGGTCGTGTGTTGGGGAAGGGGTGTATATAGGAGAGCGATGTTCACCCTCGGAGGTTCGGCATTGTACTGAAGTGTTGTGCTGGGGAAGGGTTATATAGTGTTCAGTTTTGTGCAAGAGTAGCATAAGGGTATTTTTGGAGGGCTACTGCTCATAGATGGTGTTGGGTGAGAGGTCACTCTGAAAGATACGATTTATGCGCTGTATGTTAGTAATGACAAACAGAAGAACTTAAGTGTAAACAATTATTCCAAATGAATAACAGCGATGATGTATCACACAAGATAAATTTAGGAGTCTTTAAACGTAACCCAGCTATGGAAAGAAATGAAGAAACGAATTATAGCTATCAGTATCAATTACACAAGATAAGTATAATGAATGATCACAACTACGCAAGCCTGTTGTGTGAAATTAAGTAATGAGTTCTACATACAACGATGGCAATGTCCCTATAAATTGCAAAAACTTTAATTAAACATCACAATAAAAACAAACTTGAAAACATGTAGGAAACTATACAAGCATCTCTCCCAAAATGCATCCATCCGGCTGTGAGGCTGCTGAATGAATGACATATAAGTTGTACTAGTGTGTATTTCTGTGAAATTATATTTTATTTGAAATGAAATTTACTCCATCCCATCTGATTAGATATGCATTTCTAAATTAATTAAATGGCTGACTTTAGAGAAGTATAATGAATGAATTCATAATGAACACAACTACATAATTATAGTGATGCAAACTCCTGTCAGTTTTACACATACCTTAAATGATCTTAATACACGTCTGTCCAGCTGCAAGGTTGCTGAAGGAATGATATCAGTATAGGATTTGCGCAGAATTTTAAGCATGACCAGAGATGTGGAGCGCGGTCAGCATCTGGCAGTCAAATTAACCAAAAGAGAGGCGAATACGAATTATGTCCAATTACAAAACTACTGTTTCCAAATAAATTAAACAGCTGATGTAACCCATGAGAGAAATTAATGAAAAATTGTAATATGTCAAAAGTATAAGGAAGTGACTATAAAATGTGTATATATATATTTCAAACAGCAGAATGAACAACTTCCTGTTCTCATAAATAAATAAAGTGTTAACTCACTAAAAAAATTACAGAACCTATTTCCCTACAAAATGAAAACTCGTTTACCACCCGAATGAAATCCTGCATGGATGGAAGCAAATTTATTAAACTAAGGCTAACTAGTACTGAGAGAAACTTACCCAGATTTTTAACACATGATCTAAAAAAAAAACATTCAAGTATGTTTTATGAATTTGTGTAAAGTATGATTGTGTTTTAGCAACATGTTGATTCCCAGCAGAAGTTGTAATCTGTTTTGTGTGATAAAATATTTTTGTTGAAAGTAAAAGTCGGTGAACTCCGACTCTTACTGCTGTAGAGACAAAGGTCAGCTGGAAACAGTCTTCTAGGTAGGGTGCTAAGAGCTCTTTTACCTAGCTCTGAAAAGGTATTTTTGTCAAACTACTTTTCCTTTTCATTTCTTGTCTCCACATTGTGTTAAGCTTTGACCGACAGGGTTTTCTCAAGATGCTATGTGTTCCCTCATTTCGTTTTGGATTCATTCAGACATCCAATTTTCTCAAAACACTTTTGTAATTATAGTTCCCCCTCGGCCCTTCAAAAATGTTTTTATCAAATGTCCTTAGTGGAATTGCTCATTTTATAGAGTTTAAACAATAAACAAATATATTTCCCCCTGAAGCAAGAAACTTATATTTCTCGTGAAAGTGAGCAAGCAGAATGGTATGACTTGTGAGTTTCTCCTCAGTTCTGAAATACTGGAGGCAATGCTCAGAAACAAATATTCCGTTTTTCTCTTTACTCAGCTGACTATCAACTAGCTTTAACAAATTTCTAATACATACAAAATGCAAATGTGTGGCATTTCCACACATGCAAATGGCCAAAATATTCATGTTTGTCATGATGTACAGGAGAAATACGCATGGGGCATCGGATGAGTGCAGGACAGGGAGGGCATCACTTTGAAAATATAAGTTATCTGTAGTGCCTTCCTCCATTTTGAGGGTTATCAAGTACTTACACACTATGGTAACTGAAATTATAATGGGCTGGGGTGATGCCAATACTAAGTTTAATAAAGGGATCTTACACTTGCAAAAACAAGAAAAATCGGCATCACTGTTAAGCCTATCATTAACTATTCGCATGTCATTTAGTTTGCCCACAAAATCCATAGCCAATAGGTCTTATGTCAGGTCTGGCAAAGGCTCCACTCAAACCAGGGATTAGGAAATCAATTTATTTTCTGGCTCCCTGGACGAAATATCTCTAATTGACTCGTAAGTGGACTGTGAGATGGATGGAGCATTGTCCGAATCATAAGAACTTTCAGAGTCAGATAGAAATAAATCATCCATCAAAAGATCAACCTTTTTTTGTTTAGGGGAAGCAGACACAATTCGACCTTTTGTTGTTAACAATCTCTCTGTAAGTGAATCTGTGCTCGAAAAAGCGTAAGTAGAGATTATCATGCAAGAGATCAACTTGTGTTCTTGTAGACGAGGGACACTGTCTTGACAGCTTGCAGTAGGCTATGTTTCCATCTTTCAGAATCTGAATTGCTTATGTAAAGATTTTAAAGCAAGCTGTAAATACTTTGCCACTTATGTGCACTCATTTTGAATCCTATCTAAATAAATTTCATTTTGTTTCCCCGATATAATAGTTACAACACTACAATAAATAAATATGAAGTGCTTTATTTACTTACCACAATGTAGCTGAATTAAATGTTTTATTAGTAACATCATAAAAAAGGACAACATTCTTTATTATAAATAACATTTTATGAGAGAGCGAAGTTCTGTGTTTGAGAAAGGCAGTCAACTACAGTGAGAGCGACATGTTTACAAAAGCTACAGGGGATGAGGCATTGTAAACCCTCATGGCCAAAGCCAGGTAGTGAGCAGTCGAAAGCTGAGGGCGTAGGGAGCAGTGCGAAAGACAGGTAACAGGAACTGCGGACAAGGACACACTGAATGGAGGGAGGGGACAAAAGTTTGCACTGCATGCAGAATGAATAGTGCACAGACATGGAAGATGTATACGACATGGGTGAGACGAGAGAATGGAACAAGTTTTACACCTGACATACGGTCAGGTGTAAAATAACATTTAAAACTTAATTTTATACATAAATAAATGCACCGAAATGCATAGTGTTTTTAACCATTACATAACAACAAGAAACATTTAAATCTAGATATAATAAAGAAAATTACTCTGTAAACACACAGTAACTTCACATAAACAACATGTAAACCTACTAAAAAAATCATAAACACAAATAAACAACATGTGAAAAAACATAAATAAACATGTAAAATAATCTTAAATGCTTGAACAGGAGACAGTTGTGATTGTTTGTTATAGTTCTCTTATATAATTTATATCGACAGCTATAACTCGTTACTTGATTTCTTCCTGTAGCTTGACTACGTTTAAAGACTCCTAAATTTCTCTAGTGTACTATGTCAGAGCTGTTATTCATTTGGAATAATCGTTTACACTTAAGTTCTTCTGTTTTATAATCACTAACATACGGCATGTAAATAGTATCTCTCAGAGTTGCCTGTCTGCCAACACCATTTACGAGCAATATCCCTCCAAAAAACTCTTATGACACTCTTGTACAAAACTCAACATATATATATCACTTCCCCACACATCACACTTCACTACAATGCCGGACCTCCGAGGGTGAACATCGCTCCCCTATATACACCCCTTCTCCAACACACGACCACCTCAGTACCACAACAGAGCTCCGAGCGTCAACATCTACCAGCGCTTCTCCCCGCCCAAAAAAAAAGTGCCTAAACTATACACTTATCAAATATTACACAAAATATTTCCATCAAATAAATTTTATCACATTTTTTCCATCAAATTTCTTTGACCAAGGAAATCTGATGAAACAATGACACTTTATCGGATTAGGATTAAGGATTAATATTTTTGATCGATTTAACATAGGATTAAGGATTAATCCAATTAATCCAATCAATTTGATATCAAATTGATAATCCGATTAATCGAAATTGGGATAGGACCTGTGCTCACATGCACAATCATGATCAGAATTTTTTTATCATCAGTGATATTTACTGTTGAGGCGAGCTTCACGATGGAAGGTGTGTTCGATTTTCATAATACACATTATTGGGTTGACGAAAATCCACACACCGCTTTGCAGTACACCATCATCAACAATTCGGTGTTATTGTGTGGGGAGGAATGGGTGGCGGAAATTAATAGGACCGTACATTTTATCTGGACGCTTGATAAGTCAGGCATACTGCCACTTTCTGCGACATCACTTAAATGAGATACTCGAGGACATCTCGTTGGCTCTGTTATGTCATATGTGGTTCGTGCACTCGTGCATTTTAGTAGAGTGGTCAGAGACTATCTAGATGAGCAGTTCTCGCCCGGTTGGATATGTTGGATAGCCTGATCTGCGCTCTCCCCGGATCTCAATACACTGTGGGAGTATCTGAAGGCCTTTGTGTATGCAACTCCAGTTCCGGAAATAGAAAAGCTTCACAAGCGAGTGGAGCAAGGTTGCCAGCAGATAAGTGTAATTCCTGGAGTATTTGAACATTGATGCGGCATGTTGAGGTTTTAATATATTATGCAATAAAAATATCACATTACCCTTCTGTATTCATGAAGGAGATGATATTAAAATAACAAATTTCATGGCCTAATATATAGTTCTTCAACAAAACTCCATCCAAAAATTTGTTAACTCTCGGGAAGTTTGAATACATTTTACATAGAAGCATATCTTCCTTACTAAACATTGTAAGCCCTAAGTCGCATACAGTATATCTACATTTTATCCTTGTTTTTCCATACTCAATCACGTCTAGATATTTGTAACATATTACTTATATATACATGCATTCATACACATGTACATACACACATTTATACATGAATACATACATGCATTCATACATATGTACATTCATACATGCATTCATACATATGTCCATTCATATACACATAAACACATTAATATACATTCATACACATATGCATACATATTTATGTTGGACACTCGCATATATTTATCAAAGTGTTAAGTTTTTAAACCCGACTTTTTGATGTACTACCTTTGTAAATACTAAAATGTGTGTATGCAGTGCTTACCAAACAGGCATAAGCCGTACGTGCAATACCCCATTAGACGAGCAGTTAGGAACACAGGAATACCAAACTACAAACTATCTTTACCTGCCTGCTTTTATTGCCTGACTTCGAATTCGAATCAACTACTTTAAAAAATAAAGATAAAAATAAAAATAGGCGGTATTGTAAGATATTAGCAGTCACTCACGAGTGGCGAGTGGTTTTTTTTTTGCAAGACGAAGTTTGTAAACGAGATATTGTATCTAATCACGTAACCACCACCGTATGAAACACATTACAAGTAAAGCAGGTTGAACTGCGGTATAATTTTCAACATTATCAAAATTACGCTAGTGCGAACTCATGGTTAGTACGCATTTGCTTGGAAGTTTTCAAGTAGAAACGAAAAAAATGTGTGTCGTTAGCGGCTGTATTGCAGTAAAAATACAGCAGAATACTTAAATAGATTCAAAATTTTAAATCCGGAAAAGGAACTTGTTTCTCCCTGTATTACTGCACTGGTGTTACCGTACGATCGTACGATATGTTGCCTTTGTGGGAATACAAGGCGATCAAAATTGTTTTCTTTCAGTAGCATTGCGCTGGTGCAGAAGTTAAGGTGGAACAGAGGACAGGATCTGTTTATCACTGGTCGAGATCCAATGTAACCAATTGTTTACAAGCACATGAATGTTATGTTTGGCCAGTTTGTACACTGTGATGCTCACTGTACTTCCCTGTAGGGAACTATGATTCATAGAGCGTGCCACTGCTCCAGGTTATGACTGTTATAAGACTATAGCCTCACACAAAGCTTAGAGCTCATTGACTGTGACAAGGTAACAAGTCTTGTGTTGACTGAAGTACAGTAAGCTTCATAAAATATCTTGTTTGTTTGCTACACGTGAAACAATAAATTAATGTGGGTCTGAAGGGTTTAAGGGCTCAGTTCTCGCTTTTGATGTTGCAGTTGCCCCTTATACTGTTGTAGCGCTTATTCAAGTATATTGATAGAATTAAGCAGATACATATTTATAGCCTGTGTACATCACGGTTAAACGCTTTTTAAATCTCCGCCTATACTTTTTTGAGCCTGTACATAATACCGCGCATAACATACATAATAACATAGACCTCGTGGCTAGAAATAATGCGGCAATTTAATGCACATTTGGAGTTCTTACTAACATGAATACTTGACTAGTAACACTTTCAACACTGCGTAAACATATGTAGTGGAATCCCAGCAAGCTATATGTGAAACGTCTGTTTTTCATGTGAAGAGGTGAACATTTTCATTGGCTCTTGTAATTTGCTGATGCCTCTTCTCGACCACTCAGAAGTCACCAGCTGTACAGATGAATGTCTGATAATGATTCGCTGAGCTGGAGGCTGTCTGTGACCAGCTTCGCTTGTACATGTAACATTAGTCATACTAGGGGATTGTGTTTGTAAGTTCGTCTTGCTTATAGAATATTTCATAGTTGAGCTCTTTTATTTTGGCCCAACGGTAGCTTTTGAACGGCTTAAATGTATGATATTTTAAAATTGAGGCAATACTAATATAATGTTGTCCATATGGTATACGGTCAAAGTGCTGTATTAAATGTGTTAGACCAACTATTACTCCAGTGTTTATAAAACTATATAAACCAACTTTAAAGCCATTAATATTAAAATTATGCTGTTTGTAAGACACTAAAATGGAACTACTTCTCTCGAATTCGCCACCAACTTAGCTGTATGGTACTCCAGTCAGCGATTACGTTAAAAAACATTCAGCTGTCTGTTTTGTTTGTTTTTCAAATTGCGGACAGTCTGCACTGGGCTTCACACATGAAGTCGAATACACATCTGGCCTATCACAAATGTTAACAGGGAACAGCAGCAGTAGCAACAACAACAACAAAAACAACAAGGGTTTCTCTTGACCTGGTCACCATTTACGGCCATTACTGGGTTTGCGATATAATGTTATATTTATGCTGATTTACGTCATATATTCTCACCTTATTTTGCATTTACGTCATATATTCTCACCTTGTTTTGCATTTACGTCATACATTCTCACCTTGTTTTGCATTTACGTCATATATTCTCACCTTGTTTTGCAATATTAACTCGGTGTATTTGTTTACATTGCGATTACTATTCGAAGCTGTTATTGGTCTGTTTTTTGTTCAGAGGATTTTGCGAATGTTACGTTCCTTAGTACACAGGTTCACGGCTTATAACTTTCATAGGAGTTGTTACATTTTGTTTTGTTCTGTTTTGATCAACTCACGCTCACCTTACAGCGGGGGGTTTTTTAGTGAAGGGGGGGGGGGGGGTAGGGGACCTCAGCAGGGAAGAGAGATCAACACGTGCTCCTCCTTTGTTCACGTTACCGCTTGTGGGTTTCTGGACGTCCACCAGTTCCAGGGCTCATCGTGAATCTTGACAGCTGTCCTTTATGTTTCTTGTAAAACTCGAGTTAGTTATGTAGACTAATCCGAGTGTCCTTTGTGGCAACGAGGCGAGGGCTTCTGTAGTAGTAGGCAGTGCCGATGATGGTTTTCAAAAGTGCTTCATTACCTCTGAATGACAGTATGAAATAGTCAGCTGGAAATGAAATCCTTGTATGTCCCCAACCACTAAACCTGCAAATGTGAATAAAAAAAAGCTTTCATGCAGCAAGAGTAATTGGAACTACATTTATTTTTAAACTGGCGTCATGATTCTAAAGTAATAATAATAATAATAATAATAATGATATTTCCGGCCAAGGTCAGAGTTACGAAGTTTAGATCGCCACTCGAGAATATGTGTTTCATTCCGTACTATGCTAATTTTAAAGACAACAGGATCTCTAATTACGACGGGCGCCGAACCATCTGGCAGCAGACTATGTGCTCGTGATGTAAGTGATGGCAGGAACCACCGTCGGCCCTGCGTCCTGCCACACGAGCCCTAAACCCAGCAGATGTATAATATAAGAGAGACAGATCAGCCATAAACCACCATTCTACGAATCCCAGGCACGTTGATATTTCCAGCTGCACACATCGAAATGTAACAGAAGCCATCGAAAACAAAAATGTCCGACTAGTTTTGATAGCAAAAATGGATGCAATCTGTGAAAAATTTGAATTATTTTCTTCATTGCTGATAAAAAAAATACATACACAAGACTACGAGATTTTGCACCAATAAGAATAAGGATCCTTCTGATTTGTCAGAACCATGTAAGGGTATTAATTTTCCTACTCTTGTTTAAAAGAATTCTTTTGGAGATATCCCTTCTTTTGTAACATTCGATACGAAATTTTTAGTAATAATACTAAGAAATATTACGGCGATGTAAAATAATATTAGTTACAAATATAATTGCGGTTTTGAGTAGATGTGTAAAGCCGGAGCTGGTGTAACGAATTTTTTCCGGCAATTTCCACCAAAAGTACAAGAAAAAACTAACGTAACTATTTCCCGTTATTTTTAACGAAAGTACAAGAAAAAATTAAAAACCCAAAATCTGAAATTCTATGAAAAAACAATCAAAATCAAGCAAATTTAAGTTACAATCAAGCAAATTTCTCATTTTCAAGCTACTTTTTCATGTTTCTAGAATTGACAAATTTCGATTAAAAAAACAAGCAATTTTCATCGAAAATCAAACAATTTAAGCCCAAAATCAGGAAAATTTTTCCAGTATTTCACAAAATGACCATGCAGGACTTTTCATACTATAAGAACAAGCAATTTTAATCGAAAATCAAGCAATTCAACCCCAAAATCAAGCAAATTAACCAATTTCCTTAAATAGGCATTCGGATTTTTCATTCTCAAAATCAAGCAGATTTAAGCTAAAATCAAGTAAATTTAAGCTAAAAATCATATGAAATATTGAAAAAGATAATTGATAGATTGAAAATAATAGAATATTTACATTTTTAAGAGCATTATAAATCATGCATAGTGTTTCCATTGTTCGTTTATTTTAAACCTTTATATGTTATAAAAACTTGTTTCTCATTTATTAATTTTAATTTATTTTTATAAAACATATTTAAATTACGATCTGGTAAAGTATATTTATATTTACCACTAAGAATTCAGATAATTTTTTCCCCATTTTTAGATTCGTATAATTGAAATTCATTAGCAACATACTTTTTATTTTTTATAGGTCATGTAGTTTAGTCAATTCAAATGCATTGTTCAACTTGTTGAGCAGCGATTCCATTTTTGTGTTTATTTAAATAAAATAAATTTAATAATTAAAATATTTATTAAAATAAAAATAAAAATAAAAATAATAATAAAACTAAAATAATAAAATCAACATTAAAAGTAAAATTAAAATATAAAAATTATAATAAAATAAAAATTATAATAAAAAATATATAAAAATAAAATCTATATTAAAATTAAATTACAATAAAAATAAAAATAATATAATGGAATAAAAAAAATAATAAGATTAAAATAAAAATAAAAACAATTCTCATTATTAATTTCTTTTTTCGTTTTAAAGAATCACAACATTGGAATTGCTGCTCAAGAATGAAACAGAAAATAATACCATATCTAAGCAACATAAAAAGTGTGGCGATGTATTAAACATAGAAAATTGTTACTACCATAAAACAAATAAGGATAGACTTGATAACAATTGTAAAAAATGCATCATTGAAAACACCAAAAATAAATTTGTGTTAAAAAGGGAGAAAGTATTGTTTGAATGTAGAAAATATGTTTGTGTAGCATCTCTCAAAGAGCTACAAATAATACTAAAGCACACAATGTGTTAGTAGATATTCTAAATTAATTTCAACACGATAATTACCCAAATACTACAAATAACTACAAATAATACTAAAGCACACAATGTGTTAGTAGATATTCTAAATTAATTTCAACACGATAATTACCCAACAAAAACATGTAAGGTATGTAATGAGAATAAATACATAAAATTATTTTTAGTTCATACAAGAAATAAGGACAAACTTAGAATAATATGTAACAATTGTAGTAGTGAATATAACAAGAATTATTGTCTTAACAAGAAATTTACTGAACTTAAAGAGAAGGAATACCTTTAAACACATAACCAAATATAAGTTACACAGTTAAAAAACAATTCCACTTATTATCACTAATTTAAACATTTTATAGGTTTCATTTTCCAATATATTTGCTACTCTCATAGCTCTTCATTGTCTATATAAAATGTCAAAGATTAAGAAATTTTTTCCGTTATAAATAAACAATCAAAAATATCAGCGAACAATCTTGCAGTTGAGTTGGGTGAGAAGCGAGTGGGAGAATTAAGAATTATAGGTAGAGATTAAAAAATTAAATATTGGTATAATCTATGGAAAGCTGATTTAATTATAGATGTTCTACCATTTATTATAAACAAGCAAAGAGAAAGAAACTTTGCAAATTTACCATTTTTATATGTAAATATCAAACAACTATATTCAAAAGATAGAAAGGAATTTAAAAAATATTCCCATTCTCTAATAATCTATTTGTTCAACCTAGAAATAAAATTAAGTGGGTGACAGAATTGATAACAGAGAATCATTTCATAAATTTACCTATATCTGATGCCAATATCAATTAATTATATAAGCAAGATAGAAAAGAATTAAAAGAAATATTCCGCTATTCTACTAATGTATTAGTAAGCAAAATAAATAGAAGAACCAATAAAAATTACTTAGATAATACAGCTTTTAAAAGCAGGCTATCAACATATGATATTGAAAATTCCTTTAATTTAGTACAGCTTAATCATTTTTTTACTTCAGTATAAAATAAGGTATTTGAGAAAATACATAATATTCTTAGAACATTTAGAGGGCTGAAATCTAGCATTAAATTATATACCATTTGTCGCAAGCAGGAAAATAATCAAGTAGAGAACTATTTAAATTTCAGTCATATAATCATAGGATATTAAACGAAATATAAATTATAAAGATATACAAAATCATACAACAGGAATTACTCACAAAATTATCTGAATTTCAAAGAAGAGGTTCAGGATGGATTTTAGATAGAGTAATTGGAATACAATTACCTATAAATAAGCATAATCTATTAAATGGAGCATCATATATTGAACTACAAGAAGTTATTAAGAATAAAAAAGCATATATTAATGTGAAAATAATCATCAGAAATGTTTTCTTTAGTCAATAAAGTCTGTTTTGTCTTAAAGCCAATAACAAATATTTAGAAGATTTTAACTCAAATAAAGAGTCTAATTATTTAGCATATCTCGATGCCAATAATCTTTATGGTTGGGCAATGCCACATTTACCATATGGAGGTTTCGAATGGGTTGATTATCCATAATTTAAATTAGCTTTTTGGCAATATTATATATTAAATTTTAAGTATGATTCTAGTATAGTTACGTTTTAGAAGTAGATTTAGAGTATCCACAACAACTACATAATTTACACAAAGGTCTGTAATTTTGTCCAGAAAATAAGGTAGTTCCAGTAACATTCAAAGAATGAAAGGCTCCCCAGTATATGAATCGGGAGTACCATAATAAACCCAGTCACCTCTCCACTTAAAAAAAACAAGAAACAGGCCAGCCAAATGCGGTGGTGATTGGGTTTCTCCATTGGAGTTTTTCAGGTGCTAATTAAAGGTGGAAAAATTCGCATGATATAAATATCTCTAAACCCTTTATCACATTTTGTATTCAAGACTTTTTCAACCAAATATTCATCGGGTTAGTCAATTTTCATAATTTTGTATTCATAAAAACTACCCTTTATTCCTTCTCCTTTGTCATATTTCAGTTTGTAAGTTCGCACATCATTATTTAAAACCTCAAAAATGGTAAATAATTATGTTGTCCAATTAGCTGTATAACCCTTTTCAAAGATTCGTTCACTCTTGCTTACGCGGATAATATCGCCAACTTTGTATTTCGGTTTAGTAATCATGTCTACAAAATTAGTTTGCATTGAAATTTTTTCATTTGTCTTATTAACTTCAATTTCTTTCATACCAATTGTTCTATGGTTGGTATTGCTGTATTATTTAACTAAATCATCTAACATATTTATCTGTTTGTAACTGCCATTTAAAGCAAATTTCTTCCACATTTTTTTTTCTTAATTGCACGATTATATAATTCTACAACACTGGATTTAAGTTCACTGAATGTAGAATAATGATTGATGTTATATTTTTGCATAAGTTCTGTAAATATTTTATTATAAAATGTGGACCCACTATCGCTTTGAAATTATGTGGGCTTCTTTTAACTAATATAGATTCTAAACAATATACTACATTTTTTGCTGTTTTATCTTTAACTGGTATAGTAAATGCATATTTTGAGAAAACATTAATAATTGTCACAATATATTTTTATATACATTATTTATGTGTGATATACCTTCTAAATTTTCATTATCCATCTCAACAGGATCGATTTGCCGTAAATGATCAATACTATACGAAATTACTTTTCTTCTTGGAATATTTTTTCGTGAAGGTTTATTTAATTCATTGATAATTCCTTCTCTTACATTGGACAATTTTTTTAAATGATGATTTATTAGAATTACATATTGAACACTTTTCTGAAATAATTGCACATTTTTGTATTTTCATTTTTTATATTATTATTCTTAGTTACTTTTTTATACTTCAAGCACCAAGTATTCTCCATTTAATAAGAATAAAAAATACTTAATTATACATTTTACGATTATTCTTATCGTAGTGTTTACCCCATATTTATGAATAGATATTTTCATTTTTCTGATTCTAAAAGATAAAGTATCACCTCTGTATAAATCAAAAAACTTACTGTAATCTATTTTTGTAGTTCCCTTAATAACAGTCACAGCATCAGAAAAAATAAGATTAGCAGTAGTCTTTTATAAAAAATACAATCCATAAAAAAAGTAAAAAAAAAAAAATTAGATTATCATCTAAGTGAAAAATATGACTAATTTTATCCCACCTTACAGGTAAATAAAATATATATTATTATTTTTGTTACATTTTTCAACTGATTGGTTTAAATTTGCAATTTAACATCTAACTCTTTATCAATAGCTTCTTTGATTTTTTCAACTTTCGATTTAACAGATGCATCACAATAATTAAAAACTGATTTGTTAAAATTAGGTAATTTATCAAAATTTTTTATTGACCACATATTTTCCATCCATGGGATCAGCCATATTTTTAATTCTACGATTTTGAAGAGAAACATAATCGTTTGTGTAAACAAAAATTTTACTATGTTGATCTTGTAAAGTGGTAACAATAATATTGTACTTTGATTCTACATATGTTTTAAAATCAGAAACACTTGTATTTTATCTTGATTCTACATCTTTTTTCAAGCATAGTCAGAGACATTGATGTCCACATGTAACTGAATTAAAATTCTGAATTAGATCATCATTGTAATAAACATTTATATTTTTAATGCAATTAATTAAATTAGTAGGAATATTATCTCCAAATAAATCAAAATAGTAAACATAATTATTTTATTTAAAATAACAAACCCAGTGAGTTCCAGGATATGATGAAATGTTGAAATTAACAGTAGCACACACTTTTAGGTAATTCATCGATCGTATAAACATGAATGAAATTTTTTATATTTCATATTTTTACATATTTTTCAATATCGATATTAGATAGTGGATATATATTCAAATTTTTTTGTTATTTCCTTCTCTTTTGCAACTACACAACTTTCTGCATTATTTTCCATTGCCAAATTGTGTCTCTGTTGTCCTAATTCTTTATTAATTTTTTCTAGTTGGTTCAACAGAATTATAAATTTCAGTAGCTCCACCAGTTAAAACACCAAGTGTACTTAAATTAGCAAGTATAATAGGAATAATTCCTCCATGGATTAAAGCTTTTTTTTTTTTTTTTTAGTATTGGAAGTGCCAAAGTTAGTAAGAAGCCGTTTACTTCTTTCAGTTTTTTATTTTTTCGATCAAGCTGACATTTTGTTAAACATTTATCTATACCCAAATCTCTTAATTGATCAATGGGTATATTGAAAGTTAAGCTTTTTATCTTAATTTATAAGTAAATAAATAAATAAAAATATTTTAATAAAACATTTTAATTCCCCATCCTGATTATTTTGTAAACATAAGTTGGAGCAACATCAGCAGAAGCATTTTTCTCCAATTGGCGATTTTTATATAACATAATTTCTTTTGCTTCTTTTTGTCAAATTTTGTCAGCTTCATGTCTAGATTCTAAATCCTTGTGATCTCTATAAGCAATATCGTGATGTTTGCATACTTCATCTAATTTATTTATTCCTGTTTCGCCTCTTTCTAATCTTTTGTTTAATTTTGTAAATGGTCCACAATAATTATAACTAGGCAAATGAATTCGGATGAATTTAAATTTTTTAATGCTCAATTTACAATACTGTTACCATGATGTTCTGAATTCCAAAATGATTGTGGAATTACATTTCAAACTCTTATAAGATAAGGTATTCCTTTAGGATTATTAATAACAAATTCAGAAATTTTATTGTTTAGCATATTCATTACTTTTACTTTTTCATTGTAAAATTTTTTATTTCCAACATTTTCTTCATTATGAATAACTAATAATTTACTAACCAATTTGCTAACATCATCGATCCAGACATATTCATTTGGCATATTGATGTATTTTTTATACCTTCTCCAGATCTAGGAGTTCTTGGAGAAATAATTCTTTCTGATGTGTTTGGTGCTGTTCTTGAATGTAATTATTTTATATAGCTATCATAAATTGGTTTAATTATATTTTTGTATTTCCAACTTCTATTCGAGTTTATTTTCTTTCTTGGATTATATTCTTGGAATTCTGCATTGGTATCTAAAACAATTTTCGTGTAATTTTCATAGTCATTATCAGTGAAATTATCCTCAAGATATTCTTCTTTTTCTTTTGTTAACAAATTAGAGTGCTTCCGTTGATTCATATTCTTTATTTTTAATGGTTATTTTATTAAAATTTATCTTTACTTGTGTATTTCCTATGTAAAAATTTTGTCCTGCACGTAATCCATATTGAGTATCAATAACAATTATTATTTTTGCAATTTCTTTTCCGAGATTTATAGTAGAATCAGATGCGGTACTTTTATGGGTAAAATGCCTATTCGCTCTTCAAAATTAGGAGATTTTTGTTCTGAGAATAATTCTCGTCCGAGTGATGTTTCTTCAGGAGTATGTGGATAGTCTAAATTTTTACTGCAACAGGAACTAGTGTTGTTATTAAATTTTTATTTTCTTCACTTACTTTTTCTACTTTTTTTTTTTTACCGAAATTACGCAATTCGTCAATTAATGGTTGTTCGTATAAATGAGTACGTATAAATGAGTACGTATAAATGAGTTAATAAAAGTATTAAGAGTTTTGAGAGACAAACTTTTCGCCGAATTGATCAAAATATTATTGATTTTGATATTCCTATAGGAGATGGGTTTCTTTTCCAAATTATGCTTATGTTTATGAGCAATTTAATTTACTAAAGAGAGACAAAGTTGGAGATGAGGCAAAATATGATAAATAAGATATTGTTGATGTTCGAACTTTTTTCCTTTTTAGTTTTCTAGAGTAGACATTTTAAAACACAGAAATGTTATTGAAGTTGTTGATAATCCTGGCATAACATCAATGATGAATGCGTTATTTAGACCACCAAGTGAAAAAATTATTTTGAATTTACTGGTGTTGATAATCTATATCGAGATAAATCTGTTTCTAGTCATATAACAGATGAAGTTAAAACTGTTTATAGTGATAAAACAATGAAATAATATATCCACTGAGATATTTGTATGGTTTTAGTCGCGATAACAATGAGGTTTATTGGGAAGATGGTTATAAAATTACTTTTTTTTCGTAATTCATCTTATAAGAACTGTTTATTTCCTTTTGAAACTTTAGATAAAGAAGGTAAAGTTACGAAACATCGTCCTGATCCTGGTAGAATTGGTATTGACAAATAAAAAATTATGTGGCCTATTGTTGAATTCAGATCTAGCACAGCCATTGCTATTAAATAAAAAAAATATACAAAGATCCAAAAATACTTATTCGTTTTGATTATTGGCAATTTTTAGAAAAAAGAAGTTTCTGCTGGATCAACTGTTTTTAACTTTGATATAAAATATCAGTTTAATAATTTACGATTTGATATGGCTGATTTTGTAATTGTGGGTTTTCAACTTAATAGAAGAAATCCTGCTGAACAGAATAAACATAATACTATGTTTGAACATTTTATGTGAGAACTATATATGTTAAAAACTGTAAAAATGGAATTTTTCCTAAAGGAAACTGGAATCTCAACATTGAAAACGGTCTTTGTCTTAAACAATTTCTTGCTTATAATGATTTTAGAAATTAAAAAAACAAACTAGATACTGACTATAGAAATAATGAACTTTATTTTAAACCAACTGTAAACTTCGATGGTGATATTAATTACTATTAATTTTGGGGGCGAAAACCGTTCTATGTTATAGTTTGATAATACAGAAAAACTACTGTAGTTAAAGAAAAAACCAAACATAAAAAGTTGTGTTGATTTTAATAATGCCATTGAAGCTGGAACAGTTTGAAATAATGTATTAATTATTAAAAGAAATTTAACTTATTATTTGAAGGAAAGAACTACGAAAGATATATACATTTTTTAAATTAATAAATGGAAGAATCAACTAAATGTTTCGATATTTTAATACAGTATTGTAGACTTATAGTTGAGTGGTTACATTTAAAGGTTTTACGAATTTTTAAAAAATATAGATGAATTATTTGCTCAAATAAAAAAAACCACTTTCGTGATTGTAAATGAGTTGTTTTTTTTCTTAACAAATTTATTTTCTTTATAAATAAAAATGTCTTTGTTTCCATGCAGGTTGACTGACATTTTAAAAGGTGGTCTAGATTGTTCAAGACCACCTTCCTTCAGAGTAGATAATGCATCTGAAGATCTTAAATAAATAGTTCAGAAATTTCATTCCACGTTACAAAGCTTACAATTATCACTCTTAGAAATCTTGATGACAAATATGTACTTTGATATTGTTATAATATGATATTGTTGAAAATCTAGAGCAAATGGAAGAGATTTTTAAAAAATTAGTAGAGCTTCGAATATAAACGTAAATAATAATAAGATATTATTTCAGTTGATTTTAGCTTAAATTTACTTGATTTTGACTTAAATTTGCTGTTTTTAAATTGACACAAATCCTGCGTGGCTGTTTTTTTCTTTCAAAGTTGAACATTTGCTTGATTTTTGATTGATTTAGCAGGCTTTTAGCTTACATTTACTTGGTTTTGGCATAAATTTGCTTGCTTTTGAGAATGAAAAATCCAAACGCCTAATTTGAAAGAAAGAAAGAAAGAAAAAAAAAAAAGTAAATTTGCTTGATTTTGGGGTAAATTTGCTTGATTTTCAATTAAAAATGAATGTTTTTATAGTATGAAAAATCCTGCACGGCCAATTTGTGAAATATTGGATAACTCGCTTGATTTTGGGCTTAAATTGCTTGCCTTTAGTTGAAAATTGCTTGTTTTTTAATTAAAAATTGTTGTTCCTAGAAACATGAAAAAGTAGCTTGAAAATGAGAAATTTGCGTGATTTTATTTTAAATTTGCTTGATTTTAATTGTTTTTTTTTCTTCATCGAATTTCAGATTTTGAGTTTTAAATTTTTTCTTGTACTTTCGTAAAATGTAACGGGAAATAGTTTTGTTAGTTTTTTCTTGTACTTTTGGTGGAAATTCCCGGAAAAGTGGGCTGTGCTATCTCCGGCTTTACACATCTACTGTTTTGGTGTTTCCTTGTGTATGTTAAAAGATTTCTTAACATTTTATATCTTAATTACTATCTTAGATAAATAATCGAGGGCACTGCTGTAAGCCTACATGTCGGTGGAAAAATGGTAATGACTGCAAACCGTGGGATAATTTTTGCCCCACGAAGGTTACAAGGCCTTTGTAGGGGAACACTAGGCATCCATGAATGAGGAAGGAATAGGCCATGGCATGAATTAAAGAACAACAATCACATAATTCGTTCGATCGAAGTGATTTCGGAAAACCTTGGAAAACTGACCAGACCTGGAATTGAACCCGGAACCTCTTGAATGCATGTTCAATATCTTAACATTGTGCTGCCTCGCTCGGTAACGATATTAAAGAAGATATGTAGACGTAATTATGGTTATATTTGTAAATTTTATTGACAATGACAGTAAACTCCGATAGAATAATGTCACGATGACGCGCTGGTCATGTAAGTTTTATCATGTCAGTAGCTAGCGAAAGTTGAGTCTGTTACATTCCATTGAGTTGAGTTGAGTTGGTACAAGTCACATGTCCACCGCCCACATGGGCCGTTCAGCTCGTGACATTGCACTTCCGTGAGCTGTAGAGAAGATATATGGCATTTCCTGTATTGTGATCTGTGGAACAATTATGGCTTGTACACAGCAAACAAACTGTTAAAGCATTTCATTTTATTAAGTTATACATTTTTAACATTGATATTTTTTTTTGAAGAAAATTTGGTGTTTCTACTGTATCCACTCTAATTTCTCCATCAAATTTCAATTAATACTTTTGGCATTATAGATATATTATTGTCTAATCATATAGTTTACCATTTTAATTAATGCAGCATGATTTGTACCTCAATAATTTATTGATTTTTTTTGGCGTGAATGTAAATAATATTTATATAATTTCTGTTTAATTCTGTTTTATATTTAACTAAATGTATTGTACAACTACTACTACTGTCGTGGTTAAAGATTTCCTTCTACCTCTTTTTAGATTAAACCAACTTTTTATCTGATTTATTAATTAAGTAATTTGTCAAATTACTTTCTGCTTAGTTACATTACACGGTATGACCATCCACCAAGAACCTTTGGATATTAAAATTTGAGTACCTTCATTATCATTTCTAACATTCGGCAATTATTTAAAAATTTACTGTTTCATTATACTGGACCTACTAGTTGTTTTTTTCGTATAGTAAAATCATCTTAATCAAAAATAAATTATTTTTGCAAAAATATGTTATAATAATAATAATTTTCTCGGTTTCTTCCTTCATACCTGTTTGTTTATTTAAATGAGGCGCCAATAAGTTCGTTTAAATAACTTTTATTTATTACCTATCGCTTGTGATATCTTTCTTTATTCATTACAAGTTATAATACTAAAGTTCATTATTTAAGTTATTTTTTGCCTCTTTTATATAATTTTTAGGAATAAACTTTAGTTAGTTTTTTTTTTATACCTACTCTTTGTAAAACATTGGTCTTCAATTTACATACACACCTGCTTGTTCTTACCACTTTATATACTCAATTATAAATTTTAGGATTAGCTGTTTTTAATTTATATTTATTATTAGAATTAAAAAATATAATATATAGTAGAGTCTGTATGAATTTTATAGACTACAGAATTTTTAGTAGAATTTATTAAAGATCTTGTATCTACACACATAATAACATCTCGCTTTAAGTTTCTCATTTTAGTACATCATTATGAAACAATTGTTTTGTACTATTATCTTTTCAGTTTTTTGTCATACATGTGTTTATCTCAATTTTATGTAAAGGAAATAACATAATATCCTTTGTAACTTGATAGGTTTAACACATACTTGTTTGATAGCATAGTTTGCTGCGTCATAATAAATTTATAAGCTGATTTAAATATTTTGTAGACATATTTACAACACTCGCAGATTATTTGTTAAAGCACGTTTATGTTCATGTTTTTCTTATTTATATTACGAATGACACTTTTGAAAGTCTCATTTTCATATTACATAGAATACTACTGTTATTATTAAAATATAGTTTTTATAGAAATAAAACTGTAGGTTTTGTATATTCTTGTATTCTTAGATTTATTAAAATTTTGTTCTTATTCACGAAATAAATACAATCTCCAGAAATATAACAATAATTGAATGCTTAAGAAATGAAAAAAAAAAAACTTTCATTTTAAAAAATTATCTGAACCAGAAGAAATTAAAAAAAAAATACAGATAAAAAAAATTTAAATTGTTGCTAAAATTGTGGTAACAAAATCTCTTTTGGAAATACAGTATTTTTTTAAAACTTAAGTGTCAGGTTTATAAAATTGATTGTAAAAGAAGACTTAAAATTTTCGAAAGATATATTACAGATTAAAAGAAAATTGAACAACGTTAAGTTATACATGATATAGAATTTCCTTAAATGTTTTATAGCTGTAATTTTACAATCATGTTATATATATTAACATAACTATATGATATTTTATGATGTATGAGAGGGTAGAAGAAGTAAGCTTATGAACTTTTAAGAAACATAAAAAAAAGTGAAATTTTAACAACGGGTGGTAGGAAGAAAGTTGGTGTTTTTAGCTAATTTTTTATCGTATTAAAAATAATGATTTTTTGTTGATTTCACATAAATAGACCAGGAAATTTCGCGGATTAATTTGAAGTACAAGCTAGACTTACAACAACTAAAAATTTTACTTATTTCCTCAATAGTATCACTGTTTTTAAGCCACGCGTACTGGGGTAAAACTGGAGCATCAGCCAATGAAGAGCTAACTGAGGCTCGAGTGCACAAAGGGTCGTGGAGTGTAGCTTTTCGCAACATGTATCTGCTAAGCGTGGAAATGTGAGCCAGAACTCACTACTGTTTCAGGTGATCGGCAAGACCTGTGACCTGCTGGAAGAGGCGGTGAAGCGATACACGGCGGTCATACGTGACCAGGTGACACTGTCGTCGGCGGTTATGGTGGACATCTCTGGCGGCAAGCTGACGTGGAAGAGCGACCCACAGTATGTTGGTTACCTGGACACTGTCAACATCACCCTCATAGCCACCTGCGGGGACCTACCCGCTGCAGGCATGGACGAGCACTGTGAGTACTAGCGCCTCACCTCATCTCACCTCACCTCCCCTCCCCTCCCCATCCTTCCTCACACTTTCCTTCAATACTGGGTTTACTAAAGCAAACATTAACAGTTAACGTATACGATTATACTTTATTGTGTTAATATTACTAAGAGTCTCTGCTAGACAATGTTCAAAGAAATGTAATCAGGACACGCTTATCATAAGCCTACATTGGTTGGACTTAAGAATCATGTGAATTACGAATCGTAAATCCAGAATATGTAATTCCGTGAGTGAGAAATGCAGTTACTGTTTATTTATTAATTCATATATAGGTTTTCTTTTCCAATTATATACACAACTAAACAATTTTAGACACAGATAGATAGATAATCTGAGGCATTGCAACATACAGATGTTTTATTCGAAATTGTACAAGTGTCAGTGTGAAGCTCTGTCATATTTCTGGATCAATAAAAATGTATTGTGATGTATGTTATTTGCAACAACTGTGCACGAGACTCTGAAATAGCATGGACAACGAACGATGTCCCTCATAATGTGACGAGGGACATTCCCTATTGTACTATGTTTTCTTCTATGCACACTGTGCAGTGTAGAAAATATACGGCGCTTGGGCGAAAAATCATTTGGCATAAAAGCAACAGCGTAAAAGTCAATTTGGCAGTGTGTTATTTCCTCTAGAAGTAATTTGATGTCTAAGGTATTTCGCCTAAAATTCATCATAGTTAGAAGTTACTTAGACTAAAGGTCTGTCGACCAAATGACACGCACTCCTATCTGTTCATGCATCCTTCATTATCAAGTCAACCTTTGGTCATTTCTTTCGCATTAATGTAGAAATCTTCAGGCATGATGTTAAAATGCATGGTGGGTGCTCTGTTTGGAGTTTTTTTTTTCCTTCCATTCACTTTCATAGCCAATAAAAAACTGCCTCTGTGCTACGCAGTACTTACAGTGACGAATAACATACCTGTGCATGACATCGGCCACAAAGAAATGCTACTGGTCATAACGCACGTCGTGATCGTCTGTCATATACAGAAGATACTCTCGCACATTTACACCTTTCTTTGTACCACTGACAAAAATATTATCGAACATATGTTGAAACTTTATGCAATGTTGTATTTCAGACGAGTTGAGGGTTAACAGTCCAGATCAGGATAAGACCGCCCTCCTGACAAGTCAGTCCATTTGGGGAATCCTGAGAGGACTTGAGACATTCTCGCAGATTCTTTACCTGGACGAGTCTGGCAAAGCGGTGAGTAGCACTTTTACGACTTGAATTTTAGTAATTTATCGATACTGTTTCCCAGCATCTGCAGGCAGTAAACACATGCTGTTCCACTCTTTACCGGTCGGCATTGTGAACCCTGTATTTATGGTAACACAGAGTCGCGATGACTGTTCACGATCCCGTAACATCATCACGATCACCATACGAGTCTCACCAACTGGCGAAGATATCGTACGTGCAGTCGACCTTCTCATTGTTCAGGCCCGACACATGGGCTACAGAGTAGATTCATCACTCTTTCCTTCTCAAATTCCACTTATCATACAACTGAATGGTTTGTATTGGTTCTTCAGTAATAAAGAGCGGAGTCCAGAGATTTGGGTGGCTCCTAATGCCGGAATGCAAGGGTAGAGGAAACGGGAAACCCCCGAGAAAATCCGCTCACCAGCGACATCGTCCAGCACGATTCCCACGTGACTCCGCCAAGAATGGAACCAGGATCGCCTTGGCGCGAGGCGAGTAGCCTGACCAATAAAACACCGTGGCCCCAGGGAAAGGGTGAAATCGAGTGAAACATGTGGTGTAAATAAAAATTTCGTCAGTTTAAATTCGTTGTAATACATCACGTATGACACGAACTATAGTTCATTCACTGCGGAAGTTCTACTTGCAGTGTATTCCTCCGTCTCATGCAAATAAAGCTTAGCTAAATTTAGAAATTACACCAAAGGGACAATTCACTGCATTCGTGCGCACTTAGTTAAATAATATTTTGGATGAGAATAATTTCTCACTAGGCATTACCAACACACTTATTTTGTCTCTGTTTTTGTTCGTATTTATTAGAGATGACCCAGTATAAGCAAAAGTTCATTTTAACCGCAAATAAGATAGGCTACTTCCATGTCAACGGAAGTATAATACTCCTGTGACACATGACGTATGTACGAAGTAACCAAACACTTCATACATGCGGTGATTTTTCAAAGGTTTGAATCGAAATGTGTGAAGAAACCGCGATTAAATTACACTAGATTTGTCAGAGTAAATTGATCCAAAAAGTTTATTCCTCTCGTAGTCTGCTATTCAAAACCAATAGAATTGGTAACGTGTGTTGTTTCAGCTAAGGGTGAACAGTACCGCTATAATGGATTTCCCTCGCTTCACACACCGAGGTCTGATGCTTGACACTTCGCGCCACTTCTTGCCAGTGTCCACAATCAAGACCATCATCGATGGCATGGAGATGAACAAGATGAATGTCTTCCACTGGCACATCGTAGACGATCCGAGCTTCCCTTACCAGAGCGCAGAGTTACCTCAACTCAGGTATATCCACACACTGTTTTTGAAGTTTCATACAAGTGTTACAAATTAATTATACTGAGGGTTTAATTCTATATCATCCATTGCTTGTGGAAACTCCATTGGAAAGAAACAAGAGATGAAAGACTAAACCACAGAAAGAAAATATACCAGTAGTATAAAAAGGTTGGTCCTGAGCCAGGTGTCAGGCGGAGGACCAAAGGACTGACTCCAGCCAAGTAAGGTCCCTGCCCAAAAAAATTCAGAAATGTTCTTCTCGTCCCATGGAAAATTCCAGTACATACCTTATGATTCCGGCGGACATTATGGAAGGAAGTGAAATTCTTTCCCAACCTTCCATCAAAATCTATTTCCTAGTACCCCAATGAGCGCATACGACGACAGCGACCATTTTGGTAGCCAGTCGAGGATCATATATGATTGACAGCAATTTTGAGAGCCAGTGGTACTGGTGGCCATGTTGGCCAAAGGGGGCAGCGACATCGCACATGCATACACCACCTCCTCCAGTGGTCTATCAGTGCCACAATAAATGCTACTGGTGGCCATATTGGCAGCCAGCAGGGACTGAAGTGTGCATATATGATTACTACTACTGCAAGTAGTGCATAAGACCACAATGGCATTTTGCAACAAATAAGGGGAAAAAAGTACGAGTATATTGCCTCTTCCAGTGGTCTGTTAGTCAGTAGAAAAAATTCTACTCATTCACACACTATGTCGGCGATGGCCATGGTGTGTGACTGACCACCAAGATGGCGCCCAAACACACCAATGTCCCCTGCATCCGGCCACAATGAAGTCCCTGTCAGCACTGCCCCTCGGCACCACGATTCCGGTGCACAGGGACACCCCAACCATATTTGGAGAAACTGTTGATAACTGTGAGGATGTAGCAAAATACCTTATAGACGTGGACATAAGGAATAATTTCCACCAAGTCGGCCTGGAACAGGTCATGAAGTCCGAAGAGAAGCCCCTTACGCCTGGGGAAGGGCCAATGTGCAGGGCGATGCAACTCGTCGGCAATCTGTGCTCTCGACATAGTCGCAGACCAGATATGGCCAACTTCGCAGAGTTCTTCCAAGATATTCACAATTTCGTTCATGTGAGACGTATTGTCAGCTTGTCGGGATGCAATGAGGATACGTAGATGGTCCACAATCTCGTTCATGTTGTCCCAATAGACGTATTCCAACCAGTTGCCATCATCAAGCTTCAGACCTGATCTGCTCACACAGATGTTCGGAAACAGATCTTCAATAATAGCGAATTTAGGGTGTTTCTTGTCCTTA
This sequence comes from Dryococelus australis, assembly GCA_029891345.1. Lineage (NCBI taxonomy): Eukaryota > Metazoa > Arthropoda > Insecta > Phasmatodea > Phasmatidae > Dryococelus > Dryococelus australis. The sequence goes on along the minus strand of CM057002.1, from coordinate 66,727,481 downwards.
TATGCACGGCTACTAGCAATATTGTCCAACAATTATGCACATGTGAACCGTAACAACTGTCGGTACTGGCGTAGCACAGCATGCGAATAATCCCCAGGTACACATCTAAACAGTAGCTTGTAGAGACTGGGCGAGGCTTGCATGACGACGCCCCCTACCTGGATAACATCATTGGGCTGAAAGAAAACTTGTTTTTCACCGAGGAACCACTTCTTCCCAAGCTTGTAAACATCACAAGTGAAGTCGTTTAGACGAGGCGTGTATGGTAGCGAGATAATAATGAAGAAACATAGAGCGTACATTGGACTGCACCTTTTTGCATTTCAAAGATGCCAGGAGCACATCATCCTCTTCATCATGATCAGGGTTCGCCTCCTCTGCTGCAGTCTTGTGTTTCAGTGCGAAATGTGACTCAGCCTTCAGAGCAGGGGGAACAGGTGGTGGTGGCTGCAACGTGTCGACCCGCGACATTATCGGTTGGAAGACCTCCAACAATACCACATCACGTTCCATGCACACCCTCTTGGCAAGCATATACTTTTTGCGAACACTCGCAACAAGACGACTCAGATCGTCGATGGGGGTAGCCATAGCACTTATACATAGTGTCAAATGCACGTAGTATATATAACTAGTGGCGATGCTCGATAAACTTGGTAATGCTGTCATCTGTTTTGCCAATGTGTCGTATGACAGCATCCCGTATATGGTTGCAATGAGCCTACCTGTCTTCAGCGACACATATGTCAGATAGATGGTGATAGATTGTGCGATGAAAAACAGCTTCCAACATCACAAGTGGTACACCCAAAGGGTTGATACGGGATGAGAGCATGGTGGCTATGTTGCTAATGATTTTGGTAGTCATCCCCGACATGACAGTGCTCATTCTCGCATCCAAGTTGGCCACAGCTTTCAGATGCGTGGACAGCATAACTCCAGCAGTACGGTGACCGTCCAGCATCGCAAAGAGAGTGGCGAGTAATGCTTCCACAGCAGATAGATTGGTCATGAGGTCAACGCCAGGGTTCATGACCATATCGGAGACGTGCTCTATCTGAATACTCAGTGGAGCCAGTTTGCTCGAATTGTCATTTGCCATGAGCAAATGATCCTTCAGATTGGCACAGAGGGCTGTCAGCACCCTGGTGTCAACACGAGTGCCCAGGTCATCTACCTCCTTCGCGACACTGGCAAGTGTACCAGGCAAACCACAGAGGTTCTGCACATTGGATGTAATGGTCGATATATGACTAGACAGTTGACTGGATGAAATACCAACAGCATCGATGTTCGATTCCAGGTCGACCAGCTTCTTTGTGAATGTTGCAAGCGCACCCTCAGTCGTGGAGGGTAGGCCACCGACCTGCACACCCAAATCATCCAGTTCCTTCTTCATGGAAGGAAAGTTCTATTCCAGACTGGTCAGCGGTGTATTCAAAGCAGTCAGCATGCCTGCACCTGCAGTACCGACACTAAGGGCCCTGTCGATTTTCACAGACAGGTTGGTAAGGCCACTGGTGGTAACCTGAGCACCCACAACATCTAGTTTCTTCTCCAAAGCCTCAAGTTGTCCGCCGAGGGTAGTAAGCGTTTCCACATCAGTAGAAGTCAATGAGCGAATCTGGGCCTCCATCTTGGCAGACAGGGCATTCATGGTGGCCAATATTCACCCTTCCATGACCTGGAGTGCATTGCTGGAGGCAAAATTATTGAGACTGGACACAGTCTTGATCAGCTCGACAAGGTTCATATCCATACCCGTGACCAGTACATTGGTATCATAAATGTGGTTCTACAGGATGGTCATCTTCTCACTCAAGCCAGTCAGTTTGTACACATAGGTGGTCATTGCCTGTAAGCCAGTGGTTACCTTGTTGGCTAGTATCTCATACCACACTGCTAATCTTCAGATCCAAGGCCACAAACCGAGACATATTGAACGAGAGCGAGAAAAGATGATATTCAGTGATGGTACATGTGACCTCTAGAGGTTCCATAGCCATGGAAGTAATGCTGTGGACAAAGGGTGCATTGACAGCATCATCATCGTGCTTTGGCCCCACCGAGATGCTTGTGCTGCTTTCCACCAAAACTACAGTTCCCATCATTAGTAGACGTAATACAAATGTCCAGTGTATGATTCAGGCCGCTATGACCAAACTTGGACATGGCATAGCTCATAGTTCACCAGTGCACGATAATGAACTGATGGAATCGGCATTGAAACCTACCCTTATGAGGTGGGAAGCAGTTGGCGGTGTATATTCCCTGATGCTAATTCTGTGGGCCTTGTACCCAGCTAGCAAAAAGATTGAAGTGAGGGGGCGTTCCTATTAATCCCCTCGAGGAGGCATGCCAGGAGTACGACATTGCATATGCGACAAGTAGCACGTAGGAGGATAGACACGCAGTGGACAGGAACCTCGCAGACAAAGCTTACCTGGTAGGTATTTCGCCCGCATCTAAACTCCACGAACGGCTGGTGGCCTGGGGAGTGGCCAAGATCATGTTAGCGAAGGTGAAGCATGGAATTTGCCTGGCATTCGGTAGGAAGAAGACAACCATGCTTAGGATACAACACTGCCGAGTTAAATGTGGTGGGATTTTGCCTTTCACTGTCAATGGTCACAGGAAGTATGCAGTAAGTATTTTTGAATATATCAGTGTAGTAAGCAATAAGTATTTTTTGCATATGCCACATAGCTACGCTGAGACTCCCTATACCTTGGTTTGCAGCAGATGGTGCGTGGTCGCAGTTTGTTCCGCTCGCTGCGACCCTCTCCAGCTGGTAAATATTGAAGCAGGTATAAATATAACAACTCAGAATCCAAATGTAACTTGAGAAAGTCAGCACCACCTATTATATCACACACTGTAATCTGATATCCTTCAAGTAAGATGTAATACTGGCCAGTAGTTGCGAATACATATCTGTATATATTCTCTTATCAGAGTTGGAATGTTGCAGAGTACAGGGTACATATTTCATGAGATAAGCTCTCACCACAAATTAACAGATATAATGTTATCACAGTTCACATGATACAAAGTCTAAGTGTTTGAGAACTACATGAAATATATGGCTGCAATGGCCAAATTGAATTCTTATCCTGGCAGTTGCCTGTAAATTTAGGGCCGCTGCCATGATGCTTTGGGATGTTATGTTTAATGAAACTTCCTGTATATGGTAAAACTCTTTATTAAACCACAAATCTCATATGATGACATACATATATAATAACATATTGAATTCATATCAAGGATTATAAACTAATTCTAGATAACCTAATATTCTCACATTACCACAAGTACCTGTTAACTTTCTAAACATACAAATTTGATCACCAACATTAAATTTCATTTTCTTATGTGAACACACAACCGTACTTCCAATAGAAAACATAGAAGAAAGTTATATTTTACTGTCATTGTTATTCAGATTTGGACTGCAAAGTATTACTGCAAAGGCTGACTATAGATTCTTAGAGTTCTGTTTCTTCAGACAAGCAAATAATTCTAAAGACCCAAAACCAAAAGACAGTAGTGAAATATATTTTCGAGATATTTATTTTGTTGGAAAACATTCCCAATTAATGAAGGTGTTATAATTAGTACTGGTGTTTTAAGTTCATTTGAAAATCCTGCTATGTATTCATGAAAGAAAATTTAATTTAATGTTGGTAATCAAATTTATATATTTAGAAAGTTAACAGGTACTTGTGGTAATATGAGAATATTAGGATATGTAGAATTGGTTTATAATCCTTGATATGTATTCAATATGTTATTATATATGTATGTAATCATATGAGATTTAATATATAATAAAGGGAGTTTCATTATGATTCAATTGCCAAAGCCTTGTGACAGTGGCCCTAAATTTATGGGCCGCTGCCGAAATAAGATTTCAATTTGGCCATTACAGCCATATATTTCATGTAGTTCTCAAACACTAAGAATTTGTAGCATGTGAACTATGCTAACTTCATATCAGTTAATGTGTGTTGAGAGCTTATCTCTTGAACTATGTACTTTGTAATCTGCAATGTTGAAACTCTGATAAGAGAATATACACAGACATGTCTTTGCAACCACTGGCCAGTGTTAGATCTGACTTGAAGGATATCAGATTACAATGTGTAATATAATAGGTGGTGCTAACATTCTCAGGTTACATTTGGATTCTGAGTTGTTATCTTTATACCAGCTTCAGACGAGCAAATAATTCTAAAGACCCAAAACCATGGGGCCGAGCAGTGACCACAGGAATGGAACTGTGGACGCCTGTGTCTGAGATTCCTACTTAACGTGGGATGCACTGTATGTACCAATCAGTCATGTTGGTAATGCTGTTCCTGTCGAGCAATAGTTCGGAAATGCGGGCCGTGCATTTCATGCTTCTGAATCTAAAGGGCAAGCAGAAAATGGCACTAATAGAATTTCAAATGTATTTTTCTGTACCAAACATCGAAAAATGCAACTGGATGTTTTGATACATCAAGGATAACGGGAAGAGAGGCAAGGTGTGCATACCCACTGAATAGTATGAGGTAGAGGATATTGAAGAGTACCTGAAGTGAGAACTGGGACAGGCCATCACACTTAAGCTGCGCAGCGACACCAATATTCTACACAGCAAAATGACCAGTACTGCCGACATATACTTATGATGAAACGACACTCTCACAGCTATGTTGGGGTTCGAGAATGTGATGTACGAAGTCAATAACCTACACAAATCACCCTACCTGTAAACATATTCCCTGTGAATGTGATACAAATAAATTGCAATTTAGTGATTGGTTCATACCTTAATGGACTGCCCAGCCAAACACTGTATGAGTTTGTTGTGATTTTGCTGCCGGGGTTTAAACTAGTGGACATGCCGAAGACACCCATTTATGTCTTGGTCATCACTGAGAGTGTACATGAAGTGCTCGTGTATATCATCGACCAGGAAAGCTGTCTGCTAAATTCTCAAAGCAAAGAAATCACAGTCTGACTACATCTGCGCAAAGATGGCACTGACCTTTAAACATACGAAAGTAATAAAAGCAGCTTACTGCACAAAACCAGACATCAGTACAGGATGAGCATCCGCCAGTCTAACATCAGAAAACATGAGTTTTATGCACAGATTGGGACTATCTGTTAAGCAATATGGACAAATAAATTCTAAATATGATAAAGCTGGCAGGGTTCGAATACTCGATCACCAAGGCAGAACTCCATGCATACATGCCTTACCTGCCAGGACTGTACACCCCCTTGTACAACCTGTGGATACCGATCCAAAACCAATATGTCTACACCATACCCCGTAATTATTATTTATGGTTTCGGGGGACAATACTGAAGGCCGGGAATGCAGTACCAGTGATGGTGACAATTGTTAGGATTGGGATTCTACACATGATAAGCCACATCATGTCCAAGCTCAATGGGAGCAAAGTAGATGTGATGTGCAATGTAGGAATTACGACAACCATAAAAAATTACCTCTTCCTGACACAAAACCAGCTTCCCGTGGAAAAAATGGCTGAATGGGGTATCGAGCAGGACTACAAGGTTCTGGTATACACACAGGGGAAATTTGAAGTTTGCATCCCGCTGGCCATGCTGTTAGGCTTTGCCAAGTACTACAAACACATAATTATCAATGCAAAGCAGGAACAGGTATTTCTCATGGCCAATATGCAAGCTGTATACTGGTACCGATGCCACGCCCAAAGTCACAATGTTGGCTATCCGGTCCATAGAATGGCTTCTGCCACATGTGCAGGTGAAAATGTCGGAATGTGTGAAACTGTTGAAGTATACAGAGAAAGGTAGGAACACCGACATAGCGACTGAATAACATCTGCCAGTTCACAGCAGTGGCCTACCTCGCATTAGAAAAACAGTATGAGGCAGAGGACTTCCGGAAGGCCGAAACGGCATATGGTGCAAGGCATGGTCCGGGTACAACTGCCAATGTGGTATGTGCAACTAATCACTGACAGCGACATGACAGCACTGATCAATGGTAACATGTACATAATGTAGCATGAAATCAAGCCAATAGGCAATGGCAAGATGATGAATGCTGTCAATTTTTCATAAACACGACTTTGCCGGCACTCTCTCTCTCTTGTCCACATGAACGAAAACTCACCAAAATGTATACTGACTTTATCCCGTTGGATGTGGAGAAGTATGGTAGCATCACAATTGGATACAAACATGTGCACTTTAAACTGCCGAGATGGCCAGAGCATGTGGAATGTTGCACCAGGCTCGAACATTGGGTGAGTCAAAGAATGGCAACTGCCTCGTTCTCTATCCAACACCCTGCAGTATTGTTGTGTGTGTGTGTGTAGTCTACTACCTACACCCAAACTCTGGGCTACTGTGTACCACAGCAGACCTGATGGAACATGCAAACAAAGGGGATATACAACAGGTGTAGTTATGGCGGACAATCGCTTACGAGATGAACCACCCTGCTAGACCTACTTACTAGACTGAGTCTTACACCGGCGAACAGCATACAGCAGTCATGAAGTGTGGCACAATTACATGGAAGAGACAGTGCATGCCGCTCACCTACAAGGTGTTTCTCACAGCAAAGTATGTATAAGAAGCCAGGAGCAGTATATCATATGTGCATTCAGTGTCTGTGTGGTGGAGTGCTATGAGTTTCGACCTGAAGTCGTTGGCAGCACAGCTCCCAGGAGAGTCAACCACCACCACCATCACCATGGGCTTCAACAAATGTGAATGAGTGCAGTTCTGGCAGAAGATGTTAACCTCTATGAATGCTATTATATGGGCTGCCAAGTTGTGTTCAAACCGGAGCTTTGGTACGAGCAGTTACAGTTGTGCGATGGTACCAACCACATGTGGGGCTATCAGGATGCCTGGGATGAATTCCACAATACAATTGTGTGGCAAGTACGATGGATGTGCAGTCGTCCATTTGCGACCCAGCAGTCACCTCCCTGCCAATGGGTACATCCTCAAAGTTCATGCAGACTTCGAAGACATTACAGAATGCCAATGTTCGGGCAGGCAAGTCCACTTTGCCCTGCACCACGAGAATGGCAAGACATGTTGCTGGTACAAGGTATTTACATGACATATACATACAACAACGATGAAGGACAGCAAATTGTACCTAGCATTCAGTGCACATGTGTGTTGCATATGCAAGTAAGAACGAGTACTTCACTTGAACAGTATGAAGGGCGACATTACATGGGCCCCCAAGGGTGAGTTGACATGCAACAGCATGTGTAGGTGCTAGGAAGTTGATTGTGGACTTGTTGCACACCTGCTGCTGCACCTGTCGAGATGAGTGTGGAGAAGGAGGCAAATGCAATGGAGGACCTGAGGGGAGTTAGATAGCCCTATAAGACCAATGTGGCCAGCCTGGCCACCTTCACTCCAGCAGCATCATGAGCACGCCATTCATGCCCAAGGACTGCTACACAAGTGTGCTGCCGGGACAGGGCAATGTTATGTACCCCATCTTCGACCACCAGGGGGATGAGCAGAGCATTATGAAGTAGTGCAATGGGTTCGACAACTGGCTGATAGCACAGACCCTGTCACCATACGAGTGGTGTCAGCAGCAGCTGGCATACTTCACCAGGGTGTTGCACAATCAACCATATGCACTTTGATACACTGCTGCCCTGTAGAATGGACAAGGTAGGGGCACATACACTCCTCCATGATGCCCTCCATGTTACTGCAGCACAACCACCACCCTTGGTGCTGTCGTCCATCGAATTATGTGAAGGGCAGCCCCTCTCTCAAGGTCAGCCAACCACTGCCACCAGTCATTACACTGGATGATGACAGAGCAGTGACCACCTGGGAGAAGGACAGGAGGCGGCCCAGGCACAGGTAGACATTGCATGCCAACTGAGTTGGAAGCGGCCAAGCAATGCATCTTAGATGATAGTGGAGTTGACCAAGCTGTAGGACTTGTTTGCCAGCAAGCCACTACCACCACCACCAACGCGACACTGTCCAGCAGCAGCAGTAGCAGCAACAACAGCAGCAGTGGTCACACCCCTGGTGCCTGCGCAAAGCAAGGAGCAACAGGTGTATGCCTCCACCACTACTATGCTGGTCGATGTTGGTATGTCCACCACCACCACCACGCTGGTCGGTGCAGGCACCTCCACCGACATTAATCTATAAGGATCGATGAACTGGATGGTGAAGTTGTCGCTCAGTTTTGCTCAAATTAAATAATTTCTCCTCAGTGTTTGGGATGATAAATATTCCCTCCATATTGTTGTGAAGCTGGGTGACAATGAAATATGCACCATACACCATGCTGTAGAACAGATTTGGCAGATGCTTGGGGTGGCGACAGAGCTTGTTGCAGTTGTTACATGCCACCCTAATAAATGCCCACATGAAGTGGTAGTGATCACAAACCTTCTAGTTGTTCACTCTGGTGAAGGGGTCCGAACAGAGCTAGCAGGTGGTGGCCCTAGTATAGTCAGCCCATTCGCCTGGTGTCTGTAGTTGCATTGGCTCGGACTGGCTATATATGTCCTTCATCATAGTGCCAATCCATACAATTTTCCTCATGAACTTCTTTGCCGTACCATCGCCAGTGTAGCGATACACTCTGTCCATTGGGAGACTGGCAGTCTTGGCAGCAAGTATGAGATCATTGTCCACCTTAATGTATACACCATAGCTGGAAATCATATGACTTTGGTACTTATAGGTGTACAATGTCATAGGGTCCTGCTCGCATGTCTGGACAGGTTGTACATATGCCTCGAAATCTGCATACACAACTAAAGGTAACTTGTCCACATAGTAAAAGTTCTGGAACCAGAGCACAGGAGGCTGGCCATTCTCTGTAGGCATGTTAGCATAGACAGCAGTGTGGTCATTAGAGTATTAGAGTACCTCCTGTGTTCGCCCAGAGTCTTTGCAACAGTGAGCCCTGTCACCCACAGCTATTCATAGTATGCTTGCAGACATTATTTGCAGACCTGGATGACATTTCGATGGGCGGTCACCTACATGTGTACAATATAGGAGAAATCAGCTATGAGGCAATAATGTGCATTGCCATCTTCCATCATAATGAGGAAGAGATCGAAGTGGGTGGCATGCTCCTCCTTCGATACTCATATTTTGGACAATGGTGTTGTCTTCCTCATAAATGTAGATATTCATGCTGACCCCTGGGTTCTTCTGCTTTAAGAGGGGTATCTGGCATAGAGAGCCAGGCCAGTGAAGTCGAACCTGGCCTCCAAGTTTTGGTACTACTGGTCGATGCAGTAGAAGTGCCCCCTCCACATAGTGTGCTAGGATTGCCCATTTAAAGCACTGCTGGTTGTGGTTGGGATTAATGATTACCCTCTTTGCTGCAATTGAAGCAGGCAGGGTGATTTAGGAGGAGCCTCGTAAGGGGGTCGAGCATATTGAAGCATAGTTGGAGCCTCTTCACTATTGCAAACATCCAGCTGCTGCTTGAGGTATTCTCTGCAATGTATGTTCTCATCACACCTCTATACTCACTCTCCTCCAAGAAGCCATGCTGGTTGGCTGCACCAGACCCAGTGTAAAGTTGGTGAGTGCCGTCCTTTGGCGGCGATCTGACACACAGGCACGAAGGACGATGCCTGTGGTGCAGTCGATGGTCCCGGCTGTGGAGTGGTGGTGTTGGTGGAAGGCCCTGGCCAAGGCTAATTGTTGGTGATGCACAAGCATTTAGTTGGTGGGGTGGTGGCAGGTCCTGTACACTTCATGCTGTGAGCATACAGGTTATCCTTCTGGGTAAACTGCCTACCACAGTTCCCACACTACAGGTCTTGACACTGGGACTGGCCCTACAACCATGTTTGTGCCGCCTAGCTTTGGTGGGAGGTTGAAAGCCGTCATTGTAGAACTTGCAACAGACTTTAGTGGCTTGCTTGGGTACCCTGTGCACATGACATGATGCCTGAAAAGGGTTTTGGTTTGGGTATATGTTTTCCTGCTCCAATCATAGATGTGTGCCTGTGCCTCCCTGAACGAATTGAGGGCACAGTGCCTCTTGTGTCGAAGACCATTCTGGCGATCTGTAAACACAAGATCACAAAACCCACATTGACGGGCCGGCAGCCATATCGAAGGTGCAAGAGTAGGTGATGGGGGTGGCTAAGATAGGGTGAGCACTGATGATAATGTCGAAATTGATGAAGTAGATGGTGATGATGATGATGATGGTTGTGAAGAGGGTGAGGAAATGAAAATGAACGATGGATCAGAAGATGCCATTGTGGACACACAAGGTTATTATTAAACAATGATGGAAGTCTGTAACACCCTCTTCTTCTTTCTTGACTGCCAGCTGAGGCTGGGCGGCGATGGAGCTCAGCTCGACACCGCTTGCATTATTCAGGCCAGGAGGCGAATCCCTATGGACCATATTATCTGCCTAAGGGGGATGCTGTGAGAGCATGTAATGAGACCAACTAGCCCTAATGTACAATAGTTCCATGCAAACAGACATACTATGCTGTAGTAGTTATACAATGGTAGTGTGAGGGCATGGGTGCCACCAATATTATCATTAGTACACACACATTTGTATACACATATGTGAACACACACATGTACAAACATAGCAGAGATAAAATACAGGACTCATGACTTGGGTGTGATGCACATATCCTGTGGTTTAACTTATTCAAAAAAAATTTCACCCAAGTAGGTTTCTTCGGAGCACTCCTGGCCATCATTCCACTTCATATTCTGCCTGTGTGCTGTACAGGATTCATGAAATGGGTGTGACACATGGTTTCCATGGTTTACATAATAAAAAAAATTCACCCGAGCAGGTTATGTTGGAGTGCTCCAAGCCAACAATCCACAGTGCATTCTGGCTGCACACTATACGGGACTCATGGCATGGGTGTGACACATGTACCACGGTTTACATAATTTAAAAAAATTTCATCCAAGCAAGTTATAGCGCAGTGCTCCCAGCTAATATTCCAAAGTGGATTCTGTGTGCACTCTATACAGGACTCATGACACGAGTGTGATGCATGTGTCCTGTGGTTTAACTAATTTTTTTTAAAATTTTCAGCCGAGCAGGTTATGTTGCAGTACTCCCTGCCAACATTCCACAATGCATTCTGTCTGTGCACTATACATGACTCATGGATTCCATGGTGCATTCCGCCCATGTGCTATACAGGACTCCTGGTATGGATGTGACACACGTGCCTCGTGGTTTAAATAATTTAAAGAAATTACCAGAGCATGTTTTGTCAGAGGCTTGTGGCCATCATTCTGTGGTGCGTTCAGCCCACACACTATATGGGACTCACGGTATGGATGTGACACATGTGCTTCATAGTTTAAATGCTTTTGTAAGATTAATTTTCACCCAAGCAGGTTTCTTGGAGCACTCCAAGCCAACATTATACGGTATATTTTGCCTGCCCACTATACGGGTCTCATGAAATGGGTGTGATGCATGTGTGCAGTGGTTTACGTAATAAAAAAACAATTCACCTGAGCAGGTTACATCAGAGCACTACAAGCTGATGTTCCATGGTGCATTTTGCCTGCACGCTACACAGGACTCATGACATGTGTGTGATGCACGTGTCCTGTGGTTTAATTAATATTTTTAAAAAATTCTTCACCTGAGCAGGTTACATCAGAGCGCTCCCTGCAGACATTCCTGGTGAATTATGGCTGCACGCTTTACAGGACTCATGGATTCCATGGTGCATTCTGCCCGCATGCTATACTGGACTCATAGTATGGCATGACACACATGTGCCTCGTAGTTTAAATAATGAAAAAAAATGTTTTACCCCAGCAGGTTTTGTCGGAGTGCTCCCAGCCGACATTCCATGGTGCATTCTGCTTGCATGCCATACAGGACTTATGCTGTGGGTGTGATGCATGTGCCTTGTGGTTAAATAATTCTTTTTAAAAAATTCTACCCAAGCAGGTTACATCGAGGTGCTCCTGGCAGCAATTCCACTGTGAATTCTGCTTGCACGCTATATGGGACTCATGGCATGGGTGTGATGCACTTGCCCCATTGTTTAAATTTAAAAAAATGTCATCCGAGCAGGTTACATTGAAGCGCTCCCGGCCGACATTCCACAGTGAATTCTGCCCGCACGCTATACGAGATGCATTGCATGGGTGTGATGTGCTAGCCCTGGGGTTTAAATAATTTGTAAAAAAGTTGTATGATGAGATTTGGGTGGATCTTAAAACAGAGGTCTTGAGATCCTATGTGTATGAAGTGACGTGAGTATGGAATGGCACCGAAATGAAGGGGTGTGAGATCCCCAAGAAGGCCCGCCGACCAACAGCATCGCTCGATTTGACTCACACTTTTGAAAAAAAAAACAGTGGCCCTTGGTAGGAGGCGAGTTTGCTAAGATACCACATGCTGTCCAGGAACCCCATCTATTGTTCTTAATAGTGGTCTTATTAGGGGCATCTGTACTATACACAAACCGAATCACTCACTCACTCACACACATGCATGTTCGTGCGGACACAGACTCTGATTGTGAATACACAAAGTTCTGTAACCATCTCTGATACCTTAAATTATGTATCATGCATCGATGCGTCATAATGAGAAAATTTGTAAAAAGATTACTTTTCATAGTTTCATTTGACCGACGAATGAATAAAGTGGCGTGGGCCTTTACAATGATAATGTTACATAAGGCAGAAGGATACACAAGTTACATACACATAGATCTTAAGCAGAGCTTTCACAAGTGCATTTTTTTTACAGTGAATAGCGTGTACTAGTTTTTAGAAATGCACTCTATCACCCGGTGTGGGAGTGGGCCTGCAAAGGGTAGCATTGGGAGACGGGCTGATGTTTATCGCCATGTTGGTTACAAAGGGGGATAGGGAGATTGTCCTTTTTTTAACACTGCATCGAGGAGGGGGACGGCTAATGACTTTCGCAGTAAACGTCTCTGTCGCCGCGGTCTTCGCGAGCGAATGTCCTAATGTATGGAGCTGGTCGTCGCGAGGGGATCTAATGTATGCAGTCCTGTGGACCGCACACGCTGCCGTGTCCATGCTCAGATCTCGTACGAGCATGGGATGCCTTTTCGACAGCACTACATGGATGGCTCTCGTACGATACCAAAGCACATTTTTAAAAATTTTTTTAAAATTTTTGCGAGTGTCACACACGTGGCTTATCTGTGTTCGACATGTAATTAGGACTATCTCACTGTAACGTTAACTTGTGCATTTATGGTGGTCCATGTGATGTTTTTTGTTTGCAGTCTCCATGATACTATATCACTCCCAATGTGTTAACTAGACTGTGGCGGTAGTCCCATTATTTTATAGTTCATACAAATTAAGCAGGGCTAAAATAGGTATGATGGTAAGACCTTGTAAAATCATCAGTTCGAATACAAATTATTAACCTGTGAGCCCACAAATGCGGTGTATTATCCATTTGGGTTTACTTACCTATGCTTTTTTTTGCATAAGGCAGAGGAATAGCTTGACACACTATAGGACCAATAACATGTGCTCATATACTTAAGTTGTTCCCCACATCACGACACTACCCATTCTGCATATAGGCTAGGATTTTTTTATTTTGTTTACCGTTGTTATCTACATTCCCATTTCTCATTTCCTCATTTTATAACAGTATCACTCACATCTTGTTAAATAGACCGCGGATGATACTTTAATGTGATTATCTATGTTCCTGTTTCCGTTTCCTCAACAGAGAATAAAGTAACATAATATTATTGGGATTCTACAACCAAAACCCATACTTTTAATGATGAATTAAAAGTGATGGTACCCGTTGGTGTTAATTTCATGTAGTTTCCTCCTTTTATATCTTCGAATAACATCACATCTTATTAGAAATATACACAAACTGGGGTGGTTTTTTTTTACCATGAACGGTCTATAGTTGAATTACTGGCATTGGTATAATGGGGAATAAACAATGTGTTGGACTCTAAGGTATGCATAAATTTAGACCTGTACACTTACAACAGAGATGTGAAGAAGTCGAACAGTGCTGTACATCGATCGTCTCGTGGTGCTGCAGGGTGGCGGCTTGATGGTGATGGCCTTGGTGAATGCTACTAGGCGAATAAGCATGTATCCTTGAAGGGGCTGTATTTAAGTGCTGCAGCATGTGTAGTCCACCTCCCCCTCTCATGCCTACATTAGCCATCACCAAGGAGCAACTAACCCCTTTCTTCATTTCCCCATGTACTGGTCCAGACTGCTGCATACATTACCGGCTCTCCTGACTGGCTGCAGCTCGCAGGGTGTCCAATGCTCCCAATGCCTCTCTCAACTACTCATACTGCATGTTCTTCTTAAAGTGAATTGGCCTTATCATATGTTCCAGACCGATACTGCATAGTCATCACAGTGGTAGGTGCATTTGGGTTGTGCCACAGACATTACTTCATTGGATTTGTAACTGTGTTTTTCCTCTCTCCTCTTCTTACAACCAGTAGGACTGCATATCATGTTCATGACCTCACAATTATGTGGGTCATTATTATTATTCTGGTCGGATTTCATTGTGTGTAGCCATGATGGTGCTGGAATTTATATCTCCTCATTATATAGTACTCCGAGAGGTCTGGGAGAAAGGGTAGTTCTGTCAGGGGCTTCATAGAGGTCGGATGCAGGGGACATCAGTGCATGCATATGGGCGCCAGTTTGGTGGTCAGTTACACCATAGCTGTCGCTGACATAGTGTGTGTGTGAGTAGAATTTTTTTTTTACTTCTACTTACTGACAGACCACTGGAATAGGCATTGTACTCGTACATTTTTTCCCTTGTTTGTCTCAGAAATGGCCATTGTGGTCTTATGCACTACTTGTAGCAGCAATAATCACATATGCACACTTCAGTCCCTGCTGGCTATCAATATGGCCACCAGTAGCATTTATTGTGGCACTGACAGACTGTTGGAGGAGGTGGTGTACATGTGCATGCACGATATCGCTGCCTGCCTTGGGCAACGTGCCTTCCAGCACCACTGGCTCTGAACATGGCCATTGTTATATACAATTTTCGACTGGCTAACAAAATGGCCGATGTCGAGATATCCGCTCATTGGGGTACTTGGAAATCGATCT
The DNA here is from genome assembly GCA_029891345.1 of Dryococelus australis. Lineage (NCBI taxonomy): Eukaryota > Metazoa > Arthropoda > Insecta > Phasmatodea > Phasmatidae > Dryococelus > Dryococelus australis. Next base: position 66,712,343 of record CM057002.1, on the reverse strand, counting down.
CGATGGACGATGGGGATTTTCTACTGGCTGACAATATGGCCGCTGGCCTCGTAAGGTACGTTTTGAATCTTTCCGCAGGATGAGAGGAACACTTCGGAAATTTTTTTTTGGGCAGAGACCTTACTTGGCTGGAGGCAGTCCTCCGGTCTTCCGCCTGACGCCTGGCCCAGAACCAACCTTTTTATACTACTGATACTTTTAACCAATGTAACCACGCAAATCACAAAACAAAAATACTAAATATAATCCCCTGCTTATAGACATATAACTGCTCTTTTAAGACCGTAGTTGTGTCTATCTCAAGGGATATTTCAGCATAAACATTTCCTAGTAGGCCATCTCGATGTCTTGTACGCACGTTTGTCCTTGTATTTGGTTGTTAGTTGGCCACGTGTGTGTGTATGTGTGTGCGAGAATATTATTTATTAATATTTTTAGCCTATTTAACTGCGGGTTAGTAGGAAGTGGGTTACTCGCTAAGCGAACACCTAGGACGCTCAACTATTAGAATCATCCAGTTTCTAAAGCAGATGTGAACTGAAGTGATGAAATATTCTCGCAGACATTCACAACTCATCGCTCATGTCGTCATATTACTAATATGATTGTCCTGATATGGCGGTGTTCATGAGCTGGTTACATATATTTCCATTCGAAATGCTTTGCTTTAGTAGATCGCATAACTTGTTTGATACACTTTCATCGTTAGATTTTAAAGATAATATCCACAGAGACTGTGCCCCGGTCAGAGTCAGACACACGCGAATAGAGATGACAGGCATTGAGACCGAGTGCGACCTGATCAGTCTGTTGTTTAATAAATTTGCGATCTGGCAGGATAAAATTGAGATGCTGCCCGCTGCCACTTGTTAATTTTATCGTTCGCATCACCACACCGAAATATCAATTACTAAAGAAATTTGAAAATATTATGAAAAGAATGCAGTACTTTAAAGTAATTTATATGTTTGGCATAATCCATGAAATACTTAGACGTTGTTGCAGATGAAATGTATAACTGCAAAGATGATATTTCCGAAGCTAGTAATAACTCCGGTAATTGTTAACAAAATGCCACTAGTTATTATGCTTTAAAACATTAATTATGTCAGAAAATATCATTTGGAACACGTCCTGATAGAGAGACGTACAGGCGAGAGAATGCAAAAACAGGAATAGTTACTTTTAAAAAAATAACCCTCTTGAAGCATCCGCCATTTTTACCTCATGAAAATCGAATCCAGTGCACTCTGGCGGGATCTTGATGAGTTAGCGATCGAGCATCGAGGCCGCAGGCATTTCTTTCATGCAGTTGTAATATTAACTTTTGATTAGTACGTGGACCTTGTTTACGAATTAAAGTGATAAATAAATAGTGACCACCCTTCCTAACTTTTCCGTATAGTGTTTAGAGAGATTTTAAATTAAGTTATTCGAAATGGATTTTGTACTCTACACTTCAAAGACTTTAGAAAGTAGCCTAAATGACATAAAAGTGAAGTCAGCGAACATATATTATTCCATATTTACTGCCAATAATTCCATTCATATTGTTATGATGTAGTCAAAGTTTTAAAAAAGTATCATTTCGCGATCAGAAGGTACCAAAACTGTTGCGCTTTTTTCATGTTTATAAAATGCATGATAGGTATAGAGCTAGTACTTTAGTTGTACAAACATACTGTTGCAAGACGCCAGAGGGGCTTATCCGAGTTTCTTAGGGATAGATGTTTTTAATAAAAATAAAAGAACTCAATTATATTTTTAATTTATTTACACAGTTATTATTTACAACAATAAATCACCCATCATCACTCTTACTCTTGTTATTCTCAGTTGCATAGTCCCGCTCGTCAGCCGCACTCTTCTCTGTACCGATGCTCGCAGTCCGCAAGCTCCACTCACACTCGCCGCCACTCCTCGCTCTACTGCCTCATCGCTTAACGTCGTGCAATCCTCGAAACTCTAAGAAATGAAGGCTTGGAGGCCCGTCGTGGCTTAAGTAGATACAACTTAATAGCCTGGTCAAGGTTCACAGCACCCCGAGTATCGCTGAGAGAGGCTAGACCGATGACCAGAACATTCTTTCAAAGATAATTTCAGAAATTGGATCTGCTGAAGATGAGGAGCTCGCGAGACGCGATAGGGTTATCGCCCACGTGGTGGTGTGCCTTTGTATATCTCCACGGCCTCCTACGATTACTGCTCACTTGCTTGAGCAGGACGGGCCAAGGCAGACCGGCGACATGTAATAAAACACTCTCTTCTATAACCTATAAAAGGAAATACGTGGTTCTCGGAAATATTGGCATTCACCACTGGTAGTCAAAATGAGCTGTGTTTCTTGTCGTTTTTTTTTTTTCAGCGAGAAAGGCGCATTTCATCCTACGAAACTTATCTACACCCGGAGCAACATAAAGGATATAATAGAGTACGCCCGACTCAGAGGAATACGCGTTATGCCGGAGTTCGATACACCAGGTATGCTAGTGGATAAGACTGTTTCACTTGGAATACAAGTGGTTGCTCATCTTGTAAGGAAGTGATTCATGAGTATTTATATATTTTTTATTCGCATTCCCTAACTACTATAGTTACAACTCCCTGGAGGTGTTATTAGGCAAAAAGTGTTTAATTTAATCTGCTTATTTACGCTATCTATATCATACAAACTATGCACCTATATCTGTCACAATGTAACTATCTCTTACTGTATTAGGGTCTGAGAACAAATGTAATAAATGATCTCCGCAGTAAACCACTACTCACTTTATTACCAGTATAATACATCAAAGAAGTAAATTTGGTTTTATTAGTATCATTTTTACAGTCAGATTATAAATTAACCCAGGTAGCACGTTGCTTATAAGGATCGCAAACAGGATGCGAATTAAAATTTTTTGCAGAGGAAGGAGGGGAAACTTCTTTTTCGGTGAACTCGAGACTTTTCGAGATCTGCGTTTCCCTGCAACGTGTTTTTATGAGAAGGGGAGTTCTCCAGCACACTAGCTACCCAAGTTCTCACCTGTGAGTAATGCGATCCCTTCTCGAGCATATAGAAGGCGCTGTCTCGTTTCTACCATCGTCCGCCATGTTAACGTCTTGCCACACGCCACAGCCGTGAATGCTGCCACAGCTCTCCTATATCAACAACTCTCCAACAATACTTCTTACCCGCCACACAGTGGGGCGAAACACCCATTTTCCTGGACAAAACACCAAAAATGAAAGTTATAATTATGGTTTAAACTATTCATGGCCATGTAGTGCAATGTCTAGGACAGTAAAAACTACAACTAATAGCGTATTTGCTCATTTCCTTTGGCTGTAAAAATACTGCAAAAAAACTGGATCATATACGAGTAGATGCCATTTTTGCGAGCTACAGGAGTCCAAGATGCCTCGTAGTCCTGTGATCTTAGGTGATAAGGTGATACAATGATTAAATTTGACCATTAAATAAACGCCTATTATGATGTTCCTAAGATAGCGTAACTATATAAATTTATATAATTAACTTATTTTCCTTAAGGTTTCTTGTACAAGTCGATTTTTACATAAATCTTTGTACGTTCGCAGACCTACTAAATTTTCCCCACGAGGCCCCACTATAAGTGTTTTACTAATTAAATAAAAAATCCTTCCCTTACAATAGATATAAAAATTACGTGCTAATTCGCACCACCTCCAGAGAAAATAGCGAATAAGTGAGCGCGCGTGCATTTGCTAGACAGCGCATGTGTCAGGGCGCGTGACACTGGATTGGTGGGCACGGAACAGCGCTTATGGATCTCACTTCCCCTCGTATTTTCTCTCTCCAGATATACGTGATCACTGTACTTTATTATCCCGTGAAACGTGTTGTTTTGATATCTAAGTGAGGATTTAATGGGGGTAACCAATCAATGAATAAACAAAAGTGAGTGGGGAAAGTGTATATGGCGATAGTTATTTACTTATGACAAGTGTCGTGCCACTTCAAATGTACTTCAAGGATGTTAAATATGGAAAAAAGTAATAATTTGGCAAAATCCGCGACCATCTTCAACTAGATTTTGTCGCCCACTTAAAATGGAACTTCAAAAAGAGACCAGAGAAGCTATTAAAAAAGAGTACGAATACACTGATACGCAAATAAAAGTATTTCTTCCATCTGAAATTTTGTTACCAGGAAAAGAATAATTGTCCATCAGACAGCAAATGTTGATGACTATGATTGAAGGGAAAGTGAGTTCAGCGATAAGATGAACGGCATCGAGTCATCGTTGCAATTTGTGTGGAGCGCTCCACAAGATCAAGAATGTTATACAGTAGACAACATGGAGAAGAGGTCAGTTAATGAACAAGCTTCATATTTAAATACGATTCCTCGAGAGGTTGCTCCATGTAAGTTATAGATTGAAGATACAGTCATGGCATGTGAAGCAAGAATTTAGGAGTGTGGTCGAGGAGACGAAGAGAGCCGCGACACTAGCGGTGGGCCAGCTTTTTGATACAAGGCCAAGACACAACCAATGATGGATATACAGCCCGTCGTTTTCTCCATGATCCTGCACATGCGGTGATTTCTATTACAGCTCATTCTGATGTCCTGATAAAGCGGCGTGGTCTAAAATTGCGCATCTTTTCCTGTGGATATACTATCAGCGCCCAATACTTTCTGCGATACGCCATTGATACAGTATGTCCGTGAGTACTCATGGTATCTGATGCCTCCTGCAGTGTGCAATGTTCTAATTCATGGTTCGTACGTTATCGAAGTCGTTTTGTTTCCTGTAGGAATGCTAGGAAGAGGCCCAGGAAGCCTGGAACAAAGGTTTTCGCAGGTTCTGGGAGAGATGCCGCAAGTCAAGCAGAGAGGCGACTAACAGAAATATAATGAACATAATGTTGATATATTCTCAGCCTGTAATTTCTTATACTAGGACATTGGAACAGGGAAAAGATAGAAAAATAAGCCCACAAGTTATATGTCTTCTAGCAATTCGTAGCATGTTGTATAAAGATGATGATGATGATGATGATAATGGTGATGATGATTCGAGTTTCTGTATTAATTGCTGTATTTTGTGTTGCTTTTGATTCTTAAAACAAAAATACTATCTTCGTTTTTTTCGCTGGACTATTGGAGTTTTTACTGTATCAGTAATGTTTAGTTTTGACACCTTGATGTGCCGCAATGTAAAGTGTCAAGCTTGATGTTTGCTCCATATACTTAAAGCGTCGTTGTATAAGCGATACAAATAGAAATAAAACTGCACTACACAATATCAGAGTAGGTTTTGTCCAGGAAAATGTGTATTCTGTCCCACTGTAAGTCGCTAGTGTCCTTTCATTTTATGAAACAAACCTTTGAAGAATCTCCCTATGTATGATGTGTTTTCTGTGCTTCACAAGTGATTTACACTTTTTTTTTTTTTTTTTTACAATTATGTATTTTATGTTCGGTTAAATTGAATTTTACTTACATTTGATTTAGAATCATAAAATTTCATGTATAGTTGATAAGAATAAGAACAGAGAGGAAATATATATAATGCTAAGGCCCAGTAAAAAACAGTTCTCATGCAAAATATTATCAAACAGGATGCTCATAAATATGGAGCGTTCTCCCTTTGGTGGAAATTTTCTAGACGTGATTAAACTTTATTTGCATCAGGCAGAGGAATGGCCTGAAAATGTAACTTTAGCAGGGCGGGCTTAAGGAAAGTTGAGCGAAGTATAGCAGTTTTGCCACAGCAGTATAACACGTTGTTTCAAATGGGAGCGTTCACGTAGCGCAATTGCGGTGCATTTTGACATTTTTGATGTTGGTAAGTTTACACAGTACGTAGCAATTCATCAAACTAAGAAATAGGCATCTTATAATACTATCAAAATATTTTCTGGTAGTTCCGCGTGTTTAAATCTTTGACTTGCCCCACTATCACTATTGAAAGGATGTAACTAAGGGCTTCCTACGAGTAATTTTTTAAGCAGACCAAAATTTTCAAGCGCTCAGGATCATTGCTGTTTTGATAACTTTACTGTACCTTACTGGAAACAAAATTGTTGAAACTCGATGAATACTCACGGGAAGCTCAGCTCAACAAGTAATGCGTGTGTGAGTGTGTACGGTTCGACAGAGAACGAGTGGATTGAGATCAGTAGATGGCGGCGAAACCTCAGTGTGTTGTCCTAGACTTATATATGCCCACTGATGGTTCCATTCTGTTGTTGAGAGTTCTGTTTACCTTCATTAACAACAACACCCAATAACATAACTCCCGAGGCATGCTGTTTATCTGTCGAGACATGTAAGAGACGGTCAAGGTTTAAAAATAAATTCTAATAGCGTTTTGTAGCCCCCAAAATCATGCGCTCGTCTGCAACTGAATTTAGTAATGCTGACTTCCTGCCAAGCAAGGAAAATGGCTGGAATACGCGTTTTCGAGATCATTTTCTTATAAGACAAAGTCAGCTCTTGCCACTATTGTGTTGCCTTGCTCTAGAGTATAAGGGGAAGGGGAAGTAATATCAGTGATCAAATATTTTAAAACAAGACTTCGAAATGATTTTCCTTATTAGCGGCCAATAAAATTAAAATCCAAACTCACTGGTGAATTGAACTTTATATATCGCTTACTGTTCCCTTATTAATTGTTGGGGTCATTAAGGGTTGGAAATAGGCCACGGCTCGGCAATCTCCTGGAGTTATTTCGAAAACCACGTAAAGTTATAGAACGGATGTCCAGACCGGGATTCGAACCCGTGTCCTCCCGAATACGAGTCCACTGCCATATCACTGCGCCAGTTGGTTTCTTTGTATTTAATTGTTGTTCCATCTTTATTGACAATAAATCGACTGCGTTTACAGAGAGTAGTGGCATAATTCCATACAGATGGACCCCAAGAAACACACACAAATACATACCCATGTCTTACCCGGGACTTGAACCTGGAACCCCTCGTACCGTAAGTTGGTGCACTCTAAATTCGAATCAGTGGTTTTTCACTGATTCTAATTTAGAGTGATAGCCAGTTACGCTACGGAGGCCGGTCCAGTTCGCTCGATTATGATGAGTGTTGTATCTTCATGTGAATAACTTAAGGATAGTGGTCACCGAAAAATGCATTGTCTTATATTTGACTGAAATGCGTGTTCAACATATACACATGATTTACCAGTAGGTACTATTTGATCGCACAAGAAAATTTGGGACGGTATTTTTTTTTTGTACAGTGGCGTGTCAAAATCGCAATTTTAGAGTTTATGGAACGTACAAATAATATAAACTAACTTACTTACTGAAATGAGATAATTTGTATTGAAATAATGTACAACGAGTTACCCCAAGGAATATTTAAAATCACGCTATGAAGTCTTTTCGCAATTTTTAAAAATTGCGTAAAATAAGGAAATTCTTGCACGTGTTTTATTTGCAGCAGTCGTGTGATTTTTTAATAAAACAAGCTTTGCTAAACATGTCTTAAAATAAATTAAAACGTGACTGTTCAGTCAGCCTTTTTAAAGTTTATGTAAATGGTTTCGTTTATGTTCTTCGTACGTCTGTAAAACATCACAATAGTGATTCTGACATGATATATTGAAAAATACTACGCGATCTATTTTTTGTGCAAGGACAGAGTACTTATATATTGATGTGCACATGTTGAATAGCAGCCCTCTTCGTGTTAACTTGTATGACATTTAGTATAGAGAGACTGGTGAGGAATATCTGTGCAGGACACACGCTGTCCTGGGGTGAAGGTCAGCATGAACTGTTGACGCCCTGCTACAAGGACAACACGACTGACGGCACATACGGCCCAATCAACCCCATTCTCAATTCCACATACACCTTCATAGTATCCTTGTTCACAGAAGTGCTCGATTTGTTCCGTGATGAGTACATTCACCTCGGAGGAGACGAGGTCAGCTTCGACTGCTGGTGAGTTTACTCGGGTCGAAAATATTTTATTCAGAAATTTAAAAATGCATATTTGTAAATAACAGGGTTACAACATTCTTCATGAATATAAATGTATTATAACTCATGGGTGTAATTTCTTTAATAAATGTTTTTGTTATTATACTTTGATATAAGAAATTAGATAAAAATTATTTTTTTTTTCAGATAACAAGTCAGTGAGTCTGTAAAATAATTAAAAAAACCAGATGAACATAATTCATTATGCTGCATGGAATGATTATTTTGGAACTAGGGGACACAGCCCATGGCCTTATTTTCTATAGTCACGGGGCTAGAACAGTTACCATGTTAAAAAAAATATGTAGGTAATAATGAAATGATGTGAAATTAACTCAACATTGAAGCGACTGCGGTCCCGTTTAATATTTCTCTATCCACTTGGCCACTGTGGCTCCACCTAACATATTTCTATTCACTGAGCCACTAAGAGGCCACTTGAAATCTCTCTATTCAATGAGCTGCTAAGGTCCCATTTTATATATATCCATCCACTTGGCCATTGCGGCCCCACTTGATATAGTTCTACCCACTAAGCCACTGCGGCCCCACTTAACATAGTTTTATCCACTGAGCCACTAAGGCCCCACTTGGAATCGCTCTATCCACTGAGCCACTGCGACCCCACTTGGAATCTTACTATCCACTGAGCTAATAAGGCCCCACTTAATTAACTTAACATTGAAGCAAGACATTTAAAGTAAAAAAAAATGATGTTGCATTACCTTCATATCTCTATGCAGTATTCTCTATGCATTAATACAAAACTTTTCATAGGGAAAAAGTAATCAAAAAATGAGTTTTAGGGTAAAAGGTAATGATTGGGTAATCTGATTTTGCTGAAATCGATCCTGACCCTTACCTCACCTTGAGGATTCGCTCTGCAAAATTCGAAGAACTTATGTTGAGTTTCAAGGGACTTAGAGGTATTAAAGACGGACAGACAGACAGACAGACAGAGATCGTCTACTTATTATATAGGATGTGTGATTTATGTTAACAGCAGTACGGATATTCAACTATACGATAACCTGGAGTAGAAGTACCAGACTCACATCTAACTGCGAATATACGTGCTTGAATGATCTTGTGTACACAAAATCTGTGATACTAATTTAGATTGTTCTAAATGATACGTCTGTACATTGCACATTTTTAAAAAAGTAATTCCCAGCGATAGTTAAAAAAAAAGCTGATAGCTATTGCCGAAATACAGAGTTCTCTTAGATTTATGCGGAAGTAGGTTTAAAAAATCTCACGTTATAATTTGACTGGCTCTAACAGATTCGCAATCGGGATTGTTCGCGGGTGCATCTCACAGCGATAATTCTCCGCACATTAGATGGAATCTTTCGTAGCGTTGGTGAGGTCTTGGTCGGAATATTTTCAGACCAACAGATGAAACACGTTCTCAGCATTGCTGCAGCATATGCAGCCGCTACTAAGATGTGGCAGGACTTCTTAGATGCCCTTCCTTCCCACTCGGACTGAATACCTCAGATACTGTGAGGATTCTGGTCTTCACTTAGGGATGTATAGACAACTAAATGAAGATATTCATTTCACAAGCTATCTCTCTTCACCAATGCGATTTACTACGTTTTAATAATAATAAAAAAACTATTTCTCCTTTCCATATTTCCAGTATTACCAATATTCCTTCAGAATTGTAGAAGTGAACTCAGCCTAATAAAACCACCTGAAAATTTCACGGGAGATGCTTCGTATTAAACCATAGTAACGTAACTTCAAACTCGCATGCCGTGAGAGACGACGTGTTGCAGGGAGAGCAACCCGGATATCAAGATCTTCATGGGAGAAAACAACATCAGCAGCTACGAGCAGTTGGAGGAATACTACATGCTGAGGGTGCTATACATTACTGCCACCCGCGGAGCCAGATCTGTCGTGTGGCAGGAGGTCTTCCAGAACAATTTGTCCCTTCCTGATACAACTGTCGTGCACATATGGACCGGCGACCAGGATGATCTTCTTGCCGAGGTTGGTGCACTTAGCTTAAAACTTGTAGACCTGAGCATTGCGAGAACAATTATAACTTCTCAACTTTACCTGGTTCTGTGACCTTCTACAGCTTTTCCTCCCAACCGCAGTTTCAGAACAGTCAAATATACAGAAGTGAAATAGAGTAGTGGTGCATGTGACACAGACGTACTTAGCTGACAAAAGTCTATGCACCGCAAAGGCCATTCTACCGCGCACGTTTTCCAACACAGTATCCCTACTTAACAGGGCGACCTAAACTAACTTAGGATAGTGGTTGAATACGTAATTTTACTAACTAAACTAACTTATAATACTAGTGGAATGAGTTTTTCATTGCAGTTTGAATTTACGTAGTAAGGTTGGTGCCTCTTTGCAAAATCTGGCAGAAGTTACATTGTGCATCCCTTATTGTTTCACCAAACTGGACATTCATGAGTCCATACACTGGCAACAACTTATTCTTCCATGCCACAGGTACTTGTGTGAGCCACCTGATGGCAGGCTATACATACATAAACATATGGGGGTAACAAGGCCATTCGGACCACCCCATATACTTACTTGCTTTCTTTTGCATGAGCTGAATTACATGATCACGAATTTTTGAGCTTTCATTGTTTGGATTAGTAGGCCACTGGTCAACTGCAGTGAGTGAGTGAAGATATTTCGACAGCTGTTAGCATCAAGGCCAGAAAAGCCGAGCTAACTGCAGTGTCAAATACATTTGTCACAGGCTGTACTCTGGGCGTGGTCAAGTAGGAATCGAACCTGGTTTGTCGTGGTAGAAGGCGAGGCATCTTACCCACTAGTAGGGATGGGCATAATCGAATAAGGAAATTTGAAATATTCGATAATCAAAGATTATTCGAGTGATTGATTATTCGTACTCGTCATTCGAATGTTTTAAACCGAGCGGTCGACACCTTTGAGTCCTACTTGTCACTATTCGTCGCTCATCACTCGTCTTTCGAGTATCGAGCAGGATAGGCAGCTAGTGGCGAGTTCCAAGTGATTATTCAATCGCCGTTCAACACTAACTTCGCTACCCTGGCTGGACGGACGAAAGTGAAAACACATGTAGCGTTCTTTGTTTAGCTGTCAGTTGTCACACACAACTTTGTGACTGTTGAGTTTCCCGTTAACCAAAGTCCGCTGCTGCTCCGCCCTGCCTGCGGCATGCGCTGTTGCCAGTTATCCATAAAAATTAATTAACGGGGCCATAAACAATCATTCTGAACATTTCAAGCCCGGCAGTATAGTCTGGACGCTGTAATGTACTATCTTTCCGCCAACATTTTTCTGCACTAAATTATTATTTGGTATACTATTAAACTATTTCAGGTCAAGCAATTTATCTTACTTATTAGTAGTTTTTTTACTCTCATGATAATTCTAATTTAAATAATAAATGTAATACCTATAAAAAATAACGGTGGATAAACTATATTAAACATCATTGACAATTTATGGTGATATAATTTATGGTTACATGATAGAATTATGAAATAAAGATCAAATAATTATACAAAATAATGTGACACCAGTTTTACCCACACAAATGTATATTAAATTTATATACATGATTCTTTTTTGTTATACAAGCTTCAGTCGCGCTGTAATATATACAAAGCCTATTGTTACATATTATGGCAATTCTTGAAATTCCTGTTTACGAACAGAAAGTAATTTACATTTCAACTTGTCAAATTTTTTCTTAGAAATCCAGTGTTGCAAAAAATATTAAGTTATCATGTATGGTACTTTTAAAAATTAACTTACATAAATTAGAAATGGTCATTGTTAACTTCTGCTTACTTATGAATGGCAGTTTCATGTAATGAATGAGCAACTGCTAAAAACGAAATTAATTTAGTTAATTTTGGACAGGGAAGATCAATCTGTTTCCGAGTGATCATTCGATTATTTGAATCACTCGATTACTGATCATTCGATTACTTGGATCATTTGATTATGCCCATCTATACCCACTAGTGTAGTTATGGGACGGGATGTGAGTAACATGTTCTGTCCCAGATGTCGAATATTACTATTTTTTTATTTATAAAAACAATTATAGTTTATTTAAGTATCCATAATTCTTGTTTTTTAACCACTGTGAAATAACATTTTTTTAAATTGTGTGTTTAGCAATAAACCTAGAGCTCATTTCTATAGTGTCAGTACACATGCTACCCAAGTTTAGTTTTCCTACTGCAGAAAGTTGTATGTACTGTAAAACTGTGCCATAACCTTATGAAGCTTGTCGCCTGCGAAGAGGAAAGTGTATCAGTACAACTGGGCTAGACTCTCATAGCTGCTGTTAGTTTGGACAGAGGGTTACCAGCTGGTTGGTTGGCATGTGTACAGGTGACAGCGGCCGGAAACCCAGCGCTACTGTCCGCTTGTTGGTACCTGGACCACCTGGAGACAGGAGGAGACTGGTTCAAGTACTACGAGTGCGAGCCCACCGACTTCAACGGCACAGCGACTCAGAAGCAGCTGGTGATAGGCGGTGAGGCGTGCATGTGGGGCGAGGTGGTGGATGAGAGCAACGTGGTGGCACGTGTGTGGCCCAGGGCCTCCGCCACTGCAGAGAAGCTGTGGTCCTCAGCAGACGCCGACACTGAGGAAGGAGCCGCCCACAGACTGGAGGAGCACTACTGCCGCATGAGGAGACGTGGTGTTGCAGCACAGCCTCCCAATGGACCAGGATACTGTCTCTAGTATCCTGGACGAAATACTGCATAGCCCGTAGTTATAGTTAGCATGGTGTTGGTACTAAAATAAAAGCACCTAATTTTGGCAAACGAAATAGTATCGTAGGATACGTAATTGATGTATCTAGTTGGAAAAGTCTGCAATTATTTTGAACTGAACGACAACATATTAGCAGTTGGTTGCTACAAGAATGACTGTGTAAAACTAAAGAAATTCATATTTTTTTACGAGTTGCTCGATATTCTGCGGTAAATAAAAAAGCTTTCAAAATACATGCCAATGACATTCCTGGTCACCCACCATATTATTGTTAGGAATGTTTCTGCATGTGAAAGCCTTGACTTGCAAATACTTATGTTACAGGTTATCAGCTGACTGACTTAAATGTAAGGATGTTATTCTATGGATTTCACAATTATTATATCTGTGAAAAGTCCAAAGTTCTGCTGTTGACGCCATTAGACGAGGATCAAACAAAATAAATCGCAGTAGATCATATGCGCAGCGTTTCTCTCTCTTAGTTCGGAAATCAAAGCAGTTGTTTTTTGCACATACTAGCTGTTGTGTACGCTTCACATGACCTTGAACAAATCATCACTTCACAGACGCTGAATGTCAGTGCCACCCTTGTTAGGGAATCCTTAAAGTGCTCAATTATCAGAGGGAATTATTGACATAACATGAAGTTGATGATAGAAGATTAGATGGAAAATTTTTTCCGGCGTGTAAGAGAGAGTAATAAACAAGGCGTCCGCCACTGACACTCCACAAAGAAATAGTAACTGTGGAAGGTTTTTTCCTGCCAAGCACTGAATTTCAGTTTTAGGGGGGGGGGTGGCAGAGTAATTGAAAACACGAGCAGGGGACTGTATAATGTAGCAAAACATAATTTTATACAGCTATGAAGAATGCTTGAAACATAGATACAGTTTTTATGTATGTATATGTGTGACCCCATTCAAACTCAGTGGTGTACATAATGCACGTGTAGATAATTTTTGGTCTGCACTGTATACTGCGAAGATCAATGACCAATGAACTTACCTATGGGTAAGTGATTCACAAACCACCTTAATGACCTAGGTCATAAATATTGGTTTATATATCTGAAGCCGAACATATAGCCTACAGCTATGTGACAACGAAACAAGTGTTGTGTCGACTTAGTATACACCATAATTTTTTTTTTGTTTGCAACCCCTGGAACCATACATTAAAGTGCATCTCAAAGGGTTAAAAAGTGAATTAAATGAAATATCACACAACATTAGTTAATTTACCTCTTTTCATCTGTGCTGAAAAATGGGATTCCATATTTCGAAAAAGGTCCATCACCTCTTCACTCTCCGCAGTAAAAGCCTAGCCACTTCACTATTGCAAACCAATGTGCATTTCCGAGAGGTTCGGTTGTCATAACATTTTCGTCTTCGGAAATATTTGTGAGAACTCAGTGCTGAAAGCTTGTCATGCATACAACATGTGTGTCTATACTGTGCTGTTTGTTTACATTTTTTCTGTGGCTTGATAAACGTAATCGGTGTTTCGATCACCCCCACAAGTTTATCCTTCCTCAGCCACATGTTAACATTACAACACATGGATCTACAGAGTGGTAGTCATGTTTCAATCAGGCCACTATGTGAGTTTGAGGTACACAAAAAGTGTATTACTTTTATGTCAATTCTTATACTTATATCTATATACAGAATATAACATATTAAGGTTGTCACTGACTCAAAATAACACACATTTGAAGATATGTGTATACACATCGCTATAACTTCACTAATTCAGTGTCACAATAACTGTGACTGCTCAAGTAATTGTTTACACTGAAATATATGCAGTTTCAAGCAAGAATTCTTTCAAGGGCAGATTTTTAATGAGTTCAGTTAACCCGCGAACAAACTTCAGTTGGCCAAACCACCACGGGCGAGCTCTTTCTGAGCAGAGTTCGCACCAATTTTCGGAACTGTGAATGTGCTTATCAAGACCAGCATGTTTCTGACGTTCTTGCTCGCAAACAGCACTGCAGAAGGCACTCCTAAGTAGTGAAAACAATTTTCTCCTATCACTGTCAGCATACTGTTTTATGAACAAATATCTGTCACTAAGTAATACTCTTGCTCTCCGACCAAGTTATCGTCACCAGTTATTTTAGGAATAGGGATTGTTCTCAGTCCTAGTGCACAGTAGAAATATCACATATATTTTAAGAAAGCTAACATAAGATATTACAGACAAGATGTCCTTACCAAAACCTCACTCGGCTCCTTCATTTCACTTATTTATTACCAGACGATATCTCGTAAGGCACTGATACCTTTCCTAACACGGAAATATATCTGTATGCAGGTTAGCAGAGGCAATCTCCAGCGCAATTCTATTAGTGCGTCATTTGGCTCTGTGAACTAAAGCCGTTGGGGACCTGTGCTCAATTTTCAGTGTAAAAACCAACTCTAGGGATTGCAATAATGGCATTTTCAGCTTGATAATACAGACCTGCCTGCTGCATGGTTTCGTAACTACTTGAAATGGCTCCCAAGCAAAAGCTGCAGCATACTGGTCGGGCTCAGTGTCTGTAAAGTACATGATGGGACTGAATGTAAATAGAGAATACTCACAATTTGAAGTTAAAATCCAAAGAACCATGGAAATGTAAGTAAAACTGAGTGATCGGTTGTCCTGTTGGAAGTTCACGCCAGTGACACTTTGCTTGAAACTGGATTCACATAGGTTGTAGTAGTATGTGTGATGGTGTATGTTTTATGATGTAAGCAGGAAGATTCACAGATCTCCAGCTTGGTTATTGATGTTTTTAATGGCCTCGGGCCTCGGTTTGGGCTGGAAGGTATTCCAACATTATCTGTTGGCGTTAGAAGAGAACTTGTTTTTATGATCAGTAGTTGAGTTAGCTGGCATCTCAGTGCACCAATTTAACATATTTCATTCATTAGTTCGTAAGATCTGTGATTCAAATTAACACTAACAAGGAGATAAGTCTGGTATGGTGATCTCATGCATCGAGAAATTGTACATATTCCATTTTCCTTATCCGAATAGGGCCGTGGAGGCTGAGTGGTTATACTGCTCGCCCGAGGCGAACTGGGTTCAATTCCCGGCCGGGTCACCCCCGGATGTTCGTATGTGGGCATCGTGCCAAACGATGCTGCTGGTCGGCGGTTTTTCTCAGGGTTCTCCCGTTTGTCGCCACACTCTCTTCACGCATTCGGAGTGGGGAGGGGAACTCCCCGCTGAATTCTTCAGGGTGCAGTAAGGGTTGCCTACTCACAAGGTCATGCTATTGCTACCACTGGACCATTCGTTTGCGATCTTACCGGAAACGGGGGTCCTAGAGAGTTTCAACTAGGGGAACTTATTTGCTACTTAAGTCGTCCTGCTTTATCCCATGGTATCCACAATTAATTTAACCTCAAGGTGTACGTGTTGGATGCAATCAAAGGGTGCTAACCCCCTATTATTTACATGATAGGCGTGTGTACGACGGACCATACCTACCGTGTATCCAAGATCTTAGTTTGCTTGCTCCGTATACCATTTTGTGTTCTTCTAACACAAGTGCTTTGCCTAATATCACACGTAATGTCCTTGTCGCCCACCGCCTTTAGGGGCTGCTACAGCCCTTATTATTTGAGATGGACCATGGGTATACTAAATCAATCTCCCGCTTTTACGGTCACGAATCACGTGCCCGAGTTTGTACACATGTTTTCTATACAGGCTGTATATATAGTTCATAAGGATTGGATTGGATATATGGTTATTAACATCCCTCGGTGTTATGCTTGAAGACTTAGCAGGAGACGGCTTATGAACTAACTTGTGGCCTAACTTAAACTAATACCCATTCCTTACCTAGGATTCGAACCCAGAACCTCTCGCACCTCAGATCGGCGGCGCACCAACTGACTGACTGCTCCACGGGAGGTCGACTATATAGTTAAGAAAAAATAGCAAATTTGAAAGTATGCGTTGCTACACTGTAAAAATTCTTTTGGTAAACTTCCTAAAATATAAGGGAAGTTTTTAACGTATACACTGTATGGTAATAACACCACACATCAAATTGCAGATATAGGAATGTTTAGCAACTCTACTATGCAAAGTTAGGAACTTCCCTATACATTTGTCTGTTTACTGAGCAAATGCAGGAGCGCTACAATGAATGTATAAGGGAAAGCATTACCATTCCTGCTTTCTCATTAAGCGTATACACTGGTATGGTAAATTGCTGAATAATTTCTTAGAGTGTAGCTATTTCATGTATTGTAACACAAGTATTGATAGGAGTACTTAAGCAGTGTAGCTGCTAACTGTGAAAATTATGTGATGCTTTGTAGTCTAGTAAAAAGGGTTATATTTAAACTAGGGCCAACTTAAATTGGTTTCATTAAATTTTACGTCCGTTACAGCAAGAATTGGAGTGTTATTAAGATACTTGTATTTTTAACAAAGTCACATGTCCACCTTGATAGATGCATGCATGCTAGTTATTAGTTGCATGGCTGTGTCATCTTCTCATTTGAGCGAAGCATACACACCATTACATAACCGACTATACAGGTAGGCTAGCGCAGGGGCGGATCCAGGCTTGATGTCCGCGTGGTGGAGGGGTGGGGGGGTGGGGGAATAAATTATAAAATTTAAAGATATTGTAAATTTACTATTCTACGTTTAACAATATTTTAATTGGCATATGATACACGTGGGGAAATAATTAAGTTACGACAAAAGTTCAAGGCGCCGAACTTTTTCTTTAGCAAATCTATCTATAAATTTTTCAGGGTAAATTTTAAAGTGTCTATGTAAATGTAACAGGCAAAGAACATTCAACCGCTCCTCAGTCATTCTTGATCTAACCCACGTTTTGACTCGCCGCAGCACACACACACACACACACACACACACACACACACACAGAGCGAGAGAGAGAGAGAGAGAGAGAGAGCGTTCGGCTGTAGCAATACTGTTCGGAATAGTACACACAATATACAGTAGCATCTATACTACAAGAACTGTCTCTGGTATTTACTTGGTCTTTTGATCTCTTCTCCGTTTGGCTTCCCATTGTTTTAATTCCCCAAGAAGATAAATCTCAGATACTGTTGATGCAGAATCTTTCTTTAAAAAGAAATTGTATTTTTATGCAAGTAACTTCATACTACTTGGCATCAGAAGTCTTAAGTTCAAAGGCTGTAGAAATGCTTCTGAAAATCTAGCTGAAAGATCAGACAATGGAAACATAAACACCTGCAGCTACCGTCACTTTCAAAATGACTGTTCTCTGTTACTTATAATCTTGAAGGATTGTTGTAAACATTATCGATAAAGGTCATAAGGAGAAGGGTGTTGAACAGGTGCTAAGTGTAACCAAATATAGTAGAGTTCTCTGGTGTATTTGGTGTAATTATGTGACGTTGGAATGAGAAAGGGAAAGAAGAGAAGGTGGTAGGGATTAAAGACGAAGGAGGAGTGTGAACAGGTGCACAAGTGATACCTTCTGTGCAGTGCGAACTTGATCATCAGAACTAAATATATTGTTGCAACACGAAACATAATAACTGTGCGTGTTATATTTTCTAAAGCTTCGAGTAAAGTATGAGTTTAAAGTAGGATCTATTATTCAATTTTTAATTGACATTAATTTTTTAGAGCAGTCTCGGGAGGGATCCGCCACTGGGCTAGCGTCATAAAAGTTGTGAGAAAGACCTACAGGCCAGATGTGCTACAGGAGTTACTATACTAACACTGGCAAATCAAAGTCACGTTCAAATAAGAAACTCAACTGAGAAAGTGCACAGTTATTAAATATGGCCACATTTGCAAAAACCATACACCATCTATTGCAACAGCTTCCACGTATCATTTAAACCGCTGTGGAGACTGACCAAAAATAGATTAACGCATTTAATAATTTAGTCAGGAACGTTTTCTAATTATTCGTGGGATTAGGCAATGAATGACCTAAGATAATAATACATTGGACCATGCACAGTTCCATCAGCTATCAACTGCGTATGAGATAAATGTGTGCAGGCGTCTGTACCTTTCAGTTTTAAGCAAAAAATGGTCCACATGGATGGGCGTGTATATATATATATATATATATATATATACATATATATATATATATATATATATATATACACGCAAGGAGGCAAATCTCCAGCTAAATCAATAGTTGACCAGAGGAGCAGGCTTCAGTTTGCTGTTGTGTTAAGTTCTTTGCGCTACTGCCATACAACGCTGAGTTCCCTCATGTGACTCGGGCTTGAGTCCTTCGCCAATTTTCTCTGGTAATCACCATCGGAGATAAACGTAGAAGAATGTTTACTTAACCATTGTAATTCTTCTTTGTATATGGCCAAGAAAATATGTAGTTTCTCATATCAAATATTTTATTGGATAAACAAATTTCGAAATGCCGTGGAACTAATTTTTTTCATTTAACGAGATTTACATTTAAAGTCTACAACGTGCCTTTGGGTCAGAAAATTTGTCTGAAAACTTAACATTGTAAGGAAGCGTTCAGCGAAACTCTCAATGTGGTTACGAATCATTAATGGATGAATTATCTAAAAAATATATTTTTCCTAGCATATGTGCAATTTTGTGTGTTGAGGCCATCCGATTGTATTTCTTGTGTATGAAGGTGTCGTAGCTCTTTCAACAAACAGCGAATGAACACGTATATAAAGTGACATGAAAAATAAGGATCGGGTTTACTGTAAAATTAAGGGACGTGTACACCAACATATTCTCTGCGAAGTCGTTGTGTGCGTGTACACTTATATCTCAGGAAATTACTGTTCTGTTTTAGGAATGTAAATGTTTTAGGAAACCATATTAAGTAAGTGAATTAAAATCGTATTTTAAACATATTATTTTAGCTCATCTTTGTTTTAAGACTTTCTCAGGACATCTTATGTCAATGTAAGTGTTTGAGCGTGATCGTATCCCGTGTCACTACTTTCTGTACCTGCCCTTGTTCGCATTCTGTACTGGACTTGCGACACAGAACACAACATTTGCAGATATCTTCGACGTAAATAGCCTGGGGATAGTTGGTATCTCCCCGCTGCTAATGCAAATCGGCTATCGGTGTAAAGGCCAAGGGTTTTGATAGCAGCCACTAACTACAAACAGGCCGACGAGACGATAACTGATGTGGACAATGAAGTGTCACCGATTGCTACGTCTATACTTGTACTGAACAAGGGTCAACCAAAATAATTAATTATCTCGTCTCTTCGGCGCCTGAAGGCGATGTTGCAATAACGAACGAGTGTCGTATCAAGTGTGGTAGTTAAGAGTGCTGGTTACTGGAAAATTCATTATTGATATACTATTCAACTGACATGCAGTATTTAATTGTACGCAAAATTTAGAAAGTATATTTTTTTAACAGAGTCAAAATCACAATTTTAGTAATTTTGGAATGTACAAGTAATTAAAAATGATTCACTTACCGAAATAAAATAATTCGCATTGAAATTACATAAAATGGACTCTTGAAGAAATCTTTGAAATCGCACAATGAAATATTTTAATATTAAAAAAAAGTTTCATTATCGAAGTTTATGTGTACCTATATTTCATTTGTGGTAAACATACCTTAAAATGAGTTAATACGTAAAGTTTTTGTAAATATTTACAATTATTTAATCTGTACATACCTAAAAAGTCTACAATTGGAATTTTTACACGCTATGATGCAAAACGGCACGATCTAAATCTAAAATTTTTTTATGTGAGGAAATATAGTCCATTCACGGTTACTTCCAACTTTTCTGAAGTCTGGTCTGCTAAAGTTCTACTTCCAAGATATTCCTCCGCCTCACACAAACTAAGCTTTACATAGTCTAGAGAATTACACAAACGGGACAAGGTGCGGACTAAGTGTAATATAATTTTGCATGAGAACTATTCCTTACTATGCATTACCAATACACATATCTTCTCCTGTTTTATTCATATTAATGTTAGTTGAAATGTTATATTGATGAAATATAAGTGAACGTTTAATTTGACCAAAGTTAAGGTAATTTTATGTTACCCCATGTTTAAGACACTTGTGATATATGCAGGCATATTTAAGGCACTTGTGATACATGCAGACATATTGTAGCGGCCGGGAAGGGCCGCTCACGAAGATATCACTTAAGCTACGACGGCCACATGAAAATATACCACTTAAAGTACAACGCACTATGGATTGAGATTGTCTTGTAAACAAACGCCGCTGACCTACTAGGCGATGCGTATAAAACGGCCGCAGAGACCACCCCCCCCCCCCACCATCAAGTGACACTCCGACGATCGAGGTGCCGCCACTTTAGTTATCGGAGCTGGTAATGAGAAGGAGGACATCACGACATCGGGCCTGGAGGAGCTCTGGGTCGATCTGCAGAGGTTTGATAGTGAGCATAACTATCGAGCTGGCAGTTAGGTGTAATACTCTACATTGAGACCTCGTTGCCCCCTTATGCGTAATTAATATTTACTGGCAAGGTTAGGTGAATCAGAGTATCACATCATAATCGGCATTGTGCCATCAGAAGTAATCAATAACAGTTAACTTGTTTTGTATCATACTGTATTCAATCTTAATATGTTTAATACTTAATAAATGTTATTGTGTTTGTGAATTCCCTGGTGTTATTAGTAAACTGATAGAGCTATGTCACCGTATTAAGTACGTCACCTTTTTCACCAGTCTTGACATTAGTGAACAGAGAGAGAGAGAGAGAGAGAGAGAGAGAGAGAGAGAGAGAGAGAGAGAGAGAGAGAGAGGTCAAGTGGTCAGAATAGGAGTAGGGAAGGGAAGATGGTACACTGATGAAGCGCCTCACGACCTACCTTATGCTTAGGCGAGTTAGCTCACTTTCATTACAACTTCGCGAAGTAATTGCACGCAGAGAGAAAAAGACGTGGCTGCGCCTCACACTGCCCACGCTGCGCAAAAAGCATTAGTACCTGCTGTTGTTTGATGTGCATTTTTATTACTATAGTGTTCTGTGTTATTCATGTCAAACTAGACTTATATTCACGATAGGCTACCTTCATTGTTTTGATATAAAAATTACTTGTCAATTGTTTCTATTCACACCAGTATGCATTGCAGCTGTTAATCACCGCGAGCCCAAGGCATGCGTTGTAAGCGACAGTGTGTGGTAGGTCAGTCCGCCATGTGCACATCAGCCTTACATGTAGGCAGCCTTGCAGTCTATCATTCATGTCACGTCGCGCTCTCCACCTCCGCCCATTAGAGCTGCTTGTATTTTTATCTATAAGTTAATGCATGGTAATTGCTTTTACTGCATGCAGAACACTGTGTTCCAACATTACCAAGAAATACTCCCCTTTTGGTATGATTGTGTGTATTTTGGAGTATTTTCTACCTCCTATATTTCTAATTTTAAGTGCATGACTTTACACAGTGCCTGTTTCTCGCACACTACATTTACACCCACCACACTTACACTCACCTACAGTCACAGTTTATGGAAACTAGAAGTCGCAGCAAACAGTCCTTAGTCAGCAAAGTTATCAAAGGGTTATTCCAAGATACATCAGAATTACAAAACCGGCTCAACGAGCGAGACTGGCAGCATGTATTACTATTAGACACTGAATGCGCCATTAATAGTGAATTGCAAAACGAACACTTAAATACCTCATTCCCACATGACACACCACCTCCCACAAAGAGCACCGCACAATCTAGTTCCCCGCCATCCTCACCGAGTTCAGACTTTTTAGGCTTCCCAGCTTATGAGGAAGTCTCATTAGATTCCAATCTATCACGTTCATTGCCACCCCCGCCCACCACCCACGACTGATTTTAACACAACAGTACACCGCACTCGACACAATATGGCCGACCAGCCACCCAAACAGATAGTAGTCGCACAACCAGAGAAACCTCCGTCGTTTTCCAGGAACAAATATGAGCACATAACTGAATTTATAACAGCATTTGAGGAAGTCGCTGACATAAACGGGTAGTCAGAGGCGTACAAGTGAAAGAGAATAAACTATTCTTTGCTCGGTAATGCTAAGTACTCACTTGAGAATATCACCCACCACCGTCAGCAGCCAACCACGTGGCCAAAATTGAAAGCAATTCTGAAGGACGCATTCACTAGTACAGCCGAGGCGGAATGCTTCAAACACCTCATCTACAATAAACGCCAGACTATCGGTGAAGACACGCGTAGGCATTTGATATCCTACAATACTACAGGAGCAAGTACAACCCTACCATGCCCGACCAGGTCTTCATCATAGTTATTTGGAAATCCCTGTTGCAGTCGGTTGCCGATAAATTAATTAGCCTTCCTACAGAAACGCTACCCCTAATTTTGGAAAATGTTAAACGTATAGACCTAGGCACCTATCACTATCAACTAACACAGCCATGCACAAACCCCGACTCAGAGTGTTTCGAGTCCGAGATCTTAAAACTAAAACAGGAAGTTGCACAGCTCTCCATAGACCGGCAAACAAAAACGATAGCAGACACAATACAATCAGTGACACAGTGCCCGCACGACACTGACCACATCTAAACACGCTGCGACAGACCATTACAATGTCACATGTCTTATAACGCTTATCTTCCTCAGAGGGGCTACCAACACCACCAACCCATCATAATATACGCCGACTGGCCTTTCCACAATACGCAGTACCGCAGTTATATCATCCACACAGGGGCACCCTTAATTTTCGTGGCCATGCGTACAGCTACAGCAACTTCCCACAAAACTCATACACTACATCTCAGTACAACAGAGGTAGTCATTTTCACACGCGCGGGTGTGGGTATAAAAGGGTTCAAAGGGGATAACAAATATCAAAAAAATTCTCAACGAGGGGGTAAGGTACGGAACCCCGACTGACCCAAACATCCATGTTCGAGACCGGTGTTGTGCAATTTTTAACCAGGTCGTCCCGACCAGATCGTATGCGGACATTACAAAGTTCAACGCCCACAGTTACCTGTGACACAGAAACATCACCCAGTTCAAAGTAATGTGTGTGTGTGTACAGAAAATTTTGTGCCACTGGCGAAACCACTTCCCCCAAACAGATCAGGCAGAGTTTCGCCACAAGCAATGCGTACCCCACACAAATAGGTTAGCCACAGCTCCATCTCAGCAAATTTCCCGTGCATTGCCAGCCCCGCACATCATTTAGCCAGCACTACACGCCTCCCCCATGCAAAGCAGGTCAGCATTGCCGAATCCCCGCCACCACGCATCCCAGATCGCAGCATTGGCAAGCCTCAACAAATTGCCACAGCACAGTTGAAAGTATAAGGCCCCCCCCCCCCACAGCCTGGTGCAAGATACCTGTGCACTCTGTTTTTATGTAGGCCATAAAAGTCAGCAATGTACCCTTTTCCCCAACTAGAAATTCGACTTTTGTACAGCCATAGGCGACAGTTTCAAAAGATTTAAAAACAGATTCAGGCTGACGTCAAAAACAATTTATATATAGCAGCCGCAGCCTAAGTGCACAGTAGAAACTTCTACTTGTTTTCATAACACAATGAGTGCACGCCGCGATGGTGAGTCCATGTTGCAAGACATACTTAGCGAGCCAGCACCTTGAAGTAAGTTACGTAAACAAGCGCGCCCCACATCCACTGTCGTTTGTGTATCTATTAGAGGCAAAAAAATACTTTGCATTGCTTGACACAGTCTGTTCTCGAAGCTGTGTAGCTACCACCTTGGTTACCAATCAAACTACCTACCCCTTACAGGAACAACTCATGTTGGTTGCAGTTACTTCTGTATTAGCACTCCCTAAATTTGAAACAGTCATTAATCTAGGAATTTCAGGTTGCACTTACCCTCAAAACTTTTTAATGTTTGACAACCTCCAGCAATACATTATCTTAGGTGTGGATTTTCTCACTAAATACATCATACCAATATTAAAATATACATGGCCATGATTCTAATAAGCTACTACAAGTTACATTTCACTATGATCCATTGCCAACTGATACTAACATGACAGTTGAACACTCATTGAACACCTTGGATACTTTTGAATCGCTACACACTAAGTTGCTTCATATCAACCCTAAACTTACTACCAAGCAGAAAGAGGCTCTTAACAATATTATCAACACTCACAAAGACAGATTTACAGCCTATTTCAACCAGGACTTATAGAATTAGTCCTAAAGTTATGGATGAACTTCTAGTCCAAATTAATGATATTGCACATGCTAATATTACTGAAACCGCAGACTCCCGCTATTCTGCACCAAGTCTAGTCGTTTCTAAGAAATCTGGCAGATTATGATTTTTGACTGACGTTCGTAATTTAAAACAGTACCTCACTAGAGTACAGTACCCTTTACCTCGCACTGAGGATATTTTAAACACCCTTCAGAATTCGTGGTATATTATTAGCCTAGAGTTTTTTTCAGGATTTTATAGCATACCTGTTACGCAACACGACCACCATAAGCTAGCCTTTACAATTGATGGGGTTGGTTTATTCCAATATAAAAGAATGCCAGTGGGCCTTTCAACCTCCCCTCAATACTTCAAATGTTCATAAATAACCTCTTAGGTTCACTTAGATGAATAACAGCGATCACATACATAGATTATATCTTCATTCTGGTTTGACGAACATTTTGATAATATGAACAAAGTTATTGAGATGTTTAGATTATTCAATGTAAAAGTCAACGCTAAGAGATGTACTTTTTCCGAACAGACTGTCAAGGTTTTAGGCCCCTGACGGCATTTCCACCGACCCTGATAAAGTCACAGCCATAAAACACATGGCACCCCCAACCAATTTGAAACAACTATGTACTTTCCTTGACACGACATCATACCTCCAGCGACACATCAAAGACTATGCAAAAATAGCGCAGCTGCTTATCGAACTAACCAAACATTCCGTTCCCTTCAAATGGCAGGAAAGTCAAGAGAAAGGATCTATTAACTTTAAACACGTTATATTAACAGACCCAGTGTTAAGGAAATTTTATGAGGACAAAACAATCATATTAGCTTGCGATGCGAGTAATGATGCAATAGGCAGAGCCCTCCTACAAGAAGAGCTGCACTCCAAACAACGTGCGATCATTGCATTTGGATCCAGAATACTCTCCATTCAGGTGTCATGTTGGATTACCACAGAGAGGGAGCTTGGAGCTATTAAGTACTTGTGTAGTCATTTTCGTCAGTACTTATATGGTAGGCACTTCAAAATTGAAACTTATCACACTAGCTTGCGATACCTCTGCTCTATGGCACAATATTCATATTCAGAAAATGGCGATCATGCTTAGCGAATGTACTTTCGAAGCTACCATTGTACAAGGTAAATTGAACACTCTCCTCGACGCCCTAAGCCGCATCACTACTGCCCCTCAAGTGCCGAAATGCAAACTTACACTCAACAACACATCTTACATCGTCAAATAAAACATGCTCACATGCACTTCCCCGTACACAGTCCTCACAGAAGCCATCTTCCATGATATATGTAAAGCTGACAAAATTAGAAATACTGTAGCTAAATACACCAAGAGTCATTGGGAGGACATTAAGCCTTATTTTAAGTCACAATACCAGAAGCAATATCGTGATCTCATAGCCAAGGCACTCGCAAACAAATATATCTTTCCAATGTATGCAATCTGTAAAAACATTACAACCTTGTATGAGATCAATGTTCAGATAATCAAACAAGATAGTAGCCCCACTTTAGAAACCACATGTCTTAATCCTGTATTGAAATACAAAATCCTTATTGTTGTCAAATAAGACAAACTTCACTTTTTGCCTGTTTACATGCATACCCAAGAGTATATAAAAATTTACTATGATTCAATCTTTCAATTATGTCCGCTTGTTCTGAATACCTCCCTTTCATTGGTGAATACGACAACAACCCTCATACAAAACAATTGAAACAAGCCATACTCAATCCAGATCAAGCAGATACCAAATATCTCAGGTTGAGCAGATGTTATGGTATAGCATCAAATGGTGAAATTTTTTTATACTTAATATGCCAGAAGACATGCCTACGCTTACAATTGTGCCCAAACTCTATGTGAACAAAATTATTCAGGAGCACTACGACACATTATTTGGAGGCGGTTATTTTAGCGTATTAAAAATGCTAGAGAAAATCAGGCAGAGTTATTACTGGGATACCATGCACACAGATGTCAAAGATGATGTAAAATCGTGCCCCACTTTCCAGAAAACTAAAGCCACTAATGATAAGCCTATAGGTCAATTAACTTCTATGCCTTCCAACCGTTATTATCTACTTGGGCTTTGGATGCTAAAGGACTCTTACCCGTCACTGTACACAAGAACAAACATAGCCTAGTTATGATGAAGTACACAACCTGGTATGTTGTAGCCAAAGCAGTTCCCTCCATTGACGCCACCACTTGCACAGAATTTATCAAACAGGTTGTATTACAATTTGGGTGCCTTCAACAGATCTTAACAGATAGGGGAACTAGTTTCCAAAACGAATTGATCAGTAATCTCTTAAAGATTTTAGGGATAAAGAAACTAACCATCACAGTATATAATCCTAGGTGCAATGGTCTTGTCGAGTCTTTTAATCGTATCATTGGTGAGCAACTTACAGCTTGTGCTAATACCGATCAGGCCAACTGGGATTTATACGTCGAGTTCATAACACTTAATTACAATTCCAGCATCAATACTGCGACTAAGTTGACTCCATTTTATTTATTACATGGTGTGGAAGCTGCCCTTTTGGCACAGGCGGTCACTGCCCAGCATTCGCCATGTGCTCATGATTGGTGTCAGAAACTTCTGCAAGTCCGTGAAATGGCCAAAATCAATTTACTTCATGCTCACATAAGTCAGTAGAACCAGTTTGATCGCACTCAGAAAGAGAATATGTTACGTGTAAAGGATTACATCTGGCTACATAATAGAGACAGGCAGAAGGCTATAATACACTGCTATCATGGCCCCGTTAGGGTGACTGATGTTTTAGGCGACTCCACTGTGTGTATTCAGACGAACAAAACTGGTACACCCAAGTATGACACCGTGTGTACATGGCATGTTAAGCCCGCATTCGTGAGTTAATTTTGTTTATTTTCAATTTTATTTTTCTGTGTTATGTTGTTCAGTGTTTGATACGTGCATTCAAATATATATTAAAGTCAATGTCATTCTCCCCTAGGGAAATACACAGTGTTTACACGAGTGGGCCGTCGCGTGAACCACCGCCTGTGCAGCCTGCTCACATCGCAACTTATGATGTGCTGACAACACTCCCGACTCAGCACGGTGTTCGCAGCTCAGAGCCGACCAGCGCGAGGTACTCGTCGACTTCCTGACTGCTGCTATACCAGGCGACCGCTACAGTGTGGCAGCGAGCAGAGTGGGAATTCCACGCTCGCCAACTTCACGTTACCTGCGGCACAACTACAGTAGCCACGAGGCACTGCTTCGTCCGTCAGGCGCCGTTGGTGACACTGCGCTGGTGTGATACACATCAGGCGCATGCACAGCCCATCGCCATGGCGACGCCAACCACAGCACGAGTTCCAGTTGTGGAGGGAGGCCTCTCCACAGCTTGGCATGTGGTCAAGGTCATTGCCACACTATCTTTGGTTCTGTCAGCTGTCCTGGCAGCACCATTCCCGTTCCCCACACACTCAGGTCTCTACTATTCCCCCATTACAGTCGACTTCTATTACGAGGAAACTATCCCCATTATTTATTAATTACCACTGCACCTCCCGAAACCACCTACCACACTAGAACAACGTTTGCACATTGCTTGTGAAGTGAAGAACTCGACATCTTGTCAGAATGGAAGAACTATATATGGATATTTGAAGGTAATTGAAACTAGTATCTTGAGAGAATACTCAGTTCCACCACAAGAGGGGAATACAATTCCTCAGGGATCTGGGTACATGGTGTTGTAATGTGTTAACTACTAAACACCTACACGTCTTGGACAATGCCACTATGCTCGATAAACAGGTTACAACACTCGCTGATAATATCTAAAATACAAATAATGCCCTCAATATATCCTTCAAGGTCATTCACGAATTAGAGCATAAAATGGAAAATAAAGTAAACAGCTTGGCTCAAACTGTCAACAGTATTTCAAAGGTGTTGCAAACACAACCTTTAACTGTCAGTAAGCTTGGCAATGTTGAAGCACAACTTCACTTATTCTCTACAAGTATGTTAGAGTTAATCAACAACTTAGTTCTTGAACACTTGGTACAGTCCTATATCCATGCTTGCCAACTGACCAAATTGCCCCTCAACGTAGTAAACAAAAGCCAACTCACAGATAACCTAACGAGACTGAAATTATAGTTATTAAAACTGGATCTCACCCTCAGTATTGATCTTGCTAACGTTGTAAAGTATTATTTCCATGAACTAGTAGAATGCGCTCTCACAAGGTCACAGATGGTCATTAAATTGCAAGTCCCCATTAAAAGTGTATGCTCTGCATGAGAAATATACGACCTCATTTCAGTCCCTTATCGTTTTCAGAACCACTCACCTACCATCGACATGGTAAAATCCATTTCTCGCACTCCCGAAACCTCCACGGATGTTATAATCATCCCTAAGGGATAGATTACTGGTTACAATGCCAAGTGCATAAGAGCTGCACTTTTACTTGATGATGCTAATCTCTTGGTTACGTCCTGCAAGTTTCAGTGTTTTTCTTATACGTCCTTGTCTGTCAAAGGTATAATGCCTCACTAGTACGTCATAACAAACCCCACTTCCGTTACTGCAGTATTTTGTTTGAATGCATCCCTCAATACCATCATTACGAACCACAACTTGGGGAGTGTGGAACTTCATATGCCATGCGGTTGTCGTGTTACCACCCCTGACGAAACTATCATTGAGGCCACCCGTTTATGAGACGTATGTGCCACCACTATTATGCTACAGCAGACGGTGGTAACCGTCCATTGGTTGAGTGAACAATTGTCACTGAAGTCTGGAATTCAGTTTTCCAATATTTTTTCTGCACTTGATGCTAACTGGCATTTAAATCTAATGGACTTACCAGTGTTGCCAACTGTTGATACCAAACACCACCAGGTTCTGTACAGAAATAACAAACTTTCCTCTATCTTGGAGCCAAGCCACATTAATTATGCCTCTATTGCAATTATTCTTCTACTTGTTTTTGCTGTCATTACATTATATGTAAAATTAATGCACATGTCCGTACTTTTGTCCCGTATTAATGCACCCGCATATTCTCTACAGTCATGTATTTGCTGTCCCACAATGTTAGTGTTGCAACTCTATTGTGTATGCCAAAGCTGCAAAGTAAGTATATTTGTTATTTGTGTTTAAGTATGGTGTTTCCCTGACATTGGTAAAATATATGCCTTCCACGACTACGAGTCTTTGGTCTGGTATAAAAATTTTAATGTATTGGTGTTTTTTAAGTTGCACTCTACTTTTGCAATACGGCACAACATGTCGTTTGGGATTAGTTCTTTAGTTAATATGTTACATTCAGAATCCTTGGCATTCAAATACATATTTCCAAACAAACATTCTGTACTACAGCCTCAACATCGGCTCATGCGAACTTGCTTTAGACTCGTGACTTCAAGACATGTTCGTTTTTGAAAATGATCGTTTTAGAGTGAGTGAAGAGATTTGGGCGGCTCTTAACAGCGAGGTCTTGAAAGCCGATGAGGGTGATTGAAATGAGTATGGAGTGGCACCGGAACGAATGGCGCGGGGAAAACGGGAGATCCCCGAGAAAACCCGCCGACCAACGGCATCGTTCTGCACGATTCCCACTTGCGAAAATCTGTATCGTTTAAGAGGACTTTCAAATTCAACGTTAGAGATTTTACGTGTATGCGCTATTTACGAGTGTAAAAGCGTAGGTCTGTTTACATAACCAAATGTTCTACTGTTTGGCATCTCTCAAATACATGCATCCTTATAATACGTGCACCCTTATAATATGTGCATCCTTATAATACGTGCATACTTATAATACGTGTATCCTTATAATACGTGCATCCTTATAATACGTATATCCTTGTAATACGTGCATCCTTATAATATGTGTATCCTTATAATACATGTATCCGTATAATACGCGCATCCTTATAATACGTGCATCCTTATAATACATGCATCCTTATAATATGTGTATCCTTATAATACTTGCATCCTTATAATACGTGCATCCTTATAATACGTGTATCCTTATAATACGTGCAATGAAAACTACACTTGGTAAGCAAACATGGTATTCATAAAATCAACACAAGCCCTGATTTTTTCTTCAAATCTACTTATTTATAGTAGCCAATAAATTAGTAGTACTTAAGAAAATTGTCAGACAAATGTCAAAATAGTTAGTTAAGAACTGTTGTTTTGCATAAACAATACCTGATCTTTCAAAGATGATATGCCACACTCAACTGAAGAATGAATGAGTGTTCCCTAAGTCAGTACATTGGCAATTATTTAAGAGTCCACGATCTATCAATTTGCTTGGACGGGTGCCATTTTGGAAGTTTCAACAAGCAGAGATTTACTACATATTACGTTTATTCAGATAACTGGAATGTGGCCTATGACATTTTCTGTCATTATTGGCGATGTCCTTAAGTCACTAGTGATGATATTACACAGAATACGTATGGAGATGAGTGCACATGCTATTTGCGCGTCATCCTCTAACTTTTTGCCAACAGAAAAGTCACTCCTTTGGGGTCAAAATCAAGTGGCTTGAAGTCTTTTAACATAAATATGTTTTAAGTTAAAAACAATTTTGAACGAGTTTAATGCAACTTGGACCTTATCACATGAAGTAATCTTTCACGAAAGCCTAGATGTGTTACAAAACTAATAACCTAAACATGATTTGCATGGCATTTCTGTGCAGTTCTGATGGCAAATTGTAAACTAGAGTTTTTTAGCTTACATGCTCGGAAGACGCATTGGGATTTAGATTAACATAATGAATCATACATTGCATATATTAAAATAAAATTACTTCAAGATCGATTAGACTTATACTTATTTAATTTAAAAAAAATAACAATTTTTAATATCACTGTACGCGAATACACAGACACCTACATTTTTCGCGTTGGAATTCGTTTCGTATCTCTTTACTTGTCACTCCGGACTACATTCACATAATTTTGTTAAATTACGTGCTCCTTTAAATGGCTTCATCGATTAGGAGGAAACTATTTTCATAAATGTGTCTATCCTTGCGTTTTTACATTGTCGATGTTTATTCAGTACTGCCATATCAGAAATGTGATAAATGAGAACATGATTCGTATCACTGAATAACACAACATTGTGTTCAATCAATCATATAACATTAAACGTAATGAAAGGATGACTGAAACTGCTTTTTTCCCCGTCATTTATTTAATTATCTGTACATTAAGCAGCTATATTTTTTGTTATGTTATTAAAAACTGGTAAACGTTTTGGTAATATGTCATTCTTGCTTTGTGGGTCCTAGGTACTGTGTGTTGTTAAAGAACTATGGCCATTGCGAACCACTGTATGTATACACATCGAAAATAATAATGTCACTTGTCTGCTCTTCTTTCCAGATCATATGACGTAACAGGTTTTTCTAAGGCACTATAAGTATTTATAGAGCCCTAGGTTTTTCTGAATTATGAATCAATATTTAAGTGAAGATCCTCCGTGGACGGGTTATTTCCTGTATCTCCGAACCACCAACCCAGACATCCGAATTATAGATACAGTTACGGAGGCAAGTGCCATTTTAAAAAGAAAACGAGTTTTATATCAATTTTTTTTGTGTAAGCCGTCCCTTACAGTCTTTACATATCCATTTAGTCTATTAGTATAAAATTGATGCCAGTAATACACAATAAAATACAAATAAATACATACCCGTATGCCATGTCATCTCCAGTAACCTTTATTCTGAGAGGGAATGTCCTACCTATCCGATTATGGCAACCAGCTGTGCGTAGTACAGCGTCTTCCCATTTAATTCACATGAACCTTGCCACAGTTATGAAACTATTAGTAACATAGATGCCTTTTTAAATTTTCTGTTTCAAATCGGGGCCGCGGTTGGTGTAGCGGTTTGGGTGCTCGCCTACTACAATGGCGAACTGTGTTCGATCCCCGAATTTTTGCAACGTGGGGTTTCGTGCCGGACGATGCCGCTGGCGGGCGGATTTTCTCGGAGATCTCCCATTTCCCCCCTGCCCATGCATTCCGGTACTGATCCATATCACTCTCATCGGTTCTCGAGACCTCGCTGTTAAGAGCCACCCAAATCTCTCCACTCGTTTTTAAATGCAATACTACACCAGCCACTGCAACTACACCACGCATTACCTTAGTTTATTGAGTTTATTAGTTTGGTGATTATCTCGCTAATAGCATTCAAATGACTTACTCTATTATGGGATTTTCAGTGGTACAGCTGAAGGTATATTTCAAGAGATATCCTCATCTCCAGTCACACAAGACGCCAACATCGAAACAGAAGATATTCATGACGATAATAATTCAGAATGGGTGTGGGGTGGGTTTGAGATAGACGAGACGGATTATCCACCTCTCACTGTCGAGGAACATCCACATCATTTGCCATCCTGTGAAGCGATTCCTGGACGACGTGTGGTAGACCCGGCATTTCTTCTCCCGCAATTGGAATGTATTGCAAAACACGCAATGGTCTGCAAAACTGGCAGAATGAAAATTTATCAAGAAGTTCGTACAAGACTCCACTGCATGTGGAGATACAAGTGTGATGAGGCATGAGAGTCCGAGACCCGCCTTTCGTGATTGATATCCTGCCGGCCATGAAGAAACGAAAAGCATCCGTATAAGCTTCTGTTCATAAAACTGTGACTGTGCGTTCTAATGTTATATATACGATATATACTATATAATATATATATACTGTATATAATATCTATGCTATATATAATATATTTACTATAAATAGTACATTTACTATATATGATATATACTATACATTATATATATATATGGAATGTAATTTCTTTTTACAATATGATCTTTTGTATAATAAAAGTAAACGCATATACAGTAGCCTTTGTATCAAAGGTGCGACAACCCAAAATGTTTTTTTGTTCATAACGCTTTTGGTAGGTTGTTTTATAAACGAGATAAATTGATTATTGGGATTTTATTGCCTGTGCTCACTGTTTTGTATGTATATATGGGTATATGTATATATGTATATATATATATACATATATATATAGCCAATACACCATATATATATATATATATGGTGTATTGGCTACAGCACTTACCTCCCACAAATATCTACTATATTGGTCTGATCCCTGGCGGGGTCACTATTGAATTTTGGTAAGAGAGAAACATGACGGGTTATGCAGTTGGCCTGAGGGTTTTCTCGGGGTACTCACATTTCCCTCACTACTGCATTCGTCGCTTCTACATAATCTCATTTCACCCCTTTAACGCTAAAAACATTAAGTTTATCGCGTTACTCAAACTTTCCTGTAAGTCGCTTGTCAGTCCCGACAAATCATGTCTATAGTTTTCATACAAAATACCTAACTGAGACAATTTTCGTACAATAACCTTTATGCATGTGCTCCATCGTATTCAATTTTGTTAAGTGTGAGAGAAGACATTTTAGCATATCTTCGCCAAAGAAAGACGAAATAAAATGAAATAAATACCCCTTACATAACAGGCATAGTAAGTAATATTGTTCCGACAAATTTCTATCTATTTATGGAGTATAATAAACCGTTTCGTTGAAGCTCAACATAGTGCCGAGTACACAGCTGTTCCAAACTATCAATAAATGGTTTTATTAACCAGGGGAAACTTTTATAATGGAGTGTATTGATGGTGGCCATCTTTGAAATGATTTCCGAAAGAATGCTGGTTCTGCCCCTATACACCCGTCTGTGACTAAAGTGCGACCTCTCATTGTCACGTAACGTTAGCATTGTGCCCCGTTTCTTTACGGCTCGGCTTATTTATTATAAGAATTTTAATGAGTTTATCCGGAGAAAAGTTGTTATTTTTATTACCTAAATTCCGATGTGGCCTATAAAAATGATAGCTTCATGTAGTAAATGCTTGTTAGACGATTTATTGCTAAACATGTAATTGCATTGCAAACAAATGTACGATCAAAATCTGCAAAAATTACTTATTAATGTGTTTTAAACCCATATTTCGTAATTTCACTTTTATTCATTAAAAGTATTCTCTACTGTTTCTCAGTAAATGGCATTATTTTGTACAGACTGGTCTTTGAATTACAAACAACTGCCACAATATAGCTAGTAATTTACCTTACACGCCAGTTTCATTTAGCATGTAAGGCAGGAATGGGTCTACATGAATAGGTCTACTAATATCAGTTAACACCTACAAGGAATTTGAAGAAACTGCTGCCCAATTTAGTGCATTATAGTTGCGATATTGTGTTACAATCCTGTACAAGTCATTATAAGCCTTTCTAACCGTAGAAGTATCAGTACAGGAGCGATTTCTCCCCATGATTTGCTGTAATTATTTTGACCTGAGGTAGAAATAGTTCCGTGCTTGTTTGTCCAGCCATTGTTTGTATGTGAAACTAAATTGGTAGCTAAATTACCTCCCGTCCCCCCGTGTCGTGCAGCTACAAGAAGAAGAGTTTGAGTAAAAAACAATTTAAAAACTTTACTAAATTACATAACTTTTATTGGCATTTCATTGTCTTTAGACTAGTCGAATTACGTTTGTTTTGGTGTTCCAATATTCTAAGCGAAACTTTTATGAGACTGAGAAAAATATTTATTATGGAATGTTAGACTCTATTCTTTTGAAAAATATGCAACCAAATTCCAAGCGACCCAGTAGAGCTTGTGTTTAGCAGCGAAATATAATACATACTGAAGTATCTTCCTGTGACAGCAGTTGCAGGAACGGTTTTTTTACTGCCTCGTTAAATAATCCCAAACATACTTAATGAATCACGCAGTTGCCAAACTGCAAGTATGGTATACATTCAGAAACTAACATTTACCAAATCTGAGTATTTTAGGTGTTAGCTAATATAAACCAATTATTCACAAAATGTTTTCAGCATAATTTACGCAAAATCAGCTAATGCTATTGAATATTTAGAAGTTCTATTTTTTATAATACAAAAATGATGAGTTTTTAACACCCGTTTCCTTGGTATTATACTCGACAACCCTTATTCACGAAGTAATGATACAAAGTGTCCAATTAAAAAAATCGAACTCTACTTGTTACATGTTTAAAGTACTTTCATGCGTAACTACTAAACAGTGGCGGTCGAGCTGCTAGAGCACAAAGGCGAGCTAGATTTCATCCTCTGCGAGGTCACTTCCGGAATTTTTGGCGTGCGGAAATCGTGCCTGGACAATGCTGTTAGTCGACGGTTTTCTCGAGGATCTCCCGTTTCCCCCACCCTTACGTTCTGGATGCTGCTCCAAACCAACCTCATTCCATCCATCATCGATTCTCAAGACCTTAGATGTTAGCCACCCAAACCTCTCAACTGCACCCCTCAACTAAACATTGTTTGTGAACAGTTAACTTTGCATATGTATATTTTCACATCAGCTACACACAAGTAACTTAATACGAGATATTGTAAATATGCATTTTTGGCTTCGTGTAATGTACTGATATTTGTAATTTTATGGATCACTATTTTTTACTTATCTACTTGACTATGTACAGAAAACTGAATCTGTAATTTTCAGAATGTGTATTGGTATTTTCTTTCGTATTATAAAATATGTTTTAATATGTATTTGTTTATCTTGTGTTTCACTGGCAATTTCTTTAGTATGTAAAAATTGCACTCTGAAACATCAATTAATACAATGAAATTCTGTACTCCAATTCCGAAACTTCGCAACTACCGCCACGTGACTCGCTCGTCTAAAATTAACAGCCAGGTAGTTGTTTGGGGACAGTCTTGTGTTGGAGATCTTTATCGCACTTTGCGATACCCTCACGTTCTAAAGCGAGAGCTGAAACACGGGAGTGAGACAGAGATATGGGCAACATTTTGCTACCTGCAAGGTATCCGTGGCACAGACAAACGGAATTTCTCATAGGTCGAAGGTATCCTTTGCCTTTAACACGTGGCTTACGCCATCATGTATGCACCACGCTTATTACTCATTTATGGATTACAAAAGAGTTATTAGACAATATGTCAAAGCAAAAGGTGTACTTAGCTGTATGTTACGACCACTGTAGTGTATGCAAATGTAGTATGGAAGTATTTTCCCAGTGCGTAAACAAAGCACACGCCCCTCGGCGGCTATAACTTGCTAAGTGCTCTTGCTCTCGCAAGTTAGACAAAAGACGGCACGACCGTCCAGCACTGCCAACCTCAGGCGTGCTCCTACATTTCATGCAGGTAGTAACTTCCCAATTGTATTAAATAATTCCCTTGTATATGTTTTCACCTTCTAACTAACGGGCTTAAGTACCCTGTTCTATTTATCACGTTTCTAATTTTTTCAGCCAGCCAGCACATTTAATTAACAATCTTGTATTTTTCTTAAGAGTTCTTGTTCTGCCATGTTGTAGAACACATTCGGCCACCCGCGCGCAATATTCAAGACTTCCTTTCACCCGTGTCCAGCGTCTACCTTTTGGGGAGATATTTAACCTTACATTAAATGTGGCGTTGGACATCCCTCCTATCCTGTGGTCGCGCGACACAATGTGTTCAGATAGGTTACATTTAAACTTTGGCCACCTTAATAATATCTGTTTTGTATAACGCTTTGTTAACATTTCAAGGATTATAGCTGTTTCCAGTGCACTTCTCAATCCTCATCGGAGCTGCGCACATTCCCCCCACCTCCCCAAAACATAACAACACGCCTCCAGCATTTGCTCTTTATCATTCATGCTGCAAATTGCGCCTATTTTTCGCGCCGATTATTATAATTAAACTTATTAATATTCTCCATAATGGAAATATCTAAAAATTAAAATCACTAAATATCATCTCACGCTTCACCCTACCATTTCGTAACATGGCAAGCAGAACTCACAAACCTTGAAATTAACTTCACGGGACTCTTGGTTTAGAAAAAAAAAATTGATCTACTGCAGGCATATGGATTTCTCGAAACCATATGCCAGCATTGTTAATTTTTAATTTCACAAGACCTGTATTTTCAAAATTGCTACCGTTAATATAATACAAACTTGGGCACTCAGTTAAATGTTTGCCACCCACCTCCCCCCCCCCCCCCCGCAGGCAGGGAAGGACAGGGTTAGGGAACCGCGGCTTTGCAGGTCTGACTGGCGGGCTGTCTGTGTTGCGCCGGGACGTGCAGGGCGTCCTGACCTCTGGGATATGTGTTTTTTGCGGTCTGGTGAGGGAAACTTCCTCAGCCCGCGGAGAAATACAAATGCTGCAACCGTCTGGGTGGTATAAGGGCCCTCACAAGGGCCCAAGCACACCCCCGCTCTGAGCTTCGGCAGTGATTAGAAATGGCGGCGGCCGCCCCCCAGTAACAAGCTGACGATCGAGGTACCACCACGTTAGTTACTGGAGCTGGTAATGAGTAGGAGGACATCACGATTTCGGGCCTGGAGGAGCTCTGGGTCGATCTGCAGAGGTTTGATGGTGAGCATAACTATCGAGCTGGCAGTTAGGTGTAATAATGTGCATTGAGACCCCGTTGCCCCCTTATGAATTAATTAATATTTACTGGCGAGTTTATGCGAACCAGAGTATCGCATCGTAATCGGCATTGTGCCATCAGAAGTAATCAATAACTGTTAACTTGTTTTGTACCATACTGTATTCAATCTTAATATGTTTAATACTTAATAAATGTTATTGCATTTGTGAATTCCCTGGTGTTATTAGTAAACTGATAGAGCTACGTCACCATTTTCACCAGTCTTGACATTAGTGAACAGAGAGAGAGAAAGAGAGAGAGAGAGAGAGTGTGTGTGTGTGGTCAAGTGGTCAGAATGTAAGAGTAGGCAAGGGGAGATGGTACAATATGTATAACACTTGTGATACATGCTGGCATATTTAAAACACTTAATACATGCATGCATAATACAGGCATAATACATGCAGACATATTTAAGGGATAACCAAGCATGTCAGACATGAGGTGATTTTTCAAAGGTTTGATTCGAAACGTGTGAATAAACCGCGAATAGATTACAGTAATTTCTAAAGTTGAATAAAATTTCGTACAAATATTAAATAACGAATTTTCAGTAACTAGGACCCATAATAAATTCATTTGGATTTGCAGATCGTCGTGAAAATGGACAAATCGTGAAATTATTTATACAAACTTGCCTGCTAGCAAAAGTAATTCCAAAAGATACAATTATCTAATCAAAATAAATACACTTTGAGCTTACAGGAGACGCAGTATATACCCACGCATGTGAATAGCTTTAGTCGTCGCCTTAGAGCTCTGTGTGAACCGTGAGAAAAAAAATGTTTCTTCTTGTTTTCTATTGAGGAAGTTTCGGATCATTCGACCAAAACCATCCATTCTTAGACAAAATGCATCACAAAGTTTCAAACAAAGCACAGCCGTAACAAACGTTTACTAAATAAACTGAGAAATTGAGAGGCGCACCTACTCGAGTATAACATATGACACAAGTGCTCCAGAGAGTGCCATTTCATCTTACCCATAGATTGCGAAATAGTTATGTCCATTATAAATATGATTGTTTGCACTGATCAGTGGCCTGACATCATGAATGCAAATTCTATTCATACTTTCTAAAATACCACGAAGAATTAAGTATATTCCATACAAGCGAGTGCGATTGGTAAACAAATAAGTTTTTCTTAGTTGAAAGAAACTCAACATGGTTTATTATCTAGATATTATCAATTTGTACCTCATCCCTCAGGTGGAGAAATTACAGCTACTAATACCGTATCAGGAAAATGTGCGCTGCCGTAGAGGATCTTGCACTTTTGGGAATTTTGTGAATTACCTATTTCCTTGGAGGGGAAGTTCCAAGGGTTTTGTACACAGAACGCCGGTCAAAGGGATTGTAGACCTTCAAACAAGGATAATTTATGGCATGCAAACTGTTCCAGCCGACGTGTTGGCTTGTACAAGGGGCGGAAGTGTAATATTCCCTTTATATCCTATGGTCCACTTTGAGGTGCACTGAATACACGCGATACGAATTAAAACGTTTAGAGTGTCAGATCACTTAAAAATACAGCTAAAAACCACTAAATTATATATTTTAAATATTGATGTGCTCTTATAAAGATCCTCTAATTATACTGCAATTATGTTGTTTACAGTTGTATATATATATAATTTTAATCAAACATTAAATGTACAGCACCACATACATTCCTTAAAGTTTTATTTACATTCTTGGTAATGCTACATGCTGGTGACATTTTTACTTTATGTACAAGGGCCGTCTATTATACTTGGCCAGCCTTCGCACTCTCCTTGGTACAGGACTGTGAAATCTGAAATAAAAACACAAATGGAAATAATTCCGATTTAAACGTTAGAAATATACTTAAACATGCAATACACATGACAATGTAGATGCCAAAGAAGATATCACTTTTAACTGAGCACTTTAAAAAGCCACAGTTTTTTAAATGTTTGTCAAAGCTTACACAACAACATTTAAAAATTACCACTGTAGCGTGGAGCTCAGTAGAGAAAAATATTTTATTTTGAGAACCTACTTTCTGTTAATATAAAAACAGCATCTAGATTTGGTTGGTGGTAGCAACGGAAAAAAACTTTTAGAAATACTTATATAGTTATCCCATTCTACATTATGGTTTTGGTGTTGACTAGGAGTGTTTCTGTTACTATAAATATAATTCCGAAAATACAGTTACTTGTCAGAAGTCCACGGCTTCGATTCCCGATCCAGTCATCAAGAATTCAGTTTTTCCATGATTTCCCGAAACCGCTCCAGGCGAATGCTGAGATCGTTTTCACTGCAGACGGCGGGCCGAGTCCTATCCCATACCTGCTCCTCTGAGCAACTTGCTACGTCTATAATAACATCGCTGTCGATGAGATGTACATACCTAACTACTTACTTACTTACCTGCCTACCTACCTACCTACCTACCTGTCTCCCTATCTACCTACCTGCCACTTCATGGTTGGCTCACTCACAATGAGCAGAGGGAACTAATTCGAACCACTGTCAAAAATACTCATCAAGCTGTGAATCATATACTCTAAAATCTCAGCCAAACATAACCGCCTACCTCAGTGGTATTAAGGAGCATGTGCGCCCCCTCCCCCTTTTTCCGTCCTACAAAATTCAAAGAAAACATTTTTAAACTTTCATCGGGAATTAAAGTTAGAATACTGTGTTAAACTTGGTCTCATTTGATGGGATTTAGGTTGCTTGGGAATTCAAAGGAAGTTGAAATATTATTGTCTGATTAGCAAGCCTTGAATCACTTAAGGTTACCTAAATTTCAATTATATTCTTATATCCGATTACTATATCGACATCTATGTCAATCTTCCATTTCAAATTAAGCAATATAGTGAAGAGTTAACAGCATCCCATTAGGCATCCAGAACAGGCCTTTATGAGAATTCACCACGCCTTATTGTTGAGCCGTGATTTTTGCTGGGGAGGATAAGAGACTGGTCAGTGAGAGATCTTCGTGGCTAACACATTCTCCGGTGGTGGGGTGGGGATACGATGATGCTTCATCCATGTGCGGGAAGGTAAGTGGCTGCCGAGGAAACTTAGCTAAGTTTCACCCAGAAGTAAGTACGCTATGCTATGAAGAAATCTTGTCCTACAAGGTGGGTTGAGAAACATGTCTCTGTTAGGGCCTATGATATTTACACAACTGCTTCTGCAATATGTTGAAGCCCTTGAGGGAATTTCAGAGTGGGTCAGCAAATATGTAAGTTGAGGAGATTTTACTAATGAATGCCACAAAACTGCCTTACTTCTTGACTTCACTTTCAACGCTAAAAAAAGTATCCTACAGCTAGCACTTAGTAAAACTCTACATACTGTAAACACTGATATTGTAAGCGCACTCACTTTCGCAGCTCAATCTCAAAGCTGCAGAAAATAAGAAACAATGTGTGTGTGTGTGTGTGTGTGTGTGTGTGTGTGTATATATATATATATATATATATATATATATATATATATATATATATATATCACAAAAAGTTGAAATCGTAGCTGAGAAAATGAGAACTAAAATTGCTATTACCCCAAATAGCAGACCAAGAGATCTAACATAATTAATGAAAGAGACGGGGAAGAGTATTTCAGATGTACACCACTCTCGCAATTGATTGATTCTTTCTGTATATAGAGGAACATTTTCTGCAATAATACGTAATATTTTACGGTGTTTATAACCCCTGTCCCTCCATTAAGACGAATATGTTGATTGTGCGCTGGTGGTATTCAATATGAGGCGAAAGAATCTCTAGTAGGGCGTAGCGTAGTTTTTCGGGGCATGCAAAGTTATTTAATCAATATTTACTACCCAAGTATAAGTAACAAAGGTTGTTTAGAGCTGTATGGCAATATCAGATCTATCCTTCTCTTTCCAATTTTGATGTTTTCAGCTACACGTTTATCTAATTGTGAAATCGGTTTTATAGCAAAAGCTGACCTGTTAATGACGTTTATTTATTGTTTTAGTGTTTTTTTGGAGTATTATTTTTGCTCAAATCAGATACGTTGTTTCGAGCAGTTCTTAGTTTTAATTTTTTTAGAGAAAAACTTTTGTAATATCTGTAGCACATGAGATTTATAAATGGAATGCGTATTTAACACACCTAACCTTCAATATGCCCCACCCCCCCCCCCACAAATTTATGGCAAATAGGAATAGTTTAGATTACTCAATACCACAATAAATTTATTATTTGACATCCAGAAAGATTTCTCAGCTCTTCGTTATGTTTGGTATCATCCTAATATATTCAGGTAGTGAGAGGGCTAAAGCAATGGCCTCCGGATGTATTTCAACCAAGAATATTGAATACCATTTCCATTGTTAAACCATATTGTACTCTCTGATAGCTAGAATCACCCTTACTTTTGCGAAAATATTTACCTACAGGCTAGAGTCAATATTTTTTGGCTGTCTTTCCTTTGGTCACTGATGGCGGGATTTCGTAAGGTGACAATTGTTACTTGTGTGGGCCAATCACAATAAACTTACTCCGAGAGTGAACGTTTGTGATTCACAGGCAGACGCCATAGCAAACGCAACAGCAATGAAACTGGTGCACTCACGAAAGTGGGCTAACGAAAAAGTGTTTTGAATGATGTTCAGTCATAGAATGTTCTCGCGACAATACAGATGACTCACTG
The DNA here is from genome assembly GCA_029891345.1 of Dryococelus australis. NCBI lineage: Eukaryota > Metazoa > Arthropoda > Insecta > Phasmatodea > Phasmatidae > Dryococelus > Dryococelus australis. The sequence continues at coordinate 66,669,205 of CM057002.1, read as the reverse complement.
GTGTCGTGGGCGCAGTTGTATCTCCGCAGGTAGCAGTCGTTGGAGCAGGTGATGCTGTAATTCCCAGTGGTGGAGTTGCTGGCACATATGGGATCCCATTCGTCTATGCAGTACCAGTCGACTGTGCACCTACTGGATGGCTCTGCCAGCACCGCAGAGAACACCACTGGGAAACACACATCTCATAAAGAATAACTCACATCTACGCAGAAGACACTGCGAATATAATGACGGAAGCACATGCATGGAGAGAAACTGGATGACATGACGAATAGAACACACGAATACAGTGACGAAAACACATGTATGTACAAAAACTTGACGACACAACTAAGACTACAAAGACAAACACAGGAGCGAAAACATAATTATGTATATGCTACAGAAACTGGATGACCCAATGAAGACAACACAGACGGACAAAACATTCCAAGTTCTTCGTAGAAACATAAACATCAAATGAAATACTTGCGTAACGTTAAAGTTTCCATGTGAGTTGAACCAAACTCAGCTTATTTCAATAGTTACCAAGCGACAACCCGTCAGATAATGGGCAAGACTGGTTGACTTTTGTCTGTTGTATTCATTTTATTTCCTACCAAATTCTGCCTGGATGTGTTTTATGTTATGACATAGGTTGAAAATTGCACACGAATTCATTTGTCTGTGAACATGTGTTTGTTACACAAAAAAAATTTCTAACAACACCCGTTTTAAAGAAAAAAAGAATGGACGCATATAGGTGGCAATTTATGCATAACAAGAGAGATGAATTTAGCATGGGCGCACGAATGCAGAAGTTTTAATACTATGGAATTAATGTTCATAAGCACATTAGTATGTGGTTGTAAAATATATACATTTACACGCATGTACAGGAGATATTTACAGTTACCAGATATGACTTGTCAAAGACACAATGGTGTTAAGAAACACCATTGTGAACCTAGTTACGATTTTAGTAATAATTTTGACAATTAATAAACGGAAATTTTACGTAAAGAGACCCATGTTAATTTCTTTGTGAATCGACCCTAAGAAAACGTGAGACATAAAACAATACAGAGCAAGATAAATAAAATGTATAGGCCTAAGTTTCTGGCAGTCAATACAGAACAGTCAAGAAAGGGCGATCGTAGATAACGATCTTGCTAACTTCGTAAGTAAAAATATGTTGCCAGTGATGCTTTCCAGTTAAGCTGTATGTTAACGCTGCTTGCTACACTTGTCCTTGCGTCGTAACGCATCACAGGAAACTGATGCATGACTCTGGTAAAATATTTGCACATAAAGCTGGCTCAGGGAATGCCGCATCTTAGTTTTTCACTATTGGATTCCAAATATCTTAATATTTCGGTTGAATGGTTAACAATCAATAATGTCCAGCGCATTTTTAAGAGAGTCAAATCTATTTGGCCACGTGATAGGCAGAAAGAGAATGGACGACAAAAAATTCGCCTCGAGTGATTCCTAGAAACCATGCGTCGCATGCAAATAAAAGGACTGATAGTGCTATCTTGCGCTCGACCAGAAACTTGGCTCCATATACGAGAGTAAGGCCTCTATTTTTTTTTTTTACTTAATGTCATTTGTTTTCAGTTGTTTAACGATGTGCATCGTGCGGATCTCACAGAGTGCATGAGGTCAGGTGTTAGTTTCGGAACCACGAGTCCCTTGATGTGGGCAACACAAAAAAAACAATTATTAATACAAATTACACTCTAAGAAATTATTCTAAAATCTACTGCACCAGTGTATAAGTATATTGTGAAAGTGCAAAGGTATATATTTTTTTCCTCAAACATCCATGGTAATATTCCTATGTTTGTTCAGAAAACAGTCAAACTCATAGTGAAGTTCCGAATTTTGTAAGGTAGCGACGCTAAACATGACTGAATTTATAGCCTGGATTTTGGTATTATTTCCATACTACGTATAGGTGAAAAATTTCCATTACAATTTACGATGTTTACTAGAAGTTTTTTTTTGCAGTGTACATGTAAATATTAAATTGTTTTTGCAGGAAAGCACAGTAATCTTAAGTAAAATAACCTCCTTGAATGTAAACTTTCATACATATTATTTTGTAGAAAATTTAGAACATGCATTATTATTATTATGTATACAGCATTACTGTAATAATGCTAAGCCTAGGGTTTATTTATCTTTAGTTGTTAAGTATTTACCGTATACAACAAAAGTTAATTTTTCAGAGCAATTCTTACCAAGCGAACACAATGCATACACGCAGTAACCCATCTTGACGAACAGCTCGTGAACTAGTGACGTCTACTTTACTGCGCTATGTTTAACATTATCTCTAGATAATTGAATTGTGAAGTGAGTATATTGTTAAATGGCCTTGTTTGCTAACTCCACAAACATTTTATCGCCCACCTGCTCGCTGAGGATAAGAAAAGCTTGCTTGGTCTGCGAGATACAGTATTCAAAGAATGTGGCACATTCTTGGCGAGTAGTAAGACTCCACAGTGACACTTGTTCTTGTTTGCGTGTGCAACTGGTCGCTGTATATAAGCTGTTCACTATTAATTGGACACTTGTAACCAACCATTAACAAATGTGTTTTCTCATACCTGCAAAAATATTTCAACGGGAACATTAACTAGCAAGTGCCACCAAGTTGGTCTCGACGTGACGGACGGAGGGGATGTAGATTCATGACTCAACGTTTGATCAGAAGTCTTAGGAAAACATCTGTGACTACTGACAATATTTATTTTGCTTTCTGTTTTTCAAAAGTTAATTCTCAGAACTAACACATTTGCTAAACATTTACTTTCATAATAATTTCACAGGAGTAAATAATTTAGGAGAGATCTGGTGCAGGATTCATGATAAGGAGGGAGGCCAGAGCCACCAGTCACCAGTTGTCGAGGCGAGCTGGGATGGGCAGGCATGTTGTCATGGCACCCAACCACCATATTAAATGTTGGTAACCTTGACCTTGACCCCGTATTCGTGACCTTGACCCAAAACAAAGTAATTTCATCGCTTTCAAGCGACTTTTTCAGCAAATTTGAGATAATAAATATTTCCGGCAACTTTTAATGAAAGTAAAAGAAAAATAAAAAACTCAAAATTAGAACTTATATGAAAAACTATTAAAATTAAGCAAATTTGAGCCAAAACCAAGCAATTTTTCCCGTTTTCAAGGAACTTTTTCATGTTTTCTAGAAACGCTAACTTTGCAAGCGAGCATTCTAAAACAAGTAATTTTATGATAAAATCAAATGAAATATTAAAAAGATCCACGCTGATAGAATAAATCTTTTTTAAGAGAATTATATTTCATGCATAGTTTTTCCATTTTTCATTTCTATTAAACCCTTATATGTTATAAAACTTCTTTCTAATCTATTAATTTTAAAACACTTTTATCAAACATCCTTACGTAGCGATCTGGTAAAGAAATTTCATATTCATATAGGTACCAAAAGGATATTACTATGCTATTCAACCACCTAGTTTCAACTACTTTGAGATTTTCCAAGTTTTTACAAAATTTTACCAATTTTTACCCAAAGCATTTTTACTACTTTTTTATTTTATTAATAAATTGGTTTTTAATAAAGGAAAGTTGAAACCAAAATACCTACAACCAAATATTCTATTACTGAGTTATTAGGAGATAAAACTAAATCAATCATTGAATGATTTTGATTATGGTTCGAAACAGAAAACTTAAATATTAATAATATTGTTGCAAATATTGGAGGTATTATTTACACAGACGGAGAACAAAAATTTAGAAGAATTTAAACCAATAACAGAAGCATTTTTCGATAACATTATGGTTTTTAATATATATATATATATATATATATTTTTAGATTGTGAAGAGGAAATGAAAAAATAAGAAATTTCTTGTAAAAAAAAGAAGCCCATGGAGGTTTTAACGGTTTTTTAAGATCTAAGTTTTCTAAATATAATTTGGTAAAACACGGAGCAAGAATTCCTTACTTATAAGATTACGATGTACAAACAATTAATGGCGTTAAGCAAATTATAAAACTAGATATAGAAATTAATCACCACCCCCTATGTATCTGTATAATTATCCGTATTTTTCTATAGAAATTAAATAAAAATAATGGGGAGCTTTTCGGGCCCCACCCAAAAATTCAAGCACATGTAAGCAAATGAAAAAACGCAATTTATAAACGCTAAACGGAAATACTAAACGCGTATTATGAAAGCTAAACGCAAAATGATAACTGCATGTTATGAATGCTAAATGGAAATGCTAAATGCACGTTATGAACGTTAATGCGAAAGTTAATGAGGTGTTAAAATTAAAATAATATTTTTTTGATTAAATGCAAGTTAAATATAAATACAAATGAACAAATAATTACAATATAAAAATGGAAATAAATAATTACAACAAGATTTTCGGTGAAAATTCAATGATTTTAGGTGTAAATCAGCCCAAAACCATGTCTGGCGACTTCCAAAACGAGCCATTTTTCTTGTTTTAATTTTACTTTAATAAGCTAACAGTATGCTTTAGTCTTATAAAATTAACAGTTGAACACTTTTAAATTTTTAAGCTATTAATAATTTACAGCGTTTATACATTTTTGTTTAAGGATTCTCCAAAATTGAATTCTTGTAATTTTATTAATGCTTGTTTCTCTTGCGACATTTAATAAATTAAAAGTTTTTGTGAATAATTTTGCTTCCATTAATGTATGAATATCTTAGAATTTTATACTCCTTTGCAATTTGTTTTAATTCCGAAACTTTCTTGTTTTCTATCTCTGGAAATGGATTTTCTAATTTTGGTTTATAAGTTTTATTGATTATATTAATTATTCTTTTCGATATTTATCATATTTTTCCATCTCTAATATCTTTGCAAAATCTCGATGTTGTTTAACATTTAGAGATTCTATATCCGTATCTTTTGGATATAATAATCTCTTAGAATCTGGGTGATTATTTTGTACTTTATCTATGCACTCTATTAAATCATGTTTCCTTTTGTAAGAACAACCTCTTATGTTTAAATTCTTTGCCATTTCTCTTAAATATATATAATAATTTTTCAAGAAGACCTTTATTCATAATTTTGTAAGTTTTATAGTTTTTAGTGAAGTTATTAAAACTCACTAGTAACTCTTATATCTCGCTTAAAATGTTTCCCATTTATTAATTTTTAATTTTTGTAAAAAGTTGAATTTTTGTGGGAAAACGAATAGCAACCCCTTTAGAGTTAGTGAAAATCTGCTATATTTATCAATGAATTCAGAAAGTTGAATTTTTGTGAGAGCCCCGAATTGGCTACACTTTAGTTCTTTATAATATTTAGTGGTAAAAAGAAGATAAATAATTATAAGTGCTTAATAGTGCATTATATTTTCCTTCTGTTGTAATAATAAGGATAGCCAGTATCTATTTTATTAACCATGCCCATAAGTTCTTTTTCGTCTTCTGTGTTGTCCTCATCTCCCTTAACACAATTATTAATGGCGTACAGAATTCTTCCAATATATTTCGATCTAGTTTGCTTATCTCAGTTCATTAATTATAGAATCGTATATTTTTCCTTATCGTAAACTGTAATTTTAGTACATCATTTGTTAAGTACAATTACATCTAAGCATTCTACTTGGTACTCTTCTTCTAGCAAACTATTTAATTTTTCGCTGGTATCTTGGTAGTGTTGCTTATTGCTGTAGAACAAAGCTAAAATTTTGGAGCTAAGATAAAATATTGGAGTTAATAGCAGCTATCCAACAGAGATGTTAAATTAATTTAAAGAAGATAATATAAATATACCAGAAAACTTTCAAGTTACAAATGTTAATGTTTAAAATTAAGCAACAAATACTAATCTCTCTTTATTTTTATTTGGAGTGTTTTCATCCTATCTAATTAGCTTTTATTTTGAAATTTAAATAAATCTTTTATATTGTATTTATTTTTCTAGCCAATAGTTGGATGCATAACAATCTACAAGATTTTCTAATTTTAACGTGTCTCTCTCTACCTCTATAATTTACTGTAGATGTATTGGATATAACAATATCCATTCCTTCTTGTAATGTTTCCAGTCTCCTTCATTCTACAACTTTTATTTTTCCAATTATACCTATTTTTGTATTATATATTTCTTCTTTTATTTATTTTTGTTATATGGTAACTCTCCTGAGCCACCTATAACTCTAAATACTTTTATATTTGGATATGTATCGCGATAAAAATATTTTGTTCCATTAATTTTTATTTCAATAAGATTTTCTTCTGTTGGATAATAGACTATTTATAAACCATTGTATGCTATAAAAACAAACCCCTCCTTTATTAATAACTCTCTACTCCTACTAATTTATATTAACTTATTTTTAAATATGCCTTTAATGTAATAAAAATATTTAACTCCATTATTTTCGCAAAGTGCACCTACATAGGTGTATTTTCCTTTACCATTTACCACAAATGCACAGAGTTTGTAACAGCTTTTTATATCTAAATCTGTACAGCATTTACTAAAATAATTGACTAATTCTTGTTCAGTTTCTTTAATTTTTTGATCTTTCTCTAGCACTTTTTTATATTCTTCATGTATAATTTTAGTTTTCTCTAAATATTCTAATTGTCTTTTTTTGATACTAATTTCTTCTAATTCTTGTTCTCTTTTCTCAGTAGACACCAGATAAGGAGTATTAAGAGTATTTATTTCTCTAATAGTATAAGTAAGTAGTTTATGGGTAATATTAGTCGTCTTTCGTAAAACTACTGCTATAAGATTTCTAGTTTTCATTAATCCTGTATTTTAGATACTAATACCCTTATGAATTACAGAAATCAGTTTATTGGATTTAAAAAAAATATCTGTTTCTACTGCTTTAATGTAACATTTATGGTTAATAGATATAATATTTGCATTCTTCATATATTCTGTAATTTTTAAATAATTAGTGAATAAATAATTAAAACTAAAAGCACATTATACATCATTTATCAATTGACTTCTGTCGTCTGTTCTTTCTGGTAACTTAACTTGTATTCCTGTTAGTTTTTTAGTAATCTTGCTCTCCCAATAAACATACTCTAATAAGTCTTTAAAACCAATACAATGACTATTTTTGTAAAGTGTTTTTAGTTTATTCCACATTTTGTAAAATGAGGCAGAATAAAAAGGAGCATTTTGGAAATATGCTTTATTATTTTCCATTAATTCTACATAATCTTTTGTTGGATCGAACTCTTTTACTTGTCGGAAGTCTTTGTTAGTATGGTTATAAATAGTAGCTCCTAATCTTGTTATTCCGTTCTCTTTTGCTAAATTAAATGCAAATGTTTCTTTTAATCGTTTATCTGGACAGTTTATAAAATCTATAATATGGTTTCCAAGTTGCTTGTTTACTCCAAAACTTGTCACTTGTCATAAAAATTTATTATAAATCTTTACTCTAGAATTATAATTGATCCATGTTAAACAATCTTTTCCGACCGTTCTGTTATTATCTATAATTACGTTACAACCCTTCTTAAAATCTCCTTCCATTCTCTAAAATTAAAACTATGTATTAAATAGGAACACATATCTTCTTTATTAAAAATACCTGCAAAACCTTGTGTTATTTCAAAATCTAATAGATAGTAATGTTCTGTTTTTAGAGTTTGTAATATCTCTGGTAGCTCTTTTAAAAGTATATCTAACTTAACATCTGATAGTTCTATCTTGTAAGGAATAGCGACTGGATTTTTATATTTCTGCCTTAAAATTTCTATATCTGTGCTAATAATTTGTTTAACCACATTGTTCTTATATCTCTGTCTAGAGAAAAGTGTATTATCGCTTTAACTCCATATTTCTCCAGTTTAAATTTAGTAAATATAGATCTAAGAAAACTGTTAAAAGAACCACATTCTTCCTTCTTAACTCTACAATTATTCGTCTCAAGATTTCCTTCGTAATGTGTGTATAACATCTGTTATCTTAACTACCACAATACTGTCGAAAACTGTAGTAGGTATTATTCCTCCCAACTTTTCCCTCCGTGTGTATATAACATATATATCCAATATTTGTAACTAAATTATTACTATTTAAATTTTCTGTAAGTAGCCGCAGCCAAAATCTTTCGTTAGTAGGTTTAATTTTTCATCCAAGTAATTCGGTAACCGAATACTTTTGATCAGTGGTAGACATCTTAGTTTCGCCCTCCATTTAAGAGTAAATAATTTTATATACACTACAAAAAAGTAGTCGGAACATTACAGTAAAAATTTACGACAAAAGTGAACAAAATTAATACAAAATGCAGGAAAAAGTTAAAAATTAAGTTGTCCAAAAGTCGTTGAAACTGGGTTGTAGAAAGTAACGTAAGGATTCTTTCGTACCTATATGAAATTCGAGGAAAAATCAGGGTAATTTGGGGTCTAAAATGGATTGTCCTCAATCTACCCATATACTACTCAGGCCATCCAATCAGGTGCGAATAATTCCTCATAAATATCCGCCAGTTCATTCGTTCGCCTTGTAGAACTCAGCCGGTTTTTAATCGGCCCGAGTAAGGCACAATACTTCAGATCATGTTATCTTTGAACCAATAGTGCAATGGGGACGAATGACTAGACGGAAATTTTTATACATTCGCCATTGCGATGAAAATGTTCGTCATGAAAAAACAGGACTGAGCACGAAAAAACATATATTCATTTTTTCGTCCATAGGTGACTTGTCTTATTTAAATATTTTTTTCGAGCTGAGTCCTGGTTTTCCATGACAGACATCTGCATTGCAATGGCGAATGTCCAGAAATCTCCATTTAGACTTCAGATCCTGCCATACCCTTTCCTCCTTCACACAGTCGCATATTTTTTTCTAAAACAGACTCTCGCAATCGATTGTACATACTACTGAACTAATAAGTCATTGAGAGAAGCATAGCGAATTGAATAAGAAATTAAACTCACATTAATATGCATACATAAATTTAATTTATTTACTTATTATATACGTTATATCTTTCTAATTATTTGATACATTCTATCTTTACATTTCTCATATGTTTGAAGACCATAGATAGTAGCCAACAGTCTCATCTGATATAACACCGATCCGTCAATCCACTAATTATAGAAGATATCTTCTTAATGTGCGAGAAATCTCCATCTTTTTGCGAAGCGATCAGTCCATCTACAAGTTCTTTCGGGTATTCGGGTGTGGGAATGTGTGTGTTACATAAACACAATAATTTGCTTTGGGGGTTGTAAGACTGATCGGTTGTTTAGCCAATTAAACATAGAGGCAGTGGTTCAGTTGTCTGCTGGTCGTCGTACCAGGGAGTGGCTGTGTTCTGCCATCTTTACGAGATTCAAACTTTTAGGGTCACACACATCCAACTTGGTTTTTCGCATTAGGTATGTAATTTTTTCCTCGATTGTATTTTACGTTTTTTTAAATTTTTTTTCTGTTTTCTTGATTTTCGGAGTACAAAGACATTTGAGATAAGTTTATGGTCGCTAAAATTCAACATGGTAGCCGGAATCTGTAACGTATTATGTTCGTCAATCATTACAATTTTTTCTCAATTTTTAGAGTTAACGATCATTGGGATCAAGGTCAAAGTCACCAACATTCAATATGGGGGCTGAAGTGAGTAACATAATATTTTTGTCGATTTTTGTTAATTTTTCAAATGTTTATATATATTTTAATTATTCGTGGTCATGGTCGTTGGGTCAAATCAAGGCCACTTGCATTCAAAATGTATGTCTCAGTCAGTGTTGTAAGACGTTCGTACACTTTTATTAGTGCCATTTGAACTTTACAATTTTTTCTCTGTTTTCACGACTGGGGAGTACGAAGGTGGTTGAAGGACAGGGGAGAGGGGTGTTATCGTGAGTGGATGAGTATGAGTTTAACATTATATGTTCCTGGTTATTTTTTAATTTTAATTTTTTACATTTTTGCGATTTAAAAAAATATATGGTTGCGAAGGGTTGGTGTTGGGGAGGGGGCAGGATGAGTGTGAGGCTAATGTTGTATGGTCCTCTATTTTTTAGATTTTTTTCAGAATTCTTTTAGAATTCTTTGCGATTTTACTCGATTTTTTTATTATTGAGTGGTGAGGGGGTGGGCGTGGGGGTGTGGTGAGGGGGTGGGTTAGAGGGGATGTTCTGAGGGGGTGTGGTGATGGGGTGTGGTAAGGGGGTGTTGGTAAGGGTCGATGGGATGAGCGAGGAGTAGGGTAACATTATAAAATGTTTCCTCGATTTTTATAATTATTGAAATTTATTTGCGATATTTTAAATACATTTTTGGGTTCAAGGACATATAAATTCACGAGCACAGGGTCAAGGTCAAGGTAACCAAGATCTAATATGGTGTTCGGGTGCCATCACAGCATGGTCGCTCCAGGTCTCCTTGACAACTGAGGTGACTGGTGGTTCCGAGCTCCGAGTCATGAATCCTTCACCAGATCTCTCTTAACCTATCTATTCACATGTTTACTTGAGCTACGCATGGAAAAAGTTACGAGGTCTATTACAACGTTAATTATACATATGGCGTAAGAATACACAATGTGCATACAATAAGATCTCGGGCTGGGGATTCAAATGTGTTCAGTTTTCCGCGAACAACCAATGTATGTTTACATCACTGACACTGGGACATTGCTACAAAGATAAACATCTTACATTCAAGTCTTGACATTGAATTCAGCTGCTACTAATAATGAAAATAACCCCATTAAAAATATTTTCGTACATACATTCCTGCTAGCAACGTTAGTGTCCAACATAGAAAACATTTTGAGTATTTGTGGCGTATGCAATATGTACTGTTACAGCAAAGAAAACTAACGACAAGCAAATGAAATCCATTTACGTGGAAGATGCCGTTAGTCACTCATATGCTTACATACACATCATATTGGTGTAGTTTGGTAGAGTGTGTTTCAAATTATTTTCGTGGAAGACGCCGTTAGTCACTCATATGCTTACATACACATCATATTGGTGTAGTTTGGTAGAGTGTGTTTCAAATTATTTACTTGGAAGATGCCGTTAGTCACTCATATGCTTACATACACATCATATTGGTGTAGTTTGGTAGAGTGTGTTTCAAAGTTATTTTGCTTTTAGGAGAAAATTTGTGTCAAATATCAATCCAAATTGAAAATGGGGCGAGCTAGCTCATAAATTACAGATATAAAAGATTTGTGAGCATCAACAACAAAAGAAGCTAGTATTTATAAAGTCCCAATGCAATTTACATAAATCTCGGTATGCTATAAAAATATTTCAATCTTCGCATCTTTGTCGATAATATACCTAATTGCTACTTGATTTAGAATAGCATGAGCCATGCTTTCTGTTAGAGTTAAACCACACAAGTATTAGTGTTACAAAAGGTTTAAGTTCCTAAAACCGATGTGCCTTCCACTTCCCGTTCAATCCTCATGTCCGTGAGGTAGGACGTTTTGCATGTGAAGGATATTTATGGCGTGCACTGTACATAACAAGGAATAGTGAGTGATCTGTGACTTGAGTGTCTTACTTGTGAGAAATCTGATTATCTCAATTTTATGGACATTTCGTTTATCAATAATTACGGCTACTAACGCACTGAACGCAGAACCAGTTGACTACTTGTGAAAAGCACGTCCTGCAGAAATACTGCACTTATTAACACATTTGTTTACTAGTTTTGATATTTTCACATTGTTTTGGCTCCATATGGGGACCATTCAAATTATGTGGTGATGCGTGCTCAGAGATAGGTAACACGTTATTATCTACCTCGTCATATATTTAAAACAGTGTAACGTACAATGTTTACATTACAATACACAAAACTCTATACAATAAGTTTCATTATCTGCTTAGTGTTACTTCGGGGGAGTTCAATATATAAGTTATATTTAGGTACACGTATCTATAGTTGAAATATTACTTTAGATTAGCCACGCACATTTATTATAGCAAGTCTTTATGAAATCTATCAGAACTTCTTCGCCTTAAATATGTCGAAGGCTGCTCATAGTCTCGTCTACAGCGTATAACCCCGTCGGAGACCCATCTTGCCTCGTCGACTGCTGGTTGTCGTAAGCCCCCGCCTTAATGTAGTCCCCATATTGTTTCCTTGTTTAGTAAATATTATCAATATCAATATACTCCCTTAAAAGTGAAGAGCCTTTTAATTTCCTTTTTTGAGGTGTGTGAGGTGATAAAAAGTTGTGAATTAAAGGAACGAAAAGTGGAGAAGAACAAAATTACTGGCCACCTGGCCCTTGGCAGTTCTGGACAGCCTTGTCTCTGGTAAGATCAAAGTCAGAGTCCTTCATCCAGTGCTCGCATGGTCGGACACTGTCGTGACACACTCGAGGCGCTCTCTGTCATGACGCTGACAGCTGTTGTTGAGTCAGCACTGCGTCAACAAGAAACTCTACTCATCACTACCCTCCTCCCCCTAAAGTTAAGGTCCTCACCCTTTAGTTGTAAACAATTGTTCGGGCCGCGGCGGTGTAGTGGTTAGACTACTCGTCTCCTACCTAGGCGAACCGGATTCGATTCCTGGCGGGGTTCGCTTCCGGAATTTTGCACGTGGAGTCGTGCCAGACGATGTCGCCCGTCAACGGGTTTTCTCGGGGATCTCCCGTTTACCCCGGCCTTGCGTTCCGGCGCTGCTCCATACTCCCCTCCATTCTCCCCCACCGGTTCTCAAGACCTCGATGTCAAGAGCCGTCCAAATATTTCCATTGCACTCCACGTAGTCATTAGTGTATATGCTTATTAAAAAACAAATTAACTATTTTATAAGCATTGGCATAAATTAAAGTAGATATTTTGTTGTCTATTCATAAAATTTGACAGTTAAAACATAAATGTGGTGGTTGAAAACTCTCAAGGTCAGCAAAACCCGCTATAAGTAGGCTATCTCATTGTTAACGATATATTTATTCTTTTGTAAACATTGTTTGAAATATAGCAATAATGGTGTATTTTTCTTAAACAGATTGGTGCATTAAAACCCTAGCGTCATCGATTAGAATTCTGAGAAGACAGAAATCACGCGAACCTTGTTAATGCTGTCTTCCATCGCCGTCACAATCCTACCTTATGGTCGGACGTGACCTTAATATGTAACATAAATAATGTATACTCTCTGACAATTATGGCTGTACAAGCAATACCGTCAGGTAGTCTGGCTCGGAACCAAAGTTAAAGAATATTTGTTTTCAATGGAATTTCAGATAAACAACCCCTGAAGAAGATTCCTATATCTAATCAAGATGTCATCTTGTGTGCTGTGGAAGACCACGAGTTGTAATGCTTGTTAGATTATGTTTCAAAGCATTATAGATGCTTATGGTATGGACTGTATTCTCTGACATCAGCTTGTAAATGTAAGTCATATCCTTGCTGATGTATTTTTGTTGGTACATTGATTTGACAATGCTGTCGGGTCTGTTCTCAAATTTGAAATCTGCTCGCTGAAATAAATATTTTCTGTTATTGCAGAGTGCTTGCTACTATATTGTATTGAGGAAGTTATCAATTGTACATTGTACTCCATCACATAACACACATTTTGAGACGACCTAGTTAATTTTGAGAACAGCGAGATGGCAAAATTGACCTCGTGCCAGAATTATTCTTATGTATCGTCATTATTTACAGATTAATTGTAGGAAAATTAATATACAGTCATTAATCTCCATGCTAGTAGAGTGTGTGAAGCCAAACATTTCATACACACTGAAGTTGGTAACAAAAGCCCCATATCACTACCATAGCTACACAGAGATAACCTTGTGTGCTATGCATGATTGTTTCATCATCGAGGCAGTTCTCCTAGAATTTGTATCGAATATTTATACTCGAACATTTCTTACCATCTTATGGAAATGTGCCAATCGTTGAGGAATTTACGCCCTCTTTGTGAGATTCCAGCACCAGATTTGCTGGAGCTAACCTTCACTTGGCTGAGCTCCAGGAATTCCTGACCCATTCGATCATTGTACAATCCTATATGGGTCAGTTGCCTCACCTAAAACTGTCTTGGCACTTCAATACACCCTCTGCCTCTTACTTTGCTTTGGTGGACTTAGGGAAACTTGGGTTAATTCCACCCAATGCCTGTTCATCTGGACGATTGACTCTTAGCTGTTCACCTATGAAGATATGTAATCTGTGCTGACTCGGACCGAGGCCACACTGTCGAGTGACCCAAACGAGTTGGCAGCTCTTATTTCAAACCATTTTTTACTCTGGGACCCCTCAAATTCTCGTTTATGTAGAAGTATCCTAGACTCATGAATTGACCCACTCGCTGGCTTTGAAGCAACAAATACACCACTCCTTCTGGAAGTGATCGCATCTTAATTACCCCTATAAGCTAAAGCCCAAGGACAAATACACATATGAATAGCCTTGAGGAAGGAATGTCTATGTTCATTAAGGAGCCAAACCTGACCATTTACGATGGTGTTTGAGGTGAGCGGTACAGACCTGTTCAGGTGGCAATGGTGCGGTGCATGTAGTGAACTCCACACTCAACAGGGAATTGTCACCCGGCCTGCAGTGAAACTCTACATCTGCCCCTATTAGTAATATTGAAACAGTTATTGCACGGCCGGAGTGAGGGGGTGAGCATTGCACATGTGTAATTAGTGTGTTTGGTAAATTTTTTTATTTGAATATCCTGCCCTTTGACCTCTTGCTGTTGATGGAACCACTGAAGAAGACCTCATGGAATTTTCTATGGTTTTGTCAGCTCCACTTAGATAGTACCAAATTTGTGTGTTTCTCGATTTCTTACAGACCATCAAGCCCAAACAAAAATAATGCCACCAGTTAGTTTATGCATGGTAGAATAAGTGCAATGTTAAATTAAGTTTTCATACATTAAGATTTGTTGATATTAATTTCCCTTTTATATAGCATAGTTGATACAAATATATGTAAAAATGGTCAAATAACTGATATAAAAGCTACATATGACAACCTAGAATTTAAATTTTGTTCCAGAAACACTTTTTTTATTTAAGAAGATTTTTGGAGAACAGGCATCAATATTCTGTCGTCAATGTTGAGATTTATTTCATTCATTTCAAAATTCATCAACACAAAACCCATTTAAATGTAAAAAAAGGTAAGAGTGGAAGGCAATAAGACTGATCGCATCATCTGCAGTATCCAGGTCCATTGGGAGGCTGTGCTCCTACACCACGTCTCCTCATGCGGCAGTAGTGCTCTCCAGTCTTTGGGAAGCTCCATCCTCTGTGTCGGCGTCTGCTGAGGACCACAGCTTCTCTGCGGTGGCGGAGGCCCTGGGCCACACACGTGCCACCACGTTGCTCTCATCCACCACCTCGCCCCACATGCACGCCTCGCCGCCTATCACCAACTGCTTCTGCTCCTGTGTGCCAGAGAACTGCGTCGGCTCGCACTTGTAGAACTTCGTCCAGTCGCCCCCATTTTGCAGGCTGTCCAGGTACCAGCAGGCGGACAGCAGAGCCGTGTGCCCGGCCCCTGTTACCTGTCGCGAGACAAGAAAGTGCGATTTATACACATATCACCGAGATACTTTTGTGAGGACAGTCTAATATGATGATGATGACAGCCTTAACACTTGTAAGACCCCCAAGCAATGATAAAGGGATGGATCCTGCAGAGTTCTCAAGGCTCTCAAGACAGGATGATAATCTGGTGGTTTGCCGCTGCTTCTTGCAGTGCATACTTAAGCTAGACCCTTCAATTACTTGAAAACTGCAAGGCTGGTTCCGGGAATCAAGTACCCGTGTGCGAGTCAACAATATTACCAAGCATATCTTAGGGAAGGTCAATTAATGAGGTTGCCATTTCAACGTATTTGCAGTCACTGCACTTAGTAGAAATAATTTCAGGTGAGGGTGTTCAAGACACTTGATGCATGGCCCCAAGTTTCTTTGTTATGACTGTGAAAGGCTGTGATGACCAATGAATCTGACGAGGAGTCTTAATCATATGGTTTAGTATTAGTTCACTGATTGTGTTTATGTGGAGTTGAAGTAATTCAGTACACTATTTCACTCTACAGTACACTACCTCACTCTATCTGGGATCACTGCTGTATTGACATCATGGGTACACACTTGTGGCGAGCTAGCTAATATGTGTATGGTGGACAGGTTACTAGTAACAAAGCGAATGTCGTCAGTGAAGGTTATCTGCTGTTTTATCTGTTGTCCACAGTGGCACATTCTCCAAGCAAGGCAGGAGAGACATGAGTATTTGCACCCAATTGTTGTGTGGCGATAGTAAGACGATAGATCTTAATATCTCATTCGGCAGCGAGAATTATAGATACGAAGGGAGTTGCTCAGGCAATCAGGAACAGGAAAGGAATTGTCTCAGTATTCGCAAGAGGCTCTTCCGAATGTGGTATAAAATCGAAATACTACATATGCCAAACGAGAAACTTATTCTGGGAATACTCATTGTTCTATAGGTCAGCTTAATCCACATAATGTCTAACATTAACATAGGAAATATTTCAATGGCAGAGAAATAAATCATCT
Organism: Dryococelus australis; assembly: GCA_029891345.1. Classification (NCBI taxonomy): domain Eukaryota; kingdom Metazoa; phylum Arthropoda; class Insecta; order Phasmatodea; family Phasmatidae; genus Dryococelus; species Dryococelus australis. The sequence goes on along the minus strand of CM057002.1, from coordinate 66,652,661 downwards.
AGGTATTAACCATAAGTATACCCAAGTACAGTATCATCTAAGTGTGCTAGTTTTCAGAAGACATAATTTTCATGGAACCCATGAAACGAGTTATCAAGACACAAATATCGTAATGGCCAATTTTAACTTTCCAGCACTCTATGGAGAGAATAAAAAAAAATATACTACTGAAACACAAACCGAAAATATAATATTAGTTCAGCAGTGGAGTATTGAAGAGAGGCTACAATCCTGGGGACATTTTCATGTCGCCCCAGAATGGCAAGAGTGTGTAAGTCATTGGGTAACAAATTTTCTGGTATGTAACAAGTTTTCACTATATACAATGTCAAAAATGTTGTAATACTTCTTTATTTAGATGTGATTCATTTTTTAAAGGGTTGGCAGGAGAGAATAAAGAGTCATCGTTGGTGTAAAGATATTTAATATCCCCTTAACCAGGGATGTATCCTGCACTAATGACTCATGTTAAAGAGGATACCCAGAAAAATTCCTACAAGATGCAGAGTATAGCGCATAACTAGAGAAGCTGTAGATGCCAAGCTCAATTCCACTGCTACTAATATCTTGAAGACCGACTATAACACAGTCATATATTAATGGAAAAGTGGTAATGCTGGCTGTAAGAAAAACGCAAAGGCGAACTGCATGCAGTCTGATGGAGAGTTTAGGAATAAATTTCAAAACGAGGCGGAATCTGTAAACTTATTGGGAACCTCACCAGAGGGGTCGTAATAACACATATCGACTTTCCTGAAGTGACAGCCTATCAGGTTGCAAGTCTGTTGCTCCAGAATGGAAACATTTATGGTTGGATATACATAACTTCAAGTACAGGATATAAAATAAAATGTGAATATAAAATGAAGAAAAAAAATCCTAAAGGAGCACTTCTCCCTCCCCTCTTAACTTAAAGTAGCCTTCTACATCCCTAAGCTAGAGCAGCCAGTATTGAAGTGCAGGTCTAGAACATCAATAAATTCAGCCAGAACAAACTCGAATAAGCCTGACGAATGCATACATCAAAAATAGTCAACACCAGAATGTGCACAAGACAAACTGAATAGTTGCACTTGCACTATTGAATCCCGGAAACCATCCGAATGATCCACAGAATATTCCTCCTTATGTCTATTTTGCTACACTGAGTCATAACTGACGATAAATATCTGCTAACATTGCTGATCAATAACTTCTAGAAACAATATAAGGCAATTGTGTTCAAATTCTGGATGATAGCAGATAGGAAGGAGAAGAAAGACTTGCCAACTAAGGTAAAAAGTTGTCAAATAGCCCCCAGAAGGTCCATGTTTGCTGAAGAAACTAAAATGCTTCCCCAAGGCTTGATATTCTCAGTGGTCGTAAAGAAAATAAGACTTTGTATGTCCTCCCACTTCTACAATGCTTACTACCTAAAGACATATACGAGCAAGATAAAAATGCCTGAACTTTCTACATATCAAATATAGAAACCGAAATGAAAACTGAAAATAACTTCAGCACTGCCTTATCCTGAGATACTAATGAATTTATTTGTCTGTACTCAGTCGCTTAAGCAACACTACCTCAACAGCAAGGTCGTAGTAATGTCTGGAAGCTTATGAGCAAAACCTGCGATGTCAGACCATCACCATTTAGAGACTCGGCAATATATTTATGCTTGTACATCCCACATACAAAAATACAAAATGGAGAACATCTGTGCATGTGAAGCAAGTGAACTTTGAAGTCAATGAAACTGCATTGATATTAAAGTAATGCCTGAAATGAACTTAAAACACACGAATTATAACTACTTTTTGGGATATTCCCACTTTACATGTAAAGAAGCATCGTTGCAGGTGCAAAAAGTTTAATGAAGGCACAAGTCTCTCAGTGTCTCTGGTACATGATAAAACTCACAGCATGACAGTTCAGATCCAGAGTGAAAAGAAATTTAAACATCACAGACTACAATGAAATAACCGGCATGTCACAGAGCTAATCTCTTCAAAGATCTTAGCAAACTCGTTTTCGTCCTATTGATCTAAGTTTCCTAGTTTTTTTTTTGTAATATTTCCTCGTGTGCTGGCTACACAAGTTTTGACCAATTACTTCTGTTTTAACCAAATTTTTATTTATTAATAATCAATATTCAAATTTCGTCTGCTATGTTTACCTCTTCTACATAAGTTTGATTTACACCAAAGATATAATTTCTTCACTGCCTATAGTGTCCTCCTAGAGTTTATTATTCACCCATGATTTAGCGTATTTACAGAAAAATATAAACAAAATAACATACTATTAAGTGCAAAAACAAAAGTTAAGAAGAATTTACCTCTAGTGGTACACAAAGAAAAGAATAATGGATAACATGATTTGTTGGTATCGGTGAACACAATGAAATTGTCGATGTAAGGCTTTCAGTCAGCTGATACGGATGTACTATGCAAATGAGATGTGGTGTAGGATCCTAGTTACTTGCTGATTTGATCCGACTCATTAGCTCTCAAAATGGAAAATATTAAATATCCATTGATATCAGTAATTTATCTGCTAATATTTGATGTCCCAAGTCGCACCAGACACAGACACAAATAAAAACATCAATCATACGTCGGTGGCTCTTTAGAAGAATCAGAACCTTCTCAGTTTTGCTGCACAGAGTGACTAACCGTGAATTGGTTTGCATGTTCACTGCATTTGTGGACACTATTGGCACTTTGAATTTAATTAAATGCATTTTCAACAACAAAACTTTTATACAGAAGATTGTTGAAAAATGAATAAATGTGCGCTACAGAACAAAAAATGTAAATGTAGTTATGAATCGCTGTAAGAAAATTCCAGGCATTTGAATTTATTTCAATGTTTCTAAGATTAACCAAACAGGGGTACCCAATCCCTAACCACTAATCACACAGTAAATGTACTACTGGTGTTGTATCATATTTTCAAAATGCATCGCTAATCACTACATCAATTGTACAAGAAATAGTAAATGGCTGTAACACACTCTAAACAACTGTTTTCGAGAAAAGAAATCCTTGCTCTGTGGGCCTATCTCCAAGGCACTGGACCACCAAGCTAATGGAAGGGAAGGTTTCTTGCAAACAGTATGGGTTGGATTGTTGCAAAAAGTTGATATTTTGTACATTTGGACGAATCTATTGATTTTTGTCTGCTTTGAAAATTTGACAAATATTCTAAAGTACAACACTGATTGCGACAATACAATGGAAACATTTTGTCAATGGTGGAGTTTGTTAGCAGTGACAATTTGGTCATTGCACGCATTTATTCAAGCAAGGTAACAATACAGACTAGTAGTATTCTATATTCAACATATTTATTTGGTTTGTAGACTAAAACCATATCAGCACACTTCGAATGCCAGCGAAACATCACTGTTATAAGAAATATCCTATAAAAACCAAACGGCTAGAGTGATCTGTTCCGAGAAACATAGGTACGAAAAATCTCCTATTGGAAATATTGAACAAAATTTTAAGAAGAACGAAACCAGAGATTACTACAAAATGTTCAAAAGAAATGTCACAGACCACAAACCACAATCGCTGTGCTTAAAACTGTGAAAAGCCCATAAGTACCATAAAAGCAGAGGAACCCATATTCAGGTACCCAGAGTCGTTACCACCGGAATAGATGAAATCAAGCATCACATCGCCAGACTTAAAAATAACAAGGCACCTGGAAAAGACTCAGTAATTGCAGCACTGTGGAGATATGCCCCTGAAGAATCAATAGAAATCTTGCAAAAGCAAATAGAAGAAATTTGTAATGAGGAAACCCTACCCGAATATGGGAAAACTGCTTTGATCCATCAGTTGCACAAGAATGGTATTAGGAAATATGTCAACAACTGCAGAGGAATCTACCTGCTTCCAGTGAACTTCAAAATTCTCTCACTTGCCATCCTGGAGAGATTATATTCCCAAGTCGAGCACCAAATAGAGGAATACCAAGCGGGCTTCAGAAAAAATCGCTTAACAGCTGAACAACCTCAAAACCAACCACCAGAGACTATATTATAAGGTCCAAACAGTACGTGTAGGTTTTTGTGGGCTTTAAGAAAGCGTACGACTCGATAGACCGAGAGGTGCTGTTAAACATCCTTAATGAATTTGGAGTTGACCTGAAACTGTTGGCTATAATTAGATCCGCCCTGACTGACACGAAATCGAAAGTAAAGTTCATGGGATGTCTCTCGGATTCCTTTGAGATCAAAACAGGTATCAGACAAGGTGAAGGGCTTTCTCCGTTACTGTTCAACTGCGTTCTGGAAAAGATCATTCGGACCTGGTGAACGAAGTTAAAGGAAACTTACTACAGTCCAATAAGAATGGGAACTAAATCTAAAGGAATCATGGTAGACACACTATCTTTTGCCGATGCCATCGCCATCCTATTAAACGATGTCGAAACCGCTAGTATTTTAATTGACTTGCTAAAAGAAATCGCCGAACAAATCGGCTTACAGGTATCCTCTAAAAAAACCGAATTAATGACCAAAATCAAAGCTGCCCCACCAAAACTCCAAACAAAATATGGAGACATCAAATGAGTGGAAAAATTTAAGTACCTGAATGAGATCGTCATGAAAAACGGAATGGACAAAGAAGACCTTCGGGAAAGAATACACAAACTCGAAATATCCTACCATACTTTGCGAGAGACCTACAACAAAAATGTCTTTCCCACAACACTGAGGTACACAACTATAAAACAATGCTGAAGCCAGTAGTTTTGTATGCAGTCGAAACCTTGTTCCTGAATGCTGATAAAACCTTCCTGGAAAAAAAAAAAAAGCGAAAAATGATTAGAGGAATTCTGGGTTCCAACTACAAGAATGGCACCCACCAAAAGAGATCCAACAAAGAACTCTAAAGCAAAATATAGAAAATCAAGGAAACAATCCGCAAAATACAGGTACTATTCTATGGCCATCTTAAACGAATGGAGGAAAACTGGCTGACTAAAAAAATCTTAAATTTTTTAAATACAAAACCCAAAACCGTGATGCTCTGGTTCGCGAACATCAAAGTGGAACTTATTTTGCAGGAAATAATTCCCAAATATGCTTTTAATAGAGATCTTTTTCGGGAGAAGGTAGTGACAGGCCCACTCACAACGAATGAGGGAATTCTGGGCACAAAATAAAGTGTAACTCGCTGCCAAATGCAAGAAGCCTTAATGTGGTCCTCGTCAGCCACAAAAAAAAATTATGGATCGATTCCGTACTCATTAATGTTGGATGGAGTCTGAGTTTTACGAGCTTCGGGCTGATTGACATTTGCCCCCTACCCCCTTACTCTTTACACCTTTCTCAGTATTCATGGTACGGAGAAACATTTTTTTTAAATAAAGCCTAATTCAGGCAAATTGAAAAGTAAACCTAAACAAACATTCTTACCACTGTTATCAACATGTGATTTTACCAGTTCTGTGGGACATTTGTAAGGTAATGTTGGGTAGTAGGGCTAAATGTCTTGTCGACAGCGAGGTCATGAGAGACGGAACTCAGGAAAGCAGTATCAGAAGAGGAACCATCCATGGCCTGTAGTGAAGAAACATCCCAGCATTCGTCGAGAGTGACTTCGGAAAACCACAGAAAGTCGAAATCAGATTGCCAGGGTCGTGAATTGAACCTGTGCAAACCCAAATACGTGGCTATTGGTTTGCAACTCCGCCACCTTTCTCAGTACTAATGTCTGGGATATTAGCTGCAGACGAAGGACAGTCTACAGCATCTCTAGCCTAGGAAGTGACACAGATACACATGTAACTGACCTCACTGAGCTCGCTCTCTTGGTCGCCGGTCCATACATGTACCACTGTGCTCTCGGGGATGCTGACGCCATTGTCGAACACCTCCTGCCACACCAAAGAGCTGGCATTCAGATAACTGGTGATGTTGACTACCCTCTGCATGTAGTACTGCTCCAGATCTGCGTAGCTGTCGATGTCGTTGTCAGACATGAACGTCGTAATGATTGGGTTGCTTCTCCTGCCACAATTACCAAGCACATGAACAACCGGTATGTCATTCAACATATGCCAACATTTTTTTTAATGTTTTCCCTCTTTATGCCAACTTGAACATTGTAAATACTGATGCTTGAAAAATACAAAGGCCTATTTCTCCCTGTTCTGGTTTTTTTTATAGTTGCTTGTTCTATATTTGAAGTGCTCAATGTTGACGAGAAGTAACTTTCATACGTACCTCAACAACAACATTTATGAGATATTGGAAACTGGTTACATGCATGAAGGAGTAACGTCTCGTCGACAGCGATGTCATTAGAGATGGAGCAAGTTGCTGAGAGGAGCAGGGACCAGACACGAACCTACCATGGACTATATGGAGGAACCATCCCAACATCAAGAAAATGTTACAAGTCGCACGAAATGGTTTCTTGAATGTTTTGTGATGGTTGCCTGGCATGTGCAAAGGGCAGGATAAATTTGCTGGCTTTGCAAAATATACACTCTTGTGAAAAATTATTAAACTGAACACGAAAGTTCCATGATCTGTAAGCTTTATTCCACAGTTCATCTGACCGCATCCCAGTGACCTAGTATGGCACACAGCATGCCGAATGAAATATGGGTCAACTGCAAAAGTTACACAAACATGCATATCTTTGAAGTCTTTTCAAGTGCTATTGAATCCACTAAATTTTTTAAGTCCGTGAAGTTTTGTCGCCTGTCTTGAAGACATGTAGGTATAAACGGAAGAAAAGTTTCTGCAGTTTTGATCAACAGTACTGGGAGACGAGGTAGTCAGTTCCATAAATGTCCAACTAAGACTCCCGCAAAAACATCATGTGTTCACAGGGCAGAAGGTATTGTGGACTTCACCACTGTTTAGGACCGGAAATGGCTACCTAAAATTCCTGATTATCGAACTCTAGGGTCATAGTAAATATTTTGCTGGTAATTTGTGTCTGAAACTATAACATTTAGGAATTAATTCTACACATAGTGCATAATTTTTTGTCACATTTGTCCCTTCCCAGTTAGTGGTGTTAAATTATACTGTAGACTTCGAAAAAAGTTTGGATGAAGACCAAGCGATAAATAAATATATAAATGAAAATAATGGTTTGCAAGCAAAGTCTTCATTGTTTATAAACGTTTGGATACTGCCTACTGATATATTTGCACATTTCACTAGTAGAAATATTTCCCTCGTATTTGTTTTGTTTACAACGAACTGACAACTTACCAGCAATCAAAGCTGACCTCATCGCCTCCAAGATGTATGTACTTGTCAGGAAAGAGTCCGGTCACTTCTTCGAACAATTTTTCGATGAAGGTGTAGGTGGAGTCAAGTGCTGGGTTTATAGGCCCGAATGTTCCGTCAGCCTTGTCAGATGAATAGCATGGAGTTAGCAGGTTGGCTTGGCCTTGTCCCCAAGACAGGGTGTGTCCTGAAATGAGATGCAAAATTTACCTTTTGTTACCAAACAAGTGATGCTGATTAATAAGAGAAGTGTAAACTTAAGTCAAGGCACTTGTGTCGGTGATGAAATATTTGCATATTGTCTTGACCAGTGTAATTTAATAAAATAATATCGCTCTCTCTATATGCATCTTGCTTGGTAATACTAACATTTTGAGATCGGTGCACATTTGCAGCCATTAGACATTCAGGACAAGTTATAAGCATGTCGCCTACATCCATCACATCAGGAACATCAGTTATGTTGTTCTTTGTATTCCCGCTCACCACACTCTTACTGCTACATCCCTAATAAAGGCCATGGCCGATTCCTTCCCATTCCTTCCCTAATCCCTCTTCCATTTGCAACTTGCACCATCTCTAATGATCTCGTTGTCGAAGAGACGTTAAGCCCAACTGCCTACCTACTGCCACATTGCATTACACTGTAAGGTTCAAACTGCTACTACTTGCTGTGAGGCAACAGCAACAAGCTACGAGGTCGGTGCTTCTGTGTGAGTGCATTCTACTCGTCTTAACGGACTTTCCTTGCACAGAAGAGCGACGGTAGACTTCAAATGTTAACTCCCTTCAATCAACGTTTTCAGCTGGCTTTACATATTTACATCATTTTTCAAATGCAATCAAATATTTATTCATAGATAAGAAAAACAATTTTCAGATCACTTACGTGGAAAAAAAATACAATTGTAAAAAACTGGATTTGAAAGACTTTCTAACGAAAAAAAAATATCACTGCTAAAAACGTAAAATTTAAAGAACCTGGCAAGTCAAAATAACTGGAAATTCATTGAAAATTGTAAAACGCTTCAATTGGTTTAAATGAGTACGGTGACAAAGAAAAAAATAACAAAGCAGGAAAATGAGCATTTATTTTTTTCATAGCAGGTGAGTCGTCTGCTGGACAGAGAGAGGGTCATAACGAACTCGCAGGGACAAAAGTTTGCAAATAAAATTAAACAAGTTGATTTTAATATTAAAAAGTTGATTCTTAAGTAACAAGCTTGAACTCGCCTGGAGTGTCGAACTCGGGCAAAACACGTATTCCTCTGACGCGAGCGTATTCTGTAATATTCTTCACATCGTCCTGTGTGTAGATGAGATGTTGAGCATCGTACGCACCCTTCTTACTGTAACATGGATCAAGAAGATGCACATCTACAATAATCATTGAATAGTTGTCTAGAACAAAGCTGTAACCCTCATTTTGGTGTGTGAGTTATTCATGCAATAAAATTGCACGTGATACCTTCTACTCATTGGCAACATGGTGTCATGGGAAAGGTTTTGACTAACAGATTTACTTTAACCTAGTATGAGCATTACACAACTTAATTACAATGCATCAAGTGATTTGCAGCCTAGGTGTGCTAACAAACATATTTTTGTCGGTTACAACCTTTTCTGGCCAACGATTAAATTAAAAATTTGTTTTAATGAAGAATAGTAATATATGAAAAAATACATATGTGAAACTAATATTTACGCATTACAACCGAATATTAAGAACTAGTTACTCATTGCAAATATACTTTTGTTTAAAATAATAATTTAACTTCAGTCAGAAGAAATCTTAAAAATAAATCTGTTCTAATTTAAAAAAGGAGGACTGCTAGTTTTATATTGCTGGCAAATACATATCCGCTGAAAAAGTTTAGTTTGCTGGCTGAACAAATGTTAACAGAGGAATGGCATATATTTGAGTCATTAAATATACATGCTATGAAATTATTTTTGAGTGAATAACTCCCATTTTAAACAAAATATTTGGTTCATTCAATACTTTACGTATAATTTTTCAAATTCAATCAAATATTTATTCATAGATAAGAAAAACAATTTTCATATTACTTATGTGAAAAAAATACAAGGTAAAAAAAATACCACTGCTAAAAACGTAACATTTAAAAGAACCCTGGCAAGTCAAAAAAATAGAAATTGTTCGGAAATTGTCGAACCCTTCGATTGGTTTAAATAATTTTAAAACATTGTCTCCTGGTAATTTTTCCTTCGCATATCTTATTGGTTGGTATTTACAACTATTCCTAAACATAAACTAAAAATTAAAACTTGCTATTATTTTACTATAATTTGGTTTAAGAATAATTTTCGAAGTTAATCATGGCAAGGAAAATGTTTTTGATAAAGTACAGATTTCTGCAAATGTTTCTTTCATATTTATCTCACTCTGTGAAGTAACACTTCTTTCATGATCTCTTTGGCCTCTTGCACTCACAAAAAACATACACGAGATGGGAATTTAACTCACAACCTATCGAGTGTAGGGCAGACCAAAGGTTAGCAAGAAGCATCCAAGAAACGTTGGCAAACATATAGCACTGAATGGAACCCGGTTCGCCTAGGCGGAAGGCGAGTAGTCTAAGCACTAAGCCACCGCGACCCCTCCGCCATACGAGACAGACTGCTTGGTGAACACGCACACCCGCGACACGAGGTTCTAGCCTAGAACGTCCCACAACTGTACTTTCGTGACTAGGCAGTTCTAATATGTAGTTACATGCCTTAGGTGTGTTTTCGACAGAACGGCAAAGCCTTAATCCGGATCGCCATTAGGGCAACCTACTGCGCCCGCCCTCCTGCTGGAGTATGACAGCGTAGCTACCTCCACTGGGCCCTGCCATAGGACTAGGATCGCCCTCTATCCGAGATTGAATGATCTTAGTTCCGAACCAGAATCCAGTTTTATATTTGTTCCTATGTAAAAGTGTTGTATCAACGAAATTTCCTTATTCCGGATCTTAGATTCGTTGGTCTTGGCGATATCGAGATTAAGTATGAGACAAATTTTGTTATTAGTTCGTAATATATGGCGTCATGGAAGTAGGCGTATTTTTCACTATAGATAGAACTAGCTGTGCGATGTTTTATCTGTTTTAAGTGAATTATTGTTGTACGAATGTTACTGAATAGTATTCAAGTGCTCATAATATTGCTTTAATTTGCCAAGAAAACAATCGAATGTAGTTCTATCTGTTGGCGTATATTCAAACTACATTTTTCGACGATGGCTGCTGATATTGGATCGAGATTTCGAACCGCCAATCTCACCGGTTTGAAATGAACTTAATCACGATCTACAGTCCAGCTCTGAACTCGAATGGCTCAATAATTTTCTGTGTCGATCTTAGATACGATCTCAGATCGAGTTTCGAACCACGATGGTGCAACCAGCCCTCAATCAGCTAACATCTCAGCTGACCAGCTCCAAACTGATACTGTGATGCAGTGTCCGCTCTCATCTCATGTACATCTGGTAGCCTCGCTCTCCTCTCACATACATCTGGTAGCCTTGCTCTCCTTTCATGTACATCTGGTAGCCTCGCTCTCCTCTCACATACATCTGGTAGCCTCGCTCACGCCCAAGAGAGAAGCCCGATGTCCGACCGAGGAACTACTGTCTGTCCAGGACAGTGCTGGATCTGCTGTGCCACCACACACTGCATCTGGCTGCGAACCACGGGCTTTTAACTAGGACTAGCCCAGTCAAGTAAATTACAATATTCTCACATCAACACGCCACCAGTCACCAGGGGAGCATCGCAGGTGTCAAATAAGACATTAAATCAGAGTTTTTTCCTCGTGAAAATCAGGCGATTATACCTACGACCATTAGCTGGCTGTACGAACCAAATTTATGCTAACTAGAGCCCTTCGGGACTCTACATTTAGCGACAGGAGTTGTGTAGGTTGTTGGTACCATCCAACGTTAACAACAGTGCCGACAGTATTGTCACCAGTATGTAATTGAATTGCTAACAATGGCGGATAGGCAGATACGTAAGTACTTTTCAAATCAGCCTCTTAAAAAATGTGTCCGTGCAGAATACAAATTGTCTGGCGTGTTTCCGATAATGTTGGCAGCGAGTTACATAGTGCAGTTACCTGCGTACTTGGCATATTTTTAAAATGTTTAGTTTTTTAATTATTTGCAACTGATTATGCTACTATTTGTGTGAACATATTAAAGTAAGAATTATCAGGAAAGTAAAGACTTCCAAACGTATGTCTGTAACAATTTCGCAGACTCGCATAATCACAACACTGACATTAGTAGTTAGTATTTATAGTACGACGTGGGAACTATCACTCGCGAGTGGTAGAAGGAATCAGCTATGTAAAAATAACAGGTGCAGTGGAGCAAGAACTAGGTTGTCGCTGTAGCGAAGACACGCATTATTTCCTTCTACATAAAATATTACAACGATGTATGTATTGTTAGTGCAGCAACTACAAATACAACATTCTGATATTAGTGCTGAAAATTCTCATGCTATCAGCTGTCTCACAAACATCAGGTGGCGGATCTTTAACTGCTGTTACACAAGACTGAAGACCGGATATTTGTGAGACGGCTCGTATACTGCCGGACCGTTCTGTTGTCGCTCAGCTACAGACCGGTCCGTGACCCTCTGCACACTAGTACGAGAGAACTAGCGTGCGCAAGATGTCTGCCGGACACTACCTTGTAAACCAGCTACAAAACTGCTCAGAGTTCTTCGTGAATGTTGAAATATTCGCCAGAATACCCACCTGAGGTTGGGAAACACCTTGCTCTTGAAAGGAAAGCTCTGGCTGTCCACGATGTGCCAGTGGAAGACGTTCATCTTGTTCATCTCCATACCATCCAGCATTTCCCTGATGACTGGCACTGGTAGGTAGTGACGTGAGGTGTCCAGCATCAGACCTCGGTGTAGGAACCTGGGGAAGTCCTTTATGGCGGTGCTGTTTACTCTCAGCTGGAAAAAGTCATAATTTTATTTTCGGTTTATTATTAGCACTGCGAGGATTATCTCTCTGTGTTGCCCATGAAACACCTATGTGAAAATTTCTCTGAAATTCAAAACAAAACTTTTCTGACACAGTTATTTTTTTGTAATGTTTATAAGGGTGCAAGGACACTGCATATAGGCTGTTTACTGTAAATTGAGCAGTTTCTCGGCCCTTGTTGCTTTTTTTCTATAAGCCATTTTTTATCCTTCCACAACATTTAAAAATAATTATTGCCATGTAAGTAATAAACATAGTGTATATATTTCACCGGGTTCGAAAGTTAACGCTTAAGGCTACAATAGAATATATTTAATGACTATTATTCCAAGTGAAAGGGCTTCAAATAGTGCCCACTTTAATGTGAATAGCCTATATCGACCACCACTGACATCAATAAATGCCATAATTTTTATATATATACTGAAATGAACAGGATAGATTGTAAATCACGTAACAAACAAAAATTAATTTGACATTGTATTGTATTGACTTGCAGAACTGAATGTTATAGAGTACAGTGTCATGTGTGGTGTGGAATGCACAAGTATGTTGGTGGTGAGTGAGGACTTAGAGAACAATAGTTTCGTACTCTTGCAATGACGAATACATTAGTCTCATTCCTAGCTTGTTTAGGATACTAGTAAATTCTAAACAGTTACAAAGAGTTAGATGGGGTTATCTTCGACGTTTGATGCACAGGAACAATGAGCGATAAGGGCAACCGTTGCAAGCACAGCAGATATCTCATCACTTCTACGTCCTAGCCACTCTACTGACGTGAAGTGTTCCCCTCGTGCTGCTAACTATGAGCTTCCCGTATGTCGTCCTGTACTTTTACTGGTAGAAAATTTGTAATGTCGTTCTAATTAAAAAATAATAATAATACAAAATCTTATCTCAATGATAATTTATATATTTAACTTCAAATTACGAATATTTTAAAATTTACTTAAGCCTGCTGGCAGAAAGTTTAGTTCCTTATAGAAAATACTCCGGTATAGGCCTAATGGACAGTAGGGTGAAAACGCTGATGTGTGCTTTTTTATTTCGGAGACATAAAACGTAATTTTTGTTTAATACTCTCATTTTTGCTCATACTGCCTCACGCCAAAGATAGCTGCAAGCATAAACTAATGAACACTTTGCTCTTGCAGACTTCAGAAAAGAATAACTTTTAATAAATATCAATCTTATACACATAAATGTTAGTTTTTAGAGTGTTCTCCAAAATTCACTTTTTAAAAGTGATAAAAAGGGGCGGTTTTAGCATACATTTTGGAATGTTAAATTTTCTTGGGGAGAAATTTTAAACAGGTGTAGCTGCATAGGGCGTATGAAACAATGTAATTGTAGGGCGAGTTCTAGGATAGCATGCTGCGCATTGTCTTGTGCATAGATGCGATAACTGACGTGTCTGCGCCGCTGCCTTGCACTAGTCACAGTTACTCTACACGGATACAAGTTAATGCCAGGTTAACGCCTCTTGAGCTTTTGGAATGCTAATGGATACAATATGATAACTACATTCTTCAAAAAACAGCGCTCCAAAAACTTTATTCTGGTAATTTGAAACTTTTGTCGTGCAAATTAATACAAAACTGATTTTTGATATAATACAGATTATTCAACTCTTAATCCTGTAACTAAAAATAAATAGAAAATTACCCCGCTGTTGGTTATAGCTTACAGTTTCTCGTTTTAACAAAAAAGCATGAAGTAATTTCATTGAAATTAAAAGCTTGTCTTGACACTCATATAATTTATAACAGTAAAAAAAAAAAAAATGCAGCGAATTTTAAGAATTTTTTAATATGTAGCCAAATATTTTGCTTATAGTTATATTCTTTTTTTAGACAAAAACCTTCTAAATGTTGTGTGCTCTGTTTGGGAAGCAATCTTAAAATGTGTAACTCTAATATGTGTAGCTCTAAAACATATTTGGACAGTTCAGTGACCGTACAATACGTAGTCACTTGTAATGGGCAGAAAGACCTCGTGTGTTGAGTATTCGAACATTCGCATTCCAGGTAGTGTAACTTATGTGTGCTGTAAAATAAAGGTAAGACTCATTATTCGCTATAGACAGTAACGATAGTGTTTGTGTCTCGGGTCTGCCTTGTTTGTACGGTATATTCATAACCACTTACAAGAATACAGCAACTCTTGAGTAATTACTTTGCTGCAGCACCTGAGTACAGTAAGCTGTAAAATCTGGACCTCATTCAATGAGCACAGATAAAAAGTACAATATATCTAAACTTGTGAGATAGTTGGCAGTGCTGCTGAACTGCCTGACTTGTTCATGCCGTACTTACAGCACTTCCTGATTGGTCGATGTGCAGAAGCTGTGAGAATGTTTCGAGTCCTCTTAATATCCCCCATATTGACTCACTGCTCAGAATGGCTGCTTTCTCTTGGTCGGAACTGTTTACTTTCAGTTCATCTGAAAAAAGATCCCAACCATCAGGGCACTTAACAATATTTTTTTAGAAAACCACTGTTTTCAACAACGGTAGACTCGGGATTATCAACATGTTGTTATAGTCCCATAGTCTTCACAGTAAAAAACAGAATAATAAATACATGAAAAGCACAATCGCTATCATTTTACACTTGTACGGATTCACTTAGTAAGCGTGGTAAATCAATGCTAATACTCAAACTACTATAAAAGTCTCACATTTTCATAAAAATCTAAGCATTTATGTCCACCAGAAGTACCTACATACCAGAAGCATGACTTATCTCATAGTTTCACTGACGCCTACATGTGTACCGTTCGAGTGGAAGTATTTCTGTAAGTTCCCGCACCACCTGAGCGGACGTGGGGAGGAGTTCTTATGGTAGAAGCCTTCTACACTGCCCATTTAACGAGTATAGTATATTTCCAGTTACTTCCAACTTTTCTGAAGACCTGCGGATTATAGGATTATTCCTCCGTCTTATGCAAACAAAGATCAACTAAATTATGAAAATTGCACCAAATGAAAACGCACTGCAATCGTGCACACTCATTTTAATTATATATTAACATAAGAACTATTTATAACTAGGCGTTACCAACACACCCATTTTCTCTCTGGTTTTATTGATTTTAAAACGAAATATTATAAGTTATCTAAAAATATAAGTAAAAGGTCAATTTAACAGAAAATAAGACGCTTTGATGATAACACACGTATAAAATACTTGTGATACATGATGTACTTAGGAATGATTCAAACGCGTCATACAAGGGGTGTTTTTTTTTTTCAAAGGTTTGATTAAAAAAGTGTGAAGAAACAGAATAGACTATAAAATAAAAAGGAAAATAATTTTATAAGTTTTTCTCCTCTATTGCAGTGCCCAGCAGACGCTTGGGCAAGTCTCAGAAGATGGAAGTGGGTTGAACAATGCAAGAGGAGAAGTGATGCACGAGCAGGTCTGGTCATGCTATCAGCTGTCTCACAAACATCAGGTGGTGCGTCCTCACTGCTGTTACATAAGAATGAAAACCGGATGTTTGTGGGATGATGCATATGCTGCCGTACCGTTTTGTTATCGCTCAGCTACAGACCTGTCCGTGACGAGCTACATATTAGCCAGCAAGAGGGAACTAGCGTACCCTGACATCTGCTGGATACCTTGTGTACGAATATTTGACTGATAATAAATTCACACATAACGTTTTATTTGTCGTTAGAATGTTTTGTAATGTGTATAATAAAACAGTTTTATCGGAAAACATTTTAAATATAATGTACTTGTTTTGGCTTTGACATTTCTAAAAAAAATAATGTCCTGTAATGATAGCATTAAGTAAATGTATAATAATAGAAAATGTAATTTGATAGCATAAAGCCAAAGCAGTGAAAGCGATTGTGTTTTGGCACACTAGGGAGCATCAGCAGCAGTAGTGTTATTTGTATAACCTGTAAATGGGTGTCGGAGAGAGAGATACAAAGTGGAGGTGCCATTTAACCTGGGAAACTTTTCTTCCCCTCTCCCTTCTTGGAAGTGTGTTGTGGTTGGCTGACAGGCTCGCCTACCCATTCCGAGGTGCAGGATGGTTGAGGAGTCGGTCAGTCCTCGGTTCGAGACCCATCGACGGCAATTAGATGTAATTACGGGTAATTGCAATTAGGAGTAGTTATAACATATGGTCAATTGCATAATACACAATTACGAGTACCGAGACTGAGTATATGTACCGAGAGTATTGAATGTACGAAGACTAAGTATATGTACCGAGAGAGTAATTATACATTGAGTTCACATGTTTACCCATCGGCTGCCGAAACACAACTAACTAGGGAGGTGAGTGGAGGTGAGGTACTCCTTGATTCGACTCTCATCGGATGCAATAAACGCATAATAAACAATTACACTATTATTAATTGCATAATAAATAAGTACACATACCGAGATTGAAAATGTACCGAGATTAATAAATGCACAGAGAGTAACAAATGTACCGAGAGTAATTACGCACTAAGTAGACATCATAACCTGACCACAACTGAGATGTAAATCGCCAATATGGCTGTGTTATGTGTCCGCCATCTTGGATTCCCATCATAAAACTACAATTCATGCCAGAAAGAGTGTAAAATAGGGCCAATAACATATTGAGCCCTCTTATAAGCATAGTTGGATGTCATTCCCAAATGGTTTAAGATACAGAAACCAAATCCATAACATACACACCACCCCATCAAAAAACAGGACAGTAGGGTCAAACACACCATCAGCCCTTTATAAGAATAGTTGGCTGCCATTTCCCATCCACCAAAGATATAACCACCAAATGCATAACACAGACATAACCCCTAACAATAAACATGATGACAAGGTCAAACACAACTTAAGCCCTCTTATAAGTATAGTTGCTCACCATTTCCGAACTGTTTAAAATACAAACACCAAATGCATAACATAGACATCATCTCCAACAACAAACATGGTTTCAGGATCATGTACACCTTATAAATCTTATAAACATTGTTGGCCGCCATTTACCATCCACCATAGCTATAGTCACCAAATTCATATCATAGACATCACCCCTAACAACAAACAGGACCACAGGCTCAAGAATGCCTTAATCCTCTTACAAGCATAGTTGCTCACCATTTCTGAACTGTTTAAAAACAGACACCAAATTAATAACATTGACATCACCCCTACAAAAAACAAGACTGCAGCGCTAAACACACCTTAAGCCCTCTTATAAGCATAGTTAACAATCATTTCCCACATACCAAAGATATAATCACCAAACCCATAACATAAACATCACCACCAACAACGAGCAGGACCACAGGGTCAAGCCCTCTTATAAACATAGTTGCCCAACATTTTCCTTTCACTAAAGCTATACTCGCCAAGTCCATATCATGGGTATCGCCTCACTTGCGACGAACAGGGCGGAGGGGACAGATACGACTGAAAGCTCCGTATAAGCATAGTAAGCCACTATTACCTATTCACCAAAGCTTTAGCTACCATAACATAATCATCGCCTCCGATGACGAGTAGCACGACAATGTGAATTATACCTCAGCCCATCTTATAAGCATAGTTTACCAACACTTCCCATCCACCGAAATTACAGTTACCAAACATTTACTCCCTTTTAATATTCGTAAGCGAAGTTTTAGGAGACACGCACTTGTAATTTGTGCTCGCAATATAATTTTAATCTATAAGTCAAAATATAATTATTTTGCTAACTGCAGTGTTAAATGACTAAAATATGTGTGTTTAAGTGTGGATGAGTGCACGCGTGCACCCGTATTTTTTTCTGACGACCTTTAAAGCTGCGAGAGCCGGAAAACTAAGGATCAGCAGTCAGGGGGGGGGGCATAGGTCATATGTTTCCAAACTCCATCGATAGACAGCACCACGATCGTCCGAAGGATTCCAGTACAGGACGAACTTCCATCAAGAACACCTCACATCGTGCGTGCATATCCATCTGGCAAGACCAGAGTGGTCATGTGTCCCCATTTCAATAAAAGCTAGCATCCTACTGTTATTAAAAAAAAAGTTTGTACAAAGTACCATATGTCAAACTAAATGAGCACTATTTTACATACCAAATTTAAAAAATCTATATTATCATCATAAATGCATCTATTACATCATTCAGAACACAACAATTGCGATGAGGGTCACTGGACCGGCGATCATATTGTATCTGTCCACCATCCTGTTTCTGTTCAAACACAATGTGTCCGAAACCATCTAGAACATGGGTCGCAGATGTAGACCAGAGGATTGGTGGGCATACTGGTTCCGGTAAACATCTAGGACATGGGTCTCAGGTTTGGATCACTAATGAATATCTTGACACATAAGCAGTATATTATTTTACGCAGTTGGAGAACGTATGCATGTAGTCGTACTCAACATATTCGATTACATATCGTCAGTGGTTTATATCATCTTCAAGCATACACGAATTTATGTACTTGGACCTCTAACGAAACTGACTCCCACTGTTATGGACTCCTGCCGAGATTGACAATTCGCACTACTCAGTACGCAAATAATTCAGAACTGAAAACTTTAAGTATGACGGGGAAAAGAAAACATAGAGACAAGAAAGAAGAATCTACACTGATAGATAAGCCACACGAGGATTTGTTTTCCTGATTTTGTTACACTGCACGTCTCAAGTTATCCAAAATGTTTGATATTAAAGCAAAAACTAAATCACATGATATACACACTTTACTTTATACTCCTGCAAAACGGCTCTAAATACTTCGTTTTTAAAAGCCATCCATATGTTGGCTAAGAGAATAATCAATTCTTGTTCGAATGAATAGTCACGAACTTGTAATCCTCTAAAAAACCCATCACCAAGGCTAACCCATTTTCGATCTATAAAAGCAGTTTCTATCAACACAAATAAAACAAAACTTCCTTCTCCTCCAGAAAGGACATAGTGGAAATTACGAAATGCCGTTCTGGCGGTCAAAAAATTATCAGCTATCGTGACCTAGGGGAAGCCTAAATCATTTGCAACACTCTACAAGGATACCAAGATTCTATACCCGCCTTAATGATTTCGTCTCGAGTATGCACATCACGAACGACAGTCTGTCTACAATCACCTACATGCCTATCCGCAACAGAAACATGAGATCCCTGGCAATCTTCCGTGACTAGAGTGTGTTTGCTAGGAAGTACTACTAGAACAAACACAATACATTCTAGGAGTTGGTGCAAGACACATCGGGAGAGTGCTGTAGCAAAAGAAAAAAAACGAGGCTCCTCCAACATTGATAGATGTACAATTGTAAAGAATAATGGTTGCCTGATGAACGACTTCGCAGGTAAGACAATGATCGAGTTAATTAGGTCTCGGATAACAATCCACCAACCATATTGTTTTGCAAATACATAACAACAAACATCTACTGAGGCACTTGAAATGGTCAACATAAACTGCTTGTTGTAGTGTGTTAAAAGACAATATGAATATGTATTATGTAAGAAGGTCGTCACTTCGCTGACGGATGTGGTGAAAGGAAGATCCTCATAATTATTCCTCTACTGTGTAAGCTGTTATAATATGAATAAGGCATCTGTGAGGAAGCAGATATCGACATTGGCAATGACACCACGAAAGCCAGCGGACTCAGAGGGTCGAAGTTACACAACAGCAGCGACCGACTGCAAATATAGTGACAAGACATTCACGAAGAGCTCTGACACCAGGAGACATGAAGCTAGTAATTGCTTATTCAGCACCTCATACAAGATGTATCCATGTGGCAACTGTGGTGTCGTATATGCGAATAGGAGTGAGTTGAATGCTCACAGCAAGATTTGTTCTATAAAACAAACAACAACATAAGTGTGCTGCCGAATAAGGAATGAGTGAGTTACAGTGTGTAACTATTGTTAAGTGTTTTTTGTGTTGTTTCAAGCGGAGTTGAGAACGCTTAGATTGTATGCCCCTTTCTGGGGATTTGATTCGCGTTCCAGCCCTGTGACAGGAGGGTGGTTAGAAAACAAACGTAGCAACTCCAATTGACATAAAAACAGTTTTACGTCAGCGATAATTTGGTAACAGTTGCCGGTTTTTATCCAGGTACCAATTACCCAAACACTCAGTGTTCCAGATTAATTATTTTTGTAATATTTTCAGTAAACTTATAATGTGTCCTTAGCAGTGAAGTGGAGAGGAGATAATCGGGCGGCTGTTAACATTGAAGTTGAGGGTGAAAAGCGGTGAGTATGGAGCAGCGCCGGAATGTAAGCGAGGGGGAAACGGGAGATCCCTGAGAAAACCCGTTGATCAGAGGCATCTTCCGGTACGATTACAAACATGCGCAAATCCGGGAGCGAGACCACAAGGAATCGAACCCGGTTCGCGTATGTTGGAGGATAGTAGTCTAACCACTGGATCACCGCGGCCCCCCTACGTCCTTAAATTTCACTTTATACCATTACATATATTTCCGAATTATTTTTGTGACGATTTGACTGCTGTTCCTTTTCGGCACTATCTAGTTGCACTAGTGTTTATTGCAGTATGTCAGAATGATGTTTATATTCAATTTACGTTTTCATTCAAATGGAAATTTCGTTATTCTGCAATGATCAATAAGTAAATTGATTTGTCACGGATATTTTAGATAGGTAGGAAAAAACAAATCTGAGCATTGAAATTTTTACTTGAATCATATTTCTTCTGTTTTATTAAGTACTATTGTTAGGCATCGTCAACTCAATACACTCGCGAGCAGAGATAAATGCCG
This sequence comes from Dryococelus australis, assembly GCA_029891345.1. Taxonomy (NCBI): domain Eukaryota; kingdom Metazoa; phylum Arthropoda; class Insecta; order Phasmatodea; family Phasmatidae; genus Dryococelus; species Dryococelus australis. Next base: position 66,631,649 of record CM057002.1, on the reverse strand, counting down.
ATAACCAATAAGGAGTATAATGGGCGCGATGTCAGCACGCGTATCAGTAGTTCAGGCTGTTTACTGTTATTTGAGTAATTTTGAAATCAACCTTTGAATAATGTGGCCGCCTCTACCTGCATGTATTTAAATGAGAACAATGACTGACGGGAATTGGGCGCCCAGTAAAGTTGGTATCGACGCTGGTCGCCATTTGTAGATACTGACTGAACTACTGAAACGGTTTATTTACATTCCTATGAGTACAAAAATTATGAAATCAAACTTTTCTTATAATACTATGGTTTCATTTGATTGATGAGTAAATAAAGTGATCAAATCCATGGCGTTGTTAACTTGACGTTATGGTGGAAGAATACTGTACATATTGGGTACACGTATAAACCTGAAGCGGGACTTTCAAAAGTGCTCAGTTCACCCTGGGTTGCATACAGTTGAAGGCCGCCGTTATTTATGCGTACAGAATACACGTAGTTACACCACACACGCACACACGTTGTCACACAGTAAACAAGTCGTCGTATTGATTGTGCAGGGTCGTGATTGTGCGGCACATGATTGTGCATGGTCGTGATTGTACGGTAAAATGTCTACTTCACATTCGCAAGTTGGTTCCGCCCCGACCTGCTCTATGGGGGTTGCCAGGTTTTTGCCTGAGGAAAATAAAGATTTTTCACGTCATGTAGTAAACTCCTTGCTTGAAATTTTTGCTGTGGTACCACAAGTGGTACATATTGTATCTACTGTCTCTGCTGCTTCTGCTAGAAATTACCGTTGGGAGGGATTTTGAATGGTCCTCTTATTTTGAACTACTGTATAGATTCTAACATTAGTCGAGCTTCTGCTCTATGCACGCAGAAAGAATGCTATAGACACGTGCGTTCAACTCAACTGCCGATACCAACCTACTACATCCAAAATATTTACGTTTAAAACCGTTTTAAAAAAACAGTGAGTAAAGAAGGTTGGATGGTTCAGAGCACACTAAACTGAAGTCTACATTTTTATCACAAATAAAACTCACTACTGAAAAAATTCATACAAGTTTAAATGTAATCAGAACTTACATTTATATGCCAGATATAAGTAAACATGTAAACGAAACTATACACGGTTCTCTTTGCCATAATTAATTTAAAGCTCGTGTTTATTGTTAAATTAACTTCATGAACGTGATATAGTTGTGCACTGACCCCTCCAAGAACCGTTTCAAATTACAGAAAAATTTAAGAACATGGTTAAATAGAAACAGGGAAATCTCGTGGGGGGGGGGGGAGGGGGAGTAAATGAAGCTACCACTTCCTGGAAATTTAAAATACTGACCTATAATTTTGCGAATATTCCAAAAAAATAAATATGAAATCTTTTTTGCGGGAGAAAGAAGAACGTAAATGGTAAGAAGTAAGGAAAAACGTAAATATTACGCAATGAACGTAAGTGCCGGCACTCCTGGTACTGGACTCCAGTCCTGAAATTCCAGACCTGGTACTGGCACCACCATACAACCTTCTTCGGCTCCGCAGATATAGAGGAAATACCGGCTGGTTTTTCTGGGAACAACGTCGACTTCAAAAATGGTAGGTACGTTTGTATTCCGCTGGCGATTAGACCACGACAAGTTTGATTCGCCATAGAAGAAACTGAGTAATTAAGAACTCCACAATTAAACTACGGATCAATCATGGGCAAGCCAGTTAAGAACAGAACTGGCGTTTCACACTTGAGAAAACGACAGCCGCGTGAATATACAAACTGCAGTTGCTAAGTTCGCACACACATTACGCATGCACTCCCTTCATGTGAATCTTCCCTAATTCCTCACACATCAGCAGAGAACGGAAAATTCCACGAATTTATTTGAAGACAATTTATATGTAAAAACGCACGTGACTTTTTTGAGATGCGTCCTGGACAACGCTGGGCCAAAAAGTAGTCGGCAAGGAAGGAAGGACGGAATGCCCTGCTATAGGCTGTTCACGATAAAGTGAGCACTTTTTAAGACCCTTATAATTTTTTTTTCATCCAATTTCCACCTTCCTGCTGCTTTTTATTATAAACATCGCAATGTGACCAGTAGACACAGTGTATATATTTCACCACCATCAAAATTTAATGCCTGAGGCTGCAATAAGATATATTTATTAGCGGTTAGTGCCTGTTACGAGGGCCTTAAAAAGTGCTTACTTTATCGCGAATAGCCTATACCTGGTCTGCGGTGAAACTAGCTACTTCCCGGGATAGCCGAGGAATCGCGCTGGCGTGAGTGAAGACCAGACCTATCGTGGTTCCAGAACGAGATACACACTTCTTTATCATACCTCCTTTTTCACTCTCTCCACTGTTGCCTTTCCTTCAATCTATCTCTCTTTCATAACTCCTTTTCCACTTCTCCCTCAATGCTGCAATTTTGCCCCCTGTTGTCATTCCCTATCCTCCTCTATTATTGCACCCCTATTCCCTACAAATACCTTCCCTTCTATTATATTTTCTCTCTCCTTCATATCTATCCTCCCTATTTTTCATTTACTCACTTCTTTTCTTCTCTCTTCCCAAACCTTTATGGTGTTCCCTAAACACCTGTATTCCATTGCACTCCCTTCTGTCATCATCACATACCCTCTTATCACTCAGTCCATGAGCCCTCAGCGACATTTCCACTGATGCGATCGTATAGTGACGTCATGTGCTCGTGGTTACTCCGAGACCATGTCCATCTCCTCACGATACGGCCTTTCCCACTACTCGTCACATACGCACACAGTACGTACGGCCCGCTTGTCTGAGAAAGTCCATTCACATCGTGTGGAAGAGCGTCTTCGTGGTCTATCATTGCCCAAAGTATCACTGTGGGAATGTCCAGTATTCCTTGGAAACAACCCTCCCTGTGTGGACAGATGTTTCCTCTGTCCACCTCTTCCCACTCCAAAAAAAATCCTGTTGCTGGGTCAAACTTTTGATCTCCTCGCTCTCGGGCGATGAGGATCGCCTCGAGACGAATTGCGCGGGACATGCCTGACAGACACCTGCTGTGACCTCTCCTCAAGGGAGCAAGTCACGCACTCAATAGGGGGAAGTTAGTAGTCAGAGGTAAAAGCACTCAGTTATATAAAAACCCTACTTTTATTCAAATTAAATTACTTCAACATTATCCGCTTAAAGGTGCGACTCAATAAAACTAAGACAGATCAATAAGGTACAGTACGAAAGGAGCTTGAATGACTAGCTCAATAAATCAACTATAGTGCTCCGACTCTTAAGGATTCTTGCGATGCCTTCGCCTTTCTCTTCGTCTCCGCGACCTAGTGCGCCCTAACAGGAGTCATATTTACCCCGTAAAAAAATGGCCGGCGGCTGCGAGAAGACTGTCTAGGCGGCGGCTGTGGACGGTGTCGAACTCGGACCACTGGACTGGTGGTACTCCTTCCTCGGGCGGGCTGAAGAAAGATGGCCGCCAGTCACCATTGTTCCACGCTTAAATACTCGTGGTCCGGCCTCGTTACTCTTCCCCCCGGGTATGTTACCAAAACAGCTGAGCTGGCCTGTCGAGGTCGCGCTGCCCCGCACGTTTGCATATCTCCTACCAACCCTAGCTGTTGGTGACCACAGCACACCACACATGGGGTTTCCAGAGCCCACTGTGCGACAGACACCACAACTGTGGTGTCTAGTATGACGTCGTACTCGCGTTGCATGTGTTGCGATCCTCCTCTCCCCTGAGAGTTGAGATCAAAGAGGCCGACACAGCAACCGATATTCGGGGAGAGAAAGAAATGGTTGTTTTAAAAAATAAGGCTGGTCATTCCCACAGCGGTACTTCGGACAATGATACGCTCCTCTAATACGTCACGAGTGGGTATTAAGTACCCACAAGCAGATGACGTCACCATGCTCGCCAGTGTGAAGGCGCGACTAACACACACACAACTTACTAACTAAGGTATTGACCATACAGAAACTCACAGCTCTCGACCATGTGAAGGTGAGGGTAGTGCTCGCAGGAGCCGCTCAGCTGAACGTCCAGGTAGGAGAGATCCCCGCCGTACAGCGGGTCGTCTACACTGGTGGACACGTGGCTGTCACGTGTGTGCGATGTGTAGTGTGACACGTGTGCTGAGATGTAGCCCTTGTACCGTCTCACGGTCTCCTCCAGGAGATCGCACGTGCTCTGAGATACCTGTAGCAACACAACACACATCACAACAACCAACACATCTACTCTACTGTCGGATCAATCAGTTGGGTGAATTCGGAACCAATTCCTTGGAGTTGTAACATTCAGATAAATTCAACGGTAAATCACTATTAAAGTGTATTCAGTAATAATAAAAATGATAATAATAATAATAATTCAGCTGCCAGTAAACATGCTGTTGTTTTCACTTATTTGGGTCTTTTGCCACTATTTCAGGTTTAACATGAATTTTCAATCTGCTGTAGATAGCTTTATAGCCCCCCACTTTTATGTATTCTTCATGAATCATAATTAAGATGGTAAATAAGACAATATTTTGCTCAGAATCATAGAACCTTTATTTTGAATAAAATAAAGGAGTTGAGTAATTCTGTCTTGGCTAGTGTAGTTATATCGAATTACTCTATTTGAGCGTTATCTTGTTGTCCAGTGATTGGCCAGACCAGAGTACACTTGTTACTCACAGTCCTCCAGGGCGTGTGCTCAGTGCTGCCAACTCTTAGCGTGAGTGAGTGAAAATATTTGGGCGGCTCTTAATAGCGGGGTCTTGAGAGCCGATGAGGTCATTGAAGTGAATATGGAGCGGTGCCGGAATGAAGGGGCGGGGAAAATGGGAGATCCCGAGAAAACCCGCCGACCAACGGCATCGTCCGGCACAATTCCCACTTGCGAAAATCTGGTGACCCGCCGGTTCGCCTTGGTGGGAGGCGGGTGTGCGTGCCGCTCAGCCACCGCGGCCCCTGCCAACTCTTAGGGAATTTTATCAGGCAATAAGTGAAAATCCAGTTGATTTCAATAGATCCTACATAAGAGTCCTTCGAATAATGACAAGAGTTTTGATACTTTTCACTCGACTCAAAATAATAGTTAAAAGTTTTGAAGTGAATTTTTAAACAGATTTTAATTTTCATGTATTGAAAAATTATGTAACTAACCAATTCTTCTAGCAATTGTCCATTCTTTCCCCTACAGCTAAGAACTTCTGTCGGCCATTTTATACTTGTAAAATGTTTAAATTATCACAAATATATTAAATGTTAATAAATTATCTGAAGTTCTAAATAAAAGTACAAGAAATAATATTTAAGTCTACTGATTACAAGCCTTCAAAAATGGTTTTCTATCTCTTAGTTGGCAGCATCTTGAACTTAAGCGTTTGAAGCAAATCCTTTTTTTTAAGTAGGAAATATGTAAGTTTTCATAGTGCCAATTTTTTTCATAACCTTTAGGGAAATTTCGAAGATACCACAGATTGCTAGAAATATTTACCAATTTACCATTTTCACATTTTAATTAAAGTCAATATCATAGTTTCAGAAAACTGTCCACCATCTTCCAGAAAAAAAATTAAAAACCCATTAAATCTTATATTGATCACCAGATAAAAATTCTGCCAACTAAGTAGGAGTTAAAAACCTAGTATTTGACTGAAAATCATCTAAGTTGGCAACACTGCAAAACTGCACAATTAATACCTGTGTGTGTACGAAGTTCAGATTATAATTTCAATTCGGGGAATTTACCTGACTGTAATGCTACCCTTTTGTAAAAAAAAAAAAAAACCAGTATTTCAAACACAATACACCGCACTTGAAGCGCCAATCAGGCGGAGCCCTTGATAGCGAGGTCTCGAGAGCCGATGAGAGTGAAGCGAGGTGAGAACTGAGCAGCCCCGGAACGCTAGGCCGGGGGAAGCGGGAGATCCCCGAGAAAAGCTCGGTACGATTCCCACGTGCAGAAATCTGGGAGCGACCCTGCCAGGAATCAGTAATACCTATGTAGAGAGAGAGAGAGAGAGAGAGAGAGAGAGAGAGAGAGAGAGAGAGAGAGAGAGAGAGAGAGAGAGAGACAGTGTACGAGATATGACACAGGACAATGTGCTCACCACCCCAACCAGTGACTAAAATTACCTCATATTTAATTAAAAAGTTATCTTTTACAATTAGATAAACGTAACTTAAATTTGTTAATTAATTAAATTAAGAAATAACTAACTTCTAAGTTGATAGTTAATTTTGCACGTAACTAACTCTTAGATATAGCTTGATGTCTCGTCGACAGCGAGTAGGTCATTACAGACGTAGCAAGTTACTGAGGCAAGCAGGTGCGGCAGAAAGCATGCAATCAGGAATCATCCCAGCATTCGCTTGGAGTGATATCTGGAAACCATGGAAAACCGAAGTAAGGATAGCCGAACCGGGATTCGGACCCAGGTCCTCACAGATGCGAGTCCGAAGATTAGCCGTCAAATAATGTCGGGAACTTACAGTATCTCTAGTTATTAATCTCGTAACTGACCTTGAAAGTGAAGTTAGCAGGATGCACGACCATATAGCCCCTGTACTCGGCCTGAGTCTGCGGTCTTGGCCACACCTCGCCTGTTGTAGCCTTCACCAGGGGCCCGAAGGTGTCAACGGCCCAGGCGAGACGAACACCGGCGAACACAAACAGCCAGATACCACCCGGCACAGCCATCACTGGAATAGTTGAGTCCTGTAAGCTCCTTGTCCGGAAACTTGCGATATGAACACGGGCCAGCGCGCTTATAAACCTAAGTAATGACTGCATCGAAAACCTAATCTTATCGATGATGAAAATCGTTTATAAACAACTCATATTTTCAAGTGGGGTTAAGTCCTCGACTAAGTGGGGGCATCCTCGCACGTTTCACGAAGAGTTAGTTTTGACGTGAATACGATTTTTAAATTTGCAACCATAGTTGGAGACAATCCCGAAAATCCGACGGTAACAAAATCGTGGGACAGAGTTTGACATTGCAGCTCCGAATATATCGTCTACATTCAAAACTCAATTACACCACTCGATTGCCAAAGGATCAAAGAATTGGTTACATTGAGTGAAGTCTGCAAAGCATCACGGTGGGGGAAGGGGAAAAAAGGGGGGGGGGGCAATTTTCAGATCGTTTCCCAGCGTCTTATAACTTCCGCATAGTATAACTTTTGACTAGGAGAAGCTACGACGATCATTTAGGTTCCAATCGACAGCTCTCGTCAAGAGCAATCGATCGTGTTTATAAAAACATTTCAAAAAGCCAAATAGAAATAATTAAAACCCATAAAAGTCCATATGACGGAGTGAAGCGGTACCGGGAAAGCAAGATAAACACCAAGGTGTCCGAGCGCGTCAACCTAGACGCATTCATGCAAAACAAACGGCCGTGTCCCCAACACAGCCACACTCACTTTTTTTTGGAGATTACATATTATGACACTTAAAAACACAATTTTACTTACCATTTCGCACCAAAGTAGAGATTGGCTACATATTGCAGATGAATGTTATATATGATGAGCATTGTACTCTGCGATATTCAGTGTCCAATCAACTTCCTTGTGGGTTAACTAGTTCGTAGACCTCGCTACAGCTGTACGTTATGACTGGTCCATATCACTCATCACACAACACAAAGCCTACCACTTATTGGTTGTGATGACGAAACAAGTTCTCTGACAGCTAAGTACAACACGCTTCAAAAATGTCTTATTAGTAACACCAAAAACCAAAAATTAATGTGGGAATAGAAGGATTAGTTTCTTTTTCGGGTTTTTGGACTGTGTACATTATTTACCAACTAATAAGGGTTCTTTTAAAGGGGAAATATTTATTCAATAAACGAACAAGTCTTAACGTAATGTAGAGATACGCTGATTTCGCTCCTTTCTGAAGATATATTTAACGCTTGCGTTAAGACCATTCCCATTACTTTTCACTGTAATGTTGGTCAAGGCATGTACGTGCCATTTTATCGATGGGAAATTCCCTACAGAAATATTATTTGTAACGTTCTTTAGGTATCAACGCGAGCCTTGATTCTATTGCAAGTTCAATACACTACGTATTTCGCTCTTATCGTGGTTTTCCCGGCGTTGATGTCTATCGACCCTGGAAGGACATGGACTGCCTTCCTCAAGCTCGCCAGGTAGTAAGAAGCGCCAAAATGCGCACTGGTGTAGGCCTATTTTCATTTTGCTTCTGCCGCCAGTCGTTATAAGTTAGCTCTGTTGCTTGCAGGCATTTTTGACCGGACGAATTCTGTTTTATTCGGAAAAGGATGATGTGAGGATGGTGTGGGCAGGCCTTAATGCTACGGGCTTCGTGAACGCACCGTCTCACATAGCTGTAACCGGGCCAGCAGGTGGCGGATCTCAGTAACTAGGATGATGTTAGGTTGGTGTGGGCAGGCCTTAATGCTACGGGCTTCGTGAACGCGCCGTCTCACATAGCTGTAACCGGGCCAGCAGATGGCGGATCTCAGTAATTAGGATGTGTTAACGTAGTGCCAGTGGTCACAGTGGCGCAGGGCTAACAACGAGGGCGCAGTGGTCCGCTAATACAGACCAGTGTGACATGTGTTCCGGAACATGTTACCCTTTTAAAAGCTTGTGGCTTTAATGTGGCGTAAAATATTTTATATTAAAAATACATGTTGGGATAAGGCGTTCTCCATTTGAACTCAAATGTATTCAGTTTCGTCTTTATATTTAAATCACTATCAAATTACATCTCGTTACAATATTATTTACATCTCGTTACAGAATGTTAGTTACTCGTTAAATCGGAGGAGCCCTCGGTAAGTTTACTCGGTTACATTGTGTTAGATATTAATGTGATTCGTTATTGAATTACTTGTATATGTATATATTAAAGGCCACTCTGACTAGTTTACTATTGTCCGACTTCACCTTGTCTATGATGCCGTAGGCTGAAGACTAGACGCACGTCTGCGGACGGCACTCCCCCATCTCTGGATGTCTTACTGGGGCAGTGCCTCGTTCACCGCGTAATCGACGTTCTTGCCTACCTGGCGGGGTTTGTGTAGAAGAGTTCAAGGCTCAGCTCCGCTCCTTCGCAATATGTTTATGCTACCGCAATCAGGTTAGCATGCCTGTTGCTGCTCGCAACAATGTTTGGACGTTCCCAGTGTTCCGGTACCAGCACCAATTGTCATCCTGAGTAAACATGTCCCTCCGCCTGATTGTCCAATCACAATCAAGCTTCACACGCTTGAGTCCATGTTTCAATTGACATGTTTTGTTAATTAAGTGGTCACGTAACCAGTTTAGTCTACGAAATATATATATATATATATTTTTTTTTCGTTTTGGGTTTTGTCAGATTCGAAGCTAACTTATTATAAAACAAATAACCAAATTTTCCGCCGTATTAATTTTGCCTCTATGAAACGTTTTAATACACTTTAAACTAAATTATTGGAATTAACAAATGTGCATTGCACTCACAATAATAAATTTACAAAACTCAAGTTGCTGAAATATTCTTAAAATATGTATTTTCTGATGACAATTTTTGTAATGTAACAATTTCACATCATATTTACTATATTTTCTTAATTTTAAATTTGAAACGGTCCTCAAACAACGTTCGGAAATAATTACTGTTATGCCACGATGGCAAAATGGACTATATTAGAAAATTCGAAAGGCAGTTCATGTTGAATTGGCTTCTGATCTCTCCACAGAAGTGTCCCTAGGAGTTTACAAACTTTTCTTGCTCGACGAGGTAGGTCTTACGACATTTACACTGACTGTGGCACCAATTTTGCTGCGGTTCACAATCGTTTGCAGGTACTCAGGTAGCTGTTTTCATCTTCCTCTCACGAACAGATGGTAAAGAACATATTGTCCCAGCTTGGTGTCAACTGGCACTTCAAGCCCCCTGCTGCTCCTCACTTCGGAGGCCTCTGGGAGGCTGGAATCAAATCTTTTAAGTCCCATATCCACAAGGTTATTGGGGAATAAGTCTTAACGTTCGAAGACTTGTACACTGTGCTAGTTCAGATGGAAGCTATGTTAAATTCCAGGCCATTGTACCCTTTGAGTTGTGACCCTAACAATCTCAGTGCCCTTACACCTGGCCATTTTATGACACTTGAACCCTTGGTCACTCCGCCTGAACCCGGCCTCAGGGATATCCCTCTCAATCGCGTGCACCAATGGCAGCTTGTAGAGCGGCTGAAACAGGATTTTTGGCAACGCAGACTACCCGTAGAATCGAGAACATCTACTTGGGCAGTTGACAATAGCACAGTTTTATCAGAAGTAACCACAGCAGATATGACCGCTGAAAGTATAGATGCAGTCTCCCCAGATGGTGGCACAGCATCAGATTCCAAACCTTGATCCTTAGACTTAGGTTCAAAGTGCAGTAGAGAGTGGTGTTTATTACTGCAGGTGTGTCGTGACAAGGTCGAGGGACAATTCTTTGCTTGATGAGACTGGTTCCGACAATTTAAACATAGCTACTGCTTTTTCACAATGGCATACCGATCTTGGGGTGATAACTGATGGAAATCAGGACACTTATACAAGGGGTGTGATGAATTGCAGACACAACATGACTGTGTTGAACATACAAGAGACCTTGATGCATATGACTGATGCTTGCTAGGGTTGGGAGGTTTCTGTTCAGTCAGCTGCATTGGCGGCACCTTATAGCGCGAGGAACAAGACTGGGACCTAGAACCCTTTAGCTGAGACTAACTATGTACAGGTACAAACAATTACACTTTATTTTGACTTCGTGGATTTTTATTTCTGAGACCATGATAACACCAAAATAATAGTAGTAGTCAGACAGTTGAATATCGTGATGTTCCCACTAAACCTTACAAAATGCAAAACTCGAAAGGAATTATAATACAGTGTGAGCGTATTTCCACTCTAATCAGAAATGCAATAATTATCGTAAGGGGAAATGGCAGTGTCAGGCACGGAGATGAGAAATAGCCTTTAAGAACCTGGGACACGACGAGAGGACCAGTCGCGTTTGAAGGGTGAAGTTGGAAACTGAAGAGAAGGGCGGAGCCACACGCACGCGCCCACACACGCGAGGCGCAGTGTCCATACCCCGGCCATATTGTTATAAGTTTTTGAAAGGGGGAAGATAGGAAGTACTATAGTAAATAAGAAAAATAGCGAAGCTAAATTGTACTAAGTTATTTTAAAACAACATCATTGTAATTAAATGACTGGCCAACTAGAGAAAGAAGGAGAAGGGTGTTTGGTAAGTTTAGGAAACGGATAGAAGCATAGAAGGAATAGCACTCACCATTGCCTCGCCCGGGACTCGCCACCCCGACCTTCTGGTTGGAACCCCAGCTGGCTGTTCCTGTCGTCGACTGCACCCTGGGCTGGTTCCATGGCTCCTTTTACACTTCTCGTCTCAACCCACGTGCTCGTTTGTGAAATGTCTTCCTATTGGTTCCCGCTGTGCACCGAGGGCGGAGTTTCCCAGTAGATGGTTAGTGTTTAGAAGGAATTCCATACGGTTTGCTGGACCCACATTTTCTGTTTAACCTCGCGCATTTCTTAGCTAGTTTACTGATTGCCGAAGTGGCTCGTTGTTTTGACTCTGTGTTGTATAAATCTCCATGTGGCCTGCTGTTCCAACTTTGTTGTCTAAATAGTAGCCTGCACAGCGGGATGCTATCGTAACATCATGCACGGCGGATTTCCCTAACATAGGTCCCGCCCAAACGCAGGCTTCAGCTGGGTTTACAATAAAATAATTATGCGTTAAGAATTTTGCACTACGCGCTGATGTAGCATACGGAAAAACATCTTCTGTATTTGCAGTTAACAATTAATGTTTTAATTCTTAATTCCAGCCAGTGGAAACAGGCGACAAGCATGTTATGTTTACTTTTGTTCGTAACCTAACCTCGTGTATCACAACCATATTTAAGAAGGTCATACATCAAAGCCGACATTTTATATCAGAGAAGCGTATTTTGTGAACAAATATAATTGTAATTATGCACACACACAAGCCTACTTAATATTTCTTATACTTACATTACTGTAAATAACAGTTTCCCGCCAACAACACCAACTGTTCTGTTGTGATTGGTCCGAACTTTCCATACTTGAGACTGCGAACATTATGTGGTGCTATTTCACAAATGGCCGTTACACAATAACATTTTCCTTTCACATTTTATTGTTTAGAAAAGCTCTCATAAAGTAATTTATTTAATATCTTTTGCATTGGTGTCTCGTTAAATGTCTCATGTTGTTCGTTCGATGCACTTAGTTTTTCTTTATTATTAAGCTTGTTGTTATACCGGATGGGAACCCGGAAGAGACATGGTAGTAGTGGAAGCAACGGCTTGGAGTATAAAATAGTCTAAATCGACTGTAACCCCGACAAACACAAGCATGTGTTGCCAGGGATGACAACCCGGGACTTGACGATCCCAATGTTACGCCTTAGCGATCTCGGCAGGCAGTTTTCTCTGAGTGCTACCATTCTGCCTCTGCCGTCTTGACTATCATTTCAGCCCTGAGCGAGTCAACCTACCCTCGTCCATCGTTAAAACACTTTCAGAAATTTCCTTAAATACCAACATCAGAAATACACCGATAACATAAGGGATTAAAGTAGGTAAAAGCATATACAGATTGTATCTAAATTCGATCGACAAACTTCGGCTGTAGGTTAATCACGAAAAAATAAGTTGAAAACATATATACAACCTATGGTCTAAAGTGAATACTAAAGTTGGAACACATTTTTTGAAATTGGACCTGGAACACTCGTTTATTGCAAATATCTGAGATAATATTTAACACAGATTGTCTGGACAATGGTTACCTGAACGCAGAGCTTCAAAGACCACAATACGTGTGGCTGCCATAAAATTATTTCATGTCAATAATCACTGTTACTACACCTATTTCAAACTAACGTCCATGTCACGGTAGCATATTCGAAATTTAAAAGTTCGATTATTAATCCTCATTTCACAATTAACAAAAATGCCACCTTGTGTAAATACCCTAAACCACACCGTTTTCCAGTAATTCGTGTTTTACTTTCAAAATAATATTTACCAACAATTGGCAGGTGGGGCATGCACAATACCCAATAACACACTTTTGCGGCTATTAAAGGGAGGAGAAGATTACAGACAGAGGTACATTACAGTCGTACTGTATTAAACTTTTTCTTCTACTACAACTTCAAAAAGGTGTACCTCCCTTAGAATTAATTTTAGTCCATATGTCGTATATATGTTTTGAACTTTTTTTTGTGATTAACCTACAGCCGAAGTTCGTCGATCGAATTTAGATACAATCTGTATATGCTGTATTTCCCCCGCCAATCACTAACACCACCCATGTAAGATCAAAATGTCAGCAGATATGCACACCATTTTGGTTTAAATAACATGCAAACAGATAACAGCGCTTCAAAACAAATAACTTGATAAGACATTCATCGTTATCTGTATGTACTGTAAATATAATTATCTCAGAGTTTATCAGAGTGAGAAAATCGTAACTTCAACGGCGAGATGCATGTATCGTAGCTTTATATCTTCGTGCTCACTCTGTCGACAACATAGTTCTACATTTTAAACTTCAACATGGCTTTAAAACCATACCGACAAACGAAGTATTAGAACGGAAACGGCGATATAATGTTTAGAAGATGGTCCGTTCCGACGTAATAATTTTGTGACTAATAACGCGATTTAAATAATTGAGTCCTCGTTCGACCGGTTACATGTCTATAACGCGAGCATGATCTGTGTTGTCGTCGCGCATGTATTGGGGGGGGGGGGGGGGGCACGGCGACTATCGCCCTTTTTGAGCGTCATAGATTAGTAGGGGTAGAATGTATGTCCGAGCACAGATTCCAAGATGGTGGCTGGTCTTTTCCAAAATGCAAGATGGAGGGTGGGTTTTCCCTGTCCCCCCACCTGGCGGGGTTTTCCCAGGGTGGTATTTCCCTCGTGTGTTTTTTTTACCAGTTCCCCTCCCCACCACTAGTGAGCGTAGCAGATATCTGAAGGTTTTTCTGGCAGGCATTGTGGAGTGGATGTTCACCAAGGTGGGTGTTGCAGCGAGCGGTGTTTGAGACAGTTATACATTTTATTAATCCATGTGAAGAGATAGATGTTGTCAGATCAGGATCTGGAGGCAGAGTGATGTGTGAGGAGGTTAGGTGATAGAGGGGTGTTGACAGGTCGGGAGCTGGTAGGGAAATACATTTGGATGAGTGAATGAGAGTGATTGGGGAGGGGGGTATCGGGAGCAATAGCAGGGTCCTACCTGGTTGGAGTCTGGAGAAAGATGAGCAGTGTTCCATTAACTATCCTGTAAACGACAGGAAGGGAATTTCTCCTCTGATAACACAGCAAACTAGTAAATTTTCACTGCTTCTTAATTACTTTATTTTAACAAGTTCTGTTGGTAACACTGAATATCATTTGATAGATGTTTGTCGTTCATTGGTTTCGTTGCTATGAAGGACAATAAATCCACCAAGATATATACTGATGTTCACAAGGAGGCAAAATATTGATACCAGGCCATTTGGAAAGCCTTTATATAATTCTTCACGGCCTTCAGTTATATAGAATGTTCCAAATTAATGTTTACACTCTTTGAATGGAATAACTGAGAAAATATTAAAGACAATTTCAAGGAACTACTTGCAGAATTGCTACATGCACTCGCACACACAACACGTGCGACGGCTTGCCCCATCACCTGCATGCATGTCTTGATAGGTTGGGAGCTGTATCACCTGCATGTATGTCTTGATAGGTTGGGAGCTGTATCACCTGTATGTATGTCTTGATAAGTTGAGAGCTGTATCACCTGCATGCATGTCTTGATATGTTGGGAGCTGTATCACCTGCATGCATGTCTTGATAGGTTGGGAGCTGTATCGCGAAAATTGCAGTTACGAATCCCGAGCGTAACTCTGCGACAGATAAAAACAATCGACATTTGAATGTCTCCCAAAACTGAAATATAGGTGAGAAGAGGGGGAGAGAGCAGCATAGGTATTGACAGGTGGGAGTGTGGAGGAAGATAGGCGTGCAGACGTATGATGGTGTGTGAGGGTAGTGGTAGGGGTAGGGTGTCGGGAACACCAGGCTCGCGCTTGGTCGGAGTATGGAGAAAGACTAAGCTGTGATGACGTCGGCTGCTGCAGAGGTGTTGACAGGCCGGGAGGTGTAAGCAGATTGACAAGGTTGGCAGGGTGAGGGTGTGGTGTGGGCCTACCCGAGGTTGGTTTTCCTGCTGTTTTTTTTTTTTTTACCTTCGCGCTCCCCTGGTCTGTGAACCTCCCTAAGGTTGGTTTTTTTCACCACAGGTTTTTTTCAGTTTTTCGGAGGGTCTACCTGGTTGATGCCTGGCAAGGGAATGATGTCTGGTGGTGGGTGAGGGATGGGGGGAGCTATAGTCGATGTTGACTGGTCGGTGTCTAACAAGGGAATGAGCTTTGATGGTGGGTGAGGGGAGAGCGGCATAGCTGTTTCTTCTTCAATGTCTGCCACAATGAGCTGTGTTGTTGGGTCAGGGTGTCGGGAGCAGCATATGTGTTGCCTGATGGGAGGTCACCGAGTGACTTAGCTCGGAATTAGAGAAATGTAATAATCCAGTGATTGAAAAATAACCAAATGAATTTCAACAGAGACAAATCTATTTGTTAAAAAAAAATAACGATTTTTGACTGAAACAAATATAGCGTTTGAATAGTTACCAACTAAACAAGCACCGAGACAACGAAATAAATCAATAACAAGCACCAAGACAATTATACAAATCACAAGCACTAAGGCAAGTAAACAAGTCGATCACAATCACCAAGACAATTTAACAAATCAATCACAATCACCGACATATTAAGTATATTCCGAGACAATAATTACTAAGTGTGCGCAACGAGAAAGTAATTACGAATGAAACAAGTACCGAAATGTTAAATATAAAAATTATGTTTATCAGTTCTCAGTTAATCAACTGAGATCGAACATCAAAGATTTGTGTACTAAAATTAATGCTTTAAAAAAGTTAATTGTAGTCTATGCAGAATTTTAAGTCAACCAAGAAATATCTATAATAATTTCTAGATGTAAATCAAGTTACAATGAGTTTTTTTTATTTCAAAATGAAACAACATATTTTATGATTACATAATTGAAATGTACAATACCAACTTAACAAATTAAGATTAAAATTTGTACGAAAAGTGTGTTCCATTCGAAATTATATTCTATCATTCGTTGAATTTTAAATTTTTTACCAGATAATTTTAAGTTTTCTGTGCTCAACATATTCTGTGGTTTCAAGTAACCTACTTTCGACAGCGTGATGAACTAACTATGTCTCATGTATTAATTATTGTGGATTTTATGAGTTCGGATTTTTTATAAGTTATAATGTTCTTTTATAAAACACGAGTTAAAATTAAAGTAGAAGACACCAGCATGAAAACGTGGAATAAAATCCTGTCAGTGACCAGGACCATATATTTCCAGCTGTGTGGTTGCTTTACGTCTCTGGTCTGCGTTGGGGCGTTCTCTACAGCTGACTCAGCTTCTGTGCTGTTCTGCTCTTCTGGCTGGAAACAACCATTGGAAAACATTCGTCTTACGCATATGGAGTAAATATCCAAAAGCAGGTATGTGTCGAGCAACAGATGCAAAATAGCGTACAATCCACATTACAAAAATTAAGAATAATATAAATGAAAGCATTTTGTAGAAACGTAATGGTAAATATAAACTTTCCATATTCTCCGTAATATTACGGACACGTTGATTATCCACTAACGGATATTCCGTCAATTTTATGAAAGCTTTCCGTGAATTTGCGGAAACTTTCCCTAAATTTGATACTTTTTCTACACTTGTTTAAATAGATATTATGATAAAATTAAATATTCGTTATTCGGATGCTTTACTGTTTGTAACACAACGTTAAAAAATAAGTTAACTTATTTTTCTGGAACGACATTTGAACACGAATCAAAAAGTCTTTGAGTCTGCAGCTATTAACATTTACATATAGGCTAACCTTCATACGGCAGTGTAATGTTATTTATAGCATTGTGGAATACGTAACTGTTTCAGTTCTATTAGTGAATGGAGAGATTTGGGCGACTCTTAACAACGAGGTCTTGAGAGCCGATGAGGGTGAAGTGAGGTGAGTATGGATGCCGGAATGCAACGGTGGGGGAAACGGGAGATCCCCGAGAAAACCCGCTGACCAGAGAAATCGTGCGGCACGATTTCCACATGCGAACATCGGAGCGGCCAGGTGGGAGGCGAGCAGTCTAACCACCACACCACCGCGGGCGTGTGGGTAATGGGACATCACTACGTGTTCTCTGATCAATCATGCATTTTAGACAAAAACAGATTGTTACTGAAATTTTACAGCGGCTTTTAATTAACGCAACAGTTCACAACACATTATCGGCTCAACTCCGTATCACATTGGTTCGCACCTGTACTATAAGCTATTCACGGTAAAGTGAGCACTTTTTAAGGCTCTTTTAACCAGCATTAACAACTAATAAATATCATTCATTACAGCTTAATATATTAACTTTTGGGAGTGAAGAAAAGTATACATTGCGTTTGTTGGTCACAAGGCAATGTTTATATTCAAATGTGATAGGAACATAGAAATATCCCAAAGGGAAAAATTTAACAGGGCTTTAAAAAAAGTGCTCACTTTACCGTAAACAGCCTATACCTTTCAGTTGGGCAAAGCAAGAAATGGGAAGGACGCAAAGTTTTTCTTCAAAATAAAAAAATATTAAAAAATGGAGAGCTATGCTACTTTTAAGTTTATGTAATTAATTTAAAAAATGTTAATAAAGAAGGCAAAGAATATTATTCCATTGTTAGACGTTTCTATGAGTTTAGTAATGTCAAATATTGTAAGCTATACACACACTTATTTGTGGAAAGAAACAACAAAGCACATGTTCTCGGCCACAAGGTGAAACTGCCAATCACGAACAAGATGCATCAGTATGAAGGATAGTGTAGGGTGTCACGTACACGTGGTGGTAAGCCAATCAGCTTGAAGAATGTTGAGAAAGGGAAGGTACTCAGGATATTTGTACTAGGATCAAATGTCTGCTTCCACGAGCGAGGATTACACTTCTGGAGAAAGAGGAGCTTGTGTCACATCTCGCTTGGAAGGAAATGATGGGGATGATCGGTTGCAAGTCAGGCACACATACAGTTGTCAACGTTCTCGTTGTTCAGCTGTGGATGTCCTTCTCTCCTTCGTGCACACATAGCATCAGTCTCCTAAGAAAGTTGTTCCAGTTCATTAGTACAATTTTTCTATTTATTACCATCATTTTTCACGAGAATGGTGGATCTACTAGTTAACCTTTTCGAATAATAATAATAAAACTTTGACAAAGAAAGTAATTTCCTTTCTTAGGTCAGAGAAGTGTGCGGATAAGTGGAAGTTTTTAGAAGAATCTTCAAAATACTGAAGGATTGGAAGCGTATGCCGTGGTTTATGTTAAGAGGAAGGGCACATATCCAGCTTGCTGACTCACCGAGACAAGAAGTAATATCCGTAGAGCGCGCTTGTCCAGGATCCAGTTGACAGCGTCGCAACACCAAGATGGCGGCGCCCTGGTGATGGAGGACAACCACTGCATGGCAACTGCCAGCATCAAAGTGATGCCTGCCAGCAGCGTCGAGTCCCGGTAGAACTTGACTGCGAACCAAGATAGTCGGCAAAGTGAAATATGTGTTCCTGTGGAACCCTGAATTCACACGTCATCCTTCTACCAGCAGGATTCATTAATATGCGATGTAAATTTGAAAGTACAGTTTCATATGTGATTCCAATGATTGTTATTTCGAAGCAGATTTCCATAGAAGTATGTAGTCTGCAACAAACCGTGACTGGGCATGTGCGAATCACAAGAATATCGCCACAAAGCAAACATCTCAGAACTTTCGAAATTAAAATTAAAATCTCATCTTTCCGCCTGGAACACTTCCGCATTTCCCCTTATTATTTAACGTAGCAACCAATCACAAGTGTTCATGGTGGCACAGTATTAACAGATCTGGCTCGCATTCTGGCTAACTGGGCTCTATCCTTGGTCTGGCCGTCATGATTTAGGGATTTCCCAAGGAGTATTTTTTTTTTTTCAGAATCCCTTTACTTGGATGGCAAGGTAGTTTCTTAATAAAGCCTATAACTGATTCCTTCTGTCACTTCTAATTACCAAAGCATGCTATATATATATATATATATATATATATATATATATATATAAGAGATAGTAAATACAAGAAGATTGAACAAGAATAAATAAGAAAATAAGAGAGACATTAGAAAAAAGTCGAAATAAATAAACAAAAATAAATAAATTATAAGTAAATAAAGATATAAATAAATAAATGGTAAATAAATAAGAAGTTACTTTATTAAATGAAAAACAAATAAAAATAAAAAGTAAAAACGGAGTAAATAGAAATAAATACTATATACATAAATATAATATCAAAACACAAATAAACTATAAATGAAATAATATGTACAGTTAAATCTAACCTACAGAAGCCCAGGATAATATGTGAACAAGTGTTATTTTTACTTTTAACTATCATAAGTACATGAAAACTTCTTGTTGCACTCATGGAGCGCCTGAGAAGTAGTGAATTGCTGCCAAGACGTCGGGTGTACTCGGCATGTGTGAGAATGCGTGTTACATTGCCCTAGTGTTGTACGAGCCAGGAGAGATGTTGTTTTACGTACTGAACCTGGGGCAGACGTCGCCGCTAGGTGGCGCGGCGTAGCCCATGGCCTGCAGGTAGAACACGTGTGTGAAGATGCTTATGCAGCTCAAGTAGATGCGAATAGGGTTCTCGGGGTCGATCCAGTACGACGCCACAGTGAACACGGGCAGCACTGAGCAAGGACAAGAGACGCAAACATTTTATAACATCCTGTCTCCACGCACTGACCGTTACATGGCTAAAGATGACAAGCCGTAAATTACAGTTTGATATCAGTACAGGGAAAGTACACCACAAGTAAGTTTGTCAGAATTCCCCAGGTTCGCACGAATGTAGCTCCAAGTGCAACACGCGTGGGTCTCTTCACGATTCCTTACCAACTTCAAGAACACTCCTCACAACCGATGTTGTAAATTGCCTTAATTTTATTGTTATCTGAAAAATGTTTAATTTATTTTTGTCCCTCCTACAAAAAAAAATTACGTAGTTTTTATTCTGCTATTTCTGTTGAAGCTTATAATTCTTTTATCGTGAAAAGACACACACATATAATACACACATCCATACACGCTCTGAAAACTGC